>OZ043914.1:2656249-5056249 GCA_964056405.1 Acronicta alni
GCCTGGGTGCTGGACTTGGATTTGGAGGTGGACTTGGAGGTGGACTTGGAGGTGGACTTGGAGGTGGATATGGTGGGTGGCGGCGCTGGCGGATACGGGGGCTCGTCCGGTGGCTCTGGTGGTCTTGGTGCTGGTGGCTATGGGGGCTCCAGTGGAGCTCTTAGTAGCAGTGGTGCCTCAAGCACAGCTGGCGGATACGGTAGTAATGGTTCTAGTTGTTGTGGCGGCGGCGCTTCTGGCAACTCAGGTGCCTTCTCGTCCGCCAAAGCCTCGGCATCCGCCTCAGCTAGTGCCAGCAGCTACGGTTAATCTATGTTCTCAGTTATAAGAATAAAGTCAGGTTCTCACGGCCATATTGAATGTAATCAAAGTGATGTGTAATGCCTCGTAGTCAGTAAAATTAATTATAGTTATAATATTGATAATTGTTGTTTCATTTGAATTTAATACCCACTCGGCACATATAAGTGCTTCTGCATAATTATTATTTGCAAGCGATCAGTTTGATTTGGATTCATAAATATATAGGTATTAGGTACAACATATAAATAAATATTCTTGGTCAATTTTACACAGCACCATCTAGTCCCAAACTAAGCAGAGCTTGTACTATGGGTACTAGACAATGGATATAATACCTAAATACTTTTTTGTTAATACATACTTATAATACATAAGAAACATCCAGACAAACACAAACTCTTATGTTCATCACAAAAATATTTGCGTTCTGTGGGAATCGAACCCACGACCTCGTGATCAGCAGACTGACACGTGAACCAATAGAACACAGACGTCTATGTACACAATAATGTAAAAAAAAATATTTTAATTATGTACATAAGTATATTATTGGATACATTTTTTTTACCTTAATTAACTTCTCTCAGGCCATGAATATTCGATACACAGCACTCTTAAAATTAATTAAAATAGGTCATAAACACACCAAGCATTTATGGCTGAACGGCGAACTTATACCTATATCGCACTAAGTTCTATAAATTACTTTCTTCTATTCATTTCACATAATTATGTAGGCGTTTCTATAGGACAATTCCTATAGGAATACCTTTTCGTTTCGTAACAAATGTTCAAAATATAGTTCCAAGTTTCAGTTTGATTAATCACCTTCACGTATGGTCACTAGACATTAGAACCGTTACAAATGTCACTTTTGGACTATTTTGACTCTTTTTGTAATTTTCCATGCTAAGATTTCAAATTTATAAGTATTTTGAAACTCATAACAATAATAAATTACGCACATTTGGCGTTGTTGACGACGATTAAAGCAATTGTTTTCCGTTTTGTGTACTAATTGATTTTTTTATACCACTAAGGGGGCAAAAAGGCATACGACCCAACGGTAAGCGATTATCGTAGCCTATAGACGCTTACAACACCAGGTGTGTCACTAGCGTGTTGCCAACCCCCCCCTTAGGGTTGGCAGTTTATGGGTCAAAGTCCCCCGCACTCAACTTTCATTGTGGAGCACTTAATTATATGACACTGGCTGTTGCCCACAGTTTTACCCCTATCCCAAAGACTTTTTGAGACAAATATAGCCTAAGCCTAATCTATTTCTGTAACAAATTTCTTCAATACTGGTTCTGTGGTTTAGGCGTGAAAGCTTAACAGGCAAACAGACAGTCAGAGTTACTTTCGCATTTAATATTAGTAGGGATAATCCGTCACCAAGTATAAAACTCTACTGTAATACATAGATCATCTACTAACAATAGGTTAGTTTATTGGCCTTCAGATATAAATTAGATATTTGTAATCCTGCCGCCTTGTCATACTCGTCAAAAACTGAGATTACTTAACCCTTATAACAATGTCATCATACGGATTGACTTAAAGACGCACAACATTAAACATGTATTCATTACATAGTACTTACCTATGTCTTGAATGTTACATAGGTAAAAGCCCTTAGCATCATAGCAACAGTTTAACAAAAGACTTATATAAAAAAATCGGATAAGTCGCAAGTTCAATGCTATCTATTATTACACACATTCAACCTCACAAGAACCCACTCATGAAGGTTTTTTCTATAAAGTTATAGAGAGTTCTACAAAAGACGTATGAGGATAAACAAAAACTACGTTGTCGATGCTGCTGAGGCCAGTCTTTAGATGGGTGAACATTCTTGGCATTTCGCAGCCACACCATGTTTTGGAGAGCACGTTCAATCGTCGGTTGCATTATCACACCTAAAACTTCTTAGATTCAGGAAGAGAGGTACTAACTATTGTCGTGCTCGAGTTCGCGGTTGACGTATGATTTGATATTGCATAATAATAAAAAAGAGCCTATTGTCATCAACGGCACAAAGCATTTTGAACTGCAACTTGACAGAAAACTCGACTATAAATAATTTGGCGCAAGAATTAGGCCCTAACCCTATTTCTTTGTTTGCGGGAATGAAATCTTCAAAAGGTTACCGATCTACGGGGATCAGACTGGGACAGGACAGGGAGTGTGTGATTCTTACCCAGTATAACGACCGGTGGCCATCATCAGCACATGGAGGAGGGCACTGTGTCCTCCTAATAGATCACCCCAGAACCCCTGTCCAACGCTTGATAGGGCACATCCCTGAGGAGGCTGTAAACGGGCCTCCCCAGATAGGTTAGGTAACTAACCTCACATTAAGTAAGAGCAACCATTAACCTTTTGATCGCCACCTCAATAACGAAAATCCATGTTCTCTACGCCAAGTGACAAATTCTAACATCTAATAATAGGTAAAAAAAACAAAAAAAAATATAAAGGTATTTATTTTGAACTAAAATAGTGGTATTTTTGACGTGCCATGCCGTCGTTGGCGTCGTGAGCAAGTTTTATTTGACGTCTATACACGTCCGTGGCGGTCAAAAGTTTAACAAATGAGCCAATTCTATCTAATCATCCCCTAATGCTTAAAAGCTCTCGTTGTTGTCATAGATGACACGCAATTATAAGGATTGCTTTGATAAAGCTTGATTTTAAAGACAGATTGGTATCTGTAGGACATAACAAGTATTTTCGCCTTGCGTACTTGTGAGAGCAACACTATGTTTGTAAGAAGTTCAAACCCTGCGTTCTCATAGTAAGTAGGCGAATTATAATATGACATTGTAAGATATTTCCCTCTTTGAGTTATATATATGTGATCTCCAACTTAATTTATATAATAAAATTAACTTTCTTCTTGAAATAAAATTAACTTTCTTCTTTATTTAAAAAAAATCGCTGCCCTGCATTAGGATTTTCTCCTGTATTATGGGTGCAAACTTTGATATACACAAACAGCCAGTCCCAGAACAACTACCTGTAAGGTTATACAAATATTTGGTCCGTGCGGGGATCGAACCTACCACCCGTGGCGCAGGAGCCGATTCCGCAGCTGCAGAGCTAAACGTGTCGTCTTTAGTCTATTGGTCGCAAGCACCACTCCTGAGCTAAAGGTTTATCTATAAGATTCTTAGTATGTACGTACAGCAGTGCATTGGGAATCCATTACATGGGACCTTAAATCATAATAGCTAACTGAAATAGACAGCAGTACATTTCTGTATCATCTGATACCAATTACCAATACCTATTGATGGTACTGGATCATCAATTATGTTATTCTAAAATTACAAAGTAAATCCAGTACCAGTTACTTTTCTTTTCAATGTAATCATAACGACATTTTTCCATAGCCACGTAACTGTTCGCGTAGATGCAGGCGATAATTGCGTACTGTTTAATAGATACAATGGCTGACTGATACTTAATGGAGCTATTATAAAGTATAAACTGTACACACAGCGCAATTATTGCTATTAATTGATTAACCGGCGTCTGCTATATAAACCAGTTATGGCGTTAACGATGCCATTATCATCTGGGTACGCACTCAATGAATGGTGCTGAAAAACGCTAGCTATCTGAGATAGCTGAGCTGGTAACAGGGTTGTTGACTATTATCAGTTTAAGTGTACCATCATGACTCAGTTCATGAGGTTATGGGAGATGTTGTTTGTTTTTAAGGGGTCAGCCCCTGCCAACAACCATGCACAAATCTAAACTTTAACCTACAGACATTTTTATAAAGATCCCTCATCATAATAAGCTTGAGTTAGGAATCAAACACGGATACGCTTGATACTATTATATATTAAACATATTTTACGATATTTGTACCGAATTTCAGATAAATGTAACACCGGGAAGTGGAACAAAATTGTCTTGCATAATTTGACGTACCTATACATACTAACATTTCAAGTAGTAAAATATCTCCTTCTATACAAAAGACTTTTTATACAATATTGTACACGCTCGGTTCAGGCCCATTCATACTTTTTGAAAGACTTACACACCAGTTTTAAGTCAGTTCAACAAGTCACGTAAAAACGGCTTCATATTTTATAGTCAGGCGCTTCGGACTATATACCTACTAAAGTAAAACTACTTTTTACGGATTTTATCACGTTCTATTGATATTATTAATCCCCACGTTTCGGACCCTTTAAAGCGTCCACTTGTCACAATGTTTCGGTAAGTCTCAATAAACAAGTTCATGAAAAGCCGTTGGAAAATGCAGTGATAGCCTTTGATAACTTTGTGGTTTACTTAGTGTGTTTATTTTTGAGGTGGTAGAACATTTCCGCTGAGTTCTTCTGGATTTGTGCTAAAATTATTATTGTATTTGAAGGATAATGTAGCTAGTGAAATTACTGGGCAAATAAGTAGGTAACAACTGAGGTCTCAAGACGAAAACGCGCGAGATGCCACTGGTATAGCTAGTCTATGACCGCCTTATACTTGTTAAAAGTATTCCAGTCGATGGCTTTAAGTATTATAACACCGACTATTAAAAGTGTCACTTAATGGTACCTACTTAATTTTTTATATAGCCTATTTTGTGTCCTACTGCTGGGTAAAGGCTTTCCTTAATGGCCATACTCAATAACAAATCAGTCAGTTTTGCTCACTAGCGATATAATTATGACAAAAGGACCAGCCAGTCAATTGAATTTTGACCTCTAACTGCGACTCCTAAAATAACAAAATACGAAATTACATAAAAGAAACACTGGCTTTACAAGTTGGGTTATTTTGTATTGTAGTAAGTGAAGGAAAATTGAACTTGATTGATGGCAGGATTCGAAGACGCAGGTCTTCTGGTTAAATACACAAACGCTATGACCAATAAGCCACTGCGAGTCCCATCCGCCGACGCTATGTAACGTCTGGTGTACCGTGTAGGTACCAACTCGGGAACAAGGTTCGAATACTGCCCGCAGTCGAATTTTTCCTTTGTTAAAATAATTTTAAAATCTTAGCATGGAAAATGCAAAAGCAAGGGATGGTTGTGGTAAGTGCTTCATCAAATCTTATTACTTCATATTATTATCAAAATATATGGAAGACTGACGCAATTCCCTTCGAAATGACTCAAAATAATATGTAATGGCCAAGTGTGCGTTGGGCCACGCACAATGTACGATCTGCTGGTTTTCATTTAATAATTACTTATTATAGTCTACTATTATTATTAGTATTTGTTCACAATAGTACAGTAGTAGTTAATAATACTATACAGTTTTATACGTAATGCAATTTTAGAGGTACCTATTGGTAACAAAAAATATGTAAAAAACTATGATTATGATGACTCCACTGGTAGTTCCTCAGGGGCTTTCCTACATCCAATAACCTGTTGTGCTCTATTCTGCGGTATAAAAACAATTTGTTTTTTGTATAATTCGTACGAGTAGTGATGTACGCCTGCAAGAATGTTCCCGGAAAATGTTTTAGTTGCTGACATTGCTCATTTCAAGATTTAAATTTATTTCATTGAATTGAAAAATTTAAGTGTATTATTAAGTTCTCATAAAATTGAAAATGAAACTTTTGTTATCAAACCAGTTTTCATAAACAAGGGCAATTCTTTTAATACAGGTTGTTAGTTGAGTCGTGACTCACTTAGATTTGAATAAATAAATAAATCGACAGCAGACTTTAATTTCCATCATTCGTGTAAGTAATATGTAAGTTTATTTCAAACTAGCTTTTAACCGCGACTTCGTACGCCTAGACTTAGTAACACAATTGTTATCGGATTGTATTCATGGGATAAGAAGTACTCAATGTTAGGGAAATTCCCGCTTTGTTCCGAGAAAAGAAGTATTCAATATGCCAGCGTCAATCACAAACTATTAGTGTACCAACATGTCATTCAAATCCCGTAAGTAGTTCTCCTATATTCGTTTTTCCGGGATTTCCGGGATATTCCCACATTTTTCTGGGGTAAAATATATCCTATTTGTTATTCCCGGTCACATAATGTGTGTATGAAAATTCATTCGAAGCCCGTAAGATAAGCGTTTTTCGGGATTTCCGGGATATTCCCACATTTTTCTGGGGTAAAATATGTATATCCTATTTGTTATTCCCGGTCACATACTATGTGTGTATGAAATTTCATTCCAATCCCGTAGGATAAGTGTTTTTCGGGATTTCCGGGATATTCCCACATTTTGTGGGAATATCCCACATTTTACCCCAGAAAAATGACAAATTTCATACTATGTATATATGAAATTTCATTCAAATCCGTAAGTAGTTCTCCTATATCCATTTTTCGGGATTTCCGGGATATTCCCACATTTTTCTGGGATAAAAAGTAGCCTATACTTTATTCCCGGTCACATACTATTAGGGTACCAAATTTCATGCAAATCGGTTCAGCCGTTTTTGCGTGATTGAGTAACAAATAAACAAACAAACATCCAAACTTTCACATTTATAATATTAGTATGATTACATTTAAGTATTTTTAAATTTAATTTATCAGGAATGTTTTTATCCCTCAACACAAGATATAGGTACATGAATTATGACGATCTGATGGAAATGACTATTAAGATGTAGTCATGAAGAACCTTTATGGCTACACTCCCGGCATTTATCCACTTTTTAGGATCATCACTATGTTATTGTATAGAGTTCTTGCAATCTTTGCTCAACCAATATAAATGGATGCTAACTTCTTAAAATGGTTAGTTAACCAAGAAAACATAAAGATGCGCACCTGTATCGTGCTTTGCCTTGTGTTATTAGGCTTTAGCCATGCCTTAGGTAATTAATTGTCATATTTTTATTATTAAGTTTTTACCTTTTATTTACTTTGTATGAATTGAGCTTTGAAAAGTCTATAACTTTTGGTGTAGTTTGGGGTGCCAATTAAACAGGCTTCTTTTTAATATCATTATTCGCCTCCAAAAATGTATTTTGCCTTCTAAATTACTAAGTCAGCCACAATTAACGAGCAAAATAGTCACCTTAAAATATTGTTATGTACACTCAAAACATTCAGATTTGGTTCTGGCGTTGTGTGGTCACAGTTCTAACCTAACCTAACCGATATCTGTATTTTGCTGCTCAATCAGTAATTTTGTCGCTCAATCAGTATTTTTGATACGCGGTTTATTATATTCCGTTTAATAATACTTAATTGAATTAGATTATTCATCTTTTTTATAATTTTTTTTTTCAGGGCGAGTTACCCGTGAATCTACAGGCGGAAGTAATAACGGGGAATGTAGTGAGGGTTTCGAACAAGGTAGCATTGGAGGGGTCGGATGTGGCAGAAAGGCCAGGGGAATTTTAGATGGTATTCGTAAAACAATCAGTGGCATACTGGGCAGCCTAAGAAAAGCTGGTTCTAATTTAATCGAACTCTTCAAGGGAGGACAAGAGAATCCCAGTACTACAAAACATGAAGACAACAAATCTGGTGATATCACCTTTAAAAGCACACCTGATGTAAAAAAAGATGGATATGGTGGCGGAGAATATAGTACTGGTGATGGCGGAGGTTACGGTAATAGCACCGGATACGGCAGAGGCTCTGCTCCACCAGAGCCTCCAGGATCTGGTGGAAATAGTGGCCTCGACAATAAAGATACCGGAGCCTCCACCAGTAGAAGATATAATGGTAGTAAAACTGATACGGGCCTTAGTGGTAGTCCTAGCGACGGATTCGGCGGAACAAACGACACATCAAATTATACAAAATCCGAAGATGGTGGAAAAAGTGTATTTGTTGATGGTAGAGGATCTACTGGCGGTGACGGTTCAAACAACGGGTTAGGCAGAAAAAAAGAAACATTAATGTATACAAAATACGAAAATAGTCAATATGTTGGTTCTATCTCTACACTAGATGACAGTGGCGGAGCCTATAGTGGCGATGGTAGTGATGAAAGTTACGGAAGCGATGACTCTGATCAAGGGTCTGATAGCAGTGGTAGTCTTGGCAGTAAAGATTCCGAAAGACACGAAGGCTCAGGGAGTGAAAGATATGTTGTAAGTGGATGTGGTAATAGAGAACTTAGTGATCTGTTTTTTACTGAATTAGAAAGCAGCGGAAATGGCAGCGATGGATTTGGCACAATTGGCGATGGAGAAAACGCTGGGTTAGGCTACGAAAAGAATGGATCCGTTGACTACGTAAATAGTTCAGTTGAAAGAGGCTCTGTAGAGGTGTTTGATGATATTCGTAAAATGTTGACTACTAAACGGGGCAAAAACCATTCTACTGATGCTAGCTCTATCTCTGGGTTTGGCGAAAAAAACGAAACATCAATCTATACCAAATCTGAAGATGATAAATTTGCTGAGGCAAGTTCCATCTCTGGGTTTGGCGGAGAAAATGAAACATCAAGATATACAAAATCTAAAAATTATAAATCTGGTGTCTTTGCATTTAATGGCACCGTTAATAGTAGCAAAAGTGAATATGGTGGCGTCGAAAGATACGGTAGCAAAGATAGTGGCGGAAAATATAGTGGCAGCCCCGAAAGTGGTAATTCTGGAGAAAATAAAAGCTCTGATAGAGGATATTTTGGTGGCAGTGAAAGTGGGGGACTAATAATAGGCCGCGGCCGAGACCAAAGTGTTGAATCGGACCAGGGAAGTAGCAATGGCAGTGACATCAGCATTAATAGTGGTGACTATAATGGAACTTATGGTGGTGGTAATTTAGGCAGAGGAGTAATTTCTGGCGTTGGTAATAGCGGACTGAGTGGTGAACTTATTTTCGGCGATGAGTTCGAAGCTACAGAAAACACAGATAGTGTACTAAATGGCAGTGGCTACGGTATTAGTAGCCACGGAGGTAGTGGTAGATATGGCGGCACTGGCAGTGGTAGTGAAGGTGGATTTAGTGTAAACCCTGTCGGTGGGACTGGCAATCGGGGCGGACAAAGTGGTAGCTCTGGTGGTGAGAAATTTATAGGCAGTGGCTATGAAGGTCTTGGCAACGAAGGTGGTTATTATGTAAAAAAAAGTAGTAGCTTTGGATGTGGATGTCGAGGCAAAGAAGGTAATAGATTTACAGGTTATGAAGGAAGCGACACTGCATTTGGTGGAAGTGAAAGTGGCAATGGAGGCTTTATAGGTGACAGCAGGGGTGACTTAGGAGGCGGGCTTGGAATTAGAAGAATTTCGTCCGACATACTTGATGGCCCTGGAGGACACAGCGAGACATTTGATAGATTTGGTAAACACAAGGAAATCGATGTCAGTGGCAGTGGCAACATGGGATTGTTTAGCACACCAACCAGCTACAATGACACTTTTAGTTATCTTGGTTGGTACAAAGGCAGTGGCGGTAAATATAGAGGTAATGGAGGTGGCAAAGCCGTTGGTCGTTCCAATGACCATGAAAGTAATTTGGGGGAAGGTCACGGAGCTAGCAAAGATGAAGGTACTGGATTGCTTATAGAACCAGAAAATGGTCGTTTAGGTGTTGGCAATTACCGCGGCAGTAGCCACAGAAATGCTAACGAAGGTGGTAATGCTGGAGGAAGTGGAGATGGCTATAACGGAGGACTCGCAGGTGGATTCAGAGGGGGCAGCGGTGGAGTTAGTCGGTACGGGAGCACGTCCAGCTACTCCAGTGGATATGACAGCAATAGTGATGTATTTAGAATAGCTGGTGCTTATGGTGGCTCTGGTGGTTTTGGAGGTTACCGAAGAAGCGTCGGCGACTATGTAGGTGGTGTAGGGAGTGGAGTTGGAGGAGTTCAGGGTGGCGGCAGCTTCGGAGGTGGCAGTAACGGAGAAAACAGAGGTGGTTATGGTGAAGGCCCCAGATTTAAAGGATTTGAGGATACACACGTAGGCGGCTTCAGTGGAGACAGTGGCAGGGTTGGTGGGTCCAGGCGCACGTCCTCTAGTGGTAGCATCATCAATAGTGGAGCCTCTAGTGAATCTAGTGCATATGGTGGCTTTGGTGGTTTTGGAGGTTTCAGGAGTTTCGATAATAGATTTACCGCTACGCATGCGCCATCGCTTTCGCCAAATTCTTGGCCTCAGCGAGCGAACTATGGCTAATATATTTTAGTTGTAATGCCTTAAAAAGTTGTGTTTCCAGTAGCTTAAATAGTTTCATATATTTTAATACATGAGATGTTATTAGATATGTCTAATATGACTATAGTCAACCTATTCAATAAAATTGGACCGTATAAGTAGTTTGAAATAAAATACAATAGTTTAAAAAGACAAATTTATTCTACTCGCAATTATTAATGATTAATTTTGTTTTCGTAGTTTTTATATCGGTACGCATGGTCATAATTGGATATTATCATAGTGTTGTTAAATCCTCGTAGCCAGAAAAAAATATAATAAACTTAGTTGTGATAATTGTTGTTTCATTCAAACCTGCATAACAAAATACATACTACCAAGTTCATAATTGTACACTACTATCTTTACCAAATCAAAAGTATTGTATGCGCATCATGTGATCAAGCAAATAGCTCAAATACCACTAGTAAAAAAAACATAAAAGACAGTGTGTCCCACACAAAGCTGTTCGATATATACCTACGTCCAATTCAGTTAAATGTCAGACTACTGCTGAGCTGCCTGCTGGATAAATACCTACAACATAACTTACCTACCTAGTAATGGATGCATGGATGCATCTTGGGAATTTCTAGTTTTTCTCATGACTATCCAGAATCCACTGAGTAATATATATGTACCTTTAACATTATTTTAAGCTTTGTTATCATGATGCGCTGTGAGTCTGTGACTAACATGTTCCCGGATGATTTTAATGGACTGGTGAATGATTCATAAAAATTTGGAAACGACTTACATTTTCGAATGACTGGCCGACGATTTTTATTGAACTTTTAAGTATGATAGTCCTAATAATAGCGCGGCAACCGTAGACATATGTATAGACGCCAGCAGCTTTTCCATGCCCCAAAAGCACCAAAGCCTTTATTTATTAGTTACGGTAAAAAATCCTGTGTCGACTCCTTATACCCCTTATTCTATCTGGGATCTAAAGGATATAAATCTTTGAACTAATAATGAAAACACCATCTCTGTGGGTGTGGGAATATGGCATGAAGGTCAAGGTGACGGTCACTGTACTCCTACTGTGGAGTACAATGGTACTCCACAGTAGGAGTAATGTAGTGAATCTCTGATTTTTTTCGGCGTTTCTTCTCAGAGGTCATCAGCAGCTAGAAAATTCCGGCTCCATCTAGTATTAATTTAGAATTAGTAATAAATATCATTGATCATGTAACAATAAAAAATGTAGGGTAGCTGTCAGGAATTATATTATCAAGACGCCTACCACTTCAGTCTACCCGTGACCATGGACGCTGTAAAGGGTCCGAAACGTCGGGATTAATAATATCAATATACGCGATAAAATCCGTAAAAAATCACTTGCCACGAGAGGGCGCTACGACTTGTTTACTTTTTGGATCGCTCCGTTTTGAATATTTATATTTAATAGTACAAGTGCATATTACTAATATTTCTTGGCTTTTTCCTAAAGTTTAGACGTTGCTTGGTGTAATATCTTGTAAACCGTGTAATAGTTTACTTTAGAAGAGAACCTGACTGTGTGCAGTGAATAAGTGTGCAGCCTATCCTTTGATTATATACTTGTCTAGATGCCACATTGGCACGTACAGAACGGCCCAAATAAAGTCTACTAAAATTGGTAGACTCTCTTCTCACTTACGTCAGTGTCATTTGGATCACTTCAGGGTGTGGAGTTCTCGAAAAATAATTAATTATGTCGGTATGTGCTGTCAAATTGTGTCGCAATTATGTGGGAAAACCGTATAATTACACTAAGATCAAATTACATCGGTAAGTTTTGTTATTTAACCTCTATTATTTTATGAAAACATGATTTTTCAATTCGTTAATTTGTAGGTTCGACAGATTAGCCGGTGTTGTCAATTTATTACAAGGGAGATTTGGCGAAACTATGGGAGATAAAATGCAAATATCAGTCATCTTTCGATCAGGAGAAAATTTTATTATTTTAATACTTACATAATTTATTTGATCAGTAAATAATAAAAAAATGAAATGTGAAGTGAATGCCTTCACAAAATAAATGAAGTCATTCACTAAATAGTATTTTTGTTAGTTCTTTCTAATATTTTGGGTTTCAGATTTCTTAAGACTGGAGAGACATTATACAGCGGACACGAAATGAAATATAAAAAAAAAACTATTTCGAAAACAAATACAAAGAGATGGATTTAGATCTATAAATTGCTGTATATATTTTTTCATTGTATTTATTAAAATAAATAAAACACTAATCTACAAAATAATTACTTTATTCAGTCTATTTCGTTTAACTGTCATCCCATTAAATAATGGAGAAAAGGTAAGTTAATAATTTGGAGCAGGCATCCCTAAACACGCACACCTTGACAGTTTGACTACAATAAGTACACAAGCGGTACTCACACATATCACGCAATTTGGCCCCAGTTTTCGCGTGTCGTTTGTTTGCATTGCTCTATCTAGACAAGTATATAATCAAAGAGCCTATCATAGACAAACAACTAGCATATTCAGACGGTAAATAACAAGTGTTGGACTAAGGGCACCCTTGCCAAACCTCTCCTGTGTCTAAATAGTGTTGCATTGAAGTAATTACTTGTGTTTAAAAATCCAACGACACATTCAAAACTGCAAGTCATTAAAAGACTTGTCTTGATTAACACCGTCATTGTTTTTGAACTCAGCGCCATCTTCTGGCTTACTAGGGGATCACGGAGTCTACTGCGCTTACTACGACCCGGTGATTATAGACGTTCGACCGATAGGTACCTAGCGATCCTCGTTGCTGTGAATGAGTATAGAGGGCAATAGTTACATGTTGCTGACCTTATTTGACTTTAATCAAGATGGAATGCTGTAATGAAACCTCGACTTTGTCACTTAATATTCTTCAGTGCTCAGTATGTGGTGGGAAATACCACTACGAGTGCTTGAGTTTGACTTCAAACCAGTTCGAAGTTCTAAAAGACAAATACAAGGCTGTTTGGAAGTGTCCTTCTTGTTGCAACGTAACCAGGCGGGCCAGGTCAAATATAAACACTCCCGTACGCAGCTACACTGAGCTTCCAGCTGATGACCACACCATGGATATATCCTGTGATAACTTAGACCACAGACACCTCATTTCGTCTATTAGTCCTGGCGGTAATAGGACACTGATCACAGAAAAATCATCGCAGCCTTCAAACTCCACAGACCTTGAGGCATTCACAATAAACCTACAAGCAACTCTTAGCCAATGGCGAAGTGACTTGAACAAGGATATGCTTCAAATACTCGACGATATCAGGTCCACCTTGACTGACATCCAGAAAGATATGCAAGTGCTACGAACAGAGCAAACCCTCTTAAAACAACAAGTGTCCACCCTTCGTAATGACATTATTGACCTGCAAACCAGTTCTCAGAACCAGACAGCAGAGCACGACACCCTCAAACAGCGAGTAGATAATCTGAGCTGTAATACATCGTCAGCTGAGTTTGAGTCAACAATTTGTAGTCTGGAAACTAAGATTGACGTTCTTGAGCAGCAGTCTCGACAATGTAATGTCGAAATATGTAACCTGCCTGAAAGGCGTAATGAAAACCTACCATCCATCATTGATGCCATAGGGAACGTACTTAAATCCCCTATTTTACACTATGATATTGTCGCTGTTCATAGAGTGCCTCATGCTCATCAGCAGAGCACAAGGCCAAAGAATGTTATTTTAAAGTTCACCTCCCGCCTACAGAGAGACAATTTTCTCAGCGCGTACCGTAAAGCTAACTCGTTAAAGACATCAGATTGGTATCTCCGGTACTTCCACAGCTATTTATATTAATGAACATATAACCTTAAAGAGAAAGCAGTTATTTCGTAAAACCCGTGAAGTTGCACACAACCATAATTATAAATACGTATGGATCAGAAATGGTACCATTCTGGTACGCGAGCGTGATGGTGCAACTGCCTTTGCGATACGTGGTGACAGTGATCTTAGTAAAATTAAAAAGAAAACGACTGACTAACTGCTTCCTTTTTATTGTCTTCATTGCTATAGCCATGAGGTATTATCTGCATAGGTTCATGTATTCATTACTTGAGCTTAATCATTCTATTTTTATTGTGTTGCATGTTCCTTTAATTTTTTTGATTTTAATTTTATTATTTTTCAACTATCTATTAACGAAATTAATTGTTATGCAGTGGTATTCCAAAATGTACTATTACCTACATTCCGTTTTATTGTATTTTTCTGACATAATTATGTTGATCTTTCTTTGTGAGTACGACATGATGTATCTATCTATAAATACAGATGCATGCGTAACCTGCTATCATCTTATATCACGGCTGAACCCTGTGTGCACAATACCTGCTGCCTTATACATAATTATGTATATTAAGATTATTGTATAATAATTAATAACGACATTGCTATTTACTACCAAAATTGCAGAGGGGTGAGAACCAAATTGCACACCTTGTACCTGAGTGTTCTGTCGTCTTCCTACGACATAATCATATTGACTGAGACTTGGCTTATACCCGATATTGCTAGCGGTGAGTTTATGGATCCTCGATACGTTGTATACCGATGTGATCGAGATCGTGACACAACTTGTAAACGTGATGGTGGTGGGGTCCTGATCGCGGTGGCGCGTGGACTCCAGTCATGTCTGCTTGACATTTCTGGTAAACCACCGTGCATTGAGCATCTTACAATTGGCATTCCGAGTAATGACAATCGCTCTAAAATGCATGTAGTTAGTGCTGTATACATACCACCTTGGGCGATTACCGATGTATATACATCTCACCTTGATACACTGCAGGACATGTTCAATGAACCTTATGTCGAAAATATATTTATTGTAGGTGATTATAATCTTCCCGAAATTACATGGAATGTTGGACAGTTTTTCGGGTCGGCTCAGGTTACTGGTATGACATGCTCGGGAACGTACCATGTATGTTCGCAATTGGCACAGCTCATGTCAACTCTGAATGCATACCAATTTAATTACATAACTAATGCTAATGGAAAGATCTTAGATTTGTTTATCTCGAACATCACTAGAACTATAAGCCCTCCATTACACTCACTACTACCTATAGACACACATCACCCTCCGTTTGTCGCTACAATCCCCAAAAGTATCAATTTTTATGATCAATCAAAGTATGACTTTTGCAAAGCCCACTATGAGGTGATAAATGAAAAGATCAGTGAGGTTGAATGGGAGAATCTGCTGGAGTGCCTTCCGTCACAGGAGGCCGTGCAACGCTTTTATGTTGTTCTTGGTGACATTACTGAACGAAATATACCGCGTGTTAAGTCCCGGACACTTGATTTTCCGGTTTGGTTCACTGCACAATTAATTAAAATCTACAAGAGAAAACAACGTCTATGGGTTAAATGGAAAAAAATTAAGAACATCAAAGACTACAATGAGTTCTCGGAATACAGAGCTACCTTTAAGGAAGACTGTAAGGCCTGCTACTCAAACTATATTAAATCAGTTGAAGATAAACTTACCTCAAATATTAAGTACTTCTGGACATACATATCTAATCGCAAAAATAAATCAGGTATTCCATCCACCATGCACTATCAAAACATTAAGTCAAGTGCCCCAGAAGAGATTTGTGATATGTTCTCAGGCTTTTTTCAGTCTGTGTTTGAACCTAGTTCACCCACATTGTCCGTCTGGACCCCGCCTACACACTGTAATGCCAATGTTGGCTTGATCGATAACTTGCATATTAAAGAAGATAAAATACTTAGAGAGTTATTACTGGATCCATCCAAAGGAGCTGGTCCCGATGATTATCCAGCTTTATTCTTCAGGGAAACTGCGGGTAGTATCTGTAAGCCACTCTTTATTATTTACAATAAATGTCTAAGTGAGGGTGTTTTCCCTGATGAATGGAAACGGGCTAATTTTTTTTTTTATGTGATAGGGTGGGCAAACGAGCAGACGGATCACCTGATGGTAAGCGATTACCGCCGCCCATGGACACCCGCAACACCAGAGGAGTTTCAGGTGCGTTGCCGCCATTTTAAGGGGTTTGGGCGTCCGGTATCCTCACTCACTCGACGAAATACAACGAAAACGTTATTTCACGCCGGTTTTCTGTGAGGCCGTGGTATCAAGTCCGGTCGAGCCGGCCCATTCGTGCCAAAGCATGGCTCTCCCATGGTAAATATCACGCCTGTACACAAGAATGGCTCAAAACATGAAGTAGAGCAATACCGGCCTATCTCGATTCTGTCGACCTTGTCAAAGCTTTTTGAGAGACTCGTACACAATGAAATATATCCAATCTTACATAGCGTCATTATCCCAGAGCAACATGGGTTTGTTCAGCGACGTTCGACTGTTTCTAATTTATTAATTTTTTCCAGTTATCTTTTTGAGAACATGGACAGGCGGGTGCAAGTTGACGCGGTTTATACGGATTTCAAAAAGCTTTTGACAAGGTCGATCATGAAATCCTACTAAATAAGATTGCGTTTAATGGCATACGAGGAAATCTCCTTCGTTGGTTCTCATCCTATATTAAAAATAGAACACAAAAGGTTGTCGTGAATGGTCATCAGTCTGAGGCAGTGCATATAACCTCGGGTGTTCCACAGGGTTCAATCTTGGGACCACTTCTGTTTGTTTTATATATTAATGACATAAACAATGTTTTAAAAATACTAAGTTTCTTATATACGCTGATGATCTAAAAGCTTATAGGTCTATACATACTGTGGAGGATTGTCGACTGTTCCAACAAGATCTGGACAGTCTCACTGACTACTGTCTTTACAATAAATTACACCTTAGTCTCTCCAAGTGCAATTGCATCAATTTCACAAAAAATAAAATAGTGATTGACTTTAAATACTCATTGCACTACACAACACTCAGTAATGTATCTACTATAAGGGATCTTGATCGTTTTATTATTTGGTCAAATTTCAATTCTATGAAAATAGCCCATTGAAACTTTAATTCAAAGTTGCATGCCGTTTCTACTTCACTATTAAATTAACCATAAAATAAAATTTACTTTGCTTATCGATACCTTAGGTGTTTACCTATTGAATTTTTTTGACTATCAGTTTCCATTGATCAATTATGAAAATATAGTTTTTCGATAATTCCCCAAAACCAAGTTGAGTCATAAAACAAAATGATGAATGGTTTTCAATGTCGCAGGTAAACTAGACAGGTTGCAGTTTAAAATTCAAATATAAAATATTATCTTATGGATTCTTTGACATTTGACATTTGACACTAACATAGCTTACCATAGTGACCCAGTGTCATTTCTTTGCTACAAAAAATAAGAATCGTAGCAAGTGGCGTTCTTTAGTTTCTGCTTACCCCCAATAAGAAAAAGGCATGACTGTATGTATGTATGTATATGCAATCTATATGAGCTAGTAATCTGTCTCCTTCTTTATTACTGAACTTCTTGGGTGACTGGAAGCAAGGAAAGAAAATTAAAAGATGAGAAACGAAGGAAGGTGGGGGTTTAAAGACAGCCCAACTTGAAATTTGAAACACCAGATTTGGTGTTGTTTCGAAAACGATGATTGTGCTGCGAGACCTGCACATTGAGGAGGTACTCATGGACACTAATGAGTCACTTAAATATTATGTCACTGCTGGCACAATTTAGGTCAGATCTCCAATATAATAATATAAATAAATAATAGCTTCGCTATAACAAAATGTCAAAACGAACCGAACCGGATGCATAAATAAATAAACTATGAGTACCAGACAACTGTTAGGTACTATGAGTAATATGAAATTTTTTCTCAATATTTCCTCAAATTGTGTGGTCAATCTGTGCATCTTTTATCAATGTTGTTAATTGTTTCATTATTATGCTAAGTTCATTGAACATTCCCCAAAAAATCGTGCACGTAGGCAATTTATTTTGGACAGGCTAAATTATGTTATTATTGTATACTATATGTTATTCTGATGTATAAATAATAATACTGGTAACAAAATTAAGCAAACGCTATTTGTATTGTAATTTCACCATGATTTTATTGTACTCATAAGCATGATGTGATTTCCTGTAAATGAAAAAACACAAGGTAATAATTATTATTGTATCTGAATTGTATGTAATGTGCATTTTTCGTTGGAAATCCTAATAAATAATATAAAATAAAGTTTCAACAAAACCCGTTCAGTAGTTTTATTGTGAAAGAGGAACAAACATCCATCCGTCCATCCATCGTCCTCAAAAATTTTCACATTATTAATATTAGTAGGATAACAATCTTTATTATAGTGTAGGGATTGAAAGGTTAAATAAACATGAAAATATAATAAAATTTTGTTATTTTTTATGAACACGACGCTCATCCCTTGATCTTGGTGAAAGTGATGATCCCGTGTCACTTATCAATCTTATTATCTTTTCAACCGACGAAACAAAAAACGGAGGAGGTTCTCAAGTCGACGCGTATATATATTTTTTTACGTATGACCACGCATAACTTTTTTCGGTGTAAGTAGTCCGATTTTGATTTCTTTTTTTTATTGGAAAGGGTATACCCCGAAGGTGGTCCCATATAAATATATAAAAAGGGCTTTAAGGGCTGCCTAACGACTCATAATCACTAAGGCATACTTACATTAGTTTAAGAACTTAGTTATTAAGGATAAATAAGAAACGTTTATTACTTTTTGCTTTTCAGTTATTCGACGGTTTGATTTTGTAAATTTTTTTTAATATGTATGATGCACGTAACAACTAGAACTAGCTTTTCTTGTTTTTTAATTTATGCTTAATTAACAAAAAAGAGATTAGTAAAAATAATATCGTATCTTTATAATATCTATGGTTACTCTTCCTCTGTCCCTACAAGTTTCAGATGAAAAAAAAAACATTGTACCTAAGTGTTTCGTCTCGTGACTGACCGTGACTCAGGTCGTTACAGGTGTAACGACCTGAGTTTTATTGATTGAGTACTTGTTAGAAGCGATTTGTTTTCCAATATCAAAGTGACCTTCGTACAGGACTGCATATTTCAAGGGTACTCATAGACGAAGATGCCATGATATTTACTATTGCTTCTGACTAATCTTAGCTCGGCAAAAACGTTGACTTTGCTATATTCATATTAGCCTGTTGTGGAAAGTTTTTATATTGCTTTATGCATTATAAAAACTAATTGTTTTCCCCGTACAGACGCCAGTACATCAAGCTACCCCAATCTGTCAAATTCTTTTGTTAGTTTTTTAAATTTAATACAAGACAGTAAGGTTCATGTTTCATTGGGAAAATTTGTCAGTTTTGGATAGCTTGACCTGCTGGCGTCTGTACGTCTACGTGTACGTCTGTGTAACTTTGAACACGCTCAGGCACTTTATATATTGGATGCTAACTACTAAACGTATTCAGTTTATCAAGTAAACATGACGATGCGGACCTGCATCATCCTGTGCCTTATACTAGGCAGTAGCCAGGCTTCAGGTACTTGACATTAAAATTATTTGCATTGTTTTTATTAGTCATGTAATTAAGGTTTTTACAACGTACCTTTTTAAATTAAGGACTGGAAAAGTTAATAACTTTTGGCATTAATGGCAAAAGTTATTAACTTTTCCAATTCCTGTTTTTGGCAATAATTTATAATTATGAATAATTCTTGTTACTTACTCCTTCTGTACAGGGTGGAAGGGACATCGACGCGCAACGGCTTACCATGACTTCAGTACATGATTCTGGACCCCCCTTCGTTGGAATTTTTCGTCGACTTTTTCTTAAATATTACGTTTTTTTTTGCAGTTTTTTCAACTTTAAACTGTATAAAATCATTATTTCTATCTAACCCAATAAGAATTTTAATTAAAAAGTCATTAATTCACTTTTTTCACTAAAAACAGCATTGTAAATTAAACTCGAAAGATCTTCTGGTCAGCTGTTTCTTTAGAGTTCACTTGCGAGTTGTAAAATTTAAGAAAAAGCCGACGAAAAATTCCAACACAGGGGGGTCCAGAATCATGTACTGAAGTCATGGTAAGCCGCTGTGCGTCGACGTCCCTTCCACCCTGTATACACAATTATAAACAATTACAAATATATACAATTGTTTTTTCAGTGAGAGGTCGGTACGGTTATGGCAGCAGTGGAGGCGGCGATGGTGCCGGTGGCGCCGGCTTTGGTTACGGCGGCGGCCGCGGTGGAGTCCAAGGTGGAGGCCTCGGCGGTAGTGGTGGTTTCGGAGCCAACGGAGGAGGATTCGGTGGTCACGGAAGTAGTTCAAGCTCTGGCGGAGTAAGTAGCGTATTGAGTAGTGCAGTCATTATAAGCGTCGGATTTGGGGGCGGTGCAAGTGGAGGGGGTGGCCATGGAGGCAGCGGAGGTGGATATGGCGGCAGTGGTAGTGGAGGCGGCCTCGGAGGAGGTGGTTATGGTGGAGGCTTAGGCGGCGGTAGCGGTGACGGGTACGGAGGCAGTGGAGCAGGTGGAGGACTTGGAAGTAGCTCTGGCGGAGGTATTGGATTCCTCGTTGGATACGGAGGTAGCGGCTCAGGTGGCTTGGGAGGAAGTGGCCGCGGAGGCGCTAGTGGAGGTGACAATGGAGGCGGCAGTGAAGATGGATTCGGAGGGGGAAGAGGTGGTGGATATGGCGGAGGCTTAGGCAGCGGCGGTGGTTATGGTGGAGGTAGTGGCTCTGACTCTGGAAGTGGAAGGCGTGGAGGAAGTGGCTACAGAGATGCTAGTGGAGGTGGCAATGGAGGCGGCAGTGGAGGTGGATTCGCAGGGGGAATTGGTGCCACCACCACTTACCCATATCCATATCCACGATATGACGAAGGATTCGGCAGCGGCGGTAGTTATGGAGGAAGTAGTCCATTTCGTTCTGGAAGTGGAAGCAGTGGAGGAAGTGGCCACAGAGGTTACGCAGGAAGCGGTGGCTCAGGAGGCGGCCTGGGCGGTGGCCTTCGATTTGGAGGTGGATATGGTGGCGGCGGCGCCGGCGGGTACGGGGGCTGGTCCGGTGGCTCTGGGAGTCTTGGTGCTGGTGGCTATGGGGGCCTAGAGCGGATTTCTTAGTAGCAGCGGCGCCTCCAGCACAGCTGGCGGATACGGTAGTATGGGCTCTAGTTGTTGTGTTGGCGGCGCTTTTGGCAACTCAGGTGCCTTCTCGTCCACCTCAGCTAGTGCCAGCAGCTACGGCTAATCTATGTTCTCAGTTATAAGAATAAAGTCAGGTTCTCACGGCCACGGATTACATTCAATATTGAATGTAATCAAAATGATGTGTAATGCCTCGTAGTCAGTAAAATTAATATTAGTTATAATATTGATAATTATTGTTTCATTTGAATTTAATACCCACTCGGCACATACCTAAGTGCTTCTGCATAATTCTTTGCAAGCGATCAATTTGATTTTGATTCATAAATAAATAAGTTTTATAATATACACATTACACAGTAATGTAAAAATATTATATTTTAGATATGTGCATAAATAGGTATAATATCTCTCAATATTCGATACACAGCACACTTAAAATAATTAAAATAGGTAGGTAATAAGCACACCAAACATTGATGGCTGAACGGTGAACGTATACCTATATCGCACTAAGTTCTACATATAAAACTACTTTCTTCTATTCACTTCACATAGGCGTTTCTATAGAACAATTCATATAGGAATACCTATTCTGTCAGTCACAAATGTTCAAAATATAGTTTCAGTTTGATTAATCACCTTCTTTTTCTTTCTTTCTCTATGGCAATTGATGCCGATGTCGACAATTCTGCCAATGTCAAAGTGGATAGGAAAATCTTGTGTATGGGAAAGGAAAAAAAAGGAGGGGGTGAAAAGGAAATATTTAAAATAATGGAAACGACGTAATTTAGATTAAGGAATTGTTGAGAGGATTAGAACCCTGAAATGAAAACAAAAAATAAATAAAATAATAATATTGAAAGTAAGAAACGCAAAACACCGTATTGCACACAAAACAAGTTAGCCGAGATGATTACAATTTGATGTTATTGCTGCTAATAAACTTCATCAACGCCCAGAAAAGTTTTAAGGAGGAATATGTTAATAAAGAATGAAAGTTAATAGGGATAGGAATCTTCAATTTTGGGAGGTAGCTATATAAATCAAGGGAAGGATTATTCTTGGAGCAATTAAAGAAGATTTGTTCCAAGGTACCTATATCCAACCCACACTCACATAGAGACGAATCCCGAACCCGAATTTTATGTAAAAAGACTGGAGAACAACAATGACCTATGCGGAGTCTGCACAGAGTTGAAACAACTTTTTTTGATATCTTCATAAATGGGTGAAACCAAGGCTTTGAAGTAACAAAAGGTTGTATAGCATAATAAAAAGATCCTTTTTTTTTACTTGAATTATTCCACTGTACCTGCCATTAGGTCTGTAAACTCCTTTTGGGAAGGTTCAACAGATCGTATCCCTGACATTTATAATGCTTGTGGTCAACAGACTGGGAGATAACTGCCTGTTTTGTAAGAGAGTCAGCACATTCATTTCCTACTTTGCCACAGTGGCATGGTATCCAAACTAAATGAACAATTTGATGGTTCTCGGCACAAGAGAGAAGAGATTTCCTAATTTGAAGCAAGATTGGACTGTAAAGTTTGCTCTTACATGGGTTCTGTTTCAGGGCCTGCAAGCAACTTAGGGAATCAGTGAAAATGACGCCAAAATTTATGTTATGAGACTCGATGTAAAGACAAGCCTCTAAAATGGCAACACACTCACCCGTGAAAACAGAGGATTGTGCAGGACATTTAAATTTTAAAATTATTTTTGAGTTTTGATAACATACTGCAACCCCAGTACAGCTAGAATTATTTAATTTGAAAGCATCTGTGAAAAATCTTTCAAAACCGAGCCATCGTTCACCAACCACCGCACTAAAAATAGAGTCCGCCGAAGTCGACGACTTGGTTATGCCAATGTCGAAAAAAATATCAGGTTTAAAACAAATTACGTTGTAGCTGAATGTAAATATGGGGAGTTTCGGGAATTGAGTGATAGGTGAGTAAAAATTTTGAAAATATCGACATGATTTTATATAAAGGGGAATTTCCTTATTATTCCAATAAGTGGATCTATTACAAAAAATATCCAACTCAATCGCTCTTTGTAAAAGTGGATGAGTGATAAGTAAATGATAAAAAAGTACTTATGGATCAGGTTGGGGATACCAGAAGTAAACCTCATGAAACAGAATTCTATCCATATCTGGAATATCTGTATCCAAAACATAAATATCTTAGCAATCAAACGCTTGGCGCCAACGTCATAATTTCCCTATGTCCAATGAGGATATATATCACAGTTTTTTTTAATACTTAGAAGTTATATAGTATAATAATGTATTTACAAAATTAAAAGTTCACATAATATGATATGATCAGCCCAACGAAAACTTGTTTGTTACGTTCATTCATAATTTGGTTTGTCTGTATGTTGTGCGAAGACTAGGGACAGTTACGACTAATTCAAAACTGTTTAATATCTACGCAGTTTTTCTACTCCCACCTTTATCATTACATGTCACAAGATCCTTCCTAAACTAAGCTAACTAGCCAGGAAAATCTTCATGGATCCTCTGCCACTTTTTCTTTTATGGGATAGGGGGCAATCTAGCAGACGGATTGCCTGATGGTAAGCGATTTCCACCGCCCATGGACACCCGCAACACCAGAGGAGTCACAAACGCGTTGCCGTCCTTTAAAAGGCAGTACGCTCTTTTCTTGAAGGTTTGAAGGTCATATTGGTCCGGAAATACTGCAGGCGACAGTTCATTCAAGAGTTTAGTTGTGCGAGGCAGAAAGTTTCTAGAAAAACGCATAGTAGTGGACTGCCAACCATCTAGATGATGTGGATGGAACTGCTGTCGCGTGGAACGATGGCGGAAAGTAGCCGCAGGTATCAATCCAAACAATTCCTCAGAGCATTCCCCATAGTATATAGTACATGCGATAGAAGATGCATAGCGAGGCCACATCTCTACGCAGCGCCAAGGGGTCTAGCTGGTTTGAAATATCTTGGTAGTTGACGATTCGAATCGCTCTCTGTTGGATGCGGTCGACGGGAGAAATTGGTACTGGGGTGCCCCTGCCCAGAGATGCGAACAGTATTCCATATGAGGTCGGACCTGCGCCTTATAGAGTAGTAGACGGTGGGCCGGCCACTTGGGAAGGCGGCAATAAAAGCCAACATTGCCTTCCTATGGGGGTTCGCAACAATACCCATGACCATAATGGGCTGTCATCCGGTGTATCCACCGCACCCAATCAAAACTAAACTAAACCAAATAAAGCCTAAAGTATTGACTTGATTTTTGCTGCCTGAAAATCAATAAAACGCTAAATTCAGGTCCAAAGTATGAGTGCATTTAGTGATATTTATAATTTGTGATATAGGCTACATTTTGTCTCAAAAAAAACCTTTGAGGTGCGGGTGAAACCTCTGGCAACAGAAACACAAGTGATACCTCGTAACTAATTATTTAGCTGCCTTTTTTTATATTTCTGGAAGAGATTACTAAATTATTTAAGTCATCATAAGCAATATAACACAACTCTCTTTTACATTTAACTCAAAGGAGGAGGAAACGTAACCGAATAATACAGCTAGCTAATGAATAAATATTTAAGAGCCAAAGTCTAAGATTTTTGAAGACAACCAGTTCGTGTTGTTTAAGTTGTGCACGTTAGCAAGATGGTGCGTGTCGTAGTGACTCTGGCATTAATATATTTTGTTACCTGCGTTTACGCAGCACCAGGTAAATAATGTTTCGTTTAAACATACAGCAAGTCATTATAAAGTAAAACTAATTACTTTTCAAACTTTTTGAAATGTTTACCTTGATGCTTAAAATTTAACCCCCATTCCGTTATAATTCTGACGAAGCTAGGATAAAAATGCATCCCTGCCAAATTACTGAGAAACGAACGTTTTCTATGTTGTATTCTATATTTCTACCCAAGTTGAAATAGCCGCAATAATTAAGCAAATAATATACTACCTATTCATACTTGGTCTTTTTTGCTTAATTTTAAACAAATGCAAATGATGCTAATGTTCTTTGAGACGATGTTTTGAGGAAACAGGTCTTTGGATAAAAAACTTGAATGTTGGAAAATGTATTGTAGCCGGGTCAGGCTACTTTCTAATTACAAGCAAATATGTTTTGTTTCTTTGATTGTAAATAAATAATCTACCGTGTTCTGCCTCTAATATATTTTGCAACATTCAAGTATTTTCATAGAGCTTGTTTTAGCTTCTTATGTATTATTTTTTAAGGTATTCCGGTTTTTTTGTTTCATATAATAATTTATTTTATTCATCTACTATGTTGAGTTAAATCGAGTTTATAAAGTTGCTCACATCAATTATATTATTTAATTATGATATGGCTTTTCCCGTTTAACGTTTTATATTAAAACGATTTGATCTTTTATACTTAAAAAAAAAAATACTTTTAGATATATATATATATATATATTACCATAGATATACATAGATGAATACCTACTTTATATTATACATATTATAACTGGCTCACATAATTCATATTCACAGACAAAATGATTGATGATAACACAGTAAGTATAGGTAATAATCAATTAAAACTAAATATCAACAGGTAAATAACCTGTTGATATTTAGTTTTGTAGATATTTAGTCACAAGTGTTGTTTAAAAATGTTATAAACCACTCTATGAACCTTTTAAATATTTGTCCTAAAGCCATAAACTGAGAACAATTTCTGTTACTTCTTTTGAAGTTTGATCTTCTTTAAAAGGTAATTTCCCTGATATTAATGCCAACTGTAGCAGGGAGACAATATTGTCACCTCAGTCAGCTGATATGAAATTCTCTGTTTATGTAATTCCAGTGCCTCGGTCTACGAAGGTGACACTGCTCAGGGACAGCTCCCTCGGCTACTCGGTGGCAGCGGGCAGTGACAAGAAGGCTGGCTCCGTCGACGGTACGAGAACCGTGGATGTTAACTTACCGGACGAGATAGGTAAAGCAGAGAATTATGAATTGTTATACAATTATATGCTAAGTTCTTGAAAGAGTGTGGTGCCAGGTCATGACCATTTTTCCTGAGAAAAGTCTGTGCCCAATAGCGTGAAAAAATTGTATTCAGATAACGCTGATACTCAACCCCTCTACCAGGTTACATTAACGGTTATTTTGGAAAAAGAAAGAGCATAGACCATGTTTACATGGTTAAGAGTATTCGTCATCATCAACCCATATATTATCCCACTGCTGGGCACGGGTCTCCCCACAGAATGAGAGGGTTTAGGTTATAGTCCACCACGTTAGTCTAATGCGGCTTAGCAGACTTCACAGAAGTTGGTTAAGAGTATTATTAAAAAAAACTTATTTACTGTGATAACTGTTGGTCCTTTTATGTAACCTTGTAGGTATATGACGAATATATTACTGAAAATTGCTACTTAATAGGCCCTATCAATGACAATATACATACCTACCTATTGTGGTTACAATTTGAGTTTCGAAATAGCCAATATTTGATTAAACTGTAATGAAAATTACAGTAATAAATTTATAATTTAAGCAAGTGTGGGTATTGTAAGACTATCTATATGGTATTGTAAATGTGTACCTATACGAGTATAATTCGGTAATTTGTCAAATTTAGTTTTTCTCAAAATCATTAGTTGAGTGGATTATTCCCAAAGGTCTAGAGTCTATTGTTCTCGAAAAAAGAAAGTTCATCACTTTACTTCCCAAGGAGTCTACGGCATTTTCATATGAGGGGTTATAATGGCTATTCTCAGATATTTTATTGATAAAATTTATTAAGTTAAGGAATATTTGTGTGTTATTTAGGTCTCTCTGAATCAGGCGATATAGAGGATACACTAGTATTATTAATATTAAGAAAATTTGTTTGAATACTAATTTAATTAAATATGTTTTCAGCTAACAAGAATCCAGAAATCATTCTCCTAGAGAACGTAAACACAGGCGCAGGCATCTCTTTAAGCGGAACTTTGAATTTCGAACAAATAAAGGATAGTCTTCTCGCCGGGAAGAATCCGTTCTGGCGGAAGAAATAACAAGAACATAGTATTGGTTATAAAAGAGTGTATTGTGAAAAAAAAAAAATAACAATTTCTGCAATCAAGCAATGCAAAAACCAAACAGCCGATGGTTAATTAGCTGATAATATATTAATGAACCATCGATTTGAGCATGGTGGATACCTGTATTGTACATTATGGAATGCAATAAATAAATAATTATGAATATGAAATAACAGGCACGAAATATGGACCCAGATATTTCTCAAAGGCTCAGAGTTGATAGTATCCTTGGAGACATATTGAAAACATTGATAACCATTTTTTTTAAATATGGATTGAAACGATACTCAAAATTATGAACAATATCGTTCAACAGATTTACATATACCTAATGCACACTTCTAAGATTCACTCAACGTCGGCGTGCAACATTAACAAAATTTACAGTATATGCATAATTAGCGAATTCATTTTTCGAACTTATGTGTTAGTAAATGGAAAGAATAAAACAAGAATAATTTGTAAAATTCTGGAGCGCATTGTTAGTGTATCATGTATGTAGGTCAGCTAAATAAGAACATTGCAAAATCATCGTTATATCGATTGAATACGGACTATAGATTTATGTATCGCTGTGTGCACATAAAGGTTAACGTAATAATTTGTGTGTGCTCAAAATTTAGTGGAATATTTTATTTTTAAAGAATCTGATGAGTTGGCGATGTATTAAAAAACAAAATCTAGGTACTAAAGCTTGCAGAAAAACTGATATCTATCAATATGTCCACATTATGTATTTTACATTATGTAACCGGTTGTTTTACGTAAGACAGATAAAATTATTTACAATGAAAGCCCTTGTTTGTTTAATACCTAATACCATGTTATTTTGCTGACCCAACGCAAACGAATCAGCATAGATACGCATGATTCAGAATCATCATAAGTAATCACATTATCAGCTGGTAATTTTTACTGAAAACGATGGACCAGTAATCAGTTGAACGGTTCGTAAGTTTACCGAAACCCTAGAAATTGGCAAAACAGAAAGAAAGATAAAACATTTAATAACAGAATATCATCAAAAAACCAAGGAATAAAAAAAATAAACATAAAATATAGTGTGTCCCACACAAAGCTGTTCCATATATACTACGTCTAATTCAGTTAAATGTCAGACGACTGCTGAGCTGGCTGCTGGATAACTTACAAGTAGTAATGGATGCACGGATGCATCTTAGGAATTTCTAGTTTTTTCTAATGACTATCCAGAATCCACTGAGTAATTAATATATGTATATATAGTATAACAACAACCTATGCAACTCTATCCTGATGAAGAACGCAGAAGGGTCTTACTGAGGCAGTGTATAAAATGTAGTACCTACTGCACTCAGAGGTGAACCTCTTATGAGAAGTAGGCATTCCTGCTGGTACAGTCAACAAAAGAGTTTGGTATACAGGTAGCGAACGAAATCTGCATTTTACACAGATTGTGATTTAAATAATTACCCGTCAAAGGGTTTGATGTGTAGCAGCTTCCAATACCTGCGTTTTGACACATATTGCGTGATACTTAATTACACAATGTTTAAAAAAACACGATTAGCTGCCTGTATGCTTAACTCTTTCTTCGACCGTACTTACAAATTTCTTATTACAAAGATATGAGTTTTCCTGTACACTACGGTCTAACAAGACTAATTCTTAACGATTCTCTATCGATACGCATGTAATATAATGTCAATTTAGTGTAGCGTATTAATTTTACTTATCTTAATAATGTGCAAGCATAATAATTACGCATAAATGTTTAGGCATAATCGTGTTTACTATATCTAAAGTTAGCATAAAGATAAACAAGCATACCTATTATTTAGTAGACTAATATTATAAATGTACCTACCTGTAAAACCGTCATATCCTACTGTCCCAGTACAGTATCTTTACACGAATAAATATGATAATTTTTATGCAGCTCCATTTCCGAAATAATATAGCCCAAGATCATTATGCCTATCACAACAGTATACCAATTACGTTTATGTAAAATTAATAATAAGTCATTAAATAAATAAAAAATAAATAAATTAATTAAAAGTTATGCCTAACTGAATATGTCAACGTAAATTATTAGTGTTAAAAAAGTAAGATACTAATTTTAAAATATCGAACAATAATCTGGTAAATAATATAAAAATTTTAGTGGTATAGCCCCCTTTCTTATTACAAAACATGGTCTAGGAAATTACAGGTTTTGAAATAGCATTAATAATAATACAAAATTAATGTATCCATATATTTTTAGTCTGGATCAATCTAGTTTCTGATAAAGAAGGTCTGTTCAATTTTAAATAAAAATGATATAATAATTATGATTTAATAATATTTTATAAATTCTTTACTAATTATAATTTCTCCTTGAGTTCCTAATTACTCTCCTTTAGAGGATTATTATTTATTTAACAGAAATTAAATTTACAGCAAGTTTATAATTTATTACATAATAACTCTGAATGACATTCCGAATCATACAATTAACATTTATTTTTGCATCGTTCCAATACAAGGAAAAGCAAAAGTTCCTTCACCTCTCTGCGCAAAATAAATTAACGCATGCATAACGTTTTTAAAGATATTTTTCTTTCGCTAAAATGTATATTTCATAAACATACTCTTTTTATTTCTTTACATACTCGTATAATGCATTTCGGAATCATTCTCATGTGTAATTCCATAATATTTTCGAAAACAAGCAAGGTTTCAAGGCTCTATTTAGTGGGTAGTATTTATAATATCCTCCTTTTTCTAGTATTTTTTTTACGCTGTTTTTTTATATTATTCAAATTATATTTGTTTTTTTGCCTTATGATAAAAACCTGTTTCACATCATTATCATGCCTAAGGCAGACGTAACGATTTTCTGGCATATCTTTAGGGAATTATATTGAGAGCTTAATGTTATCGATTTCAACTCGTTAATAACATGTTTGTAGGTAAATAGGTAGGTATCGAATTTACAGTAAGAAAAATAATAAATGCGAAAGAAGTTTGTAGTCTGTAAGTTTGGTGTTTCATCGCGTTTTAAGTTTCAACTTGAAACTAGCCTATCTAGATTAGCCCAGTATTGTAGCCTAAAGAACTTAGACTAGGACTTTTATTAATATTTTTGTTACACATTCTTCAGTTTATAAAGGATAGAAAACTTGATTGAATGTCCTAAACTTCACTTCAAACCCCACAATATACAGACGAAGTCACGAGCGGAAGCTAGTTATGGTACATTAAACCTACACGTAGTTGACCTACACATCTGATCATTGCAACAGATAACATGTTTATTAATATGCGCCAATATTTAAAATTAATTGTCTGTGTGTTAAAATTGCTAATTTTGTATTGTATACCATAACTACCCTTACCCAAAGACTATTCGTATCATATATTGTGTGTTTAGTAGGTACAATTTTATATTTAGCTTACCTACCTATATATTAATGGGTACATACCTACTTAATTATATAATATGGTTTACATCTTTGGCTTCCACCAAGTTTCCATATTTTTTGAAATACCTATATTGAAATTATATATTAAGGAAACACCTGATTTCAATATAGGTATGCTACAATATTTTTCCTGATATCAAAATAAAATATAATTTAACATAGGCTTTTGGCACATTCGTGGCGAATTTCACGGATGCCATGGCCATGGCCCTATAGGGCAAGTGAAGGCTAGTGCGGTTTTAGTCAGTATGTGTCCGACATACCCCGCAACCCCCCCCGGGTGGCGGATGATCCATGAGGATTTTCCGTACGTAATAAAGGCCTTTGATAACATGGAATAGGATTAAGGAAGGGTTATGTAATTTTTTCCTTTTGGTTGATTTTGTGCGCGCTTATTACTGTTGACAGAATAATATGATCTTACATTATTAGTCTTATGGTAAAAATAAAAAACTAAGCATTATAGTAAAAAATAGAGTTCGCAAGTAATTTATGGTCTTTTATTATTATTATGCCACAGTATTTTTTAATAACTATCTTAATGTTGCGACATGCTAGTCACAACATTCGGGAATTCTTGTAAGGGATTATTAATTCTTTATATCTCCGTAAGGGAAACCCCAACATAATTTAACAAAATCCTCATTTAAATGTTTAAAATATGAATAGATGCTCTTTCCTCAATTTGGACTTAAAATTTTGTTGATATAAGGAAGCATAGCCGAGTTATATCCATAGTGAACGATTAAATATTTAAATGAAAGAACTTGAGATTTTTTATCAACAACCAGTTCGTGTGATTTCGGTTGTGCACGTTAGAACGATGGTGGGTCGTACTGTGTTTCTGGCTTTGTTAATATTTTCCTGTGTCTACGCAGCTCCAGGTAACGTTTACATTATTAATACTGGCAATTTTATGATTTCTGAATTAAATTTTAGATTATATTTTCATTGTTCTTCGTGCGAATTAAAAATATCTAACGAGTTTAGTGAATCCACACGAAAATGTCAAAATATCCCAACATGGCGGCATCTACAGCGAAAAGATAAGCCACATACTTATTGATGTTTAATAGCATGCAGTTCAGTTTCAAATTATTGTGTAAATTATTTTACTGTAAGCTTAAGTAATAATATTAAACCTTAGTATTTCATGTAAGAATTAGGTGTCTTTCTTCTATGAAACTTAGGAGGGATATTATATGAGATCTATCGAGATGGTTGGCTTTACAGTGAGTGCTCATTTGCAGTATTTGTGAGTACGCAAAACAAGAAAGAAAGAAATTAATAATAATGTCATTAATATCATTGCATCAGAGGATGCATATTTCAGTCAGCATCATCAAATCAAATCATATGATGCATACTACTTAGGCTTTTGTCACAATAGTTTCTTTTTGTAACTCATAGGTCTTTTTTTATTTTTTGGCAGAAATATTTCAAAGTCATAGGTGTCGTTAAAGTCAACAAACAGGTCATTCTTATCAGATTTTATTTTAGTGCTAAAAGAGCAGTACACAGTGTAGGGAAATTTTACTATCATCACTAGTGCAACTTGAATAGTTCGAACTCATACATATCTGTGTTCTAAGAACATCTATAAAGCCCGAACGAATATGATAAAAATACATAGAAGACACTAACTAAAAAGGGCTATTAATAATTCAATAAAATAACAAACTAATACAAAAAAAATACAAAGCAATGCAGACATATTAATTTTCCTTCTACGAGGATTTTTTTATTCGTTAATCATGATTGAAGTAGAAGTTTATCCTTGTTTTAAAATATACTTCTAATCGCCAAAATAGATATATGAATGGGTATTTAGTCTGAGAACGGCCCAAAGCGAATAGACCGCGGGCCATTCTCAATGTATTATTTGTTATATGTTTATTTTGTAAGTATTATTTTGATAAGTCTATTGTAAATAATATAAATAATCGTTTTAATTATTTCACAATGTATCATTAAAATATTATGTACTTATGTGTCTTCTTCGTTATTCGTATGCTTCTAAGACCCAGTATTGAGAAAATTTAATACATGATTTATATAGATTATAGGTTTGCATCTTACTGAACTTCCCAAGGGTGTATGCATCCAAAAATGGAACTTATTGTGCATATTTTGAACGCGATTTTGACTTTTTCCATTTTGAAGCAACACTAATTCTAGCTCTATTATTTGTTGTTGTATGATTCCAGTACCTGACAATGCGAAGATATCACTCATCAGAAATAGTACCTTCGGTTTGGCACTGGCAGCGGGTCACAGTAAGACGGCCGGCATTCTGGAAGGCAACAGAAACATCGATGTAAACATAGTGAAGGACGTTGGTATGCATGAAACCATTACTTTTGTCTGATAATCTTGATCTAATCTAGTCTTTTTTCTACAGCGCTAGCGTCTTTTTCGATCACTCATATTTTCTATATAGATATAAAAAAGTTGTTTGTTGATTTATGACAAAACAAAAAGTGATATTAATTTTGCTCGTGTTACCAGAAATCAAATTTGTGAACAATTATTGAACCAATTAAAAATGTCGCTAAAAATATCAAAAATTCTGCAAGCAATAAGAATAAATTACTATTTTAATTGTGCCTCGAAATGCACGTAAAACGTCTAACGTATCGTAACGTATCGTAAGAAAACCCTCCCTTGGTTGTAGAGTTATATTGGCAGCTTTGTTTAAAAACTAATATTCAGTAGTTTCTGGTTGGACTGGACACCGACCCCAGAATTTTGAATCTTGAGAACAGATAGTTATAATATATAATTGGATAAATATTGATTTCAGCGGAGAAACGGCCCGACTTTTCTCTTCTGGAGAACGTAAACACTGGCGCCGGCTTTGCTATAGATGGAAGTATCAGCATTGGAGTCATAAAAGACAACCTCTTCGGTGGCAAGAACCCGTTTGGGAAAAGAAAATAAAAATAGATTTAGTGATGAAAACATTTTAATAATTATGCTGAAGCAGAAAATGATTTAAAATTCTAACGAAAGTGGCTCTAAGTATTAGAGGCTCTAAGTATTAGAGGCTCTAAGTATTAGAGGCTCTAAGTATTAGAGGCTCTAAGTATTAGAGGCTCTAAGTGTTAGAGCCACTTTACATTAATATTACTTTATTTTTTACGTAAAGTAAGCCAACACTTAAAAATAACGTATAAGCAAATCAATTACATAATGCTTCTATAATGCTATTTAAAGTTCGATAGTCCTATGTGTATGATTTTACTACTTTATGTACATTTACTGTTACTATAATTAGGTAGGTACTATTTATTATAAAGAACCTTATTTTTTTGTATCTTTCTTGTACCTAGCATGAGGTACAAGGAGACCGTATAATACATTGTACATCATAAAAAAATAACATGGTTAAATTACATTCTAGCCATGATGTGAGTCGGGTATTGTACTTAGGTTTAAACAATTTAATTCACATATGAAATATTACAGTTCACTAAAATGAGATTCACTGCTTCCTTTATAAGTCGTGGATGGGTGACCATTCACATCTCGAAACCTCTCCGTACCTCGGAGAGTACATGAAGCCGTCAGCCCCGGTCGTCATAGTAACACATAAATGTAGTATGTTGGCGACGTCACAGTCACAGGGTACAAAGGCCAACACATCAACCTATCACAATCTGTCAAATTTCTTTGATTGATTTTAAACTTTAATGCATTATGTCTTTTTAAAGTTTAGATTACTATCAAACTTCTTTAATTCCTCTGGTAAATGATTAAACAGCTGTGTTCCTTCAACCAACATTGTCTTCTTTGTCCGAGCGCATGCAGTCATAGTGATAATGAAAAGTATGTCTTTTACTATTTTAGTTTTGTATTCTTTGTAGTGGGTTTAGAATTTTTAAAGTGCAATACTTTTCATAAACGACTGCTTGTGAGTTTTTTTGGATGTCAACGTAATTTATTACATAATATTTATGTTGTTTGTTGAAATTGCATTGAAAAAACTTATGGAAAATACTTGAAAAAAATAAAAATGTAGGATATTTGTCGCATCCCACGTATTTAAGTTATTTCTAGGAAACTTTAAAACAATAAAGACTTCAATTAATAACAAACTGTTCATTTAATCCATTACTAGCAGGAGAGTTAAAAATAGTACCTAGGTATCTCTGGTATGCCAACTTGAGCACTTCAGGTGGCTGCTTCAGGATTTTCCATACAAGACGTAGACAATACACGCATCCATCCTGTTATTCTCAAATTTAAAAGATTCAAATATAATTTAAAACTTAATATGTCAATTGAATTTTAATAATAGGTACTACCACCATCGAATGGAATTATTTCATATTTATTTCTTGCATTCCATAATGTACAATAGGTGACAAATACAATAAAAAGAAACAATTATGGACCCTTTAGGGCGCAGCAAAGAAATTTTTAAATTAATTTAGAGAGAGAGGATGTAATTTATTTATTCTATATATGTATAAGAATTATTTTTTAGTTTATTATTATGTATTTCCAATAGTCATTCCAATATGGCAACAAAATGGCGCCCGTTGATGAACCATAGAGTCCTATCAAAGGATAGGACTCTATAAAACAGACCCAGGATAACCCAGGATATTTTTTACTTGTTTGGTCTATTTGTATTTGACATTGCGAGAAAATTCGTCGTGCCTAAAGTAAAAAAATTACGTTTCGAAAAAAATGTATAGGTAACCAGTGGCGTCCTTTTTACTGTCATTTTTACATGTAGTCTTTTCTGTGGTATATTTAAAAAGGAGAGTTAATATTATATGCGAAATTTAATTAACTTGTCACTCCTTTTATTACGTTTCCCGAATTCCATTAATTGAGATTTATTAAATATACACCTCCTCTGGTGTTTGGGATTCACTTAAGTTTGGACGTCAGACTTAAAATTTTTGTAATTAATGTGCATAGCTTATAAATGATATTTATTTATGTAAAGAGATCTTTTAAAGACACTTTTACAAGTCAACATTTTTATAAGCTAGATGGCTCCGGCATTTTCTAGCTGACGACCTCTGAGAAGAAACGCCGAAACAAACTCAGAGAATCATAGTCTCTTTTAAAGTCCAGACATAGAATAGTAACAAATATGTGTCTTACAATGTAGGGCAAAGTCTGAAATGGCCTTTTGAAGAAAGAGCCATAGCGGCTTTGAGTAGACCAGTTCCAACCGACGGCACGCATGCATCAGTCATTGTGTAGCTCAAGCATAATTTAGGGAGCTCAACAATCCGTCGCACGACGATACCAGATCAGAGGAACATTAAATTGCGTAGGCCCCATAAAAAAAGGCTCAAAGTCACCAGACTATTCAAAGCTGAGTATGTATATCTAGCCTGCAGAGTACTCACATTTCCATTTTTTTTTTGAGTTAAACATTATTAAATAATAAGAAAAAATACAACCATAGTAACAAGTAATGTCTGCTAATATCAAATTAATTATATTAATTTGATATTAGCAGACATTACTTATTATGTCAGACTTACATGAGAGCAATGCATTTTGATGTGTACCTACTTATTAAATAATCCAATCTATTAAAAAGAAAAAACTAAATAAATAAAGAAATTGCCATTGACAGTAAGAGCTGACCAGCCCCGACAGACGGCACCCGTTCACGAGTATGACGTGCGTATAGGCGTCGTTCGACTCAACCATGTTGGAGGGAATAAAACGACCCGACACACTGGTATCACTCCGACTCCGACTCACTGGACTTATCTGGTACAAGTAGGCCTTCAATCCTCGGAGCGAGGTCTGAGCTCCGATTTCTTCAGGCATTATCTCACTTTTAAAATTATTTCAGAATATTCATTACACCTTTTCAAATGATTTTGAATAAAGAGGCTCTCACATCTCAGAAAAGGAATAAATATTGTGTTATGATAATTGGCTCAGCTCGTTGCCCTTTACGAGTATCAAAATATTCAAAAACTTGTTTAGCAACGTTCATATCGATTTAAAATTGTCTGTTTGGATGAATATCTATACCGACAAATTTATCCCATATTATGAATTATATGAATTGCGATTAAAAATTGTGATTAAGTCAATATTCATTTGTATTACATAAAATTAATTATATTAAGTAACTAACATAATCTTCTTTTGTAATTGTATCGATGTATTTTCAGTTAAATTATGGTTATATATTGCCCTCAATATTATAAGCGTCTATTCAATCTAAACTTTTGATAAAGAGTAGAATGCGAAATTCTTATTTCCAATTAACATTGGAAGGTGTATACGAGTTTTATAGTTATGCATACGGTTTGTGTTTGGACAATAATGATGCATGGATACGTCTTATACTTTCATAATATAAAACGTTGGCATTATGGTTCGACGATCAGTCCAGTCGGGACCAAGAGTGCACGATGGTTCTTCGCATAAGAGCTTTGGTTTTGTTCATCTTTGCCTGCGTGTACGCAGTTCCAGGTAATGATACTGTTTCTAATTAATATATACAGTCTTATATATATATACACATATACAGTATTTTATATAGTCTTGCCATAAATATTGTAACAAAGAAAAATCTTCTTTTTCTATTGCAAATAACATTTATAACTTTTACAGTGTGTTAGTTTAATACATAAAAATAAAACAATTTAAAATATTAAAAGTTTATTCGAAGTGGTCTACATTGGCTGCAATATAGTCCTTTAAACGTTGACACCAATTATCAATAGAAGCACCCACTCTTTCCATGGGAAAATTCTTCACTACCAATCGTATGGATTGTTTTAGGGACTCCAAATTATCATGGCGTTTAGAGCAAGCCGTACTCTGACCATAAATCATAATCCAGCGGATTAAGATCGGGACTAGACGACGGCCAGTCTTCAGCTCTGATGAAGTCCGAAACGTTCGTTTCCAACCAAGACTGCGTGGACCGAGCTTTATGACCCGGCGCGGAGTCTTGCTGGAAGGACCGTTCTTAGTTATTGAACAGTGTGTTGTTAAGGGGCTTAACTACCTTCTCAAGAATGGTATCTTGATACAGTTGTGCCAATGTTTTGATACCTTTTCACAAAAATATGGCTCAGTCACTCCTTCATAGCTAATACCCCACCAAACCATCACGGAAGTCGGATAATGCCCACGTTGCACTTTGTCGACTAATTGGGAAGCTTCCTTAGAGCTTTGAGCATAAATACGGTCATTTTGTTTGTTAAAATGTTGCTCAATAAAAAGAAAATCTCATCCGTATACAATTTTTTTCCGTGACCTCCCTTTGCGTACCGTAGTTGTTTCGATTTTACCACCCTATTCTTTTTTAAATTATCAGTTAAGAAATGACCAGTGCGTCTCTTATAGGCTGCAAGTCCTAAGTCATCTAATAAAAAACGCGACATGGTTCTAAGTACTATCTTCATCTCCCGAGATAAAATCTTTTGCTTTCGGACAGGATTTCTTCGAATTCTTTCCCTTACTGCTTTGACCACCTTTTTCGTACGAACACTACGTGGACGGCCAGATCTTTTTCTGTCACAAACAGAGGAGGTCTCATTGTACATATTAATAGCCCGGTACACAAACATTTGATTAATACCAAACGTATGGAGACTTTTAAAAATTGCATTTGGTTCCATACCTACTTTGTGTAATGCAATCACAGCGATTCGGTTCTCTTTATCATCCCACTCCATTAAAGTATAACAATGTATTGGCGCCAAAATGAGAAAACACAATGAACAATCATATAAAAATGACAGATTCCAAATTCAAATGTAATATTTTGTTTCTTTTTAATTGTAACAGTATTTATGGCCAGTTTAAGTACATAACTCTCTCATTGGTCTAGCGGCCGCAAGAGTTGTTGGTGAGCGTAGGGTCCTAAATTTTTCAGTTCGAGCAAAGTAATATTATTGTATTTTTTCATTTGTAAATTGTCAACACTGAATTTTGATTCGCACCTGGTTAATGACAATCGGCTGGGTGAGCCTATTGCTATTAACCAGGCGCGAGTAAAGGTGACCGAGGTTGTACATCAGTAGGTCCATTAGAAGAACCTAGGTTGACCTGAATGGACCTAGGTTCATTTGAAGCATACATGTGTGATGATATTTTATGTTTCATTTTTACCTATTTTGTTTTTGTCTCAGCAAAACTATCTTCTTTGCTACGAAACTCTAGGTTGTCACAGAGGCTTGAAGGATTAGGTATCAAGTTCATCCAAAGTGCAGTTTGACTTGATATTTATATGTATACCTAATCCTTCTTTTTTTAACCACTTCTCCAGACAGAATAATTAACACACGACACGGCAACATTGACCTTATATACATATTATTTATAAATTGCATCCGTGCTGCAGGTGATATTTTTAAGATTTTCGTTTTATTAGTATTGTTATATATAAGATGACACACAAGCTTACAGGTTGCCTGATGGTAAGCGGTAACATCTTGTCATCATGAGACCTTAACTGTTGAATCTAATTTGGTTTGTAATTTCATGGGCTACGTTACGCTTCAAACCGGAACACAATAAATGTTGGGCTACGAAAGGGATGCATAGAAGGCAATTACATGTTGCTGAGATGAGAATGCTTCTAGGAATATGTGGGGTTACCAGAATGCATAAAGGTGAGAAATGAGTGTATAAGAGGAAGTTTTAAAGTGGCAACTGTAACAGAAAAGCTGTGCAGTAATCGCTTGTCTTGGTATGGACATGTGATACGTAGAAGTGAAGAGCATTTTACCAAGAAGGTACTGAGCATGAATGTAGATGGATATATGATGGATAAGAGAAGAGGGAGACCAAAGAAAAGATGAATGGACAGTGTGCGAGATGATATGGCTAAAAGAGATGTATGGAAGAAAAAGACATACTGCGGGGACCCCAAGTAATTTGGGATAACGGTAGGATGATGATGATGATGATGAATAATAATAATATTTTATTTTAACGTTGAATATTGCTAGTAAGTAATTAATAATATCTTTGTAATGCTCTATGATATGAACTATGGTCGGACAATAAAGTTTTTATTATTATTTCAGTGCCGACTGACCTAAAGTTCACGTTTGCTAAAGATAGCACGGCGGGATTTGGGTTGGCAGGATTTGGCAGCAACGCCAGCGGTGTACTGGAACCAAGCCGCAGCGTCGGACTAACAGTACCAGACAAAAAAGGTTACCACTCAAATTTTTGTATTACCAACTTTATATTACTAATCCATATTTTGTATTACTAATCCATGCTTAACAAAACTGATTGCTAACTTATAACTAAGTTCGGTTTTAAGTAACTTCTTCTTCTTAAAAAACTGCTGGCTGGTTGGTCCAAGGTTCACCGGTACTGTACTCCGATTCTGTTTAAAAAAATCGATGACATTGATGACACGTTTGGTGCAGCGGCTGAGCGATCGGCTTCTGCGTCACGGGTTGTGGGTTCGATCCCCACACGGAACTAATATTTTTGTATGATCTACAGGTAGTTGTTCCGGGTCTGGTTGTTTGTGTTTGTAAACGCACCCACGATACAGGAGAAAATCCTAGTGTGGGGCATGGTTTTATTTTAGTTTTTAATCAAATAAAATAGCATTTCACTAACAACAGTTAGCACTTTGCCCCTTTTTACTCGAAAATCCCCAAATTAATACATATTATATACAATTACGCCTGCACTCCCCGAAGCATTAGGCAGAGGTGTACTAATTTTACACACATATTTCGACATGTTTATGTCCCATGGAAGCTAAACATAGGTACTGGTGAACTGTGTGTATTACATGTAATAGGGGATGAAAATTAACCTTGCAAAAATCTAAGCTTTGCTCGACCTAAGAATCGAACCCGGGACCTCTAGCGTACCAATCGTGCTTAGGACCACTAGGCTAATGAAACAGTTAACAAATGTATTTTAATGAAAATTCCAGATGACAGTGTGCAAGTTACCGTGTTTGACAACGTGAATACCGGAGCAGCCTTCGCGTTCACAGGAAGCATCAGTAATGCCATCTCGAAGAACAATTTATTTCCCAAATAGTTGTCTCAGTTTATTAATAATAACTTACAATGCAACGATATCCCATGCTACAAACCGATTCCGTTCAAAAATTGTATAATTATGATCTACTGGATATAACTTAAGTAATAAACACAATCCTTTTAAAGTAAAAATACTATACAATACTATGTTTTTTTTTTCGGGATTTTACCCTTATTTATGCCGCCCCGCTCGGGGACGCGGGACAATTATGTTGGGCTCTCCGGCCAGGAGGCCAGAATACCGCCCACTACCACCTTCCGCGTAGTGGTGGGATCACGAGAATCGCTCTCGGCATTCTTCGCGGGTCACAACTTTTTGACTTTATGCTCTACAAGAGTGTAAGAATATTTAATTATAAAAATATACTCTATATTCATAAAAAGTATACAGGGTGTTACAAAACTACCCGTAAAGCCAAGAGGAGGTTAAATTGGGCCTTATAACGAGTCCATTCACAATATTTAAGAAACGTAGTAACGCTGTATAACATACCCCAAAAAAAGGAAAACAACAACATTTATGAATGAAAAATAGAAAAACTATTAAAGTAGACCATTATTAGGTAAAACAGGTACGTAGGCCTTTCAGTTAAATAATCTGGTTCCCTAACATGACAGCTGACAACATTTTTGGCTTTGATAATTAATTATATTTTTTACGGGGTATTCTGTAACACGTTGTATTTTTGAAAAAAAATATTCTTCGTCAATACAATCTATTTACAAACGACAATTAATAGCAAGTAAAGTTATCCCTTATCCTTATACCACAATTTAGCGGTAAGTGAAATTGTTAAAAAGAAGATTCGTTGAAAGACTGTGCAACAAAAATAATGTTGATGTCATTTAATTGAGCTGCTAGGTTAAAAATACTGTTTTTAATTAATTGTAGTATGATTTATACTGGGAAACTACGAAAGCACCTGCCATGGGTTCTAAAAATATGAATTGATTTCATAGGAATTGCATAATGTGGCTTTTTAGCCCTATTTAATAACTAAAGCTCATTGTTTTGTTTGAAGGCTTTCGACATTGAAAGAAACAAAGAAAGATACCTAACAAGAAAGAAAGTAAAAGTAATTTAAAAAATAGAAACGAAATATAAGTTGTTTTTAATTGTCAATAAAGCAGAGAGATAAGTACATTACAAATATATATAGAAACTATACATAAAATTTACACACTTGGTTAAAAGTAGGTAAACATACTCAATACTGTCTATGTATCTCCGGTCTTTGTTGAACGTGTAGTGTATTATTATGGAATGGAAATACCTAGTAAGTTTTATTAATTCATTCATTTTTCTTGAGAAACCTTCGTTAATTAGCTGTATCAAGCTCCTTATTAGGCGATAGTATCGTCTTCACAATAAATTTGCAAGGAGCAGACTTGCTTTTTAAAACGTGAAAAATATATATATGTACCTTCCGAGTTCAAAAAGAGAATAAGTGTCTATAACCGTTAGGCCAAACGCTGCACGCAATATTCTACGCATAGTTGCGCGCGCCGTTTCCTTTGCACTAACTATACCTTTTCGGCGGCTTTGGTGCCCTTGTCATGCAAAGGTCACGATTCATTTCAAGGACTTTAGGAAACCCAATACCCTTAAGCTAGCTAATATATTATGTAAACTAAATAAAATCAAATCTAAAAAAACAATTTCACTGTCACTACTCGTTAATTTTAAATGACAAAATTACATTTTATCATCTTACTTATTTATTAATAATATAAATCGGGAGAACCTCTAAAACCAGCTAAAAATATATCTTAAGAAACCCGAAAAGAGACCATTTCGCGGTGCTGCGTTCTTAACAGGGACCTTATTCGTGTTTTGATAATTATAATTATCATCGTAGGGATTGGGTGGTTTCCGCCCAGGGTTTTGGACTGGCCCACCATACTGGTTGACGCCATTATTCTGACCACCGTAGGTTCCAATATCATTTTGTCCATTGTCGTAACCATTCTGTCCTTGTCCGTTGTATCCAGTGTTGGGATAAATTTGTCCATTTCCGCCATTATAGTTAGGATTAACTGGCACACTTCCTATGTTCCATCCACTGTTAGCTCCTGGTCCTCCATTACTATTTACATTGTCTTCACCATGACCAATGCTGAAGCTGCCGGGTGGATAGTTACCGCCAGAGATAACACCAATAGCGATACTAGGATCGGTTGGAGTACCTTTAAGGCGGAAACTAGGATACTGCTGTCCTAAAAAGTAAAAATGAACATAATTTGATGATTTTCTTTTTAAAAAAACAGTTAACTACAGTTATCCTATCTTCACACACAGTGTATCTAACTACGACACGACAAATAATATAATGAATCGGTCCGCGACTACTGACCATGAACCGATGACCGCTGCACGGTCAAAAATAAAAACAATCAACATTGTGTGTTAATTTGTAATTGTTCTAAATTTTGAATACAAAAAAGGATAGAAGATGATTTTATCCTTTTTTGCATTTTTATTTTGTTTTACCCTATTTATATCGGCTGCAGTAGTGGAACGGGGAATAATTGATTGCTTACTTAGTCATGATTAGTCCAAAACCTCACAGAATGATTTTGTGAAACCTAGCTGAGGCTGATGACAGGTAAATGAAATGATCTTTATTTGCGTGTAGCATGGTACAATAAGTTCTTAAAAATATGTGATTAGTTCATCATACTCCGCCATATGGCTGTGGCATGCAAAGTTAAAATTATATGTATTAGGTAATCATAAAAACAATAAATAATAATATGGAAAGTAGGGTTCCACAGAAAAAAAAAGACATTAGGTATGTAGTGTGATAATAAATGACTACATAGCGTATATACCTATCAAGTGTGTATTATCAAGAACCTTTTTTTTAAGTAGGTACGGAAAATCCTCACGGGTCTTCTACCATCTGGGTAGGCGACACAGTACGTTGGACTCGTACCGGCTAAAAACCGCACCTTGCCCTTTAGATAAGGCTATGTAATTCATGATATTCCCAGCGACCATGGCCGGACCATACCAGATAAGGTACGGTACAACCACCGGACCCCATCAAATGGCGAATAATAATAATAATGTCATCACAAACCTGCCTGTTATATTTAGTATCTATGGACATGGATGTTTGGAGTTAGATACCAGATGTACCACTTAATTATGAATTAAAAAAGCTGAAATATTATCTATAATTAATCATTTTCTAACTAAACACAACTTGATTTTGTGAATGTTTTCCTCCATCCATTATTAATTAATTGTAATTAACAATAACTCGAAATACATGGAATATCAAAACAATGCAACATAACCAAAATACTCCAAATATAAATAAAAAAAAAACACACAATGCTTACTTATACCCAGCCATAAAGATGACGTAACCATTAGACTTGTTTTTGATCAATATCGATTGGCAAACAAGAGCAATAATACTTGCCCGTATGTGATCATGTAAATAATGGTAACGAATCAATATGCTAATGAGAATGACTTGTCTATTAATCTAAAAGGACATTTAAAAAAGCGTACATGGCAATACAACGTGAAACTTGACAATACATGAACACAAGCGGTGACAGGTTAGTGAGTTATAACCTCAAAAGCACCATAGAAACCTGTTCTTAACTCACTAACAGTGTTAAAATATGCAACTAATCCTGATTTTAATTTTCCTTCTCCCACAGTAAAGTAAGTAATTATATTGTTTGTATGTACCTGATACGGCGCAGACATAAAGTAAAATAGCAAAACCGGCCACGGAACGCGACATTGCGAGCGACACTGAGCTGAGCTAACCAAAACAGACGGAGCGTGGTACCTGGCGGATTTTTATTATATCTACGTTCGAAACGTACGTATACCTAAACTGACGGCAAAGAGGCGTGTCATTACTTAATTTTTTGAGAAAAAACATTGTTAGTCACGACAAAGCTTAAAATGTCGGATGCTTTTGTTTTTATTCATTGATCTAAGTTTTGGAGGGGCTCGTGCTTAAAAAAGTATATTTATGTTTTTTTTGGCTTGTTTTTATTTTCTATTGTTATGATTATATTTATCCGCTGTACGTTATATTATAGGCCTCTTTCAAAGGTTCGTGAAGTATAAAAAAATATAACACGATAGGGAAAAGCACATGAACACTTTACACAACAAAATAAGTTATTTTCACTATTCAACTTATTTATCACTAGGTATACTACATAGTCATGATAACTGGAAGGTTAAACCCAGCCTGTGCTTATACAATAACATAAATGTGGCAGTAAAAATACAATGCAAAATAGTAGATTATAAAACAATTGAAAAAAAGGGAATTTAATTAAAATTAAATACAAGGACCGAGATGAATTATTTTTTTCACGAGTTGTGTTCTCTACTTTTTCCATTGACTGCGAGAAAACAAATAGTAGTATTAGTATTTATCAAATTTTATTTTATAATTGGTAATATTTTAATAATAAAATAATTGACTGCCTCATTAGTCTAGTGGTCCTAAGCGCGACTGCTACGCTAGAGGTCCTGGGTTCGATCCCCAGGTCGAGCAAAGTGTTATTGGGTTTTTCTATGAAATTCTCAGTAGCAGCTCGGAGTCTGGATTAATTGTGCCCGGTTAATGGCAATAGGCTCGCCCCCTATTACATGGGACCTAAACATACCGGCGAAATGTGGGTGTACATTAGTACACCTCTGCCTAACCCTTCGGGGAATACAGGCGTGATGGTATGTATGTAATTGGTAATAATATTATACAAACATTTAATTATTGAATTAAACACACGGGTATTAGGTAATATGATAAAAAGTTTTGCGTTCCCAAAATACGCGTTTGACTGGAGCGCTATCACTAAACTATTCGTAAGTTTAAATCAAATTACCATTCACTAGAATATTTTCTTTTCATACAGGGTAGAGGGATAATACTACAATATATGAATCCGCAACCTATAGAGAGATTAACTTTAAAATAGGAAAATAATCATCACTTTCACTACATAGTATAAAACAAAGTCGCTTTCTCTGTCCCTATATCCCTATGTATGCTTAAATCTTTAAAACTACGCAACGGATTTTGATGCGGTTTTTTTTAATAGATAGAATGATTGAAGAGGAAGGTTTATATGTATAATACATGTATATTGCACCCGTGCGAAGCGGGGCGGGTCGCTAGTAATATAATAAAATAATAACAAAAAATACAACTTTCCCTTCAAATTAAAATGGTGAGCTTACGAACTTGTATGGGATTTTGATATTTTTTTTTTGTTATAATATTTAATATTCCCTATTTTAAAGTGGTTGTTTAGACAAGTCAGTACATATAGCCTGTGGTTTCATTTCTTATCGTCTCCACCCTTTATAAAAAAGAGTAAACTTCTTATATGGGCTGTCACCGTTTACCGTCTTGAGGAAGCCAGAGGGTTAGGTCAGTGTCAGTCGCATTTTTGTCAGTCTTTTGTCATCATCTTAATCCAAAAAACATTCGTATAGTTATATACTAATGGTAATAATCAACTATTTTCTAATAAATGAAATAAATACATATAGAAACCCGAACGTCCTCCGTTTTATCAGCAGTTAGAATTGATGTTTGTTACGATGAAATTTTGGCGGGTTTTTGAGAGCATCCCTGCTAAGGTTTCTATCAATAAAAATGAATTAAGATAATAAAATTTGCAATGAATATAGCAAAGCTCATCAATAAAAATTAAACAGACGAACTTTATTAAATGTTTGTTGTATTTAATAATAAAGGTGGCTAAGAAACTACTCATTACAGGAGCAATAAGTACGAGTATAAGTAATTCATAATTATAAATATATAGATTACTGACATCCTGTAGTGGGAACGTTTCTCTAAATTGTGTCTAATGTTCAGGGTTTCCCAATAGTATCAATTAAGGATTCATTGTTTTGAGTGTGTAACAAGGATCACGACTTATTGACGTCATTGCTTACAGCAACATTATTTTAAGCTTTGTTAACACGATGCGCTGTGACTCTGTGACTAACATATTCCCGGATGGTTTTAATGGACTGGTGAATGATTCATAAAAATTTTGAAATGACACATTTTGGAATGACTGACCGACGAATTTTATTGAACGGATTCAATATGATAGTCCTAATAATAGCGCGGCAACCGTAGACATAATTATGTACAGCATGTCAAGCTGTCTGGTCAAGCTATCCAAAACTGACAAATTTTCACAATTGAAAATGAACCTTATTATTTTGGTTTAAAGAGATAGATTTAGAGAGAGAGTATAAAGAGAAAGAAATTTGACAGCTTGATGTGCAGGCCTCAGTATATGTAGGGCAACTCTTTACTCTATAAGTATTTTTTTTGCTGTAAATTGTCATCTTCGTCGATGAAGGGTTTCATCATGTCATGTCAGGTTCTCATGTTAATACTGGCAGTAGAAGGAAGTACTGATAATTTGTGGAGGCGTTTTAAAATAAAAAAATCTTGCTATCCCCGTTGCCATTCACTGCCCAAAAAGCATCAAAGCCTTTATTTATTAGTTATGGTAAAAATCGATGCTGTGTCGACCCTTATACCTATTATTCTATCTGGGATCTATAGACTATAAATCTTTAAACTAATAATGAAAACACCATCTCTGTCGCTGTGGGAATATGGAATGAAGGTCAAGGTGACGGTCACTGTACTCCACAATACTATATAATCAGTGCAGTGCGATGCACGCTCGGATACGGACGTGTTTCCAAGGTACGATTATTATTAATTCGCGATTTGCGCGGCTATAGCCACTGCACGTCATCGTCGCTATGAGTTCGCAACAACTTATAGCCAACGAGCTGCTGGCATTCATACAGCATGCCATCGACACCATGGACGAGGTCAGCATTTTGCAGATCTGCAAGTCGAACTTCAAGGAAGATGAGATAAGTAGTGGCAAGATGCTCCTATTCCAAACGCTTGGAAAGGTCGACCAGATGCCATCCCGCAGGAGAGATGGAACTGAGAAGAGCATCCAAGATATTATCACCTTGCTGAAGGTGACCGATCCAGACGACGTGCCGAATTTTGTGGCGAAGGAGCTACATAGGCTTCCTCCAGTCACATTCGACCACGTTGACGTTACCAGGTTGCTAAAGGACATCAATTTCCTAAAAACAAGCTGGCTGAGGAGCAGTCCAAGTTAGAGGTGTCAAATAACACCATAAGTGAACTACGTGCCGAAGTGGTGTTGTTACGAAACACTGTTCCTGCAAGTAGGTCACTTGACGCCTCTAAGGTGAACACTCGTCGCGGGGCGCAAAATGCGTCCATCAGCAGTTTTGAGTCGGCGAATGCAGATACGTCACCGACTGTGGGTATTGCCGTTGATGCATTATGTCCCGCCGCCGCCGCCCGTCCCTCGACTCCGGTAGAGGCCTCGTCACGCGTGAGTACTTCGACCCCGAAACGTGCCTACGCTGCTATTGCTGCCGGTAACAAACCCGCTGCATTATAACCGCAACAGGAAGAAGGGGATAAGCAGAACAACCGTGAACCCATTCACAGAGATCTGCCACAGAGTGATACTGAGGGCTTTACTAAAGTTGTGAAGAAGAATAGAAAGCCCAAGTGTCGAAATCAGTGCGGTAGCGCACCGACCGGACCGAACCACCTGCTGCGACCTGCTGTACCAGCGACGCAGCTTTACGTGTCTCGACTGCATTACTCTACAAAGGCCGAGGAGATTGTAGAGTACATCCGCATCAAGACCAAATTTACCTTGAGGGTCGAACAGTTGGAGTCTCGTCACAATGTGGATTTTAATTCCTTTGTGGTGAGAGTGCCGACTGAACATCTGTCGACCTTCATGATAGAGGAATTTTGGCCAAAAGGAGTAGTGTTCCGGCGTTTCCGAGGCCGGCTACCGGACACCGCGCGACGCACGACGCCGACTCTTCGTGTGAATTAGTGCTTATTTTATTGTTTATGTATAGTATTTTAATTGTTATTGGTTTAAGTTATATTGTATTGTATTATAGTATTTTATATTATATGGGCCTTGTAGCCTGAATTAAATAAAAAAAAATATATAAAATAAACATGGACAAAAACTGCTTACATAAATCCATATACAGGTTGTCGCAGACCCAGTGGTCAAAAGATAACATGGGGTAGTCCTATGGTAGTAGCTGCTTTAACCGATTCAATAATGGGTATATGATTAGGCTATATAATGTCCCCGGAGACTGATAAATTAATCATCTTAAGAACAAATTTCGAACAAGACTTTCGAACAATTCACGCGGCGTGTACCTACCATGTAACTCGCAAACAATTTTGAGACATTTCACACCAAATTATATAAAAAATCGTTCTAAAATCTGTAATCACGCTAAATAGTTTTTTTCCCAGTCATTATATTTGAATTTTGAACACAAATTACATGAATTATGATATAAAAATATTATTCCATCAAATAAAGTGAATGGTTTTTTTTCAAACGCATTTGCGATTAATATCTAAAATTATTTATGGTTAATTTTCGATTTTAATACGAACAATCTTAATTTTTATAACGTTTCCTTAAAGCTGGTATCTGATTTTTTTCTATTTGAAGTTTTTACATTAATTTGCACAAACCTGCCAGTATAATTTTTCCCGCAGTGTTTGGGACACAGACATACGAAAAAAACATTTAAAATATTCAAATCGTAAGTCCTTGGTAAGTCTTATGACACTGATGATAAAAGATAGAACATCTTTACAATATCATAACATCCAAATAAAAATATAATATATATATATATTTATTTGGCTATTTTTATACTGCGAGGATAGCCCAACAATATAGGACCCATTGTTGAATAGGTAATAGGACCTACTACCCCACGTTTCCCTTTTGGACCACTTGGTCAACACCCTGTATATAGGCACTTTTTGTTCTTGACCAGTTTGCAGATTCCCATTAAAGATTACAAGTCCTTTTTCTTCTTTTTAATGTTGCTGTTTATCGATAAGAACTTCCTATCGACAACAACGTGTTTGACAAAATGTTTTATTTGCTGATTAAATTAATAATGACACAAACGCTTTATATTATTTTTTTAATGTTCAGACTTATTCAGTGTCGGTCATGTTATCTTAAAACGTTAAACGCTTTAAAATATATCCCTAGCAACATGATGAAAATGCATGCAGATAACATATTGGTGTACCTCCTATTAGGAAGACACCCTATACCCATGATGCAAACAGCTCCGAAGAAATCATATAACAATAGTAGAACTACAACAACTATAAACCTCCCTTACTGATCGCTTGCTTAAACGGTGAAGGAAAACATCGTGAGGCCTGCACGCCTTAGAGATTTTTCTCGACGTTGTGTGAAGTCTGCTATCTTCAGCGTGGCGCACTTTAGCCTAATCTCTCTCAATCTGATAGGAAACCCGTGCCCAGCAGTGGGACAGTTTAAGGGTTGATGATGATAAGGCATGTATATCGACGACGCGACAGATTGAAATCTTCCGCTCTTTAGAAGTTTGAAGTCAGTTAAAATGAGTCACCTGTAGCCAATAGACTGCGCGTACGCATTTAAACCATGCAAAAATTACAGTTGTATAGACACCAAGGCACTATAATCCAAAGCCTGTATTCTTTCTTTATCTCAAAACGAACGGTAACAAGAAAATTATACACTAGGCAAGGTGCTCCATCAGGTGGATCGCAGTGTTGCTTAACACCAGGCGAACAAGGTCAAGCGTAGGCCTATCAAGAATATACAATAAAAAATAAAAAGTAATATACGAAGAAAAGAGGGATACATCTCTATGTAGAAGAATGTGGTGAAATTTCTGCTCTAATCATGCTTGCCGAGCAAGATGAGGTAAACTTGAGGTCTAGGGTATAAAAAATCTCTCATGTGTTGGTTCTTTAGGAAACATTTGTTTGTATGTAATTTTTAAATTTTATGTATGATTTAATCAGCTGCTATAAGCATAGATAGCTTATGAGGTATATGCCAGCTATATACCTAATAAGCTATCTATATAATTTAGTATTATGTCTCCTTCTTTATTATTAAACTTCTTGGGTGACTGGAAGCAAGGAAAGAAGATGAAAAAGATGAAAAAGGAAGGAAGACAGCCCGACCTAAAATTTGAAACACCAGATTTGGTGTTGTTTCGAAAACGATGTGCGTGCTCCGAGACCTGTACATTGAGGAGGTACTTATGGACACTAAATAGTCACTTAAATATTATGTCACAGCTGACACAATTTAGGTCAGAACACGTTAGGATGAAGTCCCCTGCTTCTATATTTTTGGGCAAAAATGTATTAAGCTTCGCTATATTAATTGAAGCCCCAAAATGACAAACCGGACCGAACCGGATACTTAAATAAATAAACTATGAGTTTAATACATTTTTCCTCAAAATAATTATGGTAATTTTAGAGTCAAATGTACGAATTTTGTGGTCAATCCGTGCATCTCTTATCAATGTTGTTAATTGCTTGATTATTATGCTAAGTTCATTGATGATTTCCCAAAAAATCGTGCACGTAGGCAAATGGCATTTTGGACAGGCAAAACCCGGGCTACGTAAGTATAAGATATAAGTAGTAGAGTGAACTTTATAAAAGCTGAATGTTTCTCGCCGTGTGCGTAGTACTGTGTGTAGCGATGGACCGCCTCGCGGTTCTCGGTGTTGTGATAGCGATTGTTTCTCTATGTCACGCTTATCCCCGTAAGTATTTGTATCCGTTTCGTTCGTTTTTTCTGAAGAATGTCGTAAAAAGTGTCATCATCAATGTTATAAATAGTGCTTACGTTATATAGTGATTAAAAATTCATAAATATTTGTAGTCATAATAAAGTAATACTACTTTTATCACATTACCTGACTACTTTAGGTTTATTTTTAATGACTATGAAGGTGACTTTTATAATAAATAATTGTATGAAAGTATTATTTATAAATAAATATTTGGACCACTTAAATCTAAGCAGAGCTTGTACTTTTTTTAAATACATACTTAAAATTCATAAGAAACACCCAGATAAACACAGATAAAACGGTTGTGGAGCATTGTTTAGATAAAAGTTATTGTGAAAGTTTAATAATATAGATACAAAGGTACATACAAATACTATGTTCGAACCATACATGCGAATCGAACCCACGACCTCAAAATCAGTAGTCCTACACTCGAACCAAAGACGTCATCAAATGTATTATACTCTTTAAATTAATTGTTTTCCGTTATACGTTTCAGAAACGGTCAGTTCAGCCACGGCAATAGAAGATAGGCAAATCGACATAGGAGTTATAACTGGTGGGAATTTCGGACCCGGAAGCTTTAGCATCGGCTTTCCCGGTAGTTCCAGTCAGTCACAGGTGCCATTACAAAATAATGAAGATGAGAGCGATGGTGAACATATTATTGTCTTGAGTAAGAAGCAAAATAATGGAGCTCAGCGAAGGAAAAGTCGACCTGGAGGTAAACCCACTATTCAGTAGGTCTATTTTATCATCAACCCATATACTGTCCGATTGCTGGGTACGGGCCTCTTCTTAGATTGAAAGGGCTATTATAGTCCGCCACTCTGACTGGCCTAGTGTGGGTTGGCAGACTTCATACGCCGTCGAGAAAAATCTCTAAGACATGCAGGTTTCTTCACGATGTTTTCCTTTACCGTTTAAGCGATTGATCATTAATTATTCATACGCCATGTACGTATATTTCAAAAAGTCAGACATGTGTGCCTTGGATGCGAACTCGAGACCTTTCACTTGCCAGTCCAGTGTTCATATCACTAGGCTGCTATGCATGCTTTTGGTCTATTTAGTTTTGAAACAGAACAGAATGAAAAAGCCAGGATTTTAGTTTAAAGTATCAATCTGTTTAGTATTTTATTGTCGATATTATGTATTCTTGTTTTTGTAAGCTTTGTATTAAATTTATTTGTATTTACGTACGACCCACTCACGTTAATAAGTAAATTTAAATTAATGCCTGCCTATCAGTGAGGACCAATAATTAGCTGTATGTTATGTAATGTCTATTGAATTATTCAAATTGTTAATGCTTTTGGTCTTCCAATAATTTAATAAATAAACATATTTTCATTGCAGGTGGCAATAGAGGCGATACATTTAATGGGATGAAATCCAAGAGGCCACAGTCCAGTCCAAGTCAAGGAGGTAAAATCGTCATTGGCACGATTGTCGTTCCAAACAGTAAAAACAATAAAGGAAATAAAAGAAGGAATGGCAGTAATAGACAGCCTGAAAATGATGTTGGTGCATCAGCGGCCATATTTGATAGTAACAGCGGTAATAATGGTAAAGAGAGTACCATAGAAATAGAAGCGATCATTGGTGGTAATTTTGAGCCAGGAACACTCAGTATGAAGGACAAACGACCTACTGGAGTCATTCCCAATAAGGGAACTGCGACCAATAAAGGAAATACTGGAAACAAACAAACCAATGCAGATAATGAAGCCCTTTATACGATAGGACATGGCGCAAATAGTAATGAAGGTACCAAAGATGGGGATGGTAATGTCAATGGTCCAATCGATTCTGGAAATATTTATATCTCGAAGAGTATTAATGGAGAAGAAACTTGGATATGGAGTTCTTAAGTGCCAAGACAGATATTCAATATAATTAGGATTTTAGCAATAACTATGAAACTAGTGGATTCAAAACCAATTTGCCTCAATATCAAGTTTAGTCAGAACTATATTAATTTTTATAAAATTTATTTGTTTACACAGAGATACTTTAGGTTGTTTTTGCCTTAGTTGGTATAGCATTTTCCTTATTCTGTTTCATATATTGAGACGTAGGTGGTGAAGATACAAAAACTTGTTCAGAATATTAATATTGCCAGAAATTCTCGTTTCTGATTCTATTGCTGCTAAATTTTAGTAATCATTCCCCTAATATCCTATATGAATTTCTACACTGATTTGGGAGTTGTATAAAAACAATTAGAAGAAAACCTCGATGAGAAATTATACGGCTATCAATATAAGAGTGCAGACCTACTTAATCAAGGTTTTATAGTTTTTAATGGCCCTGTATACTATGACAGCATTTACTAGGATATTTGTCAAGCCTATGCCTATCAATAATAGAGAAAATAACTAAATAGGATTCTAATCGTCCTAGCCCAAGTCCGATCATGTGTTGAGTACTGCTCCCACCTATGGAACGGATCGGATCGCTAACAGCTGAATGCCTAGGATTCTATCGACCGACGCGCCAAGAGACTCATTGGCAACGAGGAATTTGACTCAAACAAGCTTCAAAGCTTTGAATATCGCCGCAGAGCCACCTGTTTATCTGTGTTCTACAGGATTCACTTCGGTGAGTGTGCCCAGGAACTTTACAACAACGTTCCTCCCCTTTCCATTCTATCATCGGACGACCAGACGCAGCGAGGAATTCCACCCCTTTGTCGTTGATATTCTACTTATATGCACGAAGCGTTTGTGCTTCATCCTTTATCATGTGATCGGCCAGAGAGTGGAATTCCCTGCCAGCCGCGTTTCCCGAGTCATATACTTCAGGAATCTTCAAGGTGAGAGTAAATGGGCATTATGTGAGTTTGGATGCTACATCCTCGGCAGCATCTTCACTTACCATCAGTTGAGGTGCTTCCAAACGCACTCAAATTATTAATAATAAAAAATCGTATTCAATTATTATTATTACATTATACGTTTCTACTTAAACTTAAAGGTAAAAATACTTAAGATGTACATGAAAATATTTAAAAATCTTTATTAATAACAAGCCTGTAATGTCCTATGGCGGGGAAAATACCTCCCCACTCTTCTTCTACTTCTCACTGTACGATGCTATTAAAAGTGGCCAATCGCTCTTTGTAGGTATGGGAGAGGGCACTGACTTCTGTAACACAGGTATAGCTAGCTCAGAAGTCAGACTTCATAGGATAATTTGTAAAAAAGTTTTGTGAATAAAACATTATTATTATTATTATTTGTACACATAACTGCAGCATTACAATCGCACTACAAACATTACGGACGGTCCAAAGGGCAAATGAAAAATCGATATGCAGATAACGATCAATTGATTGCTAGGTAATAAAAAGCAATTTTCTTAATAGGTCACTAAACAAAGATTTCTTCGGACTACGTCGCAGGAGTGTCTCGTAACCGAGCAGCCGTTTATCCCTTGTAGGACCCTTCATCAGAAACCCTTGATAGGGTCCGGTGATTGTACCGGACCACAGCTTGTCACCGGCGCGGCGGCGTAGCAAATGTAATGTAAGAGTTCCATGGTCATAGTGACTCTATAGTCACCGACCACTAAAAACCGCGCTAGTCTTGCCCTATAGCAAGGGAAGGTAAGGTTTTTAGTTGCTACGAGTCCGATATACCTACCCTTGTCCAAGAAAAACCTAGAGAATATCGACATTACTAAAAAGGTACTTCATTAGAAGCCACTTTGAATTGATAAAAAAATGCTGTATTTTGCTGGATACTTTTTATTACTGTCAAGTACCAACTTGACACTTTAATAAAAAGTAATGATGCATCATTTACAAAATTGTTAAGTTCACGGGTGATTGACACAAAACGCAGTTGCGGCCAGCTGTTATGATTAATGGAAGGGCCGTGTAGTTTGCCAGGTCTAGGAGCCAAGGTCAATGGCAGCTGAAATTTTTTGACCGCCCAAGCAGTTCATGTTCAGGACTCAAAGATATTATAATTAATGCGAATCGTAAATCACGACCTTGTGTCAGGGAATAACCTGACATTAGTTCGTGTTTTACGATTTGATTTCAATATCTTTATTATTTTTTAAACAATCTTCCTTCTCTTATTTTTTTTCCTTAAATGCTATTTTCATTCTCATTCACATTCTCATAATAATCAAGATTTGAAAGAATATCAGCTATAACTGTCTCATTAGTCTGGTGGTCGCAAGAGACTACTAAACTAGAGGTCCTGGGTTCGATTCCTGGGTCAACCAAAGTGTCACTGGGTTTTTCGATAAAAATCTCAGAAGCAGCTTGGAGTTAGGAGTTGTGCCTGGTTAATGGCAATTATAGTCTCGCTCTCTATTACATGGGACCTAAACTAAAACATAATGGTGAGCTGTGAGTGTACTTAAATACAGGCATTACGGTATGTGTGTATAACTTACTTTTTTACATATTTCGTTACTGTATTTCATTGGCATAATCAGCATGGCTCTTTTCGGTTTCTTTTCGGTTCAATTTTCGGTGACTTATATGCAGTTGTGGATTAAAACATAGATAATAGAATTAAGTACTTAAATGACTACTTAACCCTACCCCTCAGTTTGAGAGGGGTTAGGCTATAGTCCACAACGCTGGCCTAGTGCGGGTTGGCAGACTTCACACGCCGTCACGAAAATCCAGAGAGGCATCCAGATTTTGCATAAAATTCAACACATGATCTGCTTATATATTATTTATTACTATAAATAAAAAAGTTTGCCGTGTTGGATAGAACTTTATTTTGGGCTTCTGTCAACATTAGTGTATTATATCATTTTGTAAAAAATGAGTATGTACATACAACAGGGTGCACAAGTGTGGATAGTCCTATGTCAAGTAGCAGACGATCCATAAGGATTCACCGCCAAAAAGGTTGCATTAATTACATCGTTCAAGTATCAAGAATAATAGTCAACGAACATGCGAGTAACTACAAAATAAATACAATAATCACTTTATAAACAATAAAATACTCATTGCATATAATGTTCAAATGAATTTAGGTAACAGCAATATAAATATTATGACATAATTAACTAGTAGAATATAAATCAAAAGGATAAACAGCTGATAAATAATTTATATTAATACAAAATTTATCTTGCCCGAAAATCGACTAAAAATCGCAAGAAAACTTGATAAAGTCACTACTACGAATAGCCTTATTCATTATCACCGCATGACAAGAAAATATTGCAAAGGAATATTGAGCATTTCGTGAAAAACGACCCAGAATAAATAAAGTATATAACAATTTATAAAAGATGCTATGTATGTATATGACTATGTTTGTAAAATAACACTGCTTTGAGCTGTGTTGTGTTTCTTACGGTGAGCAAGGTTGCCAGTGCTCCACGAGGAAACGTTGTGTTGGCAGTGGGGGGGACTTTCAACCTTATACTGCCAACCCAACTATTCCTCTTCAATCCAGGGTCGGCAACGCGCAAGTGATACTCCTGGTGTTGCAAGCGTCTATAGGCTACGGTAACCGCTTACCATCAGGTGGGCCGTATGCTTGTTTGTCAACTTAGTAGAATAAAAAAATAAAAAATGACAGGAAAAAGCAAATTATAGCAGTAATCAAAGCTGTCTTCTGTTATATATTGTAAAATATTAAATTAAGTCTATTTAAATATAAAATGAAATGCTGGCTGCTCAAATTGTCTATTCAATAATTGGAATAAAGTTTTTAGGATTATAAAAATTGGAAACGTTGCCTGGAAAAATTAAAATAAAATTCCGAAAAACTTTCCGGAAAGTACTATTTTCTTAATATTATTCGATTTTAGAATGATATTTTGACAGTGTCTGTCATGTCTGCTAGCGTATAAATAAATTCTTATGAACAATTTTACTGATGACAACATTTCCGTAAATACCTGTTAAAATATCATCATCTCGATTTAGGAAAAGATATATAAAACGTCAATAATCCACTAAATTGAGGAATAAGGTAAACCAGTTCATTTTCAAAAATATTTATGCTTAGAATTCGTACCTACCGATCTACCGGATCTGAAACAGGTAGAAACCAGTTGTATTGAGATTTTTATTGAAGTAAGCAAAAAGTCAAAATTTTCGTAAATACCTCGGCCTTGCTTAGATTAGAGCATTTTTAGCAATAAGCTAATGATGCTTATCATCATGCATAAAAAACGATAAGCCCAACGAATGTGCATTGGGCTTGTGACCTTGAACTTGAACAATAAATATAACTTATGTATGTGGATAGATATTTAATCATCTGCCGTACATGGCCAGTCAAATTCATTGCCCAATGTACATTATGATCCTATCCGATACTACAGTCAAACTGTTTATTAATTACAGTTTTGTACTTGTTACACTAATGTTGACACTTAATTTAAGCCCGAAAAATTTATGAAAATAGTGATTTATTTTTCTTAAATATAAACAAATAATATACTTCACATACACACATCAAAAAAAGTTTGCGATCTCTAGCATAACCTGATAATGTATAGTGATATAGTGTAAAACAATTGAACTGTTTTATTGTTTTAAATTCTAAATCTATATTTTTAAATAAAGAATCTAAAAATCATATAGATTCTTCTCCAAACATACTTCTAATAGGTTTATTCCATTCTCATTTACTCTTTTAGCACCAAATTCACCTAATACCTTCTCATAATCTCCTTTTCACTCCAACCCACCCGTTAAAATCTCCGAGCATAACAATCCTTGCATGCATTCACGATATCTCTCACACAGTCCCAAAATTCGTCTCTCTCCGTTGGTGAACTGCCCATATCGGGTGCATAAACACAAAGAATAAAGATAGGGTTTAAGGCCACTTTTGCTCTAACCCATAGAATTCTTTGCGTGTATAAGTCACACGCAAAATCTTTCACAATAAATAATATTATTTATTTAATACTTAAATATCTAATAATGACAATATTTTTATCAAGACGTTAAGGGTAGAGGAGCAATGGCAATAATGGTTTTGGATTAAAGTACAGACATTGAGAGTTGCTGCAGAGTTGCATATAGTTGAATGCCTCCAAATAATGCATAGCATTAATTATCAAGTCTTCGCATACAAACCAGACAACTGCAGATAAAGGCCTTTTTGACGTTCTTATGTAACATATATATTTTTTTCCTTTATTTATCGTTTTACAAAATAATCCACAATACTTAAATAATAATGACACTAAAAACCACTGAGGTTTAAACCTGTGCTATCACGAGTCTGCTAATTTTAAAATGTATCAAAATATTATTAAATACTATAATATAAATACTATAAGAGAATATAATATACATAAAATGTGTTGTTTTAATTTACATTTAAAAAAATTTTGTTGACATACTTTTACATAATTGCGAGGGTAGGTTGTTGATAAGTCGAGGGACAATATAACAGGTAGTACTCGCCGTACACATTATTGGCGCGTTGTATACGAAGTCGATTCTTAGAAACTGCCCGAGTGCGCACAGGGTGTTCAATAACGTTTCTAAAAAAATCATTAAAAAATTGCTTAGTAATAAAAGGTGTACTTGTGTGTGTACTGTAAAACTTTGCAGTGTTTAAAAAGACCATTTTCACTGTCGTAGAATTTATTTTTTATTTTCGATGAGACTACATTTTATATAATAATAAATATATTCGGTAAATTTATAAGTTAAGGCCCAGACATTCACTAAGGGAAATATTTAAAGAGATTAATATTATGACTGTTCCTCCTCAGTATATTTATGAAAATCTATATTATATTTATATGCCCATAAGAATATTAATCTCTTTAGTAAACGTAGTGACATCCATAACCTTAATACAAGGAACAAGAATAAATTTATTGTGTCTGCAACCAGGCTCCAGAAGATACAACAAAATCCCAAGCAAAATTCAAGAACTAAACCTCAATAAATTTAAGTCCTTTGTTAAACAGAAACTGTGTTACAAAGGCTTTTATACAGTAAGAGATTATATAGATGATACAAATGCTTGGGATTGAGCCGCTCTAATGAACGAGGCTATCAAATTCTATTATATAAAAGATTCAGATTCTGACATTAGATTTTAGTTAAACTGACATTTAATTATAATTTTATAGCAAAATGATTGAAGTTATTGACATTTTTTTTTTCCTAATGTAAACTCAATAAGTTTTAGCACAATATGTAAATGTGAATACAATGTAGGCTAGATATACAAACATTCACAGGTTTTAACTGTCTGGTGGCTTTGGGATTATTTTTATTAGGCTTACGCAAATATTCCGCCGATCTGGTATCGTCGTGCGACGGGTTGTTGAGCTCCCTCTAATATGGTTGAGCTACACAATGACTGATGCATGCGTGCCGTCGGCTGGAATTAGCCTACTCAAAGCCGCTGTGGCTCTTTCTACAAAAGGCCATTTCAGACATTACCCTACATTGTGAAACTCACATATTTGATATTATTATGTCTGGACTTTAAAAGAGACCATGATTCTCCGAGTTTGTTTCGGTGTTTCTTCTCAGAGGTCGTCAGTTAGGAAATGCCGGCGCCTTCTAGCATAAAAAAAATCAAAGCATTGACTTGTAAAAGTGTCTTTAAAAGATCTATTTACAGAAAATAAATATCATTTCATTATAATTCGTACATCATCTTATTCAAACTTTCTGAATCTGTTTTTAAAACAAAACTTGAGTCAAAATCATTATCATAACACATAAATATTATCATAAATAATTGCTGATATTTATATGTTTCCTTATTGGAGTGATTAAAACTACCTGATTAAAGCGTTATGTACCTCGAATCATAAATTAATATAAATATGAAAAAAAAAAACATTATTAAATACAGGTTTTAAATAATTCAGATAACAAATTATAGGCATAACAATAAAAATATTTTATTGGGCGCCGCGCCGGGGTGCTCAGGGGAACGCTTCGGCTAAGTGGTGCGTTTGCAGTATAATCCGCGAGCGTCATGAACTCATGACAGATTAGTTACTGTGCTACTGCTGACTGTTATTTGGGAAACCGAAAAGAAGGAAGGAAGAGCACACATTGTATATTGTTTTGAGGTTAAATTCAATCCATGTTCATTTTATATGAATGTATTCTGCTTTTAAAGTGTAAAAGACTCCATATTTTATTGTTGTTTTGTAGATACTAAAGCAACTCACTACTACAAATTAGTTTTATGTTATTGAGTCAAAATAAAAAGCTTCACTGTCAAGCGTTGTTAATCGAAAATTTAAAAAAGATAATTGTATTAGATATCCCATAAGCATTTTGATCTTTACTCGCATTACTTTATGGGCAAAACCGTTGTTTAATTAGTACGAGTCATTAATTTCATGATTTTCCTCCGTTCGTTTCTTAGGAAGTTGAGTTGGTCTCATTATTTGTTTATTGTAAGTAGTATTGAGGCATAGGTTTATCGCAGAGGAACACATAAATTGTTAAATTGAGCAATTTCTCTTAAATCAGTTTCTATTTAGAACCCATAGCCTCACACGATTTTTGCATTACATGCCATTACGCCGGTATTTCCCGAAGGGTTGGACAGTCGTGAATTCAGAACAATTTCGTGTTTGTTTAACTATGTCAATGCAAAATGGAATGTAATTTGACATAAATATGATGTAAGATGACGTAATTTGACATCATTAATGTCATTCAGTTTCTTTCCAGAGTTTCGTGAGTTAAAAATTCAGTCTCATTAGCCATAAACAGAAAAATGAATTGGCTAAATCTAAATAGGTTAGGTTCATTAGATGTAGCGGAATCAAAATAGCCAACTTCAACTGACTCATAGTACTGTTCTGGCCTACCCCAAGAATGTTTTTATAGAGCCGGAAGCGTGTAGCGAGTCAGGCCTTCACCAGCTGTAGAGAGGTACAGGCAATTCCTCAACGCCCTGGCGTATAAAAACTCAGGTGAACAACGCCGAAGCTGTGAAAGCGAATAGATTTCGCTTTCACCAGCCCCAGCCGTTATGGCTCGTACAGTGCTTGCACCCTGTTACAGCTGGTGGGAGCTGCCCTTCTCGCAGCGCCGGAGACGTTCCAAAAATAAATTGCTAATGAACTTGTGGAACTCGCTCCGTCCTGAAATTCAGGACTGTAAAACTGTCTTGTCAAAGAACTATTTGTCATCAATAACATAACTTCGTATGTTTGCAACTATTTTTATTTATTTAATGTTATATAATATATGTATGTATTTGTGTATACAGGTATTCCCAAGGAGATTGACACGGAGGACGTACTCAGCGACCTTAAGTCGCAAAACATTCCCGCCCTTGAAATCCATCGTATATTTATTTTGTGTAATACTTATGTATTATTTTAAGTATATGTGTACTTTGTATTTATTATAAATTTGTTCGCTTGTATTTATATTAGGCTTCTTTTCACACTGTTGTCTACATTTCTTTTTCTTCAATTCTCCTCTCGCGAGTCTGCTGGAAGAGATTTCTTTAGAAAGCAGTACCTCTGTACTAAATAGTCCTAGGCTGGCTCCTTTCTAGTTTCTAAGTGTGTACATAAATAAAGCTTAATTTATTCGAAAAACTCCGCAGGCGGGGTAGTACCGCTGGAAAGTACCCAAATATTTATGTGATGAAGTAATGATTAAGTGTTTCTTAGAGTATTTCATGTATATATTTACAAAAAAGTACATACATATACACATATCATAGTATAAGCTCTGCTTAGTTTGGGACTTGATGGCGCAATGTAAAATCGCCCTAATATTTATTTATTTAACAGGATGCTTAAATGCGGCCACATTAGCCCAGTTAAACAACAGCAGTGGAAACAAAACATGTATATATAGCTTAGGGAGCACTAGCTTGGGGTGCGGGGAACTCTGGATAGCACTCTATTCAGAGCAGGCATATATTTTTACCCTGACATTGAAAAGAGAAGGAAGGAGCTTCCAAAGTCATTACCTCCATGGACAACGCCATTTAAAGTGTAACCTTTTGAGATAAAAGTCAGTTTAATTAAATACAGTTTCACGCCATCGTATACTGAGCTGCAAACATCGGAATCAGTTAATCTCCATAACCGGTGTGTCCTCCATCTCCGTGACCCCCGTACTGGATGTTTCCAGAGTTTCCTCCGTGGCCGCCGTCGCCGTACCTGCTATTTCCGCCGTGGCCTTTGCTCAAGGCGCCAGGACCGAATTTTCCACCCGACAGAACGCCGATACTGGTGCCATCTTTACCACTCTTTGCTCTGCCATAAATAGTGGGTTCGTCATCATCATCATCATCATCATAATCGTCTTCGTAGTCCTCTTCCTTCTTGTGTTTCTTCTTGCTGTATTTACCTGTAAGCAGCCATGTTTCATATTATTTTTCGAATTAAAAGCACATGTGTAGTTTATTATTATAAGCACATACTTAGTTTAACCTTTGGAAGCCCTATGCTGCTGTGGCTTAATGATATGTACCTTCACATCGTACTTAGTTCATTCTAATTGGGTCACTGAAGTTATAGTACCAAATGTTCACTCTTCTGCTCACTCTTAAGCTTATAATTTACAAATTCTGTGCTATCTGATAATATAACAAGAGCAGTGAAATCTCTATAAAATATTATTACTTAAACTCAACCTCAAAACTAAAGATGCGTTCCACGTTAGCGCTCTTTGAAAACCTGATATCTCAAACAAGGAACATGAAATCGGTATCGACCAGACAGCTTGTTTCCGCAAAACGTGTAATGTGTGTAATTACGTTGGAAGTTCCAACCGTATTATTATTATTATTAGCAAAAAGGTAATTTATATAAATCGTAATCACTAAGGCCCCCTGTACATTGACCTTGATGTGTCTAACAAGTCATGTATGTATTGATAATGTTATACAATGATGCGTAACACCATCAATGCTTCAGGTAACGTACGTACGTTACTTATAGCATTTTTGGTGTTACGCATACTAGGTTAGGTTAGATTAGGTCGTAAATGGTGATATCAATAAGTTGTATAATTATTTTTTAAACGCGTTCACTGAATGCGGAGCATTACGGTGCTGAGCAAAATAACGCGTTTGGGTTATATATTTTTTATCTTAGATGCTTGTTGTGAAGTCTGCCACCACGCACTAGGCCAGTGTGGTGGACTATAGCCTAATCCCTCTCATTCTGTGAGAGGAGACCCGTGCCTAGCAGTGGAATAGTATATGGGTTGATGATGATGATGAGAACACACAATACCTGAATATTTCAGATACTTTCCTAGATCTGGCGGATGGGCTGTGAGGACTGAGAGATCCGACTTTAGGGACTGTAATTTTTAATATATATGTTTACAAATTTCTAGATTTGTTCTAAATTTTTTTTAATCTACTACTAAATCTTACGATTTTTTTTCCGAAATACCATTCCATACCATTTTTTACATACTGATCCAATATTTTACCTTTTACACATGCTTCTTATTTTCTAAAAAGCTAATGTTTTTTTTAATGGATTGAACTTGAAAAGTGACGAATACGCATGCAAACAGTATCTATTTTCAAAGAACATTTCTTAATGGATGCTTTCGTTACAAAATGAAAATACTGTGCAAATCTCAAATTAAATTAAATGACAATAGGTCATGTATGTTCATATCTCAAGAAACAACATAGTTAACAAATCATGTTTTTCATTAACATTATATTTTCGTAGGGTTCTTACTAATTAAGCGTTCCACCCCTGAGATGGGCACTTGAGACAGGATTATTGGAAAATGATTTAAATCAATAAAAATGATTTAAATATGATTTAAATATAATTTATAAAATAATTTTGTTGTCAAGTATAAAGAGTTATGAATAACACTAATAGTTAGTAGGGGTAAAAAATAGATAGTTAACTAAAATAGTTAGTAACGCCCTATTTCTCTAACATTGATTACGGTTCGACTCGTTCTTAATTGTATGCGCCAATGTATATTTAGCCTAACATGGAGTTAAGTGAGTAATAGAAGATAACGTATCTGTATTTCAATTGTATAGAAAATTTAGTTCCTCAGATGACCGCTAGGGACGTTATACAGATTCTCCATACAAAATATTTGAAAGATACGCTATTGTCAATCACTCATAGACTCAAAATAAGCTACTGCTTCGTAATTATTTAGTATTTACCTGGGGCAGCTAAGGCACTCACGAACAGCGCTAACGCTAACAGAACGGCAAGAGAACGCGACATTCTATTCATGATCACGAATACACATACACTAATCCAAATTCATAATTAGACCCTCTTATATACAATGCGGTCATTTAATATTTAGCCGCATCTGGTTAAACTGGAAGCCGACCCCATCGTAAATGGGAAAAGACCAATATGATAAACGAGGATATTGTGCTCTTTTTATTTGCAAAAGAAAATTATATAAATATTCTAATGACAAAAGATGTCAACCTCATCATGCCTCTCGTCGCGACTACAACATATAATTTTAATGTTTTCCTTCTCGACTGATATTTTCCGAACCGGTTCTTTCAAACGATATAAAACTCGTCTTCGTTTCAACAATTCAAAGAATTTATTAGGTTTTTTATTAAAAGTTATACAATAATTATTTGAAGGATATAAAAGCTGCATAAACGCGGGATCTTATCTCAGTATACGACGGAATGGCGCGTTTACTAACTTTAGTTCTGATCGTAGCTTTGATTGCTAGTGTATGTGCGGCTCCAGGTAGGTAAACAGTAAACACACAAAAGGTAGGTAATTCCTTTTTAATCTCATCTATTCGAAAAGGACGACTTGGTTCGCCTTTAAGTGCACTCAAAGGTGGTGTTTTCTATAAGAAACGTTTAGCGGGCGTAGTAATGAGTTTTTAATCCTCTTTATAAGTCCGCCGCAATTATCTTTGCCGCGCATTATTTGAATTTGGAACATCTTAGTGTGACGCTGAACACTAAGATGTTCCAAATTCAAAAAGTGCTCATTACTGCCCGCTATTTATCTTCTCATAGTGGGTGATGAAAAGTAGAGTGAGCGTATCACTCGGGCGCAAAATATTATTTGGCTCGGGCGACATACTTTGAATCCCTCGCTACGTTCAGGATTCTACTAAAGAATTCCTCACTTCGCTCTAGATTCAAAAAAGCGCCCTCGCCGTAAAAATATTATTTTGCTCCCTTATGATACAATTTCCTATTGCATGCATTATAAATGATAATTATGCCTTCGAGATTTTTCTCAACGGTGTGTGAAGTATGCCAACCCGCACTAGGCCAGCGTGGAGGACTATAACCCTCGTGGAGGAATAAATCCCTCTCAATCTGAAAGGAGACCGGTGCCCAGCAGTGGGACAGTATATGGATTGATGATGATGACGATGAATGATATCATTTGAACTTGATACCTTGAATATCGAATTGAATGAATGATAGATTGAAGTCAAATTCTCTGAAACTGAAGTTTCACTTAAAGTTCAAGTCAATTTCACACTAGATCCTGAAAGCAAATGGACTATCTACTATATTTCACAATTTGAACATCGACCCTCCTTAAGCCGTTCAGGACCACAATAAAAACGATTAACTGAAAATGTGTTTCATTTATAGGTTACACGATTAAAGGCTGGGCAGAGGCTGACCACAGCAGTATAGCAACAGGTGTTGTAAATGGCGGCATGTTTGGTCCAGGATCCTTCAGCATTGCTCATGGAGGCAACTCGGTTAAGGGTGAAGGCGGCAAAGGTGGCAACGTCGGCAACAACTCCTAGACGGCGGACATACCAGCCACTCATATAATACTTTATGCAAACATAATTATATCCACCTATACCTTAGAATGTATGTTTAATAAATTAGGTACTATAGATTTTAATGTTTACTATTTGAGTATAAACTACATCATCCTCTTGGCCTTTCTTTTCACCGTGGTTGGAATCATCTAGCTCTTAGCATTTCTCACTTACTCAGCATTTTACATAAAGCAACTGCTATCAGACCTAATTTCAGGGCTTCTGAATTCCATTAACAATTGTCATAGGTGTTCGTATGACAACCGGGACCGACGGCTTTACGTCCTCCCCGAGGGATCTCAATCTGTTAATTAATAAGGATAGCCCATCCAGTATAAACTACACTTTCCAAAAAAAACTAAACCAATCCAAGTTAGGTATCTCTAATAGTCTTCAGTAAGAGGTTTGGCATTAGAATGCAGTTATCAAATACTAAAATATACATGAAAATCATTAAAGACTAACCCCGTTATTCATAAAAACTTAAAACGCTACTGCTACTGCTTAAACTTTTAAGCGCAATATTTTAGTTAAAATATGTTTTGTCCCTTTCTTTTATCTTCATGTTGAAATTTGAAAGAAATGGACAAAAAATATTTTAACTAAAATTGGTTTATAGAGCGTTTTAATTTTTTATGAATAACAGGGTAATTATATAGTTAATAAGCAAAGGAAAAAATTCGACCGCGACCGAGTCCTACCGGCTATGTCGAATTTTGCCTTCACATTCTGAATTTACGTCTTTATGGTGACGTCAATAACACCTATTAAAAATCAAGTTTTTGCTCCTCAACCGACACGACTTACTTTACAGTTAGTTCAATGTCGAACGATGCTACCTTACCTATTAACTATCTTTTTGTATTTTTTGGCATTTTCCATGCTAAGATTTTAAAGTTATTAAGTATAGGAAAAATTCGACCGTGGGCAGAATTCGAACCTACGTCTCCTGGTTAGGTACGAATTTTGCCTTCACATTCTGAATTTACGTCTTAAAAAAATACAAAAAGATAGTTAATAGGTAAGGTGGCATCGTTCGACATTGAACTAACTGTCGTGTCGATTGTGGAGCAAAAACTTGCTCTCCAATAGGTGTTACTGACGTCACCATAAAGACGTAAATTCAGAATGTGTAGGCAAAATTGGACATGGTGGGTAGGACTCGCGGTGGCTTAGTGATCATAGCGTCTGGTGTACCTAACCAGAAGACGCAGGTTCGAATCCTGCCCGCGGTCGAATTTTTTTCCTCTGGTTAGTAACTTAAAAATCTTAGCATGGAAAATAGAAAAAAATACAAACTGATACTAACTAGGTATATACTTATTAAACTGAAGTTTGTTTGTGTTTTGTTTGAAGGCCTTCTTTGGAACATCCAGTCTGACTAGGAAAAATGTTTTTGTATTTGATAGTCCAATTCTTGAGGAAGATTTATAAGGACCTTAGGAGCCGAAAAGAAATTAAACGGCGGATCAAATAGCGGGGCACAAAATTTATGAAACTGATGTGCTTTCTGAGCAACTGTCGCAAATGATATGTCTATCAATCTCCAAAACGAAGCAGACGAAAAAACAACGGAAGAGGTTCTCAAGTCGACGTGTTTAAGTATATTGTTTTATGTATGACCACGCATTATTTTTACAGAGTAGTCCGATTTCGATAATTATAAATATAAATTATAACATTATGACATTTTTTTAGGAAAGGCGAAGTTGGCCAAATTTAAATTTGAAAAAAAAATTATCCCTAAGGGTAGGAAAACAGGGGTGATTTATTATCTCACAGATTTCAATGCTGACTCGTGTATTGATTACAATTAAATTAAAAGTAATAAAAAACTAAGCATGTAGTAATTAGAAGATTATTATACTATTTATAATTATATAATTTATTTATAATCTAAATGATTATAAAATAAACTTAAAAAAAAACTAAACCACTGAAAAAACTGAAAAGCAAAAAATAATAGACCTTTTTTATTTAATCTTAAATAACGAAGTTCTTAAACTAATGTAAACTATACTTAAGTAATTTTTGGTCAGCGCCAAATTTTTTGGAATGTTAATATAAATTATCGCTGGAGATTTCAAGTTTCATTGTTAATTTGATTTGGTATTCATCGTTGTTCATTGATTGTTTGGCACTTAAAATTACTTAGGAATACTTACATAAGTTTAAGAATAGTTGAATAATCTGAAAAGTACATTGGAAGGAGTATCTCCAATATTTTTTTCTATCCTCCAAGTAATCGAATAACGGAGGGGCCTGCTGGCTGGAAACCGAAATTAAATGCCATTTCTGGCTTTGTGGAGGAGGTACATTGAATATTAACGTTGTTTTGGAGAGGTACATTGAATATTAACGTTGTTTACATTCAACAAGCTATCAGCTTACACCAGTTTCGTTGCTGTAGCTTATGGCGAGCCAGCTAGATAGAAACACATAGCGTGGTGTACTATAGCCTAATCCCCCTTATTCAGAGAGGAGACCTGTGTCCAGCAGTGGGGCAGTTAGGAGAAGGTGAAGAATTCATTTAAGTAGGTACGTTATTCAGTTAAGTAGGTTAATTCGGTGAAATAAAACTACTTTTGCGAATTATGCCGTTCTGATTAAAACCGAATTAAGGATTGATTTCTGACATTTACGCGAATAGTATACATTGAAATAAAACAACTTTTTACGGAATTTATCGCGTATATTGATATTATTAATCCCGACGTTTCGGACCCTTTACAGCGTCCATGGTCACGGGTAGACATTAATAATATCAATATACGCGATAAATTCCGTAAAAAGTAGTTTTATTTCAATGTATACTATTCGCGTAAATGTCAGAAATCAATCCTTAATTCGGTTTTAATCAGAACGGCATAATTCGCTAAAAATCATTTCTAGATGAACTAAAGAGCCGATTGTGCTAAGTACAACAGTAACGGAGTATCCAAAAAAGTAAGTTATCCATACATACCTTTACGCCTGTATTCCCCAAAGGTTAAGGAAGAAATGTACTTATATACACTCACAGTTCGCCAGTGTGTTTTAGGTCCCATGTAATAGGGGGCGAGCCTATTGCCATTAACCGGACACACCTCTGAAAGCCGAAATGCAAATTATAGAAAAAAAATTATAGAAATTATAGAAAAAACCCAATAACATTACTGGACCCCAGGAATCGAACCTAGGACCAGTCTGTTACGACCATGAATGCTAGCGAATGAGGCAGTTATAGCTGAGAAAGTTGTGAAAAGAAAATAGCATTTAAGGCTAAAATTACTTTGAGGAAGATTGTATAAAAAATAACAAACATATCGAATAATAACCCTAAGCGACGGGACATGTCGTGACATATCGTATATTACGATTCGCATTAATTCTATCTTCGTGTCTTTCCTGAACTGCTTGGGGGTCAAAAACCTTCACCTGTCATTTACCTTGGTTACTTGGCCTGGCGAGCTTCACGGTCCCCCCATTTATCACAACAGTAGCAACTGCATTTTGTGTCAATCATTCGTGGACTTAACAATTTTGTAAGTGATGCATCATTACTTTTTATTAGTGTCAAATAGCAGAAATACAGCAGTTATTTTCAATCAATTTCAAAGTGGCTTCTAATGAAGTACCTTTTTATTAGTGTCGATATTCTTAAGGATTATCTTAGCCTAGGTATTACTAGGTAGCCTTAGGTAGGTATTTCGGACTTGTAGCAACTAAAAACCTTACCTTTCCTTGCTGTAGGGGAGAACTAGTGCGGTTTTTAGTGGTTGGTGATTACAGTCGCCATGGCCATGGGACTCGTACATTACATTCGCCACGATCGTAACAGGCTTAGGTCCGGTACAATCACCGGACCCTATCAAGGGTTCTGATGAAGGGTCCTACAAGGGATCAACGGCTGCTTGTGTGCGAGACATGGTTGCGGTGTAGTGCCGCACAATTCTTTGGTCTGTCAGTGACCTATTAAGGAAAATGCTTTTTAAAACCTACTTATGGATGGAATGATACTTAATGAAAATGAATTTACAGTAACTGATTCGCAGTCTCTTAGGCTTAGAATCGTCTATGGATATTCGACTTATAGTTCTCACCCTTTTTTTATTTATAGTACGGAAAATCTTCATGGATCATCCCTGCAACGGGGGGAGGTAGCAAGGTATGTTGTTCACTTGCCCTATGTATATGTTAACCACGAGCATGACAGGCTGAGGTCCAGCCTTCACCTCAAACAGTGAGGCCTTCCCTCGCATCTTAATCAAAAGCACGCGTTTAGCGAACACACGTGCCGCTTACCGTTACGATTATCTGGTCGGACGATGGAATCCCCAGTTCAGCTGCCAGCAAACCACAGCTCATGGAGGCTGGAGGTTCTGTGCCCTCCAGCGCCCGGTGCGTCAGCGCTACGGATCGGTAGAGACGTGAATGCTTCTCTCTGCCTTTCCACCGCCTCTTTTGCAAGAACAACTTGCTCGCAGTATGAGGCGGCATAGTTCTCATCCTCACGCTTGAACATAAACCCTATATGTACCCCCGGAGACACATTAAGCTATGGGCACTACAGGTCCCTTTGAACCATCCGTATACCAGCGCAGTTACAGTTATGTTTGTGGTGCAATTGTAAAGCTGCAGTCGTGTGTGGACAAACGACGAAGTGGATCACTTTTAAACTTATTATAAAACGTACGAGATTGAAAAATAGTCATGAAGTCAATATTTCTTCACCTAACCTGTACACATATAATAAATAATCCAATTAATTGGCCATCAAGGCCAGACTAAGCCGCAATATAATATACAAATCCTTCCATATATTCTTAATTAATATTTTTAAATATTTTAATTTTGCCATCAAACTGGTTAGAGTACTTGGAAAAACGTAAAAAAATAAAAATGTACGGTTTAAGGTTGTGACCTACCAGGCAATTTAAATAACGATGCGCCGGGTATTCCCCGGTGGCAGTTACCATGTGAAGATCCTCTAACTCAACAGAAATAGCACAATCATCCTCCTAGCCTTTTCTAGACAAATGTTGAAGTCGGCTTCTAGTCTAACCAGATGTGACTGAATATAAGTATTTTATACGAAGCTGACTTCGTAACCTAATCTAGGCAATACAGATATCCTGAGGATAGACTGGCTGTCAGATTTTTTGGCCATCTGACTTTCCCTAAATTGTCATAGGTTTCGTAGGACAACCGGGACCGACGGTTTACGTGCTCTCTGAGGCACGGTGTGGTCTCGATATATTAAGATAACCTATCCACAGACTGACCGCGGCTAACCCAGTTTAACATTGTAGATCCGTAGATCAGGCTAGTTACGACTTAAGCCATTAATATATAACTACTTATTTAACTTCTCTTAAACGTTTACATAACATTTTGGTGCTTATAAGAACCATTCAAACCCATTATAAAGTTAAATAAGTAAATGATCCTTGTTGGGTGAGGATGTTGCAACACACAAAACTGATGTAAAACAATTTAAAATTTAAAAAAAACCCTTAAGAAAAACAAAATGGATACACCGATTTAAAAACTGAGCATGTTATGTATACGGATTTTAAATCTAATATTAACATAGAATTTTATCTGTAGGTACTTACCTACTTACACAAAATACTTGCATAAAATTTGTATTATAAATCGGAATAAGTTGCGCAACTAAAATTGCCAAGTGAATCACAAGCCTTATACAAAAACAGGATTATGTATAGACTAATATAAAAGGTGATTATATTAAAAATATCTCAGTTTGATATAGCACACGTTGATGAAAATGACGCGCCTTGTGAGTGTAGCTTTAGTTTTTGCACTTGCCACCTTTGTTTGTGGGAATCCAGGTAATTTTACACTTTATCCTTTTTATAACATAAAATGTAACAATAAAATATTGTAACAAACATCTGATAAAAACTTTCTAAATACAAATTCAAAATCGCTGACGTCATGTAGATGTCTAATTTAATTTATATAGAAATAACTTGTATCTGACACACATCCAATCATAATGGATGATCCAAGTATTGTACAGAATTACAAAATTAATAAATGAAGACGTGACATTACTGTCATCTCATCAGGTGTAAAGTAGGTATGCAAGATTATGTTTGGAAATCGGGAAGTCTGGACACGAAGACTACTGAATGAAAAAAAAATAAACTTACCTAAACAATTTGTGTTTTAGTGCCGATTAATTCAAATACATCCCACGGCAGCATCGGGCTGACAGATGTGGAAGGCGGCTACTTCGCACCAGCCAGCATCCAACCCGGGCCAGTGGTCACTGTGGGCGTTCAAGTGAATACGCACACACACGTACACACATAATAAGCAGCAGCCTCTTGCTGACGAGGTAAATTTAATTGTAAATAATTATGAAGTGGTTAGTAAAAATCAATAAATTTCTATTTCCTTAATTAATAAAACAGTAATCTCACTTTTGTATTTTTCACACAGAAATGTCTTTCTAGCGATATCTCCATCGTCAAGACAAGCTGAACATTTTTTTAGACTTTTTTGGAATAATTAGCTAATGAACATCTTATGTTTTTATTTTTAAGATTCAAACAGCCTTGGGATTGCAGTTGGACAGAAGTGGTCCGGTCACTGAAAGCATCGAGAAATGACCCGTAAAGAGGCATCCATATAGAGAATACCCTGAAAAGCATCCAATAACATTTGAGGAGTCGTCGGCGCATTTTTACACGTTATTTTTACCGTTATCCTAATAAAATTGTCTAATACAAAACTGTTCGTTTGTAATCGTCGTATTCTATATGACACATACTCAGTCAGAAAATAAAAGACCAAAAAGCACATTTTTCTTTAATATTGATAAATACGCCTCTGATATTGATAATTAGATATGGCCCATAACATCAAAAGACTGTCTTATGTATAATGAATTAATTGAATAAGTGTAACATTAAAAAAAATGGGTAACTTTACCTCAATGACATTAATTTACAATACAATATGTATTATATTATTGTATTATAAATTACAATATAGTATATATTGTATCGTAGTGTAGGACGCCCTCCGGCAAGATGGTGTGATGATTTGCTAAAGGCTGCTGGTAGAAGCCGGATGCGAAAAGCTGAGGACATGGTGAAATGGCGCACATTAGGGGAGGCCTACGTCCAGCAGTGGACTAATATAGGCTGATGATGATGATATTGTATCCATGACATGAATCTCTAACTTTCAATAATAAGAAATTTTAATAATGTACTTACATAAGTAATAAAAAATACTATCACTCGCTTGAAACGGTGAAGGAAGACATCCTGGGGAATCCTGCATGTACCTGAGATATATTTCTTGAAGAATTGTATGAAATCTGCCAACGCACAATGTAATAACATATTACAGTCTTTAAACCGCTCATATATAGGAAGGTCTCTTAAGAAAAAGTGGCTGCACTCCACCGTATATAATCCAATGGTAGACGCGTCGTCCACGTAGTATGACATATCTGTTTGGTTGGCCTAAGTGGTTCCATATAAAAGACGATCGTTACAATCACAAATGTCAGTTTAGAACACAAGCTGTTCATTGAAATGGCGCGCTTAGTGAGTTTTATACTGATTCTGGCACTCCTTAACTATGGCGATGCCATCCCAGGTAAATATATATACATAAATATTTTTAAGGAAAATGATTTTCTTGTGTAGTATAATGATCATCTTGTATATTGTCGCATTAAATATTTTTTTGAGCAAGTTTGTGATTGATGTCGTATATGACATCCTATTTCTATGTTCTTGTTTTGATTAAACGAGGCCAGTAGCTAATAACCGGAATACAGATATTGTTGAAGTGGTGGTGAATATGTTTAAGAACACAATGATAATAAAAAACAAAAGTTCAAGGTTGATTAAAGTTAGTCACGTGATGTAGATCCATTTTTGATTTTTTTTAGAACCGCTACTGTACTGTATTTAACTGTAACTTTTATTACGACACATCCATCCATGTTAACAAATACTTGTTCTTCTTTTAGTCTATTCTTTAAAAAAAATGGCTTCGGCACTAGGGCCTTATGTCGCAGTACACTTTATAAACATACATGGAACGGTAAAAAATACACCTCAACAACTTACACAAATATCCGTGGAACACACAAATATTTGCCTCGGGTGGAAATCGAATGTACGGTGCACATTCACAAGCAATGGTGCATGCAGTCAAATGTCTAAATAACCAACATTTTCCAACTTGTCCACTTGTAGTGCCGGTTGACACGCAAACATCGTTCGGCAGCATTGGCCTAGCTGGCATAAAGGGAGGCGTGTTCTTACCCGCCAGCCTCTTCACCGGCCCAGTGGTTACTGTGGGTGTCCAAGTGAACAGACACACGCACGTTCACACTTAACTCGCTTTATGGTTTCATAGGGTAAGCTAAACACAGACCTAAAGCTTCATTTTGGAAGAGAATTACCATTTTGGTATATTTCATATAAGAATGTATCCCACATTCTGATGTTTATATAGTTCAATTTTAATATTCCTTTCTATTCTCTTTTTAACTTGATGTTTTAAAATGCAATATTGTATACTTATAGAAACATCTCTCAAAAAGACGTCACCAAACAACATATTAAGACCACATAAATACAATGAATTGGCAATCTAGTATTCTGCCAAAAGAAAAACATTCTATAGGTTATAAGAAATTACTTAAAACATAAATAACTTGACATGTTAAGAACTCAAAACGAAAACTGAGAATATAAATCAGCGGTAATAAATTGATCTGCTGACAAAAGCAAGTTCGTAAATGACGTAAGGAATTTGATGAATCTTTAAAAATAATAATATATAAAATATTTCAGGACATTTTTACACAGCAATATCTATTCTCAAACTAAGCGGACAGATTATAATACTATCTTAAAAAAAATTTTTTGTCATTATAGAAACACCCAGACAAAATGAAAAACATTAAAAGCTGTATAGCTCTCATAGTCCTCCTGTCCATATCCTCTTTCACAGAATCCGTCCCTCTTTCTGGATCACATGTAAATAACAATATTGTATCGAAAACAGCCCTCTATGTAAATCTTAAATTACTGTTTCATCTGCGTTACTAAATTTCTTCTTTTAAACTATTTCTTTTAATTTTGGATATTCTACTAACAAGCGTACTCGTAGATTTCGACAACTGCAGTTCAAAAATCTAAGAAACCTTAAATGAAATAACGTACTTTTAAATGAAACCCAGAACAAACAGGTTGTTGCTATAATATATAAGCTAAATGTATTCCAATGCAAGCCTCTATATCTAAAAGGACGTCAAACAAAATGGCCCGTTTAGCGAGTGTCGTTTTTACTGTAATACTAATCACTAGTGTTTGTGCAACTCCAGGTAATGAAATTAAATCAATTAATACGTTTTGCTTTCTCACCAGAAAGTAATAAAGACGTCAATATTAGTAATAATGAAACTAAGTACCTAAACCTTTTTAATTATCCTTTAGTGCCAAACGATGCCAGTACATCACATGGAAGCATTGGCTTGGCTGGGTTAACAGGAGGCACATTCTTGCCAGGCAGCCTCCAAACCGGTGCTGTAATAACCGTGGGAGTCCAAGTCAATCAACATACACATGTTCATACGTAACCCCTGTAATACACGGTATTCGCATAAAAGTCATACTACAAAATTATATAATACCTCATAATGTACCCTGTACCCTCATAAACTTTTTCTTTCCTTCATTCTGTAAATTATTAATGTCTGTACCATAACTATTTTAATAGACTGACAAAATTAAATTCACACTAACGATGATACAGAATTATTATAACTTACAATAAACTATCGTTTTTCCTTATGTCGTTTTATTTTATTATATAGGGGTATAAATGTATACCCAAACGAGTTTTTCGAAAAACGTGTTTTATCTCAGTTTACATAATGGCCAAGAGTGAGCTGAGATTTTAGAAAAAACATATCTTCAGATTATATTAAAAATAAGGAAGATTAAAAAATACTATACAGAACAGAGTTGGTCCCAAGAACTATCCTTGCGGTATGCCTGAAATTACGATTATTATTAGAGTCTTAAATGAAATCCGATTGTTTTTTAAAAAACAACAGTAGGTATTAGGTTTTCCGAGTGATGCACGTGAACTGAGACTGCGAGTTACCTATACGGTGCATACCTACACACTAGTATAACGTGATGTAAACAACCAAAAGCTGCTGTGTTCTGTGAAAACTAGTTTAGTTGGGACGTTACATACATTTTAGTGTTTTTAGTGGACTCCCTATTTTGTATCGTTACTAAAAACTCATCCAAATTCAAATATGGTTTAGATTTCATATTTTCCTACGGAACCTTAAAACTCATAGCGCGTGTTTGTAAAAAACAGGTAGAGGTTGGGTCGTACAAATGTACGTTTAAAACAAGAAATCTTACGAACAAGACGTTATTCAATAAAATGGCGCGCTTAGTGAGTGTTGTTTTAGTCCTAGCACTCATTGCCTGTGCTTGTTCGGCCCCAGGTAATAAAAAAAAACAATGTTTAATAATAACTATAAATAACCTAGTATGGAAGTGCAAGAAAGTGTAACTGTGTAGAAGAAAAGTTTGATAAAGAAATGTTATGTTAAGCTTTTAAAAGTCTATGAAATTAATATTTAAGTAAGTGTATATGGCGATCACAAATTCACAATAGATCGAGACTGTGAGTCCAGAAACGTTAAAAAAATATATTTATACAATATAAAAATCACAATACGCCACAGCAACCATGGCAAAGTACTCTTACAAGAGATTGTATAAGCCAAACTCAGAACAAAAATAGATATATCTCTCACTTTCTAATGCTAAAGATAGGAGTATCTGAAAACTTAAAAAAAAACGACGTCTCTTTATTAGTAAAAATGACAAATGATTGATAAAACCAGTAATGCTTTGTTTCTTTTCCTAAAATACTTTATTTGAATTTTCATTTTGATTTCTTAATATTGGAAATGTAACGTCTATCAAACAGAATTATTAATGTCTCGTCATTAATCGTCTTTAAACTTCAAAAAAGGTTTAAGAAAAGTTTAAATAAGCTCTGTGTTCTTTAATTTCCAGTGCCAGCACCAAGTCCTCAATACGATGGAGCCAACAACTACGCCCCCAACCCTGATGGTGCCGAAGTGGCTGTAAGCGTGTCGATTAAAGTCGATACGCATAATCATTATCAAGTCTGAATGTTGTCGAGCTAATCCAAACCAAAGGGACTGTATATTAAAGTATAATTTAATATACAATGATCACTACGATAAAAAAGGCATCGTTAGCTTAATGATAGAACCACAGAACATAAAACGAAGCGTGAATGGAATTACAAATCTTTGCAGTAGATTTCCAAATTCTGATTTTACTAGACTGTGTGATCTGATCGGATGGAGTTTTCATTACGCCAAGTTGCTTACAGTAACACTGAATTTTACAAAAATTGCACTTCCATATTGTGCGTGGGGTATCTCCAATACTTACTAGAGTTATACATTACATCACACTTGTAACCCCGAAAAATTAGCAGAGGTAGCAGAGAAGTATCTAAATTTACAATAGTGATATACACGGCTCGCACGCAGCGTTTCTTTTATCAATAACTACACACTACAAGGTGGCAACGCGAAATTGTCATCTTTTCTGAATACAGAATAGAACTTTTCAACTTTTCTGAATAGTACCTATTATAATTATGTTTATATGTACGATTTTGTTTTATTTTACTTTAACCAAACAATTTATACAACATTCATAAATCATAAGAGCAATATCCAGCGTGGTTATTCTGGGTTTCCACTACGCTACGAACACGCGCTACGCAAAGATATTCCTACGCGTGCGTAGCGTCGATACGCTACGCGAAAATGCGTTCAGTGTCACTTGAAATTGACATAATATTCCGTTTCGACTTCTAGGTCTAGGTCTTCTAGGTAATACGTATAGTTTCAAGTATTAAGTATTGTTATGAAATCAATTTATTATAAAGCTAAATGAGTCCCGAGTGATTTTGCTCTTTTGACGTGTTCCTGACTTGTTTTGACTACACGGAAAATCAATTCTTCGCCGTGGAAAACCCAGAAATTAACTTTTATAACATGTTAATGTCAAAATTGATATTTATTGTGATTAAAGATATTTAAAGAAAAAAAACTGCTTTTTAATTGTGCTTATAAGATATTTTATCTTTGTATTTTCCTAATAAATAGACCAGGGAATTACGGTTTTATAGTGTTGTAAAAGGATAATATTCAATAATTAGAATTAATAATTAGATTATGGGAATGAATATTTAAAAAAATGATAATTAGTAATAAGTTTAGCTCATTCACCTGAACTGAACATTAACCAAATAACACACATTCTTGGTGTATTCGATTTACCTGACTCACAATTCTTACTTATTTTCCTGGTTAAAATTCTTATTAATAGTCATAATTACAAAATAATAACATGATTGAGGAAAGAAACACCAAATTTTAGGTTTTAAATTGACATCATCCTCCTAGCCTTTTACAACTATGTTGGGGTCGGCTCCCAGTCTAGCCAGATGCGGCTGAATATCAGTTTTTACACGAAGCAACTGTCAACAGACCTCCGCAACCCAATTTATACGCAATACTGGTATCCTGAAGATAGCTGTCACGCTTTTTGAACTTCTAACTACTAGTAATGATTGTCATAGGTATTCGTATGACCACTGGTACCGACGATTTTAATAGAAAAAAAATATTAAACTTTCTACCAAAGATAATACCCGTATTTGAGCGTTATATTATCTGTAGCTGATTATAACTATAAACCCAACCACGCTTCGCTGTGCTCAGTATACTAATTATAATACTCTTTGTATAACGCGTACAGGTATGTAACGTTGTGTCAAATTTCGATTCCATCAACCGACTATTTTTCTAGTTATGAGAGCACAAACATACGCAAGCAGATTTTTTATATAAGAACAGGGCGTCCTACGTCCCTCTCTCTGTGTCCCATAACTGTGGGATGACCTGTACAAATATTGATTACCCTTGGTTGAGTATATAGATACAGTTTGAAAATCTAGATAATCTAAAGGATAAGTTATTGTTATGTTGAATTATTAAAGTTATGCACTTGAATTATTTACTTCATTTTAAAAACTCTATCTGTGCTTTCCAATAAGTGTAGCTTTTTTCACAAATGGTAAATTATAACATCCGTGGGTTTTTAAAAATTCAAAACATAACCTATTAAAGGTCAAAGCCATCAAGAAAATAACCCACCCTTTAATAGAAACGAAACAAAATGACGCGCTTTTCTAGACTATCTCTCTCAGTCTCTCGCTGGTGGCATGGAGGCACCGACTATACGACATATAGTTTCTTTCTTGCCGCGGTATGTAGTGTACGTATTTTCCTTATTCTGTAAAAATTTTATATATTTATTTCGTGCAAAACACGACTACCAAACTGGTTCTTTTGAACATCATACGATTTAGTGTAATTAAAAACTTCAAAAAATTCGATTAGGTTTTTTTAAAAGTCACTCAAACGGGATCGTGTATCGCCATAATAAGATATAAGGAAATACGGAATAAGGTATAATGGCGCGATTAGTGAGTGTTGTTTTAGTTCTATCACTCATTGCTTGTGTTTGTGCAATCCCAGGTAATAAAAATTATAATATCACTATAGTAAATATAATAGGTATATATATATATCCCTTTTATAAGGTTGTATGAAATATATCATGGTTTAAAACTTACAGGAAAAGAAAGAAAAGTGTGGCTAGGCAGCCATTTTATTAACACTTTTAAACACTTTAGCAGTTTGTATATTTTTTACACAAGTAAAATGGTGCAAGTCTCCACGGGTAATTATAAATAAACGATCATGCATGGTACACTCGACAGTCAATCCTGCTATCACTGGCTGACTGGCTTAATCATAACATAAGCTAATTGTGTAGCTAATGCCGTCACAATAAAGAACCTATATAAACCACAAATACTATTAATTATAAAAAAATATAGTTTGATTTTAAGGGCTCATGATTATACTATTCTGATAAAATAATTACCATATAACAAAACTAGTCGAGTGATGGTAGAAAAACCAACAAAACAGGGAAAAGTAGAGGTGATATCTGGTGATAACTCACCATAAGCCTCACCATTCCTATAAAGATTCTCCAAGAATAATATTCATGATGATGAATTACTATCTTATTGTTCCAGTGCCTGATGGGGTGGCGATTGCGTCACATAGCAGCATTGCCTTGGGCCACATCTCAGGAGGCATTTTCGGCAGCGATAGCTTTAAAACTGGGTCTATTGTAAATATTTCATACACCAAGTAAGTAAATGTGTCTATTTGGTGAACCAACAAGTAACTTTCTGTGTAGTTGTATCCCAGTAAGATAAAATAAGATAATGTCTTTGAACATTAGTGCATAGCAAACTAAAGTTTATATTTCATTTTCCAAAATTAACTACCACTGCACAGCAACTATACTACCGGCACGCTATGATGGTCGTTTTGACGTTTGTCCGCTCATGAAGTTTCGTATTATTTAGTAATTACAGTTGAAGGAGCAAATTGCTGTTCTTTATTGTCAATAGTGATCTAACGATACTACTACAAAAAATATATACAATATGTATATGTATTGTGTTTTTTTTATTTTCGTCCATTAACGTAACGGCCATCATAGCGTGCCGCAAGTATAATAAAATTAAAGTAGAACCTGAATCTAGGTACCGTATCCTATCCTTACAATAAATAGCTGAATATGTTATATAATTATTGTTACCAATTTCAAGAATAAAGAAGTTCTAAAAAAATATACCTTTCCAGGGACAGCAATACAGAGCAAGAAGAAGCATTCAACGCCCTTCCACCGAATTTTCAGAACCTTTTCAAGCTATATGGGTTCCACTAGGCTGTATATCAACATGACCTGAAGACTGACGCCAGTACCGTATTGGAGTTACTTGATTACCGTGTCACTAGACATTTAGAAGTGGCTATTAAACATTAACATTCTAATAAACAATATCAGTCTGATCTGACGGTTATAAATCATCATTTCATCATCTTTAATTTATTATTACTTTGGATTAATTGGCAATACTTGCGAGATGCCGCAGACCACAGCTCATGGACGCCAGAGGCCTGTCAGCGCCCTATGCCGCATAATTCTGATATTGTAGGTACTCTGCATAGTAAAAAATAACCACATTCTGTTTTCATTTGAATACTCTGCATATTTATAATGAGAAGTAGAATAGGTATAGAAATAATTAAAAATAAGACTGTTTTAAAAATTAGCAAAGGGCATAATTTTAAGTACTTACGTGTACTTTGATTTATATTTTCATACACTAAGGTGTTTTTATATAAACTAAAATACTTACTTTATAAATATAAGGATATCTTCGCGGCCTAACACGCCTAAAGCCATAAAAGTAGCCTTATATTATCCAAAATTATATAAAAAATGTCACAATAGAAGAAGTTTAGTCATCTAAGCTACATAAAATCAAGCACAATAAAGTTATATTTTATCCATTTCTATATTTATTACTTAATTGTAATGATGCTGTTTTTTGCGTCCTTTCCTATTCTGAATCATAATAAAAAAGTCTAAAATCGAAACTGTAGATCAATCAATGGTTTCCTATCCTTTTTTTATAGTGCGGAAAATCCTTTTGGATCATCCGCCACCCGATGAGGTGGCAGGGTATATCGGTCTCGTAGCGACTAAAAACTGCACTTTCCATGCCCTATAGGCCATGTGATCCGTGAAATTTGCCACGACCATGACAGGCGTGGTTCAGCTGTTGCTGGACCCCTTCAATCGACTAGGCCTTGCCTCATATTCTATGCAGGTCTACTACTGCTACTGCCTACTGGGGTCATTATCCGGTTGGGCAGCGGAATCCCTAATTCAGCTGACCTCAGGTCACTGCATCACAGGCTCTCGCTTCGAGATGGTTTCCTGTCCTGTCCCGTTCGTCTAATACAGACGAACGGGTGTGTATAAGTGTGTGTATAAATGTAATAGTAAGTGTATGTTATGTCAAAGTACAGACGCCAGCACATCAAGCTACCCAAATCTGTCAAATTTATTTGATAGATTTCAACTTCAAGGCATTGCAATAAGGTTCATATTCAATTGGGGAAATTTGACAGTTTTGGATAGCTTGACCTGCTGGCGTCCGTGTCTACTTGATTGTTGTTCCATAAAGACAGTGTAGTTCATACGTAGAGGTACTAATGGCGCTATTAATATGAATATATTTACATTACTTACATACTGAATACGTAATTTCATACTATGTATTGGTAAGGAGGACCAGTCGTTTAGGCATTTCTTCTCAAAGGCTGTTAGTTAAGAAAGGCCAGTGCTATCTGATAGTAATTAATTAACTTAAGCTTTGTGTTTAGTATAAATTATATTGTATTGCAAAAATTGCAAAATTAAATCAAATGCCATTAAAGTACCAACTTATTTTAACATAGGTAGGTCTGTAATCGTGACCTATGTTAGGGATAACTTATCCCTATATTTTAAATTTTCAATAAAAAAACTTGAGAGGTGTCAAGGGACACCCGGATGGAACGAAGTTCCTTTCATTAAAATTTAATAATTAAAAATAAAAAAACCTGTATACACTCAACAATTCACAACGCGCGAAATTCAAATATTGTCATTCACTCAATAATTCGAAATTCAAATATTGTTGACAAGCAAAAAGTGTCGTGACAACTTTTCGTAAGAACTTTTTCCGTCTAGCCCTCTTTCACAATGCGCGATAAGGAACTTCGTTCCAAAAACAACTACTAAATACTTAATTTCTGTTTTCTTCATCCATTCATCTACCTACTCCACCTAAAAAGTTTATCCAGCGAGCGCCTATATTTTAATTACTTTCGAAATCACACATACTATCGCGCAACTTGTTTTCATTGCAATGTAGGCGCCAGAATACATCCTACACAGGAAAAATGGAATTTTACACGAACTTCAATAACAAATCGATACTTATAACGCCATCTTTTGAGATTTACTTGTATTTTCTTCTCTAAATTATGATCCCAGCTTTTCAAGCGTCATCGTTACAAGGCATGCCCAACCCAATCCTGCAGAACTGCACTCGCCCGACAACATTAAGTTATGGTATTGGAAGTCACATATAAATAATGTTAAAGAAAGGTATCTAGATGGTTACTAACACAGAGCTACGACGAAACAGAGAACCACGTTATAGTAGTCTTTAATACCCCTACTGTTACGTATTCTGTGAACAATAAACCAGTCTGCACTGAGCTGTCGTGTTTCATTGACGTGCCCACATACTTATCATTGGCGACGAGGATCTACTTACGTACGCGTGTGCAAATATTGTTAAAATGCCTATTGGACGTATAGAACCCTATAATGTAGGAAACAGCAACTGGGACGCTTATGTACGACGGGTCAATCAGTTTATTACTTTGAACAATATTGATGACTCGTTAAAAGTAGCCACATTAGTGACGGTGGTAGGCGCGGAATGTTACGAACTAATGTGTGATTTATGTGCTCCAGACACCCCGGAAACAAAATCTTATGATCAACTTGTTGCATTAGTGAAGGAACATTTAGAACCAGACAGGTCGGAAATAGCAGAAAGGCATATTTTTCGACAGAGAATACAACGGCAAGGTGAAAATATTCGCGAATACCTTCAAGCGCTAAAACATTTAGCAAAGACCTGTAACTTTGGCGCCTGTTTAGAAGTGTGTTTGAGAGATCAATTCGTTTCGGGGTTAGTCGATGAAGACATGAGATCAAGAATCTTTGCAGAACGAGGTATCGATTACAAGCGTGCCGTGGAGTTAGCACTGGCGTTAGAGGCGGCGGAGCGGCACGCGGCTACGGCGTGCGCTTCGGCTGGTTCGACCAGTGCGAGGCTTAGTAAGACACAGCAGGACGACGACGGCTTGCATCAGATTAGCATGGGCAGAAGCGGCTCGCGCGCCAGCGGCGGCGGCGCCGGTGGCAGCGGCTCTGGACGTGCGCAGCGCACGTGCTCGCGATGTGGTAAAACGGGTCATACAGAGGGCAAGTGTCGGTTCAAGCAATATAATTGTGATTCGTGTGGTGAAAAAGGTCACTTAAAAGTAGTGTGCAGGAAAAACAAGAGTGCAAAAGCTTACAAAGGTCAGTTCTTTTTAAACGAATCCGATACGGATGATGACAGTTGTAATTTTTATAATTTAGTAGTTAAAAATGATGGCGATGGGCCGTTTTATACAAATTTAACTGTTGAAAATATTAAATGTAGATTTGAGATTGATACAGGATGTAAAATTTCTGTTATTTCGAAACATTATTACAATAGCCACTTCTCTAATATTCCAATAGAAAATAAAACGATAACTTTAAAGTCATACACGGGTGACGTCATCGAGACAATCGGTTACATTTTTGTCAATGTTATTTGCGGTAAACATCATGCAAGACTAAAGTTATTTGTTATTGAGAATGGTGGACCTCCACTAATGGGTCGTACTTGGATAAGAAATTTGAAGTTGGCTGTTGTAGAATGTTACAATTTGACCGACGACGACTCGATGGCGACAGCGTTACGTGACGAGTTTCCGAGTGTTTTTGCAGAAGGTTTAGGCACATTTAAAACTAAATTTAGGTTGTATTTAAAAGACAACACACCTGTTTTTGTGAAAGCGAGGTCTTTACCTTTGGCTTTGCGCCAGCCGGTGGAGCAGGAGCTCGATCGGTTGCAGCGAGAGGGGGTAATATATAAAGTAGAACGGTCAGACTATGGTACTCCTATAGTACCGGTGGTAAAAGCCAATGGTAATATTAGATTATGCGGTGATTATAAAATAACAATCAATCCTTTGTTGAAAGATTACCATTACCCGCTGCCACGGATCGAGGACTTGTTCGCGACGTTAGGGGGTGGTGAACAGTACACGAAACTAGAGTTATCTAACGCTTTCCAACAGTGTATTTTACATACAGACTCCCAGCCGATGACGGCAATCACGACTCACGTAGGTACCTTCGTTTATAAAAGAGTACCTTTTGGTATCAAATGCATACCAGAAAATTTTCAAAAAATCATGGAGGAAACGTTGAGTGGATTATCATCAACGGCAGTATTTGCTGACGATATTTGTATTACCGGTAAAGATAGGGCTACACACTTAGCTAATTTGAAAGCCGTACTTAAAAGGCTCGATGAAAATGGGTTGAGAATAAATTTTACTAAATGTAAATTTTTTAAGGACAGTGTTACTTATTTGGGATACAAAATTGATAAATCTGGATTACATACCGATACTAAAAAAATTCATGCTATTGTAGCAGCACCAGCCCCTACCAATGTTTCACAGCTTAAAAGTTTCATGGGTCTTGTGAACTTTTATTCGAAGTTCTGTGTTAATATGAGTGATATACTACGGCCACTTTACGGCTTATTAAAGAAAAGTGTAAAGTGGGAATGGACGGACGCTTGCAGTAAGGCCTTTACAAAAATTAAAACAATGTTAAGCAGTGCTCCTGTATTAGCTCATTATGATTCGAACCTTCCGTTAATATTATCAGTTGATAGCAGTGCATATGGAGTGGGTGCGGTGTTGACTCAGCGGTGTGCAGATGGCACCGAGCGACCGGTTAGTTGCGCTTCGAGAACACTAAACTCGGCGGAAATTAATTACTCGCAATTAGACAAAGAGGCGTTGGCTATTATATTCGGAGTATCGAAACACCACCAGTATGTTTATGGGAGGCACTTTACACTTCGCAGCGATCACCGGCCCTTGAGTTACATTTTTGGTAAAAATAAAGGGATACCGGTGACTGCTGCCAGCCGCCTACAACGTTATGCAGTTAAGTTAGCAGCTTACGATTTCGACATCGAATTCGTAACTTCGACCAAAAATTGTTTTGCTGATGCACTTTCACGGCTTCCTCTAGAGTTGCCCAATACTCAACTCAGAAAGATAGACCGAGAATGTAGCTATTTAAACTATGCACAAGACAATTTTCCGATCAGTTTTAAAGACATTAAAACTGAAACAGGAAAAGATGCATTGTTAAGCAAAATATACGGTTTCATAATGTACGGCTGGCCAACTGATAGATTAATTAGCGGAATAGAAAAGATTTATTATGATAAAAGAGAGAACATGCATATTGATCTAGGTTGTATTGTATGGGGCTATCGCATTGTAGTGCCAAAATCGTTAAGAGAATTAGTTCTGAGTGAAATTCATGACGGCCACCCGGGAATTGTTAAAATGAAACAAATTGCACGTAATTATGTGTGGTGGGAAAACATAGACGTTGATATTGAGCGCGTGGTGCGGGAGTGTGCCGCCTGCAGGGAGCTGCGCCCGGCGCCGCCCGCCGCACCACTACACTCGTGGCCGTGGCCCGCCGAGCCATGGTCGCGCCTGCATCTAGATTTTCTCGGTCCCTTCAATAACGATTATTATCTTGTCATTATTGATGCCCATTCTAAATGGATTGAGGCCGAAAAAGTCAGGACGACATCAGCAACCATTGTTATAGATTGTTTGCGACGGTTATTTGCACGTTTTGGTTTACCTAAGCGCTTAGTCAGCGACAATGGGCCACCGTTTTCATCCAATGAATTCGCTAAATACTTGGAACGTAACGGTATTAAGCAAACTTTAATACCACCGTACCATCCTTCTAGCAACGGGGCAGCAGAAAATGCTGTGCGGTCGGTTAAACGAGTGTTGAAAAAGGCACAATTAGAGAGAGAGGATTATAGTACGGCATTAAATAAATTCTTGTTTACGTATAGAAATACGGAACAAAGTACGACCGGACGGGAACCGGCAGTCGCTATGCTAGGCAGACGACTGCGCGGACGTCTTGACCTACTTAGACCTGACGCTGCCGAACGCGTACGCAATGACCAGCTGCAGAGCGAGCACGCTGATAGCGGTGGCAGTGCTCGCCCGCTGAGAGTGCTAGCTCAAGACGAGCCGGTTATGTTGCGTGATTATACGAAATCCGGGCGTAGATGGACAGAAGGTGTAGTGACTAAACGTACCGGGCCGGTTTCTTATACAATTAAAGCGAATAATGGACAAATTCACAAAAGACATATTGATCAAATAATAACTCGTAAATCGCGTCATTCTTTGAGTAGGGCAATCAACGATGCTGATTATCAAAGTAAAGAGGTGATAAGAGATGAAAATTGCGTAGACTCCTCGGGTATTAAAACAGACTCTGACGGCAAGGATGAGTTCTTTGATAGTGTGGGGGAGGAAGCGGATAGTACGCCGCAGTCATCTTCGGTCTCGCTACCCTCTCCACTGGCTGATAACAATACTCGCGTACGCAGGAAGGCTGCTATACGTTGTGAGGAGATGCTCAAATCTATGTAATTTGTTGTTTATTGTATGTTGTTGTGGGTTAGGTTAGTTGTTAGATGTTACTCACCTGACACAATTATAGAAAAGCTGTAACTACTATTTAAGTAGAATATAATATTTTAAGTGTTTAAAAATGTATAGTGTTATTTTTATAACGTCATAAGTATTCCGTCTGACTTGAATGTCAATAATAAATGTCAACAATAATAAATAGACTTAACTGTAGTGTGTAGATTTATCTATAAGGTTATAAAGAGATAAACTCCGTTACAGCATATATATGTATATGTGTATCATTCTTTATGTATGTGTTTAATTTGAGAGGGAAAAGTGTTACGTATTCTGTGAACAATAAACCAGTCTGCACTGAGCTGTCGTGTTTCATTGACGTGCCCACATACTTATCACCTACAACCACACACTTACACATCAACACCCTCACCAACTCCCCCGCACACACCTTAACTCTCAGCACACTCACACAGATTCATTTTATTCTATTTCCGCTGAGACTCATCACTACATAAACAAACGTGAATATATCATAATTATTATAAATGTGAGAATGCTGGTACTTACCCATAAAACAAGTTGGATCTTTCCTTGGGCACCAGAGTACTATTAAGTATTTGTAGTATCCCATTGTTTTTCTGTGCATTTATGATGTTTGTAGTGTTTGTTTTTACAACTTTCTTTTGTTATTATGTTGTTTATTTATTTATTCGAACTATTTTTTATCCTGGCTGGTCATGCGATGCCGTGGTTTGGCGTTAATCAAGAAAATCATACATGCAAGTTATAAGGTTTTGTTTAGTTTGGTTAAAGCACAAATGTGGTTCTTGCGATTCCTTGAACTCAATGATTGTGCTAACGCGTGTTTTTTTTATCATAATTATGTAATTCGGGCAGTATTGCAATAAATACCTACTAGGTCGCATATATCCGCAGACACTACGGGATGAAAACGATCGCGGTTGAAAAAGGATTTGATTTATAAGCGCGTAAAGAAAACCCATTGCAAATAAAAAAAGAACAGTTAGATACTAATTATTCTATTAGTACCTATATAGCACCATTACGTTTTGTAACCAACCATTTTGTACTCGATGTCATGTAATAAGAATCTATATTAATAGACTTAAAACAAAAACCAAATTAAATGACTCACAGTTCTGTAGAACTGTAGCACGCCGCAGCCGCGTATTTTGATGAGAAGCCTATTGAATTCACTCACTATAAGTAAACTGTAACTTTTAATAATTATCCAGAATTATCCTTACTTAGATATTTTGAAAAAATAAAAAAACAATACTAATTCAATATCTCATTACCACTAATTTTCATTTTTGTAAAATCACAATTCACGCAAGATAATCTACGCTTGTTCTATTTTTGAAATATTTAAACCTAATTGTTTTTTTTTTTTTCATTTTGTTCGGTGATATTATGACAAACAGAAAGGTTTGTAATATGTTTCACCTATTTTATTATTACGACTGGATTTTTAGTTTTTACTTGTTTTATTGATTTGGAATTATTAAAAACTTTAGGTATGTACACTAACTTATCATTTTTGTAATCACAATTCACGATTTCACGCACCATAAATCAATGGCTATCTAAGCATTCTATTTTTGAAATAATTCAACCTAATTGTTTTTTTTTTCATTGTTTCGGTGATAATAAGAGAAACAAAGAGGTTTATAATAAATATGTTTCACATATTTTATTATTTGCTATTAGTTTTTACTTGCTTGATTAATTTGGAACATAAATTAGATATTATTAAAAAGTTTAGTTATTGTGGCGTGTAATAGTAAATTAATTAATTCTTGTTATGATTTTTGATATTATAAGAGATCTTGTGGCTTAATAATTATTAAGCCGGTCAACCAATGCGAGGTTGCAAGGTTAAGCTGCGCTTGTCAAGGTCAGTCTGCGGATGGGTGACCATTCCTAACACATGGAGAACCCGCCGTGCCTCGGAGAGCACGTAAAGCTATCGGTCCCAGTTGTCATGCGAACACTTATAACAATCGTTACTGGTAGTCCAAAGCCTGACAGTCGGTCTATTCTCAGAATATTAGTATTAGCCAGAAATTAGATTGCGGAGGTCTGATGGCAGTCGCTTCGTGTAAAATACTGATATTCAGCCGTATCTGGTTAGACTAGACGTCGACCCCAACTTATAATATTGCTTTATGTAAATAGTTTAGCTAGAAATAAAATATTATTTAGGAATTATGATGAACTGGAATTTTAGGAGTCCAAAATGGAAAAGCGGATAAAAGCAACAGCATGTATAGAAAATAAACAGTCTTTCTTTTCAGTACAAGGGGGGAAATCGTGAACCATTGCAACATTTAGTTGATTACCTTGCGAGTTGCAGTGTTGCCGTCCCGTTATGGTACATTTAACTTTGAAGCGTGCAGTTTACCTTCTTAAACAAGTTTTAAGGGAATCTTTTGGTGGTTCGGTCGGTCAGCGAGGTTAAGTGTCAATTTCCAGGGTCACATAGTGGATGGCCGTTCTTAATAAACATTCGTCATCCATGACACGAGATTCGGGCGCGTTAAGAATATAATGATTAAAAGAATCCTTTATTATTTTATAAGTAGGTAGGTAGTGTAGAAACTCGTCGTTGAGGATCACGCTTCGATACGTCATAATACTTAGACTTACTCATTGTAATACACACACATATTACGTCATTGATTTTACACCTACGTTATTTATTGTCATAACATTGACCACATTTTAAACTTAAGAAATCTAAATGAAAACTTGTGAACTCTTAATCTTCACAGTTTTCAGTTTATCTTGCGTGCGCGTATGCCGCCATCTGCGAATTATTTTTTTGTAACAATAGGAACTAAAAAAGAAACCTACATCCAATAGTGGATGAATACGGGCTGATGATGGTGATGATGATTTATTTGTGCCATTATGCCTCCTCTACATAATCGGCCATGATGGGCGATTACACACGAGCACGATCGTGTAGAAGGGCTACTTGCCTGTAGTCGCCCATCATGGTTCTTAATCGTCGCCATGATCGCGGCGATCGGCGACTTGTCTGTTTTTCGGGCACGCATCAAAGGGAATCGCTTGTAGTTGGATGCGCGTGCCCACACGATCGCCGATCATTCATTCGCCGGAGGACAGCCAGCTGTGCGTACGTCGCGTTGTTTTTGTTTATATTCATTCACATTAATATGGTTATTAAATGAAAGGGCTTGCTAAGAATAACTCGAAAAATAAAGTCACGTCACTCTAAATCCAATAAAGCGGACAAGTTTTTATGCTTTCCTAAGATATGGAATGCGAGTTAAATAACTAAAAATTAAAAAAAAAAACTTTTATTTAAATGCGCCAAAAGAATAAAATAAAATAAACATTCTTCTGACGACGTCTGTGGTCTAGTGGTTTGAGACTGCTGATCGTGGGTTCGATTCCCACAGGACACATATATTTGTGTGGGTAAAACATGAGTATTTGTGTTTCTTATGTATTATAAGTATGTATTTACAAAAAAAAAATTTATAAGTATTATATCCATTGTCTAGTACCCATAGTACAAGCTCTGCTTAGTTTGGGACTAGATGGTAAAAAAATTAAATTAATGGTAGCTGCAGCTATAACCTCCACGTTCATCTTGAAGGCTTGCCGCTCAATAAATGATCACGGACGATCGTGTGGATGCTTGCACAATGATCGTGACGATTACCTTGCCGATCACAGACGATCAACGAGTGCCCATCATGGCCGATTGTGTAGAGGAGGCTTTACATAGATCCTGCGCACATCTCAAACCTCATCCTCCGAGGTGTTGCGCGCGTTCTACAGACAGATGACGCCACGAACTTAATATTATTGATTTGTATAAAATCATGCATTATCTGTGTATATATTGTATTACTCGGAACAAAATTGTAAACCAAGATTAACGTTGTTATCATTTTTAAAAGGAATGTCTATGGAGTTTCTTAGCGGTTCTTCTCCATAACCCACCTTTTGCAACCATGCAACTAGTTTTGACTTTTCAAAAGTGCTCTTTAATGGACTTTTGAAAAGTCTAATTGCAATAAAATATTTGTCCTCGCGAGTAGACTTTGTGTATCTTGAAGTGTGTGAATGCGTTATTACAAACAACATAATCATCACTTATATAAGTCTATGATCAAACTCAAAATGTGGTTTCTGAATGTAATAATATTCAGAAAAGAAATTTAAGCTAAGTGCCCCTCTCACTGATTGCGTACTAGTTTCAAATATATCAAAGTTATTAAACTGTTTACATTTATTATTAATAGTATTGCTCGCTCGCCACAAGAATGCATTCTGGCAATAGTTGGTAGAAACTACTGGTTTTCAGGATTATTGGACTAAGTGATGTCCAAGACACGGTGAGGTCTCGATGAGTTAAGAATGGCCACCGATCCTCAGACTGACCACGGCTAGCGCAGCTGAACCTTGCAGTTCAGTTGATCAGTTATTTAGTCTAGTATTTCTCGAGCTCAAATCTATAGATTATAATCCAATCCGAGCCATAATCCAAACTCCGGCTAACAATCTGAGTCACCAGACAGGTTACCAAAGGAAAGATTTTAACTTTGGTTGTATAAATGACCGAAGTGTTGGTGACAAATTTCTATAAAGCTAAATCGTCAACGAAAGAAAATTGTCAACGTTTGTGTTAGACTTGAAGGTTGCCAGTGCTCCACGAGGAAACGTTGTGTTGGCAGTGGGGGGACTTTGACCCCTTATAATGCCAAAACAACTATTCCTCTTTCGTTTTACAGGGTCGGCAACGCGTAAGTGACACCCCTGGTGTTGCAAGCGTCTATAGACTATCGTAACCGCTTACCATCAGGTAGATATGCTTGTTTGCCACCTTCCTTCTGGCCTTCCCTCCGGACCTCTGAGCTGTTCAGACGTGTTTTAAGCAGGTCAGTTGCGAATTTATTTTGAAAATAAACTAAAATAAAATAAAATTACTACATATTAAATTAGCTACAAAGTACCAGGCGCGCATAACTAACTAGTAGCTCGGACACTACACTGCGCGGTCAACACCCACCCGTCGACGACAACCACACCCACCGCTGCTCCGAGCCGTCCTTGGAAGAGGTGTCAACCAATCGCTGCGCACACGCATACGGCCGGCGGTTCGTCCTCCTGGAACCTGTGCTAATTAGAACGTTCGGAGGTGTGTGCAAAAGGTGTTGCTCATTTATATTGGTGCGTATACCTAGCCTTCGCTTATCTAACGAATTAACTTCTCGTCTTCATGATGCCACTGAAAAGGACCCCACCATCTACACCACAAAAAAAAATGTATCTGATACAAATCAGAGCTCAGCGCCAGTCACTGATACTGATAATGAAAGCGCCAGTAACATCTCCTGCCGTCCTCGAGCCCGTAAACGCCAGTATGATGATGAGATGACTCTTGGTATGGCGGAAATGAAGAAATCTCTTGAAACTTTTAAAGTCCAACAAGATACAATACTAGAAAGCATAAATGGAATAAAGAAGCAAAACACCGAAATGATAAAATCTATGGATCTCATATCTATGCAGTATGATGAAATGAAAAACAGACTTATCTCAATGGAAACCGAAAGGAAAACTCACCTGGCATATATACAAACACTAGAAGCAAAAGTTGAGAATCTTGAGAGATCCCAAAAACAGTCTTGTATTGAGATCAGAAACATTCCTGTCCAAAAAAATGAATCTAAAAGCGATCTGCTACACTTAGTGCAAAAATCGGATTAGCTACTAAAACCTGTCTAAACGAAACTCATATTCGAGATGTCTTTCGCACAAATGCCGATAAAAAAGGCAACAGATCAATCTTGGTGGACTTTTCTTCGGTCATCATGAAGGAAAAGATCTTGACTTCGGTGAAAACACACAATCGTACAAACCAAGACAATAAATTGAACACGGGCCATTTACAACTTGGAGGCCAGTCTCAACCAATCTACATAGTAGAATGTCTTACCGAAAAAGCAAGGAAATTGTTTTACCTAGGTCGTGAGTTTAGCAAGAAAAACAAATATGACTTTTGCTGGACCGCTCACGGAAGAGTTTTCCTTCGTCAGAAAATTGGCGCTGCGTCTCATCGAATTGACAATGAAAGTGATATTGGCAAGCTGCAATCTCATTTGGAAAAGTGACTGGGATGTATTGTATGGCTTATATTTTTTATTTACTGCATGCCTTTAGTTTTTAATATTACGTTTTATTATGATAACATGTCAAAAGTACAAATCTGTCTTTCGTTACCACAGACAAACACGCATACACACACAAAAATAATACAGTTTGGAATTACTACACTTACTAAACCTATATTCACTTTTCATGTAACTTATTTACTTGTGAAAAATTTCCACCTGCGTTACAATCAAATATGCTTTTTAGGATACAACCATAATAATGTTATTCTTGGATAAAATATCGAGTGACATTGATTTAGCCCAAGTGTCTGAGTCTGGGATCTGTTCTCCGGAAAGTTTAATTAATAATATCGATATGTCCCGGACAGCTTTAACTGTAATGCATACTAATATCCGTAGTGTGGGCTGTAATTTTGATGCCCTTATTATCCTATTAGACAGAATATGTATTCAGTATGATATTCTCGTATTAACTGAATGCTGGCTTAGTAAAAACACACTTACGCCGGAAATTCCCGGATACGCCTCATACGCTTCAGATTTTTCCAACCAAAATGACGGAGTTATTATTTATGTTAAGTCTGAGATAAAACATTGTTTAAAGAAACCGTCAATCACAGATGCTAATTGCCTTATTCTGCAGTATGAGTACGAATATGCTGTTGTAGCGATATACCGCTCACCGTCCTATCGAAATACAGCTCAGTTTTGTGACAGCCTTGATCTGTGTCTAGAATCACTCCAGTCAGTGAAGTCAGTAGTTCTGATTGGAGATTTTAATATAAACATCTCTCCGAACAATACTGACCCAAATTCGAGCAAGTACTTAGACCTCCTGGCCTATCATGGATTTATACCAGCACATGTCTTTCCTACGCGTAAAGAGAGTTGTATTGATCATGTTATATTGAGAACTGAAAAACATGCAGCAACTTATGTATTAGATTCACTTGTAACTGACCATTCCCCAGTGGTTTTTTGTTTAGACTGTAAAATTAAAAGAAATCCCACTAATAACACATACCTAAAAATTTCTTATCCGGCTTTGGCTCTACAACTTTCTGATTCAGATTTTAGTTCTGTATTTAATACTACAGATGCTAATGTTTCAGCTACTAATTTAACTCACATATTATCTGAAACCATTGCTATTCACTCCAAACAAATAAGCATTCCTCACCGGAAACGCACGATCAAACCATGGATGACTCCGGGTCTAGTACGGTGTATCAGACATAGGGACAGATTACAAAAAAAGGCTAAACTTGATGCACAAAATGCAATACACCAGGTTACTTACACTAGGTATCGCAATTTTTGCAATAACCTATTAAAAAAAGTAAAAATTGCGTATGAAAAATCGGAATTTCATAAAAATAAAAAGAATCCTAAGGCTATGTGGAACACGATCAATAAAATAGCCAATCTTAAACAATCTGCTCCCCCCTCTACTGAATTACTTAATCTGACTCAAGACCCATATCACTCACTTAACTTAGTGAACAACTACTTTGCTGGAATCGGTGCAACACTTGCAGATGCTATAATAAATAAACAGGGTATAAATCAGCCTAGCTCATCTACCAGTTGTCATACATCTCAGTCACCTAGAGATTCAATGGCATTATTTCCCACTGACTGTGGGGAGATTGAAGATATTATTGCTAACTTAAAAAACGATTCTGCGACTGGTATTGATGGTATACCAACACTGGTGGTAAAGAGTGCAAAGAGTGCTTTGATCCACCCACTTACGTTTATGTGTAACCTATGTCTTACCACAGGCGTCTTCCCAAATGTACTGAAGAGGGCATTGGTGCACCCTATCCATAAAAGTGGAGTAAGAGACAATGTCGGAAACTATAGGCCGATATCTGTGTTGTCTGTAATTTCTAAAATTTTGGAAAAAATTCTAAACTCCAGACTCACGAAGTTTCTGCAACAAAACAATACCATTGCAAAAAACCAATTTGAGTTTGTTAAAGGTAAATCCACTGATGATGCAACTTTGCTTCTTACAGAAACTATCGCTACGAATCTTGACAGTAATAAAAAAGTAATTGGGGTCTTTCTCGATCTATCAAAGGCTTTCGACACAGTCTCTGTACCCCTGCTGCTAGCCAAAATGGAATCAGCTGGAATACGTGGAATTGCACTGGATATATTTAAGTCATATCTCTCCGATCGCACACAGTGTGTTAGATTGGGTAAACACACAAGTGCACTTGCCTCTTTTTCTTTCGGGGTTCCTCAGGGTAGTGTTTTGGGACCTACACTTTTTCTTCTGTACATAAACAGCTTGTGCACGAAACAACTATCAAACTGTAACATTGTCACATATGCTGACGACACTGCGCTGATCATACATGGATCGGATTGGAAAGAGGCCCAGCACTACACTGAACTGAACTTAAGGATGTAATGTTATGGCTCAATGATAACCTCTTAACCTTAAACGTAGACAAGACTAGATATATTACCTTTTCTCACCGCACTCACTCTCAGCCATCAGCAGAGTTCGAAGTTAGAGCACATTCATGAGACCCGCTCAATATCTGCGCTTGCCCTAGGATAAGTCGCGCCACAAATATAAAGTATCTAGGCCTCATCATAGACAGCTCGCTAAATTGGTCTCCACATATTACCCAAACGACTGCCCGTATAAGAAGATTAATTCCAGTTTTCAGGAAACTTAGGAATTCTGCTGATCTTGAAACCCTCTTATGTGTTTACTACGCCCTTGCCCAGAGCTTACTTCAGTACTGTATTGTTGTTTGGGGTGGAATTGGAAAGACTACCCTACTTTCTCTAGAACGGGCTCAAAGAGCTATTTTAAAAGTTATGCTGGGAAAGCCACGAAGATACAGCACAGATCTCTTGTATAATGAGATTCCTGTACTATCCATCAGGAAGCTCTTTGTACTGTATACTGTTATCCGCAAGCATAAAAGTATTGTGTATAACCTGATCTATAAACGCAATAAGACAAGAGTTTGTTCCATGTTCCCTTATCGTACAACTCTCGCAAGACGTCAGTACTATGTTCTAAGTAATAAATTGTATAACATAGCAAATCGAGCCAATAACATTTATCAACTTCCTACCAACAAATGTAAAGATAAAATACGAGATTGGCTATTACAACTAAACTATACACAAACGGAGGAAATTTTAAACAGTTAACACTACACTATACACATATTCATTGATCCACACATACACACAAACAGCCACACACACACGCACACACACACACACACACACACACACACACGCACACTTCAAATGGTAACGTACTAATGTCTATCCTATGATTTACTAAGTTTAAGATTATTACAAAAAAAAAAAATTGCAATATAAAACAATGCATAAATATGAAACTATCAGAGTGGAAGGCGCTGGCGACTGTGACACAGTTCATACTACTACGGTCGTCAACGTATTCTCTTGTTAATATACTGACCCATTGTTGTTATATTTTTCTTAGACTAAGAGATATTTGTAATACTAAGTGATGGAAATAAACTATTCTATTCTATTCTATTCCTTAGTAGTATAAAAAAAAACTTGAGAGGTGTCAAGGGACACCCGGATGGAACGAAGTTCCTTTCATTAAAATTTAATAATTAAAAATAAAAAAACCTGTATACACTCAACAATTCACAACGCGCGAAATTCAAATATTGTTGACAAGCAAAAAGTGTCGTGACAACTTTTCGTAAGAATTTTTTCCGTCTAGCCCCCTTTCACAACGCGCGATAAGGAACTTCGTTCCAAAAAAGACTAGATCCAGTTGTGTAAAGAATCTCAATAAAACCGTCAGACCAGGATATCTATCTAGATATCTGTTTAACATAGATACCTACTTATGTAGCACTCCTACCTACCTTCTCTAAGATATTCGAGACTGCTATGACCACACGCCTATACTTATATTGTGAAAAATTTAATATAAGTATTCCATGAAAGCCAAAACGGTTTCAGACGAAATAGATCAACCACAAAAGCAGTTTACAGATACATTCAACTAGTTCTAGATATAATAAACGAAAAAAAATATGCAATAGGTATTCTGCTGGACATGAGTAAGGCTTATGATAAGGTCCAATATAATATCCTCCTTAATAAGCTGGAGGGCATTGGCGTAAGGGGCGTCACTCACAAATGGTTCGTTTCTTACTTAAGTAACCGTAAACAGTATGTAGAAATTGAGCACTATAACCACGAAACCGGAGAAATAGAAAATATCAGATCAACCCAATCAATAACTCTATCCCACAAGGCAGTGTACTTGGATGCATTTTATTCTTAATCTATATCAACGACCTGCCAAAGATAATAGATGCTGTCAGTGTTCTGTTCGCCGACGACATCTCAGTAGTCTTCCCTTGTGCCAATAACGATAATCCTAATAACCGTATTCACCAAATATTATCGGACATATCAAACTGGCTCAACGAACACAATTTAGAATTAAATTTTCCAAAAACAAAAATAATGCAATTTAAACCTTATCAAAAACAATCCCTATCAATTAATTTCTCATTTAATAACATTAAACTAGACTGTGTTGACAACTTTAAGCTTTTAGGCCTAAGCATTGACACACATTTAAATTGGAAATCCCATATCCAAAATACTGCCAGCAAACTATCAAAATTCACGTATGCATTATACGAACTAAAAAAAACTACAGACGTTAAATCCGCAAAAACCGCTTATTATGCCTACGCTCATTCCTGGCTACGTTACGGTATAATTCTATGGGGTAATAGTGTAGATGCGGATAGACTATTCAAACTCCAAAAAAAGTGCATACGCATCCTTGCAAACATAGATGGCATGGAAAGCTGTAGACCACAATTTATTAAACACCGAATCCTAACACTAACATCTCTCTACGTCTTAGAACTAAGCCTCTTTGTTAGGAGAAATATGTCGCTATTCTCCCTGAATAAAGATCACTACACTCAAACCCGTAACCTTAGACACCAAAATAGATTGGCCCTTCCAACATCAAGCCTATCACTATTTCACGCTGGTCCATACGTCATGGCTATCAAAATATATAATAAAATACCCGAAAATTTAAAAAATACCTTAAATGATAACGTATTTAAAAATAAATTAAATAACTACCTACTACAAAAATGCTATTACAATTTAAAAGAATTTTTTGATGATAAAATAAAAATATAATAAATACCTATCCTACGTAGAAATAAAAACTCTGTGCAATAAAATAAATATCTATAATAATGTCTCAAATGGCCGCCTATAATGATTTATCTTAATAATAGTCCAAGTTTATAAATTTACTACCATGATAATTATAATCCTATTAGTAGATAAGTACTTAAGTTAGTTTTATTATATAACTTCTTATTATAATTATGTATTCTGTGCTGTGCCCTAACAGGGTTTCATGTTGAATCAAAACTAGTTTTTATAACACCGAAATGTACACATGAAAGCAATAAATACTTTGACTTTGACTTTAGATACTCTCGTATCAAAATAGATTAGTATTTGTTAGAAATTCACCTAATTTTGAGTCGTTTTGAACTAACTTAGATAGTATAAAATCATTATACCAAAAGCAACGCGATATTGATACAAAATATGAAAAAAGTGACTCAGATTTTTTTACGTTATACCTACCTAGTCATGCTTGCTCAAAAATAGGTATAAACAACTTTTGTCGCTTTGAATAACAAACAACATGTTGCATAATACCTACTTACTTGTCATAAAAAACTTTAGTCATTTAACCACAACCCACTCAAAAATTTTACAATGATTGTACAACTTTTTAATTATTTCTTAAAATGATGATTTTATTTTGTGATTTATTGAAATCGTCTTCTTCTCCCGCGTGATTGTGTCCACTCTTAGACATAATTATGCGTCTCACATTAAAATCTAAAATACCTACTTGTAGTTTTAAAATAGTCGGAAAAATAGAGTACCTACCTACCCATCTCAGTACAAATATTGCTTCTTATAATGTTTATTATTAATTATTCAGATATAGCAGAGCTCCCGGAATACACAACAAAGTGCACCAACCAGTACAGGGAAATATAAAGCTACAAGCTTTGACATGCGACTTCGTCCACTTAATGCTTTTTATGTCAGAAAAAAAGCAGCCTGCCTACGCACAGAGCAGTGCGCAAATTTTAATTCCTTTTATCCGTTGCCGTTGTCTAAAATTCGAACCAAGCGGTTATATTCCCGTTTTCTTTTTGGAATCATAAGTCGGTGCTTTATATGTTAATGCTGATCATAATCATCCAGCATCAAGACCAAATTTACCTTGAGGGTCTCGTCACAATGTGGATTTTAATTTCTTTGTGATGAGAGTGCCGACTACACATCTGTCGACCTTCATGAAAGAGTAATTTTGGCCAAAAAGGGTAGTGTTCCGGCGTTTCCGAGGCCGGCTACCGGACACCGCGCGACACACGACGCCGACTCTTCGTATGAATTAGTGCTTAGTTTATTGTTTATGTATAGTATTTTAATTGTTATTGTTTTAAGTTATATTGTATTGTATTATAGTATTTTATATTATACGAGCCTTGTAGCCTGAATTAAATAAATAAATAAAAATAAAATATATATTTTTTTAAATCTGATCGCCCATAGCCAGATATTATACCGACGGATCGATTTTACACTGAATATTTTGATATAGTAGTTAGGTGACTAACCTCGCCACTATCGTTGGTTGCGCTTGCGCCGAATATTGTAGATTCAATTCCCATACGAGAGACAAATATTTGTGTGGTCCACATACATTTGTTTTGAGTCTGAGTGCACTATGTACTTACGTTAAATAAACGTATCGCAGGACCTATTTTGGGAATGTTTTTATAGAAACGGATGATATGCCAGGTTGATCGGATGCCCAACACCGAGTGTTAATGGTACAACATTGGGACTCAGTCAGCTGTGTAACATAAAATAAATAGTGACAGAAAAACAATAGATGTTGTTGATGTCCTCTTAAAACAGACAACGTGGAAGAGAAATTCGACATCACAGGAAGGAGTCTCGGTAGCTTATTTGGCGAGCTTTTGGCCATGACTAATAGCCTCGTCCAACGACCTAATTTAATGACAAAAATAAGTCGACACTCCAGTCCAAGACAGTTTTTTTATTCATTAAATTACGGCCCAGCGACCTAAATTACGACATGGTATTTAAAAGTAGGTATTTTTTTGGTGTAAATAATCCCGCTAATTTAAATCTGACATCAAAAAATATTTACCTTTTAGGGGTCCGTACCTCAAAAAGAAAAACGGAACCTTTATAGGATTCCTTTGTTGTCCGTCTGTCTGTCTGTCAAGACCCTTTTTCTCAGGAACGCGTAGAGGTATCAAGCTGAAATTCATATCAAATACTCAAGTCTACTGTCCCTTGGAGCTGTGAAAAAATCAAACTTCTAAGCCAACGCAATCAAAAGATTGCGTTGGAAACAGCCGTTTATGACGCAAATTTTCGATACTCGCAAGGGAATCAAAACCTACAGGGTACTTCCCGTGAACTCAGAATCTTGAAATATGGTACGAAGCAACGTCTTATAGAACAGATAAAGGAAAAATTTGGAAAAGCATAAATTTTTAGGATAGGGCAAATGAAGACAAGTACGGTTTTTTGTCCGACATACCCTGCCACCTACCCCTGATGGCAGGCATACATAGTGACTTTCCGCATTACTAAAAAGCTTAGTAATATCCGTACATACCAAACCAGCCGCAGATTTGAATCTTGCCTGAGGTCAATTTTTTCTCTAAAATGTATATAAGTATCTTAAAAATTTAAACTTCGATTACGGTATCACACACCGATAGTGTGGGCTTATGTGAGTTAGTTATCTTTACTTCTCTAATAAAAATTCACGTAGGTATTTTTCGTTGCTAATTACAAAAATAATGATAAAACATTCTCTTATCATTCTCACTCACAGTACCCTGTTTATCTAAATTTAACAACTCATTTAATTTAACCCTAAACTGTCTATCTGCTTTATTCAACACCAGTATCCGCCCGCGACTTAATCTGCGTGGTGTCTATAGTGGTTGATGACTTTCGTGCCTAAATAAAATTATTTGACGGTTGAGTAGTCCTTCATATTATCAAATTCAAAATCAAATTATCAAAATCCATTTAGTATTTGAGTCGCCGGTAACCGCGCAGAGGTCACTTTGATTGCAAATTTTGGGGCACAAAGAAGAGAATATATATAATATAATATTATATATAATATAATAGAAAATAGAGAATAGAGTGTAACAAATTAAACCGTTAAAAATAATAAGACACAAACTTATTATTACAAATATGACACCTTTATTTCCACGGTTTTAATCGGATGTGAACTATGGCGAGCATAAAGTATGCCTAGCATGTAAATGCGAAATTACAATCTTACGTTTGTATAAAGGTTAGGTTATGTACATACGCTAGCAGGTCAAGCTATCGAAAACTAACAAATTTTCTCAATTGAATATGAACCCTATTGTATTAAAGTTGAAATCAATCAAAGAAATGTGACAGATTGTACTAGCTTGATATGCTGGCCTCTGTACACGGATAAAGATTCTAAACGCAAATTGTGCACACCTACTCGCAATGACGTTTTATATTATGTATAGTACAATAAGTTCCCAGGTCGAGCAAAGTGCTATTGGGTCTCAGTAGCAGGTAGCACGGAGTTTTGATTTATACCCGTTTAATGGTAACAGGCTCGCTCCCCATTAAATGGGTACTAGGTAAACATACCGGCTATCCTACGGGGAAACGTAGCTCGCCCCATATAAAATATTAATTAATTTTATTTGAACGGAACCCTAAGAAACATTATAAAAAACGCGAATAAAGAGCTAAAGGGTCCAAAAAATATATGTTAATGAAATAAACGTGTATATAAGGCAGGTCGGGCGACTGGAAGACACAGATCGACATGGCGCGTTTAGTTGTTGTAGCACTTGCCTTGGGACTGCTAGCTTGCATTTACCCTGCTCCAGGTAAGTGAAATAATATATGTTGTAAATATTTTATCCCCATCCGGATTATTGAAACTAGAGGAGGCCGTTGAGCTGCTGTGGACCGTTAGACATAGTAATTCTCTTCATCAAAACATTAATTAATTTTATTTACTTAGCTCATCACAGTATAATCGGCTTCAGAAACAGGGTTATCATTTTGCTATCGTTTTGAATGTTTTTATATGATTTTAATGATAAAATTAACTAAACACAAACTTAAATTACTTAAATGATAAATAGAGCACAGAACACATCCACGACTGTGGTTTTACTAGGTTATCATCATTGATTTTTGTTTACTACGTTTCTACTTTCTAAAAAAATTACAGGTTATGCTGGAGGTGGAGGTGGTGGTGGTGGCGGCGGCGGGGGCGGCGCGGGTGCTGCGGGTTGCCCAGGCACCAATGGCAAAAGAGGCAACCCAGGAGGGGCCGGCAGCCCGGGGACCGCGGGATTACCGGGCCAGAACGGTGGTCCTGGCGGAGGACTTGGCGGTAAAGGCGGCGAAGGCGGCTCAGGTGGCGTAGGGGGTATGGGCGGAGAACCGGGCCTTCCGGGCAGCGTAGGCAGCGCCGGTAGCGCGGGCAGTGTGGGCAGCGTGGGCACTTCAAGCGGCACGGGGAGTGCTGGCAGTGCAGGCAGCGCCGGCAACGCTGGCGTAATCTACGGCGGCGGCGGACTCGCCGGGGGGCCCGGAGGTAACGGTGGCCACGGAGGTGATGGCGGCGGCTCAGGAGGTGGCCAAGGTGGTCAAAACGGTCAAGGTGGTGCAGGAGGCATCTCTAATTGTGGATAGTTCAGTATCAATCAGGCAGCCAGGATGTTTTCTTATTTGTAGAAAAAAATATACTACAATTAAAAATTTTATTTTAAGTACATTATATTATCTTCTTTGTTTTGCTAACCGTAATATGACGACACGCAACGCGAGCCGATAGATACATAAAGATAAAGTTTATAATAAAAAAGGCTCTAGATTATGTAACCAAAAAACTACTCAACTGTGTACCTAAATGAAATATTATTTTAAAGGGATCAATCAGACACGGTGCCATTCTAAATATTATAAAAGAGAAGCATTCAACACCCAACATACCAAAATAAATTATATACGAAATGTGAAATAACTTTGTTGCAGCCAGTACCTATTTAAATTAATTATTTAAAAATTGTAAGTTCAGAAAATCCTTAGCAGATTACACACTACAGTGACATTACAGAATACTATTAAAAATATGTTAACATTGCCTTTAAATAAATAAATTATTTACAAACACAAAAGATAGGCAACATACAGAGATAGAAAACACAATGAAAATTATAGCAATACAAAGGTAGAGACAGCCGTGGGCCCCAAACTAGGCCCAGCCTGTATCTTGGTAGCCCAGTATTAACAGTAAAGTCAAATTGAGTTTCTGAACGTTCATTGTGACACAGCACAGCCAGACAAGTGATTGATAATGGAAGTAGTGATTAAAAAATATAAAATTGAAAATACATACATACCCTCGCGCCTGTATTCCCTGAAGGGTTAGGCTGTACACCCACATTTCACCAGTATGTTTAGGCCCCATGTAATAGGGGCCGAGCCTATTGCCATTAACCGGGCACAAATCCAAACTCCAAGCTGCTACTGAGAATTTCATAGAAAAACCCAATAACACTTAGCTCGACCTGGAGATCGAACCCAAGACCTCTAGCGTAGTAGTCGCGCTTAGGACCACTAGACTAATGAGGCAGTCAATAAAAGAATAAATCAAAATTGAAAATAATAATGATAAAAAAATATAATAATGAAAGAAGCATAATAACAATCAGAAACTAACATAAAATATTTAACACGACTAAGAATATGAATGACCATTAACATGCACAAATAAACACATCAAGTAACTTAACATCATTATGGTGTTTATTCTCAATAGGCTCGCTCCCTTTTTTTATAGTACGGAAAATGGGTACTAGACAGTGGATATAGCTAGGTAATACTTATTTACTTTTCGTAAATACATACTTATAATATAAGTATAAGAAGCAGCCAAACGAACAGCAACACTTATGTGCATCACATAAGTATTTGTGTCCTGTGGGAATCAAATTCACGACCTCATGATCAGAATTCCGACAGCAGAACCACTAGACACAGCCGTCTTCATATGGTCGTCGTAATGCTGGAAAAAACACTGCTAGTACTACTTTCAGGCAGAATATTTGGTCAGACATTTAGTGGCATAGCATTGTAATCCTACACTTCGCTAATTTATTCAGTCACGATGGTACCTTATTAAATTATTATCTAAATGGGACCTACATATACCTATAGGTACTCGGTTCGTAAACAAAAAAGTTATATTTAAATGGCTTGTCAACAAATCCTTTTATTCCATAGATGAGTAGGTATTAAATTTAAATAGCTTCAATATTGGGCTTTCCTTTCCTAATAACGTATCACAATCAACTTATAACATTTACGAGTATATGTTTTATATTTTAGCGTTGCAGTGACAGCTTAGTGGTATGACCATTACCATGACTGCCGAGTCGAAGGTCTCGAGTTCGAATCCAAGGCACGCACCTCTGACTTTTCGAATTCATGTGCGTATTAATAATTAATTATCACTCGCTTAAACGGTAAAGGAAAACATCGTGAGGAAACCTGCATACCTTAGAGATTTTTCTTGACAGTTTGTCAAGTCTGCCAACCCCCACTAGGCCAGCGTGGTGGACTATAGCCTAATCCCTCTTAATATGAGAGGAGACCCGTGCCCAGCAGTGGGACAGTATATGTGTTGATGATGATGATATTTTAGCGAATTGTTTCAATACGTATTTGAATTTGACCATCTGTAAAATACTACAATTCTGGCTAATAAATTAATTTCATTTCATATACGCTACACATACACAAATTAAATCGATTACACATTATTTTTGTAAGTATTTTTAAATAGAATAAAATCATAAATTAAAAATAATAAAGTAAACCAGTCAATTGTTTACGTTTTAACGCGGCGGAACCTTCCAAAATACGGAAAAGAGCGCATACAAGGAGTGAGTACCGTAAATATAAAGCGCGTTCATGACATATTCAGCCAGGCTGTATATATATAAGGTATGTCGGGCGACTGGAAGGGACATATCAACATGAGTCGTCTAACAGTTACAGCACTTGCGTTAGCACTGTTCATTTGCACTTGGCCTGCTCCAGGTAAGTAACCTTTTAAATATTCCTATCAAAAACAAGTAATTACTATAGTTGCCCAGGAAATATTGGTCAACATTGGAACCTTGGAACAGGGTCATAATATTGTTCATGTTTTGGTTTTGTTTTTCATCATAGTGATGTAAAATAAAAAAATAATATAAACAGGCACCGACTAATGTAAATAAAGAAAAAAAACTGTACTTGTTGTTAGGGGCTGGTGCCCGATCTCCCCAAGTTCCAAGTTCCGCAAATTATTTTTCATACATTCATTCCCAACGTCCCCAAAATTTAAATTATGTTCGCATATTAAATATCTTTCATAATAATTATTAAATAAAAGTCAACTATGATTAAAAAGGTTCGATATCGAATTTTAAGATCGACAGACGTCCGGCTTACTCGGCTTACTCTACCAAAGTCACGTGTTGTACTATTCTCCTTTAGTTTATGGTATTCGATAAAGAAAGTTCTATTAGGTACTTCACTCTATCTATACTACATTGCAGGTATACCATACCGAATAAAAGTTAAATTTCCTTGATATGTTACGCTACCACCAGGTAAACGTTTGTGTAATGACTTTACATTTGGTTATTCACAGGTTATGGAGGAGGTGGAGGTGGTGGCGGAGGTGGAGGCGGCGGTGGCGCGGGTGCCTCGGGCTGCCCGGGCACAGCAACCAGAACGGGCAGGCCTGGCGGCGCGGGCAGCCCTGGTACTGCGGGCAAACGGGGGCAGGACGGAGGTTCCGGTGGTGGTATAGGTGGTGCAGGCGGCGCAGGTGGTGCTGGCGGCGCAGGCGGATTAGGTGGTGCTCCGGGAAGACCCGGTAGCCCGGGCAACTTGGGTACTGCGGGAAACGCAGGCAATGCCGGTAACGCAGGTAACGCAGGCACCGCCGGTGGGCCGAACAGCCCGGGAGGCGCGGGCGGTGCAGGCTACGCGGGCAGCGCGGGCATGCTCCCAGGAGGGCCTGGAGGCAACGGTGGCCGTGGAGGTGATGGCACCGGCGCGGGAGGCGGCCAAGGTGGCGACGCTGGCCAGGGTGGTGCTAATGGCGTGTCCTTATGCGACATATAATACAAGTACCAGCGCCAGAGCAAGTCGTATTATATGTTAGAACAACGCAGAGGATAAAATATGATAATGTCTGTTATAGAAATTCGGAAGTATCCTTTGTTACACTTACCTACTATGCAGCCTGCGTCTGTGTGCCTTGTCAATCTATCTATTGGGCACTCTCATCCAAAGTTTATTGACAATATTAGAGGCTTACCTACCTACCTATTAAGTTTCCTAAACATATAAGACTTACGAAAGATATTAATTTATAATTATATTTAAAAAAGTTATTATTAATCTTAAATGACATTCCTATTATGTACAAAATTTTATCAGTAATTTAATTTGATAATTAAAATATTATTATTAAGTTTTAAAATAATTATTATTGTGTTATAATCACTTTAATTACATATATTAGATACAACATGTGTCTGGATTATTCATGTTTTTATTAGTTTAAGTTTATATTTTATTATTAATGTGTTATAAGTTTAACCTTTATGGTTTAACCTTTATTTATGGCGTTGTGCCATAGCGCTGAATCGCGCTATGGTTTCGTTACACGAGTTTGTATATATATTGGCTGTCAAATTTTATCCTGTCAATTGTATCGTGCATTGAGATTAAACCCGTGTTATCTAACTGTGGTATTATTTCTCGCCTACGGATACCAAATTTCGGTTCATGGTCCTTCGAGCCGGATTGGCAGGACTTGTTTTTGATAATCATCAAGGGTGGTAGTGAGTACTACCCGTTTCGTCACTACTGGACAGTGGATCGCTGTCCAGAACATCCCCACAGGAAGCCGTCTGAAGAAGCGTCAAGGCGGTACGTGGTGGAACCGGGAGGCTACTTCTGGAGGAGCGGCGGACACGGGAGGTGCAAAGCGAAGGTTGCGGTGCGCTATAGATGGCGCCACTGGTACCTGCTGCGCGAAGTCAAAGAGAAGACTAGTGTAGTGTCAGTAAGTGCTAAGTGCAAAGGATAAACTGTGAGTACATTTACGACCTTATTTATTCAGAGTAATTTACTTTGAAATATAAATTAAAATAAACTTTGTACTAAGGACTAGTGGAACTTAGAAAATTTAAAGATAGTTTGATTTATTGTTTAGAACATTTAAGAGGATACTACCATTGCCTGTAATTTGACATATTGAACTGATAATTATAAAGTTTCTGTTGTTTGTTATACATTTCGTTAATTCGCAAATTTTTATTATTTATTGTTTCAACATTTTATTAATTTGTCATTTATATTACTAATTGGTTTGTTTGAAGTAAATATACAACGCAAGGTTTAAGACAAATTATTAGAAATGGAATCGTTCAGCAATCTGCAAGAGGACATTCAAACTAAAATACTGAAGGCTAAGACAAATTTTAAAAAGTCCCCTAAAGATCGACTTACGATTTCATATGTTGAAACAAGACTTGATAATTTAGAAAAGCAATGGAATTTATTTACAGATACTCATACTAAAATCATAAGTGAAGTCAAACGAAGTGAATAGCATAGTTCGTTGTATCATAAGAATTGTGTTTATGATGAAGTTGAGGAATTGTATGTCGAATATAAGTCAGATTTAAAGGATATGTTGTGTAAATTAAAACCAACTGAGTTAGAGGTAAACAAATCAGGTACTGGTACTCAATGCGAAAGTTCTGCTAGGCGTTTCAAATTGCCTGAAATCAAAATTCCTACGTTTTCTGGTAAATATAGTGAATGGCAGACATTTAGGGATTTGTTTTTAGGACTTGTGCATGAAAACACGTCACTGGATGATGCTCAAAGGTTTTACTACCTCAGGGGACATTTAACGGGAGAAGCTGAACAATTGTTGCGTAATGTTCAAGTATCGTCAACCAGTTATCAGATTGCTTGGAAGAAGTTAGATAGCATGTACAACCATAAACGATTTTTAGCTAATGGCATTTTGAAACGCATGCTAAGTCAAAAAAGTTTAACTTCTGAATCGGCTTTTGAAATTAAGAAATTAATTAGTACAACGTCAGATTGTTTAGAATCAATAAAGAATATCGGTGTGGATGTTTCATCCTGGGACATCTTAATCATTCATATAATAAGCGCTAAATTAGATAAAGATACACGAAAGGCTTGGGAGTTAAAGGTGTCCTCAGATCCAACTGACGAATTGCCAACATTTGTCCAGTTTTCAGATTTCTTAATAGGTCGTTTCAGAGGTCTAGAAAATTTAGAAACTAAATTTAATAGCGTCGATAAGAAAATTACCAAATCTTTTCACATTGTTAAGAAAAATAACATTGCGTCATGTGCGTACTGTGCCGCCGATCATAAAATAACCTCTTGCAAAAAGTTTGGCAAAGAATCTAATGATAGTCGGCGTAATTTTGCAATGGAAAAGAATTTATGTTTTGTTTGTTTGAATAGCAACCACTCCGCAAAATTTTGCAAAAACATTGTCCGATGCCAGGTGTGTAAACGCCGCCATCATTCATTGTTGCACCCTAGTGGTGTTTCTGGGTCCGTTGGTGAGGAAAGCGATACGATTCACAAGGAAACTTCGTCATCGAGTAAAAGCTCGATTGAAGGGGATGCTATTTCAGATAGCAATAAGTTGGCCGCGCAAGCGGAGGGGTCTAATATGCCACTCGTCTCTTGTCTTTCGACAGGGAACTGTTCTAAAACAGTTTTATTAACTACAGCTGTGGTGCAAGCTGAGTCTAAAGACGGGACATATCTTCCGGTTAGGGCATTATTAGACCAGGGGTCGCAAGGATCTTTTATTAATGAAGCTACAGTTCAGTACTTAGGATTAAAAAAGACTGCGGCCAAAAACACTGTATCAGGTGTAGGTGGTGACCAAAGTGTGACATCGAAGTCCACGGTCAATTTTAATATAAGGTCAAGAGTTGATCCTCGGTTTCAAATTAATGTTAACGCGTATGTATTGAAGTCAGTTACGTCCATTCTCCCAGTTGCTAAAGTAACAAAGGTAGAATGGGTAAATCTGACTCTGAATGAATTGGCTGATCCAGAATATCACAGACCTAATAAGATCAATGTTTTATTAGGTGCTGAGGTATACAGCCATATCATTCGAAATGGTAATAAGCGAAACCTGAAAGGATCTCTTTTAGCGCAAAATACCTCTTTAGGCTGGATAATTTCGGGAGTATGCGAGGTAGATGATTCAGCAACCATACACTCCCATATTACTGTGATGCATTCCAGTATTGATGCGGACGATATGTTGAAGAAATTCTGGGAATTGGAAGCTGAACCTGTAACCAAAAAGCAGCTCACAGAAGAGGAGGTTAAATGTGAAAGATGGTATAAGGATACCACGACGCGGGATAAAGATGGTCGTTACATTGTAAGACTACCGTTTCGTGATACTGACCCGGCCTGCAAGTATGGTGAATCAAGGAAAATAGCTGAAAAAAGATTTAAATATTTAGAATGTAAATTAGAAAATAATGATAAACTAAAAACAGACTACACTAAAGTTATAAAAGAATATTTAGAGCTAAATCACATGTTCAAGGTTACAGAAAAGGATAAGAGTAATAAAACAGCTATTTACTTACCTCACCACGCAGTCATCCGGGAGGATAAGGAGACGACAAAAGTCCGAGTTGTGTTTGATGCTTCCTGTAAAGGAACTAACGGACAGTCGCTTAATGATGATTTGATGGTTGGCCCATCGTTGCAAGCTGATCTACGTCATAATATTATGCGATGGAGAACTTATAAGATAGGATTAGTGGCTGATATAATTAAAATGTATCGGCAAGTTCTTGTAAATAGGGCAGATACTCTCTACCAAAGAATATTATGGCGAGATAGTCCTGAAAAAGAGATAGAAGAGTTTGAACTACTTACCGTTACATTCGGCACAGCATCGGCACCATTTCTAGCTGTTCGGTCTCTGCAACAGTTGGCGTACGATGAGTGTGTAAGTAAACCTGACATAGCGAAAATTATCCTAAATGATTTTTATATGGATGATGTCATGACAGGAGCTGAAAATATAGAAGATTGTTTTAATATTTACACAGGATTGACTCAAGTATTATCTAAAGGTGGGTTTCAATTACAGAAGTGGAAAAGCAATAATGCAAAATTATTAAATAAAATATGGGATGAAAAAAGGGGTAAGGATGACGAGTTGAAGATCAGGTTAGATGATGTAACGAAGATTCTAGGATTAACATGGAGACCTAGTGGTGATTTCTTTCAGTACTCTGTTGTTCTTGCGCCTCTCGACGAACCTGTAACAAAAAGAAAGATTATTTCCGATATTTCCCGATTGTTCGACCCTCTTGGGTGGTTAGCGCCCAGTGTCATAGTCGCTAAAATATTGATACAAAGGTTGTGGTTAGCTGGAATTGGCTGGGATCAAGAAGTTCCAAGTAATTTATTAAAGGAATGGGTTACTTACCGTCAAACTTTGTCTTCTTTGGTCAATATTAAAATACCCCGTTGGTTACACACATCGAAAAATGGTAAAATGGAGTTGTACGGCTTCTCGGATACTTCCAAATTAGCATATGCTGCTGTAGTATACCTACGAGTAGAGGACGAGCTGGGCAATATTCACGTCTCACTAGTAACTTCTAAGACGAAAGTTGCTCCCATAAAGCAAGTGTCCATTCCCAGGCTCGAACTTTGTGGGGCAGTGCTCTTGGCTAGGCTCATGTTGGAGGTAGCTGAAGTGATGGGAATACAGAAGGCTCAGCTACATGCATTTACTGATAGTGAAGTTGTTCTGGCTTGGCTTAATAGTCACCCGAGTCGTTGGAAGACTTTTGTGGCTAATCGGGTCTCAGAAATTTTAACAACTCTAGATACACAGCACTGGGCTCACGTTCCAACTAAGAAAAACCCAGCAGACTGTGCGTCGCGAGGTATTTCTCCTGCAGAGCTGTCAGCTACTTCAATTTGGTTTGAAGGTCCGGATTTTCTGAGGGAGAAAGTAATTACCTGCAAAAAGCCAAGAATCCTTGTGACTAATCTCGAACAAGTTAAAGTACATACACTTATTTTTGATGTGGACTTTTGGAAAAGATTCTCGTCATTCTCCAGGCTTGTGGGTGTGATTGCCTATTGTCGGAGATTTTTAAATATGAGAAAACCTCCAAACATAAGGACTACTACTAAATTTCTGTCCAAGCAAGAAATTGACGATGCGACAGATGTTTGTGTTAAGCGATGTCAAGAGCAAGGATTTTCGGAAGAATTAGAAGAATTGAGGACAAGGGGATGTATAGATAAGAAAAGGAAAAAACTAAACTCATTAAATGTGTTTTTGGATTCAAAGGGTTTTATAAGAGTAGGTGGGAGATTAGAAATGTCTTCATTAACATTTAATGAGAAACATCCGATTTTAATACCTAAGGAATCGTTTTTAACTGAACTTTTAATTGCAGACGCTCACCGAAAAACCATGCACGGTAGCCCGCAACTTATGATAACGTACTTACGTTCTAAGTACTGGGTAATGGGGGTTAAGGTTTTAGTAAGGAAGTATTACAGAAATTGTGTCACTTGTATTCGGTACTCGACCAGAGCTACGTCTCAGCTTATGGGACAAATGCCTTCCTCGCGTGTCACCCCAAACAAGCCCTTTCTTTTTAGCGGCGTAGATTACGCAGGTCCCATCAATATAAGACTGTCAAAAGGTAGGGGTAATAAGTCATATAAGGGGTATATTGCACTTTTTGTTTGCATGTCGACGCGAGCAGTGCACCTCGAGGCAGTTAGTGAGTTAACCACTCAAGGTTTCCTAGCTGCCTTTAGGAGGTTTGTTGCAAGAAGAGGTCGATGTGCTGAATTATATAGCGACAACGCTACAAATTTTGTAGGTGCTGCTCGCGAGCTACTATGTCTGTTTAATGGGGAAAAATCAAATTTAAAACCGGAATTGGCAGAGTATCTCGCGAACAACGGTACTCATTGGAACTTTATTCCTCCTCGTGCACCTAATTTTGGTGGACTTTGGGAGGCAGGAATAAAGTCCGTAAAGTTCCACCTTAAACGTGTCATTGGACACTCCACCTTGACATATGAGGAGATGGCCACGGTACTTGCCCAAATTGAGGCGTGTTTAAATTCTCGGCCGCTATCGTATGTCGAGGATTTGAAGGAGCTGGTGGTGTTGACCCCGGGTCATTTTCTGGTCGGAGAACCACTGGTCGTAGTACCAGATTCGAATTACGAAAGTACAAATGTATATACCTTGCGGCGATGGCAACTCCACCAGCGCATGATGCAGGATTTTTGGCGCAGGTGGTCTCAAGATTACCTTCATCAATTTCTACAGCGGCATAAGTGGGAATATCAGAACCCAGAACCATCAATAGGCGATGTAGTTTTGGTTAAGGAAGACGATATGCCTCCTGGAAAGTGGTTGCTAGGCAAGGTAGAACATAAACATCCAGGTCCTGATAAAATCACGCGGGTGGTAACAGTACGTACTAAGAATGCTTTGTTCAAAAGACCTACCTCAAAATTGGCAGTTTTACCTGTAACAACCTAAGCTATTAAATTTGTCAAGCAATTTTAAGTTGAGCCGTTGCATGGTGGGCGGTTTTGAAGGACATTTTGCATAATGTCCTTGGTGGGCGGCATGTCTGGATTATTCATGTTTTTATTAGTTTAAGTTTATATTTTATTATTAATGTGTTATAAGTTTAACCTTTATGGTTTAACCTTTATTTATGGCGTTGTGCCATAGCGCTGAATCGCGCTATGGTTTCGTTACACGAGTTTGTATATATATTGGCTGTCAAATTTTATCCTGTCAATTGTATCGTGCATTGAGATTAAACCCGTGTTATCTAACTGTGGTATTATTTCTCGCCTACGGATACCAAATTTCGGTGGACGTAACTGACTTCAATACATACGCGTTAACATTAATTTGAAACCGAGGATCAACTCTTGACCTTATATTAAAATTGACCGTGGACTTCGATGTCACACTTTGGTCACCACCTACACCTGATACAGTGTTTTTGGCCGCAGTCTTTTTTAATCCTAAGTACTGAACTGTAGCTTCATTAATAAAAGATCCTTGCGACCCCTGGTCTAATAATGCCCTAACCGGAAGATATGAAGTCAGTTACGTCCATTCTATTCCAACAGGGTCATAATATTGTTCATGTTTTGGTTTTGTTTTTCATCATAGTGATGTAAAATAAAAAAATAATATAAACAGGCACCGACTAATGTAAATAAAGAAAAAAAACTGTACTTGTTGTTAGGGGCTGGTGCCCGATCTCCCCAAGTTCCAAGTTCCGCAAATTATTTTTCATACATTCATTCCCAACGTCCCCAAAATTTAAATTATGTTCGCATATTAAATATCTTTCATAATAATTATTAAATAAAAGTCAACTATGATTAAAAAGGTTCGATATCGAATTTTAAGATCGACAGACGTCCGGCTTACTCGGCTTACTCTACCAAAGTCACGTGTTGTACTATTCTCCTTTAGTTTATGGTATTCGATAAAGAAAGTTCTATTAGGTACTTCACTCTATCTATACTACATTGCAGGTATACCATACCGAATAAAAGTTAAATTTCCTTGATATGTTACGCTACCACCAGGTAAACGTTTGTGTAATGACTTTACATTTGGTTATTCACAGGTTATGGAGGAGGTGGAGGTGGTGGCGGAGGTGGAGGCGGCGGTGGCGCGGGTGCCTCGGGCTGCCCGGGCACAGCAACCAGAACGGGCAGGCCTGGCGGCGCGGGCAGCCCTGGTACTGCGGGCAAACGGGGGCAGGACGGAGGTTCCGGTGGTGGTATAGGTGGTGCAGGCGGCGCAGGTGGTGCTGGCGGCGCAGGCGGATTAGGTGGTGCTCCGGGAAGACCCGGTAGCCCGGGCAACTTGGGTACTGCGGGAAACGCAGGCAATGCCGGTAACGCAGGTAACGCAGGCACCGCCGGTGGGCCGAACAGCCCGGGAGGCGCGGGCGGTGCAGGCTACGCGGGCAGCGCGGGCATGCTCCCAGGAGGGCCTGGAGGCAACGGTGGCCGTGGAGGTGATGGCACCGGCGCGGGAGGCGGCCAAGGTGGCGACGCTGGCCAGGGTGGTGCTAATGGCGTGTCCTTATGCGACATATAATACAAGTACCAGCGCCAGAGCAAGTCGTATTATATGTTAGAACAACGCAGAGGATAAAATATGATAATGTCTGTTATAGAAATTCGGAAGTATCCTTTGTTACACTTACCTACTATGCAGCCTGCGTCTGTGTGCCTTGTCAATCTATCTATTGGGCACTCTCATCCAAAGTTTATTGACAATATTAGAGGCTTACCTACCTACCTATTAAGTTTCCTAAACATATAAGACTTACGAAAGATATTAATTTATAATTATATTTAAAAAAGTTATTATTAATCTTAAATGACATTCCTATTATGTACAAAATTTTATCAGTAATTTAATTTGATAATTAAAATATTATTATTAAGTTTTAAAATAATTATTATTGTGTTATAATCACTTTAATTACATATATTAGATACAACATGTATATTATGTTTTTAAATTTGTAAAATTATCATGAGTTGCTTAATTAGGTAAATATTTGTACACAATCATGTTGGAACATAGCTGTTACAAAAATGCATGTGCATGTCATCTTGTTAAAAAACCTATGTTCACAAATACATTTTTTTAGTGATTTGATTATTTTGTTTTTATTAAAAATCCTATGTCAAAAACTCATAAAATATTATAGGTATGCCCTTTTTTTCAATACCACCGCCGAACAGTCTCAGAGTAGGAAATTGTACAGCTGGGATGGCCCTTAAAGATATTTGGGGATTCAATTCTTCACCAGATCCACAAATATCGTCAGTTTACAATCTCACTAGAGTTATTATAAACTAGCAAACGGTACTTCTACTAAAAATCTAAATTGTACCTACCTAACAACAAATTTGTAATGTTTCAGACGCTGCTCGAAAAATCAATATTGAATTTGATTTAATATGAATCAGTACTAAATACCTAGGTACCTAAAAGTAATACCTTCGAAAACAACGTCAAGTGAGTAATCAGTTGGGTAAACAAAAGGTGCAATATTTATCTATATACTATGTGGTGGTATTGAGTCCGTCTGTGACATGTGAAGAATATATTACGTACATATTCCAGAGCTTGTTTTCCTCATTCCAGTTACTTGTGCAGTGAAGCCATGTTTTTATTTTTACGCAATTTTGCAAGAGAAATCTTTGTAGGTACGCCTTTTCAAGCATATTGGGCGCATGGAGGAGTGTGAGATTTTGCATAGTTAAAGTTTAAAATATGGAGAAGGAGTGCTTAAAGCTAAAATGAAGATATGCAATATGTGTTACAAATACTTTAAATTAAACATTCATTGATTACGGTCATGTTGTCAATGTCAAACACATAAAATGTGAATATGTTACTTACTTTATAAATGACTATAAGTCAATGTCACTATAAGATTTTTTTTGAAACTTGCAAAGGTCGAATTTCGACCACCGTGTGACCACTAGCTGTAGTTAACATGTGCTTACTTATAATAAATACATAGGTATACTGCTTACACAATGTTTATTTATGTCGTTCGATAGATTATAACCGTCATGGTATTTGAACAAAGCGAGAGCATTTTTTTTTTTTATATGTCTGACATAGTTTTTAGCTCGAGGGAGCTTTAAAAACTTAACCGGACTAGGTGGCGAGGCACCAAATGCCTCCAGCCAGGGGCAACTTATAAACTAAGCAACACAGCTAAGGGCGTCCCCTGCGGGACTCGGACCTCGGCTTAGGGCGTTGCTGGTGGGGCAGCTAGGGACGGCTGGATCTGGGTTTAAATTATTTTGGGGCGAATTTAAAGCTACGGCTCGGAACGGGCCGGCTCGAGCAAGGGACGGGGAGGATTACCGTTATGGGGTCTTCGCGACGGGCCTCGCCGGCGAGGACGTTATATCAGGCGGCGTTTTTGTGCGTGTGTTTTGAGAGTGCTAGTCACTCTGTTTGACTCCTGCGCTAGGGTGATTTGGTCGTCAGGGTAAGTGAGTGCGTGCCTTTGGCGGCGCACTCTACTTATCTGCGAGGGTTTGTAGTCTACGCTACTGACCACAAGGGGATTAGGGTGAAGGGGGGCCAAATCCAAATAGCGCTTAGAGGCGCGTTTCATAAACTGCTTGATGGTAGGCAGTTTTAGGTCTAAGTGAAGGTCCCTATTGCGCACGTACCAAGGGGCGCCCGTGGCTTTGCGCATGAATCGGTTTTGGAGGGTCTGCATCCTATGGATAGCGGGACTTTCTATGTGAGCGAATACGACACTCGCATAGGTCATGATGGGGCGGATACACATCACGTAAATTCTCACCTTGTATTTAAGGGAGAGTTTACTGCGTGCATTGAACATGCTATGTAGACGTCCTAGAGCAAAAGCGGCGCGCGAACACACCGTTTTATGTGCTCTCGGAACGTAAGTCGGTAATCTAGAACCACGCCCAGGTATTCGGCTTTCTTTTCCCAAGGGATCTGTTGGCCGAAGAGGGAGATGGGTTGGGCTTGAGCGGAGAGGTCGAAACTCTTGTGAAAGAGAACCGCCGCGCTCTTGGAGGGATTCACCTCTATTCTCCATTTCCTGAACCAATTCCCTAGGGCATTGACCGAGGATTGGAGAATTTTGGTGATGTTTGTTAGGCTGATGCCGGAATAATATATAGCCGTGTCGTCAACGAATAGAGCCAACTGCGACTTGGATCTTTTTGGAATATCGCTGGTGTACAGCGTGAAAAGGAGAGGGGAGAGCACGGAGCCCTGAGGGACTCCGGCTCGGATAGGATGGGGGGACGAGAGTGTGCCGCCCTCTATACGATAGCGAAAGGTGCGATTCGACAGAAAATCTCGAATGATGAGCACGAGACGGTCTGGCACGTTGAATGAATATAGCTTGTAAATCAAGCCATTGTGCAAATTGGAGCTGTCCGGCTGGGTAAGTCCCTCTGCCTTGCAGAAAATCGAAGTGAAATAACACTGCTATGAGCTGTGTTGTGTTTCTTACGCTGAGCAGGGTTGCCAGTGCTCCGCGAAGAAACATTGTGTTGGCAGGGGGACGACTTTGACCATAATACTGCAGGATCGGCAATAAACAAGTGATACCCTTCGTGTTACAAGCGTCTATAGGCTACGGATAACCGCTTACCATTAGGTGGGCCATATGCTTGTTTGCCACCTTATTGGTATAAAAAAATACCAACCACGCCACGTTACTCATCGTACGATGTCGAATTGACACACATAAATAGATCTAGATAACAAAATCATAAAAAAATCATATAATTATAAGCTGGTTAGTTTTTTACCCGACTACAGAAAACGAAGGGTCCGAAAGCAAAGAAGCCGCTATGACCCGTAACCACGGCATTAAACTGGACATCACTGTACCTACATAATAATTATGTACTTATATGAGTTAATTTGAATTCAGTACGATTACGAAGGCGGCAAGACTTTCAGTTGTTTTATAATGCCATTGAATTACGTAAAACTACTCATCATTGTAAACACGCTCAGTGACTTGTTTATAGTTTTTTTAATGAATACCATAAAATCGATAACCTAAAAGCAAAATACGATCTCATTATATTACAAATAAAAATAATTAACTATTAATATTAATAGATATGTTTACCTTTTTATATGTAGAGAGTTTTGCTCAATATTTTTTTTGTTCAATCCACTTTTACGAGCATCATCTGCAGTCAGCTAAGGTATAGTAGCTTTGTAATATTGAAAGTCGTTTGTCTTGAAGCTCAAATAGTTCAGTAACTGATAGTCTAGCTTTAACCGCTAGAACGACAATCCAAACAAAAAGTACCGGAGATATTATCACCATTACAGTGCCGAGGATCGCTCCTAACGAATTCCGCGAAATGCACCAATAACTATGTAAACAATATTTTCTTATCCTGACAGCTTACAATGAATAACAAAACTATTTACTATAATTTTGTTATTCATTGTAAAGGTAAAATGTGCAATCGCATTGTACATACGGGTGATGTGATAATAATAAGATGTTATTATTATTTACGTACAATTTTCCTTTATAAGTTTATACACATGCACATATGTACTCATACTTAGGCTAATTGTCCCCCCCAAGGGGTTCTCGCCTTGTCGAGGCCCCGGGCTTAGTAACCGTGGATTGGAAGCCTACGGTGAAGCGAAGTAGAACCACAGGGAGGGGCTGCTCCTGCGGGCTTTGCCCGGGAGGCCCCCACTTGAGCGGCCAATGTAGGTTGCGGTGTCCTATGAGAGGCCCCGCATCTGAGGCGGACCGCAGTGTTGTATGGGCGACACTGAGGCTGAAGGTTTACGGGGTCGTGGCGGGAGAGGTGTGCCAGTATTACGGGCGCCGCTCTCCCTGTCTTCCGCAGCTTCCGTAGGGTCGCAGCCGTAAGACTGCGAACACGGTGGGGCCGCAGGGGGAGAAGAATGTCGATATTATGATACGCAGCTTCCCTCTGCGGCCGAGGTGTGGACGTCGGTAGCACCGGTAGATTCCGGGTCGCCAGTCGCCACTTAGCCCTCCGGGATCTCTCACACACCGCGGACGTCCACTGATGGACCCCATCAGTGGACGGCCGCGGTGTGTGAGTGATTCCTACCACTATGCAGAAGGTGGTAGTGGTGGCGGCTTTAGTCGGTATGCTGGCCACCTAGCCTGAGAGCCTGTAGGTAATATATTGTACAATATTCCGGGTATGCATCCTGTATCAGTACTGTTTAAGAAATATATAGTAAGTACGTTGGATGGATTTATTTGCTACATCGGAACTAATAACAAATAAACCATATTTATATGCAATATTTTTTTATTAAAATTAAACTTGTTATATTTTTAGAAAATTTTCAGAAAAATACTAAAATCTGCCGAAAACATTTCGGCAACCCTAATACCAAGCAAACCTAAATACCAGCGCGGAGCATTGGGTGTGTACTTATGACCATGTTACTGTAAACACCAGTAGCGTGCAATTATATAAGTTATCAACCTCGTAATTACAAATAGTTTAATTTCCGATATGAATACAGTAATTACATCAAGAATGCACTCTGCTACGATGAAACGAAAGTGAAGTCCTAGGATGCGGAATGCTATAATATCTGCCTACCCCAGGCAGATATAAAGATACAATGAAGACATAACAAGATGACTATATACAGATACAAATAATGTGAAAAAAACATATATTAATTGATCGTAAATATCATAATGTAAGTAGTGTAAAAGTAATACTGATTAGCTAAGAGACGGATGAACTCATAAAAATGGTAGAGAACCCATTACTGGGGGACGTTTCCTTAATACACTGACCTGCAAAACTATGTACAGAGGCCAGCACATCAAGCTACCCCAATCTGTCAAATTTATTTGATAGATTTTCAACTTTAGTACAAACTAATAAGGTTCATATTCAATTGGGAAAATTTTACAGTTTTTGATAGCTTGACCTGCTAAAAAAAATGAAAATTTAAAAGTGTAGTAAAGACGCCTTACTACACTTTTAAATTTTCATTTTTTTCTCAACTATAGAAGTTAGAGATTTAAAATAAAAAACGTTTTATAGCACATTATATCAGCTTTCTTTGAAACTATAGTAAACTAGACATGAATAACATTTATAACTAAAAAAAAAAGATATAACAATAAAAATAGCCCTTTTTAGCTTAGTGTCAATTTATAAGTATGTTTTACATATTATTTAATTTTTTATATGTGGTATTGCCTCCTCGGGCTCTGACTACAGCTTCGAGCCGGTTTGGCATACTGAACACGAGGTTTTGGAGCCGATGTTGGGGTATATTCTCCCATTCCAGACGACGTCTGTGGTCTAGTGGTTCGCGTGTCGGACTGCTGATCACGAGGTCGTGGGTTCGATTCCCACAAACCACAAATATTTATGTGATGAACATAAGTGTTTGTGTTTGTCTGGGTGTTTCCTATGTATTATAAGTATGTATTTACAAAAAAAAAAAAAAGTATATAAGTATAATATCCATTGTCTAGTACCCATAGTACAAGCTCTGCTTAGTTTGGGACTAGATGGTGCTGTGTAAAGTTGTCCAAGAATATATATATTTTTTTTAATTCTTCTATCAGCGCCTCTTTTAGTGCCCTGTGGGACGTAGGAAGTGGTCTGCGGCTTCTGACTAGCCGCCCTAGCTCATCCCAGGCGTGCTCAATGGGGAAGTTGATACCAACCTCCTGAATATACTCTTGCAGGACCTGAGCCGTGTGTGGCCGGGAATTATCATGCATCAGCATCGATCCATCACCCATATTTGCTAAATACGGCCCTGCATACTCATTGAAGGATGTCTTGGGCATCTCTTTCTCTAGTCAGAGAAAGAGATGCCCAAGACATCCATTTTCTATGGCCAATTAGCTCTGTGCGACCTTCTGAAAATACGCCAGCCCATACATGTACAATTGTACACTCCCTCAACCGCACTGGACTCTTTCTGAGAAGAAGGCTTGAAGGTATCGCTCACCAGGTCACCTGTATATTATGATGTAGGATATGCCAGACTACCTGAGTGCTCAGTCTTTCCGTTCTCTTGAGTCCATCCAAAGATTGTCTTGAAAGGAAACGCTTTTAGTAATACGACGAAGATTCTATAATTAATGCAAAACTTGGCATTTGTTTATGGTTTGCAATAAAGAATATTCTCTTCAGAAATTGGGTTGTGGAGGTATCTGATGACAGTCACATCGTATAAAAAACTGATTCCGCCGCATTTGATTAGACAGGAAGCCACCCTAACGTAGTTAGGCAAAAGCTAGGAGGATGATAACATAAATTGTTTATAATCCAGTTGCGCCTGCGCTACACTGTCACTTACTTTCACTCTATTACATTATTTACTCTATACATACACTCGCCCTTTGCCAGTTTAATGTGAAAGATAACAAAAGTGCAAACAAAAGTCTCAATACATTATTCTAGAACAAGAATTCACCTATCTCCTAACCGTTACAGAGTTGTATCTTCCTTCTTCAGCTCAGCGTCTTGAGATGACGATGACCATACGCAAATGTCTCAATAGCTTTAGAAAATATACTTAAAAGATTGTTAATACCTATTTGAGGGTTGCCCTCGATTTCCCTAGGATTCCATCATCAGATCCTGATTTGACCACCTCAGGAGTATATTCTTTAAAATAAAAGAAAAATTTTTGATTCGGTCCACAAATGGGGGAGAAATCGGTGACCATACATAAAAAAAACATACAGTCGAACATAGAACCTCCTCCTTTTTTGAAGTCGGTTAAAAGGGAACGCAAATAAAGAATGAATCCAAAGGTATTTGCGTGTTACGTTGTGTTGTTCGCGACTTAAGTGAGTCCCTATATAAGGTAGGCTGGGCGACTCCGAGGCCACACATCAGCATGACTCGTCTTGCAGTAATAGCACTTGCTTTAGGATTGTTCGCTTGCACCTACCCCACACCAGGTATATATGTTTATTTATTTTAAAGTAACAAAAAGCTTATTTTGTATTATGACATTCGGCTTGTGTCTGAGCCAAGCGGTTTTGATTCCCGAATGGGACAAATGTTTGTTTGACCTAAGTACAAGTAGTTTGGTTATTTGTGTGTGTGATTATTGTATTTATAGCTAAAAACGCAACGTAAAGGAGAAGTTTCTAGTAGGGCTAAATTTTTATCAAAAAATAAAGATTTTTATGTTCTTTTGACAAACAAAAACTAAAGAATACCATGTTTTCATGACCAGCATTTTTTTTTTTAAATTTGCCGTGTATGTTTTAAGTATATATGTATGTTTGTTTAGGTCAAACCTTGCAAGTCAAATATAAAACACATTCGCTCGACTTACGACTACAAAATTTTGGATGCTTAAGACTTTTATATGATATATACAAGCTTGTTGTTACAATATTTCTGTTATTATCTTGATGAATGTAAAGGTTATTCTAAGTAGATAACGTAATAATTATCTATAAAAGTAATTTCCACGTAAATCTCGCGACAAGCTTTAAATACAAGTATATTGTAACTAAATTATGGGTGTGCTTTGATTTGATTTATTTTCTTTTTTTAAGAGCATTTATATAAAAGAGATTATTTTGTGATATATACTTTACTTTTCATTTTGATTTTTGAGGGTTAAGGCAACGCAGGTGGTACTCAGCGAAACATGATGCCTACTTTATTTATTTTCCATTTTTTATGTATTCTTGAGATAAGGCAGAGACGAAATTTCATACGTTACGCAACAATCAAATAAACATTTTATTCACAGGTTATGCTGGAGGTGGAGGTGGCGGTGGCGGCGGAGGTGGAGGCGGCGCGGGTGCACCGGGCTGCCCGGGCGTCGGGGGCAGACCGGGTAGCCCAGGAGGCGCAGGTAGCCCGGGCACCTCGGGCCAACGAGGAGCCGATGGTGGCCGCGGTGGTGGACTAGGTGGTGTAGGTGGAACATTTGGCAGAGGAGGTGTCGGCGGTGCTGGCGGTGGTCCGGGTAGCCCGGGCAGCACGGGCAGTGCAGGAAGCGCAGGCAGTGTGGGCAGCGCGGGCTCAGCGAGCGGCAATGGTGGTGCCGCGGGTAGCGCAGGCCACGCGGGCAGTGCAGGCGCGGTCCCAGCTGGGCCTGGAGGCAGCGGTGGCCACGGAGGTGATGGCGGTGGCCCAGGGGGCGGCCGAGGTGGCCAAAACGGTCAAGGCGGTGCAGGTGGCGTCTCAAATTATAATAATAATAATAATAATAATTTATTTTCTGTACATTATTACATTTTCTACATTAACAATGGTACGATAACAGCTACAGTAGTATAAACTGTGTCGCAACTGTTATCGCCCTCCTCTAAACGTGAGACTGACTTACAATGCAAATAATATATTTATATATGATGTAAATATTGACGACTTAAAGTATGTTAAAAAGTGAATTAATTAAAAAAAAAAAAAGAAAATAACAATAATAATACAAAGAGCAATAATACAATAAAGAGATATAGATAAAACAATGTAATGATCCAAACAAAAATAAAATAAAATGTGTGTATAAATGTGTGTGAATTGGATGAGTGAGAGTGTGTATCTGTGCATGTGAAAGTGTATTGGAGAGGTTGGTCTAGTGTATGACCCTTACCAGATCTTCAGTTCTTTCGTAAGAAAGAGTATATAGCCAATCGGTTACCTTAGATTTACATTTATTTAAAGTTAATGAGTAAGTCGCTAGTTCTCTGTGTACTTTATTGTATATTCTAGGGCTGAGAAAGTAATATTGGTGCATTGCAACAGTAGTTCTCGTTAGTTCTGTACTGCATACTCTATCCGACCTACGTGTATTTGACAGAAAGTTGGCATCGAAAGGAGTTTCAGCTTGTTTACGAAGAACGACTCTTAGTACGTACAGCTGTCGAACTGTTAAGACCTTGCAGAGTACATAAAGTTGAGATGTTGGATATCGCAAGGGCTTGCACATAATAATTTTAAGGAGACATCGCTGGGCCCGCTCCAACCGCAACATAAACGTCTTACAAGCACCTCCCCAGGATGTAATGCTGTAGGCAAAGACGGATTGCGCAAGAGCATAATAAACAGTCATTAGGGTGTGTGAATCTGCAACACCCCTAATTTTTTTAAAGACGTACATTAGTTTTCGGGTGCGACCTATTAGATTCTCGATTTGGGCATTCCAACTCAAAGTGCTGTCAATTATCACACCCAAGTACTTTACGGAGTTGGTTCGAGCAAGACGGCCACAGTCACAAGCATTACCACATACGTCTCCACATGTATGACCCCTGATGATAAAATCTTGCGACGGCTGTGTTGCTATTCTAGGTGAAAATGTAATAAAATGGGTTTTATCTAGGTTAAGCGTCAGTAAGTTCGTTTCTAACCAGTTCATTACTTTATTCAAAGCGATTTCGGCTTTAATTTTAACCGAGTCCCAAGAGCTACCCGCTACCAAGAGCACAGTATCATCAGCGTAGGCGACAGTTCTGCAGGCGTCCAGCTTAAGCAAACAAAGCTCATTAATGTAAATGAGGAAAAGAGTCGGACCGAGCACACTTCCTTGTGGAACCCCATAATTAAGTGGCAGCTCAGCACTGATAATGTTATCTATAACAACACATTGAGTTCGATCCGTCAGATAACTTCGGAACATGTTCAAGACCACGCCCCGTACCCCAATGTTTTCTAGCTTATTCAAGAGGGTAGGAATAGAGACAGTGTCAAAAGCCTTCGATAAATCAAGGAAAATACCAATTATTTTCATTTTATTATTAATATTTTTAATAACGGTGTTCGTCACATCCAGTATTGCATCTTCAGTAGACTTACCAGCTCTAAATCCGTATTGATTATCCGAAAGTGTTTTAGTTTGATTAATAAAGTTAATAAGCTTTTTGTTCAATATTTTTTCAAAGATTTTAGATAGTGTGGTCAAAACTGATATTGGTCGGTAGTTATTGACACTATCTCTATTCCCACTCTTGAAAATTGGGTGTATTAGAGCCTTTTTAAAGACTCTTGGAAACACACCTTTCTCGAGACAAAGATTAAAAATATATTTGATAATGGGAATCAGGACGTGTCTAGCTGTTTTTATTACAGACGCAGGAATTCCATCCCAACCCAATGCGCAGTTGTCCTTGAGGCCAAGGATAGTCTGCTCGATCTCGTCCACCTCAATTTCAGGCAGCACCATTGAATTCAGCTGTCCACGCCAAGGATCTACCACACTATTGATATTTATGGCTCGATTTTGATTAGAGGATCTAGACATTATCTTACTTGCAAGGTTACTACCTACCCCAGCAAAAAAATGATTTACAGTATTGACGGATATTTCGGGGCTATTTTTGTCTAAGTTGAGCAACTCACTACATGTCGATCTGCAGTTATTTAAATAGGATATCTTTTTCAGAACTTTCCATGTGGCTTTTGTATTACCCCTGGCTTTTTGTAGTTCATGTTTCTCATATTCCTTTTTAATATTTTTTAGTAGGTTATTACAGTAGTTTCTATACCTACAGTAAGTGACTTTTAATACTTGGTTTAGCGGTTCCTTTTTAGTTCTACGGTAAAGCTTGTCTCGGTTACGGATGCAGCGCAGAAGGCCAGGTGTAATCCAAGGCTTAAGGATTCTTTTCCTTCGTGGAGTAACCGTTTTACTAGAATGGAGAGATATGACTCTAGACAAAATCCCCACAAAGACTTCTGCTGCTCGCTCCGCATCACCCTCGACCAATACGGGCGAGAAATCAATTTCGCTTAATTTGTTTACAATTACAGGTATATCTATGCGAGTTTTAGACGTTTTAGGTGCAGCAATATCGATTTCCCGTCCACAGGAGAGAAGAACGGGAGCGTGGTCAGTAATGAAGGCATCCATAACAAACGTCACCGCCCTACAATTGGTTTTAAGCAAGACATGATCTAGACAATTGTCATTCCTCGTAGGAAAAACATGAGCAGGGAGTAGGGCGTGAGACGAGGTCATGTTTAGGTAGAGATCAGTTGCATAATCTTTTGTCTTAGTAATAATATTTATATTCATATCACCAATAAGAACAATTGTTTTAAACGATTTTAACGAATTCAGGATACAGTCAAGGGAATCTACAAAATTATCAACCTTTTTGTACGAAGGAGAACGATATATCGAAACTATGGCGATTTCTTGAGTATTTTTAAATATTAAACAGTTTGCATCAATAATGTCAGGTTCAGAGATGGTATGTACGATTTTACTGTCCACATAGATAACCACGCCCTCATTCTGATTAGAGAATTTTGACTTATAAGAGACATAGTCAGGTAAGATAGGGATGATGGGATTTTTGCTTAACCAGCACTCCGTCAAAATGATAATATCGGGTGAGTTGTTAAGTCTTTGCAGGAGAACCGTTAGATTATCAAAATTGGATTTTAAGCTCCTGATGTTGACATGTAAAATTTTCCAGATATTCCCCAGTATATTTAGCTTATTAGAACATAGCTCAGGAGAGCAAATGAGCGATTCTGCTACTGATATCCTATCTAGGTCATTCGCCATTGCAATATTGTCATCCATTTGAGGCTTTTACTTTAGGAAACATGTATACACCAAGGAAAATGAAAAGTATAACATAACTACATACTATAGATATAGTATTCTGGTATGGCCATGTGAGTGAATGAGTGTAAGGGAATGGATTAGAGTCGACTATAATGTACTGAGGAGTGAGGCTAAGGAAGTCAAGAGTTGCGTAGAGTGAGTGATTGTGTTCAGAGATGGATGAGATACTGGTTGTGTAATGAGAACTTATCATAAAATATACGGACATATTAATTACAATGAAGTTATTTAAAAATAAAAGTATAATAACAATTCGCATAAGCATGCAAGAGAACAACTTAACTAGTCACGGAGAGGATTTTAAGTTTTGTAGATCTAATTCATTTGAGATGCGTATCGAGGAGGAGCCCTCTTTTTGCTTTATGTATATCTTCCCACCGGCCGTCCAACAAAATTGATATTTGTAAGTTTTAGCAAAGTCTCTAGCAAGGAAAAAGAGTCTCTTCATACCAGAAGTTAAATTTTCAGATATGAAAATTGGCTTAGAAGGTCCACTTATTCGCAATGCTTCAGTTGAAAGTCTCGCGTTCTCTCTGTTGTATTTCTTGTACATGGCGATAACTTTTTCCTTTAAAAGGACACTATTGAAATCCACAATAACAGTTTTATTCTCAGGGTTTTTAGTGCTAATGCGGTAAATATCTTTTACTTCATGTGGCTGTATAGCGATATTCAATACGTTTCCAGTGGTAATAATAGTATTCAGAAGATTGGTTTTGGTTTCAGTTTTAATAGTGGGTATGTTCCTTATTTCAAGGCAAGTAGATCTATTTCCGCGTTCTAGATGTTCTATCTTGGTGAGCAGAGACTGGATACATTGTTGATTGGACTGACGTTCAATTTCCATGTTATCGATTTGGGATTTTAAAGAATCATATTTATTGGACATGAAGTCCATTGATTCCCGAATTCCACAGTTTTGAGACTTAATCTCTTCAATCGTAGCATAGATTTTGTCTATTTTTAGGTCTTGTTGCTCTTTGAAATCTGATAGCATTTCTTTTATTTCTATCATGAAGCCTGACAAATCCTGTTCATTACTGCCGGTGCGTTTACGTTTGTTGCGTGTAGATACGTTTGACGCAAATATTGTGTTCGTATCAGTTAACAGATTAGCATTTTGGTTTAAGTTAGGCTCAGACAAGCTTTCCTGGATACGCGCTGGTGTAGAATTAAGCAATGAAGGTGGGGCGGCTACATGAGTCGCGGACAACAGCGGCAGCGGCGCAGGTGAGGTGGGGGGTGTGCGATTTAGCGGCATGGTAAGAATAAAGTACCAGGATAGCAACAGTCGACTGGGTCCGATGCAGGTTCTGGCCAATATTTGTATAGAGGGGTCAAGTTAATTTGCCGCCGATCGAGGTTTTGGTACAAAACACCTTTCCGTCCACTCAAGCGAGACCTCTAGTCGCCTATTTAATTAGTGTGCGTATTCTTTGGCGACGCGACGATCACGTACTTACACAAGTATCCTGAGAAGCGCGATGCATATGGACAGGTGTTTACAAATGTGGATTACTTGAATGAATGGGCGTAGCACTCACGTATGTATGTTCTAGTCCGTAGCTCACTCGTGATGAATTTTAACTCCTTTAGTATATACACTCCTAGTACTTATTGAAGTAAATAATATTTTAATTAATTTTAAATTCAAATCTAAATAAAAATAGCGGATCACTATGCACACGTCTGAACTCCTCAGAGGTCCGGGGGAAAGGGGAATTGTTACTAAGCCAACATGGGGGCCACTTCAGGTGGCTACTTTGAATTCAGGGTAGAGGTAAATATGATGTTTTAAATTACCACTCATTATATATAGGAATATATGATTATTGGAACGAAGTTCCATATCGCGCGTTGTGAAAGGGGGCTAGACGGAAAAAATTCTTACGAAAAGTTGTCACGACACTTTTTTCGAAATTCAAATATTGTTGACAAGCATTCAAATATTATTGAGTGAAAGACAATATTTGAATTTCGCGCGTTGTGAATTGTTAAGTGTATACAGGTTTTTTTATTTTAAATTATTAAATTTTAATGAAAGGAACTTCGTTCCATCCGGGTGTCCCTTGACACCTCTCAAGTTTTTTCCTTGATTCATTTTTTATAATTATTACCGAAGTAAACTAGGTCTTCTATGAATGTTTCCCTTTTCAAACAGTATGGCAGTGCAATAAACTGCCATGGTGCAACAACAACCATAGAAGACTTTTGCCATAAGCAGAAGTTAGACCACATCAGCCTGTGACCCCGTGGCCCATCCGATTTATCTCCCGTTGTGAAACCCCATGAACCACCGGCCACCGGCCTGTCCGTTGCTCGCCACGCCGAGCCAATAAAAATCTGTCTGTTAGGATTTTGAAACTAGAGCTAAGAGTGAATATAGTATAACGCGAAGACTCTTTTTAAAAATACCAAATTTTAATTTACAAACAAAATTAATTTAACATTGTATTGTTCTCGATATTTCAGACGAAAAGCCTACCTACCTGAAGAAGCTTTAAAAACAACTTCAAAGCTGAATGTGATTGTGACATTCCAAATATAAAATAGTGTACATTCCTCCATTCATTGTGACATATTTCATGTATGTATTTTTAAAATAAAATAGATAGATATATCCCATGTGTATTTTTTTAAACGAAAGTGTGTTTTAAATCCCTACTAGGATATTTGATTCATTGCATTGCGTTATCTCAGTATGTTTTATTCTTACAAAAACTGATTTTATTAAGTCTGTTTAGTAAGTGTAGAAAACAAATATAAATATATCGAAAATTAATTAGTCGGTTTATTAAGTTAAAATCAGTATAAATACCAGCTTACATTAACTATCAACTTGTTTGTAAACAGTACATGATTTCGAAGATTATCAAGACCTAAGCCTTGGCAGTTCATGTTCATGTCACTGCTCTAACTTGTCCTCCTAAAGTTATTACATGCTCTAATTTTGCTCAGCATGACTAGTTTTGGAGAAGTCATTGATAAATGATATTTAAGTATATCTGTAAATACATCATTTAATGCATTTTTACAAGTCAATGTTTTTTGTAAGTTCACACATTTGTAGGAGAAACATAAAGTCCAGACATAGTACATGTAAGATGTCACACAGTAGAGCAATGCCTGAATTGGCCTATTGAAGAAAGAACCATACTGCTTTGCGTACACAAGTCACAACTGATGACATGCGTGCATCACTCATATTGTAAGAAAATTAATTTAATATAATATGGATGGATGGTTGTTGGAAGCGTCTATCTATAGGCTACGGTAAACGCTTACCATAAGGTGGGCCGTATGCTTGTTAGGGTAACTAAGTGTATTATTTTTGTTAAAGTGATTAACACTTTATCAAAAATAAAGGAAGCAGACACCAACATTATAATAAATAAATAATAATAAATATTCTTGGAAAATTTTACACAGCACCATCTAGTCCCAAACTAAGCAAAGCTTGTACTATGGGTACTAGACAATGGATATAATACTTATATACTTTTTTTTGTAAATACATACTTATAATACATAAGAAACACCCAGACAAACACAAATACTTATGTTCATCACATAAATATTTGCGTCCTGTGGGATTCGAACCCACGACCTCGTGATCAGCAGTCCGACACGCGAACCACTAGACCACTGACGTCGTCAAACACTAGAAATAAGGTAGGAGGGTGATAACATACATTGTATTATATTCCAGCTGCGCGTGCGCTACACTGCAACTGTGACTCTCATTAATTCTCTTAGATTCTTTACTTTATGCTATTGCCCTTTGGTAGTCACATTGAGTATTATATGAATATTAAATAAAAATGTTACACTGAAACTATACATGTTAAATCGTTATTTTTAATTATTCATTAAAGCAACTGTGAGCGTCTCGAGGGTCGAAACAATTGTTTATCTATCGTGTCTGCTGATTTATCCTCGATGAGTTAAGATATTATGAGAGATCCTACTAACCAGCTAATATTTTTTATAGTGGAATCAACCCTTTATAATCCTAAAACCGCTTCTAGCGGTTCACACTAAACGATTCAACATGTAAGAGTCCACACTCTTACTTGTTAAATCGTTTATCGTTTAGTGTGAAAGTACAATTTTTGGTTTTGTGTAAAAGAGAAAATCAGCCATTATTCGGTACGCCATTGCTACTGCTAACAATGGCGTAACGAACCAAAATAAATCTTATCAAAAGGAATCTTATAATGATCATATCAATATGTTATAAATAAAAAGATTGACTTGGCAATCGTACTAAACAATCCAATTTAATATAAATAATATTTATTACTTGTGAAATACACTGTTTTCATGCGATGGCCAAATCAATCTATTAATTTAAAACATAAAAGATTTTTAATATTGATATGGTCACTATAAGATGTTGTTAGGTTAGCTAATTAGAATAGAATAGAAAATTTCAAAAGAACATAATTATATAATTACGTAATAACTTAAGACAGAAGGACCCTTAAGTAGGGAATGAATAAATTAACCGACTTGGTATTACATGGATCTCACAACTTTTTACGGTAGAAGAACTGAGTTGCAGGACTTGGTTTTTTTACAAGTTTTTGATGGTAGGTATTGAATGGACATTAAAAAATGCAAAAAATATATTTCCTGCCTTCAAAAGAAACTGAAAAAAGGGACTTCAAATGATGTACGATGCCATTCACGAAATTTTTTCGCGACAAATAAGAATAAATTTACACTTAACGTACGTTGTTATTATATATTCGGCTTTCTTAGTTTAAATATTCCATAATAAAATGACTAATCATCATCACCACCCAGTAATCATTTTCATTACACATTAATTTGCAACACACGCTGCATAACTTCAGTACATATTTATTAAACGGAACCTAATCAACTGTGGCCAAGACGAACTCATACAATGAATGAATCCATTTGCGTGTTACTTTCCGTTGTTCGCGACATTTAAGTGATTCCCTATATAAGGTAGGCCGGGCGACTCCGAGGCCACACATCAGCATGACTCGTCTTGCAGTAATAGCACTTGCTTTAGGACTGTTCGCTTGCACCTACCCCACACCAGGTATATGTTTATTCTTTTTAAAATTTATCTTTTTAAAGTAACAAAAAGCTTATTTTTTATTGGCTCAGTCACTAGCTGAAAGTTCCACCAACTTTCAGCTAGTGACTGAGCCATCGGTTCTTGCGTCTGCGGGTTTGTTACCCGAATGGGGCAAATTTTTGTTTGCCCTACAAGTAGTTTTTTCGAGTTTTGTTATTTGTGTGTGTGCAATTTTGTGTTTATAGTAAAGGAGCAGTTTCTAGTGGGACCAAGTTTTTAACAAAAATAAAGATTTTTATGCTCTTTTGACAAACATAAAACGAAGTAATACCTTATTTTAATCATAATTACCAGCTTTTATTTATATATGATATGAGCTTGTTGTTAGAATATTAATTTATATTATTATTTTGACGAATGTAAAGTTTATTCTAAGTAAGTAAACGTATTTTTCTATCAAAGTAATTTACACGAAAATCTCGCGACAAGCTTTTACAATACAATTGAATACGTAATATAATTAAATTATGGTTGAGTTTGTTTTATTTTCTTCTTTTAGGAGCATTTAAATAAAAGCGATTATTTTGTTATATAAACTACTTTCCTTTTCATTTCGGGTTTTGAGGGTTTAGGCATCGCCTTTATGTGCTACTCAGCGAAACCTGATTCCTACTTAACTTATTTTCCAGTTGTTATGTATTCTTGAGACATTCTTACGTTACGAAATTACTTACGTTAAGCAACAATCAAATAAAAGTTTTATTTACAGGTTATGCTGGAGGTGGAGGTGGCGGTGGCGGCGGAGGTGGAGGCGGCGCGGGTGCCCCGGGCTGCCCGGGCGTCGGGGGAAGAGCGGGTAGACCAGGTGGCGCAGGTAGCCCGGGGACCTCGGGCCAACGAGGAGCCGATGGTGGTTCCGGTGGTGGACAGGGTGGTGTAGGTGGAACAGCTGGCCGAGGAGGTGAAGGCGGTGCTGGCGGTGGTCCGGGCAGCGCGGGCACCGCTGGTACTGCAGGAACCGCAGGTACTGCGGGCACCGCGGGCACAGCGAGCGGCGGCGCCGCGGGAAGCGCAGGCCACGCGGGCACCGCAGGCGCGCTCCCAGCTGGGCCTGGAGGTGACGGTGGCCGCGGAGGTGATGGCGGTGGACCAGGGGGCGGCCGAGGTGGCCAAAACGGTCAAGGCGGTGCAGGCGGCCTCTCAAATTGTAACTAAGCCAATCTCGGAGTGGGGGCCACTTCAGGCAACTACATTGAATTCAGGACACAGGTAAATATGTTGTTTTATGTTACCACTCATTACATAAGTATAAACGACTATTCCTTGATTCATTGTTTATAACTATTACCGAAGTAAACAACGTATTCTAAGACTGTTTCCCTTTTCAAACATCAGTGTAAGAAACTGCCATAGTGCATCAAGAACCAATGGAGACTTTTACCATAAGTAGAAGTCAGACCACATCAGCCTGTGGCCCCGTGGCCTGTCCGATTTATCGTCCGTCGCGAAACCCCGTAAATGGTTATTACCGTGCCTGTCCGTTACTCACCACCGAGCCGAGCCAGTAAAAATCTGCCTGTGGGGATTTTAAAACTAGAGCTAACAGACTCTTTAAAAATACCAAGTTTTAATCTACACACAAAATTATTTTAACATTTTATTGTTGTCGATATTTCAGACGAAAAGCCGTTACCTGAAGAAGCTTTAAAAACAACTTCAATGCTGAATGTGATACATTTCTAATATTAAATTCAAATTTTCAAATTCAACATTTCTTTATTCAGACAACAATAATCCATCGTGTTAGTAATAATCCCTTATATATCTAGTGTTAGTAAGTAATAAGTAAATAAAATTAGTACAATGAGTTTTAAACACACACTCTGCACGAACCATGAACAAGTACGACAGTTACTCGTTCATTATCCGTACAAAGTGCCTCACATAGGGAGAATAAATACTGTCAACTACTGTTTGCAAGATGCTGTTGCTACTGTCCCTAGTTCTGTGTATCAATGACGCAACCTTCTTCCGAATAGTTGCACGAAATCCGTTAGTTCGATTTTGCGCAAACATTTCAGAAGCACTGCAGAACCTGGGCAGCCTCAAAAGCATCCTGAAATAGTGTACATTCCTTGTCATGTATGTATTATTAAAATAAAATACTTAGATATTTTAAATTGTATTATTTTTTAACTTAAGTGTGCTAAATTCCTATAATTGATTCATTGCATTGCGTTATCTCAGTATGTTTTATTCTTACAACAACAAAGTTGGTTTACTAAGTTTTATCAAGTAAAGTAAAATCAGTTGATTTTTAAGGAATATAATAAACCGCGCAAAAAAATACTGATCGCGCATCAAAAATACTGATTGAGCAGCAAAATACAGATATCGGTTAGGTTAGAACTGTGACCACACAACGCACGAGCCGAGCGAGCGAAGCGAGCGGTGCCGCGGCAGCGGCCGGCGAGTGCCAGAACCAAATCTGAATAATACCGAATCTGAAGACCAAGAAAGTGTATTAAATATCTAACAGTATAGTATAATTGATTTATTTGATGAGCAAATTTAGTGTGCAATTCAGTATTTTGGGCTAATTTCGAATATTTTGATTGAAGAAAGGGGATTTACAGTTAAAGTATTAAATACCACCCGATTTTTAATAGTTAAGTAGGTTTAATTTAAGTATAGATAGCAAATTAGAAATTAAGTCTACACAATAAACATTTTGTTTTAACTTGGCTATATTATTAGAAATATTATTGGAAAAATCAGCACAATCAAATGGTCAAGAGACCAATAGTAATTGTGTGTATTTCATAACTTGTATGCCAACGATATCAGTATACAAGTCGTGCAAAAGTACACAAGATTGTTTAGTTCTATAGAACGAACTGATTGCATTTCTCGATATTGTTCATACAACAAACCTCAGCTCGGTATAACTAAATGTAAAGTACCTAATTACTTTCTCAAAAATAAAGCGAGCAGACGGCAACATTGGAAAAGGATAGCTAGGAGGATGACATAAATAATCTCTCATAGATTCCTTACTTTGTGCTATCGCCCTTTTCTAGTTGAATGTGTTAGATAACACAATCATACTAATGTCATACTAATCATACTAATATTATAAATGTGAATGTTTGGATGTTTGTTTGTTTATATGTTACTCAATCACGCAAAAATAGCTGAACCGATTTGCATGAAATTTGGTATACTAATAGTATGTAACCGGGAATAATGTATAGGCTACTTTTTATCCCGGAAAAATGTCGGAATATCACGAAAATCCCGAAAAACTGATATAGGGGAACTACTTACGGGATTTGAATGAAATTTCATACACACATAGTATGTGACCGGGAATAACAAATAGGATATATTTTACCCCATAAAAATGTGGGAATATCCCGGAAATCCCGAAAAACTAATATCTTACGGGATTTGAATTAAATTTCATACACACATAGTATATGACCGGGAATAACAAATAGGATATATTTTACTCCAGAAAAATGTGGGAATATCCCGGAAATCCCGAAACCGAATATCTTACGGGATTTGAATAAAATTTCATACAGACACAGTATGTGACCGGGAATAACAAATAGGATACCTACATTTTACCCCAAAGTTATGTGGAAATTCCCAGAAAATTTATGTAGGAGACCTACTTAAGGGATTTGAATGAAATGTTGGACACTAATAGTTTGTGATTGGCGCTGGCATATTGAATACTTCTTTTCTCGGGACAAAGCGGGAATTTACCTAACATTGAGTACTTCTTATACCATGAATGCAATCCGACAACAATTGTGTTACAAAGTCTGGGCGTACGAAGTCGCGGGTAAAAGCTAGTATTAAATAACAATGTTACACCGTAACTATGCATGTTAAATCGTTATTTTGAGTTATTCATTAAAGCAACTGTGAGGCTCTCGAGGCGAGGGTCGAAACAATTGTTTTTCTAGTGTGTCTGATGAGTGATCCTATTGATATTATTAATTCTGAATGATCCTACTAACTAGCTAATATTTTTCAACCCATAATTCTCCTAGAAGCGGACTCTTTCGTATTGAATCGTTTAACGTTTAGTGTGTCACAATTTTTTATTTTGTATAAAAGAGAAAATCAACCGTTATTATTACATTGGTTCAGTTCGCCATTGCTAGAAGTTCCTTCAGATTTTCATGTTTGTATTAAAGCTATTTAAATATTACTAGCTAATCTATTACTTTTTTTCCTACTGATAACAAATCGATCTGTGTACCTAATGTTTTTTTTTATTATAGCCCTAAAGTGGCAAACAAGCTTACGGTCCACGTGATGGTAAGAGGTTACCGTCGCCTATAAACACTTGCAACACCAGGGGTGTCACTTGCGCGTTGCCGACATAACGTTTCCTCGCGGAGCACTGGCACCCTTATTCACCGTTAGGAACATAACACAGCTCTAAGCAGTATTATTTCACTTCGATTTTGCTGCATCTGAAGTACTTCCCCAGTCGGGCAGCTCCAATTTAAGTGGAATAATTCCCACACCACAAAAACGGAACTTCAAATGATATACGAGTTACATGCCATTCACGAAAAAGTTTCGCGACAAAAGGTAACATGAATAATCATAAATATACACTTAACGTACGTTGTCAGTCAGCTTACTTAGTTTAAATATTCTATAAAATTACTAATTATCATCAGCAACCAGTTATCATTTCTGCAATTCAGTACATAATATGTATGAAACGGAAACTAACCGACTGTGGCCAAGAGGTTCGCATACAATGAATGAATCCAAAAACACGCGTGATACTTTCTGTTGTTCACGACAAAGATAAGTGAGTCCCTATATAAGGTAGGCTGGGCGACTCCGAGGCCACACATCAGCATGACTCGTCTTGCAGTAATAGCACTTGCTTTAGGATTGTTCGCTTGCACCTACCCCACACCAGGTATATGTTTTTTCTTTTTAAAGTAACAAAAAGCTTATTTTTTATTATGATGGAACTTTCGGCTAGTGATTGAGCCATCGGTTCCTGCGTCAAGCGGGTTCGATACCCGAATGGGACAAATGTTTGTTTGACCTACAAGTAGTTGTTTCGTGTTTAGTTATTTGTGTGTGTGCAATTTTGTGTTTATAGCTAAACGCAACGTAAAGGAGAAGTTTCTAGTGGGGCCGAGATTTTAACAAAAAATGAAGATTTTTATGCTCTTTTGACACCTTATTTTACTTAATACCTTATTTTAATCACCATTACCAGCTTTTATTTATTTTTAACTTACAATGTACGTTATATGAATGTATGTTTATCTAGGTCAAACCTTGCAAGTCAAATATAAAACACGTCCGCTCGACTTGCGACTACGCTTTTATATGACATACAAGCTTGTTGTTAGAATATTTATATTATTATCCTGACGAATGTAAATAGAAAACTTATTTTTATTACACGAAAATCTCGCGAAAATCTTTATACAATTGTATAAAGTAATTAAAATATGGATGAGCTTTGATTTGATTAATTTTCTTCTTTTAAGAGCATTTAAATAAAAGCGATTGTTTTGTTACATAAACTTTCCGTTTCATTTCGGCTTTTGAGGGTTTATGTGTTACTCAGCGAAACCTGATTTCTACTTAATTTATTTTCAATATTTTATGTTTTCTTGAGACATTTTTACGTTACGGAATTACTTATGTTAAACAACAATCAAATAAAACTTTTATTTACAGGTTAAGCTGGAGGTGGAGGTGGCGGTGGCGGCGGAGGTGGAGGCGGCGCGGGTGCCCCGGGCTGCCCGGGCGTCGGGGGAAGAGCGGGTAGACCAGGTGGCGCAGGTAGCCCGGGGACCTCGGGTCAACGGGGAGCCGATGGTGGCCCCGGTGGTGGACAAGGCGGTGTGGGTGGAACAGGTGGCCAAGGAGGTGCCGGCGGTGCTGGCGGCGGTCCGGGCAGCGTGGGCAGCGCGGGCAGTGCAGGAAGCGCGGGTAGTGCGGGCAGCGCGGGCACATCGAGCGGCAATGGCGCCGCGGGAAGCGCAGGATACGCGGGCAGCGCAGGCGCGCTCCCAGCTGGGCCTGGAGGTGACGGTGGCCGCGGCGGTGATGGCGGTGGCTCAGGAGGCGGCCGAGGTGGCCAAAACGGTCAAGGCGGTGCAGGCGGCCTCTCAAATTGTAACTAAGCCAATCTCGGAGTGGGGGCCACTTCAGGCAACTACTTTGAATTCAGGACACAAGTAAATATGATGTTTTATGTTACCACTCATTACAAAGGAATACACGATTCCTTAGTTCATTCTTTATAACTATTACCGAAGTAAACTAGGTATTCTACAAAATCATTGTAAGAAATTACCATAGTGCATCAAGAACCAATGGAGACTTTTACCATAAGCAGAAGTTAGACCACATCAGCCTGTGTCCCCGTGGCCCGTCCGATTTATCGCCCGTTGCGAAACCCCGTGAATGGCTATTACCGTGCCTGTCCGTTGCTCACTACGCGCCAATAAAAATCTGCATGTGTGGATTTTGAAAGTAGAGCTAAGAGCATAATATAACGCGAAAACTCTCTTTAAACGTTTATTTAACATTGTATTGTTCTCGATATTTCAGACGAAAAGCCGATACCTGAAGAAGCTTTAGAAACAACTTCAAAGCTGAAGGTGATACATTCCTAATATAAAATATTGTACATTCCTCCATTCATGTTGACATATGTCATGTAGGATGTATTATTAAAATAAAATAGATATTTATACAAGTGTATATTTTTTTAACTAAACTGTGTTTTAAATCCCTACTAGGACATATTTGATTATTTGCATTGTGTTATCTCAGTATGTTTTTTTTTTACAAAAGCTGATTTTAATAAGTCGGTTTATTAAGTTTCATTAAGATAAAATCAGTATAAATACCAGCTTAAATTAACAATCAATCTTACTTGTAAACAGTACATGATTTCGAAGACAATCAAGTCCTAAGCTTTGGCAGTGCATGATCATGTCACTGCTCTAACTTGTCCTCCTAAAGTTTAATTTTTGGATCAGCATGACTAGTTTTGGAGAAGTCATCATTTCGGAAGTGTTGATAAATCACAAGTCAATGTTTCAGATTTTTTTGTACGTCCTCACATTTGTAGGAGAAACATAAAGTACCAGATATATAGTACAACAAATATGTGAGGTGTCACAAAGTAGGTTAATATCTGAATTGCCCTATTGAAGAAAAAACCGTACCTACTTGTGTGCATAGACAAGTCACAACTGAAAACATGCGTGCATCACTCATATTTAAATGAAAATTAATTAAATTTAATATAATATGGGCATAGTGGCAGTAATTCCACTCAGATTGGAGCTGCCCTACTGGGGAAGAACCTCCGCCTTGATGAAAAGCGAAGTGAAATTACACTACTTTGAGATTGTATTATGTTACTTACGGTGAGCCAGGTTGCCAGTGCTCCGCGAGGAAACATGTGTAGGCAGTAGGGGACTTTGACCCTTATACTGGTGCTCGGCAACGCGCAAGTGATACCCCTGGTGTTGCAAGCGTCTATAAGCTACGGTAACCGCTTACCATCAGGTGGGCAGTATGCATGTTTGCCACCTCTTATCTTAACTGTGGGGGCTGGCATGGCCAGCAACACTTCGACCAAATGTGATCTATTGTGTTTTCCCCAGCCTGGTACATTCCTTACTCTTCAAAGACGTGGTTCATGAAGGCGGCTAGCTCTCTAAGAGGAAGGAACCTGTAGTCTTTTGGCTTCGGGTATCCTTTGCCGAGATGACTCATCCTTTCGTCGCTAGGACGTCACAATCACACAAGATGCTGCATTGTTTCCCTGAATTCACCACAAGCTCTGCAATAATGGTGTCACCTCAATGGTGTTTAAAAAGTACTCAATGCATTTAAATAATTGGGTTCATGCCGACTTTAGATGTCATAAATTAGAAGTTAAGTCTACACAGCAAACGTTATGTTTTAACTGGGCTATCGTTAAATTGGAAACATTATTGAGACATCATCACAAACAAAGGGTGAAGAGACCAATAGTAATTGTGTGTTCATGTTTCACAAGTTTGTTTAGTTCTATAAGAAGAACAGATAGAATTTTTCGATATTGTTCATACAACAAACTTCAGCTCAGTATATCTAAGTGTAAAGTAATCACTTTCTCAAAAACAAAGGAAGCAGACGCCAACATCGGAATAAGGTTAGGAGGGTGATAACGTAAGCTACACTGCAACTTTGACTCTCATTCACTCTCTTAGATTCCTTACTTTGTGATAACGTTCTTTACTAGTTGAATGTGATAAATAACATAATATTAAATAAAAACGTTACAATGAAACTATACATATATATATATTTTGAGTTATTCATTAAAACAACTGTGAGCGTCTCAAGGGTCGAAACAATTGCTTTGCTATTGTGTCTGCTGATTAATCCTCGATGAGGAGATATTCTCAGAGATCCTACTTAACTACTAGCTAATATGTTTATATGGGAATCAACCCATAATACTCCTAGAAGCGAACTCTTACATGTTTATTGTTTATTGTGAAACAATGTTTAATTTTGTGTAAAATAGAAAATCAACCAATATTATTACAGGTATTGGTTCGGTACGCCATTGCTAGAATAGAAATTCCCTCAGATTTTAATGTTTGTATCAAAGCTAAGTATTTAAATATTACTAGCTAATATATTACTTTTTTTACCTACTGGGAACAAATCACTCCGTGTAATGTGTATTTTTTGTCCACGTGACGGTAAGAGGTTACCGTTGCCTATATACGCCTTCAATACAAGGGGAATCACTTGCGCGTTGCCGACCCTGTAAAACGAAAGAGGAATAGTTGGTTTAGCAATACTTATAAGGGTCAAAGTCTCCCCACTGCCAACATAAAGTTTTCTCGCGGAGCACTGGCTGTTTCTCCCCAGTTGGGCAGCTCCAATTCGTGTGGAATTATTCCCACACCACAAAAACTGAACTTCAAATGATATACGAGTTACATGTCATTCACGAAAAAGTTTCGCGACCAAAGGTAACATGAATAATCATAAATATACACTTAACGTACGATGTCAGTCAGCTTACTTAGTTTAATTACCTATTCTATAAAATTACTAATCATCATCAGCAGCCAGTAATAATTTCTGCAATTCAGTAGATAATATGTATGTAACGGAAACTAACCGACTGTGGCAAAAAGGAACGCATACAATAAATGAATCCAAAAACATGCGTGTTATTTTCCGTTGTTCACGACATAAGGGAGTCCGTATATAAGGTAGGCCGGGCGACTCCGAGGCCACACATCAGCATGGCTCGTCTTGCAGTAATAGCACTTGCTTTAGGATTGTTCGCTTGCACCTACCCCACACCAGGTATATGTTTATTCTTTTTAATTTATTATGATGGCACATTCGGCTAGTGGCTGACTCATGCGCTCCTGAGCCAAGCGGGTTTGATTCCCAAATGGAACAAATGTTGGTATGTTTGACCAACAGGTGATTGTTCCGAGTCTGTTTATGTGTGTGAAATTTTGTGTTTATATCTAAACGTAACGTAAATGAATAATTTCAAAAGGGGCCAAGTTTAAAAAAAAATTAAGCTCTTTTGACACAAAAAAACGAAATAATTATTACCTACCTTATTTTAATATTTTTTTATTTAATTACTATTTAATTAAGTATAAGCTTTTAATTATTTTTGAACTTGCAATGTACATTAGCAGGTATGTAATCTTACAAATCAAATATGAACGACTTCCGCGTGACTTAAGACTTTTAAACTTTGCATACTCTGCATGTTCAGTTTTGGAAATAATGCTCTATCTGATGATAAATTAAAATGCACAAAAAAGAAACACAATTGTATAGGATCTGCATATGCACTCTATCAATTGTCTAAAAAAGTAAATATTAGCACGTTACTGACAGCTTATCATGGACTAGTCGCTTCAGTGCTACGGTACGGAATTATATTTTGGGGACAGTCAACTGACAGACAACTTATATTTAAGATGCAAAAACGCTGTATAAGATCTATGTGTGGATTAAAAACTACTGATAGCTGTGTACCATCCTTCAAATCATTGAAAATACTAACACTACCAGCATTGTATATTTTAGAATCTGAAATATTTATAAAAAGCAACCCCCAGTTATTCGAAAAAATGTCTGATATTAAAAGAAAGCCAATATGTGCTCAATATTTGTCACAATTATGTAATGTAAAATGCAAGACATCTTTAATGAATAAGAGTTTTTTTGGCATTGCGCCAAAGATCTATAATAAAATACCAGACAATATCAAATATATGTAAAGTTCTCTAGTAAAGTTTAAAAAAGCTCTCACATTATTACTAATTGACATATGTTATTATAAAATTGAAGACTTTTTAAATGATAATTTGATATCAGGGAGAATTTAAAGTATTTTAATTTAGTGTAAACTACAAATTCATTATATTAACATTTTTTTTTTCAATAATTGATGAAATGAAATTATATTTATTTCTGTAAATAGATCTTTTAAAGACACTTTTACAAGTCAATATTTTACACTTTTTAAGATCCATCTATCATCTATCCTATGTTTCACAAATAATTTGATTTGATTTGATCTAAAAGCTTGTCGTGAGAATATTTATATCGTATTTTTCCATAAAAGTAATTCACACGAAAATCTCGCGACAAGCTTTAATAAAATATATACAATTGTATAATGTAATAAAATTATGGGTTTCATATGGACTTATTTCAGTTTATTTTCTTCGTTTCAGAGCACTTAAATAAAAGCTTGTTCTGAAAAATATTTTCGTTTAATTTTTTACATTATTCACCCGCCTTTCGATTTTCTTTTCGGTATCATCTTTATGTGCTACTCGCACATAAAGATGATACCTCTGCACCCACAAAAATCAAAATCTGATTCCTACTATTTTTATTTGTAATTAACAATTTGTGTCTTGCGTAGCGGAAACCTTTTGACGCAACTTTTTCTTATGTTACGCAAGAAATAAACATTTTATTATTAATCATCTACAGGTTATGCTGGAGGTGGTGGCGGTGGCGGCGGAGGTGGAGGAGGCGCGGGTGCCCCGGGCTGCCCGGGCGTCGGGGGCAGAACCGGTAGACCAGGAGGCGCAGGTAGCCCGGGGATCTCGGGCCAAAGAGGAGCCGATGGACAAGGTGGTGGACCAGGCGGTGTAGGTGGAACAGGTGGCAGAGGAGGTGCAGGTGGTGCAGGCGGCGCTCCAGGCGGCGTGGGCAGCGCGGGCAGTGCAGGAAGCGCGGGCAGTGCGGGCACCGCGGGCACAGTGAGCGCCAGTGGTAGCGCGGGAAGCGCAGGCTACGCGGGCAGCGCAGGCGGGGTCCCAGCCCTGGCCGGAGGTGACGGTGGCCACGGAGGTGATGGCGGTGGCCCAGGAGGAGGCCGAGGTGGCCAAAGTGGTCAAGGGGGTGCAGGCGGCATCTCTAATTGTAACTAAGCCAGCACCGGTGTGGGGGCTAGTTAAAGCGGCTACTTTGATTTCGGGAGGACAAAGGTGAATATGATGTTTTTATATTACCACTCATTACACACAGGAATACACGAACATTCCTTGATGCAGTCTTTTCAACTATTACCGAAGTAAACTATGTACGTTCTACGTCTGTTCCCTTTTTAAAAAAACATTGCGAAAAACTGCCATAGTGCAACAAGAACAAATGAAGACTTTTACCATAAGCAAAAGTTAGACCACATCAACGTGTCGCCCCGTGGGCCGGCCGACTCTCCACCATCGCCGACGAGGCCGGTGAATACCCGTGAAAGATTACCTGGTAACGGCCAGATAGAGTAATATGGGTTCGCCATAATAACCAGTGAAAATTCAACCTGTGGGGATTTTGAATATTTAGTATAATAATAATAAGCCTGATATTGTGGTGGTGGACCGAATCGAGAGGCGTGCAATGATTGTTGATATTACCGTCCCGCATGACGAGGACCTCGTGAAAGCCGAGAAAGATAAGCAAATCAAGTGTCTTGACTTGGCTCGCGAGGTTGTCGACATGTGGGACGTGGACACAGCGATCATTGTACCGATAGTCGTGTCAGCCAACGGCTTAATAGCCACGAGCCTCGACCATCACCTTAGGAGGCTCTCGTTAGGCGGCTGGGTCAAGGCTTGATCCAGAAAGCAGTACTGCTGGACACGGCTCGTATTGTTAGGAGGTCCCTCTTTCTGGAGCCCTGACCGCCGTTAGCTTGAACCCTGTTCCCGATACAGGTTACTAGGCCTATTTTTTAAATGTTTTACTATCTTTTTATATTATTTGTTAAATATTTAAAAATATAATTTATAAGAAAAAAGCAGAATAAAGGAAATAATAATATAATTTTGGACATTTTTTACACAGCACCATCTAGTCCCAAACTAAGCAGAGCTTGTACTATGGGTACTAGACAATGGATATAATACGTATATATTTTTTTTTGTAAATACATACTTATAATATACATAAAAACACCCAGAAAACACAAACACTCATGTTTGCTCACACATATATTTATGTCCTGTGGGAATCTAACCCGCGACCCCATGATTAGCAGTCGAACCACTAGACCACAGACGACGTCGTCGTATGGTACCGTGCGAAGTCTCTTTTAAAATACCAAGTTTACCCATTCAATTAGATACTTTAAAAATATCAAGTTTACACCAAATTAATTAAACATTAACATTGTATTGTTTTGGATGTTGCAGATGGGAAACCGATACCTGAAGAAGCTTTAGATACAACTTCAAAACTGAATGTGATAAATCAATACATTCACTCACGCCTTTTTCCCATAGGGGTAGGCAGAAACTAAAGAACGCCACTTGCTACGATTCTTGCATACTTCTTTCGCTTCGACCACATTCATACATCTTGTCATACATACACGCCGGTTGCGAGTACTGCGCACCTGACCTTTAAATAATGTGATAAATCAAATTAGTTAATTTACATTCCTTCATGCATATTTACATTTTTATATAGGTATGTATTATTAAAATAAAATAGATATCTATGTATAAGTGTATTATTTTTTAACTGAACTGTTTGCATTTGAATCATTGCATTGCCTTATCTCTGTTATTACAATATCGGGTTTTATTAAGCAAACTGATTACAGGGCACTATAGTATATACCTACTTAACTATTGACAAACAACGTGATCTACGTCATACAGGGCTCCTTTATTAAAATCTGAGACAGTTTGATATAATGTTCTAACATTTATATTATTTGTAGAGTTCGCTAAGGTAGCATATTGATTCCACCTTCATACCTATTCGTCACCACATTACCATAAACCCTCTTACACTGTCGTCGAGATTATCTTTCTTCTTTCTTTCAAACAGAAACAGACTCGGAGAAACATGATCTATTTTAAACTACAGACATAGAAAAACAAACATGTAAGGTGTCACAAAGAACGACAATGTCTGAATTGATCTATTTAAGAAAGAAACATAGCTACTGCTCTTTATCTCTCATCTGACGACATGCGTGCATTAGCCAATTGGACTGCCAAGTCGAAGGTCTCGAGTTCGAACCCAAGGCACGCACCTCTGACTTTTCGAATTCATGCGCGTATTAATAATTAATTATCACTCGCTTAAACGGTGAAGGAAAACATCGTGAGGAAACCTACATACCTTAGAGATTTTTCTCGACGGTTTGTGAAGTCTGCCAACCCGCACTAGGCCAGCGTGGTGGACTATAGCCTAATCCCTCTCAATATGACAGGAGACCCGTGCCCAGCAGTGGGACAGTATATGGGTTGATGATGTATAAAATTCGGAATACATATTTCAACTCGAGGCTTCATAACAAAAAAGCGACAGCAGGCTGCAAGGTGCGGCCCAATGAAGTGAAATGAAAATAACAACAACACTTCGCTCGCCCTTGGAATCGAAGTAAAAAAATTATAAATAAGTACTAACTACATATTGAATGTAACCGATTTCTATGTTCATGAACCTTAATAAAATTTGAATTTTATGGGCTAGAGGAGCGCATCAGCCATAAAAGAGTATCTGTAAAAGAAATGATAACCATTTTGATTTCTTCGCGAGTCTGTATTTTTTTTTTTATTTATTAAAAAGAAAAATAAATACAAAAAGATAATTAGTAGGTAAGGTAGCATCGTTCGACATTGAACTAACTATAAAGTAAGTTGTGTCGGTTGAAAAGCAAGCTTTTCAATAGGTGTCACCATAAAGACGTAAATTCTGAATGTTAAGGCAAAATTCGTCATGGCGGGTGGGACTCGCGGTGGCTTAGCGGTCATAGCGTCTGGTGTACCTAACCAGAAGACGCAGGTTCGAATCCTGCCCGCGGTCGAATCTTTCCTTCGCTAAATAACTTTAAAAATCTTAGCATGGAAAATGCCAAAAAAAAAATATACAAAAAGACACTACTAAATATTAGACATTGAAATAAAACTATATTTTAATAATATTAACATATTGAAACAATGAAAAAAAAAGTACGCAAAAGGATTTCGGACACAGGACATGTAAACACTGTCACAGTAAGTTAAGGTGCCACGGATATGAGTACACTCAAACGAATTTCAAAGTTGAAATAAAACTACTTTTTACAGATTTTATCGTGTTATATTGATATTAATCATCCCGAGGTTTATTACCACGACGACGTAGTCTACCCGGGACCATGGACGCTGTAAAAGGTCCGAAACGTCGGGATTAATAATATCAATATAACACGATAAAATCCGTAAAAAGTAGTTTTATTTCAATGTCAAAAAAAAACTGTTGTAAAAGCTACTTAAATATGTATATAATATTACCGACCTTGTTATTTAATATAAACGTGGTAAGATGTGTTTGACTATACTACCGGTACTATAATTTATGAAACCTCACCCTGAAGCCTTGCCTTCAGGTAAAAGTCGATTTCAGATGTCATAAATTAAAAGTTAAGTGTAATAATAAATAAATACATATTATTTTTGGACAATTTTACACAGCACCATCTAGTCCCAAACTAAGCAGAGCTTGTACTATGGTCACTAGAAAATGTATATAAAACTTTCTTTTGTAAATACATACTAACGAGTATATTACATAACAAACACCCAGACAAACAATAAATACAAACAATTATGTTCATCGCATAATTATTTGTGTTCTGTGGGTATCGAAGTATCGAACCTACGACCTCGTGATCAACAGTCCGAAACGCGAACCACTACACCACAGATGTCGACACAACAAACACTTGTTTTTAACTGGGCTATCATTATGAATCATTGGAAACATCAGAACAAACAAAGGGTGAAGAGACCATTAGTAATTGTGTGTTCATGTTTCATAACTTGTAATCCGATGACATCAAAGCTTTACAAGTTGTGCAAAAGTACCTACACAAGATTGTTTACATACTTCTACAGGAGGATCTTGATAAACTTTGATTTTGTTCATACAAGTCACGAAGCGCCCGCTATCAGACCTCCGGAACTCAATTTCTGGGCAATACCGATATCCTGAGGATAGACTGGTTGTCAGGTTTTTTGGACTCCTGACTACCACTAACTCGATTGTCATAGGTATTCGCATGACAACCGGGACTGACAACTTTACGTGCTCTCCGAGGTCTCGGAGGTCTCCACATGTCAAGAATGGCCATGCATCAGTTTGACATTTCCGTTCCAATAAAAAAAAAAAAAACCTTAAACGAGTTTGTATGTATTTAAGGAATTCTCGGTCGATTGGGAGACACAGATCAACATGGCGCGTCTAGCAGTCGCAGTACTTGCCTTGGGACTGCTCGCTTGTACCTACGCTGCACCAGGTATTGCTTTATTCATTTAACATAACACCAATATATCTGTATTTCCCGATGGGTTGGCAGAGGTGTACTAATGTACAGAGGCCAGCACATCAAGCTACCACAATCTGTCAAATTTCTTTGATTGACTTTCAACTTTACTACAAAAACATAAGGTTCATATTCAATTGGAAAAATTTGACAGTTTTGTATAGCTTGACCTACTGGCGACTGTACACCCACAGTTTGCCAATGTGTTAAGATAGCATTTAATAGTAGGCGAGCCTATTTTCAAATAAATAAAATAAACGGGTATAAAACAAATTCGAGCTGATACTGAAATACTAATAACACTTAGCTCAACCTAGGAATTGAACCCAGGACCTCAAGCGTCACAGGCGCGCTTACGATAACTAGGCTAATGAGGCAGTTTATTTATTTATCTTTTTTTATTGAGAAAAATATATTTAAAAGTACATAGGCTAATAAGCTGACATACTAGCCAAACAACATTTTTACTAAAAAAAACTTTTGAAATTAAAAATATGTAACCTTGTAATTTTAAGACTGTTATTTGTATGTAAGTAAGTATAATTTAGTTTCAACAGAAAAAGGGCTTATAGGTAGATATCTATAAGCCCTTTAGTCATATAATAGATATATATGTCTACCTACCACTACCTACTACCTATTTTCCTCAACAAGACCTTTTACCACGTTCATAATTAATATGTTTATGAATTCTGATTCTGAAAACTGCTCTGATAGTCCTAAGTGCAACTAAAGGTCCTGAGTTCGATTCTCAGGTCGAGCAAAGCGTTATTGGGTGTTTCTATGAAATTCTCAGTAGCAGCTTGGAGTTTGGATTTGTGCCCGGGTAATGGCAATATTTTCGAGACCTAAACATACCGGCGAAATTTGGGTGTATATGTAAATATTGGTAGACCTCTGCCTAAACCTTCGGGAAATACAGGCGTGATGGTACGTCATGTTATTTATTATTTGCAGGGTATGGCGGAGATGGTGACGCCAGCGCCTTCGGTGCGTACATCAAGTACAGTAACATGGACGAGCTCAGAGGGACCTACATACGTAGCAGTAATCAAAACGAGCCCTACGACGGACACCTCGTTTTTAGCGACGATGTTGCCGGTAGCCGCGGGGGATATGGCGATCCTGGCAGGCGATACTACCGCCGCGCTCGTTCCAGCTCTAGTGCCAAATCCGGCGCTAGCGCCAGCGCCATCTGTTCATGTGGCTCCAGCTCTAGTGCCGGTTCCAGCGCAGGCTCTGGCGCTAGCTCCAAGCACCGGCAGGGACACAAGGGGTAGATATGCTGGTTTTCTATTGGACTTTTACACATATTTTTATCGGTACAGCAAGGGAATGGAATCAACTGCCTGAGTCTGTATTTCCTGACGTGTACAATTTGGGGGTCTTCAAGTCACAAGTGAATAGGTATCTTCTAGGAAAGCGTGCTACATCTTAGACCACATCGTCACTTACCATCAGGTGAGATTGTGGTCAAACGCTAACCTATCTCATAAATAAAAAAAAATAAAAAAATCCAAATACTTTCAATTGAATTTCCATTAAATTATGGGAAACATACATTATGTAACCTCTGTATGCCTACATACCGATAATTTAAAACCAAAGCTACATACCAAAGACAATATTATATTTTTAAATCTTTAATTTATCCATAGCAAAAATATTTTACTATATTTTACAGTATTGAAATTGTACTGTTTTGTTTCCGTTGTTTCAGACGCTAAACCGATACCAGCCGATACTTGAAAATATGATGTTATAATTTGGTTCCGTCGTACACTTTTAATTTGATTAATTATTCTGCAATTAAATAAGATATAATATAGGTACTATTTAAAAGCTCTGTTGTTTTAAAATCACTATCATCATCCGTAGTTTGACTTCAACTATTAATGCTATCCATCCTGTGCCTACCTCATCATCATCAATCCATATTATATTCATATCCCACTGCTGGGCACGGGTCTCTTCTTTGAATGAAAGGGATTTGGATCGGGTTGGCAGATTTCACACGCCGTCGAGAAAGTCTTTAAGGAATGCAGATTTCCTCTCGATGTTTTCCTTCAAGAGAGTGATAATTAATTAGATAATACGCACATGATTTCGAAAAGTCAGAGGTGCGTGCCTTAGACTCGAACTTGTTCCTACAAAAATTCGGTACTTGCTATGAATAACACGTTTTGTTTTGTTTGTTACTCACTTTTAGGCAATTTCGAGTATTATAAATAGGTATTAATTCACGCTGTACAAAAAATGCAGTTTTTCTTGCACTCACCTCTGTGTCACAGGGGTTTTTACAGATAAAAAACATTTTACATCAAGAAACAAGTCCAGTTAATGACAGGATATATTTACATAGTACTCATTTATGCTCGCAGTTATTCATTTTATATAAAAAAAAAAAAAACAAAAGTAGCAGTAGTAATGTAGGTATCATGGTCAATCAAGATACCTACAGTCGTATTCTTGGAAATTATCATAACTTAGTTTTCAATAATTATAACCGTGGCAAAGAGACAGTAAAATTCAGACCTAGTAGAACCAATATGTGAGTGTCCCAATGTAGGGCAATGTCTTGCCTATTGAAGAGAGAACCAAGCAGCTGCTTCGCGTGGACCAGTCTCGACTGACGACACTCGTGCATCATTCATTATTGTCATCATCAGCCTATATTAGTCCACTGCTGGATGTAGGCCTCCCCCAATGTGCGCCATTTCACCATGTCCTCGGCTTTTCGCATCCAGCTTCTACCAGCAGCCTTTCGCAAATCATCACTCGCATCTTGCCGGAGGGCGTCCTACACTACGTTTGCCGAGTCGCGGTCTCCACTCAAGAACACGTCTACCCCAGCGGTTGTCGGTTCTTCTGCAGATACGTACAAAAAATGTATTCATTATTGTACAAAAAGTAATTTAATATAAAATTCGAAGCGCATCATTGGAAAACCTAGATACGTACACTAAAGCCACAGTAGGTAACAAGGTGCGACCCAATGACGTGGACATATCATTCATCCTCCGATCCTTTTCCCAACTGTGTTGGGGTCGGCTTCCAGTCTAGCCAGATGCAGCTGAATATCAGTTTATTACACGAAGCGACTGCAATCACACTTGCGTAACCCAATTTTTGGTCAATACCGATATCTTGGTTATAGCCTGATTGTCAGGCTTTGTAGGCTGCTGATTACCAATAACGATTGTCATTGATTAGCATGACCACTGGGACAAACGGCTTTACTTGCTCTCTGAGACACGATGGGGTCTCGATATGTTAAGAATGGTGAACCACCCATAGACTGTACGTGGCTAGCGCCGATTAACCTTGCAGATCGGTTGATCAGCGTGGTTATTACTTAGCCACGAGCCCCCCAATAACAAGATCACAGATGTACACAGAGGCCAGCACATCTAGCTTCCAAAACAATTTGTCAATATTTTTTGATCGATTTTAAACTTTAATGCAAAACAATAAGGTTTATATTCAATTGGGAAAAGTTGACAGTCTTGTATAGCTTGACCTGCTGGCATCGGTACACAAAAGGGTTTCCTACACAGGACACGTAAACACAGTCACAGTAGATTAAAGTACCGCGGATATGATAACACTCAAAATAATTTAATCTACCTACTACTTAAATTTAAGGAATTACCGACCTTGTTATTCGAAACAATAATATTATATATGAAACTAGTTTTCCGCCCGCGGCTTCGCCCGCGTCGAGTTCGGTTATATCGCGTTTCCAAGAGAACTCTTCAAAAGTCCGAGATAAAAACTATCCTATGTTCTTTCTCAAGGTCAACTCTATCTCTGTACCAAATTTCATTAAAATCAGTTCAGTGATTTAGACGTGAAAGCGTAACAGACAGACAGAGTTACTTTCGCATTTATAAATGCGTATAATATTTACTTAAAATTATAATATTAAGTAGGGATGGTAAACCCGACCTGGAGAGTTCAAACTGATGTCAAAATAATGTCGTATAAGTATGCACAAAAAACATTTTATTTTAAGTGTAGTATTAAAGTAATGAATCATTCGAAAGAACAGCACAAACAAAGGGTGAAGAGTCCAATAATAACTGTGTGTTCATGTTTCATAACATAAGCGAGTCTGTATATAAAGTATGTCGGTCGACTGGGAGACACAGATCAACATGGCGCGTCTAGCAGTCGCAGTACTTGCCTTGGGACTGCTCGCTTGCATTAATGCTGCTCCAGGTACCTATTCCTTTATCTTTTTTATTGATAACATTTAATTAATAAGTATATAAAGGCTATAAGAGGTAAAAGCTGTCATACAAATGTTAAATAAAAATAACAAACATACTAACCTTGAAAACATGATTTTTTAAGATACGTTTAATTTTGTAAACATCAATTATGTGGTTTATTTACAATAGTTTCGACAGACAAAAGGCTTATAGGTGTAGGAGCGATCAGAATACTACTATTTTAAAGATTTTGTAATACTTAGCTACCTACCTACTTACCTATTTGTCACTCAGCGAGACCTTTTATCACTTATATGTTTACAAATCCAGAGATATGACTGTGACCTGTTTTTTACGATAACAATGACAATCAAATTAAAGTTTTATTATTTAGTTTTGGATAGCTTGACCTGCTGGCGTTTGTACAAACCCAACCGCAGCGCGGCGAGACCCTATTCACTTAGTACTTCGATTTACTTTAAATCCGTACTTAATATTATAAATGTGAAAGTATCTCTGTCTGTCTGTTACGCTTACACGTAAACCGCTAAACCAATTTTGATGAAATTTGGTTCAAAGATAAATTAGACCACGGGCACCAGTTAGTAATAAATAATTTCGTGCTGAAAAGCAAGTTTTTTTAAATAAGTAATTGGAGTGCTCTGCTATACATGGGATTATTTACAGGACATGGCGGTGGTGGTGGCGGCGGTGCTGTCGGCGTCATCACGTACAGTGACGGGGACGGACACAGAGGAACGTACATAACTAGCAGCAGCCATAACGGTCACGACGACGGAGACCTCGCTGGCAGTGACGATCATGACGGTAGCCACGGGTGGTATGGTGACGCCGGCAGGCGATCTCATGGGTACGACACCTACCGTGGCGGTCGCTCCAGCTCCAGTGCCAGCTCCAGCGCTAGCTCAAGTGCCAGTTCTAGCGGCGGCGGCAGCGCTAGTGCTAGCTCTAGCGCAAGCTCCAGTGCAAGCTCCGGCTAGAGGGACACGAGAGAGGGTACATATTTTTGTTTTCTATACAACTCTTACATTGTTCTAGTCTTGAAATTATTTTAATTCAATTCCTACAAAATTTTGTGAGACACGCTACTATACTCACGCCTACTTATGAATATTTTAAAGCTAACAAGAAAATATATTTTTCTTTAGAAATTCTATATTTTATCCATAGAAAAAAATACTTTAAATACAATGTGCAGTATTGAAATTGTATCGTTTTGTTTCGATTGTTTCAGACGCTAAGCCGATACCAGCCGATACCTGAAAAAACTTTGATATAATTTGGTTCCGTTGTCAACTTTGAGTGCTTAATTCTGCAATTAAATTGCTTGCATTAATGCTTGCTATGCATATTTATAACTTTATTTAATTATATTGTTTGAAAGCTCTGTTGTTTTGAAATCCCTCTATCATCATTCAAAGCCTGACTTCACCCACTGATGCCATGCATCATGATCAATTGATCATATATATGCCATTCTCATTCAAATAGTGATGATTTTTAGTGCTTACGTCACTCCAATTGTTATTACAACACAGTTATAAATGTTATATGATTTTATGAATCTTCATAAAGAAAGTAAGTAAGAAGGAAATGAAAATGTGTTAGATAAATCACAACCTGCAAATACAAATATCAAAGACCAAGTGTACTGAGTTCGATACCCACGTCGCTCAATGCAACGGTAATAGTGAGGTGACCACGGCACCAAACGTCAATGTCAGTTTAAAAAAGTAACTTAAACAAAAAATAGAGTCTTGAGGTATGTCATTGTCTTTCAGCCTTTTCACTATGTACACTTGTACAGTCTTCAACAGTACCTACAGGCTTTGCTGACGCTACGTTTGGTACGAACCCGCGTCATAATTTGTAAGTGTGCTTTTGATACAACATTAAGAAATGAATCGTTAATGTTTTGTACTGTAATATTTACATTAAACTTAAATATATTGTGGAAATCCGGTTGTGATCTTTTCTGTCCACAGTCCAACAACAACACTAACAACTCTACAAGTGTGGGAACCGTACACTTACGTACGTGGGTTTCTAGGTGAGAAAAATAGTTCATAGTTCTTACAGGCTAATTAGATGCGGCTGAACAGTAGCGTGTGTATATAAGGAACATAATTTTAATATATAAAGAATATGTAGGTAGCCTTTGATATGTGTATTTTTGTGTTGACCAGTCGCATAACATTAATGTAATCTGTGCTTTGTTTACCGGTAGTATGTTATCTCGCTCAGCAGAGCTCGTGCGGCTCGCGTGCTCTGGCAATCGCACCTTAATCAATATTTTCAGCAGGCGCTTTTAGAAACACTCGCCTCCCAATATTACATATTTATTGAAATACTTTTTACGGATTTTATCGCGTTATATTGATATTATTAATGCCGACGTTTGGGACCCTATACAGCGTCCATGGTCACGGGTAGACTCACCATGACGTTTGACCATGGACGCTGTAAAGGGTCCGAAACGTCGGGATTAATAATATCAATATAACGCGATAAAATCCGTAAAAAGTAGTTTTATTTAAATGTATATTATTCGCGTAAATGTCAGAAATCAATATGACATATTTATTTATTGATATCTGCAACAGAAGTGATTGCAGTGTCTATTCGAAGACGACTCGGCCATCTGTCGGAGCCACAGCTATTTATTTCCAACTCTACAGTCGTCGGGCATGGGCGTGTGGTAGGTAAACTACAATATTTTTTTCATATCTCCAATTCGGATGACCCCTCGATCAAGACAATCCAATTAGGTAATCAATAATTATGCGCAACCAGTACTTATTATAATGAGTAAATGTACCTAATTTTAGATTTATTTACATTTTGTCTCATCTTCGCTGCGTAAAATCGTGGTTCATTTTAATTTAACGTTAGTACGTTATACATATTTGGCAAATTAGAGCGCAAAAAATAATTAAAAGTCCATAAACGTATTCAGGCGCGTAACGTTCACGTTATAAGTGGGTCTGTATATAGTGTGTAGTTGTGGCGTGTGGGAGACACACAACTATTACCTAGTTATTCTGTGACACAGATCAACATGGCGCGTCTAGCAGTTGTAGCACTTGCCTTGGGACTGCTCGTTTGCACCTACGCTGCACCAGGTAAGCAAAATAAAATATAGTAATATTTTAAAGATATTTAGCTAAAGAAAAATTCGACCGTGGAGGATTCGAACCTGCGTCTTCTGGTTAGGTACACCAGACGCTATGACCACTAAGCCACCGCGATTCCTACCCGTCATGTCGAATTTTGACTTCACATTCAAAATTTTTGTTTCTGTTCTGCCCGCGGTAGAATTTTTCCTTTGTTGTAAATCTTAGCAGAGACAATGCCAAAAAATACAAGTAGTAATATGATTATTATGTGGTGTGCCGCCACAAACCGATAAAACTGAATGAATGTTTCATTTAGGTGGTGGTTGGGGTGGTGGTGGTGGTTGGGGTGGTGGTGGAGGTTATGGAGGTGGCGGTGGCGGCGGTGGCGGTGGAGGCGGCGGAGGCGGCGGAGGCGGCGGAGGCGGCGGAGGCGGCGGAGGCGGCGGAGGCGGCGGGGGCGGCGGAGGCGGCGGCAGTGGTGGGAGCGGTGGAAGTGGCGGAAGCGGTGGGAGCGGTGGAAGTGGCGGAAGCGGTGGAGCAGGTGGACGTGGTGGTGCCGGTGGTAGTGGTGGCGCAGGTGGAAGGGGTGGTGCTGGTGGTAGTGGTGGTGCAGGTGGAAGTGGCGGTGCAGGTGGAAGTGGCGGTGCAGGTGGAAGTGGCGGTGCAGGTGGAAGTGGCGGTTGGGGAGGCGCGGGTGCCGCTGCTTGGCCTGGCATCAGGGGCAGAACAGGCAGGCCCGGCCAAGACGGTGCTCCCGGCCAAGATGGTGGTCCCGGCGGTGACCCAGTAGACTTTAACGGTCTAGGCGGTACCGTATCTCCAATTACGACTAGGCCAGCGCCCGAAGGGAATTCAGTTCAAGAGGTTACGGTGGACTCAAAGACGGCTATGGGTACGTATAAGATATTTTTAATGTTTTTTAAATGGTCGTAGGAGTCCGAATAAGGTATGTTGCGAAAGAATATTTGGAAAAATTTCCCGGCAAACTGGATAATCCAGGATTAATTGAATGTGCGTTTTTCTTTTGGATATTTGTAAATATGGACAGGACATCGATTGTTGGGTCAGCTTATTGTAGAATTTCGAATCGTGGTAAAATATTATTTTCTTTGCTTCAGATGCTGATATGACACAACGCAACGCTACCCGATACGTGAAGATAGACATTGTTATAAATAAAAATAAATAAATTCAAATATTTTACTGAACCTTGAACTGATCTTTTGAACTACTTAAATAGATATTCAAAATGTATAAATGCCATTAAACATCGGAGAATCTTCACACCTAAAATGTCACGAGATTGCTGAGTACCTATTCGAAACGAAATCGCTGTTAATCGATATTTTGACTTAGTATGTAGTAGATTTATTAGTTATTACTACTTTTAATAGATGTGTTTATACCTTGAACACAACATGAGTGATAAAACAAACATCAGATCTGTCTAAATATCATATTAAGTAAATGAAATGGCCCATTTCGGAGAAATGGGAGAATCTCAAACTTTTTGCAGCCGACGACTTAACTACTTAAAGTTATGTCGGTTGAAGAACATACTAGTACTAATATGTTTTCGATAAACGTCGCTAATGTCACCAATAATTAGAAATCATAGGCAGTGGTCTCAATAGCTTAGTTGGCAAAAGCATCCAGTGTAGGTACTTGACGGGAGGGACGCAGGTTCAAACCCTGTCTGAGATCGAATTTCTCGTTCTCTAAGGTTTATAAAATTTATATCGTTACTTAAAGTTATTCATCATCAACCCATATTAGGATATAGTTCACTACGCTGGCCCAGTGCGGGTTGGCAGACTTCTTCGCTGAAGTTATTATTAAATACATTTATATTGTTTTCGCATAAATCTCGTTCTTTAATTTTATTGTGTCCTAATAATAAATAATACAAACCTCATTTCCTGCCTTTCAAATAGGATAAATATTATGGATGCATTCTAATATAGAGTTCGTCTAAGTGAATATTTAGGTATCACCGAAATTTTCAGTAACAGCTCGGGGTTTGGATTTGTGCCCGGTTAATGGCAATAGGGTCGCCTCCCATTACATGGGACCTAAACATACTGGCAAATGGAGGGTGTACATTAGTACACTTCTGCCTAACCCTTCGGAGGAAATAAAAGAGCTCAACCCTAAGCAAATCCTGCAGTTTATAGTAGCCGCAGGGTTTAGCGGTGAACTGTAATAACGCAACGAGTGGCGATCACAATAGACCGACTGCGGTCGCAGTGATACTTAAGCCTATAATAATAAAAAAACCCTTCGGAGAATACGGGCGTGATGGTATGATGTTGATTAATCACATTATTATGATTTAAAGGCTAAAGCAGCCACTAAACCTTAATAATTATACAACACGTTAGTTTATAGGTCTCAAAGTAGCAAAGTGCCTACCATCATGACTGTAAGAATCGATAATGTGGTAGACTATACGTTACGAGTATCTCGCTCGCATGCTCTTTGACAACCGCACCTTGATCAATATTTTCAGTAGGCGCTATCTGGATGCTCGGCACCCGATATTGATAGCTTTTTTAAGTATAGCAGTTGCCCGCCGTCCCTGTACCAAATTTCATCAAAATCGGTTCAACGGTTTAGGCGTGAAAGCGTAACAGACAGTTTATAATATTATTAGTAAGGATTGTTAAAGCTTTATGATCAACTCCACATTATAGGACCTGCTCTGAGTTCGCACGGGTGCAATGAAATGGATGAAATGAAATGAAATGAAATGAAATGGTTTATTTGCCCGAAACATGGTACATATGGTGTTTATAAAATAGGGTCCTGCATGTTCCGCCAGATTACTGGCATACAAAATATTAAATGAATTTAAATACAATTATATGAATTTAAAAAATTAAAAATATTACGTAAGTACACAATTAATATAATAATGATGTCATCTAACAAATGTCAACAATATTAATATATATATTACATGTCAAAACTATTACAAATACACGATTCAATTATTTCATATCCCAGAACTCTTTCATGTCGTAGAAGCAGTTGTTAACTAGCCAAGTATGAAGCCGTGTTTTAAATAACTTTAAGGGGAGCATTCTGATTATTTTTGGAATTTTATTAAACACTTTTATTGTCATTATGTAACAGTTTCGTTGACATAGTGCTGTTTTACAGTGTGGCAAACTTAATTTAGTGGAATCTCTACTAGCGGATTGGAAATGTTTATATTTATCAAATTTTTCAAACAAATCAGGATGCTCCTTCACAAAAATTCCAGCTTGCATAATGTACAATCCAGTCAGGGTCAAAATATTTAGTTTTTTAAATAACGGTTTACACGAATCAAGTGGATGGGTGTTGCATATAGCTCTAATACACTTTTTCTGCACCAAGAATACCTTTATAACGTCGGTTATAAATAGAACCTACCGAAATTATCTAAATGATAGAAAAATTGATTGATAAACCATATCAAATCTGTTGCGAGGTTTGGAAGCAGTAAGCGGAGAAATATCAAGGCAGACACGGACAACGACTTTGTTTTATTGAATACTATATTTATTTTTTTATCATGGATTGTTTTGCGCTCTACCATAATCTTGCCTGATAGTAAACGTAGATGTGGACTAAAATGGACCGCGCTTGCACGCGCCACAAGATGCCTATTTACTCTGGCCTTGAAAAGACCCATTTTGTGGGACTTGTAGTTGACAGGGAACAGTATTTAGAGTAAATAGTCATAAACTGCCTCTTTGGACAAGTGGTCACATGCACAGCTGCTGATTTTTTATTCAGTATTTATATGAAAATATCAGTCATCATCATTATCGACCTATGCACCTAATGACCCACTGCTGGGCACGAGTCTCCTCGCAAAATGAGAGGGATTGATAAGGCTATAGTCCACCACGCTGACCTAGTGCAGGTTGGCAGACTTTACACGCCGTCGACGTTTATTAATAAAACAAACAAGGAGTGAAGAAACCTATAAACAGAATATGCGCGGAAATGTTCACGACACATCCAGGTTTGTATATAAGGTCGGTCGGCCGTCTGGGAGCCACACATCAACATGGCTCTAACAGTTGTGGCACTTGCTTTAGGGCTGTTCGTTTGCACATGCCCTGCACCAGGTATTTCTTTGTTTTTCTTTTTTAATTTTTTTTTTATTATTGTGACCAGTTAGTTACTACGGTTAATAGGCTCGCTATTTACAGGGTTACTAAGTATGTACATTTGTATCCCTCTGCCTAAAGCCAATCTATAGGTATGATGTTATGTATTGTATTTTTATCAATCGACGGCGTCAGGAGTTATCAATTTGTTTTTGTTGTTTTGTCATTTTGAATTTGATTAGAGAGAGTATTTTCAATAAAATGTAGGTATCATAATGTGGTGAATTTATAAAAAATAACAATTAGGTAATGTTATCATTTATTTATTTGAATCTGAACAACAAAAAGTCACTTGCAGTGCATTACCTACATAATTATGAAATTAAAACCTTCCTCTCAATATTCCGCAACACTTCAAATATTCCAATGATATCTCATCAGCTGTCATATTAAGTCAACACTATTTGTAGTGGTATTAGAAATGACTACATAATATACATATACGGTGTACGAGTACCTTTCGATATTACTTTTAGGATATAGCTAAATACCATGATTTGTCATAAAATTTGAGTTAGGTACATTATTAATAAATTACAGGCGATGCCGGAGGCGGAGGTGGCGGTAGTGGAGGCGGCGGAGGCGGCGCTGGCAGCGCGGGCAGCCCGGGCACCGGAGGCAGACCAGGCAAAGCAGGCGGCGCAGGCAGTGCGGGTATCCCAGGATCACCGGGCCGTGACGGCGGTGGTCCCGGCGGTGGCGCAGGCGGCGCTCGCGGTGCAGCTGGTGCTGGCGGCGCAGGCGGTGCGGGCGGCGGACGTGGCAGCGCGGGTAGCGCGGGCAGTGCGGGGAGCGCGGACAGCGCTGGTACCGCGGGTAACGCGGGTAGCGACGGCAGCAGACCGGGAGGCGCGGGAGGCGCGGGCAGAGCGGGGAACCTCTTTGGTGGCGGTGGACTTGCAGGAGGCCCCGGGGGGAGAGGTGGCCGTGGAGGTGATGGCAGCGGTAAACAAGGTGGTCGAGGTGGTCAAGGTGGTCGAGGCGGCACTGGCGGCCGCGAAGGTCGTAGCACATAGGGTCGGTTTTTTCACTCATTGTCAATAATGTTCAATTTTATAATAAATACCATATTGGAACTATTACATAGACTCCTAGCATAGACTTGAACGTCTTCAACGTCTTGTCTGTCGTCTGTTATCTTTACCATACCAACGCAGTCCGTACCCGACAAGCAAGAAGGCGCTCCCTGGTTCGTTAATATTATAATATATTCGTTATCTATAAACACTCATATTTTTACCTTCATAAATATTGTAATCATTTTATATTTCTAAATTTTTTTTTATTAAATGTTATTTAATATAATATATTTATCTACGTACATTTATTCATACATGGGATCATTGTAATACCATAACAAAGAGACTTAATTTGTAACTCATGGGGATCGGCTTTGAGCGCTGAAATACAGGTTATGCCTAATTCGGCCCCAAATGCTAATACTTTTGTGTACTTTAAGTTTAGATTAAGCACTTTACTTGTTAAAAAATGTACATATTTATGTGAATAAACATTATTATTATTAATAATAATATATTTAGGCAACTAATGGTACTACCATGCTATTGTAGTGCCTCGAAAATGTTTTTAGAAGCTCACATAAAACATATTTGACACCTGTGATCTAGTGGTTCGTGTGTCGGACTGCTGATCCCGAGGTCGTGGGTTCGATTCCCACAGAACACAAATATTTATGTGATGAACATAAGTGTTTGTATTTGTCTGGGTGTTTCTTATGTATTATAAGTATGTATTTACAAAAAAAAAAGTATATAAGTATTATATCCATTGTCTAGTACCCATAGTACAAGCTCTGCTTAGTTTGGGACTAGATGGTGCTGTGTAAAATTGTCCAAACATATTTATTTATTATTTATATTGCAAAATGTTGTCCAGAGTTCAAGGAGTTCAAGGAGTCAAGTGTGAGAATACTATTATATAGGGAGACTGTCAGATAGAAACGTAACGATTCTATCTGACAACATGCCTACATCTCTAAGCAATAGTTAAAAACTGCAGCGTAATATTGTGCTAATTTTTTTAGTTCTTAAGAGAGAGAAAATGTTTAAAAGAGGTAGGGACGGTGGGCGTAATTCCACTCAAATTTGAGTTGCCTGACTGAGGAACTACCTCCGCCTTGCAGAAAATCGAAGTCAAATAACACTGCTTTGACCAGTGTTGTGTTTCTTACGGTGAGCAAGGTTGCCAGTGCTCCACGAGGAAACGTTGTGTTGGCAGTGGGGGGACTTTGACCCTTATACTGCCAACCCAACTATTCCACTTTCGTTTTACAGGGTCGCAACGCGCAAGTAACACCCCTGGTATTGCAAGCGTCTATAGGCTACGGTAACCGCTTACCATCAGGTGGGCAGTATGCTTGTTTGCCACATTAGTAGTTTAAGAAAGTTAAGTATAATTTCAAAATAAAGCATTATTATTGTTATTTATTAAATAAAGTATGTTCCCTACAGACTATCTGTGTAGAACTCTAGATGGATGGATCAAGCCAATCTGCACTCGGCAAGCTTCGTCGACTACAATAACCAAAACCGAAAGGAGATCAGTGCCCAGCATTGGGACAGTAAATTTGTTGATAATGAAACTATGTAGCTAGAGGCTTCGTTATATCTGAACAGGTGTTTCTATTGTATTTGATAAGCCTTTAACTATCAGCGAGATGGATACAGTAAAGTGGTCGGTAACCATTGTAATTAATGTAGCACACAACTTTTTATCCATCATGCAAGTAAAGAAATGTTTCTTCCATTTTAAATTAAAATTAATCAAATCGATTGCCTGTCACATTTCGGAGAAATGGGAGAATCTCAAACTTCTTGAAGCCGGCTACCTAAAGTTATGTCGGTTGAATATAGTAATATGTTTTCGATAGGTTTCGGTGACGTCACCTATAGGACATAGAATCAAGAAGAGAAATTCGACATCAAAGGCAGCTTAGTTGGCTAAAGCGTCCAGTGTACTTAACCAGAGGGACACAGGTTCAAACGCTATCTGAGATATAATTTTTCTTTATCTATGATTTATATCTTTAGTTACTTAAAGTTATTATTAAATATTTTTCACATAAAACTCGTTGTTTAATTTTATTGTCTCCTAATAATAAATTTCACCAGCTACATTTCCTGCCTTTCAAATAGATAAATATAGGATGCATTCTAATATAGAGTTCGTCTAAGTGAATATTTAGGTAATCCCGCTTTGCCAAGTATTCTGTTAACATAATCTACCTGCCTCATTAACCTAGTTCAATTCCCAGGTCGAGCAGTCTCATTTGATTTACTATAAAATTATCAGTAACAGGTCAGAGTTTGGATTTGTGCCCGGTTAATGGCAATAGGCTCGGCTCCCGTTACATGGAACGTAAACATACCGGCAAACTGATGGTGTACATTAGTACACCGCTGCCTAACCCTTCGAAGAATAAGAGCGTGATATTATGATGAAGATTAATCACATTATTATGGGTTAAATGCTAAAGTAGCTATTAAAATACCTTAACAACTATACTTAAAAACACTTTAGTTTATTCGTCTCAAAGTAGTAAAGTGCCTACCATTATGTAAGGATCGATAATTGAGGCTTAATAGTTTTTCCCATTACGATATTCTCAGTAGAAGTGCAGAGTTTGGAATTGTGCCCGCCTACCCCTTACTACGTGGGACTTAAAGCATACCGGTGAACTAAGACAAGTATTTACGTGTGGTCTAAATAGAACATGATTTTTAAATAAAGAATAGGTCAACCTCATTGAGACTGATTTATTATATTATTTGTGTTGACCAGTCGCATGTCAGTAATGTAATCTGTGCTACTTTACCGGTACAATGTAATACCTATGTTATCTCACTCAGCAGAGCCCGTGCGACTCGCGTGCTCTCTGACAACCGCACCTTGATCAATATTTTCAACAGGCGCTATTGACAAAGCTTTATTAAGTATAGCAGTCGCCCGCAGATTCACCCGCATCCCAAAGGTCATTTAGAGATAGAAGTAGCCTACATCCTCTTTTTTTTCGACGGGGTTGGAAATGCTTTATGCACTCCCCACCTTCTGGGGAGAGCGGTGGGATTTGTTGAACTCCGCTCTGAAAAGCGCGATCTACCGACTAAAACCAACCTCGGCGTTTAGCGTCACCACTTTATTGGATTACGCGAGCGCTGTAGCAATCGTCCGCAGACCCGGCAGTGGCGGGCTGGCCATACGGCCCCCTACAGTGGTAGCCTACATCCTTTTCATCAAAATGAGTTCAACGGTGTAGGCGTGAAAGCGTAACGACAGACGGAGAGGTAGGTCATAGTGGGAGTAATTCTACTCAAATTGGAGCTTCCCTACTGGGGAAATACCGAAAATCAAAGTGAAATAACACAGCTTTGAGCTGTGTTGTGTTCCTAACGGTGTGCAAGGTTACCAGTACTCCGCGAGGAATCGTCGTTTTGGTAGTGGTGCGACTTTGACCCTTATACTTCCAACCCAACTATTCCTCTTTCGTTTATATGGTTTTACAGCGTAAGTTACTGCTGGGCACGAGTTTCCACACAGAATGAGAGGGATTAGGCTATTATAGTCCACCACGCTGGCCTAGTGCGGGTTGGCTTCACACGCCATCGAGAAAATCTCTAGGCCATGCAACAAGCATTGGCTCGCCTCCTCTTACATGGAGCCCAAAACATACCGGCGAAATGTGCATGTAGAGCTGTATATCCATGTCTTATCTTTTGGAGAATACAGGCGCAATAGTTTTATATGTAAATAATAAATAATCAGAAATAATTTAATGTAATTATAGATTAACTTATTTATATTTTGTCTCATCCTCGCTCCGTTAAATCGACGTTTATAAATAAAACAAATGAGAGCACAAACAAGGAGTGAAGAGTCCTATAAACAGAATATGCGCGGAAATGTTCATGACACATCCAGCGTCTGTATATAAGGTCGGTCGGCCGTCTGGGAGCCACACATCAACATGGCTCTAACAGTTGTAGCACTTGCTTTAGGGCTGTTCGCTTGCACATGCCCTGCACCAGGTATTTCTTTGTTTATTTACTTTAAAATATTTTTTTTTATTACTTTTTATTATTGTGACCGGTTAATGACTACAGTTAAAAAGCTCGCCCCCTATTACAGGGTTACTAATTAAGTGTGTAAATTTGTATCCCTCTGCCTAAAGCCAAGCTATAGGCCTGTGTATTAGGTATATTTCTTATCAGGCGACAGCATCAGGAGTCATCAATTTGTTTTTGTGTTTTATCATTTTGAATTTGATTGAATTAAAAAAGCATCTGCGAATAAGCTTTCATATCGAACCTTGTCCAGAGAATATTCTCAATAAAATGTGTCATTATGTATACATAGTATAAAACAAAGTCCTGTCTGTCCGCTGAGATCTTTTAAACTACTACGCAACGGGTTTGAATACGGTTTTCACTACCATTTATATAATTCCTTTCATGCATGTTATTTGTACTTTGCGTCCGTGCGAAGTCGGGGCGGGTCGCTAGTATATTGTATGAAATTAAAACCTCAGTGTCCGCTACACTTCAAACATTCCAACGGTATCTCATCAGCTATCATTTTAAGTAAACAGTATTTGTAATGTATTTAGAAATAACTACATAGTGTAATAACCTTTCGATATTACTTTTAGGATATAGCTTAATACCATTACCTATCTGTCATCTAGAAAATAAATTGTACTTACCTACTTATTTAAATAAATACTAAACTTAACTAAATCATGATTATTTATATAGTTATCATACCTTCTCATTTTTTTTTATAAAATCTTATCCTAAAATCAAATTATTAATAAATTAAAGGCGATGCTGGAGGCGGAGGTGGTGGTAGTGGAGGTGGTGGAGGCGGCGCTGGCAGCGCGGGCAGCCCGGGCACTGGGGGCAGGCCAGGCAAAGCAGGTGGCGCGGGCAGTGCAGGTATCGCAGGCACACCGGGCCGTGACGGCGGTGGTCCCGGCGGTGGCGCAGGCGGCGCTCGCGGTGCAGCTGGTGCTGGCGGCGCAGGCGGTGCGGGCGGCGGACCGGGCGCCGCGGGCACCGCGGGGACTGCGGGAACCGCGGGCAGCGCTGGTACTGCGGGTGTCGCGGGTGTCGACGGCGGCAGAGCGGGAGGCGCGGGCGGCGCGGGCAGTGCAGGCAGCCTTTACGGTGGCAGCGGACTTTCAGGCGGACCCGGAGGTGAAGGGAGTCGCGGAGGTGATGGCGGCGGCAGACAAGGCGGTCAAGGCGGTCAAGCTAGTCCAGGCGGCACTGGCGGCCGCGAAGGTCGGAGCACATAGGGTCGGTTTTTTCGACTATAAGGACACAGCGGTAAATATGCAGTTTTTATAAAGTAGGTAATTTATTCAATACCGTAATAAAACTATTACATAGACTTTATGTCATCTGTCTACATCTTGTCTATCGTCTATTGTCCAAAGACGCCTACACCAAACCAGACACAGTCCCCCCTACCCGACAATCAAGAAGGCGGTCCCTGATGAAAGTCGGGATAATAACGATGCAGAAGAATATCTTGTAAAATATTAATTTTACAAACAAATAAACTATTAAAATTATTATTATTATTTTCATTGTTTCAGACGCTAAGCCAATATTGCCGGAAGTTAGGTAGCTACGTTAAAAAAGAAACCAAAGCATTAATTTTAAATCATCCGTATGATTAAACACAATTGTTTTTATAAAACTCTGTTGCTTTTAGCCGACTCCAAAAAAGAGAAGGTTATCAATTGTTTGTTGTTTATAAAATATAAGCCGATTTTAAGAATTCTTTTTTGTTTTAATAAATAAAGTGTGTTCCCGAAATTATTTAGACGGATGAGTAGGTGAATTGAATCAAGCCAATCTTCACTCTGCAAGCAACGTCGACTACAATAACCCAAACTGAGAGGAGACCCGTGCCCAGCATTGGGCCAATAATGGGTTGATAATGAAACTATGTAGCTAAAGGCTTCGTTTTATCTGAGCAGGTGTTCCTGTTGTGTTTGATAAGCCTTTAACTATCAGTAAGATGGACACAATAGTATGGTCGACAACATAAATTATGGTACCTACACAAATTTTTATATAGGTATCATGTAGGCAAATATTATTTTCTTTCTTTCCAGTAGAAATATTCTTCAAATCATGGTGACAACTTGTATCAATTCAATAACTTATTACAATTTACACCTTGTGAATGGGAGAACTTTTAACACGTTTATTTTATGCCTAGCTGTATTTTATAGACTTGTGTTCTAAGTTGTGTTATAAGCTTCGCAAGCATGCCAAATTTTTTCACTCATATAAGTATCCTATTAATTATTGTATCGAACATCATTGTAAAGAACGATAAGACGACGACGAGAGTAACCATGGATTTTCTTGCCGTTTCATCTCCATAGGAAACAACTAATTTGGATACGTACACGTAAACTCAACATTTCATAGGTTTTCCTGTATATGGTTTATATGAAAGTAAAACTATTTTGATAGATTCGCATAATTAAAAAAAATATAAGTATTTATAAAATCAAATCATAATGCAGTTGAAAGCTACTAATATAGCAATACAAGATAGCAGTCTGTTATCTACTCTAGCTAAAAGCTGTGACTGATAACATAATATTTTTTTTCTATATTATCTAAGCAACAACATCACATTTAAGTCAGGACTGTAAGGATATTTGTGTGTCACGAAACAAGTAAATATTACTACATGATAACAGCTGCTTCATTCGCCTAGTGGTCGTAAGCGTGAATGCTAGAGGTCCTGGGTTCGACTCCCAGGTCGAGCGGTGTTTATTTATTACGAGTTTGGAAGATATACAGATAAATAGAGTCAGTAACATTATACAATTTGGAGTTTGGAGTTGGTGTTTTCTATGAAATTCTCAGTTGGAGCTCAGAGTTTCAGATTGGCAATAGGCTTGCCACCTACACATACATACCTACATATGGGACCTAAACATCTCGGCAACAACAACGTCTCTCTCATCATCAATGGCGAACTCTACCAAAACCTTTATTTATTTTTATTATTTTTATTTATTAATAAGGTACATCAACAATATACATACGATACATTTTTTTTTTAGTTTCATGACTGAGACAGAGATCTTGTGTGTATATCTCTAACAGATGTACACAACATTCACTGCATGTAAACATAAACCAAAAAAATAAAGAAAAGAAAAAGTAAAGAAATGGACGGAATTAAATGGGTACAAACCAGATAACCTTTGAGAAATACAGGCGTAATGGTAGCTTATGTTCATGTTTTATCTATAAAATTCTTATATATAAAATTCTCGTGTCACAGTTTTCGTTGCCATACTCCTCCGAAACGGCTTGACCGATTTTGATGACATTTTTTGTGCTTATCGGGGAGGTCTGAGAATAGGCCAACATCTATTTTTCATACCCCTAATTTTTTTTTTTTATGGCAAAACAACGTTTGCGGCGTCAGCTAGTATTTACATAACATATCTAGATGACGTCTGTGGTCTAGATATGTATATTAAGATATATGGTTCGTGTGTCGGACTGCTGATCACGAGGTCGTGGGTTCGATTCCCATAGAACACAAATATTTATGTGATAAACATAAGTGTTTGTGTTTGTCTGGGTGTTTCTTAGGTATTGTACTCGTAAGTATGTATTTACAAAAAAATGCTTGGTTTGGGACTAGATGGTGCTGTGTAAAACTGACCAAGAATATTTATTTATTTGAAAAAAAAAACTATTTTTTTATGGATTTAATGTATTTTTATGATATCCTTTCCGTGAACTGTTTTCAGTGTGTTTCATTAGTTAACCAACTAAGGTTTCAAATCATTTGCTAGGATATCTAAATACGTGTTTCTCGTTATGGAGAAACCAGTACCTAGTACTTTACCCGACCTGGGAACCGAACCCAAGACCTCCTGCTCCGCAGCTGCGCTTGCAACCACTAGACCGACCATCACCACTTATACTTATTTTAAACTGCCTCGGGGTTCGATTCCTAGGCCGAGCAAAGTTTTATTGTATAATTAGTTATTAAGTTATTCTATTAAATTGTCAATAGCAACTCGGAATTTGGATTTGTGCCTGTTAAATGACAATAAGCTCGCCCCCTATTACATGGGACCTAAAAACACCGGTGAACTGTGGTCGTAGTAGTAAGTACACCTCTGCCTAACCCTTTGGAGAATACAGGCGTGATGGTATGTTACTTATTTTAAAATCTTTGCCAATTCCGAGTACCAGCTTAATACATACATACATAAAGGCTGCGTAACATAATATTTAACTTCCTCAGTACCTTAATTATAAGTTCGTATGACCACGATATGTATGTACGGTTAACACCAAATTATATACTGTCTGACGGTGCCGAAAATATTAAATAAATTTAACTTTAAAGTTATTTAGAAAAGGAAAAATTCGACCGCGGGCAGGATTCGAACCTGCGTCTTCTGGTTAGGTACACCAGACGCTATGACTAAGCCACCGCGATTCCTACCCGTCATGTCGAATTTTTCCTTCACATACTGAATTTACGTCTTTATGGTGACGTCAGTAATACCTATTGAAAAGCAAGTGGTTCGAATCCTGCCCGCGGTCGAATTTTTCCTTTTCTAAATAACTTTAAAATCATAGCATGGAAAATGCCAAAAATATACAAAAAGAAATTTAACTTTATCTCTACAGAATTAAATTCATATCAGAATGACAGTTACCGTGTACCTCCTGCGTTCATTCTGTAACATCTGATATATTTATCTAATATATAAAATTCTCGTGTCACAGTTTTCGTTGCCATACTCCTCCGAAACGGCTTGACCGATTTTGATGTAATTTTTTGTGCTTATCGGGGAGGTCTGAGAATAGGCCAACATCTATTTTTCATACCCCTAAATTTTTTTTTTTTATGGCAAAACAACGTTTGCGGGGTCAGCTAGTACTAATATAAAGAGGTAAAGTTTGTGATGTTGTTGGGGGTAATCTCTGGATCTACTGAATCGATTTTGAAAATTCTTTTACTAATAGAAAGCCACATTATTAAATTTGTAAGTCTCATAGGCTATAATATTCATCACTACATAGTATAAAACAAAGTCGATTCCCGCTGTCAGTTTGTCCCTATGTGTGCTTAGATCTTTAAAACTACGCAACGGATTTTGATGCAGTTTTTTTTAATAAATAGAGTGATTCAAGAGAAAGGTTTATATGTATAATACATGTATGTTATTAGTACAATGTACCTGTGCGAAACCGGGGTGGTTAGTATAAATAAATTATATTTGTTTCTGTTAATAGATATAATTTTAAAGACACTTTTAAAAGTAAATATTTACTTAATAATACAAGATATTACTGCGTAGTATACGAAAGTACTTACTACCTACTTTAATTTTCTAGTTAATTGTTCATTTTAATCAGTTTTCACCCCGGAACAGAAATTCAATTTTATTCTGTTCCGTGATTTGTACGCACAATTATACCTATTTGATGGCGACCGTACAGAAAGTTCCAGGCGGCCAAGAGACTGGGGACATTACCATTGTGCGCAGACGCAGTTACCCGAGGACGCGACGCACAAAACGATGATGCAATAAAGCTTGTTTATTTTTATTTCACACGGATGATTCACATGCAATGCAGGTGCGATGAGTAAACGACATTGTAAACACAGACATTAAGGGCTGATTTTTCCATCAGCCGATACCTCTTAACAAAGGACTTAATTAAGTCAGATTTTCGATAAAAAAGTCGTTAGTTTTGTGGTTTTGAGCGTGATTGCTACGCTAGAGGCCTTAGATTCGATTCACAGGTCGGGCAGTGTTTTCTGTGAAATTCTCAGTAGTCGGAGTTTGGATTTGTGCCCGATTAATGGCAATAGGCTCGCGCCCTATTGCATGGGACCTATCATACCGGCGAAATGTGAGTGTACATTGGTACACCTCTGCCTAACCCTTCGGGGAATACCGTGATCGTATGTTTATGGTAAAAAAAATGACATCTGATCAATGGTTTTTTTTTACATTCCTTCTGACTGGACCTTTTTTCTATTTTTTGTTATGTTACTCTAAATGGTTAGTTGCTCACACAGGAAGGCCACAATTTAGCATTGTCTACGTAGTCATGCTTGACGAAGACAATGGTCAATTGATTGATTGATTCGAACTCAAGACCTCGGCAGCACCCCTCCCCCTGACTTGACAGTTCATGTTCATATCACTGTTTATTATAGATATCTATGGTTTAGGAATATAACTGGTCCAAACCCTAGTACCCATACGGTACTGAAAAATACCACATCCACCGGTTCAAAAACAATGCAAATATCATTAGTTTCAAAACTCCTTTTTTTGTACAGAGGTCAGCACATCAAGCTACCCCAATCTGTCAAATTTATTTGATGGATTTTCAACTTTAATTCAAAGCAATAAGGTTCATGTTCAACTGGGAAAATTTGACAGTTTTGAATAGCTTGACCTGCTAGCGTCTGTACTAAAAACTCCGTTTGGACCTGTGTATGCGCTGACATAGAGAGACCACGAGAACTGCTATGCATTTATTTTGCGACCTTTTCAGCAGTCTGGGATCCTCCTACGGTGATGCAGTATCACCATCTCTGCTCTCTATAGACGCCGAGCAATATGATCAACAAGAGCACTTTATAAATAAATTAAAAATTAAAAAAGAAAAATCATTTTATTTTTACTAATAAGGTGCCTGAATCGCCTTGATCCTAGTAATCATGCATAGTTTCTATCATTGCTTGTGTGCCATTTCACCAGCATCATTAATTTAAAGATGAGGCTGGCTACTACTATAAAGATGCTTGAGTATGCAATAGCTGACATATAGCAATGGAAAAGTAAATCTAAGCAACATTAAAATTTTGTTTTATAATTTTACCGCTATTTATATGAGTAAATAACAAAACAGAAATGTGTTGATGGGGAGTTTGTTGCGCCGCTTCTTCTTCCCAGCTAAAACACTAGGAGGCGGTGACGGGCGGGCGTTTTGGGGGCTGTCTTAAATTTTAAAATGACGTTCAATAAGTACTACCAAATTAAGTACTATAAACAAATTATTTTTTAATTTAAATAAATTATTTTGATTTTGACTTTACCTTAATATCACGTTTTACATATTTCAGGGCCTTCATAACCACACAAGTATGTAACAACAAAAGTAGTTGAATTTGCACTTTTTAAAATTATAATTAAATATAATCTAAAAAAAACTATTATCTAAGAATCATTTGAAAGTGGCATTACTAAACAATCAAACCTTTGATCATCAAGGTATAAACTTTTTAAATTAACCATCGAAAGTAAAAGACGTTAAATTTTATGACCGTGAAACTGACAAAGCTGTCATTATTCACTATGAATTTTAAATCAACGGAAATTTCATATGTAAATACGGTAAAGAAGGGCGCGAACAATGAGTGAAGAGTCCAAATAAACAGAAGCCGCGCGGAAATGTTCACGGTATATTCAGCAAGCTTGTATATAAGGTAGATCGGACGACTGGGAGACACAGATCAACATGAGTCCTCTAACAGTTGTAGCACTTGCCTTAGGGCTATTCGCTTGCACCTACCCTGCACCAGGTATGGCTACGTTTATTTATTTTGAAATATATTTATATTCAATAAACATATAGAAATTATTGTAAGTATTAAATAGTAGGCCATCGGGAAGGTCATGATTTTTTATTGTTGTTGAAGATTTCATCCCCTTAGGATTGTTGAGGTACATTTGTTAAAAAATATAAAAAGAAGGTACTTGTTTAGGTATGGTTCGCATACAGTTATTAGGTCCGCAATAAATTAAGTATTTTCTAGCTGTTCGCAAGACCTGTAATTTATTTTCTACTTAGTGTTTATCAGGACATATTATTATAGATATTTATTAAAATTGTTTTACTGACATAAAGGACCTATTGATTATTTCCAGGTGATGCCGGTGGCGGAGGTGGTGGTAGTGGCGGCGGCGGTGGCGGCGCGGGCAGCGCGGGCAGTCCAGGCACTGGGGGCAGACCAGGGCAAGCGGGCAGCGCGGGCCTCACGGGGACCGCTGGCAGACCGGGCCAGGATGGTGGTCCCGGGGGTGGGCTAGGCGGTGCGGGCGGCTCGCCCGGTGCAGGTGGCGCTGGCGGTGCAGGTGGTGGTCCAGGCAGTGCAGGCAGCGCGGGTAGCGCTGGCAACGCTGGCAACGCAGGCAACGCAGGCACCGCAGGCGGTCCGAACAACCCAGGAAGCGCTGGCAGAGCGGGTAGTGCAGGCACCGCGGGAGTCCTCTCCGGTGGCGGAGGACTGGCAGGTGGACCTGGAGGTGGTGGCGGCCAAGGAGGTGATGGTGGCGGTTCGGGAGGCGGCAAAGCTGGCCAAGCAGGCCAAGGTGGGCCAGGCGGCCGCGCCGGGCGGAGCGTATAGTGCTCGGTGCTGGCGCCAGCGCTGGGGAGAGTTTAGGCAGCAAGGTGAATATTATGCTGTTGATTGATTTGTTTCGTAAATAATATTTACTTACGACAACGTTTGTAGTTTAGTGATTCGATTGTCGGACTGCCAATCACGGTCGTGGGTTCGATTCCCACAGGATACAGGTATGTATGTGATGAACATAAGTGTTTGTGTTTGTCTGGTTATTTATATAGGTATTTACAAAAAGCATATATGTACTATGGGTACTAGACAATGGATATAATACTTATATACTTTTTGTAAATACACACTTATGCTCATCACATAAATATTTGTGTCCTGTGGGAATCGAACCCACGACCTTGTGATCAGCAGTCCGACACGCGGACCACTAGACCACTTTAACTCCGAGACCAATTCTAAAATCGCAAAAAAAACGAGCATCTGGCACGACCGTAGAGAGCGTAAGTAAACTTTGGACGGTTCCAGAAAATCTTAAAATTTTTTGTCAAATGGGACCAGTGAATCATTACCCTCTTTGTCACTTTAATTCAATACTTTCTGAACAACGGTTATTAAGCCGCTATGCCAAACCATGCGAGCTCTAACCACTCGGCTCCTACTACTAGGATCCGAGCAAAATCTTACTACGACCAGTCGTTGCGTGATGTTTTTATTTATTTATTCCCAACAATATCTTTACCGACTAATTCCAATTCGATATTGAGGTCTTCTTAATTTCTAAACTTAACCGTAAGAAATTTTAAAAAGTGCTGTCTTTGTGAATTCACTCAGAGTACAATAAAACATATCCACGTCGTCAGCTATGAGGTTGAGCCTTAACCTTTCTCGATAAATGAACTATCCAACACAAAAACATTTTCTCAATTCCAAGGAGCAGTTCCTGAGATTAGCGCGTTCAACTAAACAAACTCTTCAGCTTTATAATATTAAATATAGATATATAAAAAAAAAAGATTTTCGATTGCCTAATTAACTGTGTGTTGTTTTCATTGTTTCAGATACTAATAAAATACCTGAAGACATTTTAGAATACAGTTTACAAAGCTCAATGTAACAGTTTACTTTTCGTTTCGTCGTACCTTTTGACACCCAGACAAATTGTTTTACTGCTGTATATTACTTTACCTTGACGGATTATTTATAATTCATTGTTGTTAAATACATATTTTTTTACCAAACTCTGTCTATTTAATACCTACCCTTTTATAAAAGCTTTTATTACTTTTACAAAATGTTTTTGTTTAGGTCAAATCTTGAAAGTGTATTCTGATACATTTTAGGACGTCAACGTATCTGTTTGGTACACAACACAAGCGAGCAGTTTTATTATAAAATATCTTTACCTACGTACCAAACTAAAAAGGTAAAAATAAAATTAAAAGTTTTAAAGGACAAGCTTTTAATTTACATGAAAACATACAACATGCTTGCATTCCCCGAAGTGTTTATTTAGGTCCCATATAACCGGGGATGAGTCAGCCGACTACGAAAATATCATAGGAAAGTCAAATTATGTAGACTGGCAGTCTGAGTTAAGTAGTAGGTCAATGGAAGAAGCGGTAGCATAAAAACAAAATACACTCTTTGGTACAAAAGTCCTTTGATTAAAATGTTAAAAGAAAAAGCTAAATTTCACACTAAATTTAAGAAGTACAGGAACTTAGCGGACTATCAAACATTCATTATACTCCGTCAATGGGCTACAGACCTAGAGAGCGTTTTGTTTGACAAGTATATGAAGGTATAGCTAAATTATAATCCGATATTACGCAATAATCCACGGGCCTTTTGGAAGTACCTACGTCAAGTCTAAAAACCAATCTGGCTCTTATCCCTCCGTGACGCAGTTTGGCCAGGTAACGTCCAGTGATGGTGACGTATTTTCTGTTATGTTTGGTAACTACTTACGCTAAAACTTTCAAACTTTCTGGAAGATACTATAGTAATGCCAACAGGCAATCTGCTTGCAATACAGTCGAAGGATATAAGTCAATTGGAAATACAGCTAAGTGAGGTATGTAGGTTGCTAAAACAAGTGGGTTTAAACAAATCTGGTGTGAGTGAACTCAGCAGATCAAAAATAAATGTGAGTTCTTAACGCATGCACCATAATTCTACAGTTCCTGATACTTTTCAAAAATAGTTCTGGGGGTTTTCTATGAAAAAAATATTTGTCAAAATGATCTGCCAACTTCCCGTAGCAGATCATTGTCCAGCAGATCATAACCAAATGTGATTTTATTGTGAATGCAGCTGAGATCTACAGTTCCTGATACTTTTCAAGAATTTAGTTCTGGTGTTTTTTTGAAAAAAACTCTAGTGGCAGCATGATTTTCCAAGTTGTGTGGAAAAGTCGAAAAATAACTATTTCAATAGTTTCAACCCACTCTTGAGGCTAGAACTTTCTTGTTTCTCATAGATCCGTATCAGAACTACAACATAGAACCTGATTTGATTCCAGAACTCACAGTAGAGTCCCAGCAGATCATGTTTATATGGGAGAAAAATCGAAAAACAATATTTTTATCATTTCTTACTATTCAAAAGCATAGAACTCTCTAGTTTACATAAGGAGTACATAAGTAGTATATAAGTAGAACATAAGGAGTACATAAGGAGTACATAAGGAGTACATAAGGAGTACATAAGGAGTACATAAGGAGTACATAAGGAGTACATAAGGAGTACATAAGGAGTACATAAGGAGTACATAAGGAGTACATAAGGAGTACATAAGGAGTACATAAGGAGTACATAAGGAGAACATAAGGAGTACATAAGGAGTACATAAGGAGTACATAATGAGTACATAAGGAGAACACAAGGAGTACATAAGGAGAACACAAGGAATACACAAGGAGTACATAAGGAGTACATAAGGAGTACATAAGGAGTACATAAGGAGTACATAAGGAGTACATAAGGAGTACATAAGGAGTACATAAGGAGTACATAAGGAGTACATAAGGAGAACATAAGGAGTACATAAGGAGTACAAAAGGAGTACATAATGAGTACATAAGGAGAACACAAGGAGTACATAAGGAGAACACAAGGAATACACAAGGAGTACATAAGGAGTACATAAGGAATACACAAGGAGTACATATGGAGTACACAAGGAGTACATAAGGAGTACATAAGGAGTACATAAGGAGTACATAAGGAGTACATAAGGAGTACATAAGGAGTACATAAGGAGTACATAAGGAGTACATAAGGAGTACATAAGGAGAACACAAGGAGTACATAAGGAGTACATAAGGAGTACATAAGGAGTACATAAGGAGTACATAAGGAGTACATAAGGAGTACATAAGGAGTACATAAGGAGTACATAAGGAGTACATAAGGAGTACATAAGGAGTACATAAGGAGTACATAAGGAGTACATAAGGAGTACATAAGGAGTACATAAGGAGTACATAAGGAGTACATAAGGAGTACATAAGGAGTACATAAGGAGTACATAAGGAGTACATAAGGAGTACATAAGGAGTACATAAGGAGTACATAAGGAGTACATAAGGAGTACATAAGGAGTACATAAGGAGTACATAAGGAGTACATAAGGAGTACATAAAGAGTACATAAGGAGTACATAATAACACAAGGAATACACAAGGAGTACATAAGGAGTACATAAGGAATACATAAGGAATACACAAGGAGTACATATGGAGTACACAAGGAGTACACAAGGAGTACACAAGGAGTACACAAGGAGTACACAAGGAGTACACAAGGAGTACACAAGGAGTACACAAGGAGTACATAAGGAGTACATAAGGAGAACACAAGGAATACACAAAGAGTACATAAGGAGTACATAAGGAGTACATAAGGAGTACATAAGGAGTACATATGGAGTACACAAGGAGTACATAAGGAGTACATAATGAGTACATAAGGAGTACACAAGGAGTACATAAGGAGTACATAATGAGTACATAAGGAGAACACAAGGAGTACATAAGGAGAACACAAGGAGTACATAAGGAGAACACAAGGAGTACATAAGGAGAACACAAGGAATACACAAGGAGTACATAAGGAGTACATAAGGAGTACATAAGGAGTACATAAGGAGTACATAAGGAGTACATAAGGAGTACATAAGGAGTACATAAGGAGTACATAAGGAGTACATAAGGAGTACATAAGGAGTACATAAGGAGTACATAAGGAGTACATAAGGAGTACATAAGGAGAACACAAGGAGTACATAAGGAGAACACAAGGAGTACATAAGGAGAACACAAGGAATACACAAGGAGTACATAAGGAGTACATAAGGAGAACACAAGGAGTACATAAGGAGAACACAAGGAGTACATAAGGAGAACACAAGGAATACACAAGGAGTACATAAGGAGTACATAAGGAGTACACAAGGAATACACAAGGAGTACATAAGGAGTACATAAGGAGTACATAAGGAGTACATAAGGAGTACATAAGGAGTACATAAGGAGTACATAAGGAGTACATAAGGAGTACATAAGGAGTACATAAGGAGTACATAAGGAGTACATAAGGAGTACATAAGGAGTACATAAGGAGTACATAAGGAGTACATAAGAAGTACATAAGGAGAACACAAGGAGTACATAAGGAGAACACAAGGAGTACATAAGGAGAACACAAGGAATACACAAGGAGTACATAAGGAGTACATAAGGAGAACACAAGGAGTACATAAGGAGAACACAAGGAGTACATAAGGAGAACACAAGGAATACACAAGGAGTACATAAGGAGTACATAAGGAGTACACAAGGAATACACAAGGAGTACATAAGGAGTACATAAGGAATACACAAGGAGTACATATGGAGTACACAAGGAATACATAAGGAGTACATAAGGAGTACATAAGGAGTACATAAGGATTACATAAGGAGTACATAAGGAGTACATATGGAGTACACAAGGAGTACATAAGGAGTACATAAGGAGTACATAAGGAGTACATAAGGAGTACACAAGGAATACACAAGGAGTACATAAGGAGTACATAAGGAGTACACAAGGAATACACAAGGAGTACATAAGGAGTACATAAGGAATACACAAGGAGTACATATGGAGTACACAAGGAATACATAAGGAGTACATAAGGAGTACATAAGGAGTACATAAGGATTACATAAGGAGTACATAAGGAGTACATATGGAGTACACAAGGAGTACATAAGGAGTACATAAGGAGTACATAAGGAGTACATAAGGAGCACATAAGGAGCACATAAGGAGTACATAAGGAGTACACAAGGAATAAATACATAAGGAAATCAGGTTCCATGTTGTAGTTTTCATACGGATTTATACGAATCAAGAGAGTTCTATGGTTTTGAATAGTATGAAACGACTAAAATTTTTTTTTTTTCGAATTTTCACCCATATAACCATGAACTGCTGGGACTCTACTGTGAGTTCTGGAATCAAATCAGGTTCTATGTTGTAGTTCTGATACGGATCTATGAGAAACAAACAGTTCTACCCTCAAGAGTGGGTTGAAACTATTGAAATAGATATTTTTCGACTTTTCCACACAACTTGGAAAATCATGCTGCCACTTGAGTTTTTTAAAAAAATCGCCAGGACTATTCTTGAAAAGTATCAGGAACTGTAGATCTCAGCTGCATTCACTAGAAAATTACATTTGGTTATTATCTACTGGACAATGATCTGCTATAGGAAGTTGGCAGATCATTTTGACAATTATTTTTTTCATAGAAAACCCCCAGAACTATTCTTGAAAAGTATCAGGAACTGTAGAACTATAGTGCATGCGATAAGAACTCACTTTTATTTTTGATCTGCTGGACAATGTTCTGCTAAGTTTACTCACATACAAATCTGCGGGTCCTGGTGACATTTCGCCCACATTCATCACCTGATGGTAAATGATCACCGCCACCCATTGACACCCACAACACCAGAGGGGTCGCAAGTGCGTTGCGTGATGTTGAAATTTGTAATTGGCCATATTTTATACAAACTTTTACTTATTCTATCTTTTTAGTTGTAAGTTTTCTTAAAACATATAAAATAAAATAAAATGACTATAGTCATTAACCAGGCACAATACATATATCTGATATATCCAAAAATTTCATAGAGAAACCCATGCTCCTCTATCTCAAATTTAACAATTTGCACTACTTAGTTTTTTAATTAGATAGATTATTAGATGTATTTGGCTGAATTTGACGAAATTATAAATACAACAAATTTAGTATAGAAATAAAATACGGAATGTTTAGTTCTCCGTAATCCATTACGGAGAACTAAACATTCCGTATTTTAATTTCAACGATAAAAGATTATTCTGTCCACAGAATAATCTTTTATCGTTGAAATTAAAATCATCAACCCATAAACAGTGATGGGAAACTAAAAAAAAACGATAATTTAAATAAAAATCGTTTATTTCGAAAGAACACAAATAACAGACTTTATTATTATTAACTTTAGCTTTACGTTGTCTATAAGGTATGCATTATTCAATAAAAAAATACACAAGCAAATGTATCAGTTATAATGTATGTAGGTATTTACTTAGTTACTAGTTAAAATGGTATAAAAAATATTCAAAAACAAACAGGATTGGAAACAGGATACAATTATATCGGAGATATAAAAAGAAGTTTCGTAATCCTTCTTAATATTATGCAGATTCCAACATTTATGCCGCGTACTCTTCATTGTCGATTAATTGACATTATGCTGCTCATGTCATTATGCTATTGGCAGCACTAATGTAAATGAACTCACAACCCCGTACAGGCCAATACGGAGTTTTTTGAACTCCGTGACGCACTGAAAGGTAATTTTTACTACCTGGGCGGAACGGGGTTCATAAGACCCTGTATATGTTTAATATATCACCTGCTTCTATATTCAGCAAACAAGACAAAATTTATAGTTGTCTCTTTCATGCAGTTATTGATTACAGAGAAACAGCTAGCACCAGCGATTAGACACATTTTTTTTCTCCCGTAGTGAGTGAAAACAGCGTATGGGGTTGAAAAGACAAAAAAGCATACGGCCCACCTGATGATAAGCGGTTACTGTAGCCTATAGACACTTACAATACGAGGGGTTTTAGTGTAGTATAAGGGTCGAAGACAGCTCAGTCGGACAGCTCCAATTTCCATGATATTACTCCCACTATGCCCTAGGTAGCCTTCCTCAAACGTGGCGTGGATGGAATTGAGATATTAACTAATTCAACAAGTTATCAGAATCTACTTATTCCACTTCTGTTTCCACGCCTTTTTTAAATATTTTAATGAATCTCTTTAATATTTATATCTTACTACTATAAAATCGAAAAGGACCTGTGTCTTTACTTTGCAGATATTAAAAGAAAAACAAGTTTCTAAACTCTATACTTGTCTTTTTTTTATAAACCAAACCCGGTTTATGAAAAAACAAGTATAGAGTATATAAACGTCCCCGAATCCGAAAATGTGGTTTTTGGAATTCTTGTCTGTTTGTTAAAGGTTGGCGCAAAATATAATGAATATATTTTAATTTTGTGCTCACTGTTGGAATATACATAAGCTCGATTGATGATCGATCTTATCTCGTCGTCTTATGTCGGGGCTGGTCAGCGCTTACTATCAATGGCAATCTTTTTCTGTTTAATTATTATACTGGATTAATTACTATTGTACACATCAAACTGCATTATTGTCATGAACTATTCAGAACAAAATTGTAAACCAAGATTAACATTGTTATCATGTATTCTTTTAAAAGGAGTTTTTTTAAAGAGTTTATTGCCGGTGCTTCTGGTAAGACCCATTTTTTGGTACCATACAACTGGTTTTGACTTTTCAAAGATCAAAGTCTAAGTCAAAATACTTATTTTATTCAAGATAAACTACTAGGTACTGCTTTTTGAACGTCATTACATTAAGAGAACCCCCAAATCGCTAAGGTGCTATTTTAATGGTCTTGACTTTAAACGAGAGCGAAGCCGCGGGAGAATGCTAGTTATAAAATAATAAAAACTAAAAACCACGGTGGTTGAAATGCGACCTAAAGTTTGAATGATAGAGTTTCCTCCTGTTTGATTTTGACAGTCCCAACGTAAACAATTCATATTTAGTTTAATAGGTACATAAGTTTTATCTTTCTGCTCTCCTCCATATAGATCTTTAAGGTCTATACGGAGGGGAGCAGAATGATAAAATATGAATTATGTAAAATCTCACACTCCTCAATGCGTGCTCAAGGATCTAGTGGTTACAAAAGAGGCTGCTAATGGTGTGAAGAATCACAGTATTAGCAAGAAGAAAGAAGTTCGTATCCAGGATAATACCAATTATTTTTTCCATTATATTCTAAAGCACTGCCTTATTAGTCTAGTGGTCTTAACCGCGACTACAACACTAAAGATCCCGTGTTCAATGCCCAGATCGAGCAAAAAGTTAAGAATTAAGAAAAGGGTTCTCTATGAGATTTATTGATCAGTAGCAGCTCGGATTTTGGATTTGTGCTACGCCTCTGTAACCTTTCGGGGAATGTAGGTGTGATCGCATGTTATGTGGTATCAGAATACCACATGCCATCACGCTTATATATATAAACATAGCCTATATCCTACTTCAGTACATATTCAATAGCCTCGCCCCTATAACTTGGGACCTAAAAACATACCAACGATGAAAATAAAACTACTTTTTATGGATTTTATCGCGGTGTTATTAAACCCGACGTTTCAGACGCTAATAATATCAATAGAATGCGATTGAATCTGTATAAAAGTACAGGGAACCATGGTATGGATGGCATGGTATGGGCATGTGATGAGGATAGAAGAAGCGCATGTCACCAAGAGAGTGATGAATATAAGTGGGATGAAGGGGTAGAGGGAGGCCAAAGAAAAGATGGATGGATTGTGTTAAAGCGGACATGATAGAAAAGGGAGTAAATAATGATGTGAGGGCTGACAGAGGTGAATGGAAGAAAAAGACAAACTGCGACGCCCACAAATCAATTGGGACAAGGGCAGGAAGATGATGATGATGATGAAATCTCTAAAAAAGTAGATTTTTTTCAATGTCAAATCCGCGTAAGTGTCAGAAATGAAAATATACTGGCGAACTGAGTGGGTATACCAATAGGGACACATCTGCCTTACGTGATGCTATGCTATGTTATCTGATTAATAAAATCAATGTTATTATCAATCAGTAATTTGTGTGACACCTATGTTATTGACAAAAAGTAAACATAGACGTGTAACGTGTGAATCATCATAACATCAAAATAAGAATCAATCCTACATATTGACAAGAATCCATTCAATACCAACACCCATACTGGATAGATATGGATGCAAAATTATAATTTCCAAAAAGCTAAATATGATATTGTATGATGTCATACAATGTCACTAGTTTTCTTTTTCTAAAATGTATATTGAACCCTCACTTTGTCTCATTCTCGCAATATATCCATAAAAAAATGCTATATTTTAATTAAAAAAGAAGGAAAACGTAAAAATAACGATACGAGGAAAAGAGAAGATTCTAATAAAAAACGTGCGTCAATATTTCAAGTCCGTATATAAGGTATTTCGACAGACTGGGAGACACAGATCGACATGGCGCGTCTAACAGTCGCAGTACTTGCCTTGGCACTGCTTGCTTGCACCTACGCTGCACCAGGTATTGCTTTAATTATTAATTTCAAAGTATAGTATTTTTATACATATTCAAAATCTTTAATCACAAATAATAAATTTCAACAAAATAAACCACTCCGCTATAGCTTGCATGTTGGTAACAGGTCTTAATTTTTTTTTGTATTTGATATTTAACATAACGACGCCAACATTTTATTGCGTCAAACCGTCAAAATCAAGACGTGAATCCCCGATTCTAATAGAAACTAATAAATTTAAGTAGTATATGCAAATTATTATCCTTCAGATGGTTATGATTTATATACTGTGTTTAGTTTTAATTGTATAGGATATGATATATCCTTTAAGTAAAGGAGTACACTAACAGGAACTATTTTTGTAATATATTAAGTAACACCTTGTGTATATTATTTGTTTGAAATACTGAAATGAAGACGGCAAAACCTACCTTTTTGGTAAACAAACCTATTTACCTAATTGCTTACAAAATAACCCTTTTTACTAGAATGCAGTCTAATCATCGCTAACATAAATATTATGAATTTAATTTACAGCGTATAGCACTGATAGTGACCGCGCCGTCTTTGATAGTGGTAGCAAGAGAGGTGTTGAGAGTGGTGGCGCCCAAATCAGCTCAAGCGGTGGCAGCCACGGCAGTCCACACGGCTTCGCCAGTATTGACGCTGACTACGGCAGTGTCAGCAAAGGGCCCGGGGGCCTCCGTTCCAGGCGCTGGAGCTCTAGTGCCAGCGCCAGCGCCAGTGCCAGCGCCAGTTCCAGTGGCCGCGGCGCTAGCGCCGCCGCCGCCGCCGCTGCAGCTGCAAGTGCTGGTGGCGGCGGCAGTGCTGCCGCCGCTGCGGCCGCCGCTGCCGCCAGTGCAGGACGCTAAGTGGATTAATGGACGATACTGGTGAATATACAGTTTTTCTATTCGACTCTACGCCCTGAAAACCTGTGTTCATTTGAATTGTTTAAATTGTCTAATAGAACAGCAACGTGAATGTGAATTCACATATGCAAGAATATCCTACAGTAGATTCAGTCAGGAAGAGTTATTTTTTAGGAAAAAGAATCAGTTAACGTTTATCTAACTTTGATTATATTGAAATTTTAGTTTTAAGAATATTGTTTAGTAAGGTATCAACCGTATCTACCAACATACAAAACCAAATGTTAGTAACAACTATATTATTAAGTGCTGTGTTGTGTTGTTACACGTAGATCTTGATTTTCCCAATCCTATCAAAATTTACACTTTTCCTTTCTTAGCGGATATTTATAATACATGCCAAATTTCGTTTTTATGCTTTATAGTTTTCGAGAGCTCGTAATTAATCAGTGAGCGAGTAGTATTGAAACGGTCTACCCGTGACGATGAACGCTGTAAAGGGTCCGAAACGTCGGGATTAATAATATCAATATAACGCGATAAAATCTCAATGTATAATATTTGTGTAAATGTCAGAAATCAATGATCGAGTAGTATGTAGCTATTATATTAGGTATAGGATATTGATTGCCATATAAAAATTGTATTTTTTTTCGTTGTTTCAGACGCTAAGCAAACAATACCAGAAGAAGCTTTAAAATAAAATGTATAAACCTAATGTGATAAAACAAACAGGTTTTGTTGTGCCACATATTTTTGCTGTAATTTATTAATTAAATCCTTCATTATTCAAACTGCATCATTAGAGTCTAGTTGTCGTAAGCGCGACTGCGATGCTAGAGGTTCTGGGTTCGATTCCCAGGTCGAGCAAAGAGTTATTGGTTTCTCTACGGAATTCTAAGTAGTGGCTTGGGGTTTGGATTTGTGACCGGTTAATGGCGATGGGCCTGCCATCTATTATATGGAATTTAAACATAGAGGCGAACTGTGGGGGAATACACACATCCGTACGTGGATGTTTTTTTGATTAAATTCTTTATGATTATCAATTCCATAATTCGAATTGAATCGATACTATCCAAAGCCTTCCTAGTTTTGTGCCCGAAAAATGTTAGGGCACATATAAAAAATAGGGAAATATGAGATACCTAAATTTCCAGAATTATATTAATTCCTACAAAATAAAACAAAAATATTATTTTTACCCCTAAATAATATTTCGCACAATCCCAGTCCCACTTGCACCTGATTGATCCTTTTTATTATATTTAGGACTAGCTAGCACCCGCAGCTTCGCTTGCTTTGCAAGACATTATACCTAATCTGAAGAATGTTCATGTGGAATAATTTAACTTTCAAATAGTGAAAGAATTTTTAATAAAGATGTATAGTTTGATTTTAAACATTTGATTATAAACATAAATACAGACGCCAGCAGGTCAAGCTATCCAAAACTATCAAACTTTCCCAATCGAATATGAACCTTATTGTTTTGTATTAAACTTGAAAATCTAACAAAGACATTTGACAGATTGGGGAGGTTGATGTGCTGACCTCTGTACTTACTTACAAAATCCGCACCCTCTCTTTATAATATAAGTAAAGATTACTTATGTAGAACATAACTTAAATCAAAAATAGAAATTTAACATACATACATACATACATACCATCACGCCTGTATTCCCCGAAGGGTTCGGCAGAGGTGTACTAATGTACACCCACATTTCGCCGGTATGTTTAGGTCCCATGTAATAGGGGGCGAGCCTATTGCCATTAACCGGGCACAAATCCAGACTCCGAGCTGCTACTGAGAATTTCATTGAAAAACCCAATAACACTTTGCTCGACCTGGGGATCGAACCCAGGACCTCTAGCGTAGCAGTCGCGCTTAGGACCACTAGACTAATGAGGCAGTCTCGTAAAGTAAAGTCTCAGTCAAGTAAATTTAACATACCTATACATATAATTATATTTACTAAATATAATTTGACTGTGTGCAGCTGCGTGATTCAATAACCGCATTGATAAAATGCCAACTTTGTACATAAGACTTTGTACATAACATAGGTAATACGTATGGGACAACGCGCGCGTTATACATATACGCGCTAGTAAAATTCGATCTCAGGCGGGGTTTGAATCTGCTTTCTGACCAGACATACCACAACGTGTTAACGCGATCATTTTTAGGTTGTGAGCAGTGATAGCCTAGTGGTATGACCATTGGACTGTTAAGTCAAAGGTCTCGAGTTAGAACCCAAGCACGCACCTCTGACTTTTCGAATTCATGTGCGCTTTAATAATTAATTATCACTCGCTTAAACGGTGAAGGAAAACATCGTGAGGAAACCTGCATACCTTAGAGATTTTTCTCGACGGTTTGTGAAGTCTGCCAACCCGCACTAGGCCAGCGTGGTGGACTATAGCCTAATCCCTCTCAATATGAGAGGAGACCTGTGCCCAGCTGTACAGGTACAGGGACAATATATGGGTTGATGATGATGATGATGATGAGAAAGGGACGGCACTATTTAATTTATAGAGCGACATCCCTCTCTCTCAATCGGAAAACGATCGCAATAATAGGTTGTGATACAGCCACAGGGGTCGGCAACCTGCGGCTCTTTCAATGTAAAGTTGTGGCTCTCCAGGTCCATACGCAAAATTTTATACTTAATATTAAACGGGTATGTTTATCTGAGCCATTTCCTAACTGTATTTGGGTCGGCTTCCAGTCTAACCATATGCGGCTGAATATCAGTATTTTACACGAAACGACTGCCATCAAACCTCTTCAACCCAATTTCTGGCGAATACCCGATATCCTGAGGATGGACTCGCTGTCAGGCTTTCTAAGGTACTGACTACCACTGACGACTGTCATAAGTGTTAGTATGACATTCGGGACTTCACTTGCTCTCCGAGGAATGGAAAAATACCATTCTTAACACATCAAGATTCCCATCCACAGACTCACCGCGATTAGAACAGCTTAACCTTGCAGATTGGTTGAACAGGGTAGTTATTACTTAGCCACGAGCCCCTCCAGATAATACAGGATGTATCAAAAACCCTGTCCGATCCTTAAGGGTCGTATAAGGTGTCGTATTACGTACACAAACACGTAAACGATAATTAGATACGAGATATTTTTTTTTCCCCGATTAATTTAAATATAATTTTAAAAAAAACTAAGCCTTTTACATGTCAACACTCAATCCACGAAATAAAGTTTATTCAACTCGATCTACACTAGTGTCAAAGAAACCGCCCGAGCAATTTGCCGCTTTTTGATCCTTTGTCATGTGCCGCCAGCCCGCTCTGTCGCGTGCCGCCAAACAAATTTAATGCGAATGAATCTTACCTACTGGGCCTACACGTAGATATTAGCTGATATCGATTAGGCATAGTTATGTTTACCTAATAATTGACGTTCTTTTGTGTTTTTCATAAGTATCAGCTGTTACGTATTAGTCATAGGGATGATTACCTCCTACCGGGCCTACGCGTAGGTATCAGCTGGTATCGTACAGGAATAGTGTTGCTTACCTAATAGGTACCTAAATAATTATTGACGTGGTTTTTCAAGAAACAATGAACTAAATGTATTGCTTTGTTAAAATTCTTTTGTAAAACATGAACTTGATATCTACAAAATTCTGCGATCGTGTTCCTTAAGTGAACTTCCAATAGGTACTTACTGATATTCCACGTCGTGTTTTCGTGGTCTTTCGGCATTAGGGTAATGAGTCTTGTACTCATTCATGGACACTGCTTGACACGTGTTCGTACACGTGTACACGTGAACTTCAAGTTCATGGAGACGTTGGATACACGCTCCGACGGCACTGGCATACCTTGCCTAGCAAAACGCAACCCATACTCTCACTCACTCGTAGTCTTTTCGAACATCTGCATAATTGCAGCATAAGCACATTGGAACACGACATTGACAACAGATTGGCATACGACATTACTCACGATACGATAGGTAATCGAGGTGTTAAGAGATTCACGGACGTCCGATCGGAAGCGAATTCTACGCGAGACTGACATGTCAAGGACAACAATTGGCTTACACGTGCCGCTCTGTAGGTAGTTAGGTACAGTCTGTCGGCGACGACAAAGCGCGCATGGAGCGGCACCGCTTGGCGGCATCCTTTGAGGTAAAAATGAAAAATAAATTGGTAAATATTAAAAGATTTCGCCGCTGGGTGGAGTATTGTCAACTTATGAAATTTTCCCATATTTAGTGGAGAATTGTGTAAGTTTATTAGAAGAAGAAAAATCGATACTTTCTGGTTTCTTTAATATCGTATTTTTATTTATGTTTATTAGTAAGTATATAAGAAAAGGAATACGCCTCTTTCGGATCGGACAGGGTTTTTGTTACATCCTGTATAATAAAATAAATAATATCGTTTATTTTAATTAATCATACATATCTAATATAGGTACGGTCAAAATAAGAGTTAAGTATACAGGCAGCTAATTAAACATCATGTTTTTTTAAAGATTGTGTAATCTGGGGGCACGGCAGTGCGCCCCCGCCAAGACGAGCGCGAAGCAAACACTGCCGTACCATCCTTTACTGGAACCATTTCGCCGCATTTTCAGGCCCCTATTTGAGAACCTCTGGATAAGACCAGAAAACAGAAATTTTCGTCATCCAGTAAGCTATAATTACATACTTAAAATCCAAAATTTCAAGTCTGTAGGTCATTTAGTTCCGGAGTTAAGCGAAAGCAAAGTTTCGCATTTATGACACTCGCTCACTCACTCACTCACTCACTCACTCATGATCATCAAAATAGAACTAGTACTTCCCATAAACTCAGAGAGCTGAAATTTGGTACAGAGTTAGGGTTTAATGGCCACATAAAGGGAAAACTATAAAAACTAGGATAATCGAAGATCTGGAGTACCTGGTGACCCTAATTAGAAAACACAAGAGCCCAACCAAACTATTAGAGATATCGACATATAATAAGCCCACGTTTCTACAAAAAGAAGTGAAATCCCATGAAAAACTAGCCAAGTCTCGATGGAGCTGCTTGTTTATCTCTAAAAAGTAATGAAATCTAGCTAGACAAAGTCGTGCCAAGTCTAAGGTTCCTTACTGCGATTTCTTTATTATTTATAGTTAATATTGTGTGACTTGGCCGTTGACTTGTACCCTTGTTGTAAATTCAAATCAAGCAGCTCCATCGAGACTTGGCTAGTTTTTTACAGAATGTTTTTGATGGGATAATGTATAACGCAATATGTGTCAAAACGCAAGTATTGTAAGCTGCTATATATGAAACCCTTTGACGGGTAATTATTTAAATCACAATCTGTGTAAAGATGCAGATTTCGTTCGCTACCTGTATACCAAACTCTTTTGTTGACTGTACCTATCCGCAAATTTTATAATAAATACCTATAATATCGAAACGAAAAATTTTAGTGGCTCATGTTAAACTGAGAATTTTCGTAAATTATAACTTTTGGCTCTTCCGTCAAAAGGTTGCCTACACCAGTACCAGACGCTTTAGCCAACTAAGATATCGAGATTCAAAACCACTTGCGTAACAATGCTCTGTCTGAAATCCAATATTTCTTTCGCTTAAAATATTTAAATATGTAGCATGCGTTAATGTTAAATAAATTAATTAAGTCATATTTCAGAATAGCTTTTACCCGCGACTTTGTACGCATAGAATTAGTAACACAATTGTTGTCGGATTGATTTCATGGGATAAGAAGAACTCAATGTTAGGGAAATTCCCGCTTTTTCAACGCCAGCGTTAGTCATAAACTATTAATGTAAGTACCCACATTTCAATCAAATCCCGTAAGTACCTAGTTCTCCTATATCAGTTTTTCGGGATTTCCGGGATATTCCCACATTTTTCTGGGATTAAATACTTTTTATCTCAGAAAATATATCTTAGCCTATAATTTATTCCCGGTCACATACTATGTGTGTACCAAATTTCATGCAAATCGGTTCAGCCGTTTTTGCGTGATTGAGTAACAAATAAACAAACATCCAAACTTTCACATTCATAATATTAGTATAATATGATTTCAGACAAGAAGGATTTCAAAACAGCAACAATGAGAAATATATAACCCCTACCAAAAAATATATGGATCCCTGAAAACTAACATTGGGTATATGAAAGCACAGACGACAGAGACTTAGACAATTGGATCAATTTCATTTTGCGGTCAGTCCGACTGTCCTGTCGGTGCCTCTTAGCTCCTAAACTCTATTTATTAGCACTAGACTAATAACGATGGAGTAACGACAGTTATTGAATTTATACTAAATAAATTATTGAATTTTATATCTATTTATTTGTAAATGGTAAATAGATTAGTATGTAGTATTGTATTCGTGAAATAACGTATCTTATTAATAACTATTATCGAAATAACGCTGGCGTTATAACCGTTATTTGTCTAACGTTATAATGAATGAAGTGTAAACTAATTTAATTATACTTTAAATATATTATTTTTTTAAAGCTGGCTTCTATTCCCAGGTCAAGAAAGTTAAATGAGTTTTTCTATGAAATTCTTAGTTTAGGAGCTCAGAGTTTGGATTTGAACCCGGTTATTTGCAATAGGCTCACTAATTTTACATGGGGACCTAACATACCGGCGAACTGTAGGTGTACAATAGTACACCTCTGCCTAACCCTTCCGGGAATATAGGCTTCATGGTATGTTATTTATTAGATAATAGTATTAAACGAATCCTTTTCAGCCATTACGTTTAGTACCTTAAATTAAACATATAGCAATACGACGGAAAGTGTCGACAGCAAATAAAATCAAAAGGCAATTTAATTTTAGCTTTTCTGATATTTTTGTACTTTTCTAGATATGAATTAGTAATTTTTACTTTAGATTTAAATAACTAATATTACCTCACATTGAGACGTCTGTAGTCTAGTGGTTCGAGTGTCGGACTGCTGATCATGAGGTCGTGGGTTCGATTCCCACAGGACACAAATATTTGTGTGGTACAGGACACAAACATAAGTTTGTGTTTGTCTGGGTGCTTCTTATGTATTATAAGTATGTATTTACTACAATAAAAATATTTAAATATTACATACATTGTCTGATACCCATTTTTTTTTTTTTTTTTTATTATATAGCGGCTTAAGTATCACTGCGACCGCAGTCGGTCTATTGTGATCGCCACTTGTTGCATTAGAGCTCACCGCTAAACCCCGCGGCTACTATAAACTGCAGGATTTGCTTAGGGTTGAGCTCTTTTATTTCATCTGGGCTTACGATATGTTTCCCTAGATGAACACTGCGCTTGTGTATTAGAGACCCGCATTCTCCCAGGAGATGAAGTGGCGTTTCGTCCGCCTCCTCACAACGCCGGCAGGTTCGCGTGTCACTCAGCCTTAGGTTGAACATGTGCTTGTTTAAGCAGCAGTGTCCTGTTAAGGCTCTCGTTACAATGCGCAAGTGGTTCCTATTTAATGCTAGGACAAGGTTTGTGTGCCGTTTATTGTAGGCTTTAATTAGAGCTTTGGAGTGCACCATGCCTGGCGATTCCTTCCAGAGCTTCGTAGCAGTTTCATAACTTGAGTCCGTTATGGCTCTTAGAGCAAGGGCTTTCGGTATTCCACAGAAGGGCTCGGATCCCTGCTGCGTACCACTAGCCCCCGCTCTAGCGAGTTCATCGGCACGTTCATTGCCAATGATGCCCGCGTGACCTAGAACCCATCTTAAAATCACTCTATTCATCATTCCTAGAGAGTTCAGTTTAGCCATGCAGTCTTCCACCAGTTTCGACGAAATAACGTTCGAATCAAGCGCTAAAAGAGCTGCTTGGCTATCAGAGTTTATGTATATTGTTTGATTGATGTAGCGCTTTTGCAGATTGGCTTCAGCACATTCCACGATGGCGTAAACCTCTGCTTGGAAAATGGAGGCGTACTGCCCCAAGTTAACGCTTTTGTGGAACTTGGGTCTCTCTCCATGTATTCCGCAGCCTACATTCTGTCCCATTTTGGACCCATCGGTGTACCAGATTAGGCAACCGGCCTTGTATGGTAACTGGCCTTTAGACCAGTCTTCCCTTGAAGGCATTTCTACGGAGTAGTGTTTTAGGTAAACATGCCGTAGCAACATGGCATCTGTTGTCATGCTAAGTAATGGCGTTTCCAAAATTGAGTCCTGTAAGGTCCTAAATTTTTTGGATAGCCAGTTTTTGCCCTGGATGCTGGCTCTATACATGCTGGCTTTCGCCTCCCTGTATATGAATACATGTAGAGGCGGCAGCCCCAAAAGGGCATTCAGCGCCATCGCGGGGCATGTAGACATAGCTCCTGAGGCAATAAGACAGGCAGTTCTCTGCAGACTGTCTAGTTTTTGTATAGTGGTCACCTGATGGGCCTTGTCATACCATGCCACTGATGCGTACGTAATAATCGGCCGCACAATGGCAGTGTACAACCAGAGCGCAATTCTGGGATTTACACCCCAGTTGCTACCCATAAGGCGGCCACTAACCCCAAGTGCCATCTTGGCTTTCTTTAGTATGTTCGCCAAGTGCGAGTTCCACGACAGTCTTTGGTCGATGGTGACGCCCAAATACTTGACTTCCGTGGACTGAATAATGATCTTCCCGTTCAGCTTTGGCATTGTGAGTTTGTCCAAACGCCGTTTTTTCGTAAAAGGTACAATAACAGTTTTGTCAGCGTTAACAGAGAGGTCACTTCTGACGCACCATTCACTGACAGTGTTAAGTCCCTTTTGCATGATGCTTGTAATTGTCGATTGACAGAAACCTCTCACTATGATGACAAGGTCATCTGCGTAACCCTGCGCGTCAATTCGGAGTTCAGCCAACCTGTGTAGTAACTTATCCACCGCGAGGGTCCATAGTAATGATACCCATAGTACAAGCTTATTTCTATTGTGCCTTTCGATTGCCTTGCGGTCTGAGCTTGTCATGCTCACTAAAATGTCCTGCTGATGGTGGCGTTGTGTGTCGGGACGTTTTATTCCCTGCAACATGGTTGAGTCGAACGACGCCGATACACACGTCATACTCGTGAACGGGTGCCGTCTGTCGGGGCTGGTCAGCTCTTACTGTCAATGGCAATCTTTTTCTTTTATTTATTTATATTATTTTTTATTCTGGATTATTTTGTTAGTAGGTACACATCAAACTGCATTAACTATTCTTATCAAACTTGTAAATCAAGATTAACATTGTAATCATGTTGTTTTTAAAAAAGAGTTTCTATGGAGTTTCTTGCCGGTTCTTCTCCATAAGACCCACTTTTTGGAACTGTGCAACTAGTTTTGACTTTTCAAAAGTGCTACTTTATTAGTCTAATTGAAATAAAACATTTGACTTTGACTTGACTTGACTTGAATTCTTGGTAAGTAATATTTATAACAATTATTATATCTTTCAGTGAAATTACTGGGAAAAGGTCTCAACGAGCGAGTAATACTTACCACTGCTTTTACTGTCGTCTATAGGCTGCAGCTCCCACTTTGCTTCAGGCGGCCCGTCATCCTCCTAGCCTCTTCCAAAATGAGGCGGTCTACTTTCAATCTAACCAGATCCGGCTGAATATCAGCACTTACTTATCACAAAGCAACTGTCATCAGACCTTTTTTTTATAGTACGTTTTAAATGTTTTCATGGTTTTCGAGGGTGTTGAAGCCGATAGTGCGGTCAAAATGTAAATCCAAAATGGCGGTTGGAATAAATTTTCAACTTTTTCGTCATGGGTGTCGTTTTCATGGTTTTCTATGGTGTTAAAACCCATAGCGCTGTCAAAATGTCAATCCAAGATGGCGGCTGCAATAAATTATCAACTTTTTCGTTATGGGTGTCGTTTAAAGTACTTTTTTTATTCTGCTAAGTTGGCAAACAAGCATACGGCCCACATGATGGTAAGCGGTTACCGTAGCCTATAGACTCTTGCAACACCGAGTATCACTTGCGCGTTACCGACCCTGGATTGAAAGAGGAATAGTTGCGTTGGCAGTATAAGGGTCAAAGTCCCCCCACTGCCAATACAACGTTTCCTCGTGGAGCACTTGCTTGCTCACCGTAAGAAACACAACACAGCTCAAAGCAATGTTATTTTACTTCGATTTTCTGCAAGGCGGAGGTACTTCCCCATTCAATCAAGTTCAGTTCCAATTTGAGACACAAACAACCTGGACCGACGGCTAATTGCTCCCTGAGGCACGGAGGGGTCTCGATGTGTTGAGAATGATCACCTATCCACTTATTGAACGCGGCAAGTGCAGCTTAACCTTACCGCTCCATCATCATCATGTTTATTATTTTATTACTTAGGTACATCAAAAAAGTTAGAGGACGCCAGAATTGTAGATTTTTCGATGAAACCAAACCAGTTGCTATCATAATGACTGGTTTTAGACTACGGTAAATTCTTTATTTATTTTTTATATTTAGGCTATTAGGCGTTAGTTTTCTTGAAATCGTTCTTTATACATATATTAAGGATACCGCATTCAAGGCAAGTGTTGTGTAGTACCTACACAACACTTGCCTTGAATGCGTTTAACCCTAATCTTACCTGATGATAAGCACACACAGTCTAAGATACTAATACAAATACAAATCTTTATTGCTTTCATATGTATTTAGGATGGTAACATCCTAAAAAATTGAAATATAATTAGGTATCAATATGAAAACCTGTAAGGGTGCTGCAAAAAATTTATAATTCTATGTCTTTAGGTAATATATAACATTATATTAATAATAACAAAGTATTTATTCTTATCTCAAAGCAGTTATACAATTATTACTTCCATTATAATTACTTATTATTTATATTTATATAGTCATGTAATGTAATGTCACTTAATATGTTGTGGTGGTAATTGTTTATCAATTACTTATAAAAAAAAAACTCTTGTAGTCTGTAGTAGTATTTTGCTTTTTACTTGTATATACTCTATTATATTTTATTGATTTGTCTGAAGCCCACGGACACACTATATAACACAATAAAAGTAAACCGGTCTTATATTTTTGTTCTCTTTGTCTTTTAGTAACATAATTATAAAGTCGAATCACAACACACTGTGATAATGTGAACTTACTCATAAAACCTTTTTGATTTAAACGGCGACTTACCGCCTGCACGAGCATTCAGCGTCGTCATCTGCAGCCGAATGTCCAGTGCCGAGGGAAAGACCCGCTCCAAACAGATTTAACAGTCGATAATAAACAAACCAATTCGTAGAATACAATAATAACAAAATAATATTTCCTTATCAGCTCAACGCTTACAAATAAAAAAATATTTCCAGGTATCTACAAGGAGATATAGGTACTATATAGGTCGGTTATCCACTATTCTGCTATACTTTATGGTATAGTATAGCATAGCACTAGTAGTAGCAGTAAAATGTTTTGCATGGAAAACTGGGATAAATAAATAAAATCATCCGTGCCTCAGAGAGCACGTAAAGTTGGGTCAGGTTGTCATGCGAATACCTATGAAAATCGTTAGTAGTAGTCAGAAGCCCAAAAAGCCTGTCAACCGACTGGTTAACAGGCTTTAGAAAGCTTAGGAAACTGGCAGGAAACAGGCTTAGGAAATTAGGTTGAAGAGATCTGATGTCAGTCGCTTCGTGTAAAATACTGATATTCAGCCGCATCTGGTTAGACTGGAAGCCGACCCTAACACAGTTGGGTAAAGGCTCTGAGGAAGATGCGTATCTATATGGAATCCATACAGATAGTTATAATCCGTACTATGGATTATAACTAATATGTATAATTGCAGACACATCTGCAATTGTCTACATGTATATATAAACCTAGAGTTTTAAAAACAATAAAAACTTTACTTATTCACCAACGCGACCGACATGCGTCAAAGAAAATATAAGGCACCATTGTACAGCTAAATCGTACAGTATACCTAAGATGATATTACAAAAAGACATTTTCTTCCACGTGAACGTTAAATTTTGAAACGTGAATTGAACGTAAATAATGAAATCAATTAGGCTATAGCTTTAGCTTAATTTTTTAGTACAAGTATAGCTTGTTGACTATATCCTTGACTGGACGTAAGACCTTATCAGTCGTGTATCGACGCAATATTTACAATCAACGCGCTATACAAAAACTCTCGGCCACTTGAATGTGTTAACGAATGAATTATAATATATAAATGTATTATCATATTTCAAAAGGGTTCCGCAATGCATGTTAAAACTTAATTGTTAGATAATATTCTGCTAAAATAAGTACGTAATACAAGTATCTAACCTTGTTGCTAAGGTTTTTGCCTTACATACAATAAAGGGCTCGAATTGGTGTGTGTATAGCTTGTTGTAAGTACGTATACACCCATGCATGTTATGTATGTAGTAGGTACAGAACAATCCGGATATAGCGACCGCGAAGGTACCAGACTGGCGACTATACGTCGTACATACAAAACGGTGAGATAATTTAAAGCCTTGTTTATTCTTATTTCATACATGACTATTATAGCTTTTGCCCGCAGCTTTGTTTACGTGGATGTCGATTATAACAGTATCTGTCTTAAAGTTTGTACCACAAGTTTTACAACAATCAAATTAATTTAGTAGTCAGCGTAAGGCGCGACTAACACACAAAATAATCTAATTCTTCCCCAACAACTCAGCCCTTCTAGAAATCCAAGGTTTTATTATTTATGTACCAATACTACATAATTATGTGTATGAGTAAATGAATAAACGTCAACGAAAACAATTTTACGTAAGTAGTCTTGTTTATAAGAACCGGGTCGATATATAAGGTGATTCGGGAAACTGGGAGGCACAGAGCATCATGGCCCGTCTAGTAGTTGTTGTACTTGCCTTAGGGCTGTTCGCTTGCACTTACGCTGCACCAGGTACTGCTTGAAAATACAATCAATATTATTAAAATATTATATTTATTTGTTTTTATAGAAAGATTCAAAATTATGATTGAAGACAGGCACACTGCATTTTTAATTTTCAAAGTAAAAATATATCTACTGAAGAGAGAAGTTCTACTAACTTGTGCCCAAACAGTGCCAATAAAGTTATGTCTTACTCACTTTCTAACATCGATCTTTTTTCCCTGGAAATTGGTACATAAATAAACATTTTAGATCCATGTGACCCCAAAAACAATTGAATCGCTTTGAATTTATAATTTACATGCTTAATCAAAAACTGATAATTATTTGGCCGTCAATTCACAAAGTGATTTTTTAAAACAGGTCATGGCGGTGGAGGCGGGGGCGCTGGCGGCGCCGGCACCCTCTTTGGCGGCGGCGGCAGCGGCGGCACGGGAGGTGGCGGTGGATTTGACGGAGGCGACGGAGGCGGCGGTGGCCAAGGTGGCCCAGGCGGTGGCGGGCCTGGTGGCCCTGGCGGCCTGGGCGGCCACGGCAACGGCGGCTCCAGTTCTAGTGCCAGCGCTGCAGCGTCTGGTTCAGGCGCCTACAGTTACAAGGGATCATACGGGTAAACATGCTTCTCTATTCGACTCTTCGAATGATTCCCTTATTATAAATAGGAACATACCCAAGTGTTGAAAGAAGGAAGAGACAGGAGTATTACAATCCTTGAGTTTATATGATATTGGCATAGGCTATTATGTATTGAAATGAGCTTCCACGGCTTCACCGGATGACCATTTATTTATGTATATGTTACGGGCAAAACCGTAACATAACCGGCCCATTTTGACTACAATATAAGTCAAAATTAGTTTAATTTCTTATATTCTTTATACCATACCGTATAATATACAATGCCATTTAATTTTGTTTGTAGCATCATCTAAGTATGTTTTTTTAAACCTCTCACCGTTTTTTATTAAACCTGAAATAGGTAACCCAATTACCCATTTCAGGGCATATGCCTCTTACAACAAATCCTCCCTGAAGCCTTAGGACATATTAAATAAAAAAATACATTTATTTATTTTACAAACAACTGGATTATTAACATTGTATTGATTTTGTTTCAGACGCTAGGCCGATACTTGAAGATGTCAATGTGATAATTCCAATAGTTTACTCTCTTACCGTACATTATTATTATACTTAATATATATATATATATATATATGTACAGTGTCTGTGTAATAAGTTCTGTCGTTTTAATTAAAACCCTGCTCCAAAGACAATGAAACCGTCACTAAAACCTACAACTCTTTTATTACAAAATACTGTAAGTACTACTTAATTACTAATACTACAGACTAGTATAATAAACATAAATAAGTATACAAAAGTATTATTTCAACTTTTTAGTACAAAAGATAAACTAACAAAAAAAACAGGTCTTGAAATAGTCTGACTCTTTTGTATATGTATACCTAATAAGTACATATAATATTCATCATAATCATCAACCCATATACTCATTAACAGAAGGGACAAAGCCCGAGCTGTCATCGGAACGAAACCAGTGCATTTTCCTGTTGTATCATAGCGCGATAGATGGCGTTGGGATCGATTTAGATCCCGCTATGGTTTCGTTCCCACGGAAAGTATAAGTATTAATTTTTGAATTTAATAAATGTCTCTCTCAACGGTCTTCAATGGTTATATTTGAGGCTCCAGGTAACTGTTGGATGTACCTATGTGGAAGATCATTCACAGGGCATTTCGCAACGAATGACATGCTCCTTAAAATAAAGCTGGCTTTGAATAATTATTGCAGAGCTTGTGAATTCAGGGAAACAATGCAGCACATCTTGTGTGATTGTGACATCCTAGCGACGAAATGGATGAGTAATCTCGGCAACGGGTACCCGAAGCCAGAAGACTATAACTATAAGTTCCTTCCTCTAAGAGGGCTAGCCGCCTTCATGAACCACGTCTTTGAAGAGTAAAGAATGTACCAGGCTGCCGGCTGGGGACAACACAATAGATCACATTTGGTCGAAGTGTGGCTAGCCATGCCAGCTCCCAAAGTTAAGATAAAATAAGATCATCAACCTATATACTGTCCCACTGCTGGGCACTGGTCTTCTCTCAAAGGTTGAGAGGGTTACACACACTTATAAGTTAACATTAATAATAACTAATGTAGCTAGGTATAAATTTTAAACGTTGATCTAAGTAAGTTTTGTGTAAGTTGTAATTATTTTGTGATAAAGGAAAATATTTTAAAATAACGTCATCGACAAAACAAATCCCATCCTATTCTATAATTATACCTACTCAAACATTTATAAAGAAAAGGATTGATTCTCGATCTCGCTTCAATTAAGTCGGAAACTAGTCTGGCAACTCCGGTAATAATTATGTACATTTTTACCGGACTTCAAAAAAGAGGAAGGCAACTATCATTCTTGATAGGTATTACTTACCTACGTCATAATCAGGCATAACTTCGATAGTTGACTGATGTTAAGCGGGAACTGTAACCTGTAGACGCAAGCAAAACCGAGGAAAGACGAACATAAAGATTTAAATATAACTATTGATATCTGACACAAGACTTACGCGAATGTTATACATTGAAATAAAACTACTTTTTTCAGATTTTATCGCCGACGTGTCGGACCCTTTACAGCGTTCATGGTCATGGGTAGACTACCCGATAAAATGAAGTATTCCCGTTTCAGCACCTATTTTTTGAGCACCTATAAAATCCGTAAAAAGTATTTTATGTCAATATTTAAACATCTATTTAAAAGCATCTGACAATACATTGTAATTTGTGGGCAAAACTGCTTAATTTCAGAACAATGTGAATGCGGTTCATTTTGATTCAAAACGTTAGGTAGGTACTTCAAATACCACTACTTTAGGTTACGTTGTTGGTACGGTAGGTACGTTGGTGACAGAAAAGTAACAATCAATGGACACCAGTAACAGTGAGCCACAAACTAGGACTAACTTATCTTGGGACTCGAAAAAATCCATGTCGAAGTCTTGTCGCGGAAAAAACGTAGGGAAAAAAAACGGCAAGCAATGTAGACCTGAACGGTATCTACAGGAAACTACTACTGATTTAATTTTTCATGATAACTATCTAAATAGTGCGGATAATCTCTAATAAATATCTCAATAAAATAAAAAACAGGTAATATACTTTAAAAAATGAGATTCCGTAGAAAATAGAGAACACGAACGATATAAAAACCTTATTATTCAGCTTCCCACTCACGCAATTATAAAAAAAAAACTAGTCTTGGTACATTTTTTTACCAATTGCATAATTATAAATAAATAAGTAAATATTCTTAGACAATTTTACACAACACCATCTAGTCCCAAACCAAGCAGAACTTGTACTATGGGTACTAGACAATGGATATAATACATATATACTTTTTTTTTGTAAATAGATACTTCAAATATACATAAGAAACACCCAGACAAACACAAACACTTATGTTTTAACCACACAAATATTTGTGTCCTGTGGAAATCGAACCCCATGATCCATGAACCCATGCTCAGCTGTCCGACACTCGAACCACTAGACCACAGACATCAAGAAGTCAATTATTTTAAATAGTCTCTCATTATTCTGAAAAAAATAATATTCTCTACTGTTATGTGATTAAATTATACCTTCTTTTTGTTATAAAGTTTGAACTTGTGTTGTAGGGCAAGGGTGTTATGTTGCAATTGTTAAAATATATTTTCTTGTCTTGATAAATTAATTAACGAAAATAAAAGATTATTTTCCTTCGAATGATTCTATGTAAAAAATTTGCTTGTGAGGTATTATTTATTGAATGTAGGTAATATATTATTTTATACAATTAATTTAATTTTTTGGTTTTAATTAAACCTATGTAGAGAGAAGTCGTCTACAGGACCTATTTCATATGAACTGATTCGCGCTAAGAGCAGTTTATCGTTGTAAGGGTTGTATACCTAAAGAAAGAATTCCACTGTAAAGAAAATGGCATTCATGGAGCAGTCATCGGCTACTGTGCTTCAGTTCGCGAGTTCGATTCCCGCATGAAACAAATATTTGTACGGCCCACAGGCATTTTGTCCAGTTGTTTGTGCTTTTGAGAGATATTGATTGATTGATTGATTGATTTGAGAGAATAGATTTTGTAAATCCATACACCTTAAGGGTGGGTTTACAAAATCTATTCTGTTATTATCTTTTTTTTTTGTGATACAGAAAAGAAATGTTTTTTGTGTGAAGAAATTTGTTTTATTTACACATTATGTACTTCTTCGTGAACTTGAAATTGATAGTCTCTAAACGGCATTTAAATCTTTTCAAAATACATCGCTATAATAATATAAACCTCGTTTTCATCAATAAAAAACCTGAATTGAGTGCTTTGTTTTTTCCCAATTGTTCATTATATTTTTTGAAATAAGTAATAAACCTTGTTAATATAGTGGTCGTAAGCGCGGCTGCTACGCTAGAAGTCCAGGGTTCGATACCCTGGACGAACAAAGTGTTATTGGCTTTTTCTTTGAATCTTTCAGTAGCATCTCGGAGTTGGATTTGTGCCCGGTTAATGGCAATAAGCTCGCCCCCTATTACATGGAACCTGCCCATACCGGCGAACTGTGGATGAACATTGTTACTTCACTGCCTAACCCATCGGGGAATACAGGCGTGATAATATGCTATGTACTATATATGCTATAGACTTGATACTTTTTATAATAAATATTGACGTTAATTTGACAGTGGACACCTTCTGTTGATTAAATTCATAGTTCACAATAACATTATTTATCGAGCATAATTAAGTAGGTATTATTAATACTCGCAGAAACTAATTTAACTAAATTATACAATTAAATTTAGTATATGCATTTATGTATTTCTTATATTTATACGACTATCAAGACAAAGTCATAGTGATAACATGACAGTATGTTACGTTTACACTAACTTGATACCTATCTGCTTCACAAGAAGAGCCAAATTGAAATAAAACTATATCATCATTACCCATATACTGTGCCACTGCTGGGCACGGGTCTCCTCTCATATTGAGAGGGATTACGCTATAGTCCACCACGCTGGCCTTGTGCGTGTTGGCAGACTTCACAAACCGTCGAGAAAAATCTCTAGGTATGCAGGTTTCCTCACGATGTTTTCCTTCACCGCTTAAGCGAGTGACAATTAATTATGAATAAGTACCTACATACTTTCTAAAAATATTATAAAAAACTATATACTTACTATAAATTACGACTAAAGTCAGCCTGATAGGCAGAAACCAAATCAATAACTGCATCAAAAACCTTTTTATGAAAATATTCCCACTGTCTACGTCAAACACTTGAAAATTGACGATGAAACCTACTGCAGGCACAATGGTCACGAATACTCCACTTTAAAACCCATACAACATGCAGCCAATAATAGTTTTATTACTCACTCACTACTGAATAAAATCAGTATCTACATTTTAATATAACGAATCCTTAATAATTATGAGGAAAAAAAGCGCGCGAACAAAAAGTGAAGAGTCTAATAAACATTTGCACGTTCATGTCCATGACATAAGCGAGCCTGTATATAAGGTAGGTCGGCAGACTGGGAGACACAGATCAACATGGCACGTCTAGCAGTCGTAGCACTTGCCTTAGGGCTGTTCGCCTGCACCTACGCTGCACCAGGTATAATATACCATTGTTAATTCCATTAGAATAATATTTCTTTAAAAATCATTGAATATGTACTATAAAATAATAGCCTACCTATATCTATATTTTACCTCCTGAAATTGCGGAAGATGTAAATAGTAAAAAAAGTAATAGTTTAAAAAAACGTTAAAGACAGTTCAGTTCTTACAAAATGTTATCTTCTAATAACATTTTGTAAGAACTAAACTGTCTTATAAAAATGACTAAAATAAGTAAGTAGGTACGCGTGTCTATTATAATAGTAGTAATAACTACTTAGTAAAACTTCAAGTTCGTTTACTAAATTACTTGAATTTCCGTCAAATACCAATGACCTGCATGTAAGGGTTTTATCAAAACATTTATTACATGTCTCTTCATCGTGGGTCTGGGTATATAGAACTTGAATAATAAATCGACAATCATAATTAGGATCGTGTTAATTATGTGTAATTTACAGGTAGCTATGGTGGTGGCCAGGGAGGTGGTGGCCAAGGGGGAGGTGGCGGCTACGGCGGAGGTGCTGGTGGCGGCGGCGGCTTCGGCGGAGGTGCTGGTGGCGGCGGTGGCTTCGGCGGAGGAGCTGGTGGCGGCGGTGGCAAAGGTGGTGGCGGTGGATCCGGAGGAGGACATGGCGGCGGCGGTGGACAGGGCGCCGGCATTGGAGTAGGCCACGGAGGTGGCGGTGGACAGGGCGCCGGCATTGGAGGAGGTCATGGAGGTGGCGGTGGACAGGGCACCGGCATTGGGGGAGGCCTGGGAGGCGGCGGTGGACAGGGCGCCGGCATTGGAGGAGGTCATGGAGGTGGCAGTGGACAGGGCGCCGGCATTGGAGGAGGTCATGGAGGTGGCGGTGGACAGGGCGCCGGCAATGGAGGAGGCCATGGAGGTGGCGGTGGACAAGGCGCCGGCATCGGAGGAGGCCACGGAGGTGGCGGTGGACAAGGCGCCGGCATCGGAGGAGGCCACGGAGGTGGCGGTGGACAGGGCGCCGGCATTGGAGGAGGCCATGGAAGTGGCGGTGGACAGGGCGCTGGTATTGGAGGAGGCGTGGGAGGCGGCAGTGGACAAGGTGCCGGCACTGGAGGAGGCCACGGCGGCCATGGCGGCCATGGCGGTGGATACGGGGGATACCAGTAAATACTCGATTTGACTAAATACCTCATTTCCTCATTATTTAATATCGTGAAACCAGGGATTGTATAACATTTTATATCACTATCACTACATATTAGAAAACAAAGTCCCCCCGCTGCGTGTGTCTGTCTATCAGAACGCATTAAACTCGAAAACTACTGAACGAATTTTAATACAATTTTCACTATCATTTAGATAATTTCTTCCGGAAGATAATATGTATGATACTAGTGCATTGCACCCGTGCGACATCGGTACGGGTCGTTAGTTTTATACTTATTATTATTAGCTTTCCTTTAAAAATATAAACAGTACCCACATTCAAAACAAAATGTTGTCATCGACTGAACTAATAGCATTGTATTGTTTTCCTTGTTTCAGTGGCTAAGCCGATACCTGAAGACACTTTAGAATAAAATTCAAAAGCTCAATGTGATAAAACAATAGTTTCATTTCGCCATACGATTATGTTAAATATGTTATTATGAAATATCTACAATATATTGTTTTCATAAACCACTGTTGTTTTATAATACTTATTTTTCCTTCAATAACAAACTATTATCACTAATTAGTGATAAAAATTATCTGATTCTACTTATAACCACTATAAAAAATATACAGTTTGTATTGCGAACAGAACGTTTTTAAAACCTTGCTGAGCAGCAGCTAATGTGATTACATATAAGATTTCTTACTGCAGTAAAGCCATAATAAAAAAAAAATTACAACAAACATTCGTTGATAAGTATCAGACATTGTATTAACATTACCAATTACAGCGAGATTTATTGAAACAGACAGCTCCGCACTACGAGACAAACCCTTTTTATTATAGTACCGAAAATCCCCCACCCCATGGATCGTCCGCCATCTAAGGAAGCAGTAGTATGTCGGACTCGTACGGACTAAAAACCGTACTTGCCTTTACTTGCCCTATAGTCATGGCCATGGGATCCGTGAAATTCGCCACGACCATGACAGGCTCTGGTCAGCAGTTACAGGACCCCTTCAATTAGCGAAGCCCTTGCCTCGCGAATGCGAGAAGTCAGTCCAGAAGACATGACGTGTCGCTGAAAAGTTTAAAAACATATCTTATATTTATTACGGAATGAAAGTACAGAGGCCACATCAAGCTGCCCCGCCCCAATCTGATATATTTTCAACTTTAAAACATTATAGTAAGGTTCACATTATTTTTTATTTATTTTTTTTATTTATTAGGGACAAAAAACAGCTACATGCAGTGTTACAAAAGCTTCCTTATTTTAATTTTGTAAACATATAACCCACATCATTGTCCAAGATTTATCTAGAAGAAATAGAAAAAAAAACAATGGGAGAAGAAAATATACTGTTAGCATCTAGATTTTTTTTTTTTATGGGATAGGTGGCAATCGAGCAGACGGATCGCCTGATGGTAAGCCATTGCCGCCGCCCATGGACACCCGCAACACCAGAGGAGTCACAAGCGCGTTGCCGGCCTTTAAAAGGGAATACGCTCTTTTCTTGAAGGTTTGAAGGTCATATTGGTCCGGAAATACTGCAGACGACAGTTCATTCCACAGTTTAGTTGTGCGAGGCAGAAAGTTTCTAGAGAAACGCACAGATAATAAATATTGTTTTGTGAAAGAGGAAGATCTATGAATTACGTATTATTGTGTAATGCTAAAGTGATTATAGATTTAAATTTGGTATTAGAGAGAGAAAAGATGTCAATGTCCAAGAAATGTGTGTTATATATTTCAACAAGGCAATTATAGTAAACATTATAGTAAGGTTGGGAAATTTTTACAGTCTTGGATAGCTTTTTGGCGTCTGTACTCGGAACAAATATCTGTGGAATACACAGATTTGTCTCGGGTGGGAATCGAACCCACCACACAGCGGAATGCTACTTACAGGTGACGTGGCTAACAACTATTTCTGCATATGGCATTACCGTGTAAATGATACATGAGATTTATTGTAGGCTAAATATACATAGTCAGCTGTGAACAGCCTGGTGGCTTTGAGCCTTTTTAGTGGTCTACGCAAATATTCCTCTGATCTGGTATCGTCGTGCGACGGGTTGTTGAACTCCCTAAATTGTGGTTGAACTACACAATGACTGATGCGTGCGTGCCGTCGGTTGGGACTGGTCTATTCAAAGCCGCTATGGCTCTTTCTTCAAAAGGCCATTTCAGACTTTACCCTACATTGTAAGACACATATTTGTTACTATACCATGTCTGGACTTTAAAAGAGACTATGATCCCTGAGTTTTTTTCGGCGTTTCTTCTCAGATGTCGTCACTTAGGAAATGCCGGAGCTTTCTGGCTTAAAAAAAATTTAAATATTGACGGAGAAGTTTATCAATTCCACTGTATGTTTTTACGCGATTGCTCCGTAAAATCTTGAAATGATCGAGGTATTTTTAGGTTTATGGCTTCTTATAATAAGATACGTAAGTATACCTTCCCTTGACCTGGTGATGTAGACGGAAGAAAATCGAGGTAACTCTTCAACGGTTTACATCAGCAACGTCGTGTTTGGGCTTATATCATTTATCTTGATGAGAGCTTTAGATTTAACTATAGTTTAAGTAAGGGTTAGGCAGAGGTGTACTATGGACACACCCAGTGTTCGCCGGTACCTATGTAGTTATAGGCTTAGTTATGTCATATGCTGATAATAATTGTTTAGCAAATAAATTTGAAATACATATATTTGTGGTTAAAGTATGTAATTGCCAATTTGTACTGAAAAATTGAAATTAGTTTTTTTTTTTAATTTAACGTTGTCTTGCAGTTGTAAGCCTGGATTTTGGTTTAATAGAATCAATAACAGGATTCCATTATATATACATATATATATATATATATATATATATATATATATATATATATATATATATATATATCTATATATATATATATATATATATATATATATGTATATATGTATATATATATATATATCTATAACAGGATTCCATTACATATAACAGAATTTCAGGATATTATAGGAGGAGGAAAATATTTTTCTTTTGTTTAACTTTCCTTTATTTCCGTTGATCTTAACTCTTAAAATAATTGGTATAGAGCCAATATTTTGATACCATTTTGGGTCAGAGCCCATTCGTCCCCTAAGATTCACACCCTGTGCCCACTCGTCCCCTGGAACTTTTGAGGGGCCCATTCGTCCCCTGAAGAATATTTATTTTTATTCATTCTTCTAATATTACATGTATATGTGTATACTGCAGCTTCGTAGTCCTGGTACAGTCGCGCAGAAAAGGGTAAAATAAAAAATATAGTAATTCGGTAGATATCATGTTTATATCAAATAAGATTAAGTTTAATAAAATGCCTCTAGGCTCTAGGCATTAAGTCAGTCTTCAAAATAATTAATCAACTTTTGGTTTCTTGTACATTTGTAAATATTTAGCAAAATAAATATGATAACTATAATATCTTTGTGCAGTAAAATAAAACTGTGTAACTATTTAAATAAAATCCCAGTAATAACTGAATTTTAGATTAATTTACATCCAGTGTACAAACAAATAACCAAATATCAATAGCAATATAACAAAAATTACAATTAATCGTTAGTACTTTGTACAGTCAAAGAGATCTACAAAATAATGCAATATTACAATAACTTTGTATAAAAGAAATATAAAAAGTAAAATCAGTCTTTATCAACTATGTAAAACCAACATTTTTACTAACTACAAATACACATGCAAAATCACAATGTCCTAGAAACTAACAAAATACAACTCTTTTACAAAAATCTGCCTTGATTGACCATCATATAAATCAACATTAAATATAAAATATGCAAAAAATAGAACACATATCAACAGTAAATAATCACTTTTAATTTTTTTGTATATTTACCAACTACATACATGCAAAATCATAATAACTTAAATCTAAAAAATTAAAAATATTATTATTATAATATTAACAGTATTGTGTATTTCGTTAGGCGAACTTCATTTAATAAAAGACCAAAGACTCATTGAACAGTCTCGTATTCGCAGTCACTTTCAAGAACCAATATGTCACCGAGGCAGCCATAACATACAAACAAAACACCTTATCTATTTTGTAACCCGTTTTTTTAACAAGCCATTCGTAGAGAGACAATTGTACATCGTAAGCCTATCGACAGGTTATATTATTATCATGACGGATTATCATTCATCATAGCTCTTTTTTCAATGATCTGTTATGATTTATTAAATTAATTCCGTTAATAAACTGTTCACAAGTGTACTATGTTAACCGTTTCTTATGTAAAATATAGCTAATTTTATCTCAGGGGACCAATAGGCACCTGAATAGGTGCCGAATCTTTAACTTATATTGTATAATATATTATAGGGGACGAATGGGTACCTTAAAAATAATATTTTTTATTAAAAAATTTAATTAATTGGTCCCCTACCAGGAGACCAATGGGCACCTATATAGGGGCCGAATCCACAACTTTTATGCTGGGGGACGAATTTTAGGGGACGAATGGGCTCTGACTCACCATTTTGTAGGTTGTCTCAAATACTTTTGATTTTTTTAAACATAAAAAAACTATGCAACATATCCGGGTTATTTTTGGGTTAGAGTGGACAACGCAAAAACGATACGTAATTTTTGTGTAAAATTTCGTTTTGTTAATTATTCCATAGCCTCAATGCTTATCTTTACAATAAAGACCTTTGCACCTCTGTAGGTCTCTTAAATTGAAAGATATTAGCATTTTACTGATCATACCCTATTTTAAATTCAGATGGCTGCCATTCGCGAGGTGTTGGCTTAGGAGTATATTATAAAAGTGCATTTGTCGATAAAATTGAGCATATAATACGACCTTAAAGTATAGGTAACCGTTTCCCAAACACACTGTATAATATACATATATGAAATATTTGTAAATATGTACAGTATTCTGTGTTTACAAATATTTCGCACACAACCAAATCACACCAACATAAATCTCAGGGTAGCTATTCATTTGCACACTAGCACGCACTGTGCATCATGGTCAATTACTGCAAGCAAAGGAACGTGCAATGGGTGAAGTGTAAAGGACGCAATGCATGCAGTACATTGCGAGTACACATCGGGCAATGTATTATTTTTGTAACTTAATGCATTAATATGATTTTTGACACTTACGCGAATATTATATATTGAAATAAAACTACCTTTTACGGATTTTATCGCGTTATATTAATATGAATTGCACATTGTTACTTTAAAAGAGACCATGATTCTCTGAGTTTGTTTCGGCGTTTCTCAAAGATCGTCAGCTAGGAAATGCCCGCTCCATCTAGTATCAATGAAATATTGACTTCTAAAAAGTGCAGTAATAAATGAAATTGAAAAAATGTAGCGTATCTGTCAGTAATTAATAATTATATAATCAAGACGCCCACCACCTCAGTCTACCCGTGACCATGGACGCTGTAAAGGGTCCGGAACGTCGGGATTAATAATATCAATATGTATAACGCGATAAAATCCGTAAAAAGTAGTTTTATTTTAATAAAAGTAGTTTTATGTTGTTGATGTTTGGAATTTCATAGTAAATTTTTATGTTTTTTTGCAAACATAGTAATTAAATGTTATTTTTGGCTTACCGATGGAAAGATATACCCCCTCGCTCTATAATTGAGGTCTGTCGATTATAATTGATTTACAAATAATAATTGGCACACTCTGTTCTTTGAAATAGTCCGAAGCACACTAAACACGGCGAACGAATAAATCTGTCGATTTATGATTGTTGCATCATAATTGTGGCGCGCCGGCTACATTACCATACCAACCTTCTTTATCTATTTCGTGATAATTAATATAATGATGATGATGATTGAAATTTTTTTTTTTATGATCAAGTTCTAGCGATTAATTAATAATGTATATAATATAATAAACCGCATTATTTGTATTGTAACAATGTATAACCTAACATAATAATTATGAATAAATATCAGTAAAAATAAATGTGAATAAATTATCTACGTAAGTATTTCTTATTTACGTTAAGGCAACCGCCTCATCGATGTAGTGGTCGCAAACGCGGATGCTGAGCTGATCACTGCTTTATCCTTGCTGAATAAATTTTGCACGGTGTATTTTAATTTTAACGGATCCTTAACAATTATCAGAATAAAAGCGTGTGAACAAAAAATGAAGAGTCTAATAATTTGCGCGTTAATATCCATGACATAAGCGAGCCTGTATATAAGGTAGGTCGGCAGACTGGGAGACACAGATCAACATGGCACGTCTAGCAGTCGTAGCACTTGCCTTAGGGCTGTTCGCCTGCACCTACGCTGCACCAGGTATAATAATGCCTTTACACATTAAATTATAATAATATTTCTTAAAAAAACATTGAATTCGTACTCTAGTCTACCGGCATCGGTGACTATTTTATTATAAATATTTTCCTCCTTCATAGGTGGGATTGAAAATGAAATTAATTAAAAATGCAAAATCTTCTTAATTGCACAGCTAAGTATTTATACCGATTCGTATCTTTTACATTATCATGAAATTGTGGAAGGTGTAAATATTACAAAATAATGTAATAATAAGTTTGTTTATTAGGACAACAACAGATCCATATTTTGTTAGTACTTACATACTTACTTACACTAGGTGGTGGCTATGGAGGTCACCGCGGCTTCGGTGCCAGTGGCGGTAAAGGCTACGGTGTCGGTGGCGGAAGAGGCTTTGGTACCGGCTACGGTGGCGGCGGCGGTAGAGGCTTTGGGGCTGGCGGCGGTAGCGGCTACGGTGCCGGCGGCGGTAGAGGCTTTGGGGCCGGCGGCGGTAGCGGTTTCGGTGGAGGCGGCGGTAGCGGTTTCGGTGGAGGCGGCGGTAGCGGCTTCGGTGGAGGCGGCGGTAGCGGTTTCGGTGGAGGCGGCGGTAGCGGTTTCGGTGGAGGCGGCGGTAGCGGCTTCGGTGGGGGCTACGGTAGCGGCTTCGGTGGGCGGCGGTAACGACTTCTAGAATGTAAGTAAATACTATGCTCTGTTTCTGTCAGACTACATATTTAATTCCCTAATTATTTAATTCTGTGCAACTAGCGATAAAACAAAGTCCCCCCGCCATATCGACCTGTCTGTCTGAACGCTATAAACTCGAAAACTACGGAACGGATTTTGATACGGTTTTTACTATCATTTAGAAAGGTAATTTCTTCCAGAAGCTTTATATGTGTTTATGCATGTTATTAGTAGGTACATTGCACCCGTAAGAAGCCGGGGCGGGTCGTTAGTTTTATACAACAAAGAAGTTCCTTTAAACATACAAACTGTACCAACCATCAAAACAAAATGTTGTCATCGACTGAGTTATTAACATTGTGTTGTTTTCGTTGTTTCAGAGGCTAAGCGGAGCCCTGAAGATAATTTAAGATAAAATTCAAAAGCTCCATGTGATAAATAACATCTACTTAGTTTCATTTCGCCATACGATGTATGATGTAATATTTATTAGGAAATATCTAATAAATAATATAAAATATATTGTTTTTATACACTATAGTTATTTTATAATACTTATTTCTCCCTCAATGACAAACTATTAAGTATCGCCAATTTCAATTAAAATTTAAAACTGATTTTATAACCACCGTATTAGTATGGTGGTTATCAGTTATAAATTTAAAACTTTTTTTTATAGTTAGCATACCTAAAAAAAAGGTTCTGCGTTGTATTGCGACCAGGTCTACACTAACAGGCCCACTAATAGGCCAACACTAGGGACAAGCTGCGTGTCGCGAGGGCCTTTACAGACATAAAGTATACCCAGACTAGAAACAAAAATCACAGAAAGATTAACTGGGAATCGAACCCGCGATACACGGCGCAATTATGGGACTTTTAGTTATGATGATATATTATAGGATTTTTACAAAGTCAAAGTTCTTTATTGCTTCATGTGTAAATATACATAGGTTAGAGAGTAGCAACTTGAAACCCTGTTGGGGCACAGCCTAGACCTGTGATTTATTCACAGGTCATTATAATTAACAAATTGCATGCTATGGAAATAAAATTATACACATTAAATCAAAATTAAAATTAAATTGGCTGACAATCTAACATTATAACATTACAGTATATGTAAAAATCCTACCTATATCTTCATAACTGATTCTGAACTGATTGAATTTTTGTCTTTTATGAGTCACTAAGTACAGACGCCAGTAGGTCAAGGTATCCGACACTGTAAAATTTTTCAAATTGAATGTAAACTTTATTGCTTTTTATTAAAGTTAAAAATCAATCAAAGAAATTTGACAGAGTGTGGTAACTTAATGTGCGGGCCTCTGTACATGGTTAAGGAAAAGTCCCACAGGAGAAACAACATAAATCAGACATCATAGCAGGCACTACCTGCTAGCTAAGACATAGCACCAGAAAATCGTGGATGTCTCAGACTCCAGTGAACATAGATCGTTTCTTGGTCGGAGGCTACAGCATGATCGAACCATTTCTATAAAAAACTGTATCCTCATAAACATTTTAAGAATGTAGATGTAGATTTAGCAATGCGGCGGTATGTACCAGCCCAGATGAATTCTGCAGCAGGAGCAGTCTTTCACCTTGATAGTAGAAATATATGTATAATAAACTCTATTATATCTCATATCAAAAACATAAAATGAGGTACCAGTAAGTAGTTAAAGAGAGGTAGGGCATAGCGGGAGTAATTCCAATCCAATTGGAGTTACCTGACTGGGGAAGTACCTCCGCCTTGCAGACAATGGAAGTGAAATAACACTGCTTTGAGCTATATTGTGTTCCTTACGGTGAGCAAGGTAGCCAGTGGACCGCGAGGAAACGTTGTGTTGGCAGGGGGGGGACATTGACCCTTATTGCCAACACAACGATTCCTCTTTCGTTCTAAAGAGTCGGCAACGCCCAAATGATACCACCTGGTACTGCAAGCGTCTATAGGCTACGGTAACCGTATCATCAGCGAGCCGTATGCTTGTTCGCCACCTTAGAGGTATTAAAAAAAGCTTGTGTGGGGCTGTCCCGCATCTTCCCTTATTTAGTAATAACAATGTTGAGACAATAAATATACTTCATTGCTACCAATTTGAAAATTCGTGAGCACATCAATGACATAAAACATAAATTACAAAGTGGTTATTTGCTAATAAAATATTTATAAAGGTTTTATTAAGTCCTCTATTGATTTCATTAATGTTTATCGCACTCGCTATCTCACATTTAATTAATATATACTTGTTACATTTATTAGGTACGAACTAGAAATTCATCAATATGTATATTTGTTACATTTTTATAATCTCTAAATGATGACAATGTATTTCTAATAATCACAATGACAAATTCACAATAGGTAGCATAAGTCGCAAATAATAATAAATTTTCAAAGGATTCCCGTAAACATGTTAAGCAAGTGTTACAACGAATTAATCTAAAACACAATGCTGATTAATGAAACATAAGATCAAGTTCATATGTAAACCGCTTTATTTGCCGTATTAGAGCCAAATGGTTTGGCAGGTGACGATGGGAAGAGACCAGACGGTATGTCATTAGTGCCTTGGAAGTTGGGTAGGCCTTTGGTGTGGGATGCAACTTGCGTCGATACCCTTGCTCCATCTCATCTTCCAAGCTCAGCTGGCTGTGCTGCTGCTGCCGCGGAGACCCTAAAGCGGCGCAAATATAGTAACCTCAACGGGAGCTATAATTTTGAGCCGTATGGGGTCGAAACGCTTGGGTCGTGGGGCCTGAGTGCGCGACTCCTTTTTAAAGAAATTACCAAAAAACTTATCGACGCTTCGCGCGACCAGAGGGCTGGTTTATTCTTGGGTCAACGAATTAGCATTGCCATTCAACGTGGCAATGCGGCCAGTCTTCTGGGAACGTTACCAGATGACAGCGATGTGGACGAATACTTTGACGCTTGGACGTGATAATTATTTATTAGTTCTTTTCATTTTCCTTTTTTTTTTTTGTACATTATGTAAATAGATAATAAATAATATACATTTATCTTTTTGTATATTTTTGGCATTTTCCATGCTAAGATTTTAAAGTTATTTAGAAAAGGAAAAATACAACCGCGGGCAGGATTCGAACCTGCGTCTTCTGGTTCCAAGGTTCTGGTTGGTGGAACCAGAAGACGCAGGTTCGAATCCTGCCCGCGGTCGTATTTTTCCTTTTCTAAATAACTAATATACATTTAGTTTTTAATTATAGTTACAATGAATGTTATAAGTTCATTGATACTGAAGGAGGAGATATTTTTATTTGTAATGTATAACAATGTATAAACGTAACATAATTATGAATAAATATATCAGTAAAAATAAATATCAACGTAATTATTTTTTATTAACAACTGTCTCATTGGTGTGATTATCGCAAACGCGGTTTCTGAGCGGGTCACTTTGCTAAATCCTTGCTGATTATAATCAGTATCTACATTTTAATTTAACGGGTCCTTACTTGAGAAAAAAAACACGCGTACAAAAAGTAAAGAGTCTAACAAATATTTGCACGTTCATGTCCATGACATAAGCGAGCCTGTATATAAGGTAGGTCGGCAGACTGGGAGACACAGATCAACATGGCACGTCTAGCAGTCGTAGCAGTTGCCCTAGGGCTGTTCGCCTGCACCTTCGCTGCACCAGGTATATCTTTGTTTTAATTCAATTATAATGTTTTTTTTTTAATTCACAACATGTTTTACCCATAAATTAAACTAATATGTTGTATTAATGGTATTTAACCCTATGTTGGATAGTGAAGTGTAATAAAATTAGGACCTCACGTTTTTTTTAAGTATTATTTCTTTTCATGTATAGGAACAGTAATCGGCTAACATATTTTTATCCCCATAACCTTGGTATCTTTTTTTATAAGAGTCAAAGAGCCCCAATTCCAATACGTTTCCTCGTGGGTATTCAATTATTACTAAATATTAATGAAAACGTTCACCATGTTCAACACTGACACTTCCCAGGTTTTCAGGAAAAGAAACCAAGTGTGACTGTAAAAATTGAACAGTGTTTAACTTTCATTTTGTTGGGTATATATTCATAACGTACTGGCAATTATTTTTTTAACATAGTGGTCTTTCTAGCCCTACTATTTCATAAACAAGTTTCCGTCTCCATGTACATAATTTGGTTCGCTTTTTTGAGGGGTAAGTCACCTTCAGAATACAGTTTTTGTGACCGACGCGACCTCATGGGATGTTCCTTGGCCCCAGTCATGGTCGTGGCGATTTTCGCGGATCCCATGGCCATGACTATATAGCAAGTTACGACAAGTGTGGTTTTTAGTCGGTACGAGTTCGACATACCCTAGATCCATGGATTTTCCGTATTATAAAAAAAGTTCATAAGAAAAAGTAACAGTCCGTAGCGTGATTTGTCGGGTCCCTCCATAATATCTATATTACAAAGTATTTTTTATTTGCTACAGCCCAATTAATTAATACTTCTACAATTCTCACATACTACTCCTGGAACCCATTTTTATCATTACCGAGATTGGAAATACGCTCTTTTTACTGCTTCGTAGATTGGTATCCTCACTTTCGTTAGTATAATTTTAATGCAAACATTATTATATAGCTAATGTTGTTTGGATTTAGTTGACAGTCTCTTGAATTAATTGTTCAACCAATTACAAAGAGCTGACAAACTAGATACGAATATTTATTTACTAAATGTGTTGTAGTATTAGTATTACTTAGTGTGTATTTAAAAACTTGATGTGATAAAATTTGAGTACGTCAATATTTTCCTAATAAGAGATCAGAAAACAAATTCAATATAATTTATACTAGAGTAAATGAAAAAAAAATGTAAAGTAGGTAGTGTAATTATTGAATATGTTCTATAAAATAATAGGCTATAGGCATCGGTCACCATTTTGTTCCTTCTTCATAGGTGTGATTGAAAATGTAATTAATTAAAAATGTAGGTACATATACAATACCGATTTGTACATTTCATATCCTGAAATTGTAGAAAATGTAAATGGTATAAAAGTAAGAACTTAAAAACCGTAAGAATTAAAATATTTTTTGTGTTTGTATAATTCGTTTTAATTTTTAGGGACCCACCTAAGTGTGCCTACACCTAATAACTACTCAGTAAAACTTCAAGTTCGTTTACTGAATTACTTGAAATTCCGTCAAATGCCAATGTAGTACCTGCATGTAGAGGTTTCAACAAAACATTTATTACGTCTCTTCATATTGTTTTCGCATGTCTGGGTAGCTCATCTAAAACGTGAATAATAAAACGTACGATCATAATTATAATTGCACAAAAATCTAATTTAAATTTCATTATTTATTTTTTACAGGTAGCTATGGTGTAAATAACCAGGGAGGTGGTGGCCAAGGGGGAGGTGGCGGCCACGGCGGAGGTGCTGGTGGCGGCGGTGGCCAAGGCGGAGGTGCTGGAGGCGGCGGCGGCGGCGGTTTTGGAGGTGGTAGCGGCGGTGGCTTTGGAGGTGGTAGCGGCGGCGGCAGTGGCAAAGGAGGTGTCGGTGGATTAAGCCAAGGAGGTAGCGGTGGATCCGGTGGCTACGGCGGTGCACCCGGTGGCCACGGCAGCTCTGGCGGCGGATCTGGCGGTTTCAGTGGCAGCCGCAGCCAGTCCAGCGCCAGCGCATCTTCAGGCAGCCACGGTGGATACGGGCGATGATACAAGTAAATGTTAATGCTCTGTTTCTATTTATTGACAAGATAATTATTTCCGCGAGGTTTATAATGCATTACATTACATTGCACCCGTGTGAAGCCGGGCCGCACACTAGTTTTATATAAGAAAGAAGTTTTCCTTTAAAATATAAGCTGTATTCAGATTCGATTCAGATTACTTTATTTGCTCTTATACCTTCAAAACAAAATGTTGTCTTCAACTGAACTAATAGCATTGTGTTGTTTTCGTTGTTTCAGACGCTAAGCCGATACTGGAAGATAATTTAGAATAAAAATTCAAAAGCTCAATGTGATAAAACAAATAGTTTCGTTTCGCCATACGATGTATGTAATATATATATAAGGAAAAATATCTACAATATATTGTTTTCATAAACTACTGTTGTTTTATACTTAATACTTATTTCTCCCTCAATGACAAACAATTATCAATCGGAGAAAAACTATCTGATACTATAACCACAAAAAAAAACTCAAAATGACAAAAATAACCTTTTTTTAAAACCTTGCTGAGGAGCAGTTGATGAATTTACATAATATAACATTTCTTACTGCAGTCTTCTCCCTCTGGACCGCATCCAACAGAGAGCGATTCGAATCGTCGACTGCCAAGATATTTCAAACCGGCTAGACCCCTTGGCGCTGCGTAGAGATGTGGCCTCGCTATGCATCTTCTATCGCATGTACTATGGGGAATGCTCCGAGGAATTGTTCGGATTGATCCCTGCTGCTACTTTCCGCCATCGTTCCACGCGACAGCAGTTCCATCCACATCATCTAGATGGTTGGCAGTCCACTACTGTGCGTTTCTCTAGAAACTTTCTGCCTCGCACAACTAAACTGTGGAATGAACTGTCGCCTGCAGTAGTTTTTCTTCCTGTGGCAACACTAGAGCTAACAGCTGATTTAAATTTGTCTCCGTATTTTTACTATAAAAATTGCAAATAAGTCATAAAATTAGTCACAATTGTAATTATTCACAAGTATTAGGGGCAATAAGTATAATTTGTGCATAATATTAATGTAATCAATGGTAAATAAGTGCAAAAATCGTGTGTAAATTGGTGACGGTTACCGGCAAAACAAATTGTAAATTGTCATCCCGAAATCAGGTACAAATTTACGATTATTTAGTTTTTCGTAGTGTTTTCCAATTAGAAAATATATATTACTATAATATTATTTTACTTACAAGTACGCTTTGTAGACTTTAGACCGTAAACATAACCTTATTCTAGTTGGTGACACAACTTCACTTCTCTTGTTGTTTTTTTTTTAAATTCTTTTAACTATCACGTCTCTGCTTTACTTCTATCATAACTAACAGTCTATTTTTTCATTTTCACCCCTTTCAATCAAGTAAACATGTTGACTCGCAAGGCATCTGCTCGCCAGGAGGAGTCCAAACTTCTACTGGCTTTGAGCGAACTTAAGGCCTCCAAGGAGTTGTGTGACCGACTGAATAGCGAGAGGGATGACAATGAGAGGGAGTTCATAGATATGATAAATAAAAATAAAAATCTAAAAACAGAGATGGCTCAACTGCACTTACAGTATGTTGAGGCTGTGGATACCCGGGATAGGCTCCAACTTGTTGTGGAGGGGTTCAACCAATGTAGCATTGAATATGAACAAGCGTTAAGCCGTGCACATTTCCTAGAACACCAGCTACATGAGGCGAACAATAGGATTTCACAGTTAGAATTAAACAGCACAGCCTCGTTGAACCAAAGTCTATACAATGAGTTGGTAGTCAATGCCCCAGGTATGGTTTCTGCTGCAAATAACAAACCCATTGTCACAATTGATCTAACATGCACTAAAGACTCTGACAAAATTGTGCAGGTGGTTAATTGCAGTAGAAACAAATTAAAAAAGTATGTTAAAATCAATAAGTATATTAGAAAAACACAAAAGCTAGTTAAAAGACAAAAGTTTTTCATAAAAAATGTAAAACTAAATAGAGAGCGGCTTCAATTACTTAATAAACTAGACTTTTATTCATCTAAGCTCAAAAATAATACATTAAAACACAAACATGACATGGAAAATTTAAATGATGAGCTTGGAATTCTCCATGAAAAATTAATATCAATGAGTAGTAAATATAAAAGCTCTGAAATGCAAATGAAGGAGTACATGTTGGCTATGAATGAGCTAGTAAGCGCATGTACATGTAACCATGAGCGCAGACAATCTATGACCAACCACCAGTCATTTAATTATAGTACCACCTCTCCGTCTCATTCACCGTTGGCATGTGACACCAGCATTTTGCAAAGTGCACCTAATTTATTTACTAATAATACTTCCTCTCAAACCACTGAAATTAATAATAATTATGTAATATTCAGTGATGAAATTGGTCTAGGTATGGGTCAGTTGTTGTCAAACCACATGGGGCAAGTGACGACTAACTTCTGTATGCCTGGATTAAATTACAAGGACATTATGCATAAAATAATTAAGTCTAAGTTTAGCCCAAACACCACCTTAATTATATTAATTGGAAATAGGGGTACTGTAAACAAAAAAAACCTAATTGAATTTTATACTAAATTATGTGATTGTAATGTAGATAAGATAGTTATGTTTACACTTCCCTACTCAAATAGTTTGCCACAGGACGAAAACACTATTAGATACAAATTAAACTTAACATTGCATACTATATCTATTAATAATGACAAGTTACATCTTATTGACACTAACAACTATGTTAGCAAATATTTTTACCTGACGAAAGATAACTATTATCTTTCTACTTATTGTAAGAGACAGCTTGCTATGTCTCTATCATATTATTTTGTTACGTTAGCCAAGAATCTGGCTAAAAAACATATTGGCTTTATTGAGCCGTTACCTGACATTTCATCTGTTGACATGTTTAATAATTTAAATTAGAAATTAGGACAACAGAGACAACCTCTTGCATATCTGACAGTAATAAAATTGTAAATATTATCAACCTGGTTCACCAAAATATTCAAGGGATTAATAATAAAGAACTAGAAATTGAATTATTTATGAACTGTAATAAAATAGATATTCTTTGTATTACTGAACATTGGTTAAAAAGTCACCAGTTCATGTTTAATTTCAATAATCACCAGGTTGGTAGTTCGTTTTGCAGAGAGAATGCTATCCACGGTGGCTCATTAATCCTAGTTAGTAATCAGTTTAAATTTAAAGAACGTAGGGACATTGTGGGCCTCTCTGTTGAACGAACAATTGAAATAGCCTGTGTGGAATTGGATCAGTTTATTGTATTAAGTGTGTACAGACCTCCATCTGGATTGTATGATAGTTTTGAAAGGGTGATGGATGAAGTACTTCATAAGACCTGTAAGTCAAACAAATCCATCATTGTTTGTGGTGACTTTAATGTAAATTTATTAGAAAATTCAAGTGTTTGCACTAAAATAAAAAATCTTTTTCTGTCATACAACCTGGAAAACTTATTTCTGGAGCCTACTAGAATAACTGCCTCTACTGCCACATGTTTAGATAATATTTTTACTAATATAACAGTTCGCCATAAGGAAGTTATTAATTTACTGGATTCTGACCACTGCGGACAGCTGATTACTGTTAATAATAAAAATAAAATTGTGGCCATAAAAGATGTCACTGTGAACCCGAAAACTACAAGTCGCTTGGAATTATTTAAAAATAAACTTATTAGCAAATTAGATTTTTTGCCATATAATGATGATCCTAATCAACTTTATGATATATTTTTTAATACTTACTGCAATGCATTTGATTCTACTTTTATACCCAAGACGATCTCAGTTAACGGTAACGCATCCTTCAGTGAATGGGCTACTGTTGGTATTCATAATAGTAGGAAAAGACTTTATGAGCTATACAATGAACGATCTTATGTCAACACTCCAGAATTTAATACTTATGTAAAAAAATACTCTAAATTATTTAAAAAGATTTGTTGTATAGCCAAGTCACGTTATTTAAGTTTAAAAATAAAAAACAGCAGTAATGTTATTAAAACCACTTGGAATATTATCAACAGTGAAACAGGAAGGGTTAGTAAACGAAACAATGACTATAGTCTTAGCATCGATAACAGGATAATCAAATCAGATTTAGAAGTCGCTACTGCATTTGAAAGTTTTTTCTCAGATATTCCTGTTTCAACAACTAAATTCCTAAAGTCATCACCCACTGTTGCAGAATCTATACTTAAAGAAAATGTAAGACCTAGCATTGCTGAATTCCAATTCAATAGTGTAAATTATAAGGACATTATTAAAACCTTCAATATGTTAAATGTGAAAAAAACAGCTGACCTCTGGGGTAATTCTGTTGACGTTGCCAAATCAATCATTGACATTGTAGCACCTACTCTAGCCGTTATTTTTAATGACTGTGTTGACTGTGGTAAATTTCCTGATCTAATGAAAAATAGCAAGATAATACCTTTATTTAAATCAGGTAGCACATCTGACCCCACTAATTTTAGACCTATATCCGTGCTACCTACTTTTAGTAAAATTTTCGAAAAGCTTATGTTAGACCAAATGCAGAGGTATTTCAGTAAAAATAAACTCTTACATTGTAAACAGTTTGGTTTTACAAGGGGTCGTTCAACTACCGATGCCGGTGTTGAACTTTTAGGACATGTATTTGATGCATGGGAAAACGCACGCGATGCTTTGGGTATCTTTTGTGATTTATCTAAAGCCTTTGATTGTGTTGTTCACGAAACATTGATCAGGAAGTTACACCACTATGGCGTTAAAAACACTTCTCTGAATCTTCTTATCTCGTACCTGGGTAATAGGATTCAGAAAGTGGACGTCAATGGAAAGAGATCTTCGGGGTCCGTAGTTAAAATGGGAGTCCCGCAGGGCTCAATTCTTGGTCCATTTTTATTTTTAATTTATATAAATGACTTACCTTACCTAATAAGGGACAATCATGAGATAGTACTGTTTGCAGATGACACATCATTATTATTCAAACTCAAGCGTCAACAAATCGTCACAGACGATGTAAACAGTGCTCTCTCAAAGGTGGTGCATTGGTTTAATACTAATAATCTAGTTTTGAATGAAAAGAAAACTAAATGCATAAAGTTTACAACACCTAACGTAAGACAGGTGAAAACCAGTGTTCTTATTAATAGCGAAGAGTTGGACCTTGTGGACACCACCGTATTTCTAGGTGTCACTTTAGATTCTAGACTTCAGTGGGGCCCACATATAGATAAATTGTCGAAAAAGCTTAGCTCTGCAGCATACGCCGTAAAAAAAATACGTAGCTTGACTGATGTAGATACAGCGCGCCTTGTTTATTTTAGTTATTTTCATAGTGTGATGTCGTACGGCATTCTGTTGTGGGGGAATGCGGCTGACATACAAACTATTTTTGTGCTGCAGAAAAGAGCCATTCGATCGATTTACAATTTAAGTCCCAGATATTCACTGAGGGATAAATTTAAGGAGATTAATGTTATGACTGTTGCATCACAGTATATTTATGAGAATGTATTATATGCACACAAGAATATTGATCTCTTTAAAAAACGTAGTGATACACATAATGTTAATACCAGGAACAAAAATAAATTTATTGTACCTGCAACGAGGCTCCAGAAGATAAGTAATTCGTTCAAATGCCAATGTATACGCTTCTACAATAAAATCCCAAGCAACATTCAAAAACTTAGTCTTAACAAATTTAAATCAATTGTTAAGCAGAAATTGTGTCTTAAAGGATACTATTCAATAAGAGATTATACAGATGACAAATATGCTTGGGATTGAACTGTTCTAATGAACTAGGCTTTCGATGCTTTAATATTCTATTATTCTGACATTTCTTTGTTTTATTTTATTTATTTTTTTGAAATTGAAATATTATTCAGATTAATATTGTAAAAACATGAATTTATCGTAAAGTATGAGAGTCGTGCAGCCATTGATGTTGCATATATTGATAAGCAATAAAATGACTTAAAATTACATTGTGCCCTTCAGTTGCCTAGCGGTCTGAGCTTGTCATGCTCACTAAAATGTCCTGCTGATGGTGGCGTTGCGTGTCGGGTCGTTTTATTCCCTACAACATGGTTGAGTCAAACGACGCCGATACACACGTCATACTCGTGAACGGGTGCCGTCTGTCGGGGCTGGTCAGCTCTTACTGTCAGTGGCAATCTCTTTATTTATTTATTTAAATTTTTCTGTTTAGTAGCCTATATTAATTTGAAAGTACACATCAAACTGCATTGTTCTCATGTAAGTCTGACAATTATTTATATTATTTTGATATTAGCAGACATTACTGCAATAATTACTGTGATTATATTTTTTCTTATTATTTATTAATGTTTAACTCAATACAATGTAAATGTGAGTACTTTGTAGGCTAAATATACATACTCAGCTTTGAACAGTCTGGTGGCTTTGAGCCTTTTTTATATGGCCTACGCAAATGTTTCTCTGATCTGGTATCGTCGTGCGACGGATTGTTGAGCTCCCTAAATTATGGTTGAGCTACACAATGACTGATGCATGCGTGCCGTCAGTTGGGACTGGTCTACTCAAAGCCGCTATGGCTCTTTCTTCAAAAGGCCATCTCAGACGTTGCCCTACATTGTAAGACACATATTTGTTACCACTACTCTATGTCTGGACTTTAAAAGAGACTATGATTCTCTGAGTTTGTTTCGGCGTTTCTTCTCAGAGGTCGTCAGCTAGGAAATGCCGGAGCCATCTAGCTTTAAAAAAAAAAATGTTTATTATTGACTTGTAAAAGTGTCTTTAAAAGATCTATTTACAGAAATAAATATCATTTATCATTTATCAGTATTTCTGGACCAATATGACCTTCAAACCTTCAAGAAAAGAGCGTACTCCCTTTTAAAGGCCGGCAACGCGCTTGTGACTCCTCTGGTGTTGCGGGTGTCCATGGGCGGCGGAAATCGCTTACCATCAGGCGATCCGTCGGCTCGATTGCCACATATACCATAAAAAAAAAAATAGTAAAGCCATAACCGAAACACATCAAACATTCGTTGATAAGCATCAGACATTACCAATCTTAGAGGCGCAGCTGCTTGAATTTTTTTTTAAACAAAAATTTTATATTTTTTTTAAAGTTCTGCCTCGCGGGCCACTTTACAATATTTTTATTTAAAAACGTTGCCCCACACTAGGATTTCCTCCTGTATAGTTTAACAAACACAAAAACTCACATACACAAACATCCAGAATCGGAACAACTACATGCAGGTCATACAAATATTTGTTCCGTGCGGGGATCAAACCCACAGCCCGTGACGCAGAAGCCGATCGCTCGGCCGCTGCGCCAAACGTGTCGTCGAACATTATAATTAACGGACATAAAGTACACCTAAACTAGAAATAAGTAGGTATCTGTGGATCACAAAAGATTTATCTCGGGCGGGAATCGAACCCACGACACACGCTAAACTCTATTTCTGCATAAATTTTATGTTGTTAACTAATAAAAGATGTTTCTGTAAATTTATTTCTGTAAATTGATGTTTTAAAGACACTTAAACAAGTCAATATTAGCTATACTATTGGTGAATGACGATTTTAAACAGTCTAGGAGGCACATAATAACGTCGTATGACGATTACAATAATTGAAATAAGTACATTATTCTTAGTGTTACCAGCGTACATAGATCGCTTCGTGGTCGAGGGCTACAAAATGTTCCAATAGAAAATAATGGAACCATTTGTGTATTCCTCGAAACGTAAGTAGGTACCTAAGGTACCTATATCTATTTTCTTTTTATAACAAGATGACAAACAATCATTAAAGCTGTGTGGTAGAAAGTAGAAGTCGCAACCTATAGACACCAGCCACCAATAGTATCACTAAGGCGTTGTCATCTTGAGACCTCAGTTTCAAGTCTCATATGCCCAGTAACTAACGTCTCAGCACATTATTGCTTAGTGACAGAATGTTTAGCTATGCGGTGGTATACCCCTCACGAATTCTGCAGCAAGAACAGAGACCTTTGACATATCTCTCTCTCTTACTCTGCATTTATCCTATCCTATCCTACTCCCTACTAATCCTTACTAATATTATAAATGTGAAAGTTTGTGAGGATGGATAGGTGGATGTTTGTTAGTCTTTCACGCTAAAACTACTGAACGAATTTTGATGAAACTATACAGTATTATTATTTATACATCAGAATAACATATAAGCTATAATTTGTAACGATTTTGAGTCAATTAGCCAAATTACTACGATAATTACAAGTAACTTTTCCACACGGACATAAAAATTCTTGGATAATTTTACATCGACTACTATGAGTACTAGACAATGAATATAATACTTAGGTATAAACTTTTTTTGTAAATACATACTAATAACCTTCAAGAGTGACGTAGGTATGATCGATCGCACGCCGCACCATAGCTTCGCTATCAACCGATAGTCTTAACAACACTAAGAATTTTAAATAAACAAAATTTACATCGATTTGCCAACTTATCTATTAAGAAATTTCAGGTAAGTTAACTAATGGTTATAAACTCGATTTGTGTAAGTCATGTGCACTGTTCGAAGCCTTACACTAATCTACTTAAACCAAAACCTTCAACTGGATCATCACCTGAACTAATAAAATGCATCTTAATTAATACGCCTTTTAATTCGTAATTATATGGTTTCGAATTTAACATTACCTAACAGAGCCGAAAATCGCGTAAGTCTATCCAATAAGGATGGATGGTGTTAATTTCAATCAATTATCAGAGAATCGAAGCAAAAACGTAATTTAAAGTAAATCGATTGTATTATAATCGGTAATTTAAGATAGATTAGATTGTGTAGGACCTTTTACTTAGACAAAAAGTGTAATGGAAAATTGAAAGTGAAGGAGTATTTAAAGGAGTGTTGGATTACTGATGATCATAGTCGACCAAGATCGGGTAAGATCAGAGTATACAAGCAAATCAGTAATAAGTACAAAGTAGTATAAGATGAAGAATTTAACTATCATCGCGCTAACAATACTTGTTTTGGCTGTGTGCATATATGCAGCTCCTGGTGGTAAGTTTGTTTTTCTCATTCTTTACACTCATTGGTTGAGCAGCCGCAAGTGCGACTGATGAGGTCCGGGGGTCGATTTCCAGGTCAGGCAATATGTATTACAACATATTCTATCTACTGATACATAAATTTAACAGACAGATTAATGTGTTGCTGGGGAGTTTGTTACGCCGCTTCTTCTTCCCAGCTAATCACTTGGAAGCTGGAATGGCGGCCGTTTGAGGGGTTGTCTGAAATGTAAAAATTACGTTCACAAACTACTTCCTAGTAATCCTCTAGAATCTTTAATTTTGACTTTGACTTCTTAATGAGGTTTTCTACTCGGAAATTTTCAGTTGCCGTCAAAAATCATACGTAATCATAGGGGAGGTAATCGTAATCGTACTTTAGTGGAGGCAAACATGCGTGCCGCTATATAATTCTATCGTAGTTTCGGTATCAAGCCATTGTCCTGGCACGAGCTTAGCAACGATAAGATTACGTTAGGCTACGCTGAGGGTCGAAGTGGTAACCTTAACAATACTCCGCTATTAATTAGTTTTTTTCTGGTAGGCAAAGGCGGTGATGGAGGTAAAGGCGGCAAAGGCGGTGGTAAAGCTGGAGGAGGCGGCAAAAACTCCGACAGTAGCAGCAGCGAGAGTAAAGAAGACGGCGGCAAAGGAGGCGATGCTGGAGGCAAAGGCGGCAAGGGTGGTGGTAAAGCCGGAGGTGGCGACAACTCCGACAGTAATAGCAGCGAGAGTAATGAGGGTGGAGGCAAAGGCGGCAATGGTGGCGGAAAAGGTGGCAATGGTGGTAAGGGAGACGGTAAAGATGACGGCAAAGAAAATGGTAAAGGATACGGTTGGGGGAGGTAAAGTGAAATGGTATTGATTTCGATTTTGTGATAGTGTATGCAGAAGAAATTGTGTACATAATTTATTTGAAACTTGTTGTAGTATAGAGCTTATCTTTGTATCGCACATGTTGTTATGTTTAAATCGCTTTAGTCAAAGTTATATAATATATTCGACTTATTAAATTTAATAAATGCTTTACGTCAACTATGATTTTTTATTTTATAAAAATGCTTGCTTACCTTAGATTATTAGGAACATAATTTATTTAACTATTCAATTATTCACATCATGATCTAGTTCAATCCCAAGTCACGAAAACTCGTGGTTATATCAATGACATAAAACATAAATTACAGTGCTTATTTCCTAATAAAAACAACATACAATCTCTCAAAGGATTCCCGTAAGTAAAACACGCAAGTGTTATAAAAAGCAGTGATATCCCAGTGATACCACTTGACTGCCAAGACAAAGGTCTCGAGTTCTAATCGAATGCACACATCTCTGATTTTTCGAAATCATATGCGTATTAATAATTATTTCATAAATTATCACTCGCTTAAACGGTGAAGGAAAACATCGTGAGGAAACCGGCATGCTTTAGAGACTTTTCTGTACGGCGTGTGAAGTCTGTCAACCCGCACTAGGCCAGCGTGGTGGACGATAGCCTTATCTCTCTCAATCTGAGAGGAAACCCCTGCCTAGCAGAAGGACAATGTATGGGTTGATGATGAAGTGTTACTTATAACGAATTAATTTAAAGTACAATGTTATGATCACGTTCTAACGATTAATTAATAATGTATGTCACCCGGTTTATTTGTTATGCATAACAATATTTAGCCGTAACATATGAATAAATATCAGTAAACATAAATGTGAATAAATACTTAATAAATGAACTTATAGAAATATTTTTTTTAATTTCAACGTTATGACAACAGTCTCATTGGTATAACAAAAGCGGCTGCTGAGCATAAGGTTTTATATGAAAAAGCAGGTGGTTCAACTCAAGAGAGTCGTAAGAGTGTTATTTAGATTTATTTCTCAGGAAATTCTCAAACGGCCGGAGATTAGATTTTGCGGTTATGTCAATAACCCCACCCGCTATTACATTACACCTAATAACTTACAAACAAACAGTTTTGTAGGTTTGTGGGTTTGTAGCAATATAGGAACCCCCTTTAGGGAATTATTGTGCGTGATGTTACATTTTATTAAGTATAAGTCATGAACGATATCAGCTATTTCAAGATTCTTCAAATGCAAGGGAAATATTTGATAGAGCTAAATTTTTTACAGTTCTATGTGGATGCAATTACTTGGGATTGGGAACGGCTTTTGGCACGGGTTCGTAAGTTCATTTCCCACAAAGCAGAATATGTATATGGCGTAAAAACTGTGCTGTGTAGGTATTATTATTAGCTGTGTATTACTATTTACTACTATAGTTATAAATGAGATGTGTGTCTTACTCTAAACAAGAGAAATTCGTATGTGAAGTAGAATATTGAAATAAGATTATAGTTGAGAGGGGCTAAGCAATAACTAAGCTGATCAACCGATCTGCAAAGTTAAGCTGCGCTAGTCGCGGTCAGTCTGTGGATGGGTGACCATTCTTAACACATCTAGACCCTCCGTGCCTCGGAGAGCAGGTAAAGCCGTCGGTCCCGGTTGTCATACGAACACCTATGACAGTCATAGTGGTAGTCAGAAACCCTAGAAGCCTAACAACTAGTCTATCCTCAAGGTATCGGTATTACCCAAAAAATTTGGTTGCGAAGGTCTGATGGCAGTTGTTTCGTGTAAAATACTGATATTCAGCCGCATCTGGTTAGACTGGAAGCCGACCCCAACATAGTTAGAAAAGGGCGCGGAGGAAGAAGATCGTGCAAATGCATAAAAAATAACTAGTCCGCCATCTTTGGAAGTCCACCATATTGAATTTAGAATGACGTCACTTTTAGTTGACCAAGCATTATTTTCCAAACTAAACGTCTGTTGCAAAATTTCAGTTGAATTTGTTGAAACTAACTATGTATTGTATGTTAGTTACAGGTGAAGCTGTTAAAAATGTGTTAAGAAGTTAGTTAGCCCAGCGAAATCATTCTTAAAGTCGAAGTTATGAGCACCGGTTGACTCATCCCGTTGATAAAAACAAACTCAACTAATAATTATATTTGTTAGGTCAAATACAAGGTTAATTGAAAGCAGTTTTATTTAATAACTTGGAAAACACTATAAAATCTTCGAACTATTAAATAGATATCTACTAATTGATAAATCATTGTATATGTTGAGTGATGCTCAATAAATCTCTTGACCGGTCTAGGTATGACCGTACCTATCAAGCAAACAATCAAATAAAGAAACTCAAACTGAAATCCATACGTACAAGAGAACAACTTAAAAAAAAACTGTAAGTAAAAAAACAATCATCGAAATAGGTTCACGATTGGCAAAGGTGTCGAGTACAGACAAAAAAAAAACAGTCGAATGGAGAACCACCTCCGTTTTTCACTTAAAATCACGCCTGTATTCTCCAAATGGTTAGGTAGGGGTGTACCAAGGTACACCCACTGTTTGCTGGTATGTTTAGGTCCCATTATAGAGCGCACGAGCCTTTTTTCGTTAGTGTTTTAGGCGAAAAGACCGTTACGACCGAATTATACCTACAATTGGTGGTCTTTTCGCTAAGAGCAATTCCTCACAGACAACCATTGGATAGACAAGAATCAAAATAGCTGATTTTTAGAAGAAATAGAAAATTTAAGTGATACTATTATTTACCATTATCTATTCTATGCCCTTAAATTAGTGAGTCATGCATTTTTTTCTGTGAATTCTTAAAGCACAAAGAAACGCAAGCTGTTGAACTTATTGGCTCTATGCATTCTATCAGAGTAACTAAGGAGTCAGTTAAATAACGTAATTTTACTGTAAAGATTGACAGTTTGTTGGTTACACACAATGTCAATGATCGATAGATTAATTGTCAGTTTTCCCAGCAATATTGCAATATATAATAAACCCATTAAATAATATAAATCTCGACCAAACCCGGGCAGGTCACTAGCAGCAAATATTTACGCTCAGTTGGTTCCGAAAGGTTTTACCGAACTCTTTTTATCATTACGAATGATGACTGTTTACAAATAAAAAACGGGCTGAAAAAATCAAGCGAACGACCGAATAGACAAGGTCATTGTTAACATCAAGATTGAACGGGCCCGTGTAATATGTTAGGTAATAAATTACTGATGTAAGTCAAAACAATCATTAGATGATTAGTTTTTCATAAGCTACGCAAAAAATTAAATCACATCGATTTAAATATTATACCTACCTAATAATAACGTCGGCCAATAATGGGTAAATTGCTGAGCATACTTAGGCCAGTTCTCTCTAAGAATGAGAGGTATTAAGACCATAGTCCACCACGCTGGCCTAGTGCGGAGACTTGACACCTCTCCGGTCATTATGATTCAAATTCATTGTTGTTATCTGATATAATTCAAATGTTATTGTTAATCTATTTGTCTATGCTATGAGATTTTAGCGTATTCAAGTTAGCCTCTCTGACTCCTCTACTATTCAGTTTCTAGGACACGTCATATCTATAAATTACCGTATCTAAAATATCCAGATAGTTTCGATCCAGTTTCAAATCATACACACATAATTTTCGCGACGATGTCCAAAAACTATTAGAATAGGGTAAGTCTTCTCATCCGATAAGTACTCGTCGGTCGCAGTAGTGTTTGTGTTTGAATGGGTATCACTTATGTATTATAAGTATGTATTTAGAAAAAAAGGTTTTATATCCATTGTCTACCCACCCATAGGACAAGCTCTGCTTAATTTGAGACTACATGATGCTGCGTAAAAAAGTCCAAAAATATTTATTTATTACGTTAAGAACGGAAGAATTGCCTAACAGGCTTATTGCCACCATTCATAAAAACGAACTGCTGACCGTAATTAAATTCAATCATACCTAATCTTATTGTCAGATTTTTTTAAATTTTGTATATTTCGGTATGATCTTCCTCTGACATTTATGAGGTCATTCAAAACTATGTTTAATGGGCTCTTGTACCCAAAGTCAAGGGCGGCAAACAATCCGTCAAAACTGAATTAAACCATCGCAGCTCCTTTGTATGGCCATCACGGCGTGTCACCGAAAATGCGGCGTTTTGACACACCGTGACATCCGATGGGCACGGGCCATCCTGTGCGGATGTGGGCCGTATATATACCGCATGTGGGGGACAAATGCACTAGAATCGTGTGACAATGGCGTCGGTAGCTTCAGTGTTCGTTTTCATGGTGCTGCTTGCTGTGATTGTGGAGAGCAGGGGTAAGTTGCAGCGGCCAAGGCTATGGAAATTCTGATCCCAATCATTAGGGATAACTAGTTTTCTCTCTTACTTCTGGATCTACTATTACTAGCTACCCACTCTCCCCCTTCTTTTGATGTTATACCGACTAGAAACTGACATCTAATTTCACAATCCGAACTGTTATATTTCCTCTCAATACCAACATACATTATACGTATGATAAAGATGGGTAAAAACATATTTTTATCTAATAGCAATAGTACAATACACTCAATATTTCGAAATTCATATTAACGAAGGTCATGGCTCTATTAAGATTTTTTTTAACTTGTGATTAGACTGGAGGTTTGAGTCCCTAAAACGAACAAAGCGAGGCTACAACCCCAGCGGTTTCGGCGCGAACAGCGACACGTACGGGCGGAGTGATGAGCAGAACGCCAGCGTCAGCAGGGAGCGGCTGGGATGCAGCGACGAGCAAGGAGGCGGGAGGTCAGTGTGTCATCATTTTTTTTTATTTATATTAACCTTCTCATGTGTAATTCGAAAAGTCAAACGGAGTGAAAAGTCTTGATTCACCCCTGCATCCCTATTCACCCCGTTTGACGTAGGTACTTTACCGAATAATGTCGCCTTAGAATAAATTGTATATTTCAATTCAATCTAACTTGTTCGTGTTTGAGGTTTAGCAGAATATAATTTATAAAACTGAGAATTACCCTTCTGAAGAAAACCCCTCATAGACCTACATCATAAATATGTACTCCTCTATAAAATTTGCACCTATCGGTAAGATTCTCAATATTTCTTTTAACATTATTATGGAATCCTCATTTATAGGTAGCGAGCCCTAAAACACGACTGTCAGGAGTACAGATTACTACTATACTAGGCAGCTAGATCAAGCCTTAACGAGTAAGAGCGATTCCGCACTATGTCCGAACCGAATCCGATCCGAATCCGTGAAAATACAGAGAGAGAGATTCAACGGATGACGTAGAGAAATCGGATGACCAAAATCGAATCTAGTGTGTAAACTACCATACAAATAGTTCTACGGATACTCCGGACCGTACTTTCACGGATTTTGATCGGATTCGGATCGGACGTAGAAACCGCTCTAAGGGTTAAAAATAATAATAACCGGCTACCGGTAGCGCAATGCATACTTCTTGTGCTGGCCTCTACGGTACACAACTTAGGTTTGAACTTACAGTAATTCAATACAAACAAACTTTTTTAAAGGAAGCCAAATAACAATATGTAAACATGAATACTTCCGGCTTTATAATTATTATTGCCATTGTGTTTCGTTTGACTGACAATGAATCGAAACGTAGATTTTTTTTGTCTTCCTTTTTTATTAAATTATTCTTGTCATTTTCGTGTTACTCTGATTCTAAGAATATGTCTAGTGAAGCTCGTCCATTTAATTTTCTATAAGTACCTACACATATTCGACAGTAATTATAGACTACCCACAAAATCTATTTCGATCGGGCTGTTTTTATAAACTTCATCTGAACATCTGTGTGATCAAGGCTTCTAAATATCCAGCTGGCAACCAAACAGGTTTTGTTAGTAAGTATCTCTACAACACGATTGTAGGCACTATACGATATGTGCCACGCATTTACTTCGAGTAGTTGGGCGGAGATGTACTGCGGACGTACATTCTTATTTACAACACCCACGGGAAAGATGTGTATCTTTCCCGTGGGTGCGGGAGTTGTCTTTTTAAAATTAAACTTAGTTACTTATTTATTATTCATGTGATAAAACACAACATATAATTTTATTAAAAAACATTTAGCTATAATAAATAACCTGCCATTTCGCATTAATAAATAACAAGCGGAAATAATGAGTAAATTGTCAACATTAGCTAGTTAAAGTCAATGTCTATTGCAATCTGTTTGAAAAGTAAGACAGTTTTAGTGGATATACATTAACTGTTTTGTTTCATGCTTTTGTTTTAAAATATTTAATACTTAGATATAGTATTAAGTCTGTACATCAGTTAATATTATAATTATATTCTATGGTTTTACCATGAGGCCCAAGACTTAAGCGATCTACTTCGAATAAAAAAAACGCTTAAATAAGCGTTTTTTACTTAATTTAATATAAGTAGTCCCAGTGCCTGTAAGTCCCTGACATACATTTAAAAAGATATTGTAGACTGTCTAAAGAGGAATGTTCTAATGTAGTACCATTATAGTGTATTAAGTTAAGCATAGATGAAGAATTTTATCTTTTAACTTAAATTTTTATATTACTTTAAACAGTTTTCTGTATCAATTTTTTTTAGTTGAAACCAAATATTTATCCTAACTGTACCATATTCAACCCAATGTGTAATCTGTGGAAACTTAGTGGTACAATCCACTACGTCCCAGAAGCCAGCACATCAAGCTAAGACAACTTGTAAAATTTATTTGATTAATTTTCAAATTTAACACAAATCTGTAACATACATGTCTTTGTAAATGAATAATACTCGAAAATTTCATTTCAGTTATGGAAGTGGGAGCCGCGAGCTAGCATACAATAGGGACGGTCGCTCCAACGGCAGTGACAACCAACGTCGCTCGTTCACCAAAGCGTCCGCTACCGCCTCTGCGTCCGCGACCGCCTTCAACCAGAACCACAAAACAAACCTTTGAATTTAGAACGTTTATTTAGAATGTATGAAATAGCACGTTCAACAAAAAGATATATTTTTTTTATCTGTACTTATAACTTTTTTACTATCTTTTAGATATATATTGTAAGGAAATGGGTTCAGTAATTACTGAATTTTTTATCAGTCTATTTATATTTTCGATCTTGTAACGTAGGTAGGCAAGGTATAAACTATTTATAGTAATTTGACATTGAATTTCTAAGTAAATGACTAATTACGAGCTTGTAGTTACCTACGTTAAATATACGGGTAAAAACTAAGAATTGAGTTAACTTTATTTTTCTTCCTACAAGATTCGTAATTGCATTATGAGTACCTACATTAAAAACATAAAAAACAGCAGTATTAAAGTACTATGACCAGTCTACATCAGATGAGACTTCCATGAAGATTTTAATATAAAAATAATGAAATTCTCTCCAAGAAGATAAGTAATTAATAATAAGTCACTGACTGCCTCGTTAGTCTAGTCCCAAGCGCGGCTACTGAACGTGGTGGGTCAGGTTCGATTCCTAAGCCAAGCTGTGTCTATGAATATAAATTTATATTTTTTTCTATGAACTTCTCAGCAGCAGCTCGTTGTTTGGATTTGTGTATGTGTGAGTATGTTTTAAGTCCTCTGAGAGCTTAGAGCACCAGTACACCTCTGCCTAGCCGTCCAAGAATAGATACAGACGTGATTGAATGTTATACAATATTTCTAAATATACTAAACCGAATATAATAGAATGGATTATAGTAAATAAAAGTCTAATATTAACAAACAAACAAATGACAACGTAAGAGTAAATAATCACGTAATTGTTTCGTAAGAAAAACTATTATATCATACGGTTTTAGCACTACCACACTACATTTTGCATAAAATATCAGATGCATATTTACCAATGCATACAAGATAAAGGTAAATAACTCCTAATAACACTAACCAAACAAAGTCTGTCGAGATATCGATAAGTGGTATTACCGAGAAATCTAGTAGCTGTTTGAAATTAGTAGAATCAATTGTCAAGATAAATCTTTCTCAAAGTAGTTGACAAGCTCCATTGTGGACGCTGGAGGCCATCTTGAAGCCCAAGAAGGCCTCCAGCGTCACCCACAGACCCCACATTTTAATAATGTATTTAAAAAAATAAATAATAAGTAGCTGTTGTGTTAATGACTCTATGATGATAGGGCTCTATAAAAAATAATACATTCTCAATGTGTGGGCGAAATAAGTTTGAGAACGTGTGGACATTTCTTGGTAACTTTTTGGCTAATGTAACGCCAATCCCTCACATAAATAGTCACGAAGTAACAACTACCTGGAGCAGTTGCCTATAATATGCTATCATGTTACAATATGCTAGGGCGTAGATGAATTAAAATGGCCTCCGTCGACCCGTCCATAAGCTACTTAAGCTAGGTGGAGTCCGACATGCTCGCCCCTTGTCACCTCGTCCCGGCCGGTAGAAGTCTATGAGAGTTTCCGCACGTAAAAAAGAAAGTACGTTATTACCGATTGTTGCTGTCAATTAGGTAAATAGGTGAGTAGTAAAAAAATACACCGGTGAACTGCAGGTGATCTCTAACTAACCGTACGTGATGTTATTATGATAAGATAGTCATAAGTGCAGGAGCAATGTCATCAGATGAAGACAACGTCATCAAATGAAGACAACGTCATCAAATGAAGACAATGTCATCATTAACGACATTGTCCGTGCCAGCGCCGTCAAGTTTAAAAGCGTCTTATTTATCATTGATGCACTATTACCGAGACTCATTAAATCAGGTTAAAGTCATAAGTATTATTTTAACACACAAGCAAACAAATATTCTTTAGATAATAATCAAATGAGCATTTTTTTAGATTCTGAAAAACCCCGACCGCATGTAAAGTCCCCTTTTTATTCTGTATAAGGTAATTCCATTTTTACAACGAATACTGATATTCCTAACTAAACGAACCTTTTTAGCGATATACATCTTATTTTGTTTTTTCGTGTAGATACGTAATTGCGAAGTGGAAACTGATTATAATTAAGTATTAATTACTTCAGAATTAATGATGAAACGATAATATCAATTCTGTTAAAAGGTAATAAAATACATACCTACTATTATTATTTTTAATTTTACCTACTATGTTTTTGTGTTGCCACTACTTAAGCTTTTTTTACCAAATAAAAGATCAGTGGAGACCAAACAAGAGATGGATGGATGTGCGAAAGATGACATTATGGTATCAAAAGAAGTAATAAGCGATGCGGACACGGAAAAGGCGTAAGGTAAAAAAGACCACGCCACCCAATCACCACCGACCAAGCAAACTGGGACGCAACGGCATACTTACCTTCAATTCAATTTTATTCTTACTTAACATTATTTTTACTAATTTGTTTAACGAAGTATGTATGTCTATTACATGGAAAAAAAAACTATTAAAAATTTTACACAGCATGACATAGTCCAAGCTCGGCTTAGTTTGGGACCTGTCTAGTATCCACTCTGGGTCTCCACTCACAGAATGAGAGGGTATGCTTTAGGGTATAAAGGGTATTCTGTAAATACATACTTTTAATAGGTACATAAGAAATACCCAGACGAACTCAAACACTTAGGTTTGTCACATAAAATATTTGTGTCCTGTGGGAATCGAACCCACGTCCGTGAACAGCAGTCCGACACTCGAAACACGAGACTACAGACTTCGTCAAATAATGTTAATACATTGAAGACTGCATTATGTAAAATAAGTGAAAGATATACATACTTATTACGTATACAATAACTGGTATGCTTCATTCTCTAAATAAAAAAAAATAGTCAACGTAGATTTGATGAAAAGTTTATTACGATATTTCAACAATAAATATTTTTTTATTTACGAGTATAATTAATGTTTATAAATTATGCGTATTTAGTGTTTTACTTAATCTAAAAATATATCACAATTATACGTAGGAATCTTATAGGTAATAATGATAATTAGGTATGTTGGATTGCGGACTTCATGAAAATAATTATCTGAAACAAGAAAAGGAAATAGTAAAGATTATTTGAACGTGACACATCAAAAACCAAAGTTCGGGAATGAATGAACTACATTTATATCGCATTATCATTTATTTTACGTACGTACAAATATGAAGATGATGATCATGAATGATAATATATGTAGTAACAAAAATGACGTACCATGACGTCTTGTTGATTGTCTCTAGGTTACCTCTGTCACGAGGTTTATTTATATCATTATGTTATTTTTATACAATGTACAGAGGCCAGCACATCAAGCTGCCCCAATCTGTCAAATTTCTTTGATAGATTTTCAACTTTAAAACAAAGAAATAAGGTTTATATTCAACTGGGAGAATTTGACAGTTTTGGATAGCTTGACCTGCTGGTGTCTGTGCGTTTAAATAATTAATTATGACATAACGTATTGATTTCTGTCTTTTCCATCAGACAAGGAAAATAATCTCTTGATTTCAAAAACTAAAAATTCATAAAATTATAGAGCATACAGGCAGGAAAACGTACCTCTAATAGTTTTAGTTCCCTCTCAGCGCCCTATAGCCCCGCCGCTGGAGCTGGCGCTGGCTGAGGACTTGGAGTACGACTGAGAGATGGGGACCTGAAGGCCGCCGTAGCCGTGTCCGCCAAGGTAACCGTTGCCGCCGTAGCCGCCGAAGCCACCGCCGCCGCCCCCACCATAGCCCCCATGACCGTAGTCATAGCCGTGCCTCCTGACGCGCTCTCCTAGATAAATGTTTTTATATTACATTTTTATTATAGAAGAATTTAAAATTAACAAGGTAATTTGTATGAGTAATGAGAAAAGTTATTACGTAATTATTTCTGTTTATGAATTTATTAAATACGTATATAGAATATTATGAATTTATAAAATAGACGATTATAAAATAGCCTATTAGATGCTTGCAACACCACAGGTATCACTTGCGCGTCGCTGATCCTGTAAGACGAAAGAGGAATAGTTGGGTTGGCAGTATAAGGGTCAAAGTCCTCCCACTGCCAACACAACGTTTTCTCGTGGAGCACTGGTAACCTTGCTCACCGTTAAGAACACAACACAGCTCAAAGCAGTATTATTTCACTTCGATTTTCTGCATGGCGGAGGTATTTCCCCAGTCCGGTAGATCTAATTTGAGTGGTATTACCACGATGCCCAACCTCTCTTAAATGTAGAATAAGAAGAAATATAGATCATTATGAAATTATAAAATATGTATAAAGAATTATTAAAATTTGAAGATACCTGGAGCGGCCAAACAGGAGACGACGAGCACAACGAACACCACCAATATTGGTCTGACCATGTTTGAGCTTGTCGTTCCTGATGCGAAGCACTGCGACAAATAACCACGGGTACATCATTTTATACAGCGCCCGGCCATTGTCCAAAATGGCCAATCATCCTCGTTTGTGCAAAAACCATACAATTTCTAGTCTCACTTTTTGTTGGACGTGACAATGCTAACTTAACGCACGACTAGGAAATAGTATTATTGTGTTTTCCCCCTGCTGCTGTGTGTGTTCTGCGAAGACGTCCTCAGGTGACATAAAAAAAACGGGATAAAGTACTAAAAAAAAAGACATAAACATTAATGACACTTCATTTTCGTGGCGAAGTAACTAACAGCTACTCGAGTTCTCAAACTTTTGTGTATTACCTTGAGTTTAGGAGCAACGAGGTTTGAGGCGCCTGTCGAAGAAAAGTAATATCTATCGGTACGTGGTCATGACAGAATCAATCATTCACAAAGAAATCTTCGACTTACGAAACTGCATAACGTACCAACACGCCTGTATTTCCTGAAGGGTTAGGCAGAGGTGTACCTAAATACGCTCACATTTCGCCGATAGGCTTAAGTCTCATGTAATAGAGGGCGAGACTATTGCCATTAACCGGGCACAAATCCAATCTCCAAGCTGCTACTGCGAATTTCATAGAAAAAAAACCAATAACATTTTTTTGGACCTGGGAATCGGACCCAGAACCTAGCGTCACAGTCACGCTCACGTCCATTATGCTAATGAGGTAATTAGAAATGACAGCAACATCATCGTCATCATCGTCATCATCATCATCATCAGCTTGTATTCGTCCACTGCTGGACGTAGGCCTCTTTTAGTAAACTCCACCGACCCCAATGATCCCAATCTTCAACTCTTTTCATCCAGTCGCTGCCAGCTGACTTCCGCAAGAAATTGCAAAGCATGTGAAAAATCTTTACTAATATTAGAAATATAGAAAAAAAAACGAAAATTGGAAAAGTCTGTGATACTGCGTAATCGCGCAACTTACACTTTTTATAAGGCCTACATTTGTTTTAAATAACATCGAAAATTAGGCCCAAAGTGTTACTTACGCGTATTGGAGTATCATCAACGAAAAGTAGCTCCGTCTGCCTGTTACGCTTTCCCGCCTAAACCCCTCAACCACTATAATGAAATTTGGTACAGAGATAGATTAGGGCTTGGAGAAGGACATCGTTTTTCATAGTCATAGTCCTTTGGTCCCAAAAAATCCTTTGGCATGCGGGTGACACCGCGGGTAATAGGTAGAGGACAATAAAACAGAGCCCTTGGGTAAGCTATCATGCTTCTGAAGTTATTCTCATAATACCATAAGAAAGCTTCAACATGTGGTACAACATAAACTCTACTATACCTTTGTAGTAATACTAGGTTAGGTACACCAGACGCTATGACCGCTAAGCCACCACGAGTCCCACCCGCCATGACGAATTTTGCCTTCACATTCAGAATTTACGTCTTTACGGTGACGTCAGTAACACCTATTGAAAAGCTTGCTATGGCTATTGGTTTAGCGGTCATAGCGTCTGGTGTACCTAACCAGAAGACGCAGGTTCAAATCCTGCCCGCGGTCGAATTTTTCCTTCGCTAAATAACTTTAAAATCTTAGCATGGAAAATGCCAAAAAAAATACAAAAATAGTAGGTAAGATAGCATCGTTCGACATTGAACTAACTGTAAAGTAAGTTGTGTCGGTTGAAAAGCAAGCTTTTCAATAGGTGTTACTGACGTCACCATAAAGACGTAAATTCTGAATGTGAAGGCAAAATTCGTCATGGCGGGTGGGACTCGCGGTGGCTTAGCGGTCATAGCGTCTGGTGTATCTAACCAGAAGACGCAGGTTCGAATCCTGCCCGCGGTCGAATTTTTCCTTCGCTAAATAACTTTAAAAATATGTTTATCAAAGCAGACGTGTTCCGTTTTCATTGACGCGCTGTACCTATATTAACAACGGAAAATAGGAAACTGCTAAATCACTGCCAAAAATCCCCTCATTTACCGTACAAAACAATACTTTACGTCAGATTAGAGTAATCGTGCATCATGATTTGATGACTTGCTAAGCTTGCACGTGGCGTGAACTGAATAGAGTACCGTTTTTCCGCCGATAAATTAATTATACTGCCTACATTAGCCTAGTAGTAACCTCGCAACCGCCACTGATAAGTTTAAGGTACCTATTGGGTTCAATTCGCAGTCGAGCAGTGTTATTGGGTTTTTCTATGAAATTCTCAGTAGCAGCTCGATGTTTGGATTTGTACCCGATAATAGGTTCAGCCTATTACATGGGCCCTAAACATACCAACGAACTGTTGGAGAAGGTATGTACCTTCATAATAGTGTACCTACACCTCTGCCTAACCCTTTGGAGGATACAAGCGTAATGATATATTATGTAAATTAAATACAGCACTACTTGTGAAAAGCAAAAAATAAAAAAAATATTAAGAAACCTGCGCTGGCGCAGCATCATATAAAATTACTATGCTATGTTCTTGTAATATCATTGACGTGCCAAGGATACCAAATTTGGAATTGATCAGACATACCAGAAGTTACTCACATCCTTCAGATCCCAAAAGAGCTGATGATCTTCAAACAACTGAACAGATTCTTCTTGAATCATAGCTAAGAACACTCTCGCTCAAGTCACCTTATAATAAAAAATACTGCTTAGATCAATATCGGTTTGGAACTACGGGGACGGAGCGACGGGGACGGAGCGACGGGGATTCAAAATCATCAAGTAAATTGCGCTTCCACAAGACTTTCAGGACGAAGTTGGGTAGCTTAAGTACTGTAGTACTAAGTAAGTATTCGATTAAAGTAGTAAGTATTCGATTAAAGTAGTAAGTATTCGATTAAAGTAGTAAGTATTCGATTAAAGTAGTAAGTATTCGATTAAATATTGTTTACTTACTTCTTAAGGCACAGAGACCAGCACATCAAGCTACCACAATCTGTCAAATTTATTTGATTGATTTTCAACTTTAATCCAAAACATTAAGGTTCAGATTCAATTGGGAAAATTTGACAGTTTTAGATAGCCTCGTACAACACGTAAAGCCGTTTATCGTAAGTACCTGTTTAAAAATTTCCGGGCTGTTACGAAAAACTTCCTATCTTTCTTTTCCCTAGCTGGGAATCGAATCCCGGACCCTCACTCTTACCAGTCACGGTTGCGAGCAATTGTTAGTCCCACGGTTTTTTTCCTAAAATCGATAAAATGACAAATTCTTTTTCATGGAAATAGAATCTATTGACCAACAAAAAGTTGTAAGAACATATTTTATCGACTTCAAAAAACTAATATCAAGTTCGAAAATTCGTAAATTCAGATTTAATAGGATTGACTAGATCAGAGGTGGCCAACACGCTGCCCGCGGAGCACTGGAACATATTTATAAATTTTATTCGTATAAATTATAAATGTGTTTGATTATCAAATTTGATTTAGGTATTTGATTAAAAAACTATGTAGGTATAACATTTTTTATTTTTTTTAATTAACGAACATTTAAAAGAGTAACCATGGAGTTTCTTGCCGGTTCTTCTCCATAGGAAACAACTAATTTGGAACCGTGCACCTAGACTCGACATTTCATAAGTGCCTGTGTACCCTATGGTTTATATGAAAATAAAACTGTTTTAATTTTGACAGAAATGGTAGTAGCCCGACGTAAACCTGATATGAAGTAATAAGATATCCATTAGCCATAGACATAGGTATTACCTGTCAAAAACTCACTGAACACTGAAAAACTGCGTGAAAACTCCGACATATGTCCCTCAGCCATCTTCCTCATTCCCCAAGGCTAAAGAATTTCTAGTTCTACATCTTAAAAAAGGATAAATACATTGCTAAAAAGAATAACAAACCCCGTCTGATGTGTACCCGTGTGATGTAGGTATTTGGCTGTCAAAAGGTTAGTTTGCTTGAACTTGCTACAGCAAACAGGTTTCCTACATCTCATCGTCATTAAGCTAGGCTATTCTCGTTGTTCTGTTGAAGTCAGGTTTTAAATTTAGAATAACAAAGTGCAAATATTAGGTAACAACAGCTACACACAGTTTGTACACCCAAAATAGCATATAAAATGTAAATAGATACCTACCTAAGTACCTACATGTTGAAACGCATTAAGTAGTCTTCACGATGGGCAAGATTCATCAACCATGGCAGACGCCCTTATAGATCTTGAATCTAAGAATTGATTTGAATCTAAAAAATGTCTTTGTTAAAAGTAAAGTTGTTTTCAATAATTACAACAGCAAAATTAGTTTTGTTCTTACTTATGTACTACTTATGTACTACTTATGTACTACTTATGTACTACTTATGTACTACTTATGTACTACTTATGTACTACTTATGTACTACTTATGTACTACTTATGTACTACTTATGTACTACTTATGTACTACTTATGTACTACTTATGTACTACTTATGTACTACTTATGTACTACTTATGTACTACTTATGTACTACTTATGTACTACTTATGTACTACTTATGTACTACTTATGTACTACTTATGTACTACTTATGTACTCCTTATGTACTCCTTATGTACTCCTTATGTACTCCTTATGTACTCCTTATGTACTCCTTATGTACACCTTATGTACTCCTTATGTACTCCTTGCGCACTCCTCATGTACTTCTAATGTACTCCTAATGTACTTCATATGTACTACTTATGTACTACTTATGTACTACTTATGTACTACTTATGTACTACTTACGTACTACTTATGTACTACTTACGTACTCCTTACGTCCTCCTTATGTAGTCCTTATGTACTCCTTATGTACTCCTTATGTACTCCTTATGTACTCCTTATGTACTCCTTATGTACTCCTTATGTACTCCTTATGTACTCCTTATGTACTCCTTATGTACTCCTTATGTACTCCTTATGTACTCCTTATGTACTCCTTATGTACTCCTTATGTACTCCTTATGTACTCCTTATGTACTCCTTATGTACTACTTATGTACTACTTATGTACTACTTATGTACTACTTATGTACTACTTACGTACTACTTATGTACTACTTACGTACTACTTATGTACTACTTACGTACTACTTATGTACTACTTACGTACTCCTTATGTACTCCTTATGTACTCCTTATGTACTCCTTATGTACTCCTTATGTACTCCTTATGTACTCCTTATGTACTCCTTATGTACTCCTTATGTACTCCTTATGTACTCCTTATGTACTCCTTATGTACTCCTTATGTACTCCTTATGTACTCCTTATGTACTCCTTATGTACTCCTTATGTACTCCTTATGTACTCCTTATGTACTCCTTATGTACTCCTTATGTACTCCTTATGTACTCCTTAAGTACTCCTTATGTACTCCTTATGTACTCCTTATGTACTCCTTATGTACTCCTTATGTACTCCTTATGTACTCCTTATGTACTCCTTACGTACTCCTCATGTACTCCTTATATACTCCTTACGTACTTCATATGTACTACTTATGTACTACTTATGTACTACTTATTTATTTATTTATTTATACATAGTATCTTCACAGCTTATGATAACTAAACAGTTATATAAATTTAAGCAATACGCCAATAACGAAGTACACAGATAACATAGGATCTATAAAGTTGAGAGGATGTGGTTATTTAAAAAAAATATATATATATATTTTAGAAACCACTTATAGTAAATTTACATTTAAGAGCTTCCGTGCGTGCGTGCTTGAGTGTGTATGTGTGTGTCTGTGTGTGTAATATTGGTATAGTATACATTTATATAATGTTGCATTTATGTGTGTATTCATATAATAAACCGGTTTAATTGATTGTAAATCTACTTAATATGTGAGAGGATTTTCAATATTTCCGTTTTAAAGGTGTTGCGTGGGCAGTTAAAAGGGTCCAAAGATGTTGTTGTTATATAAGTCAGGGAGACGAAAAAATGGTGACATTTTTATATACTTTGTTGAGGCTGAAGGTGTCGTTAACAGCGCAGTGTTCCTGGTACGTTTACGGGGTACATTAAATAGAATCTTGTCAAGTAGTTGTTCACTATCGAATTTATTATTTATTATATCATATAACATCATCATATCAGCCAAAGAACGTCTATTGTCGAGAGTATTTATTTTGTGGTATTTACAGGATTCTTGGTAATCCAAGTTTTGTATTTTACATAAATAATTAAGATGTTTAATAAATTTGTGTTGAATGGATTCAATGTTGTCAATGTACTTTTTGTAAAAAGGACGCCATAAAACACTCGCAAATTCCAAAACACTCCTCACATAGCAAAAATATAATACTTTAAGACAATGTGGATCTTTAAACGGCTTACTATTATGTATTACAAAACCAAGTGATTTATAGGCTTTACTGGTTATATGATCTATATGTGCCTCAAATGTGAATTTGTCATCCAAAATTACTCCCAAGTCCCTAACCTGTGATGTTCTAGGTATCAATTCTCCTGATATATAATAGTTATGACGTATTTCTTTACGTTTCCTTGAGAATGTTATAACTTGACATTTTTTGCTGTTGACATTAATCTTATTTCGAGAATAGTAAAGGCTAAGCCTGTCCAAATCCTCTTGTAGTAAGAGGCAATCTGCCGCATTATCTATTCTACGAAAAACTTTTTTGTCATCAGCGTACAATAAATGTTTTGAGTGTTGGAAACAGTGCGGAATGTCGTATAGATATATATTATAAAGTAGCGGGGATAACAGAGATCCCTGAGGCACCCCAGACGTGACATCTACAAAATCAGATCGGTAGCTACCGAGTACCACGGCCTGGCGCCGGTTTCTCAAGTATGAATCCACCCATCTTAATAAATTTCCCTTTATCCCAACCTTTTTTAGCTTATCAACTAATATGCAATAATTTACGCGATCGAATGCTTTTTCAAAATCTGTATAAATAACATCTACTTGCACCCCTGCGTTCATGTTTGTACTAATGTAATTTGTAAGGTCAAGAAGGTTCGTGTTAACCGACCGTGATTTCACAAAACCGTGCTGAGTGGGAGGTATGCACTGTTGAGTAGCGGCGTAGATATGATCGTAGACTATCTTTTCCAACATTTTACCGAAATTATTTAAAAGTGATATGCCTCTGTAGTTACATATATCTGATTTTGATGCCTTTTTGTGAATAGGTACTATTTGGGCTTCTTTCCAATGTTTCGGAAAACACCCCTCATCCAAAGACCTTTGAAATATAATTTTGAGAGGCTGTGTAAGACCTGTTTCACAGTTCTTAACAAATATTGCTGGTATACCATCCGTACCCGATCCTTTCCTATGGTCGATGTTGCTAAATATCTTCTTTAGAGAATCAGATGTGACCTCGATGGAATGAGTAATGTTTGCTAACGGGCAGTCATCGTCATCATAAACTGATTTAGACATAACCGATTTAGTTGAGGGTAACGAAAACACACTATGAAAAAAGGTGTTAAATGCATTACAAATATCAACATTATTACTATAAGACGTACCCATAAATGTCATATTGCAGGGATATCCCGATGATTTCCGTTTACTGTTGATAAAATTCCAGAAATCTTTAGGAGTTTTCTTAATCTGTGTTTCACACCTGTTAGTGTATTCTTGGAAACATTCATCTTGTAGGTATTTAACTCTTGTCCTCAATAAGGCGAATTCCGTGTAATCAATTTGATTTTTAAATTTTTTCCATCTTAAATGGACCTTATGTTTTCCTTTAATCGCATTTATTAGGGAAGGTGTGTACCATTTAGGATAGCGATACCGTCCTGATATTTTAACCGTTGGAACATGACATGAACATGATAATCAAATTAAGTTTCTGATAAAACTTGTCCACTACTTCATTTAAGCTGTTAGCTTTAAGATAATCCTCCCAATTTATACTGCAAAGGTCTAAGTTTATTTTCCTGTAGTCCGCCTTAAAAAACTTCTTAAGTAAACGTTGCTGAGGTCTAATACATTTCAAAGTACAGTTCTCAACGCTTATTTCCAAGGGAATATGATATTTATCTATATCTACTAATGATATGTTACTTTGTTTACACTCTAAAACCAAATTGGATATCACGAGATCGAGAACGTTACCACAACAGTTAGGTGTTAGATTGAATTGTGACATACCCATAAAATCTAAAGAGTTAACGAGATCGTTAGCTGTATCAATTAATACTGTGCTCGCTTTGGCATTCACGTAATGACCCGTATTAGTCCAAGTAATGAAGGGTAGATTAAAATCTCCTACTATCAAAAAATAATCACTTGGATAAGTAGCAAATAATTCACATACGGAATTCTTGAAATCACTTAACATTGATGGGGACTTATTATTTGGGGGGATATACACTGCCGCAATGTGTAAACTACACTTTTGATGTGAATTTTGACGTACAATACCCTTAGTTGTTACCCATACCATCTCCGCACAACCCGTATTTATATCCAGCCTAGTTTCAGTGGTGACGAAGCCCCTTTTCACACAAATCACCACACCACCACCTTTTTTACCACTCGGTCGATCATATCTAAATACATCGTAACGACTATCGCATATTTCCGTATTTAGAATACCCTCGCACAGCCAGCTTTCGGTTGTAATTATTATATCAAAATCATTTGCTTCAATATTCCGGTAAAAAATAGGTAATTTAGTTCTAAGTCCGCGCGTGTTTTGATAAAAAACACTTAATTTATTCATGATATTATATTGTAATTATATTATAACTGGGAATTAAATATCCTTCACAAAATTTGTTCGATGCAATAACAAAATGAAATAACTGTATAAAGTGGGTAATAGAAAAAATAATTTGTAAACATATAGCGGACTTTGCTACTGGTGTGGTACAGCCGGCTTGTAGTTCAGGAGTTTGCAACATTGCGGTTGGTTTATTCATCATAATATTATTGTTATAAAATTTGAAGTGTGAATATAAAGACGGGTTAGTAGTGTATTTGGTATGTGACTTGTGTGAGTTATATGAATTTGTATGAAAGGTATATAAATTGTGTAATGTGTGGACAGCTAAATTAATTAAAGAACAATTTAATAATACAGAAAACGACAAAATTCGAGAATCCAACTCGTTAGCTAACTTCGACCTAAAAAATTCGTCAAATCTTCTTCGGAAGCGATTGATATTGGTGGCGACTTTTCGTTCTGTCTCATGTAAACTGAGCAATTTTTTACCCAAACAAATTTGATATTTAACTCCTTAGCATGTTTACGGCAGTTATTCAGTAGCATTTTATTTGCGATTGTGAGATGTTCATTAATAAAAACTTTTAATGAGTTACCAGCAAATCCCAAGTCATGTGATGTAACACCTTTGGTTTTGTTGGTTTTGCGGAAATTGGCGATGATGCTATCCTTAGCGGCTCTGTTTCTCAGCTTAACGACAATTTTTTTAGGTCTTCCTGGATATGAGTGTAGTGGTTGAACTCGAGTTATAAACTCAATATCATCTTTAGATATGTTGGCGTTTACTGAGGTAGCAAGTTTTAGCATTAATTGCTGTAAGTCTTCGTCCGATTTCTCCGGTATTCCAACTATTTCAATGTTGAGGAATCGACTTTGTTGTTGGCAACGATTGTAATCTCTTTCTAGTACACTCGATCTCCGTTGGAGTTCCTTAATAATATCGTCTCGGTTTTGCAATGCATTTTCTAAGGTGTGTAGACGTTCTTCATATTTTTTACAGTTTGATCTGATGCTAATATGTTCCTGCTTAATAGAATCAACAAATGACAATTTAGATTCAATATTAGTTAGTCTTACGTTAAGCTCCTCAATAACTTGGCTTTTAATTTTTGATGCAAGATCACTTAAGTCTGATCTCAATTTTTCAACCTGTTCGGGTAAGTTAGACAGGGACTGCAGCATTAACTCAATATTATGCAGCGCTGGCTGGAGGACTACCTGTTCGTCCAATGGTTTTCCCTGTTTTATCTGTGTTTGATTTCTTGGAGAGCTAGTTTGTACATTAGTTTTGCACTCCGGGCATACCCAAGCAGTTTGTCTATCTGATCCTAATCTTCTCCAACCAATCTCTGATAGAGAGACACAGTGGAAGTGGAATACCATACAGCAACAGGAGCACAAAGCACCATCCGATACTTTGTCGTCACATTTTTTACAGTTTGTATTCATACCGAAAGGTTGAGGATCCGCTTCTTGATGTTCTGTAGTGACGTAGCGGCTGTGGCAACGGTACCGTGTTTGGCTGACACAAGTCTCTTCACTTGCGATGAAAGCGGAGGTGAATTTGAATATAAATATAGTCCACTCTAGCAACTTGTCCGATGGTTGTGTCTCGATTAGACAAACGATACAGGACAAAGCAGTGCGGGTTCAAAACTCCCGACTACCTACACACTTCTATTTTTAAATAATTAGCGACACGACTGCTCTCAACTATCTTAATAAGCACAATGTACTACTTATGTACTACTTATGTACTACTTATGTACTACTTATGTACTACTTATGTACTCCTTATGTACTCCTTATGTACTCCTTATGTACTCCTTATGTACTCCTTATGTACTCCTTATGTACTCCTTATGTACTCCTTATGTACTCCTTATGTACTCCTTATGTACTCCTTATGTACTCCTTATGTACTCCTTATGTACTCCTTATGTACTCCTTATGTACTCCTTATGTACTCCTTATGTACTCCTTATGTACTCCTTATGTACTCCTTATGTACTCCTTATGTACTACTTATGTACTACTTATGTACTACTTATGTACTACTTATGTACTCCTTATGTACTCCTTATGTACTCCTTATGTACTACTTATGTACTACTTATGTACTACTTATGTACTACTTATGTACTCCTTATGTACTCCTTATGTACTCCTTATGTACTCCTTATGTACTCCTTATGTACTCCTTATGTACTCCTTATGTACTCCTTATGTACTCCTTATGTACTCCTTATGTACTCCTTATGTACTCATTACGTACTCGTTACGTACTCCTTACGTACTCCTTACGTACTACTTACGTACTCCTTACGTCCTCCTTATGTACTCCTTATGTACTCCTTATGTACTCCTTATGTACTCCTTATGTACTCCTTATGTACTCCTTATGTACTCCTTATGTACTCCTTATGTACTCCTTATGTACTCCTTATGTACTCCTTATGTACTCCTTATGTACTCCTTATGTACTCCTTATGTACTCCTTATGTACTCCTTATGTACTCCTTATGTACTCCTTATGTACTCCTTATGTACTCCTTATGTACTCCTTATGTACTCTGTTACAGTACAATATCTTTGTGCTGTATCTACAATCTACATCGCAATCTTATGTTCTCTATCGCACGTTCAATATCTATTAAATGTTTCTACTATCTGTTATCAACACGAAGTCACGTAGTCACGTAGTAGTAGTCACGTAGTACACGTTAGTATATAAGATGCACCTTTGGATAATTATAACCAGACTATACTACATCTTTTGTCTCATTTATACCTAATCATATACTGCTAAGAAGTTTGGCAAATTGGTGACCCCGACGAACGAATACGCAGCAAGAAACATGGCACAATCACCGTGCAAGGCGAACATAAATCAGCAAGGAACACTTGAAGTAGCTGCTGGCACCTCGGTTTTATCCCGCATTCCGGAATTTTGGAAAGACCAACCAAGATTATGGTTCACGCAACTAGAAGCCATATTAGCACCACAGAAGCAAGGAGACGAATACAAATACTGTACAGTAATAGCAAAGTTATCCAAGGAAGAAATAGTACAAGTTAGTGACCTAATCACTTCGCCACCGACTACAGATAAATACAAAAACATCAAGGAACGTTTAATTGATTGTTACGAAGAAACAGAACAGCGACAGTTTCAAAAATTAATATCAGAGACAGAACTCGGTGATCAAAAACCTTCGCAGTTATTACGTCAAATGCGAGTCCTCGGGAGAGGAAAAATCAGTGACGAGACAATTAAACTACTATGGTTCAGGCTTTTACCAACATCAGTTACTACGGTTCTAGCAGTTACGGAAGACATGGAAATTGACAAACTGAGCCAAATTGCAGACAAAATAATAATGAATTCAAAAGTAACCGAAATATCAGCTGTTAGCAACGACACTTCAAACGACAACAATACAGCATGCATTTTAGCCCAGCTAGCAAAATTACAGATAGATATTGACGCAATTCAGCAAGGTCAATATGGCTATCGACCCAACACGCACAATCATTTCAAGAAACGTCAACAAAATTCCCGATTATGAGGCCGAGAACAAACTATAGAGGAGCAAATCGATTTTGTTACTACCACGAAAGATTCGGAAAATATGCAAGGAACTGCATTAAACCATGCGGTTGGAAACCAATGACTTACGTACGGAACCAGGGAAACGAATAAGAGCACAGACAACGGCGAAACTCTGTGCAATCCACCCATCCAATCGCCTCACCATTACCGACCGAAAAAGTGGTATGAAGTTTTTGATTGACACGGGCGCAAATATTTCAGTCATTAGCAAGCAACAGAGATATTCAATTTTACAAAATGAACAATACACACTTTACGCTGCAAATGGGACTAAAATTAGGACTTACGGCGAGAAGACGCTTACTTTGAATTTAGGACTACAACGATGTTATAAATGGAATTTTATAATCACCGACGTTACACAACCAATAATTGGAGCAGATTTTCTAGAGCACTATAAACTATTAGTCGACATAGCAGGTCGCAAACTTATCGACAAAGTTACAGAGCTGACAACGCATGTAATTTCAGAAAAAGCGACACAACAAACAATTCGTACTATCGCAGGGGGAACGAATCCACGTATTACGCAACTTTTAAACAAATACGAAGACATCACGAAAGGGTCCTCTCTACGCAATGCGCCCAAACATAAGATTGAACACCACATTATCACTACAGGACCACCCGTCGCAGCTCGGGCAAGACCATTACCTCCAGAAAAATACGACATAGCCAAAAAGGAATTTCAAAATATGATAGAACTCGGAATTTGCCGACCGTCAGATAGCCCATGGGCAAGCCCATTACATATGGTAAAAAAGAAAAATGGCGAATGGAGACCGTGCGGAGACTATCGAATGCTCAATAACACGACAGTACCGGACAAATACCCACTACCAAGATTAACTGACTTTACATACATATTAGAAAATAAGAAGATACTAAGCAAGATAGATATACGCAAAGCATACCACTGTATTCCTGTTAAAGATATAGAAAAAACAGCCATCATCACACCTTTCGGACTTTTTGAGTACTTAAGAATGCCTTTCGGATTACGCAATGCGGCACAAACATTTCAACGATTCATGGATTCCTTATTTAGAGATTTAAACTTCGTATTTATATTTGTAGACGACTGTCTCATCGCATCGGACAACGAAGATTTGCATTATCAGCATTTAGAAACGGTTTTCAAACGTTTACACGAGAATGGAATAACCATTAATGTCGAAAAATGCGAATTTCTCAGAAGGGAAATAGATTTCTTAGGTTATCATATAACGAGCCAAGGAGTACAACCTACCGAAGAAAATTACAAAGCAATCATGGAATTTCCCAAACCGAAAACAATTCAAGAATTAAGAAGATTTTTGGGCATGGTCAATTTCTACAGAAGTAATATTCCACGCGCAGCGGAAAATCAAAGAATTTTAAACGAATATCTACATGGTTCAAAAAAGAACGATAATTCACCTGTTCCTTGGACAACGGAAGCAGACAAAGCTTACGAAAAATGCAAGGAAAGCATGAAAAACGCAGTGTTAACAGCGCATCCTTCCCGCAACGCATCACTAGCGCTCATGACCGACGCTAGTGCTACTTGCGTTGGTGGAGTTTTACAACAAAAATCCGGACGCAATTGGGAACCATTAGGATTTTTTTCACAAAAATTGAGCGAAACTCAACAAAAATATTCTACGTTTGACAGAGAGCTGTTAGGAATATACATGGCCGTCAAACATTTTCACAGATTAATCGAGGGAAGAGAATTTACAATATTTACGGATCACCGACCTTTGACATACGCATTCTCCCAAAAACCATCATCAAACGATACACCGCGACGGGTCCGGCAGTTAGATTTCATTTCACAATACAGTACCAACATTCAACACATAAGCGGACGTGACAATATTACCGCCGATGCCTTATCTCGAATAGAGGAAATATACGTGCCATCACCTATCGATTACGCTGAATTGGAAAAATGTCAATCAACAGATAATGAACTAAGTAAATTACATGACAATAAAAGATTAAAATTCAAAAACATTACGCTTCCGGGTTCCACAATAAACATCACCTGCGACACGTCTACTGGAAAAAGCCGCCCCTACTTACCAAAGCATTTTCGCAAACAAATTTTCGATACCATTCATGGTATGAGCCATCCAGGAAAAAGAACTACGAGAAAAATGATAACCCAAAGGTATTTATGGCCGTATATGAACAAAGATATCAATAATTGGTGTAGATCATGTATAGCCTGCCAAAAATCAAAAATACAACGACATACGATATCACCTCCTGGTACATTTATGACAGCGCAACGTTTTGAACATTTACATATTGACATCGTCGGACCACTTCCGATTTCACAAGGGAAGAGATATTTAATCACAATCATAGATCGTTGTACGTCATGGCCCGAAATATTTCCGGTAGAAGATATAACTGCAGAAACAGTAGCCAAGACACTTTTCGAAGGATGGATTACTCGTTTTGGATGTCCATTGCGCATTACTACGGATCAAGGCCGACAGTTTGAATCAAGAATATTTGAGTCACTCTCACAATTTTTGGGAATACATAAAATTAGGACAACACCTTATCATCCGCAATCCAATGGAATGATAGAGAGATTTCATAGAACTTTAAAGGTGGCGTTAATGACAAGAGAATCCAACGAAAATTGGTTAAAAGAAATTCCAACAGTTTTACTCGGGTTGCGGAGTAGCTTGCGAGAAGACACAGGTTATAGTTCAGCAGAGATGACATATGGAACGCCAATACGACTCCCTGGAGGATTTTTTGAGTCATCAGCAGCACAGTTATCAACGTACGAAGAGTTTGTAAAACAAATTCAAAAGGACATCACACAAATGACATCAATTCCGAAAAGAAAAAACCACAACCAAGCTATATTTGTGCATCCCGAACTCAAAGAATGCTCACACGTATTTGTTCGGTGTGACAGAATTAAGAAAGCCCTGACACCGCCGTATGAAGGACCCTACCCAGTAATTAGTAAAACAGATAAAACATTTTGCATTAGAATTAGGGATAAAGAGACAGTGATATCAATTGATAGATTGAAACCAGCATTCATGATCAATGACGAATCAAACTACGTGCCAGATTCAAAGGATTGCGACAGACATTCACACACGTACACTACACGATCGGGACGTAAAGTAAAGCCAGTAGTACGTCTATAAAAAAATCGCTGAAAGAAGCAAGCTATTCGTACATATATTAACATAGATCTTAACATATACCATTAATTCACGACTACTCGTAACAACAAGACATCTAAATGGGAAATCAAAGTTCTAAGGACCAGATAACATACAATACGGACAGTTGCCTCAATCAAAACGAAGCGGACAAACTCCGTAACCTGATCCAGGAGGACTTACGGTGGACAAGAAATATTGCAATGGGACAGATTATTTTAACAATCGGCGTGATCCTAATTTACGGCATAATGAAAACACTGGACAGAAGAATGAAGAGTTTAACGGAAAAAAATAATAAACACTCGTGCAACAGCTAAGTCAAAATTACAGACGTCAGCAAATCACACCACAACAGGCGTCATCAAATTCCGCCGCGTACAATAGCATTATTATTTATATACATCAGCAAATAACTAGTAAGGTCTAGGTCAAATTTATATTGTAAACACTATTACTTATTATTTATTATTACTTAATTTTTTTTTTTTTAAAGGGGGGTGTACTGTTACAGTACAATATCTTTGTGCTGTATCTACAATCTACATCGCAATCTTATGTTCTTTATCGCACGTTCAATATCTATTAAATGTTTCTACTATCTGTTATCAACACGAAGTCACGTAGTCACGTAGTAGTAGTCACGTAGTAAACGTTAGTATATAAGATGCACCTTTGGATAATTATAACCAGACTATACTACATCTTTTGTCTCATTTATACCTAATCATATACTGCCAAGAAGTTTGGCAAATACTCCTTATGTACTCCTTATGTACTCCTTATGTACTCCTTATGTACTCCTTATGTACTCCTTATGTACTCCTTATGTACTCCTTATGTACTCCTTATGTACTCCTTATGTACTCCTTATGTGCTCCTTATGTACTCCTTATGTACTCCTTATGTACTCCTTATGTACTCCTTATGTACTCCTTATGTACTCCTTATGTACTCCTTATGTACTCCTTATGTACTCCTTATGTACTCCTTATGTACTCCTTATGTACTCCTTATGTACTCCTTATGTACTCCTTATGTACTCCTTATGTACTCCTTATGTACTCCTTATGTACTCCTTATGTACTCCTTATGTACTCCTTATGTACTCCTTATGTACTCCTTATGTACTCCTTATGTACTCCTTATGTACTCCTTATGTACTCCTTATGTACTCCTTATGTACTCCTTATGTACTCCTTATGTACTCCTTATGTACTCCTTATGTACTCCTTATGTACTCCTTATGTACTCCTTATGTACTCCTTATGTACTCCTTATGTACTCCTTATGTACTCCTTATGTACTCCTTATGTACTCCTTATGTACTCCTTATGTACTCCTTATGTACTCCTTATGTACTCCTTATGTACTCCTTATGTACTCCTTTTGTACTCTTTATGTACTCCTTTTGTACTCCTTATGTACTCCTTATGTACTCCTTATGTACTCCTTATGTACTCCTTATGTACTCCTTATGTACTCCTTATGTACTCCTTATGTACTCCTTATGTACTCCTTATGTACTCCTTATGTACTCCTTATGTACTCCTTATGTACTTCATATGTACTCCTTATATACTTCTTATGTACTCCTTATGTACTTCATATGTACTCCTTATGTACTCCTTATGTACTCCTTATGTACTCCTTTTGTACTCCTTATGTACTCCTTTTGTACTCCTTATGTACTCCTTATGTACTCCTTTTGTACTCCTTATGTACTCCTTTTGTACTCCTTATGTACTCCTTATGTACTCCTTATGTACTCCTTATGTACTCCTTTTGTACTCCTTATGTACTCCTTTTGTACTCCTTATGTACTCCTTTTGTACTCCTTATGTACTCCTTTTGTACTCCTTATGTACTCCTTATGTACTCCTTATGTACTCCTTATGTACTCCTTATGTACTCCTTATGTACTCCTTATGTACTCCTTATGTACTCCTTATGTACTCCTTATGTGCTCCTTATGTACTCCTTATGTACTCCTTATGTACTCCTTATGTACTCCTTATGTACTCCTTATGTACTCCTTATGTACTCCTTATGTACTCCTTATGTACTCCTTTTGTACTCCTTATGTACTCCTTTTGTACTCTTTATGTACTCCTTTTGTACTCCTTATGTACTCCTTATGTACTCCTTATGTACTCCTTATGTACTCCTTATGTACTCCTTATGTACTCCTTATGTACTCCTTATGTACTCCTTATGTACTCCTTATGTACTCCTTATGTACTCCTAATGTGCTCCTTAAATCTACTTCTTATATACTTCTTATGTACTCCTTATGTACTTCATATGTACTCCTTATGTACTCCTTATGTACTCCTAATGTGCTCCTTATGTACTCCTTATGTACTCCTTATGTACTCCTTATGTACTCCTTATGTACTCCTTATGTACTCCTTATGTACTCCTTATGTACTCCTTATGTACTCCTTATGTACTCCTTATGTACTCCTTATGTACTCCTTATGTACTCCTTATGTACTCCTTATGTACTCCTTATGTACTCCTTATGTACTCCTTATGTACTCCTTATGTACTCCTTATGTACTCCTTATGTACTCCTTATGTACTCCTTATGTACTCCTTATGTACTCCTTATGTACTCCTTATGTACTCCTTATGTACTCCTTATGTACTCCTTATGTACTCCTTATGTACTCCTTATGTACTCCTTATGTACTCCTTATGTACTCCTTATGTACTCCTTATGTACTCCTTATGTACTCCTTATGTACTCCTTATGTACTCCTTATGTACTCCTTATGTACTCCTTATGTACTCCTTATGTACTCCTTATGTACTCCTTATGTACTCCTTATGTACTCCTTATGTACTCCTTATGTACTCCTTATGTACTCCTTATGTACTCCTTATGTACTCCTTATGTACTCCTTATGTACTCCTTATGTACTCCTTATGTACTCCTTATGTACTCCTTATGTACTCCTTATGTACTCCTTATTTACATCTTATATACTCCTTATGTACTCCTTATGTACTCCTTATGTACTCCTTATGTACTCCTTATGTACTCCTTATGTACTCCTTATGTACTCCTTATGTACTCCTTATGTACTCCTTATGTACTCCTTATGTACTCCTTATGTACTCCTTATGTACTCCTTATGTACTCCTTATGTACTGCTTATGTACTCCTTATGTACTTCTTATGTACTCCTTATGTACTCCTTATGTACTCCTTATGTACTCCTTATGTACTCATTATGTATTGCTTATGTACTCCTTATGTACTCCTTATGTACTCCTTATGTACTCCTTATGTACGCCTTATGTACTCCTTATGTACTCCTTACTCCTTATGTACTTCTTATGTACTCCTTATGTACTCCTTATGTACTCCTTATGTACTCCTTATGTACTCCTCATGTACTCCATATGTACTTCATATGTACTCTTTATGTACTCCTTATGTACTCCTAATGTGCTCCTTATCTACTTCTTATATACTCCTTATGTACTCCTTATGTATTTCTTATGTACTTCATATGTACTTCATATGTACTCCTTATGTACTGCTTATGTACTCCTTATGTACTCCTTATGTACTTCTTATGTATTCCTTATGTACTCCTAATGTACTCCTTATGTACTCCTTATGTACTTCATATGTACTCCTTATGTACTCCTTATGTACTCCTTATGTACTCCTTATGTACTCCTTATGTACTCCTTATGTACTCCTTATGTACTCCTTATGTACTTCATATGTACTCCTTATGTACTCCTTATGTACTCCTAATGTGCTCCTTAAATCTACTTCTTATATACTTCTTATGTACTCCTTATATACTCCTTATGTACTCCTTATGTACTCCTTATGTACTCCTTATGTACTCCTTTTGTACTCCTTATGTACTCCTTTTGTACTCCTTATGTACTCCTTTTGTACTCCTTATGTACTCCTTTTGTACTCCTTATGTACTCCTTATGTACTCCTTATGTACTCCTTATGTACTCCTTATGTACTCCTTATGTACTCCTTATGTACTCCTTATGTACTCCTTATGTACTCCTTATGTACTCCTTATGTGCTCCTTATGTACTCCTTATGTACTCCTTATGTACTCCTTATGTACTCCTTATGTACTCCTTATGTACTCCTTTTGTACTCCTTATGTACTCCTTTTGTACTCCTTATGTACTCCTTTTGTACTCCTTATGTACTCCTTATGTACTCCTTATGTACTCCTTATGTACTCCTTATGTACTCCTTATGTACTCCTTATGTACTCCTTATGTACTCCTTATGTACTCCTAATGTGCTCCTTAAATCTACTTCTTATATACTTCTTATGTACTCCTTATATACTCCTTATGTACTCCTTATGTACTCCTTATGTACTCCTTATGTACTCCTTATGTACTCCTTTTGTACTCCTTATGTACTCCTTATATACTCCTTATGTACTCCTTATGTACTCCTTATGTACTCCTTATGTACTCCTTTTGTACTCCTTATGTACTCCTTTTGTACTCCTTATGTACTCCTTTTGTACTCCTTATGTACTCCTTTTGTACTCCTTATGTACTCCTTATGTACTCCTTATGTACTTCATATGTACTCCTTATGTACTCCTTATGTACTCCTTATGTACTTCATATGTACTCCTTATGTACTCCTTATGTACTCCTTATGTACTCCTTATGTACTCCTTATGTACTCCTTATGTACTCCTTATGTACTCCTTATGTACTCCTTATGTACTCCTTATGTACTCCTTATGTACTCCTTATGTACTCCTTATGTACTCCTTATGTACTCCTTATGTACTCCTTATGTACTCCTTATGTACTCCTTATGTACTCCTTATGTACTCCTTATTTACATCTTATATACTCCTTATGTACTCCTTATGTACTTCTTATGTACTTCTTATGTATTCCTTATGTACTTCTTATGTACTCCTTATGTACTCCTTTTGTACTTCATATGTACTCCTTATGTACTCCTTATGTACTCCTTATGTACTCCTTATGTACTCCTTATTTACATCTTATATACTCCTTATGTACTCCTTATGTACTTCTTATGTACTTCTTATGTATTCCTTATGTACTTCTTATGTACTCCTTATGTACTCCTTTTGTACTTCATATGTACTCCTTATGTACTCCTTATGTACTCCTTATGTACTCCTTATGTACTCCTTATGTACTCCTTATGTACTCCTTATGTACTCCTTATGTACTCCTTATGTACTCCTTATGTACTCCTTATGTACTCCTTATGTACTCCTTATGTACTCCTTATGTACTCCTTATGTACTCCTTATGTACTCCTTATGTACTCCTTATGTACTCCTTATGTACTCCTTATGTACTGCTTATGTACTCCTTATGTACTTCTTATGTACTTCTTATGTACTCCTTATGTACTCCTTATGTACTCCTTATGTATTGCTTATGTACTCCTTATGTACTCCTTATGTACTCCTTATGTACGCCTTATGTACTCCTTATGTACTCCTTACTCCTTATGTACTTCTTATGTACTCCTTATGTACTCCTTATGTACTCCTTATGTACTCCTCATGTACTCCATATGTACATCATATGTACTCTTTATGTACTCCTTATGTACTCCTAATGTGCTCCTTATCTACTTCTTATATACTCCTTATGTACTCCTTATGTATTCCTTATGTACTTCATATGTACTTCATATGTACTCCTTATGTACTGCTTATGTACTCCTTATGTACTCCTTATGTACTTCTTATGTATTCCTTATGTACTCCTTATGTACTCCTTATGTACTCCTTATGTACTCCTCATGTACTCCTCATGTACTCTGCATGTACTCCTTATGTACTCCTTATGTACTCCTTATGTACTCCTTATGTACTCCTTACGTACTCCTTACGTACTCCTTACGTACTCCTTACGTACTCCTTACGTACTACTTACGTACTCCTTACGTCCTCCTTATGTGCTCCTTATGTACTCCTTATGTACTCCTTATGTACTCCTTATGTACTCCTTTTGTACTCCTTATGTACTCCTTATGTACTCCTTATGTACTCCTTATGTACTCCTTATGTACTCCTTATGTACTCCTTATTTACATCTTATATACTCCTTATGTACTCCTTATGTACTTCTTATGTACTTCTTATGTATTCCTTATGTACTTCTTATGTACTCCTTATGTACTCCTTTTGTACTTCATATGTACTCCTTATGTACTCCTTATGTACTCCTTATGTACTCCTTATGTACTCCTTATTTACATCTTATATACTCCTTATGTACTCCTTATGTACTTCTTATGTACTTCTTATGTATTCCTTATGTACTTCTTATGTACTCCTTATGTACTCCTTTTGTACTTCATATGTACTCCTTATGTACTCCTTATGTACTCCTTATGTACTCCTTATGTACTCCTTATGTACTCCTTATGTACTCTTTATGTACTCCTTATGTACTCCTTATGTACTCCTTATGTACTCCTTATGTACTCCTTATGTACTCCTTATGTACTCCTTATGTACTCCTTATGTACTCCTTATGTACTCCTTATGTACTCCTTATGTACTGCTTATGTACTCCTTATGTACTTCTTATGTACTCCTTATGTACTCCTTATGTACTCCTTATGTACTCATTATGTATTGCTTATGTACTCCTTATGTACTCCTTATGTACTCCTTATGTACGCCTTATGTACTCCTTATGTACTCCTTATGTACTCCTTATGTACTCCTTATGTACTCCTTATGTACTCCTTATGTACTCCTTATGTACTCCTTATGTACTCCTTATGTACTCCTTATGTACTCCTTATGTACTCCTTATGTACTCCTTATGTACTCCTTATGTACTCCTTATGTACTCCTTATGTACTCCTTATGTACTCCTTATGTACTCCTTATGTACTCCTTATGTACTGCTTATGTACTCCTTATGTACTTCTTATGTACTTCTTATGTACTCCTTATGTACTCCTTATGTACTCCTTATGTATTGCTTATGTACTCCTTATGTACTCCTTATGTACTCCTTATGTACGCCTTATGTACTCCTTATGTACTCCTTACTCCTTATGTACTTCTTATGTACTCCTTATGTACTCCTTATGTACTCCTTATGTACTCCTCATGTACTCCATATGTACATCATATGTACTCTTTATGTACTCCTTATGTACTCCTAATGTGCTCCTTATCTACTTCTTATATACTCCTTATGTACTCCTTATGTATTCCTTATGTACTTCATATGTACTTCATATGTACTCCTTATGTACTGCTTATGTACTCCTTATGTACTCCTTATGTACTTCTTATGTATTCCTTATGTACTCCTTATGTACTCCTTATGTACTCCTTATGTACTCCTCATGTACTCCTCATGTACTCTGCATGTACTCCTTATGTACTCCTTATGTACTCCTTATGTACTCCTTATGTACTCCTTACGTACTCCTTACGTACTCCTTACGTACTCCTTACGTACTCCTTACGTACTACTTACGTACTCCTTACGTCCTCCTTATGTGCTCCTTATGTACTCCTTATGTACTCCTTATGTACTCCTTATGTACTCCTTTTGTACTCCTTATGTACTCCTTATGTACTCCTTATGTACTCCTTATGTACTCCTTATGTACTCCTTATGTACTCCTTATTTACATCTTATATACTCCTTATGTACTCCTTATGTACTTCTTATGTACTTCTTATGTATTCCTTATGTACTTCTTATGTACTCCTTATGTACTCCTTTTGTACTTCATATGTACTCCTTATGTACTCCTTATGTACTCCTTATGTACTCCTTATGTACTCCTTATTTACATCTTATATACTCCTTATGTACTCCTTATGTACTTCTTATGTACTTCTTATGTATTCCTTATGTACTTCTTATGTACTCCTTATGTACTCCTTTTGTACTTCATATGTACTCCTTATGTACTCCTTATGTACTCCTTATGTACTCCTTATGTACTCCTTATGTACTCCTTATGTACTCCTTATGTACTCTTTATGTACTCCTTATGTACTCCTTATGTACTCCTTATGTACTCCTTATGTACTCCTTATGTACTCCTTATGTACTCCTTATGTACTCCTTATGTACTCCTTATGTACTCCTTATGTACTCCTTATGTACTGCTTATGTACTCCTTATGTACTTCTTATGTACTCCTTATGTACTCCTTATGTACTCCTTATGTACTCCTTATGTACTCATTATGTATTGCTTATGTACTCCTTATGTACTCCTTATGTACTCCTTATGTACGCCTTATGTACTCCTTATGTACTCCTTACTCCTTATGTACTTCTTATGTACTCCTTATGTACTCCTTATGTACTCCTTATGTACTCCTTATGTACTCCTCATGTACTCCATATGTACATCATATGTACTCTTTATGTACTCCTTATGTACTCCTAATGTGCTCCTTATCTACTTCTTATATACTCCTTATGTACTCCTTATGTATTCCTTATGTACTTCATATGTACTTCATATGTACTCCTTATGTACTGCTTATGTACTCCTTATTTACTCCTTATGTACTTCTTATGTATTCCTTATGTACTCCTTATGTACTCCTTATGTACTCCTTATGTACTCCTCATGTACTCCTCATGTACTCCTCATGTACTCCTTATGTACTCCTTATGTACTCCTTATGTACTCCTTATGTACTCCTTACGTACTCCTTACGTACTCCTTACGTACTCCTTACGTACTCCTTACGTACTACTTACGTACTACTTACGTACTCCTTACGTCCTCCTTATGTGCTCCTTATGTACTCCTTATGTACTCCTTATGTACTCCTTATGTACTCCTTTTGTACTCCTTATGTACTCCTTATGTACTCCTTATGTACTCCTTATGTACTCCTTATGTACTCCTTATGTACTCCTTATGTACTCCTTATGTACTCCTTATGTACTCCTTATGTACTCCTCATGTACTCCTCATGTACTCCTTATGTACTCCTTATGTACTCCTTATGTACTCCTTATGTACTCCTTATGTACTCCTTATGTACTCCTTATGTACTCCTTATGTACTCCTTATGTACTCCTTATGTACTCCTAATGTGCTCCTTAAATCTACTCCTTATGTAGTCCTTATGTACTCCTTTTGTACTCCTTATGTACTCCTTATGTACTCCTTATGTACTCCTTATGTACTCCTTATGTACTCCTTATGTACTCCTTATGTACTCCTTATGTACTCCTCATGTACTCCTCATGTACTCCTCATGTACTCCTCATGTACTCCTCATGTACTCCTCATGTACTCCTTATGTACTCCTTATGTACTCCTTATGTACTCCTTATGTACTCCTTATGTACTCCTTATGTACTCCTTATGTACTCCTTATGTACTCCTTATGTACTCCTTATGTACTCCTTATGTACTCCTTATGTACTCCTTATGTACTCCTTATGTACTCCTTATGTACTCCTTATGTATTCCTTATGTACTCCTTATGTACTCCTTATGTACTCCTTATGTACTCCTTATGTACTCCTTATGTACTCCTTATGTACGCCTTATGTACTCCTTATGTACTCCTTATGTACTCCTTATGTACTCCTTATGTACTCCTTATGTACTCCTTATGTACTCCTTATGTACTCCTTATGTACTCCTTATATACTCCTTATGTTCTCCTTATGTTCTCCTTATGTGCTCCTTATGTACTCCTTATGTACTCCTTATGTACTCATTATGTACTCCTCATGTATTCCTTACTCCTTATGTACTGCTTATTTACTCCTTATGTACTCCTCATGCACTCTTTATGTACTACTGTCTGCGCCTGACAGAATTTATATACTTGTAACGCAGCGGATGGCACTATTTTGCTATCTTTATTTAATTTTTTTTTCTTTTCTTAATGTCGGTAGTTGCATTCGAATTCATTTGTAGAAATAAAATTATCTACCTTATATTTTTAATAATGTATAATGACTTGCATCTTAATCGCAGCAGAAGGACGTGTTCCGTCTGCTTTTAAAAACTAAAATTTATCATTGTGAATAGTGCTAAAGTATTAAACTATTATTTACGTAACGTACATCGTTTCATTGAGCATCAAGCTCCAGTGTCTCAAGCGTAGACATATTTGGCGACCGTGACAGGACGAAAAACCTGTGGAGAAATCTTAAGTATCGCAGTCTAGCTGGAATTGGTCAGCACAGCGCCGCAGCCATCAGCCGGTCAGCACCGCACTACTGCCAGCCTTCGAATACAAGCGATATTTATCGGAGGAAGACACCAGGAGGAACCTTAGTACCGCCGGTCATTGACGTGATTGTAATAATCGTCAAACCGCAGCGCAGCAGGATTCTTGCAGCTAAGTGGCCTTCCTTACTTCCTTAAACGTCCTTTAAACCGCATAGCCTATTCGCCTATCCATTGTCTTAATGGTTTCTGCCTGCGCAAATTCAAGGGTCAAAGTCCATTCTTAATTTTAATATTGCATCATCATTTTAATCGTGTTTATTTTCATTGTTCCGTTATTCTATGGTGTAAATATACAACTAGAAAGGATATTAGTTGTACATACGTAGAATTTAAACCATTTTCGAGCGTTATTAACACGATTCCGTTGAACAGAATACCTACCTGTCTACCTACATACATAAATTCATTTCACAATTATTAGGTATCTTATATTCTAGAAAGATTATAGCTAAGGCTGCCGTGCCTTGTATTTATTTCATCTTAGTGATTATTCCGCCGAACATTTCAGGCTTGTGCCCGGGTGCTCGTACTTGGTTGAGCGCCGGCCGCGCGTTAGCGTCGCGTCGTCGACGCCCACGGCCTGCGGCTGCTGTCCAGCCGGCCTGAGCCGTGACTTTCGACCTCCCGTGCGGCAGATACCACCATAACGAGGGGCGTGAGCATTAAGTTTTTATTCATTTTATTTTAGTTCTTTAAAATCAACTTTTGTTTACGTATTCATAACTGATTTCTTTTTCGTTTGAATTTTCTTTGATACAAGTAAGTAGGTAGGCATTTATTGATTTGTTTTAACTACCATCACGATGAGTTTAAGGGAAGATGTTAAGACTTTGGCTGAGTTAAATGTTAGACGTAGTTCCGTCAAAGGTCAAGTAACAAAATTTAAAAATTACTTAGAAAAAATATCACAGTTAGATACATTTACTACCACACAAAGAGCGGAACTAACACTGAAACTAACTAAATTTGAAACTTTATCATCGAGATTTGATGATTTACAAAGTCAAATTGAAATTTATAATTCTAGTGGGTTAAAGGCTGAGCTTGAGGAGCGCGAAATCATTGAACAGGAGTTTATTAGCAACATTGTAACGGCTCAAAATTTATTGCAATTGCATAGTAGGGATGACAGCGTCCACGACTCGAGTAGTCCTCATAATGTGACTCATTGCGCTATTGAACATAATGATATGGGATTCAAGCTACCTTTAATTCAAATAGCCAAGTTCGATGGGTCATATTTCCGTTGGATGGAATTTCGTGATACCTTTAGATCTTTAGTTCATGAAAATAAGAGGATAAGTCCAGTTAATAAGTTCCATTATTTAAATTCATATTTAGAAGGAGAAGCAGCACGAATTGTTTCAAACTTGGAAATATCCTCTGATAATTATGAGGAAGCTTGGAACCTTTTACTCGATCGTTATGACAATAAACGTTTATTAATAAGTCAGTGCATTAATCAACATTCATTCTATAAACAAGGAGTCTGAGAGGTCGTTGCGTTTTATGGTTGATCACGTCACTAAGAATTTACGTGCCCTTTCCAGTTTAGGACTAGCCACTGAGCATTGGGATGTTATTGTAATCCACTTAGTCTCTTCCAAGCTGGACAATCACACTTTTACGAAATGGGAGGAACACCGTAATGCGTTGTCAACTGATATACCCACACTTAAAGATTTTCATAGATTTTTAAACGATCGTGCCTCTGTTCTTGAGTCCTTGCACCGCAACAAATCAGACAATGCTCCGAAGACCACTCATGGTCAACAACATCCTTCAGGCCATTCTAATAAATCTGCCCACACACACACTAAGTCTCATGCATATACCAGTAGTAGTAGTAGCCAACCAAAAATTCCATCATCTTCGTCTGTCTTGTGTCCTTACTGTAATGCTGATCATAGAATTTATGATTGTACTTCATTCAAGGCAATGAGTGTAAGCGAGCGTATAGCCGAGGCAACTAAGTTGAAATTGTGCCTTAATTGTTTAAGGCCAGGTCATCCTGCTTTTAAATGTCGTCTTGCCCGTTGCCGCGAATGCAACAAGCGACATAACACAATTTTACATCTTCCTACTGGTTCAGATAGCAATACGCCTAGCGGTGAAAATATAACTGACACGTAAGTCACTTGTAACAACCATGGTAATAGACTAGCTCTTCTATCTACTGCTCTAATCGAAGTAGTCAATCCTAAGACGTGTGAATCTGAAATGGTGCGAGCCCTACTTGATTGTGGCAGCCAGTACTCTTTTATCAGTATAAATCTGAAACAAAAATTATCGTTAGAAGATTGTCCTACTGATGCTACTAGAATTATCGGTTTTGGCAACAATCATTCGGCCACTATATCTGAATATTGCATTGCCCAATTAAAATCGAATAATTCAGCATTCAATGTTGTGTCCAACTTCTTTGTAATGAAGGACTTAACAGGTTCCATACCAAATACATTTATTGATATTAGATCCTTTAATATCCCCAATAACATAATACTTGCAGACCCTAATTTTAATCAGCCTTATTTCATAGACGTACTCATAGGCTCAGATTTATTTTGGGACATTATAGGTGGTGAGCAGCGGTCATTAGGGCCAAACTGCCCTAAGCTACACAGCTCCAAGTTAGGCTGGTTGATTGGAGGCCCCTTGCCACAGTACCTGCAACCTAAAAATAATATTAACTGTAATCATATACTTACTCATTCTTCTCATAACAAGGACTTGGATTGTAGTTTAAACAGGTTCTGGGAACTTGAAGAAATCCCAACAAAATCTCATCAGACTGAGAGCGAGAAGGCATGTGAAACGCATTTTTTGCAACACACCTACCGCTTAGCAAATGGAAAGTTTTGTGTAAGGTTACCTCTCGTCGACTCACCTGATTGTCTTGGGAACTCCTATAACATGGCAAAGAAAAGGTTTTATAATTTAGAAAAACGATTTAGGAGACAGCCCGAAATTAAGTCACAATACATACAGTTTATCAGGGAGTATGCAGAATTAGGTCACCTTACTGAAATTTCATCAATCAATTTAACTTCTAACTTATGTTATTTTTTGCCTCATCATCCCGTATTTAAACAAAACAGTGAGTCAACTAAAATTAGAGTGGTCTTCGATGCGTCAGCTCGCACATCCTCTGGCCTGTCTGTCAATGATATACAGATGGTTGGACCTCAAAATTCAAGACTCTCTTTTCTCCATATTAATTCGAGCTCGCTTCTATAAATACCTCTTAACAGCGGACATAGAAAAAATGTACCGACAATGTGTGATGAACGAGTCTGATCGAAATCTTCAGCTTATTCTATGGAGAGAAGATGAGTACCAGCCTCTCAGGACCTTGCGTTTAAATACTGTGACTTACGGCTTCGCAAGTGCAAGCTATTTGTCTACAAGGTGTCTTTGGCAGCTGGGGGAGGAGTGCGACGATCCACTCATTAAAACTATAATACAAAGGGATCTTTACGTTGACGATCTGATCACGAGATGTGACTCTGAAGATGAGTTGCAGAATATTCGAGAGTCCATATCAAAGGCCCTGAGAGCAGGGTGTTTTCATTTACGAAAATATAAATCCAATTCTTCTAAGGTTCTTGAAACCATATCTGAAAGTTCAACAGATACATTAATCATTAGTGAATCATCAAATGCTTTGGGATTAGGGTGGAATTCTAAGACAGATCGTTTACATTATGAGTTCGAACTTCCTCCCACTAGTGATAAAATTACAAAGCGTCATATTTTATCTACTTCATTTAAAATTTTCGACCCACTTGGTTTTGTTAGCCCCTGCATTGTAATACCTAAATTAATGATGCAGCAGTTATGGCTTGACAAGGTTGGTTGGGATGAGCCTCTTGCAGGAGATATAGTAAAGTCTTGGAATAAGTTTTCAAATAGCTTGTCTCATATATCCTCAATTACACTGCCAAGGCAGATTTTATGTCACTCACCCGTTGTAACGGAGCTGCATGTTTTCAGCGACGCCTCTGAAAGGGCATTTGGTGCTTGTGTTTTTATAAGATCTATTGATATAGCTGGCAATGTGTACGTTAACCTTTTGTGTTCCAAGTCAAAGGTGGCACCTATTAAAGCGTGTACAATTCCTCGTCTGGAGCTATGTGCTGCGTTACTTGCCGCTAGATTATGCAGGGCCGTCGTCAATTCTTTGAGGTTCCCTATAGAACGTAAGTTTTATTGGTGTGACTCCAGCGTCGTCCTTGCTTGGCTGCATACTAGCTCTAGAAAGTTAAAAACCTTCGTGGCGAATAGAGTCGCGGAGATCTTGGAACTGTCAAGTCTCTCTTGTTGGCGTTATGTACCTACAACCGACAATCCGGCTGATCTTGTCTCTCGCGGAGTCTATCCAGATGTACTGAAGGACTGTGGTGGAAAGGCCCAAAATTTTTACTTCAAGAAGATTCCTCTTGGCCTACTTTATCTATTAAATCTCAGCAAGAGTGTGATGTTCCAGAAATAAAATCAAATATTAATACTAATGTCAATAATAATTATTCTTCAATAATTCCATTTCAACATTTTAGTAAATTCTTAAGGCTAAGGCGAGTGTATGCTTACGCATTGAGGTACATACATAACAATGAACTCAGTTTGGAAGAGTTACAAGAGTCTTTTTATCTTTTATGCCGTAAGGCACAGCAGGAATGTTTTCCTGTGGATTACGAACTACTTAAAAAAAATAAGCTTCTTAATCCAAAATCTAGCATTATAGCACTTACACCTTTTATGGACACAAATGCTTTAATTCGAGTAGGAGGCCGTTTGGATGCTTCAGCAATTCCATATAATAGTAAGCACCCTATCCTCTTACATTCTTCACATCACCTTACCAAGTTAATTTTTGAGCGTGAACACCTACGTAAATTACACGCTGGCCCACGGCTTCTCCTTGCTAGCGTTAGGGAGTACATATGGCCAATCAATATGGCCGCAATTTTGTTGCCGCGGCTAAAGAAATAGGTGACTTCTTAAAACGTAATTGTAACGCTATTACAGAATTTTCAAATGACGAAGAAATTAAATTCTTATTTTCTCCCGCTTACGCTCCCCATTTTGGTGGTGTGTGGGAGGCCGGAGTGAAATCGGCCAAGTACCACATAAGACGTGTAATGGGCAACACGCACTTGACGTTCGAAGAGATATCCACACTATTTGCTCAAGTAGAAGCTATTTTGAACAGTCGCCCATTATGTCCTTTGTCGTCCTCTCCCAATGACTTATTTTTCCTCACTCCAGGCCACTTCCTACTTGGTCGGCCGCTAACTGCGCTGCCTTCACCGAGCCTTGAAGACTGTAAGTCCAGTCAGTTGAAACGCCATCAAAGACTTGAACAAATCCGCCAGCATTTTTGGCGAAGGTGGCAAAAGGAGTACCTGGCTGAGCTACAACAGAGGTCAAAATGGCGCACCCAGGATACCTCTCTGAAAATTGGAGACCTCGTGCTGCTGCAGGAGGAGAATGTACCACCATTATGCTGGCGCACGGGTCGAATCAGCAAGCTATTTCCTGGGCCTGATGGAGTATGTCGCGTAGCAGACGTTCAAACGGCTCAAGGGTGCTACCGGAGGTCCTTCACGCGACTCTGCCCGCTACCAGCGACGGAAAACCTAATAGAAGCTTAAAAGTCGGCGACTTTTAACGGCGGGGAAGATGTCTGCGCCTGACAGAATTTATATACTTGTAACGCAGCGGATGGCACTATTTTGCTATCTTTATTTAATTTTTTTTTCTTTTCTTAATGTCGGTAGTTGCATTCGAATTCATTTGTAGAAATAAAATTATCTACCTTATATTTTTAATAATGTATAATGACTTGCATCTTAATCGCAGTAGAAGGCCGTGTTCCGTCCGCTTTTAAAAACTAAAATTTATCATTGTGAATAGTGCTAAAGTATTAAACTATTATTTACGTAACGTACATCGTTTCATTGAGCATCAAGCTCCAGTGTCTCAAGCGTAGACAACTACTTATGTTCTCCTTATGTACTCCTTATGTACTCTTAATGTGCTCCTTATCTACTTCTTATATACTCCTTATGTACTCCTTATGTACTCCTTATGTACTCCTTATGTACTCCTTATGTACTCCTTATGTACTCCTTATGTACTCCTTATGTACTCCTTATGTACTCCTTATGTACTCCTTATGTACTCCTTATGTACTCCTTATGTACTCCTTATGTACTCCTTATGTACTCCTTATGTACTCCTTATGTACTCCTTATGTACTCCTTATGTACTCCTTATGTACTCCTTATGTACTCCTTATGTACTCCTTATGTACTCCTTATGTACTCCTTTTGTACTCCTTTTGTACTCCTTTTGTACTCCTTATGTACTCCTTATGTACTCCTTATGTACTTCTTATGTACTCCTTATGTACTCCTTATGTACTCCTTATGTACTCCTTATGTACTCCTTATGTACTCCTTATGTACTCCTTATGTACTCCTTATGTACTCCTTATGTACTCCTTATGTACTCCTTATGTACTCCTTATGTACTCCTTATGTACTCCTTATGTACTCCTTATGTACTCCTTATGTACTCCTTATGTACTCCTTATGTACTCCTTATGTACTCCTTATGTACTCCTTATGTACTCCTTATGTACTCCTTATGTACTCCTTATGTACTCCTTATGTACTCCTTATGTACTCCTTATGTACTCCTTATGTACTCCTTATGTACTCCTTATGTACTCCTTATGTACTCCTTATGTACTCCTTATGTACTCCTTATGTACTCCTTATGTACTCCTTATGTACTCCTTATGTACTCCTTATGTACTCCTTATGTACTCCTTATGTACTCCTTATGTACTCCTTATGTACTCCTTATGTACTCCTTATGTACTCCTTATGTACTCCTTATGTACTCCTTATGTACTCCTTATGTACTCCTTATGTACTCCTTATGTACTCCTTATGTACTCCTTATGTACTCCTTATGTACTCCTTATGTACTCCTTATGTACTCCTTATGTACTCCTTATGTACTCCTTATGTACTCCTTATGTACTCCTTATGTACTCCTTATGTACTCCTTATGTACTCCTTATGTACTCCTTATGTACTCCTTATGTACTCCTTATGTACTCCTTATGTACTCCTTATGTTCTCCTTATGTATTTTATTTTATTTTATTAGGGATAACAAACAGCAGTGTACTAACAATTTAACAAAATGTAGTAACAATATTAGCAGTAGGTAGTATCAAATACACTACTCACGACATTATCCACGTATTACAAAACAAAATAGCTAACTGTTAAAAAAAAGGACAATCGAAAAGTTACTTAATAATAATAATAATACATGAGATGGACCAATTCAATTAATGAAAATGTCATGCAATACTTTGGGGTAATTTGTCTGTGAGCTTTCCTAAAATAAATAAATAAATAATAACTTATTCTTGTGTTGCTGGTGTACATACCTAGTCTGTTACATTCAAATGAGAACCAAACCCCAATAAAATGAAAGAGCTAGGTAATTTCGCAACAGATTCCTTTAAAACATCGAGCCATCATTGTGTAGTTGACTAGTCTTTCACTTTTTCAAAATAAGCATGGTGAAAAAAATGCTATACTGCCAACCCATACATTCCTTCGTGTTACAGGGTCGGCAACGCGCAAGCGATACCCTTGGTGTTACAAGGTGTTATAGGCTATGGTAACCACTTACCATCAAGTGGGCAGTATGCCTGTTTTCCACCTTTGTAGTTTAAAAAAATTTATATAATTATACCTAACATTGGTTGTCCACGGTTTCGCCTGCATTAATGTACGAAGAAAACATCCTTATGTATACACGAAGACTTACTTCTTAAATAAATATACATAACATCACGCCTGTATTCCTCGAAGGGTTAAGCAGAGGTATACCACAGTTGTAAACCCACAGTTCGCTGGTATGTTTATATCCCATGTTATAGGGGGCGAGCCTATTGTCATTACCCGGGCACCAATCCAAACTTCGAGCTGCTACTGAGAATTTCATAGAAAATCCCAATAACACTTTGCTCGACCCGGGAATCGAATCCAGGACTCTCTAGCGTAGCAGTCGCGCTAAGGACCACTAGACTAACGAGGCAGTTCTTACTAAACTTTACTACTTAAATTTCCCGGTAATTACGTTGACTTCATCACTTATCTTGATTTCTGACATTTACGCGAATATTATACATTGAAATAAAGCTACTTTTTATGGAATTTATCGCGTATATTGATATTATTAATGTAAAGGGTAACGGCTGTAAAGGGTCCGGAACGTCGGGATTAATAATATCAATATACGCGATTAAATCCGTAAAAAGTAGTTTTATTTCAATTCATCACTCATCGTTTCGTTAAACGTTAAAAAACGTTGTAAGTATTTAAAATATTTCTGTGGATCACAATAAAATACAGGTATATATCAATAATTTTTATTTACAAATAATTAAAAATATGTGAGCCGATGTCACAATAACAAATCTACACTGTACTTATTTTATAATCAATTACAATGTTGTAAACGTATGTACTTACTGGTGTACCAAAATGGGACTTTATAAAAAAAAATACAATCCTGTATAATACATTATATTTTGTACACTCGCGTATAAATTGGTACATTAATATGTGCGTTGTAAATTAACCCTTTTACTAATAAAGGCCAAATATAAAGCTGTCTATACACACTGTTTTGTTACTCCATTCAACATTCTGACGATAATCAAAATAGTTAACTATCGACAGCTAAAATAAATAATATTAGTAAAGGGGTGGATAAGTGGCAGACTTTATTTCATAAATAATAAATTTTATTCTGATATTGATTTAATACAAGTATTAAAAAACTGGCATTATATAAAACATATATTATAAAATAATATATAGTTCCTGGCGCAGAAATTTATCATAAATATTAAATATAATTTTCTATTAGAATTTCGCTTTAAACATCGGTTTTGATGAGATGTACTCATTATGCTTAAGTATTGTAAAGTAATAGACGGTTACAGATTGTTTACATCTAACATCCAGAGGTATTATGCGCTAAAACTAAACGTAGACTAGTAAAATTGTGTTCACTATTACAAAAAGACATAATTTTAAATCTTAAATGTATTTTATTAATATTACAGCAACAAACAACAAGTTTAGCTACCACTGAGAAGTAAATTGTAACTACGACACATAACTTTAAAATATACATACCTACTTTTTATGTTTATTTTTATTACATAAACGTTAAAACTCAAGATAATTCTCTAATCATGAACTAGATAGATGCTGATAGAGTTTAGCTATCCTTACGTCACACGATGCTGTTTTCGTTCACGTATTTCACCTTCCGCATTATGCATTTTTCCTACAAACCAATTAACATAAAAAGCTCTTATATATTTACCCAGTACTCCGGAACTGTCAACGCATATACTTCATTAATTTAAAAAGGTTCGCTAGAGCGTACTCTTCACTTCCAGATATATTAAAAAAAATATATTTACAGAGTAAAATAATAAAATTCGTACACCTATATTATGTACTTATAATAAATATAATATATATATAATAATACAATAATACTTATGTACTTATATATATTATGTGCTTTTGGACGTACATATACTCCGGAATTACAAAAGTAACAAATAATTTTTAATAATAATTGTAAAAATAATATTTTCCTAAAAATATTTTGTTTTAGAATGATTACTAATAATTTAGCAAAAGCTAATATAATATTCATTAGTTCATTAACTCGGCAACGATATACATACATACATTTTAATAATTCCTTGTGATTAAATATAAAAGACGATTATAAAAAATTGCACTCAAATAATGCACATTTGCCCTAACTGAGGAACAAGTAATTTAAATTCGTGTTTAATTGAAGTTATGCATGTTAGTTCGATATAAAAGTCTAGACAAACCACTAACAAACCAATTAACCAATATAAAATCAATGAGAAAAACAACAATTACATGCTGACATCAATACCATTGACCACGTCTGTGGTCTAGTGGTTCGAGTGGTCGGACTGCTGATGGGACGGGGTTCTATTCCCACAGGACACAAATATTTATGTGATGAATGTGTTTGTATTTGTCTGGGTGTGTTTATATTTACAAAAAATGTATTTTATCCATTGTCTATTACCCATACTAAAAGCTCTGCTTAGTTTGGGACTAGATGCTGTTGTGTAAAATGTCCCAATTATGTATTATAATTATTATTTAGGTATTCAATAATTAGGTTAAAATTGGAGTTGGTCAGATTGAATTCTTAATTAGCAAACAGGTTAATTTGTTAAGTATTTGTTAGATTTATAATATTGCCTTGATAGTTGCAATCTGATTTAAGACTAACTCATTTTAAAAATTAATTTAATTTAGGTAACTAGGATTCACATTATTTTCTTTAAAGAAACTTCAGACAGGCGTTTGATTGGTAGGTTTTGATGGTCCACGTGCAATTGTTGTCAGACTCATGTTCTTTATAATGAAGGAGATAGATATAATATAACAACACAACGCTAAAACACACTCCATTTGAGGCATAGCCTGGCAATAACTTTTCCAATGTCTAACTACCAAACGTGTCACCTCAGACACGCCATTTACTATAATATATCAAACTATATGTATTTGTCACCGTTGCATTGTTCCCGACATTTCATCTTCCTATTCCAACTATTCATTACGTTTACACACGTGTACATTACATTATCTTCGTTTCGTTGTTTTAATATATAGCTCACCAAGTATAGACATATTTTACATACATTTCCTTCGTAATTAGTACCGCCGCTTATATTGCACTTTACATACACCATATCAAGCCTGACTTCCAATATGTTAGGCAGAACAAGGATAACATGAAATTTAATACATTTCTAAAAACATATATTATTGTACCTAGGTATAATATTTTTCCTAATCGTACAGTAACACATCCCAAAACAATAATATCAATTAAATTTGATTGGAAAGAATGAATCGCTATCGAGAAGCGTTTCGAGACATCTTAATGTCGTTTTGCCATTTTGGAATATAAAATGCACTATAAATCGAGACAGCGTAAATTTAAACATAACATTGATGTATAAAAACAAGATAAACATCACAGTTGTCGTAAAAAATGTGAACACTAACACCATCATGAAACGAAACCTCATAACAATCGCTAATTTAATTTTACTAGTTTTACAAAATTAGCCCACCCTTTTGAACAAATATCGTTTAACTATGGTCTTTCGTTATAATAATATGAAACAACTGAGAATTATACAATATTTGTTTAGAATGTTGTTTTTAGTTCTATCACATCGTATCTATTTTCCTAATGTTTGCATGAACATTGATCAATGTATATTTCATATTAAAATACCTAAATTTCTAAACCGTGTCGTGTATTTCAAGTTGAAATATTTTACTAAAAAATCATAAATGGATCGCCACACGCATTTAATTTGTGATGAAATATATAAAATGATATAATTTGTGGTGAAATATATAAAATAAAATACCTAATTATTTATAAACATTGCCCATAAAATTGTAGCGTATAAATAAATAAAAAAATCCGTAAAATATTATTTTTTTATAAATATAAATATTAACGATAAATCGTAGTAAGAAAAATAAAATAAGGCAATTAAATACGTATAAAATATAACAAAAACATTATCATAGTTAAAAAATGCTTACATTTACACTAAGTTTAATGTGATTATAGAGCTTAATTCATTTAATATTATTTACAGGGATTTTAGTAACAATTTGTTACAAAAAAAACATTGACTAACTCTAATATAAACGTCTAATCACTAGCCATGTAAATCGCAATTATATAAATAATATATTATGCATTGCTGAGAACGCACGTTGTCATAATAGCTCATTGTAATAATTTAAGGATATGAAATTTATTGAATATAATATTTTATGGACTTTCGACACGAAGATCAGGAAGCTCGTGAAAACTGCTAACGTACACAGTGGTAAACTCTGGTCCATTCTCTATATTAAACATTACCCCCAAATACTGGAGCTCAACATTATACCTTTTTAACATTGTACTCTTTATGGAGTAGGTATAGTGCTGAAATACGGACCTATTCTGACATCGTACAAGATGACGTTAAACTTGAATTTAACGTTTCATTCTATAAGGAATTTTGGATTTTGTCTTGGGGTGTGACTATCAGAATAATTTTATTTTTCTTTTATTACAAAAAGGTTAAAAATGGTCAATCATTGACGTTGTCGATTGTTGCAATCACATTTTTATAACGGATTTAATCCATTTTAATTGAATTTTATACTTCATACAATTATCTAAATGACTGAAGATACTAATATTATCACTTTTTCTAAAATTAAAATTCTATTTTTTTTACAAGACCATTCGACTCCGCTTTTTGGAACTGTTATGAATAATGGCATCAATCTTTTGTACCTATTAGATTTTAACTTACACACAATTGACTATTATGACAACGAGAGACTAATTATTGTGATTACCAAGTGATGCAATAATTACAGTGATGTGATATGAAAAATAATAAAGTATGCGGACTGGAGAATGAAATGTGTTGAAAAGTGTTTACCCGCTAACACAGAATATACAAAAATACTGCGTTAATGCTGTAAAATCTTCATAAAAATTAATAAATGAAATATTCTGTTTAAAATTATACGCTCGCCGGCGCCGAATGTACCAACTCTAAAAGTTGTATAGCAGTCAAATTTGGTATGAAATACTGGCTACCAGATTATTATACAACATTTTATTATTAATTACTATATATTATGCCTGAACCCAGTTTGATTTTTATTATGTTTACAAATTGAGCACATACTTATACAGTAACGTAACTAGTGTATAAAATGCATAGATAAAAAATAAAATGCACGTAAACCTATTTCATTGTTCAGTCACGTTGAAGTGTTGCCATACAAACCATTAAAGTTTGACAAAAACCATTGGCATTTTACTAAAAAGGTAATATTATTAGCAAGCTTCTAATAAATAACCAAAATATTGGCGCTTGTAAATTAATAGTATATACAAAAAGTATAAAAATGTTGTCCAAATACAAAATAACGGCATGCACGGTCGATTGTTCTAGTAATATGGCTCATCGGCAGTCAAGCCGATCTACAAACGATTACAATTTATTATAAACATAAAGCATGACGCGCGTAAAACGCTTTCTTGTGATATATTTTTATATTCACTTGCCTAACACACACTAACTTTAGACTTCTAGACGTCGATTAATCTATCTATAACGACCTTATTGTGGGTCTGTTTGTATACAAGTCTCGACCATAACAGCCGGCTATACCGGACTCACAATGTTATACAAACCATTCTAAACAGACTGGATTGTCAACCGTATTACGCAGGTATGAAGTTCACTATGTGTTGTGATATCTCCAAGACAGATTCAGATCCGCGATCACTTATAGATAAGAATGTCCTCACTGAGTTCGTACACGATGTTTAGAAAGCCGACTGGTAGTATCGACACCGTTCTAAGTTAGCTATCGCGTCGCACTTTGGCCCTTATCACCGGGTCATAAGATCAGGTGTTGCTTAGAAATGTTACTCGGCGAATGAGCATCGCACTTTATCCCGTACTAACGGGACAAGATTTGTCAGGTCTCGGGGCTCAAGGAAACAAGTCGCACATAGCATTTAAAAAAAACATGTTCCACTTTTGGCCAGTCACATAGACTGCAACTGATGAGATATTATACGTCGGGGGCAATTTAAAAGTGATGTTATTTATTTTGCCTTATAATATTAGACGCGACGCGTTTCTGCGTCACACTGCGACATAGTATCCCGTTACAGCAGGCCATAATATATTCAAGTATGTATTGTAGACTGCTATTGACGTTCCTCACCGCACTTTAGTCCATACACTGATATATCTGGTTGTTACAAATGCGACTGAATAATTGACTGGCCCCAAACACTGACATACAAGATTGGATAAATACGACTCAAAGTTCATGAGCCCACAGGTCGGTGAGATTACAGGTGGGACTCATAGAGGCAGCGCGGTCAGAGCTGCGTGTCGGAGGGCGGCGGCGCCAGCGCGGCCAGCCCCGCCGAGCTTCCGGAGCCCCCTGAGCCCCCCGAGCCCCCCGAGCCCGCCAGCCCCGCCGGACCCGCCGGCACCCCGTCCGCCGGGTTCATATCGATGCGCGCCGCCTTGCTCCACACCAACAGGTCCATTATGAACGCCAGGAACATCAACGTCGCCGACAGACCTGCATTCATACGTCACGAGTTACGAATGACGAGATATAATATACCAACATTTTTTTTTAGGGACGGAATATCCTCGTGGATTATCCACCGCTGAGGTAATAAATTTGACTGACCGAGATACAGATGTCGGAAGCTGTCGTTGTCGTATGATGCGCAGGCGCCGAGCATTCCGCACATGACGTCACGCGCTCGACAGGCGGCGTCCACGGCGGCGCCGAACACGATCGGGCACGGCACGTTGCCGAACACGCCTATCGCGAACTGGATCACGCCCATCGCCATTGCTTTGTCTGCCGAATAAAGCATAAAACTTGTAAATATTTACAAAATTACCGCACTGATGACGACATTGTGTTCTTAAAATCGAAAAGTGTAAACGCAATATAATGTTATGTACGCTACGTTTGACATTATATTGCATACAAAAATTGACAGATTGATAAAAAACCTATTATAGTTATTCAGATGACCGCTAGAGACAGTACACAGGTATTTCAAACAAAATGTTCCACAAATACATTCGCTGAGGTCTCCCAGAATTGAAAGAGTACCCAATCTTTTTGTATATTTTTGGCATTTTCCATGCTAAGATTTTAAAGTTATTTAGAAAAGGAAAAATACGACCGCGGGCAGGATTCGAACCTGCGTCTTCTGGTTCAGTACACCAGACGCTATGACCACTAAGCCACCGCGATACCTACCCGTCATGTCGAATTTCTCCTTCACATATTGAATTTACGTCTTTATGGTGACGTCAGTAACACCTATTGAAATGCAAGTTTTTTGCTTTTCAACCGACACAACTTACTTTACAGTTAGTTAAATGCCGAACGATGCCGTGTTACTGACGTCACCATAAAGACGTAAATTCAATATGTGAAGGAGAAATTCGACATGACGGGTAGGTATCGCGGTGGCTTAGTGGTCATAGCGTCTGGTGTACCGAACCAGAAGACGCAGGTTCGAATCCTGCCCGCGGTCGTATTTTTCCTTTTCTAAATAACTTTAGAGTACCCAATATTTACTCTTGTAAACAATGTGATTGTTGTAAGTTCTATATTGGATTCCGAAAATAATATAATTACAAATAGTGACAGTTGTACATACGCATGCGCGTGGCGCAATCGTGGTGCGCGCAAGATGCGCAGTGCGTGTGTATTGGCTTTTGACTAATAATCGAGCGTCAAGGCTAATCGGATGTTTCCTTGCTTTCCCTACGTACCAAGTAATATACTTACTTGGTACGTAGGGAAAGCACTTTTACTTCAAGTTGTCAGTAACGTACCTTTTTTGTCAGTACACCGTATGATGAGCAGCACGGCGCCGACCTCTCCGCTGGCGTGCACGAACATGACGGCGGCGAACACCGCGACGAACGTGTAGATCTGGTTGCACGGCCCGCCGCACTCGCCGCTCACCGCGAAGCCCAGCGTACGCGACAGAATGTTGTCCGATGTGTTGTACAACTCGTAATTCTCGATGCTGGAACATAAGTCAAGTAGCTGATGAAGGATGGCAAAGCGAAAGTCACAGGAAGTATTCAGCCATGTCTTTTCATACAAACTGTTTAAAATAATCCAAAACTCGTAAAGGCGATGTAATTTGATTTCTAAATTCAAAGTTTACCATACTAAAACACTTTTTGGCTTTATTTTTTGGATATTATAATATGAAAAAAATATTATAATATGAAAAAAAATGGAAATCTGTCCGTGGATGGCAACCACTCTAATCCACATACGTCTTAACAAAAACAGAAATTGAAAAGAAAGTCGACGTGTATAATAAAAGGCACTGTGCATAATAAACTCACGTCTTCATGGCCTTCTCCCCGCGCGAGTTGCCGTCGATGCATGAGCAGTTGGTGTAGAGCCACGTCCTGTTGTCTAGCTGTTGACTGCCGAGGCAGCCCGCCTGGCACGGCGATAGGTACGTGAAGGAATCCTGGAACGATTAATAGTAGTATATGAAGATCGGGCTCAGTGGCGTTCACTAAAAGAGGCCTACGTCCAGCAGTGGACGAATAGGAGCTGATGATGATCATGATGATATTATTACAAATACAAAAATTCAGCCTCCGTATGTTTGTGCCCACAAAACTCGAAAAAAATCGACGGATTGACTTCAAATTTTTACACAACAATCCACTTTTATAAAAGTATTGTTATAGAAAAATAGGAGTTAAAAATAATAACAACTAACCAGTTTTTAGCTGAAAGACATGTTACAATCCTAGTTCAGCAGCAGTTGCTAATACCGGACACAAAATGATTTAAATACCTATATTGTAACACTGCTTACCAAAAAATATATGTAAATATTATTTTTGGCTAAATTCATTAATATTATTATTACAAAAAGAACAACTTCAATTTGAAACAATCACAACATCATCAATATAGATAAACAGACGGAGTGGAAATGAAAATAATTGAAGTTGGTTGAAATTGATATGGGACCACCGTGAAGCAATCCTATTGAGATAAAAATATTAATTTAAATCTGTTCACAAATACTAGAGAAATGAAGCAGCATAACCAAAAAAAAACACTACGAAACAGAATTCAGTTCAAACTTAAAATACTCTCCATTCAAGCATAACAATGCTCTTACGATTTAAAATTACTCTTGCCATAACAAATTGTGGATACGATTTTTTGTCTTACGTAAACGTGTGCCATTTTGTCGTGACAGGTGCAATGATCTGATTTGACAGCACAGTGTTGTTTGTCGACACTTGGATTGATGCTGAATAGATAGATGGCCCTTACTTCACATCGAGTTTAGCTTTGTACAAATTGACAAAATTGGCGATCCACCACTTCTGAATCCTTATACTGATATTTCGTAACTCGTCGTTTTGGAATCATCATCAACCCATATACTGTCCCTCTGCTGGGCACGGGTCTCCTCTCATATTGAGAGGGATTGGGCTATAATCCACCACGCCGGCCTAGTGCCGGTTGGCAGACTTCACAAACCGTCGAGAAAAATCTCTAAGGTATGCCAGGTTTCCTCACGATGTTTTCCTTCACCGTTTAAGCAAGTGATAATTAATAATTATTAATACATATTTCACATATTTCTTTTTATTATACATTTTAAAGAAAAGTAACTATTACGTAATCTGGAACAGTTACGTTCTAAGGCAACTGTCAAAAAGGGAAAAACGAATGGACAGAGTTTATATATGTGTTGTAATCCTATAGCACCCACCTGTCCACAAACGGGATTGAATGGCACATCTGCACAGTGGCAGCCCAGACTGCACTCTACGCTGCTATTAGCGATGCTTCCTTCGCTGATCATGCGGTAGTTCTCTTCCGGGCAGCTCACGAACATAAGCACAATCATACCTGATAATTAATAACAATCAATTATTTTTATTGTTACGAAAGAAGTAATTTGGCAGACAGGGGATCAACGCAAAAAATTGCTCCATTAAATTATCCCACTAACAATTAAGAATAATTTATACAACATTGTAATAAGGTTAAAAATAGTAAATTAATACTCGAGCAGACATCGACACTTACTTCATAAACTATTTTGAACTCTATTTGAATGTAATAAAGATGACAATTAATTGAACGTTGCGATAATTGCAGTATTTACGCGTAGAACTCGTCCAGTTTAATCCCAATGTTGTTTGTATCTTACCAGCGCTGTAGATAGCGGCGCTGGCAGCCGTCCAGGCCGCCACCTGCCGGGCAGTGGGCACCAGCTTCAGGATGACCACGCCCGACGTGATCGTGCCCAGACCCATCACTAGGATACCACCCAGACCTGGAACGTCAACACACGCGTTACATGTCATCCCCTATTGAATTGAAGGCAGGACATACTTATATGCATTGATAACTATCCTGTTATGAAACCTATCATCATCAACCGCAACCTTTATTGTCCCACTACTGGGCACTGGTCTTTTCTCAGAATGAAGAGCATATGGCCATCCACCATGCGGGTTGGCAGACTGCACAAGCCGTTGAGAAAGTAGGTACCTATCTCCTATCTCAGGCATGTATGTTTCCAAACGATGTTTCCTTCACCGTTTAAACGAGCGATAATTAATTCTAAATAATACGCCCATAATTTCGAAAAGTCAGAGGTTCTCGGCTTCGAACTCGAGACCTACGACTTGGCAGTGCAATGATCATATCACTAGGCTATCACTGCGAATTTGAAATAGTGATAAATAAATGATATATATTTCTGTAAACAGATCTTTCAGACACTTTTACAATTCAGTTTATTTTTATTTTTGCTAGATACCAAAAGCGTGTTTCCTAACTAACAAATTCATGATCTCTTTTAAAGTTCCGAATTCCAGATACACTAGTATCAAACATGTGTGTCACAGTACAGATTCTGTAATGGCCTTAATTATTGTTATACTTATGGTTTAGGAATTTGAACCATATTACATCATAACTTGGCACTCGTAGGCCATAAATATCACTATGGTGTGATGCTTTATGCGTTCTTCGTCTAGACATGTCTACAGTCTCAAAATCTACAGCAGTCTCATTGCTGACAATATTTATCCTTCCTCAAAATATACTTTTTGGAACGAGTCTGTTACATTACATTGTCAAAAGTACCATCGCATTCTCGAAACAATTTACCTATGTGTACATACATAAATATAAAAATAAATAAATTAAAATATTCACAAATTAAGACCGTGTACATGTTAAACCTATAAAAACATACACTCACGCCTTATACTAAAATATGTGCTTAATTTCAAGCAGACTAAGAAGAATAGCCGTGCCTGACATACAGACGGGCAGACAGACAGTCACTGTAATCTCACCAAGAACTCTTTTTTGAGCTCTATGGTCTATAAAACACGGACCATAATCAATGATCACTTATTGTGGTAGCTATGCCCACCGCTCACCGTGGTGGCGGCTCTCCAATACCAATAGAGTGTTCATGTTAGTACCTCACCCGAGACAAGGTTGGCGTCGTGCGTGGGCAGCCGGAACTGCTTCTCCAAGTATTTGGGCAGAAAGCTGTACACGCCGCTGATGGGCATCAGGTGCAGCACCGAGCTCGCCGTGCGCCACATCAGTATGTCGTTCGTCAACTGTCTTTTTATTGTGGCGAAGAAATCTGGAATTTAACATTGTTTGATTTAGATGTGTTTTTTTTAGGATATAATATTCATCGAATTCATACACATACAAGGGTAAACCTATCCAAAAAGGATTAAAGTATTGTCCAATATTTGGTTTAGAATTATTTTAGATAGCAAAAAGAACCTATATTAGTACCTGCTGTATACTATAGCTCCGTTTCCAAAGAGTATACTTTTCCGAATTACTTTTATATTTCATCGATATTAGTTGAAAGCTCGAAGATTTGACTAGACGGATGTATACAGAGACAAAGATTGAAGAAATGAAACGAGATGCGCCAGGTGCCATCCTCAAATAATAGGGATCACAGCAGTAGCTAACGAGCAACGATCGTTGATCATGATCAACTTGGAAGCCTCAAAATCTTAGAATTCCTATCACGATTAACAACGTGATGGTAATTCAGTTCAAAATAATGTCTATGCAACAGAAGGTATAAGGAATTTGATACCTTATCAGAACTAAACCACAATTTTATTTGCAACCGACATCAAAACACATAACTACAAACATTTGTATACAAACAAACTAAATTGTAGCCGAAATTCTCGTATTTGCGGAAGAGGCAGCTCGATAAGAACATTATTTATAATGTTGATAAGTGGGTTCCCAGCATTTTTTCACTGTTGTCACAGTCTTATTACTGTTCTGTTTGGAAACTGTCCAACTGATTTCAAAACAGTAAGTGCACGAGCATGTCGCATGTCGGACAAGCTGTGGGCAAAACTCACTAATGAATGGAGCCCACACAGCGATAGACGATGCGACAGGCTCAGAAGAAGATGGCGGAACGAGATAGACGATTATTGGTAGGATTGCTTCTAAATCGAGAGGACTGGAAGAGGGTGGGGAGGGCTTATTATGAATATGAGGGGATATGAATTATTTCTTAGTTGAGAGAGAACTAGTGATAGAATTGAAAAAAAAAAAATTCATGATCCGATTCTGAAAATTGATTCTTAAACTGATATGGACTGCTATAGTGATAGCTACACTATCGTTGAGAGAAATAGGCTAGACATATTCTATTGTGTGCCTTAAGCAACATCCAAGCAAAGGAAGGCGCGGGCGGAAGCTTGTGGCAAAAAAAATGCACAAGTAGGTACCTATCTACTATGCATCTGTAAACTAGAACTAAGTATGGATATTTATTCTATACTTAGAATTTTTCAATATCGTAAAAAGAAATGAAGCGGGAACCATGGTTCTCAATCAAATAGTGATAACACATAAATCGAAAAAACTGCAGATAAGATTTAAAGTGTGAGAAACACTTTTGGCAATGTTTATATTCAACCGCACCTGGTTAAATTTTAACCAGACTTACGCCGTGTCTAAGATGATAAAGTTTAGTAATCTAATCTAAATAAATATGGCGGATTGTGATTTATACCACTCAGGAGGTGGCAATCAAACAAACGGCCCGACTAGTAATCGTACCCTACAGACGCTAGCAACGGGGACGTCAGCTGTTTAGCTGTTAAGTCTAATTTTTCCTGTAATTTCTCTAAATAGGTACTAAAGGACAATCCATCAAACCAGAACGCCACCGAGACATGTCTACTTCTTATCACCAAAAACTTAACAATATGATAGTAAGAATACGAACTGCAATTTCCTGCTACCGGAGAAATTGTTAAATCATCAATCATTAATTTATAACACCCTATATAAAAATGATGGACAAAATAATTTACAACACAACCGAAATTCTTAACATTACAAACAAATAATTCTAAATGGATCCGATCTCAGAATATCAAAACACTGCCAACAAAAGAATAATAAATGCGTACAAAATGAATCATTGTCTGTAGAAAATCTTTCACACGATAACATTAAAATTTATTAGATATTTGATTTACAGAACATAATTCATCAAAGTCGTCTTCGTCATGATGTCAAATGAACAGATTTTTATCACATTTTAATTAAAATTAGCATAAGCGATATGGAATCATCGTATAAGTATATCCTTAGTATATCAATGATTTTTCAGGAAAATAAACAGAAAAATACGTTTTTACCTATAACCTGCACATCGAGGAACTGCACAGGTTGTCCAGATTAAGTATAGTCCCGAGTTATCAATTATCGAGATCTCAAATTAAGATCCTATAAAAAACCTAATCGAAATTTAAAAGATTTCCTTAGACTGTAAACGGTATTTTCAATTCATTTTTTTTCCTAACCTCTATTTTTACTTATGCCTAACCAAATAGGTTCTAAACCATCATGATCTAAGAAAACATAATTGGAAATGAAAAACGAATTACCTTTGAAAAAGGGCTCATTCCTATCCTTAATCTTCTTGGGCAGCAACTGCAGAGGTTCTGGTTTGATCTGTCGTGGGAAGCAGAACATCAGCGTGGACAGAAGTACGATGAAACCGGCTATAAACACCATTCCTGCGAAAGAAAAATTCAGTTGGTTAATCCAGTCTTCTTATTAGTAGATAACATTATTTCCTTATGGTCTGTTCAGTGAAATTGAAATTATTGGCATACGAGACAAAAACTAGAACGAGAGTCGATCTATTGCAGAATTTTTATAACATTGAACTTTCAAATGCTTGCAAACCTGAATTGTACAAAATATTTCATATTAGAATCCATGCTGTAATAGAGATTAATGAAACCACTAGGTCTAGTAAAAATGTTTTAAAAAAACATTTACGGCTCGACAAAAACAAATATTAGTTATGGCATCTCGTCACACATAATTTGGATAAATGAGCGGGCCAAAGATCAAAATATTCAGTTAGGTACATCGTGCAGTTTTTACGACAATTTTCATGTTTGATGTCTTAAATATACACCTACTTGAAATAATGTGACGTATGGAGTGATGTGGGCGTAAAAGTCTAGCAAAGGGCCATTCAACTACTGTTTGGGTAGGTACACATACGATATCTAATAACTTTATAACAGTCTATAATGTACTCTTGTATTATCATAGTCGCAATAAAATGGCGTACAAACAAACTTGCAAGAGGCTTTCCACAATCTAATGAATACCATACACAGTAGCATCATTTTGGCAAATAAAACATAATTATGAAGGAAATCGAAATGATTAACTCCGCAAAAAATATAGCGAGCAAATACAATTCATGGCTAGCACATATGGACGAGTCATTCATTGTTTATTGAAGACATCAGCGGGATCGCATTATGGAATATTCTGATTATGGCAATTATGGAGGCGGCGAGTGAGAAATGCTCCTCTCAATAACACTAATCCGTTAGCGGTCGTCGAGAGATTACCTCGAATGTGTGGAATATTTTGGCCTCTTGGAGGCGCCGGTGCGAGACCGATTCGCACGAAATAGTATTATAATGTACATATAAGTAACTAGGTATGTATTTTAGAACTTGCAAGGCACGTAAGCAGTGATGGAATGGAAGACAACGCTGAAATTGTAACAGCACAAATATTTTTGTTGGACACCATTATGGGAAGTTATCCAAAACTGTCAATTATCAAAACCAACGATCATAACTCATGAAACCTTGGATACGATCAAAAACAATTCCAATAGATTCAAACAGAAAACATTTGCGCGTTCACAAGGTCGCCCGGTCGACGTTCAGTCAAGGGCGTTCGCTAGACACGGTAGGTATGGACTATGGATACACAAGCCACGCAGCATTGTTTACCACGCTCAATATGAGATTCAACCAAACAAGAGTCTGAGCGTCTAATGCATTTTGGTAAGTTGAGATTTACAGCGCGGGTCTGTAAGAGAAGACGAAGGTCAAGAGAACCGGTTTAAAAGTAAAAGTGAGCAAGGCGTCGGTCGCGTGTCCACCCACTAAATCCTCATTACGGACACCGACGACGGCATAATTGTCGGCAACAAGGCGCGCAGCCTTGGCCGTGACCGGCTGTGGATAGAACGCTTATTTTAGCTGTGGTGACGCGACGTGATGTAATACGAGTTATATAACTAGAAGCGTGCGCCCGCGCCGCCGCCGCAGCGTGACGCCTGCATAGAAAAAAGCGAAAGCCGCCTGGAAATTGCATCGCGCACCTATCTATGATACCACATCATGATGCACGTTACGTCGCGGTTTTAAAGCACCGCTGGGAAAACTTCGGCTCCCGAGAGCTGGCAAAAGGAAAGTTCTTGCAGTATTAATTATGCAACCGAAGAATGTCTCCTTCACCCTTTCCTGTGCTTTCGCAGAAACAATTACAATGCAATCGAGCTGCTATTGGAGTCGGCTGGGGGAAGTAATGAGCGGTGATTAACATCTTGCAACATACGACCTGTATGCTCAGTATCCCTTGAGAAATGTTCTTATAATAACGTAAACGTCATAAGTACCAAGCTATATGTGACATCAAATAGTCGTATAGGTATGTAATTTATGTGAGTTATTGCGTCTCGAAATGTAAAAGACTTTATTTGTAGCTAATTAGTAATGAGCGTTCTTTAAATAGAACCGAGGTTAATCAAATATCAAACCATAAACAACCTATTAAAATATGGTTGTTTTCGCTAAGGACATTGGACTTGGGCCTTTTACTGGTGACTTAGGTATTGTTAAACTTATTGCGATGAAGAACGGTGACGTGGATTGTATCTGTCTTTTTCTCTATACATATATTTGGCCTTTGATTGTACTTGTCGCTGTTTTCATGGCAATAATTTTTATGTTCCTCTTTCTTTCTTAAATAAATAACAATTCAAAAGGGCCACGAAACCAGGAAGGCGGTACAAAAGGCTACATATATTACTCTTCTTTAGAATAGTGTGTCCGTTTTCAATATGAATACTATTACCATAATTTGCGGCTCTATTAGCGAAAATCAGTTTGTGAGCCATAACCACCAATTTAGGCCTTTCAGACGGCGCGTCAATGACTCAAAATGTCCGTTAAATAAACCTATTAAGATTCAAAACTCCATTCATGAGCGTAGCGTTGGAACAATCAGGAAATACGCAGAAATCATTCAATGCGTATTCGCGAATTCAATACGTTGGCAGTCGGGACACGCTTGCAGCAGTTTTCTACCGCGACACGACACACGAATCGCTTCCTAAAAACATTTACTGTTGAAATTTGAGCTTTAGTTCGAAGGTGTTAGGGTGTGGTGTGCGGTTTGTGGGTGGTAGGACGAAAGTTTGTTTTGTTTACACGCATTCGGTTGGTAGGCAGGTCACGCACGTGCTTTCTTCGTGGATTTTGCGCGCAAATCTGTGCAAGTGCTTCGCTAACGGTAGATGAGTGTTCCGCGTTGGAATGTCTGCTACTTCGATTTCGTTGTACTACAGACAGGTCATCGTTTTTGTTGTAATCTGGAATATGGAGCCTACAAGTGTGCAACAATAATCTGCTCTCATAAAAATATAATAAAAAAAAGCAGTGCTAGGCGACGGCGAGTGACATGACCATTGGACTGCCAAGTCAAAGGTCTCGAGTCCGAATTAATGGCGACATCTACACTTTTTCAAAATCATGTAATTCATTATCACTCGCCTAAACGGTGAAGGAAAACATCGACAGGAAATCTGCATACCTGAGAGATTTTCTCGACGGCGTGTGAAGTTTTTCAACCCGCATTAGCACTATAGCCTAGTCCCTCTCATTCTGAGAGGAGACCTGTTCCCAGCAGTGGGACAGTATATGGGTTGATGACGATGATGAAGAAAAATATATTTGAGACCTATTTTTAGAATGAGAAATTGGAACTCTATTCCGAACAGAAACCCAATCGATTAAAAATAAAAAAACAACTACCTACGCTTTAGTGTACGTAATATCTATAAGTAAAAGTCGGGTCTATATATTTCTATTCTATATATTCTCAAGTCTTAGCTCTAAGGTACAATACAGCAGTTACGGCTACCACCCACTGATATCGATTTTCACCTGTAGTATGTTTACACAGCAGTAAAAGGTAAAGCAGCCGTTCGTTTACTTTTGTTTGTTCAACCGTAGGTACCTATAGTTTTATTTTAACATTGTCGACTGTTGTTTGTTAAATTCAAGTGCGAATACAGAAACCTTATTTTCATCGGCTATAATTTATTTCCAGTCATGCAAAAATCATAATATGTCAGTATATCAGTGATAAACTCAAATGCTCAAAACACGACTTGTAATCAAATTATTTATTTAAGTGCCTCGTTAGTCTAGTGGTCTTAAGCGCGACTGCTACGCTAGAGGTCCTGGGTTGGATTCCCAGGTCGAGCAAAGTGAAATATCACTTTGCTTTTCATAGAAAAACCCAATAGGGGTTTTCTATGAAACTCTCAGTAGCAACTCGAAGGTTGATATCTATCTGTTTAATAGCAATAGGCTCACCCTCTATTACATTGGCCCTAAACATATCAGCTAACTCTGGGTGTACATTGGCACACCTCTACCTAACCCTTCGGGAAATACAGGCGTGATGGTATGTTATGTTATATAAGAATAACATTAATACAATTGTTTGAAACTGCAAAGAACTGGCCAGAAATACCATATACCTGTACCTACCATGATATCAGAAAAAAGAATCTTACTTTTTTAAGAACTACAGAAATAGCCGGGTGTTCAGAGAAAACATCTACATCTGCTGAATTATATTACAAACAAAGGTATTCACTATTCAGCGTATGACAATTAATGCGTTTATAGGGACGTGCGCTGTGAACTTAGTGCGATTCTGCACCTACTTAATTATAAATTGATAGAATGCCAACGGTTGTAACCTGCTCAAGCCTAAAGCTGAAGAAAAAAGTGTACGTCGTTAAGAAAATCAGAAATAATTTATTCAAGCAGACCTATTGGTATAAATTAGCAAAGTATTTAATAGTTATAAATTGTCTATACAATTAGTACGGTCGGTAAGAGTTAAGTATACAGGCAGCTAATTAAACATCGTGTTTTTTTAAAGATTGTGTAGGTAATTAAGTATCACGCAATATGTGTCAAAACCCAGGTATTGTAAGCTGCTACACATCAAACCCTTTGACGGGTAATTATTTAAATCACAATCTGTGTAAAGATGCAGATTTCGTTCGCTACCTGTATACCAAACTCTTTCGTTGACTGTACATTCATTTACTATAATTATTTTACCAGTCTGGAACAATAAGGTAAGTATATTGGGAAGTACATATTATGTATGATATTTGTCATAGGAAGAAAACAGCACGACGACCCCACGACGGTTTCATTTGGCCTGGTTGTTAAGTCTGGGTTGTTGTGTGTGAGAGAATTTGTGTTTCTAAACGCACCATAGTGTTAAAAAAATCTTGAAAAGCGCATGAAAACTTAAAGATTATTACGATCTCAAGTGTCTAAATATTACTGTATGGTTCTGTCACTAAATGCCTTATAAATTCATTACCATTTTCTTCTCTTTTCACATCCAGACATGGGAAACCAAATTCAAAATGTTATCAATGTTTTATTCCGATTAGTAGATACCGATACAGAAATCTACGGTCAGCAAAGAAACTCGCTGAACATAGCTAAATTGTGAAAACATGACAGCTCCAAAACTTGTCAAGAGATTATTTTATTATGAAGGTAAGGTAAATATTTAATGGTCATCTATGCAATGATTTCGCACAACCTTCAGAGGTCAGTAACTTCATACTAAAAATCGTATTGATGATTGCAACATGTTCAGAGACTTTTGTTGCTGACTGTACAAACTAAAAAGATATGACTACTCACCCAGCCACCACGCTCCAACCCACCTCGGGTCGCTGGAATCAAAGCCTGGGGTCAGCAGGGGGTCCACGTACACCCTGGTGCACAGAGCTCCTAGGAGGAACCCGAGGGCAGGGCCGATCACCCTGATGCCGATGGTAATCGCTGTTGAAAAAGAAGAATAAATTTAATAAATGATGAATAAATCACATAGTATGTAATAAAAATAATAAAGATAATTTTTATCAGTTATACGTGTTCACAGGGATATCCTAAGTAAGTAGTACCTAAGATACATATATTTTTTGTAAATAAGTATGTTTACATGCTGGAATATGTCCTTCTCCAAGGTCTAATCTATCCCTGTACCAAATTTCGTCAAAATGAGTTCAGCGGTTTAGGCGTGAAAGCGTGATAGACAGACAGTAACTGGGTCACTTTATCGCCACACGAGGGGTGCGATTAGTCGGTTTCGGGACAGAGACAGACAGAGTTTATTTCGCATATATTATTATAGGTAATATAAGTACGTATTAGCGGGGATATATGCGATATAATCTGTAATAAGTTATTATATTTCAATGTCTGATATTCGCGTAACTGTCAAATACAGTATCTATTAGCTAAGTTTCCAATATATTTAAAATTACGCTCTTGATGCCGACTTTAAGGCTAGGCAGTGATATGTACAATGATGGCGATAGAGAAAAAGAAATCTGATTAATAGTTGGATTACTATAGATAATAATCGTTTTATTTTTCTTTTAATCACTCAGAAGACTGATCTCGTTTTATCGATATGCAATAAAGACGAAGTTATACTCATATGCTACAACAAACAATGTAATTAATTACATGTGTTGCTCTCACGAGGTATTAAATAACATTACGCTGGCAGATTCTAGTACTATTACGGCACTTACACACGAAACGAATACATTTTCCACTGCACGCATCACTGAAACCACTCTATTGCACGAAACTGCAACGCATCATACAATGTAGCATAGCAACGCTGAATTAATTCGAGGAAATATTATTATCGGGCCACTTAATGATGTCGTAGTAAATATTAATGTGCATAATCGGTGAGGCGGAGATGGTCGTTATGCAAATTGAGATGGACTCTCGCACACGGAGGCGACCGCAGTCGTTTATCTCAATAGGGCTAGGGCTCAGGGGCTAATTGAGGGCCATTGAACTCGCACAACAAATTATCGTATGAGGAATTGCCGCTGTCAACGATCGGCTGCACACAGCTACATGTGATAGAACGAAAGAAAAACGGACCCACTGCGAGCTCGGCTGATTACCGACATTATTGTGCCGACAGAAGCTACTTACTAACCTTATTATAGTCTATAAAATTATATTACTATCACTACATTACATATAAACAGCTAGCAACTGATTTAAATCTAAACTTATAAAGAGAAAATATTCGATTTTTGAGTTTTTTGTAATGGATAAACTCATAAAATTTTTGACCGATTTAAAAAAATCTTTCACCTCTAAGAAGCTAGATTATCATTGTAATGTATTTTCTATCCATCTATCTGCCCGTACGAAGTCGGGGCGACTCACTAGTATATTTAGAGAGGCGTCGCAAACCGAAGACGATGGATCCGACGCAGATGAACCTACCTGGTAAGAACTGTCCCAAATTTCGAAATTAAATTAAAACCTGTTATAATAAAATAACAAAGGTCCGTTGCAGGGTGAGTGACCGAAAAACAATCAGGTACTTAGGTCCCGAATGTAATCTTTCCCAGAAACCAACCGCATCGCTTGCCAAAAAACGGACGGGCGTGCGTTCAGCTCGCGTGCTTCACGATCGGCACAATATAATGTATACGTTCCTATTATCATCATGCGCTTTTGTAATAAATAATGGCCTCTTCAGGATCGTTTTTCAAAACGGCCAGTGCGCGTCTCGGTACAAGTTTTTGTTATGTCCCAGTACACTGGTGCTTACCGGTTCTCGTGCATCATTAACATCGCTCAAGTGCTGCAGCTTCGAATTAACGCTCAAGTGATTGTCAAAAAATGACGAATTGCATCATTAACATGAACCCGGTAGGCAAACGCAGTTAGGGTCCGGCTTTCAGTGTATTTTTGAAGTGTGCACGGTTTTTTGCTTAAGTATGCGGTTTATTTTATAGATGTTTTTTTTTAAAGTGTGCCACCCTTACAAACATACATTCACGCCTTTTTCCCATAGGGGTGGGCAGAAATTAAAGAACCCCACTTGCTAAGATTCTTTCGCTTCGTTCATATTAATACATCTTGTCATACACACGCTGTTTGCGAGTACTACGCACTTGACCTTTTTGAAGAACCCCACGTGTGGGGTTTCCCATGCGTTCCTTGTGAAGTATTTGAGGTGGAACTCGGAATAACAGATTGAGAAATAATCTGTTATGGAAATCCAGAATATGTTGAGATGGTTTGGGCATGTCGAGAGAAAGGTTGAAAGGCGACTAAAAAAAGGGATTTATATGGCAAATGTCAGTGGGACCTGTCGCTTATATCTATAATAATGGTGACAAACATAAATATACTGATATGAAAGGCGCAGGGCTCGGTGAGATAACCTTGTCAAGCCTGCCTCAGTAAATAAGGTCATCGCGACTCGCAGCATTCGCAGCTACAGTCACCACTGATACGCCTAATGTAAGTAGGAAAAATCAGAAATGTATTGAACGCATCCTTTTGGAATAAATATATGAATATGTATATGAATAAACTGCCTCATAAGTCCTAGGCGCGACTGCTACTAGAGGTCCTGAGTTGGATTCTAGGTCGAATAAAGTGTTGTTGGGTTTTTTCTGTGAAATTCTCAGTAGCAGCTCGGAGTTTGCATTGGTGTTATTTTAATGGCAACCGGCTCGCCTCTATTACGTGGGACCTAAACATACGGCGAACTGTGGGTTACATAAGTACACCTCTGGGCTCTGACTAACCCTTCGGGGAATATAGGCGTGATGTTGTGTATGTGTGTGTGTGTGTAAACATATGAATGAATATGTATGGCTAAATAAGATGCCCGACGTGTTCCGTCTCTCTCTTCGAAGAGTAACAGGCAGAACATACACACCCACAGTTCCCTGACTATGTTCGCAGGCTTTGCAATAGGCTCTACCCTATTAAGGGTAGAGCCTATTGCAAAAACCGGTCACGAAACTAAACGCCGAGCTGCGATTCATATAAAAACTCAAAACCAGATTGCTGGACATAGGAATCGGACCCAGAACCTCACACTTCCTGTCACGGCTGTAGCGAATGTCACGAATCCCATGACATATAGAGTTACAGAAGGCAAGTGCATTTTTTAATCGGTGGAAGTCCGAAGTACCCTGCCACCTCCCTAGAAAAAAAAGGACCTCAAACTCCCGACCATTACATAAATCAGGTAGAATATCAATTGAATTTCAAAGTAACACCATAATAATTAAAAGAACTTTGATATAGCTTTGATCATCACTAACTTAATTGGTCGTGGAATATAGCCTTACGTATATTTCTTCAAATGACCCACAGCTAATTCGCAAAACCAGAGACTAGCATCATCACTGCCAGCCGGTACTGGCACAATAATATTCGCCAGTCACGATATTTATAATGGACAAGGAATAGGAACACAATTCCTAATCGGTGCAGAGTTCATTGCTCTTCAAGATGCAAAATCATTTTTAGAAGTATGACTAATTCGTTTGAAAACCACACTTTATTACCGTGCTCTGTGACGATTCCAAGAAGACACCTGTCCAAACAAATGTACAGGAAACAGTTTTGAGGCCATCAATATTAATCAAACATCGTGAAACCAATGAAAATAATTTGACGTCATTAAACTTTGACGTCATAAAAAGTTTCAATCAAGCATCGCGTGTTATCGATAATAGCAAATGACATAATGATATCTAATCTCACATACGTAATCTAATCTAGCGATGTTGCAAGATAACTGACCTATGACAACCACAACAACAAATGATTGGGTGAAATGGAGCGCAATTTGATAGTGCACTCGCAAAAAAGTTGCATAAGATACACATCGCAACTTCGTTCGCAACGTAATAACGAGGTAATTTTCTCGTCCATAAAAGGCGTAATTAATCGCAATCAGATTGCAAACCGATAATACGATTAAGAAAAAAAACATGCCAATATTCGCTACGTGCATTTCCTGTAACTAATAATTGTAAGCATTTATCATCCTTGATTGAGGTTGTAGGTACATTGACTTTCTTTGGGAGTTCACACACATGGTTTGGTATAAACTATCCTGATAATGTAAACAAATATATATATATATATATTAAAAAAAATGCATTTTCTCCAGAATCAGTTTTCAAGAATCAATTTTCCCAAAAAGTACCTCAGTTTTCGTAATAATTAATTAGCATCCAGACGCATTTACTTATGTACTTAAAACATTAACCCAAATAAGCACGCCGTATTCTCTGAAAATGTGATGAGTCATATTTTTTTTATAAGAAGATACAATATTGAGGAAAACTCTCTCAGGCACCTAACCGCACCATACATATGAAATTCTTTCTTGAATATATTAGAACCTCTTGGGATTGGGGTGTGCCAACAATAATAGATATTTGTATTAGGTACCATAATAGGTATATACTAGACACAATCTAGATGTAACGACTGTCGAATTGTATTGCGAAATTGTTTCCTTGACATACCGTTAATTAGAAGTAAAAGTAAATGAATTACACAGGCTTGACACTTGAAGACAACACACAAGAATAAATAACTTAAGCTTGTAATATCAATCAATCTTTTAACGTCCGATGGCAAAATAAGTTGGGTCAAAATACATCCGGAAGAGCACGGGCTCGCTTACACCGGGATGTAGCTACGACCAGAAAACGACAGCACACAAAGCCTATATTCTGCAAAGATTTTAATAACGGTGATGCACCTCTACTGACATGAGCCACTTGCGAAAACACCAACAATCCATCATATTCATAATAGTCATTTCTTCAATTAAACTTCCGAAATTAAAGTAGAGGTATATAATTTGCAACCAACTAGAGGTTAGATTTTGACGCTGCGTGTATAAATAGGGACGATAGCAAATCCAACAAAATACTCTAAATGTAAAGAAAACCAACAGAACGTGTCGAGGAAGTAGCTCAACCATTCCAGAACGGTAAGCGTGAGTAACAAAATTAGGGCACCGTCAGTAAGGAACGAGATACAGCGAGACGCCGAGACACGCACTGACATCAACGAACTGAAATTGTCGCCGCGACGCTTCGGTACACTGACACACTTCTCTAACCACCTACTGAAATAGCAATTGCATACGTTTTAATGCATAGGGCTTCAGCAAAGGGGCAAGTGGTGCAGTCTTATATTATAACTAAGAAATTACAGATTGTATTGATGAGGAGATCAGTGAAATTGAGCACGCTGCCATTGTACAGTGCAGTGAACTCGGAAAGACTTAAAGATGTAAAAACCGCTTTGAAATTTGTTTAGTAAGAATTTGACTATGATATAACATCCGGCTAGACGGTAATATCAGCACTTAGATCAAAACAAGACGCATATAATATAAGCTATGACAAAATAGGATGTGAATCTAGTTTATACATAAGAAAAACAAAGCACAAGGAAAACAAGTTCGAAATATTCCCGAAAAGAAATCGCAAACTTGCGACAGGGACCAAGTGATTACAATATTGACATACTCGTACCTTAATTGATATTGCACAATAACAAGGTCTATCTCTATTGTCAAATAAAACTAAAAGCTGTATTCTTATCTACTATAAACTGAAGTGAGTTGACTCGCTTTTTATAATCGTTGCTTGAAAAATATTAGATCTTACAGATGTTAATTGCATCGTGAACGTAATATTTATTTACATTTTTGTTCTATCGTGCAAATTAAACCTGCTAACGTTTAACACTACAACTATTTCCACAGCATAATATAGTATATTACTATTATCTATTTTAATAATATAGGCAATACCTACTATTATATATTCTGTGGTAGATAGTGTTAAAACAAAAAGTTCTTTTTTAGATGGGTCAGATGAATCGTCCAGAAATGTGCAACCATAATGGCTCCGTATCGTCATCCGTTCGTAACTACGTAGTGTTATTGAGGTCACTACTTATACTATAGTACCTACAGGACATAGGGTAGATTAGATACCCCTGTAACATAAGTTCTTTGTAAGTGCCTTATGTCTGTCTGGGGGTCACCAGGGGGCACCGCAGCCAGAATGGTGATATTAATTTTTGATATATGCACATAGAATTCACTCTTAAGTATTTACAGGTGGACTGCACACCATTATTGATTATATGTGATTATTTTTTATCTATGGAATGAGAAACTCAAATTCATGAAGCAACTACATCCTTTCAATGGTCTGTCATATTTTTTCATATTGTCCTTCCAACACATGAATAAAATCATTACCCCACTGTGCCCTGCTGAGAGTGCTCAGTGTACCTAACACTTAAGGTCACGATCACACGTAATAATTGACCTAAATAATCCGCACCACACTGGTATCAATCAATGAGTATCCGTGCGTACTGTGCCTTATTTAGGTCGGCACTAACTGAATTTAATTTAATTGTTAAATTGATTAATTAGCGTAATGAGTAGTGCGTTATTGAATAATGTTTCCTTTATTGCACGCATTGTTGCTTGAACTGATTAAGATTTAGAATTATTGATGAATAAATTATGTGTTGTTGATAGACCCCCGACTTCAAAGTAGTTTGCGAGACGCGAGTTAGACAAATGTAATGAGAGATTGTCAAAAGATCATACATTTTGGGGTTTCTGTGCCCAAAAGCGATAGGTTAGAAGTTTAACCATCTTTGGAACTTTTCCGCCACTAGTCTAGTAGGTACACACAAGCGCAACTACTGAGCTTAAAGGTCCTAAGGTCGATTGTTGTATAAGTTATGATTTTCTAGGAACTTCTCAGTAACAGCTCTGAGTTTGGATTGGGGCAGTAGACTCGCCCCCTATCTACAACATGGGACCAGAAGATACTCCCGAAAGTGTGTACATCAGTAAGTATATCTCTGTCTAACACTTTGGAGAACACAGAGGTGATGTGAAGAAACTCATACACGCCATGGCATATTTAAGACTCATTCCAATTTTAGTCGAAAATATCGCGTTTATTATTTCATTTCAATTTGATTAGGCATAATATAAGACCTTTTATAGCGTTTATATGGCATGCTGTTAAGATACCGCGTTCCTTAAATACAAGATAAGAGGTGAACGCAATTCAAAAGGGTACATTGAATGCGTGTCGCGATAATTACTGGCCCACATAACACAAACAAATACTTATGCAGCGTTTATCTGAATCATTGGCAAGTTCACTAGATGAAACATTAATCTAAGTCATCAGGGCACAGTTGTAAAGAAAACACGAGCTTGCTCTCATTTTGAGGACAGAGCAGCTTCTACGTCAGAAATATCCTCCGTCTACGTTTATAGGTCGGGTCAAGTGCAAGTTAACATTCTTTAGAAAAGCATACAATCAACCTACAGTTAAGAAATAAATGACTATATCGGCTAAAGATTCCCACTGTAGGACACATACACACACTCATACAATTTTCCATAAGTGTAATTATACAAAAATTAGGTAGGTAAGTACAGAACGCCACTTGCTACGATTCTTCCACACTCCTTGTCCGTCCACATTCATACTTCTTGTCATACACACCCGCCGATTGCGACAACTACGCATCCGACCTTATTGAAGGACCTCACTTATATCACTGACACTTGCTTCATATTTTGTCTTTTTTTCATCGCGATGGGCGTGTCTTCATCTTGTACGGTGAGATTGTGTACTTTTATCGACTTATTGACAAGTGTTATTGGGATTAGGAACTTCTCCATAGCTCTCTATTTAAAACACTAGCACACCGTAACTACACAAAACTACAACTCTGCCTACCATTCGGGTACTACTGCGTTAGGTTATCCAAATCCAGGAAATAATTAACATTAATCATGTTTATGCTAAAGAGGATGCTGCCTAATTGCCTATAGTCCTAATGTATCCTGAATACACGAACGGGAAGAAACTAAAGCTCCGTGGCGTCGGTCGGTCCACAACCCAGACCACACAACATGACTCAATGACGTCTATATTGCAAATATGAAAAGCATTTTTATGCACGAATATATTGGTACGAATATAGTCGCCGATACGTGTTCAACAAAATCGTTACAAGGCCGCTACGGCACGCTAGGGCCCCATTGACAGCGGAAATGAACGCACTATTGCAAATTGTGCAAATTATCACACTGTTCCTCCTAATACAGCTAGTTAAAATTGAGTTAAGTAACTCCATAATATTGTAAGTAAACATTATTTATTAACGTGTACTCGACAACCTGTGACTTTTGTACACATGTCAACAGTTAAAGTTTGCAAACGCTGTATAATGTTCAAAGACTATACTGAAGGTGTCAAAGGCTAGCATTGTGTAATTAATGAGAATCAATTAATTAGTAGTATTCTATTTACTAAGTTATTAACATGTTTTTTCCTAAGTATGGGAAGTGATCACTACATTATTAATGTTTTGCAATATTAGCAAACTAAAATTTGCAGCAGGCGACGAGATAACATGTCGTGGCTTAGAACGTCATATGCTCAGCTTGTCGCGCACTGTTGAGCCCATCCTTGTGATAAACTAGCAAGTGGTACTGTCGACATCCCGCAGACATAATTTACTCGATCAATATCTGCTGATCTCCTGTACTGCCTCAAATTATATGCCCGCTAGTCGCGCGCTGTAGGGCCTCGCCCGGATATTATGGTAGTGGTGCAGTAGACGCATTAGATACGACGCAGACACAACAATACATACATAACACTGAACACTTCTGGGCGCCACTGTGCGCGACACCCAAACACCTATTGTTTGCGTTTTATGCATTTTGTTCTAACTGATGCCATAGGTTTGGCTCTAGTTTTTGAGGCCCTATACGCAATCAAAGGTACCAGTCGAAGTGAAATATTTAAAACGTATTGTTGTATTGTGCCCAATACCATAAATTTTACAGTGCATTGCAGAACACAGAATTTGGTACCTACTGGGAAAAATGAGTTTACCTTGCGGTTGCGTGTATGCGGTTAAAGACTAATAATATGGAAAAAGGATGATTCGTACAAAATTGCAATTAATGAGAGTGCGGGATGCACTCCAAGCAGATTGTTAATTGCGCAACTCGTCAGAGGGCGGCCGGCAGAGTACCTCGTAGGCGGGCGGTGGGCGGCGGCTATGATTTATGTACTTTTATGTGCCCATTTTATTAAGAGTACTCGCAAAACGTTCACAATCAAACCGACTCATCTTAATCGATAGGTACTTACACAAAATTTATTTAAGCAAACGACTATAACGACTATCGAGTTTTTGTTTAAGGAACACGCCCCAGTGATTCTCCGCCTGGTTACTACGCACAATTAACTGATAATAAATTCGATCGTAAAAATAACAATAAATATTCACTCACCCATGTAAAGTGGCGACTGCTTACTGCCAACATTGTCGTCCACGTACGGGATGCCCAACGTTGCGATACCGGTCTGACCGACGCCCACCACCAGCAGGCAGATGAACAGCCACGGGATGACGACGGCGGTGATCGATGACCGCGTCGTGGAACCCTTCACGTGAGCAGCGTCACAGAGGTCTGACGAGTTCTGGTAGGTGTAGCAGAGGGGTGCGGCGCCGGCCCTGTGCGCGTCCAGGTGCACGTCGAGCAGCTGCGTGCCGTACAGCAGGTGAGGCACCACGCAGCCGATCACGCCCACCGCCAGCACGAGCATCATGCATGCGATCCACCGCGGCCGGTGCCCTCGCCCAGCCAGGTACGTAAGGAACAGCGCTGTACATATCTGACCGATCTCCGTCGCCGCCAGTAAAGTTCCTGTCGTCTTTGACTCTACTTTGAACAGCTTTTCTACTGTAGTTGTCACACTGACAAAATATGTGAGAAACATGCCCTGGAGCACCCAGCCCGACAAGAAGACCAGCATGAACACCCGCGTGGAGGCGAACACAGATCGCTCGCGGAGCGGCTGCGGGTGGGCAACGGTGTGTTTGCAGTCGAGGGATCCATTGTTATTTCCTGTCGCTAGCCGTTCCTGTTCTTCTGGTGTGGCTTCGACGCCTTTCATGACGGCGTCCTCGGCCGCCGGGTCCGGGGTACCCGCCTCCCCACCCGCTGGTGATACTGTAGAGACAGTTTTCGCCCTGTGACAACACAAAAGGAAATCATGTAAACTAGATCTACCAGATCTCACGATGAACTTAACTTTACTCCTGATCAACTCACGTCATGTTCGCCAGTATAAACGGAAACTGATGCAAATATTACACAACCCCTAACCTAACAAGTTGGTAACCGTCCGAGCGAAAACGAAACGCACGCTAATCGCCGCTTAGTGCGACGCTTCCGGCTAACGGGACCAAAATATACAGATTGATCAACGATCGCGAAAATAAGGAGCTGATACGATGCGACGGTGGTGAGTCGTACGCATAGTTGATTGGGGAGTCGTTCACCCGAGTGCGGTGCGAGGGATGGCAAGAGGCTGCGTGCGCGCACCCAGCGCGGCGGACATCGACTGCAATATGCAATTACTGGCGCAGCGCGCTGCACCCGCGAGCCCGCCCCTCGGCTTCTCTCCACACGGGGTTTTTATTGGCCGTCTATCTGTTTTTTGTGCGGCACGCATTTACACACGATGAAAGCCGTCTGCGTGCCGCCCTTCACTGAAGATTCCCTCTCGTCTCGACACTACGGAATGTCTTTGTCTCATTGCTAGACCGTAGGATTTACATTCACGTAAATTAAACACAAATTATACATGGTGTAATTATATTCCTATCATACCCCTAAGTTATAAACCCCTAATCATTGAAATGGTAATGATTTTAGAAATTATATAAAATCTCTACGTACAGAGGTGGACGCAAACGCTAGGTTCGCAATAAAATCAACCGTAGAATATTAATGTGATCGACTCATACGGTTAACTGGACTTGCGAAACTCACCGATGGGGGCCGATGACCACCGGCGACACCGCCAACGACGCACTATTGCACTACACCGACCAGTTACCGAACGAAAACAATTTTACTGATACTCTAATTGTCAAGATAATTTTAAAAGTGATAATAATATATTTAAGGGTGACGCAAACGACCCATTTTTTATCACGTCTGATGCCAAATGAAATGCACTGTAAACTGCATTCCGAGATAAGCCCACGAACTTGTCAGTGGTCGAGCTATCGAGCAAGTGCTATCGCTCCAGTGATAACGGGACGAACCAATATACTACTTGTGAAGCGAGTAACTGCCGCAACAATATCATACCAAATGCCCTATTTATCTTAAATGCGCTACTCCACCTATGTATATCCAACAAAACGTTGTAAACATACTCTTATTTCTAAGAAGAATCGTCCGTTTTTGATATGCAGCCAAATTTAAAATTTATGTTCACTTGTTCATGTCGACCACACTTTAAAATATTAAAACATTTTCTGACTGACAATCAGAATCAGTGCCTTTTTGTTTGCCTCAAGTTGTAAACAGCATGAGGCAAATCTTTTTGATTTAACAAATATGGAGTAGCAATATGCTATATAACTTTGTAAAATATTAATGAAATGAATACAAGTACTAATACGCAATCGATCTCTTAGTAAAGTGAACTCGAATGTCCTAGGCAGTGTTGCGAGACGCCACGATCTAATTGGTGGCAATATTGTATGAAAGTCAACCCCGCACGCACATACAATCACATCGACGATACGAGGACAGCGACAGACGATTTATTTAATCTCCCATCGCGATTGAGTGGCAATGAATCATATGATGCCAGCACCGGACAATCTATTAACATAAATTGAATAAACTATCGCATCAACGCAACATTTATATATAAAACGCTCATATTTAAATTAAAGACTCATAATATGTAAATCAGATAAACCGAATGCGTGTTAAGAAGAGGACAAAACGTTGCTCAACACCGTGTCCTCACTTATGATTCAGTGACACAACAAAATGAACCAAACAACAAATTCGACGTCAACCGTACCCGCATCAAAATTCATCTTCAACACAAAAAGATACAGTTCGCTGTTTTTTCGGGAAAAAAATCAAACCAGTGGTCTCATACATACGTTTTGAAATTCATACAAATCGAAATGTAAGTAAAATTAAAAAGTTAAAGAGCGTACAAAAGGGGAGGCATCATAAATCTTGCATGAACATAATGAATAAAAAAGAAAGGATGCGGTAATATTACTTGGAAAAATGTTTGTTGTTGTAAGAACAATAATAAATTTAAGAGGAGGATCAAAAATATGATCGTCGAATAAGGAACACGAGTCATAGAGCAAGGTGCACACTAGTAGCGCAGGCGCATCGAAGACGTCTATGATCATTCTATAAGTGAGAGGACAACGTGCGCGGTCAAGGTAAGTGAGCAGATACCTGTTGCCGATGACACTGTGCACTCGACATTAATCTCCATTTTAAACCTGGTTTAATAACTTAAGGTACAATTTACAATGACGGTGGCAGTCACAAATGAGAAACACACTGCTAACCAACAGAGAAACTTCATTATAAATCTGTGCTAGGACCTAGACCTAGTCTAGATAAATGATTGTGCCATTTAAACTGTTACCGACGAACTGAATCTATTAATACAAATAAACGCTTTTAAGAAAACATATCATATTAGAAGGATATGTTTTAGAGGAGCTACGTTGCTGCCACTACATATTTATGGCTGGCTGAGACAAAGAAGGACTAACACTTCTACCCGTACAAATATTTATCGTTTTAAATGGAAAACGTATGCACTAACACCAACTAACTGGTCCTGACAAGTTACAATTGCTAGCACAGTCACTACAAAAGTTTGTAGATTTTACTAATTATTTATTGCCTCCAATATATTATATTTCCAACGCTTTAGACTTAGATGAATCAAAGCAAGTTGTAAATGTGAATTGCAAAAAAAATATTAATTATGCTATAAACAGCGCTGCCGATTTAAACTGCTGAGTGAACTATTCGAAATCTCTTGCAGTTATTTCAATATTACACCGAATGACATAACAAAACAATGAATTAATAGAGGAACATTTAGTTACGAGCGCTAAATATCTTGTAACACTGATAGGTACTACAAACGGTGCTGCACACTATTCACTATTCAGAATTCACAGGTTTATTAATCAAACGGAACCGGTCCTCAGAGTACCGAACGTAAACATATGCTGAGGTGAGTATTAATAGGAAAATTAGTTGGGGTCTTAATTAAATTAAACCGGATTCAGCCCACTGACTATTAATTAATAAGATTCATAGCTGTGCACTAAGCTATGTCTGATAATTACGGCACAAAGTAACAGACTGTGGAGGAATTACGTGCAAAACAATGATCAGAACCCAGTGGCTCGGTTCAGTTGATTGTTTTTTTGAACATGTAATTGCTGTACGTAAATCATTTCTTTACGGGAATGCTTATATTAAGAATATATTAGCATTTAAAATTCATATTAATTTGGTACGCTCTGTGTAGATTCTTAGGACCGAGTTCCAGTTATTTTAATTGAACACCAGTTCTTAAGGCCTATCCAATGATAGTTAATAACGCTTACGAACCTACTTGCATGACAACCACTGGGACTCTATTTGCAAATCAAATTCAACTTAATGCGTGTATTAATTTTCAACAGCAGCTGTTAAGTGTCTATGAGACAAATGATTTATATGAACAGATAAGTACCGGTCGTAATTACTCGTAACCAATACCGAGATTTGCAGAGTGATAACTACAAAGTTCAGTAATAATATTGCAACGCAACGAATACCCAAGCAATGGCCCTTTCAATGTTTGGGGCGCCACATGATATACAGCCATTTCCAAATTTATAAATTTGCATTGAAGAGTCATTTTACAAAAAGAAACAACAACGAAACCGATTAATAAACAGGATGTTAAGAGGATCACGGAAATAAAAAAGCGCATAATACTTCAAAATTGTGCTCCAATGAAAATATATATGAAATAAACGAAAGTCTGATTAAGAGCAATAATTCTGCTGCAGAGACAATCGTGTAAAGAAAATCTTTCGAGTAGGTGTGTCTTCATAAACCAACGTCGGACACTGGACACCCCGGGGCGGAGAGCTGTCTGAGATATACTGACTTACTGCCCTCTACGTGCTCGACATAATGGACGCGCCTACCGACCTTTAACATTACGTACTTAACAAAACATTTACATACAATTGACAATCTTCACAATTATAAGCGGTTGTTAAACATTCTAACCACAATAGATACAACTTACAAACGTGGTAGCATCGCTGAAGGTGCTACGAATCATAAAAATACGTCACGCATTATTAATAATGTTTTTGTGATACGGTACGAATAAATATTTTAAATTGTGTAAAAGACATTCATTGGTAAGCTAATAAATCACCACAGACCCTTCATACAAGGATCGGTGTAACAAAAACATTGTAGCCGCTCCATTCGTGGAATAAGATTAATATGTAACGAAGAACAACAAGAACAAATCGGGATGCGATGGAGAAAAACTTCTAGCGATACGCATGAGCGATTACTTTAAACTGACCATCTGCAATTCTAATGGACAATTGCACGCGATTGCATTGCACTCTGGACGACTGCAGCGAACAAAAAAATTTGGGTATTTTTGTGATATCCGGCCCCAGTTGACCAACAGCGGTGGTGTCGGTACAACAAGTGAATTGCGCAACACTGACATAACATAACCGTGCCTTGACATTGTTGATCTCATACACTGCGCTCCGTGCCAAAGCCATCGCAGGTAACATGGCGGTCAAGAAGCTTGCTAATCGACCGTAGAATATGAATAGCCTAGACGAGGATAAACATCTCAATAAACTATACACTTTAGTGAAAGAAACAGTCAAGTGTGATCATTGCTATTCTGTTGAGATGGTCAGCTGAACAAAGAAGCAAACCGACAGGACTACAGTAACAATAAGATTTCTTAGATAACTAAATATGCGAATGTAAAAAATGATGTGTTTAAAGTTGAAATCATCTGAGTAACGCACTTTGCCAAGCAACTGCGTGCTCCATGCGAATGAGTGTATCGGGCAAGGTCGACGAATCACTAGTATCACCAATTTGACACTGCTCACCTCCGCTTATTGGACAAAGTGGAACGTGCAAATGAAGAAATGAAACGCTACCCTGTAATCATTTAACAAGCATCAGCTGTGATGAAACAGATGTCACATTTGAAGGCAAAATCAATTCAAACGTCGAGTAGATTATAGATGTGGCAAGGGTGTTCTCAAAACAGGTTAATGCACTCTGTGACAATAAACAGATTTAATGGCACAAGACCTTCTAAAAGAGTAATTAAAGAAAACAGGTAAATTAAACTTTAATAAAAAGAGATTGATGTTTCTCTGAAGCTGGTAGATTCTTATCCACATTATATCCAAGGTATATTCTACAGTTCTTCAGCACGTATGCTATGAATAAAGTACTTTTATTTCACTGAGTCGCCGCAATAAAAGCTTCCCAAGATTTCGTCTTTTTTGAAGCTCGAAATCCAAGTACTTCACATATTGTTAATGAATATACGTTTTGTCTGAGAGGTATTTTACTTCTCCGTGAGAACCTTTATCTGTGTATGATATAACTGAATGTAAATAATAACACTGTTGCTAGTCGAACTGACATTGAACAATCTCATGACAATGACGGTGCAGTTGCATGTTATCGCACAATAATTTTATTTTATTCACTATCTAGTAAAGCTAATAAAAGTATCATTGGTCTCGAAGAAAAAGGTCCGGTGAAAGTGATACAGCAAGAATTTACTGGGCGGGATGATAAAAATGTCATTGCAAAAGAAACGCCTCCGCATCGGGGTGTAGTTATCGATAATTTGCATACAACGCACTTTTGAATTCGCATGGTGAAATCTGGACACACCACTTTTTAAAACGACAAACTTTACTTACAGAGCGCAGACGCCACACTCTCCACTGCAAATTTCAATTCATATAAATTAAATATTAAATTTAATTAAAGTACTGGGTCACGCTCTTTTAATTTCAAAATAATATCCAGAGTCAGCTTAAAGAAAGTAACTCTAAGAGCATGCGTATGTTATCAAAGCAAAACTAGTTATTTGTTTAATTCTGGAAAAATATAGGTAATATTTTATCAGTGCTATGCGATTCTGTATTTGCTTTAATAATTTTGCGGTTAATATTTGTAGGTACGTACAGCATAATTTATCTGAAACTATTTACGTATAAGCGAGTTTCTATATTTTCCTTCCTTCGATCCTAAAACTAGGTCAAACTATTAATATCAACATTGTTTTAATAGGCCACTGATATTGCAACATGAGTTTATTTATTTGCTTCCCGTAATATTTGCACTTATTAGATATTGAGAGCACAAGTAATTAGGTCTTGTCACATAAATAAGTTACATATTATTTCCGCTGAAATGTAGACCCAAGTGATGTATAAATGTAGACCCAAGTGATGTATAAATGTAGACCCAAGTGATGTATAAATGTAGACCCAAGTGATATATAAATGAGCCCTAAATACATTTATCTTAGCTCATTACAAAGATCCTAAACAGTGATCTATGGATTAATATTAAAACTTTTTATAAAATTATATTATGTCCATTACCTTCATCCCAAGCTTCGGAAGCTGGTCGATTCACCAATCTGTCAACGACATACTTTACCCATAAGTACACTCTTTTAGACCATAACAATCAAGACCACTGAATCTTATTGCTCCATACTTTTGACTCTTTACCTATACTGCCAACCCAACTATTCCTATTTCGTTTTACAAGGTCGGCAACGCGCAAGTGATACTCCTGGTGTTGCAAGCGGGCTACGGTAACCGTTTACTATGAGGTGGGCCGTATGCTTGTTTGCCAACTTAGTTATATAAAAAAAATATTACTCATATATATCAATATGATCAACCCACCTATGTCCTAAGAACATTCATTTGATATTCAACTCATCTGTTATGGGAAAAGAGCGCAAGGATAAGAGGCATACATAAAACAATACGTATAGAGACATATTACCTCTTAACCGGAGGTATGTTGTCTTGGGTATAAAATCCCCGCGGGCATACAAACATTACTGACAAACGCAAACAAAGGAGGTGGTTTAACTTGCCCTTACCAAACAACTTACGAACACCATTTCCGACACAATCATGTAAACGTCGATAGTATGCAGCTACAGACGTTTTAGGCGCGACCTTGAAAACAAGTACCTATATAGTTAATAATAGACTATTCTTTACGTATACGCGTAAATGTCGATTTATATAAGCCTCCATAACAAAGTCTTACATAAACTAATAAAATGTTTGTTTAAAATTCTGAAACTTGCAAATGGCTAACCATTTTCGCATTTCGTCTTCTAAAAGACGAAATGCGAGAACGTGCATACTGCTCAATATTACAATGACTTTGTTTTCCAGTACAAGGAACAAGAATTTGTAGAACATTCCTGGTGCATTGTATAAATAGTTCGTTTTATTTTTAGAGAAACATTACAAAAACAAGATCTAAATAAATCTGAGTTAAATTCGAAACAGAATACTGAAGTCGCAACTTTTGACTTCTAAGTGTAAGCCGTTTTAGCCCTTTAGCCTCTGTTATTGGAAGCTAACAAAGCTTCCTTTTTTATTTTGATAGGGTTCGACATCAACTGACGTAAAAAACAGACTTTTACATTAAATTACATTATAGACAGCCAAGTTTCAGGACATGCGCAACTTTGCCACAGTTTTCTCAAAATTGTTAACAAGAAAATTGTAGACTTGCGCACAATATTCATTTTTATGACCCTTTGTTTATTCTGCGTTACGCATACAAGTAAACAGAATATACAACTTTACCTTACCCGTATTACACTTGACATAAGGTAAAATGTTTATTAGTTAATCTAAGAAGGTACAACACCTCTTATTAATGCTCCTGTAGTTAAAAACTTTCCATTTAGCATTTTTATCTTACACATTTTCACGTCTTTCAATTTTATTGTCATACTGAGTTCATGAGTCGACTCTACATTGTGGCTCTTTATGATTATAGAAATATTAATGACACCGGTGTTATATATTTACTGATGATAATCTAGCAACCATTTCATTGCTATTCTCTGATCCTGCTTAAAATTTGTAGGCCGAAACCTGATCAACTCTACAGTTTTGTCGTAAATCATATTATATTTGGTACAAAAAGAAACATCGCTTTTCTCTCCAAGAGTGATCGTGCTTAAGGCTCTTGAATCAAGATTTATGACCACTAGCTGCATAGTCTTGGGATATAACGAGCATAAGTCATAACTAATATAAAATTTCTATCGCATACACAGGACTTATAATCTCACTCACTCACTCACTCACTTAATAATCTCACTCACTCACATAAAGTCCACTCTTACAATGTGTTCAGCGGTTATGCGGCTAGTGGACGTAGTTATAGTGCTCGAACTCGAACATTCTCACTTGCAAGTACTTTTAAGTACGGTACTTAGAAGTACTCGCAAGTGAGAATTTACCCTGAGAGAAAAGATATACCCTATCCAATAAAAAAACCTAATAAACTTCAACCAAAAAAATTAACGATCTCGTTTGTGTTTGTGCAGCAACCAAACAATTCATACTTAAAGAAACCGAACTTCTACACTTGGACATAACTGAACCAATATCTCACTTGTCAGAAGTTCTAGGAACCTCCCATAATTACAATAATAACCACCAAAATACCTGTTAAAAAAACCTATTAACTTGCAACCAAAGAGTATACGATCTAGAGAATGCGAACTTCATTGTTCAATGTAGTTTTAAGACCTGTTTTATTTGTTAACAATTTCCGCATCTGTCAGACGGTTTTGTTAAGGGGTTTTGCTCTCAAATTATTTTTACTCTAGTTAGGTACGTGCAACAGGTAATCATTTTCCTGTTTTAAATATCTTCAACTTCATGATAGCGAGGAATGGAAAGAGAACCGCTCTTGTAAAGGAGTCTATCAGGGAAATTAAAACCTATGTCAAAAGTGGTTTATTAAACATTCTAATTAATAATCGAGAACCTAAACATACGTCTAATACAAATACAGCTTAACGACCGGTCGCTGCAGTAGTTGTTAATCTGCGTATGATGCTGGATCAAATAAAGTTTTACAATAACTCACGTATACAATTACACGATAATATTTTGAACTCTTCTTAGCAATAGATACAAACAACATACTCAAGTGATAAGTTTCTAATGAACATGACATAAGAGTCACAACCAGCAATAAAGTCAAGTTCAAGGGTCGACACGTTTTGAAAACAAAATTTAAAATGATATTCACGCGGATCACCAGTTGTAAGGTTATCTAGGGGTTCAACTCGAAACCAATGAACCCGCATCGACAATTCACAGACAAGTTCAACGGCTTCACTACCATTTTGTACATTTTATGGAGATTGGTAAGTGTAGGAGGAAGTAACATGTGAAAGCTTTATCAGATAAAAGATAGAGTGGAGATTTGTTTACACTGTAACTTGATATCCGAGAGGCGTTTAAATGAAACAATAAAAGGAATAGAGACGCTGAAGTTCACATAACGGAACATGCAAAATTCGTGTTTGACAGGGTTAAGTGAATGCTCCCTACTTGAGCTTCTGCTCACTAGAAATACCTTACTTGTCAAAATCAAAATCAAAAATATTTTATTTCGTTATTTGTAATAACATGTTTACTTGTAATAAATGAAAATCAAATCGAAGTAATTATTATTAATAACTTCGATTTAAAAGAGAAGAATTCCGTTGCGTTCTAGAACAGAGATAGAACGATGGGAACCAGTGGATAAAGATTATAACAGTTAATAAATAATGACAGTGTGTATCCCACGAGTACTGGTTACGCGAGACTCCACCATATCTTCTTAATTAACGAACCGAAATGTGCACCTTTAAAACTACTTATTCTTAGCAAGAAAAATAAGATTAATTAAAATAAAACAGCATAATATGGTGACATGGACTCGACGCTCGGCCATCCAGCACAATTAAAATTCTTGATGTGGCACCACACGTAAAAGCGTCTATTATCACATGGATTTGTCAACTTTTTATAGACATTAACTCGCTTTAATGTACAGGTATATCGTTGGCAGACACTGAAATAACTGAGGCGTAAATTAACAATGTAGATTGATAAAGTCTGCGTACAGCCATTTTAAAGAACTTAGTACACAAAGAACCTAAACAAGAGATTATACAGAAAATTTAAAGAGAATTCGTGTTTTCCTTTTCAATATAAAACGTAGATCCAAGTCGTGCCGTAGTAATATCTTGGTATTGTGTGTAACCAACTAATTTACTAGATTGTTATAAAATGTTACAGGCTTGTATTCAATTAGCTTGTCATGTTTTATTATCCGCAACGGATTCTTGTCAGTTATCAAGATGAAGTCGAACATTTTTCTCCTCACTTTATACATTTTCAGGGTGCTTTCACGTTACGATTGTAAAACGACAACAGACAGTAAAAAAGTAAACTAAAAACAATCGTATTCTCTCTACAACTATCCTTTTCGGATTCTTCACCTTAGTAAAAAAATCTGGGTACTTTTATGTACATGGTAAAAAATAGATACCTATTGCAGCAACGTAAGTTAAGTTACCCATATTGCTACAATTTAACGGACAAATATATCAATTAAATCTAATCGTGATACTCGGAATTATATGAGCCATAATCGCCAACGTTTCGATGGCCGTGAACTACGCCTTGACTGCCGGATGATAAATGTAACAAACAAAAAGTATCAATTCTAACAGATAGCTGTTACTCGACCCACATCGGCGACCTCGTTACGGCGAAATCGCAATGTAATTTCGCGACGTAAATTTTTTGGAACACTTTTACTTCGACACCGGGCGTACGGTCCAGCGGTTCAGTGTATGGCTTTGGTGATGACACCAATTTCTCTTTCAATGAATGGGTACGGAGCTTTAAGCTGGGTGGAGGGTACACGGCCTCAAAATTTAAATGGATACGCAGTTTAGCGAATCGAGTTTGCGTAATACTTGACACAGATATTTAGTTCGATGTGGAGCAGTAAACTATCGAGTAAGTAGACAGTCTGCGTAGCGAATTCATTCATATATTTGGTTGGTCCTCTATTGACATCGTAACCGAGTACTGATAGACACTCCCCTATGTGTTATCGACTGTTGCAAATTTTCCGAACGCATTTTCGCAACACGCACGTCATCAGCACGTAAATCCGTCGTACGCACGCGCTAACCATACTATAGTCTGACTTTCTCTGCGAGCTACGCAATCGCATTTGGTTAAATTTCGCTTTTTTGCACACAAAGCGAACGATGATAATGCATTTCGCCATGGAAAAACCCAGACAAGAATACAAATTCTACCTCCAGTCTTGGACCCAGTCAGTCGACGAGGATCCTTAAATTCGTAGTTGTTACTAACTTGTCTGGCGATTACTAAATAAGCTTTTGGGCTAAGGCTTACAATGGGTAAGAAGAAATCCAGACAAAGCGGTCGAGAGCGCAACTAATACAAGCTAGTCACTTGAAGCACTTTCATCTGGTAGAGATGCCGAAAGTAAACTTTTACTTTCGGTATGAAAGATCGGGTTTCGTCGCTGCATTTTATATTACAGTATTCTAAAATACTATATTACCTTGGTAAATAATACTACTACTTAAATATACGTATTATATTTGTCGAAGAGATTACATTCAAAGTAGATGTAAAACATTATTCAGTCCTTAGTAAATATACTTAGTGTGACTGAACATGACGCATTTTTCGTAATTTATGCATCATAAACGACTTCATGAAGTAGACTATATACGTAACAGAAACGAGTGTACCTAATAAATTACTATAGGTAAAATTTATCGGAAGACTTGTCTTCAGCATTACTATTTGATGGTATCCGACGGCTATAGCAAAAATCTGCAAATACTTGAAATGAGAAGCTTTCATATTTGGAAACCGGCATTCTAAAATTTATTACTTTTTTGCAATACACTAATGAACAAATTAAATTATGTGAACAACATAGCTACAGTAGAGCAGAACTGGTTGTACGAAAGCGAAAACACTTAATTACTTTCATCTATTCATACAAAGTGGAACTCGTAACCCAGATTATTGAATTAGAGCCTTGCAAATACATGTTTCATGATTTATGTACTTTCGATTGTACCACGCGTGTTAAATTTATTCTTCATCACAAGAAGTGCTGCGTTTGGAAAAAACCCATGACGACATGAAAAACTTTCATCTTTCTATAATTCAATAATTTTAACGTCAAGACATTTTATGTTATTATTTACTTATTAATAATTAATAGATTTAATATAAAGACTATTAATCGATATCATTTTAAACTTGGAAACGAAATTTCTCCATTGCAAATTAACATCCAACTGAGATTTAAATATTTAAAATTTTATACGTAACTCCACTTAAATGTAGCACATTATATGATTGAGCTATTATGTCTGCGCCGTTGCAAAATTAAACGTTTCATAACTTATCTATCGATTAGTTTACACTCCAAGTTATAGTAATACTCGTACCGTTTTGAAATTATTAAAAACTAGTTATCAGTTAACTGATCGTGAGTGGCCGGCGGTCAATGAACGATAACGAACGAGTTATCTTTGTTACTACTTACTGAATTACCGTGTAATTTATCGCCCACACCCTTACAAACTTAAGAAGTTTTTCTTAGATTATACATACAGGTCGGGTATATCTTTAAACATAACTCGCCAAACCTAAAATTGGTACGAACCCCAAGAGGAACAAAAGATTTGTAAAAATCTTCAAGGGAAGTCAAAAATTGTAGATGAATTTATAAATATTTGAAACGCCAAAAAACATCTCGGGATTTTCAAGTTGTTTACTGCAAAGAATCGGTGAACCAGATCACCATAAAGGAGGACTGACTTGTAAAAAGGCCAAGGATAGAGCTAAGACAAAAATACCATCATCAAATAGAACAGAACACATGCGCATACGCCAAGTGTATACACTACGAAATAAATACATATTTATACCATGCAAAATTAATAAAAAATAATGACCACAAAAACCGAAAACAATATCGATCGATTTGTGATAAATTAATTTTCGCAATTTATTGTTAAATCCAAGGAGGACCTACATACAGTTCTATCATTTTAACTGTAGAATTGACAACAAATATTATTCATAGCTTCAGAATGATGTTGATTAACCTCTAGTTTTGAATTCAACGATAAACGAAGTTAAATAAGTAGATATGCCAATAATATTTTCATAACAATGACAGCATTATTAAGCGACGCAATTTTTGTTGTTAAAGATATTTATAAGAGTTACCTTGTCTTTAAAGGGACGTAGTAAGGTCATTTAATATTTGGATTATGTTAAAAATACTAGTTAGGGTCAAGTCAACGCTTAATGTTAATCTAGAGTTAAATAATACAATAACATCTAAGATTCTACTACTTTACAGACCAGCACACTAAAAAACTTTGGTCTTATAAAATTTACGGCCGAAACTTTGAAAATTCTTGAAGTTGCCAGCAGCTAAGACCACACAACATAGTATTTACCCCTTAAATATTTGAGAACATACAACTACATCTAAAGAAATCATTGGAAAAATATTTGTATGACTTTCCCAAATCTAAACATGAGGAATAATATTGTTTACGAAATAACAATTGAGTGGCGGGTTCCAAGCAAAGGTCAAACGTCTGGAGGTCGCTTGGAAGAGGGTTGTTAGATTACAATTATAAGTTGAACATGAGTACAGACGTAAACTTACTCATAGGACAAATTGAGGGCATTTCACAAAGTTCCTATTTTAATAAAAAACTAGAGCTTTCAGTGGATAGTTTTTTTTCTTTAAACAAATATTGCTTTATTTACAACTTAATATGTTAGTCACAGAGAGATATTACAAAATTTCTATAAGGAGTTCACGAAACTTTCAAGCTGTTTTTAGTTTAGAGCATATTTTTAGCCTACGACGCAGTTAAAGCTAAAGATGGAAGATGATATAATTTTGAAGTCTTGTGTCTGCACGTTTGTAATATTTGTATGATGGCAACAAAACGAATCAACCAAAATCAAAAACTGTACTTGTTTGAAATAACGTCTAATCAGGATAATATTTGATAGTATATAACTTCTTTTGATTGAAATTGCAACACTTTCAATCTAACTAGTTAAGATTTCCTTTACGTAACTTAGAAATGTCAATTAAATCTTCCAGCATTGTATATAAGGTTTTATTTCAAACTGCTTCTTTCATTTTTTTAAATACCTGTATTGAAGGATCGCTCGACGACGTCGACGAGAAACTTACTTGATTCAATTAAATTTATGTATTTGTCGCAGCTACTCGTAAACAGTGCGCTAAAATAATAATATCTATAAGATATATCTTAGAAATGATTTTATATCAATTAACTACATGTCACTACAAAAAGATACGCGGTTTTAATTTTATAGTCTTGTTAACGTCTTTATAAAACATTATTATTAATCGTTAAGGAAATAAACTAGTGATCCAGTTTCATTAATTTACACAAATTAGTTTCGATTTTATAAGATATTTATGCAAACAGCCTTTATAGGTATCGATTACTGTAAAGATTAAGAAAAGTATATTCGTTCCAATATTCAATTCTTTAATAAATATTTTTTTAGTATAATAAATATTTCCGTAATTTTTCCGCAATTAAATGCATTTGCTCATTAATTTGTTTCTTTACTTATGGTCTGATGATAACCGCTGTCTGCAAATCTAATTAACTGCTTACCTATTAATTTACTATTACAAAATGATTTTCCTTTATGTGTGTTTATATCCTGATAATTATAAATGATTTTGAGCTTCTTCAAATTTACAGGTGTGCGTGCAAGATGCTGCTGCATCAAAGGCAATTGGTAATACCCGAATTACAGCTGTTACCAGTGAACTAAGCTATGAAGACTAAATTATTATGCCTATGCCCGGGGAAAAAAACTGGAGTTGCAGTAAGCAATGTCCTGCCTTATCTAGGCACCAAATGTTAGGATCAATTGCTATGTAAACAAATGTCGACACACGCCAGAGGGCGGTGATAATGAAGACGGCGCCTCCGTCTCAACTTTATATTTTTATATCGATTTTCGCGATTTTTACCATGTCTGCTCAACACTGAAACAGTGTTATGGTGTAAGAAGGTCCCCTAAATTTAAACCAATATACCTGTGTATGCCACACGTGCACCGATCCCTGCCACTGATATGTTAATTTTATTACACCAGCTTAAAAAAAGATCCCAACCGGTTTTTGGTTTCGAAAAGGAACGTAAGTGACATAAAAATTACGACCTTCGCGTACATGATGCTTGTTCCTAAATTAAAAATTAAAAGGCGCAACAACAAAAAAACTTCCATCAAGCAAACAGATCAAGCAGGCCGACTCTTGATAATGACTACTTAGTTTTAAAAGAAAACATTTACATGAATTTCGTAATAAAATTCGCGAGCTACGACTAAAACTGGTTTAGCGAACAAAATAAAATTGGCAATTTGACACTTACGATGTTTTTCGGCGATATGCAGGTCCTTAGCACACACTGGTTGCACGTCTAATTTTGCTGATATGATCTAATGTAAACCGAATAGTTGTATAATAGCTCCAGTTTTTTCTGCGACGACTTCGGAACCGGTAGTGTATCCTCGCGGGCCTCAGCACTTGGGGGGCATCACTTTATCAATGGCTAGTGAGGAGGTTATTAGCGGTAGTGTTGTGCCGTCGCGATGCGTCGCGTCTCGCGTGCTGACCGGCTGCGAGTGCCGGCGCTCAGGCGTCGCTCTTGTAAACAAAACGTAATGGTGGGGGCCCCGCCGAAAAGCCTGGCCGAATTCACACCGCTCATTACGTCACTCTATTCTACTCCTCCGGTAAGCCTTTGATCCATATTAAGTACCGACAACCGATTGCTCTTGAAACTTTTACCTTCGACCACTGGCATTTCCACCTTCACTAATATTTACCCCCTTCAATTTTCATTTTCGCGAGAAATTTTTACGTGTGAATTCCCGTGATGTATTCAAATTTTTTTTTTTCAACCCACGAAAAAACGTGTAGGTATGGTAAAACTTCGTATATTCACCACCTTTGGTTTATTTGGAAAATTTAAGATACTCAGTAATTTATGACCCGATTAACCTCTCTCCCGGAAAACTCTCCAAGTTAAGAGCAGAATGAGACGACCGAATCCTTAAGCCTCATTCAGTTCTTTGTAATATTAAACGAACTCACAAATAAAAAAAAATAAGCGGCTGTTCATACCAGACAGTCCGATATTAATTAATTTAAACGGTAGGCCTTAAATAGCAGGATCGGCAAAAAGATACTATCTAGTAAACTCCTCTGGTATCTGGTAGTCGAGTTTATAAGACCATATTTATAACCGGTAGCTGATCCTAATTTTAAGGGCTATTTCACACGCAATACTAATTTAAAAATATCTTTTAATTCACACGATATCGGGCTGTAAATAGAATTAAAGTTGCTAGAGTCTGGCTGCAGCAAAGTTATGGCAATGTAACCGGAGCTAACAAACTGCAGATTCCTAGTAAACCACTTTTTGCTGCGAGGTATCTTACTTTAGTCCTATACAGGGTGTTACAAAACTACCCGTAAAGCTGAAAGGAGGTTAAATGGGGCCTTATAACGAGTCCATTCAAAATATTTAAGAACCGTAGTAACGCTGTATAACATACCCCAAAAAAAGGAAAACAACATTTAAGAATGAAAAATAGAAAAACTATTAAAGTAGACCATTATTAGGTAAAATAGGTACGTAGGCCTTTCTGTTAAATAATCTGGTTCCCTGACAGGCCACCTGACAAAATTTTTGGCTTTGATAATTAATTATATTTTTACGGGGTATTTTGTAACACGTTGTATATGTCATTGTGCCTGTTTTATTTAGTTTTATATGGTTTTCCCTCATATTTATTATTGGAAGTGAGTTTGTCCTCGTAAGATTGACAAGTTTGATAAGAGATATAAATACTGATTGTTGACACGCGAGTATTAAACATTGAAATAAAGCTTCTTACGAATTTAAAAAATATTTTATAGGTTTCTTCTTGGTTGTAGTTGTAATAGCAAGTATGTAATAAGAGGAGAGCGAAACCAAAAACAAGAAGAATGGATTGTGTGAAAGATGAAGTGGTTATAAGACTGATGAAAGGACGAATTTTGATATGATTTATTGGGACTTACAGTAATTGCTCGCTACTCTTCCATATATAGGCATGGAAATTATATTTTACGTGGCTTAGAAAACACAATGTTGCTGTAGCTTATATTATTTTATTTATTTATTTTTATTCTTAATGTACAAAAGTGTACAAAGGCGGTCTTCGGAATCCCTTATCAGACAAGACAACCTTTAGGTAAGTGGTACAGAGACGATCACGGTATTAATACGATAGCGATATTAATATGTATATATCTACCTACTCTACCTATATGTAACAAAGATCGTCCGTCGATACATTTATTTCAAAATCCAGACGCGATCGAATTTTACTGGAGCTCCTAGTTCCGACATCTCGTTCAGGCCCAAACAATTGAGTTTAATCTGAATTTCACGAAGTTATTTGACATGTCCACCAACCCTAGCTTTTTGAAAGATATGGATACCTATATGGCTCTACCCAGGCATTACGTTTCTGATAATGTCTGCTCGGTGTGTTAAATAAACTAAAGTAGGTCTTTAAGAAAAATAGAATCGATAGCACTCTATGTATTACTGAGTAGAATTGTCTTTTGTAATACTAACTACTCTGTCTTGTTTCCAACGTTCGGATCCTAAAAAAAACTGTCGAATAACAGCCCTAATCTTAAGCAATACTTAGGCATAACTTTAAGTAATATCAATTTGAAAATCCACTTTAAGAAAAACAAGTTTTCGCATACATATGTAGTCATGGCTTAACATTTAAGAGCAAGACAAATCAATATTACATGAATGTTGAATTTTAAACTGTATCCTAATGTTCAAGCAATCAGGTAGTTCTGTGAGTAAAATATCTGGCGCTGTGACGCACTCTGTGTACACTGTTAATATTAATGTGGAATATAAAACAGATGTTATAGTTACATAAACAGTTAGATCAAGATCCCGTCAGGCGTCAGTCTGTCACATGTCTACTTACCATTTTGGTCCAAAAATGGTAATTAGTTGAAGCTTTATGAGATCATCCTACGTGCACGTGGTCAAATCGTAACTGTGGCCGTATCCCCTTTTGCTTTTCCGATTTTGCTTGAGCGAAGAGCCATCGTTTGAATGACGTATTTTTACTACGACAAATTACTAAATATTCTCAAAACTGAACATGTTTAGCTTACAATATTGGAACTGACTGAAACATAGGAAAAGTCAGGGTTCAGTGCTAAAACGCAATATTTTTATTTCCGCGACGCACTTGTCTACCAGGGCTGCAGAAGTACAAAAAGGTAGAGTGGCAATACAGCGACGGGTTTCATCATACTTGATAGAATTACCAACATAAAATGATATATGCCTTTCAACTCAATCGCCCAATGCGCCTAATATGCAACACTACACTTGAAGATGTGCACTCCGCACTCCGCATATCCTGCAGAAGCCTGCCAGCTTTTATAGGGCATTCCGTCCATCTGGCTACGATTTGGACGCGAACTTCTCTACAAGGCACGAGTTATTCATCGTCCCTTGATCCTTCGTCGAACGTGATTAGCTTACTAATTGAGGTATCTGTTTGTATCCTAATGATGATGGCCGATTATGATGTTATTTATCGGACTAGTCCACAAATAATGTCGTTGTTTTAGCACCGTAAGATATGAATGATAAGCAAGCACTTGTCAGGAATTTATATTCAGACCTTGCGGAATAGATGAGGTGAGAACACCGAATCGGCGAATGCTGGCCAGCTCAAACGTATACTACTGTCAGCTTTTTTGTCGAAGTTATGGCAGAAATCTGTTAGTGTGGAAAGGCAGATAATGCGGCGCCCCGAGTTGGGTTTTGCAAATATTAGGTAGGTATATTGGTTCGTTACGCACTTACATATATGATTTCTGATTTACTCAAGATCATGAGAGAACATGGTACTTACTTACTTGAAAAAAAGATAAGTATCAAAAAAAGCCTATTGCCTACCATATCACAATGAGCAATAAGTCACTATTATACTACAGTGACATCTACTTTACGCAATCCAACTTTATGAACAAAAACCCGCATAGCCTTAATCCCTCTCTTTCTGAGAGGAGAACCGTGCCCAGCAGTGGGATAGCATGTGTTGATTTTGATGATAACAAAATTTTAATGTATGTTCGGTTAATAACATACCAGCGAACTGTTTGTTGAAATGTACACTACATTGGTACAGACGCCAGCATGTCAAGTTATCCAAAACTGTCAAATTTTTCCAATTGAATATGAACCTTACTGTAGGTAATGTCTTAAAGTTGAAAATCAATCAAAGAAATTTGACAGATTGTGGTAGCTTGATGTGCTGGCCTCTATACACCTCTACCTAGCCCTTCGGGGAACACAGATATGATACACGTGATGGTATGGAAGCTTATGTTATGTTTGCAAAATTCATAAATTCTTAAAATTATTTATAAAACAAAGCTAAACTCAGATCAAAGATTAAAACTATTATAAATCATATCTACGCGTTTGTGTAGCGTCACAAAAAAAATTGGAATGCAAAAAAGCAAGCAACGATTAACAATGTGAAGTAGGTATTTTGCGTATTTTATTCTAATTCTCTATGCCTACAAGGTTTCGTCTGTAGCATCCTAGCTTCCCAACATATGAACCATTCTCAATGCGGTAGGTAATGTTTGAAATACGGTTAAAAAACCGAGTAGATTCTATATACATATAGTAATTAAGATTATTTACAAAAGTACAAATTCCTGTGCTTTATGCAATACCCTCCCGACCTACATTAACACTTGTTAGCTAGCCTACAGAACCAGGTAATTAAGATCACAATCTTTTATTTCGTTTAGCAACGAATCCTAAATAGTCATGTTCCTACTTATTTAAAATTACACGTGTGCGCAGGCGCAGCTCAATTGCGTGCCTACGCTTGCGAAATTATATGTAAAAATATTATGGTCTGTACGAAACATACACTATTATGGCGTTTTCCATCATGGTTTTCGTTTAAATTTAAAAATAAAAATTTAATTATATATATTTTTTATGCTACGGTATTTGTAAGTGGAAAACCACCATAAAAAACAATTTAGATTTTATAAACTTCTAGAGACTTAGAACTTTTAGAGACTTCGCCCAGGATTCAAGTGAATTGTCAACGCACTCTACCTAGAGTATTTTCCACATATGAGATCTGGATCATAATGTATTAGTCAGATTGACTTGACCGTTATCTGTTTTTCATCAAAATGTTGTATTTCATTCTATTTTGTATTCAGTTTTCCGTTCGTTTTCCATAGGTCAAACAGTTTCCCAAACAACTTTATCATGCCAATACTCAAAATGTTTTCGAATCGTCAGAACCTTGAATTTTGGATAACCATTATTTACCAGTGATTTTTATTTACCTCTAACTGTTTAACTACGTAATAGATACATTAATGTTTGTTAAATATATCTACCTATATATTTTTTTAATTGTAATGTAAATCCGTTCCCTCTTATTTTATGCCTGAAAGTTTGCAATTGTACGATTTCCTCGTGTTTTGTTACGGAAACAGTCTCATAACGATCACGTGGCAAGAGCGGTCGCACCTTCGCAAGCAATTTTTTTGTTATTTTTGTTGACTGAAAATCTAATAAGTAATATAAGTACCTAAGTGTGTTTTTTCAATATTTAAGAAATGTAGGGCATAGCGCGAGTAATTCCACTCAAATTGAAGCTGCCGAACTGGGGAAGTGCCTACCTCCGCCTTGCAGAAAATCGAAGCGAAATAACACCGCTTTGAGCCGTGTTATGTTCTTTACGGTGAGGAGGAAGATTGCCAGTGCTCCAGTGCAGTGGGGGGATTTTGACCCGTATATTGTCAACCCAACTATTCCTCTTTCGGTTTACAGGGTCAGCAACGCGCAAGTGATATATCTACCCCTGGTGTTGCAAGCGTCTATAGGCTACTCTAACCGCTTACCATCAGGTGAGCCGTATGCTTGTTTGCCACCTTAGCGGTATAAAAAAAAAATAAGTATATTGAACTAAAGCATTTTCGAATAGGTTCGTGAAGAGAGAAAAAGTTTAAAGGTTGATAGTGTACAAGTACGATGTAAGTAGATACTAATAGGATATACAAGGAGGAGCGTAGAATGTATCCACACACCATAGGTATAGCAGTATCAATCATTAGGTCTTCTTTAATGAATACTATAAAAATAACTTTAAAAAGCGGTAGGTACCTACCTAAGTATGTTTGGAAACTGTACGTAAATTTCCATTCCGAATTAATTGCACAGAGTTGTATCAGAATTAGGTCATCTATTATTTTATCTATAAAATATTAGCATACTTCCCATATCTTTTACCAAACTCATCAAAGAATTATATTTTGAAACAATCGATAAAATTATCAAAGATAGTGTGATTTTTCATAATACAGTGAAGTGCCTTATTATCGATGAGAAATTATTTGATCGAGTTCTTACGTAGATAAGACACGTTTTAATAAATGCTTGACCAGTGTTGTGATAAATCATACTTAATTAAATTAAATTTAGGATGGTAAGCATAACGCAAACAATTTCAATAGAATTATGGTCGTGGCGAATTTCAAGCCACGCCACAGTTAAGACATATGCGTTTTGAGTCGGTTCGAGTAAATACCTACCTTTGAAATACCTACCCTTCCGAAACGTTCATTGCGAAATCACAGAGTAGAAGAATAATTTTATGGGTTATGTTATTGGCAATCTAAGTTTCATTTTACAGACTTGGAATTGATCTGATTTCTTTCTCCGAAATTTTATTTATATTTTATTAATGATTTTACATAAAAAAAACCATATCTTTTGAGTGTCTTCTCCTAACTTCGTGAGAGAGGGTTATCAGTAAGTACCACTGATAATTCACATGTATGTTAGTTCCAAATATGATGCTTACTTAGCTTGCATTAGTTTGATAACAGTACCTATCCCAGCAAACACGAGCCAAGAGCGTGGTCCGTTTGGAAAGAAACAATATTCTTGAAATTGAACCAAATACTCAGGAACAACATACTGATTTGAGCAATGTAATATTAATAATAGTCTTCCCGAGTCCCTGATTGGTCGCAAACGTGGCTACTGAGCGTGAAAACCTGGGTTCGATGGAGTTCGAACATTGTTCATGGGTTTTATCATTAGGAAAATTCTTCAGCTTGGAGATAATAGGCTTGCCACCTGGGACCTAAAACGTACCGGCAAAGTATGATGTACTTACATCAGTATACTTCTGCCTAAGCCTTCGGGGATACAAGACTAAAGCTATATAATGTTTTTGTTTGTTACTTCGTCCTCCAACCTGAACTACGTTAACTAACATAAGCAAGGATTAACATATCCTAAACCATCACATCATCTAACACGTGGTCGTGTAGCCTGACCAAAATGAGTGATAAAAATACTACGCCTACATTGACCCAGTAAATTTCAAGATTATCTATGCAAACACACCACTGGCACTAGGAACTTTGTTTATCATTACTTTTATTACTGCACTCGTACCGCTAATATCACCGAATTACTAATATAATAATAAAATACTGCTGAAATGAAATAATATTTATTTATGCAAATAGATCTTATAAAGATACTTTTAAGTCAATGTTTTGAATTTTTAATATTACACGGCACCGGCATTTCCTCCTAACTGACGACCTCTGAGAAGAAACATCGAAACATACTTAGGGAACCATGGTCTCTTTAAGTCTAGACGTAAAAGTATTAAATATGTGAGTATCACAATGCAGGGCAATGTCTGAAAAGGCCATTTTCAATCCCATGTTAATAGATAGATTGAACACTAGTAATACCTACTAATAACCTACTGATTAACCAAGGCATTTTCTCTAAGAACAAGAAATTCGGTACCGGTTTCTCGGTATTGACTGGTTTGTATACCACTATGCGGAAGGCGGTTGGCAGTGACTGGATGAGGAAAGCCGAAGATCGGCCTTTGTGGCGTTCACTAGGAGAGGCCTACGTCCAGCAGTGGACGAATATGGGCTGATGATAATGATGATGATGGTTGGTTGTGATCTCAGTACCTACTCATTTAACAAACGAGAGAATATACATTTCGGGTCTAGAAATAGATACTATTTATATTGTTAGAGATTATTGATATTTTAAATATTACGTACCTTAGTCCGTGCCTCAGTCATTCAAGACTCTTAGGAGGTCGGAGAATGCACGACCGTGACCCTGCCTTCCATTTATATATCTAATAAGCAACTAAGCTTATTTTTCTTAATAATTTTATCTATTCTAGTTTAGCAATATATTTCTTTGCGAAAAATCTGTATTAAGCGGCAACACAGATTGTTTGTACAGAGAGAACCAAAAAAAGCCGTAAAGCGAAAACATACTCTTCTAGAATCAGTTTAATAGACCAAATTAAGAGAAACGTCGTAACAACAACTAAATAGTAACAAATGCAGTGCCCGTCAAATGATCTAGTCTCCGGACACCAAACTTGATTGATATAAATTGACATTATACAAATTGTAAATGACGAATTGATCACCCTTCGTGAGAGATTGTCTTTGTATTCAATCGACCGTATTGTCGCTGATTGGAAAAGTGATAGTCTACAACCTGTATCTATGTTAGCGTGGGCAATGTCAAAGGAAGGATCGACCAATTACCATGCACGCCATTCTTGTGTTGCATTAAGGAGTTATAAAACCCGCGTCATCTGAAGTACTGCTCAGATCATATAGTATTCGATACAATGCATGATGTAATGATTATTGTATAAAGCTTTTACTTCATTAGCTTCTTACCAAATGTAAACTTATTGTAAGGAATCGGCGTAGTTTCGTTGTAATTTATTACGGAATTGTCATTGAGATAAGGCCCAGCCTAATAAATTAATGTGTGCCGTGGGGTTTTGTCTCAGCTAGAACTTTTTGCAAGGACCTTTTTGGCACCACCTTAGAGGTCCTTGCAGGTACACCAGTTAAATTAGTTTGACCTCATTATATGGGCTAGCTATTTATCATTCTGATTAACTTATGAGTCGCATAAAAATACCTACTAATGTTACCTGTAACATTATTTTTAAACTGAGTTAAACATGCCTACATAGTATCACGCTTGGATCTAAAACTGTCTCCAGAAGCAGTAGTAAGTATTTTATGTAAGTATCTAAATGTATTTGGTGCAACTGCAAATAAGATTGTTTTGGTATGGTTCTTGTTACTATGTTATCTGATAAATGTCCTATATTAATAAGATTGCGCAAACATAGGAGAAACATCATTGAGTTTTTTCGCAAATTAATTAAATTCCGCGCCTTCCAAATTATGTTTACATGTATATTTTGTTTAAAACTTCACTAATGGAAATCCTTGAAAACATGATAAAAAAATTCCCACCATCCACACTATAAATAATTCGTAATATAATGTTATCACGACTGCAACGAAGTCTGCCTAATATAATTATTTATGTGGCCGGTAAAACAAGCAAGGTGATCGAATCCTCTCTCTTCGTGCATTGTTTATGTGGGATCCCTTCCCAATGATCTAACGAACATTCAGGAACGTGGGAATTATTGACATAGGTACCTAAATAATAAAAATAGCAAAATATTATTGAATAGAATATTGTTCTATGTTATTCTTTATTATTCTATTCTATATATTGTAAGTAAGTCTCAATGTAATACTTTTAAATGTAAATGTACCTACACATAGATTAGTTAGAGACTAAACATTTCCACCTGCTACAATTGCACCACTGTCGCTTCATCTGCGTTCAATGCAGGTTCTTTGATTTCGCGCTCCTTACTTAATTTATTCTGAGATTGCGATTTGCTGAGGTTTACACCTTCCAACAGCTCAAACTTTTTCCATATTCGCCATCTCCAAATTGCCCATCCTCTTTACCTACATGTCAAAAATAACATAATTATCCTTCTCAATACTCACGTCCTCTTACACACCGCAATGTTTCCTTATCATTATACGTCCTCACACCAAACTCACTTCTCCAGGCTCTACTCATCTCTCTCAACGGAAAATCATGAATGGAGAATGAATGCAGTCATTAAATTCTTCTTTCATGTTTCTTTTACCACAAACAACCTTTCACTAACATAAATTAATGACGGCGCCAACGGGGAGTGCCCAGGCGTAAAATCATATTATTTTGTTTACCGAACTAGACGTTTCTAGGTACAGCAGGAGCTCCGAACAAACGGATGCCTGACATTACATTAAAATACTCAGCACATCACTACGCGTCGAAGCGACGTTGCAGCACTATAGCAGCCATCATCATCATCATCAACCCATACACTGTCCCACTCCTGGGCACGGGTTCCCTTTCAGAAGGAGAGGGATTAGTCTATAGTCCAACACTATCAAATCTATGAGGCATGCAGATTTTCCCACGATGGTTTCCTTCAACGAGTTCCATTAGAGAGTGATAATTCATTTCTTTCATTCATACGTACGCAAGTACTCAAGCAGTGATAGCCTAGTGGTATGACCATTGGACGGCCAATTCGAAGGTCTCGAGTTCGAACCCAAGGCACGCACCTCTGACTTTTCGAATTCATGTGTGTATTAATCATTAATTATCACTCGCTTAAACGGTGAAGGAAAACATCGTGGGGAAACCTGCATACCTTAGAGATTTTTCTCGACGGTTTGTGAAGTCTGCCAACCCGCACTAGGCCAGCGTGGTGGACTATAGCCTAATCCTTCTCAATATGGGAGGACCCGCGCCCAGCAGTTGGATAATATACGGGTTGATGATGACTCATATGTACAGCTACATGATTTCGAAAAGTCAGAGGAAAGTAAGTACCTTGGATTTGAACTGTTGCAGTCCAATGGTTATATCACTTGGGTATCACTGCTATTCCTACTGTAAATAGTGATGTTACAAAATTAAACCACTGTCTGATAATAGGTAAGTATTCGGGAGTTCTCCAAAGAGAGGCAAACACACGCAGCCGGCAATTGCCTGCATTTGTTGTATGTCTGCATCCCCCAAAGGGTTATGCAGAGTTGTATAATATACACTCACGGTTCGCTGGTACGTTTGGGTTCCATGTAATAGCGAGCAAACTCCGAGGTGCTACTGAGAATTCCGTAGAAAAACCACTACTCGACCTGGGAATCGAACCCACGTCCTCAAGTGTAGCAGTTTATTTTTTCTTTATTATTAAATGCAGATAGTACGCCTACATATACTTTCTTTCACCTACGCGTCTTGTGCCCAACGCATTGAGAGTACCAAACTATTATACCTATGTAGATATAGCCAGCGCTATAATCGTATTTCTGTAGCCATATCTAAAACATGATGATGTTCCAACCAGGCCAAGGAACAGGCGTAGGTATTCTTGTTTTCGAGAATCCGGAGAAAACACCAACATAACGTACCATCACGCGTGTATCCTCCGAAGGGTTAGGCAGAAGTTTATTAATGTACACACATCAAAAAAAGTTTGCGATCACTTTGAAAAATCGAAATCTTTTTGTTACTATATTATACACCTACATTACACCTACAGTTCCCCGTTATGTTTAGGTCCCATGTAATAGGGGGCGAGCCTATTGCCATTAACCGGGCAAAAATCTAAACTCCGAGGCGTTACTGAATATTTCATAGAAAACCCTAATAACACTGCTCTACCTGGGAATCGAGGATCTCTTTGGTAGCTTACGACCTCTATACTAATTAGGCATTTTTAGTCACACTTAACAAGGTACATACATCTTTGGTTCACCTTATTAAGCTTATACTCAAGTATATGAGTTTATACTATAACAGTCGTACCTACGCACTTAATGTACGCATAATTAATTACGGAAAAATCGTAAAAATCTGAATAAAGTTGACAACTTTACGCTTTCTGCTTATTCTAAGAGGAAAGTGAAGAAGTGGGCGAGTCGAATGAGGTAATATTAGTGCGTTAAACTAGCGCCGCTCACCGACCGCGCTCATTTTCGTTCACTGAGATAACCTGTCTAGGTACCTGCTTGATCTAAGAACTAAGTGGATAAAAATAATTGTATACCTATTTAATTTATTTACAATTCTTTTCACATAAACTCACGCATTTTTCCTATAAAAGCCAAAACTATATAACATCACTAGCTACAACTACAATTCTTATACAAGTACTATACTTCTTTTGTTTCATCCTTATTCATAAATCTTTTCTTTGACCTTTTTGAAGGTTTTGTGTTTTTCTCAACACTCCCGCATTTCTATTAAACTTAATTTTGTTTCAATTGGCTAGAACATAAATCGCCCTCTCTCGAAAACTCTGGACATCTGTTATTTATAAAAAAATATTTTTAGCAAAAATTGCGAAAACAAACTATTACACAAAGATTTCACATCAGTGTGCAACTAACTATATTATCCAAATATACTTAATATATGTATAATCTATAAATACTTTAAATCTATAATGATATAGGTGCCTATATCAATAATAATAGTTTAAAGGATAGTAGGTATGTGTCAATTATTTAAGATTTTCTAGAATTACTAAGCATCTAACTAATAGCTACTGCCCATGCCCCAAGGCCCTAGAAGAGCATACAACTATGAACAAACCAACTTTACCAAACAGTAAGGTTACTAATAATCACACATCAGCTAAATCTGAATGAAATGAAATTTGTCTCAATAAGAATGACTAGTCAAATATTTTGAAAAGTATCAATAAATCTTGAATGTCCATGCATGACTATGCATTATTACAGTACGAAACCATGTACAATATGGATATATTTTATATACATATAATACACACACATAGAAGCAGTATTTGAGGAGCAGGCACATTTATAACACCAGATGACAACCCACGCGTATTTATTGGTCAGTTGTTGAAATCTAGGAACACAACATAATTATGTATAATCTGGCAAATGGACATGTTACATTCGCATCACGTGGCGTGGGGTGTTACAAGTATGTTCCTACCTTAAATCATATAAGTAATCAGACATCACCACCCAGAATAATAAATTTTTTATTATAATCTTCCAACTAATGTTTTGTGGTATTCACATTTGATTCAAACCTTTCTGGAAAATTAGGGTTGCTGGTATTTTACATACAATAAACTTTATTACAAATAATCAAAAGTGTTAAGGTCCCACATTAAAGATTTTATTACCTGATAGGAGACTTATTGAATCCAACTGCAAATTTTTATAATAGGAATACATGACAATTACAGTAAATTCAACTTATAGCATAACAATTATGCTGCCCGAAAACAATATATTTGGGATTGTGTCCATAATTTGTATCTTGACAGGTTAAATTTACTAGATAGGTTTGAATGTGATAAGCTTATTGCTACAATTCAAAAATAGAACATGCACTATCACCTCACCAAGTGTAACTGACCTAAAATCAACATAAAACCAAATAAAATGTTAATTTGGCAGGCTATATAACACCTTGTCACATTTGTCCACAATTAATTCATAATAGATTTTCTCTTGTCCTCTTTTAATTGATTTCTATTAGTGTAAAAGACAGCTCCCATACTAGGGAACAAAATCAGTGGAACACACAAATTTTGCCTAGGCTGGTAATTAAACCTCAACACAAATAATTATTCACCTTGAGGCTTAAGGCGCTTCTTTACAATCCTTGTAGGCAGGGATAGATCAATTTTAGATTACAGGATCTTGCAAGCTTCCATTTTCAAATATTAAACCTTTTAACAACAAAAATATAGTATTTTAATTTTAACCCATAAACAAACAGCTGCATGGTTCGTTAGTTTCCTACAAAGAAGAATTGTCAAGAAAATCAGCAATAACCAAAACCTTTTCTTTAAAGTTCTAACAATAATAAGAGGTTTTTCTAAGGCAACAATGAAACTAAGAGATATGCTGTATGGTTTTTGTATTTTTGAATACGCTTTAGGTAGGTTATAATTTAAGGAAAGGGCAAGTCCTAAGCAAAGCCACATAGTCATCACAACTTGCAAAAATTTAATAAACAACAATAACAAACTTGCAGACTAATATATATTATAATAATAAGACTCTAAGAAGACAAGCAGACATTGCAATACTCCACACGTTTATTATATTATCAGGTAAATGGACTCCTTACCTTACAACGGCGTTGTTACAGCCCCGTAGTAAACAATCTCATTACTTTTACTTTCAAATATTAGCGCGCTCACGATGCAATCTTGACACCGATTTTACAGCAGCAACAACTATAACGACTCCAATTAAAACAATAGCACCAAGAATAAAATCAGAATTGTTTACTATATTGATAAAATACAAAACTTGTTCCAAATTACTAGCCACTACTTCGCTAATAACCGAATTATAAATTAACTCGTTACCGCAACAAGAACTCATTACAAATTATTCTTATAACATATGACACCTAGTAAAATAATTAAAACTTTGAAACTATGCATAAAATTATTATTCTCTATAAAAATTGACCTAAATTATAAATTTATCGGCATGTAAGTAAACACCTGACAATGACACAATTTGACGGACGGACAGTAGTCACAAATTGATCAATAATAAATTTGACACTTGACAGTTATGTACGGCTGGTGTTGCTAGAACAATTTATCATATAAATTAATTTCAAACTAACTTTTTTTTTTTTTTTTTTGTGGTGTGGCACTAGTTTGAACTTTGTGCCAATTTCGAAACTAACTTCTATAATTTTATTCTACAACCGTCGAATGAGACAAAGGTGGCTTATAAATAAATATTATCATTTTTTTTTAAACCCTGTGAAGGGAAATAACTAGAACATCAGCGTGAGTGTAACAATAAACCTTTTTTTTTTTTTTTCAAAGTACGGAAAACCCTCATGGATCCTCCGCCACCTGGGAGGCAGCAGGGTATGTCGGACTCGTACCAAATAAAAACCGCACTTTCCTTATAGTCATGGCCATGGGATCCGTGAAATTCACCACAATCATGAATAGTAGGTATGTACCTACAATAATTGCCAAGCATGATCAGATCATCTTTCTTTACAAAAAAAAAAATCAAATGGTAATTTTTAATTTAGCAAGTCAAGAGCCGTAGACAAGAAAAGAGCAATGAAATTACAAGATGAACGATTACGAAAGATGAAGATTTCGCTAAGAATGCTATGCTTAGAAGAGAGTGAATGAAGATATGACGGTCGACAGAGATGAATTATTGAAATAAAAGAACAAGCGCCGACCCCAAATAAATTGGGACAAGGGCAGAAAGATGATGTGAAGAAGATCCCGTCATAGTATTTTTAGAGTTCAAACTAAACCCAGATTATTACAAAATAGTTTTAACGAAACAACGCTTTTGATTGCAGTAGCCCCAAACGCTCCATATAAAAATAAAACTAATCAATATAAATAATATAATAATATTTATTTATTGACACAAAATGGTAGTGATTAAATAATATATTTAAACATCATATTATAATACAAACTAATAGGAAACTGGGGAGTAAATGCAAAATTTTAATACATACACAATTATAGAATTAAACTTAATAACTTCATTTCATTCAATCTTAGGCAAAGACCTGATAGGCAAAGCAAAGTGTCAAAGGGTTGGATAACGGTCACAAAAACTTACAAAAACTTATTAAAATTATTAATCTACTTTGAAACAGATAACTTTTTACAGTTTTACTCAATAGCATATTTCTTACGAAATAAGACTCAAAACTGTAACTCGCGGCGGAAAGATTCCGGGAAATAATTAAAATTGTAAATAAATAAAGACATTGACATGAACAAGCCAACAAGTAAAAATAATTGTTGAATCAATGAGTTTTTCCCACTCACACCATTAATAACTATGATTTGTGATCATATTATACCTTATAAACTAAAATACTTGAAATTAGAGTCAAAGAAACATAAGTCTAGAGAAATAAGTCAATCTAAATTAATAATATTTTTATAAATAAAACGTATAGCTAATATTATAATATTCTCCTCTGTGGTACTATTTGGATAGGAGACGTAGTAATAGGTTTCTTTGGGCTTAGCTTATTGGGTGATCTCATCACCACATCCACAGCTTTTCTTAATATTTGGTGTTCACTCTTCTTGTACTCTTCTGTTATTTGAGACAGATCCAAGTCAGCATCTAACACTAAAACCTGTAATAATAAAATATTAATCAAACTTTGTATACACTTTTAAAACAGATTGAATCTTCATGTGGCCAGATATTGTTGTCTGAGCTTACATAACTTTGTACAGAGAACAGCACATCAATCTGTCTGCACATGTCTTTGATCGATTTTCAACTTTAAAACAAAACAATAAGGCTCATATTCAATTGGGAAAATTTGACAGTTTTGGATAGGTTGACCTGCTGGCATCTGTACTTTGTGCTTACATGTTGATTATCATATTTTAATGTAAATTTGAGCCTATGTTGTGACGAAGACAACAATCTGACCATGTATCAATTGATGATGATTCTGCCGCGACAAAGGGGAAACTCATACCAAGGACTTGAATGAGTATTCATTTTGTATTTTAAACAGCCCAGCAAGCAACAAAATAATGATGTTGGTCACCAGGACCTTTTACGTTGTTTAAAGTTTAATTACTACATAATTATAATGTAATATTCTATTTAGTAAATAATGCATAGTTCCACAAGTTGCTGAACCCATGACCCATGACTTGGAAATATTTTTTGTGTGTAGTATCACTTACAGGTGCAGGACATTCTGCATGTTTTCTATTAACTAGCCAGTCTTCATGCAATGTGTGGAGTTCTTCTATATAGGACAGTGGAACACACTGTTCTTCAGATCTAGCTCTCTTCTTAATCCTCTCATACACTACTGATGGGGTTGTCTTCAGATATACTGTAAACAATTATTTATATATTGAAGTTATCCTTGAAAGAGGTCCAGATTGATAATTGAAGTTTTTTTTAAATGGGATAGGGGGCAAACGAGCTGACGGATCGCCTAACGGTAAGCGATTTCCACCACCCATGGACACCCGCAACACCAGAGTCACATTGCCAGCCTTTAAAAGGGAGTGGATGATAATATAATAATTTATATTCATGAGAGTCCTTGAAAAACGTAATAAGTATCTACTTCAGTTTGCAGTACATTACTCATAACAGTTGATGGAAAATAAACTGTTTAGTTGGTCATCTACATAAAAGGCAAAAAATACCTGCTATCAAATACTTTTTATGGCCTGGTATAATAATTTAAGCAAATGTTGTTTAACTTATTTGCTGAAAATCTAGCTCAATGGTGTGACTTCTTAATATGATTACTACAAATTAACCTAATTAACCTATTATATATTTTTAGAGTAAATACAGATTAAATATGTTCATACTTGGATTTAAAACCAGTCAAAATTCATAATAATTTGAGACCGAAGAGATTATGGAACTTAAAATAATTTCTATAATTTTAGGTAACTAAGAGGTTACAATTTTATTATAACACTATACCAACCAATAAGATCTGCATCAATCTGTATTTGGTTCATAATAAACCTGAACCATTCATCAAGCACTGCAAACTCTGCCGGATGCAAAGTACCACTCCTCATCATATGCTCCACAAAGCAGTACCGTGCACTGAACAAGGAACGCTCCATCAACTTTACCGGAGTGGTGGTAGGCCTCTGGTGCATGTCCAGCATGGTTAGAGACACATAAGATTGAAATGTCATTGCCCATTTTGCTGTGTCTTTGTACATGAGATCCTGAAAATTAAATACTTATTATTTATGATGATTAAAAATGTTGCAATCTATTCATCAACTAATGCAAGACTGTCAGCACACCTACTTATTCATTATGGATTCATTAATTGGAGGGAAGTAATGTCTCTTAATTTTATTAATGTCTTGGATATTTTTTATTTGGATTAGAGCACTAGGTTAATTCTGTTATTTCAATTTACATGGTCTCCTATTGTTATAGAAGCAAAAGGTATGAGACCAGGGCTGGATTTAGGGCAGGGAAGACATAGCTCTGGCTCAAGTGCCTCCACAATAGGATTTTATTCTATATCCCAAACATTTTCAGGGCTTCCAGTTCTTGGTTTCAGAACCTTTAAATCTGGCCCTGTTTAAGAGTAAACCGTACTGTTAGAAATAACTTAACCAACTGGTTCTTTGTTAGAGCCAAATAAAATTAATAAAGCAGTGTTATATTGATCTATGCAGTGACTGCCTCATTAGCCTAGTGTAAGCATGACTATGATGACACGAAATGACACAGAAGCATACTATGCTTGAGGTCCTTGTTTCAATTCGCCATAGCAGCTTGAATTTTAGATATGTGCGGTTAATGGACGGACCTAAACGCACGAACTATGACTGTACATAGGTACACCTTTAACTCGGAGAATACAGGCTTAGTGGTGTGTTATGTTTGAATAAAGCAGTGCTTGGTTAGGTACTAGTTTAATTTAAATTACATTAATAAAATTGCACTCCGCCCCTGGGCGATTGATGAGTGTTGAAAGTATGATTAGCTGGAACTGTGAAATGGAATGACACATACGTCGGAGGTCATCTGGACCTCCAGACTAATTTTATTGTCTTATCGCCTCTCCCGATTCCTCCGATTCACTGACCCTGTAATCCACATTTGAAGTTATAATTCTATTATAAATATTAGTAGTGCTTACCAATAAATTCCAACCCTTCAAGTTTCTCCATTCTTCCACGGGCTCTGTTAATAAAGTTATGTCCTCAAATCGACGAAAATGTTCCAGAAATGTCGTCTTGCCGCTGCCAATATTACCCTCAACAAACACAGTGAAAGGCTTTGAATTAATTCCACTCATTTTGTGATGAAATCTTACGGGGCCCAATGCTGAAATTAACGAATTATTGATGATGACACGAGTGAAGTGAACGCGTTTCTGATTCTGAATTCCTGACGCCGTTTTCCCGCCTAAATAGTCCCAAAAATAAACAATAGGCGCGAACTTAACGTGTCAGATTAGTCTAAACAATTACGTACCTTTTAAACTTAGAAATTGGTTTATACAGAACCTTAGCATCGCCACCAGACATTTATTATAAATCTAAAATTCTTCAATGAATTTTTGAATTAATGGTCAAATGAAACAGAAATAATCCTTATTATTCTTAATAAATTTTCGATTGTATTTTTTTAAAAGGATGTTAGGTTAGACCATAAAGCACCACAACGTTTAAAAATAATACTTTCCTAAAATCGACTAAAGCAATCGTGATTAATATAAATAATTCTGTTCAACTTCAACTCCTTTAGACGATTTCAATCAATCAGCTTAATGTCACTTTGTTGTCTTAATTTTTTTTTAGGTCGGCCTTAGTCATTATTTCGAGTTAAGCTTTATAAATGTACAGACGCCAACAGATCAAGCACTCCAAAACTGACAAATTTTCCCAATTGAAAATGAACCTTAAAAAAATATATATTAAAGTTGAAAATCTACTGATTGAGGTAGCTTGATGTTCTGGCCTATGTACATACGTCTCCAGCCAGATTATAGATAGAAAGGCACCGTATGCCTCCAGGACTCCAGGAGCAGTTCTTTTTTATGGAAGAGGGAGGCCAGCGAACAGGCCAGTCACCTGATGGTAAGTGATCACCACCGCCCATTGACTCCCACAACACCAGTGGGGCTGCAAGTGCGTTGCCGGCCTTTGAGAAAAGAATAGGCTCGTTTCTTGAAGCTTCTAATAAAATTGATTCCGGGCGGTCGTTCGCGGTAAAAAGTTTTCCAAAATAAAATAAATAAATAAATGTGCGGCCGTACTTGCGCGTTGTATAATAATGGAGGCTATGCGCCGACATGATGATCATTATACTGCCCAGCTCTGTAGAGGACACCCAGCTTTTTTGAGGACAACTTAGCTTTGTCTTCCAAATGACTACGAAATTTGACGTCACTCTCTACATAGGCTTTACAGGGCTGCGCGGCGGGAGAGGAGTGCTGGTATTACGGTGCAATGCTCTCACTGCCTTCCGCGGCCTCGGCGGGGTCAGAGCCTCAGGACTGCGGACACGGTAGACCGTAGGGGTAGAGGAATGTAGGTATTACGATGCGCCGCTCTCCCTACCCTCTGCAGCTGAGGTGTGGACTGCGGGGCCATATATCTGTCCCGCCGAGAAATGAACACAATTATGGAGAAGCTCGCGCATCTCCAACCAGCTTTAGTCAATTGATCGTCTCCAATGCTCCTGCATGAGAATGTGCGAACTCATACTACATAGCAAACGGTCTCCAAGTTGCAAGTTGGAAGCTCTCCGTCATCCGCCGTACTCACCAGATCCTCCGCCTTTGACGAATTTATAGCCTCCCGCCCAGCTGATTTCTTCAAGAAGGGCATCAATAAACTGCCACTGCGTTCGCAAACATGCATGGGTGATAACTTTGAATAATAGAAATAAAAAATATATATAAAAAACCTTTGATTTTATTTTTATAAATATTAAAAATAAAAATTTAGAAAACGGCAATTTCGTAGGTTTCATATTTTAAAGTCATCTCTCGCTGTGTAGCTTTTTTACTAACCCATTATTTTTCTAAACAATGATAATTACTTTCTTTAAAATAAATTATTTATTATTGTGGGTTTACTTTATCATTATATTTTAGTAGCTCTATAGAGGTTTTTATTTATCTGCCTTTGCCTGCTTGATAAGTTGTTATGCTTCTTTTATAGATAAATATTACCCATCAAAAGTAAACTGTATCTGCCAAGCTTAATGGGTCTCATTAATTTTTACAACAACACATATTTCATCCCACCGTGCGGAGAGGGACTGTGGGGGAGGACACAATAAGTGTTAGAACAAAAATAAATCCAGTAAAGACAGAATCGTCCCTCTACTTTTCTTAACAGCGAAACTAATAATTCACTATGGCAACCTGGTCACGAAAATCTATAATCTTGCCGATTCTGGCCATGCTGCCACTCTGGCAACATTACTCACAATATGCCAAGGTCAATGGTGGTGACAGTGACACTGACATGGTCGCCGGCTCGCCGCAACCGCCTCGACTTGCGTCTACGGCTACGCTTGTTTCACTTGTTCGTGTTTCATGTCCTGTGATCTTTGATTATATACTTGTCTAGATGCCACATTGACACGTACAGAACGGCCCAAATAAAGTCTACTAAAATTGGTAGACTCTCTTCTCACTTACGTCAGTGTCATTTGGATCACTTCAGGGTGTGGAGTTCTCGAAAAATAATTAATTATGTCGGTATGTGCTGTCAAATTGTGTCGCAATTATGTGGGAAAACCGTATAATTACACTAAGATCACATTACATCGGTAAGTTTTGTTATTTAAGCTCTATTATTTTATGAAAACATGATTTTTCAATTCGTTAATTTGTAGGTTCGACAGATTAGCCGGTGTTGTCAATTTATTACAAGGGAGATTTGGCGAAACTATGGGAGATAAAATGCAAATATCAGTCATCATCTTTCGATGAGAAAATTTTATTATTTTAATAATTACCTACATAATTTATTTGATTAGTAAATGATAACTTGCCTTCACAAAATAAATGAAGTCATTCACTAAATAGTATTTTTGTTAGTTCTTTCTAATATTTTGGGTTTCAGATTTCTTAAGACTGGAGAGACATTATACAGCGGACACGAAATGACATATAAAAAAAAACTATTTCGAAAACAAATACAAAGAGATGGATTTTGATCTATAAATTGCTGTATATATTTTTTCATTGTATTTTTTGTTTTTATTAAAATAAATAAAACACTAATCTACAAAATAATTACTTTATTCAGCCTATTTCGTTTAACTGTCATCCCATTAAATAATGGAGAAAAGGTAAGTTAATAATTTGGAGCAGGCATCCCTAAACACGCACACCTTAACAGTTTGACTACAATAAGTACACAAGCGGTACTCACACATGTCACGCAATTTGGCCCCAGTTTTCGCGTGTCGTTTGTTTGCATTGCTCCATCTAGACAAGTATATAATCAAAGCCTGTGATTTTATTTAAGGTTTTTGAGTGTTTTATCTATATCGTCGCTGCGCCTGACAAGTTCCATAATTATGTGATTTTTGTAAGGTTTTGGGAAACAACAAAAAACGTGTTATTGAATAAATAAACGGAAACACTGCAAAAGTGTTAATGCAATAACAAAAATATTTATTTGAGATATATGTATAAGGAATACAAGATTTGCCACTAATATTAGTTATTTATGGGAGTTATAATTTTTTTTAGGCAAAAACTGCACATAACTGTTTTAGAACTGTCTAAAAAAATTATGTATGTGCATTATTGCACATCAAGGATTTGAAAATATGTAATTTTTTGTTATTTTAACGTTTGTCGTTATGTGATCCTTAAGTTTTCTTATAATGACAAAATATAATAAGATCATTAGGAAGTACTAAAACTAAAAAAATAATCAGTCGTGCTTAACAATAATAATTATTATAATATTATTGGAAATAAGAAGTGAAATTGCTTTTTTAAAAAATAAAAATCTATTAATCTAAACATTAACAAAAATATAATTATTAAGAAAACAATTTTTAACAAAATCAAAATGGAAGGCACGTCCGCCCAGTACGAGAGTTCAACGAACAATCACCCGTCGCCTTTTTATTTTTTTTCGGTCGGACATTGTTTTTAGCTCGAGGGAGTTAAAAACTTAACCGGACTAGGGCACCCGTTGCCGCCGTTGTCGCGCTGCTTTTATATCGTTCCGTCATTCTACCCCCTCTCTTTATTAGTCACATCTAACACGGCCTCTCCTGACATCCTGACGTCCCAGTCAGGTTCTTCGGGATCTCGATTAGGCACATGAAGGGACCCGTGCTGCGGTTCTGCAACATTTGTCTCAGTTGGAGTCTGATACGGCCCTGGTTGCTCATTATCTGCCTCTGTCCTCGAAAGCACAGGTAGATTACTGTTCTCTGAGCAATCATCGTCAGCATAATCTGTGTCTGCAACGAGTTAACTGACTAAGTATGTGTCAAACTTAGTATTAACGTCGTAAAGCAATTGACAGAATAATTGGAGATGCATAAATTTGCGACTTTTTCTTAAAACCACAAACAGATAACACCCCCAGTTGTGTTTTTAGGATGTGAATTAAGCACATGCCATATTAGAATACATGCAAACACACACGAAAGCGTAATAATCAACCCCAAGCGCTCACAGGACACTTGGAGACTCGTCGATTAGATATGGGTCCGGCCGAACCCATACCCTAGCCGAAAAGCTTTCACACCGTAGGCAGGGGCCCCCACAGAGTGGCAGGTGTACCTCCCGGTGGCTACGGGCAGTAGACCCTTCAAGCCAAACATGCCACGTAGACTTCACACACTGACACTACCGGCAGATGCCTCTCGAGGCCATCGTACCGCGTAGATATCAATACAGAGTACCGGCAAAAGCTTTACAAGGCCAACCATGCCGCGTAGTCTACACACCAGACAGGCTTACCCTCAAACAAGGCAGCACAAGTCTCAGGGGTCCATTCTCCCTTCCAAGGCACCATAAACTGTGCAGCCGCATACATGGTCTTTCCATAGGCTTCAGTGACAAACCTTAGCTCGTATCGACCATTGCGGAGCACTCGAATAACTCTATATGGCCCTCGCATGCCAGGATCGAGATTGCCCTGGGACTGAGAGTACTCGATCACGAAGACCAGGTCAGCTTCCTAAAACACTTTAGGGCTTTCCTGATTCTGGTTAACATAAGTATCCTGCTGTTGCCGATTTTAATTTTGAACAAAAAGCAAAAACGTAGGCAAGGAGTGTAGGTAAATTTGCAGCAGCCTCTTATACACTTATGTATTATAATAAATATCATACAAACAAACATAAACACACGCATTAACTACATAATTCCTAAGTTTAAAATACTTAAATATTGTTAAGTTATTTTTGTGAAGAAAAAATACGACTGCGGGCAGGATTCGAACCTGGCTGCGTCTTCGCTATGACCGCGGTGGCTTAGTGGTCATAGCGTCTAGTGTACCGAACCAGGAGACGCAGGTTCGAATCCTGCCCGCAGTCGTATTTTTCCTTCACTAAAATTACTCTATATCTTAGCAACGAAAATGTAAAATAAATACAAAAATATACTCAGAGATTGACTTTAATTTTGAAGTAATTAGTTTGTTTATTCTGCACGTAACTTTTTTGCGTTGCAAAGCCAGCAAATCAAAGACTATTTCTTAGATTTGCTGGCTTTGCAAGGCGAAAAAGTAACGTGAAGTTAAAACAAAGATACCTACACAGTCATACACTCGTATACTCAGAAACTTTCGCATTTATCACACACTAACATTATAGCAGATAATAGCGTTATTATTATGATAATAGTCAAATAATAATCAACAGATAATTTACTATGTTTGTATTTTAACATTATCATAAAGACGCGATTCACAAATGTTAGGTTAGGTTAGGTTACACATTTTTTTTTTACAAAGAAAGAGTAACCATGTCGACCATCGACTAGCTCTGTTGAACGAATTTCACTTTAATAACTTCATCTCTTTTACACACCGGCAAACTAAAAGAGACTAATGTAGTCGGTCGATATGGTTGACATTGACGGTGTATGAAGTATCCTACCTATTTGAATTTGAAATCTAAAAACTTATTTCGCGCAATTTTTTATTTTATAGTTGTGATTTTTTATGCGATGGCGAATACCAGCCCATCGCAATTTGAAGTGCCAAAACTATAAAAGTTTTCGAATACGTCAAACTTTACTAACGATAACTTGTCAAAGTCCGAACTCGTACTGCCAAAATGCATTAATTTGCTCGAAAACTCATCGAATTCGATAACTATGATTCACTTTAATAACTTCATCACTTTTACACACCGGCAAACTAAAAGAGACGAATGTAGTCCGTCGATATGGTTGACATTGACGTTGGATGAAGTATACTACCTATTTACCTATTTGAATTTGAAATCTGAAAACTTATTTCGCGCAATTTTTTATTTTATTTTATATTTGTGATTTTTTATGCGATGGCGAGAACCAGCCCATCGCAATTCGAAGTGATGGTCGATTTTCTGGAGAGGAATGTGACAATATTTTCTAAAAATGGTCTAGACGTGTTCGTTTGCTAAGTTTATCTTACTAACTTTTTTTTCAGTAATGGAGATTTAAATAAGCCTGCGGATAGCCCTAGCTATCTAAGTCATTAGATACGTGATGTGAAATAAGATATCTTACCTTGGTCTCCAATGAGATTCTTTGTGAACTCCTGAGATTAGTATTATCTCTTAAGGTATCACAGAGGCACATAAATCCCTCCTTGGTTAGCCGATAACGTTGCGCAAAGTGAGTGTCGGAAATACGGCTGGGCACGTTTAATCTCCGCCTTTGAACGAGCTCCTGTCGCTCCTCATCACGGTCAGCCTCCTCAGCTAACCTCCACGCAAGATAACGTCTCACCAACATAATTATTTTTTAATATATTCAAAGATGAATGCAAACTCTCACCAATAGTTCCGTAGTTCCGGTTAAGAAATGTAGGTGGCGTTTCAAATATGTCATGCTTCAAAAGGGCTCTCTGCTTCACCGTCTTTTACACGTTTTTTTTTCTATTGTATTTTTATTTATCTAGAGTAAAACTTAAAACTTTAAATGTTATTTTATTAACGTTGCTGAGTATAACAACAGAAGAATTTGAGGAAGCAATCATTTCACTATCCATTTTCAAGACTCGACATACAAAGCATTATTAAAGTGAAGTATTATGAAAGTCTATCAACCCGAATCTTGCAATATAGAGGTCAGTGACCCGAATGAATCTTTTTCGCTGTCGAGTGTCGCACGTATGCTATTTATTTTACTCTGATGAAAAACTAAAATTCGAGTTGAGTTGCCACAGTGAATAAAGTCATCAACCCTTGTATCATGTATCTCAACATTTGGCGGGAGAAACCGAATTAACCAATGATGCGACACCACGAATTCCATTGACAATTTCGTATCTTTCTTTGCTAAGCCAAAAGAATTGACGTGTTTATTCAGTCAGCTCATTGTTTAGCCGATAACTTGTGCGATCTCAGTAATTTTATTAATCGGTGTTTTTATAGATTTTAAATTAAGTAGCGTTTAATCAATTCACAATGTTATACACACATTTCCTGGGTATGTTTAAACAACATAATTATAACGTGAAATCAATTAGCTGTGTTTGAAAAATAAAGGAGCCGGTCGTAGTGGTAATATAATAACTATTATCTTGGTTTTCTAGGTATTTTATTGTGTGTGGGGTCTGGCTTCGCTCTCTACGACTCGCGTTCAGACGTGGTAGATCTGACTCCAAGTAATTTCGACAAACTAGTCACTGATGGTAATGAAGTATGGCTAGTGGAATTCTACGCGCCGTGGTGCGGTCACTGTAAGAATTTAGTTCCTGAATACAAGAAGGCTGCTAAAGCTCTTAAGGTGTGTATCTTTTGATGAAATTGTGCTTTATCATTCTCAGAAGCCTAAAAGTCCTGCTCTTTCTTTAAAATTAATTTATCAAGTCATGCATGTCAACTTTAAATGAAATTTTTGTCATTTATTTTCCATCAGCCATTACAGCTCTTTTTCTATTAAGTTAGCTGTAGCCAAACACTTTCATTGTAAAACTATATGACAATGGGCTCTCACACTCATGTTGGACTTAAAAACATACCCTCAAATAGCATTGAACCTACTATCTCGTAATCTATGCTAATCAATTCTAATAGATGCTTCTAGACCTATATAACAGCTAAATTGAACTGGAAAGTAAGCTCAGGTTCCGGGTTGTGATAGCTATTTATTTATTAATACATCCTTACATACACATACATTGTACTCAAAGGGGTAGACAGGAACTAGGGAATGTGACTCTAATATTCTTGCATTATTTATTATACCATAATTAAGTAGGTATATGTGTGATGTTATTATGACACAAAGTCTCATCATCATCATCCATAACTTCACTTGGGCCTCCCATAGCCTAATATATTGTGTCATGGTTCATGCCCATGTATAAGGCTTAGCCTGAATTAGATCATGAAAAGCCTGGATTAGATCATGAAAATCCTGGATTAGTTAAGATTAACTCTACAGTGAATCAAACTGTAGGATTGTTTCACATATTCTTATCAATCCACCACAGATATCCCTCAAATATTTGTATTTCATTTCCATTAAAATGTGACATAACATATTTAAATTACCAAAATGTTTAATTTCCAGGGCATAGTCAAAGTGGGAGCCATGGATGCAGATCAGCACAAGAGCTTTGCACACAAATTTGGTGTTTCCGGCTTCCCCACTATTAAGATATTTGCAGGAAATAAACAGATCCCCTACAAAGGTCAAAGAACAGCCGATGCACTGGTTGATGCTGCCCTCAAAGCCACCAAGGAGAAGGTCTATGAACGTCTCGGAAGAAAGGGCAGTGACTATGCATCAGACAAGGTACGGGCTTTGCAAAGTCTTGACAAACTACTTAAAGATTACATTTCTCGAAGTAGAGGATGGAATAAAAATATGTGGTAATAGACGAATACTATTGCAACATATTTATGTTTGATATATAGTAAACATTATTACTTTATTGCATATATTATCTGGGACACATTTAAATAAACAATGGTATTTATTGATTCTTTTACATGTTCTGAATAAATTGAATTTAAAAAATTAAAATAGCATGTGCACATGATCAGATGAAAGTTTTATATTAGATAATTATGTAGATGATGTGGATTTTTACCTACTAATCTAAAATATTTATAATCTTATTAACAAAGACTGCTAGTATTTATGAGCCAATATGCATATATTTATTTTTATAATTTTTACCACCACTATCATTTAATTATAAAACCATAAGAAAGGATTAAAATACATAATGCATGCATTTAACAAATTCATCCAACTTGTACTACCCATATATTAAATTTTAATACTGAGTGTGAGTATGCTACCAATAACTTACTGCACTTTATGGTGCTACATAACTAACTTTTCACTAGCAGTCCAAGCCAGAAACATTTGGTCACATCATACCATGGAAACAAGCCATAGAGAACACATCAGCAAAGTCTTTTACACAGAAACCCAACTCACTTCTATCAGAGAGTGCAGACTCGGAGACCTGTAAACCACAGACAAATATAACACAAGACATCAAACAAAAAAAAATCACAAAAACAGTTGGTCAAAAGCAGAATACTACAAAAAAAATTGTTGGGCTACCACTTGTATTGAAAAAAAATGTCCAGAAGCGAAATTTTTCGAAAAACACTGTGCCAAAGAAAGCTACCCCCCAAAATGCTACCGAAAAAGCAACTACTACTAAAATAGTTACTCAGAAAACAACTACAATGTCAGTAGCAGACAGGTTCAGATTACTACAGACACAGTTATTCCGTGGCCAAATAACAGACGAAGACAAGCCGAAAATTGTTAATGCTTTAATGAAATTGAAGTCGGTGCTTCAGGGCAGGGGAGTAGTTAACGCTACTGTTATCAAGCGACGTTCTGCACAACGTCAGCGTAAACTAAAATAAAAATCCTATAGTAACAATTAAAGTACTTTTTGTTTGTTGTATATACATATTGAAATTGAGATTTGCAATATTTTTATAGTCTTAGCATATTGTTTGAATATGACATTAACAGTAACAACAAGACAATGTACAAGTAGGTATATTAATGCAGAATGAGAATCGATTTATATTTTGTTATTGCATATTTGTTAAAAAATTATGCCTTAATAAGTATACTTACCTCATATACTAAGGACATGTTAAGGGCATTCAAGAATGATAACATAATATTTAATCATATGTTTTTATTCTTAGTCATATAATACAACAATATGAAAGGAAATTTATGTGACCGCAGTGTTTACAGGTACATAGCAATTAAACTTTACATAGGTAATAATAACAATCATTATTATGGTATAAATGATAGGCATTGGCTTATGATTTCTATACAAGATATCTTCTGAGCAACTTTGTCTTCAAAGTATTATATTTGGAGAGAATTAATATAGTATAATTTCAAACAGTACAGTGCATTGCTATAGGGCGTTGACTTCTTATCATCACGTAGAGTACTCAATACACAAGTAGTGTTTGTTATGTCAACAAATTATCTATTTTTGTAGGTAACCAAACAAACGCAATATCACCTATTATTATTAGGTACAAGTTAACTGTGCTGTATAAAATGTTCAATACCAATAGGTTCAATAGGCATGTACCGTAGTACATGCCTATTGAACATTTTATACTATAATAATGTGTAGAATACATTAAATTTAAAAAAAGGTATGTTGTGAAATGAGACAATTTTGTCTCATACAAATGTTAGTAGATAAATGATATTGACTAGCTATAGGTAGATTATGCCATAATCTTCGCAGTATTTTAGGAACACTCGAGAATCTCAGTCGTAGTGTAGGCAGTAGACAATATACCTATAATTTATTTTTCGTCGCATGTGGCGTGGGTTGACACCCACTGAACTCTCACGCGTTCACTCACTTTAGAAAGTGTATTATTAGGACACGTAAGTGGGCTTACTGACCTTTTGAGATTCGGTATCAATTAGTTTCATTGATTTTTGGTACTTCTTAAATAGAGGCGGCAAATGGCAGTGATTTTAAAGCTTATGCAAAACTTGATCATTAATTCAATCCATTACTGCTTAACATAGGCCTCTCTTAATCTGTGTGGAGAGTTTACAAACTGACAGCCTTTGCCTATGGCCACTTTTTTTCAATTACGGAATAAAATTGAAGAGGTCATTGTACTCATAAAAAAAAACAGTCATTGATTTGAGTGAAAATAACCCAAAATGTATGGAATGAAGATAGGATATTCATAATATTGTTATTGGAAATTAAAAATTATGGAGGTATAGTCTGTCATCACTAATTATTAAAAGGTCCAGGAACTTGAAATTAAAAAAAAGGAACAAAAACAATGCACTCAATGTGGTCCATTTAATTTTGCGTCTAAGTCTGCAGTATTTTGTCGTCAGGTCATTAGCTTCAAGGAGTAATTTATTAAACTGTACTGTCGAAATTATATTCAGAATATTATATTCCATCCCAAGTGGCTTCTAGCCAACATTGTTCTAGTAAAAATATTTATACCACTTACGGAAGTCTCATAAAAATATTGCGCACTATTTAGTTACTAGATATCATTACATTGCCAAGTATTTACACACATATTTAATTTCTCTTTCTAAAAAAATATTCTCTATTAATTCTGAAATCATCATATCAGCCAATTGCCCACTGCTGAACGTAGGCGTCTTCCAAAGAGAGCCAACCATCCCAGTTTTGGGCTGGTCGCATCCATCTGCTGCCAGCCACTTTATTCAAATCGTCTGTCCATCGTGTCGCAACGCGTCCCACACTACGCTTGCCACTACGTAACCTATATAGAACATGCTTTAACAAAGCCAGCTCTTCATCCAAGTTACACAATTTATTAAATATGTCAGATCACTGTGTTTTGCACAGACTTATACATCAAAAGTTTACAATACATTTCAATAGCTCTTATTCCAAATCCACGCATGATTTGGCTCCCTTTGCAATATTCTTTAAGTTTACATATTGTTTGCAGTCCGACTCTGACGTAATCACTCTTACGGACAGTAACTTCAAAGAGTTGGTGCTGGACAGCGAGGACCTGTGGCTGGTGGAGTTCTACGCGCCCTGGTGTGGACACTGCAAGAACCTCGAGCCCCACTGGGCTAAAGCTGCCTCCGAACTCAAGGGCAAGGTAAGTGTACAAAATTTACAAAGAGTAGAAGATCAAATGAAGGTGTGAGGTGACATCATTTGTAGTAGGACTAATCTCTGGCTGATGCTTTATAACATAATTTCAATCACCTTTAGATATTATGAAGTCATAAACGGACAATAGTCCGGATGTTTCAGCGAATTAAGCTACCGAGACCACTTGAGTCTTGAGTGTGGTTCAAACCTAGGGCTGTTGATATTTTTTAAAATATCGGATTTTCGATATATCGATATTTTTAAATATATCAATAACGTAGTTTGATATATCGAAAAAAAATATCGATATTTTATCCACAGTCCTAAATTGCATGATGATGTTTGCTTATATGTGGGTTGCTAAATTAGTTGTATTTCCGCTGCTTTTATAATTTTTCCCGCATAAGTGGCAGGAAACACTTCTTGTATCAACTTTTTTTTAAATACGTCCATACAATGGAAGAATTTGTCCAAGAAGACATATTTTGGCACAACTATTTCTATGTAACTAAATATTATATAAATTAATATGAATAAACACTGCTTTTACTGCTACATTACAATAAAACAGTAATTTTTCATAACAGGGTAGATAATAGGAGAAAATAGGTGACATCATAGATTATAGTAATTTTTATACCACAGAGGTATATTTATACAGTCGTTTTGAGATTGGTGATGAGTTTTACAAGTCGTTTTGAGATAATAAGTAATCTAGGAATAGAGAGAAATCATAATATAGTGTAAATATAGTAAAAATTTATTGATTTCTGACATTTACGCGAATATTATACATTGAAATAAAACTACTTTTTACGGATTTTATCGCGTATATTGATATTATTAATCCCGACGTTTCGGACCCTTTACAGCGTCCATGGTCACGGGTAGACTGAGGTGGTGGGCGTCTTGATGATATAATTACTTACAGCTAGCCTACATTTTTTATTGTTACATGATCAATGACATTTATTACTAATTATTAATTACACCACCACCTCAGTCTACCCGTGACCATGGACGCTGTAAAGGGTCCGAAACGTCGGGATTAATAATATCAATATACGCGATAAAATCCGTAAAAAGTAGTTTTATTTCAATAAAAAATTATTTCAAAAAATATCGACCTTCGATATCTACATTTCAATATCGAAATATCGATATATCGTTCAAAAAAATATTACTAATAAATATCGATATTTCTAAATAATATTATCGATATTTCGATATATCGATATTTTATCAACAGTCCTATCAAACCCTGCCTAACATAGATTTTTTCTTTCTCTAATTCATATCCTTAACTTTAAGTGTGATCTCACCTTGACGTTAATCAAGTCCTGATCACCATTCTGTATTATAAGTTAAAATTTAGGAATCGTGCCTCTCCTCCCACGCTTGTCGACAATCGGTGTGACCTTGAGCAACGTCTCTAGTCATACAAGCGAAAAAGTCGCGATGAGTACTCAACTGTAGGCACATAAACTTGATTAACCAAGCGACCTGGAAAATAAAATGTATGCAGATAACAAACTCGGCAGCGCCGTGTAATCTACCAGATTTAATGTTTTAAGTCTAATCAAGTGATTAATATAGAATCATAACCCCTATTTTAATTTGATAGTATTTGCATTACTTATAACTATGACAGTGTTTTATCACGTTAATTTAAACTAGCTACTACGAAGTAATTATGTGGCTAATCAATTTTTTATTTACTTATCAGTAGGACTTTTCGCACTTCTTTCGATAACAAAAGGCGTTTAAAAATTAGCTATAAGTATTTACTGTTTTTACGAGTTTTTAATTACGGTATTTGAATGACCAGCTCGTTTTGTTAGTCTATAAACCTATTGTACTACTAAATGAAAGACTCGCGGCTCAGTAATAACTATGCTGATCAACCGCAAGGTTAAGCTGCACTAGTCGCGGTCAGTCTGTAGATGGGTGACCATTCTTCCGTGCCTCGGAAAGCACGTAAAGCCGGTTGTCATACTAACACCTATGACACTCGTTAGTGGTGGTCAGAAGCCTAAAAAGCCTGACAACTAGTCTATCCTCAGGATATCGGTATTACCCAGAACTTGGGTTGCGAAGGGCGCAATCTTAGCATGGAAAATGCAAATAGAAATACAAAAATATAAGTAGTACATTTCATACCTTGCAGGTGAAAGTGGGCGCTCTAGACGCTACAGTACACCAGGCGATGGCGTCGCGCTACCAGGTCCAGGGATACCCCACCATCAAGCTGTTCCCCTCTGGCAAGAAGACCAGCGACTCTGTTGAGGACTACAATGGAGGAAGGACCTCTAGCGACATCGTCGCGTATGCCCTCGAGAAGCTCGCTGAGAACGTGCCAGCACCCGAAATCATTCAGGTAACCAGATTTATAGACATATTTTACTGTTTCTTACGAAAAGCCTAGTTTCTTGGTCACACTGAGTTTCAGTAAGAAGGCCAAGTTTCGAAAGTTCAATCACAATGAAGAATGGCATAGTCAAGTATATTGTCAATGTTAACCTGTTAAATAACAACTCACTGTATTGTTCTTGAGCGACGGGTTCCTTACGAAATTTGCTGAATTCACGAGGACTTTTTTAATTATAACTTTTTAATTATTTATATAGATAACAAACAAGCATAAAGGCCGTCTGATGGTAAGCAGCAAACGCCGCTTATAGACCAGCATCGTCACTGGCTAGTGGCTGTATTGCCCTTAGTAACACAATAATGTTAGCACATTATTACTTAGCAGAATAATTTCGCCTATGTGGACCACAGACCACCGCAGCATTAAAATTTCAAAGATTTCTGATGCAAAAAAACTAATCACCTTCCTAGCAGTTTCAAGAGCAAGCTTCAATTACCGGCAGTTCCTTGTTGTTAACGGTAAACTGAGTTCTCCAAACAATTTTAATTATAATCCTGAGCCGATTGGTACTGTCAACATAATATGTACAACGAAAAAAATTAAATATTATCTCGAAACTCTGAAAAAGATTCAAATTTCCGTTAGCCTAAAAAGTAGGATACCTTTTCTAACTAAATTATTATCGAACTAAATACGGAATGCCCGGCAGTCAAACTGAACAAACGTGTGATACTGCACTGTTTGCAATATGTCGTAAATTTTATCACGATCGAATTGCCGTTGTAATATAAACTATAAACATAATCACTGTTTATGTAACAGCTGATTGTTATTGTTTATAAAACATGCTCTTTGTATTTTCAAGTCCGTGTAGCTGAGAAAGTCTGATGTTTCTACAATGAGAATATTATCAATTACACTTTATATATGCTCCACTTATAGTTGACCTACAGCTGTCAACTGATTAATCTATTATTAATACAAGGAGAGCAAACTTTTTACTTACCCTTTTTTAAACATATTGCGCGCACGGAGGAGTTTGACATAATTATGTCAAGTTTTACCTCTCCGGTGGGAATAGACTATTACATGCGAACTAAGTATTCGGAATAGTAGCATAGTTACTGAAGAAGTAACCTATTAGCGCTTAAGTTACTCAGGGATAATGTAGCATTATGTAGTTTTTAGAATTTGTTAATATTACAAAGTTGACATTTTTTATGTTAGTGTGGATAACATATCTGTATGACTTGGATCTTGGATCATCGACCCATATACTGTACTATATCTGGGCACGGGTCTCCTCTTAGAATGAGAGAGATTAGGCCACCACGCTGGCCTGTATGGGTTGGCAGATTTCACACGTCCTTGAGAAAATCTCTAGACATGCAGGTTTCCTCACGATGTTTTCCTTAACCGTTTTTAGGCGAGTGATGATTAATTATTAGATATTATAGATTTCTTACTCGAGACCTTTGACTTTGCAGTCCAATGTTCATATCACTAGGCTATCACTGACGTAATTTAATCTAAATGTTTGTTCCACCAGATTGTGAACGAGGAGTCGATGCAAGCTTGCAGTGAAAAGCCGCTGTGCGTGGTGTCAGTTCTACCCCACATCCTGGACTGTGGCGCCTCTTGCCGCAACGACTACCTCGCCATACTGGCGCGCCTCGGTGACAAGTACAAGAACAAGATGTGGGGGTGAGTCAAAATTTTACACCAAAACCTACATATTGAGAATGTATAATAGGCACAATAACATAATCTCTATTAATAAAAAATAAAAAAATTATAAATGTGAAAGTAAGTCTGTCTGTCTGTTACGGTTTCACGCAAAACAGCTGAACTGATTTTGATGAACTTTGGTACAGATATATTCTTAGACCGTGGAGAAGACTACATTTTGTTTAAAAATTCGTAGCCCGTTTGTGACGAACTGAGTTAGTGACGTAGCGCGTTTGTGACTAAATAAGTTAGCGACGTATTGCGTCTGTGAGAACCCGTACTTATGTACATAAAGACACATCCAGCCAAACAAACTCTTGTTTATCACATAATTATTTGTGTCATGTGGGAATTGCACCCACGACTTCGTGATCAACAGTCCGACAATCGAACCACTAGACCACAGACATCTTTTAATAGTAACCGGGCATCAGACTTCGAGCGTATCTGTTACCAATTTACTTTCTGTGCACACAGATGTACATCAATTATTTAAATGTGTTTTTCCAGATGGGTGTGGGCCGAGGCTGGCGCTCAAACCGCTCTGGAAGAATCCTTGGAACTCGGCGGCTTTGGCTACCCCGCGATGGCTGTCGTCAACGTCAAAAAACTTAAGTTCTCCACCCTCAGAGGATCCTTCTCAGAGACCGGAATTAACGAGTTCCTCAGGTGAGTGTTGTTTTAAATTAAATAATGAAATTGAAATAAAACTATTTTTTACGATTTTATCGCGTTATATTGATATTATTAATCCCGACGTTTCGATCCTTTACATGGTCAAGGGTAGACCACCCGTATAGAGTCATTATAACGCGATAAAATCCGTAAAAAGTAATATAATATATAATTATTTTTTTTTGGGACCTTTTACACAACACCATCTGGTCCCAAACTAAGCAGCGCTTGTACTATGGGTACTAGACAATGGATATAATACTTATATACTTTTTTTTTTGTAAATACATACTTATAATACATAAGAAACACCCAGACAAACACAAATACTCATGTTTTATCCACACAAATATTTGTGTCCTGTGGGAATCGAACCCATGACCCCATGATCAGCAGTCCGGCACTCGAACCGCTAGACCACAGAGGTCGTCAAAAGTAGTTTTATTTCAATGTATAATATTCGCGTAAATGTCAGAAATCAATAATGAAATTGCTGAATAGGCTGGGAGTTAATTCATAGCCCTCTGTTCCCGAGGCTATTTTAAAAGCAATCAAGCGATAAAATTATTAAAACAAATACCTATATTTATTTAACTACCTGTGTAAAAGTAACCTTTATGGTTAAACTAACAATCATAATTGTTTTATTTTTCTTTTCCAAAAGTTGTTCAGCAGTCATCCCGAATTTACTTCACCTGAATGACTGTTAGTTAATTTCAACAAAATTACGTCCATTCATTTTTTCCTTATATTATCTTTTTCATTTGAACCGAAATAGTCGATTCATTCAAACATTGATTCACCAACCAACCTTCATCAACACTTTGAAGATAAGAATTACCAGAAATCAATTAATAGAAATTATAATTATCAGAAATCGATTTTCAATTAATCACTTTGTTACAGGGATCTATCATTCGGCCGGGGCCAGACTGCCCCAGTGAAAGGCGCAGAGATGCCCAAGATCGTGTCCACGGACCCATGGGACGGTAAGGACGGTGAACTGCCTCAAGAAGAGGACATCGATCTCTCTGACGTTGACCTCGAGAAGGACGAGTTATAAGTGCAGCAAGGTGATAGTTGTACTTTCTAGCATTCTGAACTCTATGGACGAACGGTTGAGTGTCTGCCACATTCTGTGTATTTGATTATATACACAAATTTATAACAGTCAAGACCTATTTAGGTAGCGAAAGCGGAAACAGGTCCATGCATTTAAGACATATATTTATTATATCCAGTGAGCCAGTGACTTGTTTGACTAATAATTCTATTAATAACTCATCTTAATGTCGTGTTTCTAATTATTCAACAATCATTCCGACTGGTTTAATACAGGAGCAACTTCCGTAACATTGGCTTTCAGATTTATTTTTCTATGAGACATTTAACATCACATTATATTTTTGCAAATTATTAAGCTCGACTCGTGCGAGTGTTGAAACGACTGATGTTTTTGAATCATCGTAATTTTAAGTAATTCATTTGGTACAGCATTAAGATGCCTCACACCTGTTAAATACTTAATTTTAGTTCAATTAGATATTAATTGGATTGTACATTACATTAACTATCTACTATTCTTCCAGTGTGTTTAATTTTAGTAAGCATTTATTGATGTGAAGAAGTTTGGATAATTTTATGAATTGTAAAATCGCTAATAAATTTTTAATATAAATTGTATCTTTTTGTATTTTTTGGCATTTTCCATGCTAAGATTCTAAAGTTATTTAGCAAAGGAAAAATTCAACCCTGGGCAGGTTTCTAACCTGCGTCTTCTGGTTAGGTAAACCAGACGCTATGACAACTAAGCCACCGCGACTCCCACCCACCATGTCGAATCTAACCTAATCAGAAGATGCAGGTTCGAATCCTGCCCGCGGTCGAATTTTTCCTTTTGCTAAATAATTATAAAATTGTATGTTAGCTTATTAATAACCACCTTTTCCTTGCTTCCGTTCCACATTTATATGTATTTCATTATAATTTGTATAAATAATATAATTTGTAGTGGGATTTCCGTAAAGAGAATATCGCACAATAAATATTTACTATAAATAATATTTGTTGTGAACTGGGAAGGAAATATTGCAACAATGGTAATATTATAATGGTCTGCGGGAAAAACACTAATTACCATACTTTAGACCCTCGTCATCGGCATTGCAGTTTGACGCGTGGGTACTGGGCCACGCGTCAAACTGCAATGCCGATGACTAGGGTCTAAAGTATGATAAATAGCAGTTTGTTAAAAAAAAAACTCCACACTTTGATTATACAGAAGTAAATTCTAGCGAGTGGTTCCTGTCCCAGTACCTGTATACGATACAACCGGGACTAGTAACTGGCGACCCGTAGCACAAGAGCCGTTCACTCAACCTCGGTACTGTTACTGATTATATAAGCTTCTGCGCCATTCTTTCGTAAAATATACAGGTAATGACGAAAGCGCCCAATCAATAAGTGAATGACTATTACAAAACTACCGGACGTGAGATTTCTGGTTCGATTATTGTCATCATACCTACCAAATAAAAACAATCCGAAATAAATACGTCATGTCACAACACGGATTTATTTAGATTCACATTTTTGTTGTTTGTCGGCCTAATTATAGGCGTGACGAAAGACCCAGACTATAAACACTTCGATAAGAAAAATAGGTATCTTGTCACAGAAAGATTTTATATTGATTTAACCTCGTTTTTTATTATCACAAGAGCTATTATTGATGCAATATTAAATCTGGCATTGAAAAACTCTCTACACTTTATTGCATTTAAACAAATTGACCTTACAAGAAATATTATATACATATATAATAATAATATATTCTACAATTTCCTGTGTTTTTTCTTTCCCGCATACGTATAAATGGATGGGTTGCATAAATAAAAACCTTCAAGAATGACGATGTACTAAGTTATCATCCGGTGCAAACAGGGCCTCGCTATCACCCGGCTAATTGGCTAAATTTCCTAATACGGCACTATTGTGAAGCTTTTGTTATGTAGCACTGCAGAAGCACTTTTTTTCAGCGTCTCTTCCAGTTAGCAGAAACGATTTATTTCGTCGCAACGTTTTGTCAAAACCCGTATGGCTGCGCAAGCGTTTAATAATAGCGGTCCATTGTATGTAACGGGATTGGTACTATTATACAATTCCTAGATAGGTAGGTACCTACTACTCGTAATGGTCTATTTCGACGTGAGGTCTTGGTTCAGATGGCAGCTACCTAACGTAAAACACACAGAAATTTGAATAGGTTTGTTTTGCAAATAATCACCATGATTAGTTTTTTTTTATTTTACCTGAACATAAACCGGACGATTCCTAGACTAGACACAGTACCTACGCGCAATATTCAAGCATCGTCATGCAGTGACAGGAAGCATGTGGTGATAAAACTTTTTACGTTGAAAACGCTTTTATGTGGCCATTAGATAACGTCCTAATTATGGATCGCTGTAGTATAGGGCGCGGCTGTTCGCATGACACATTCCATTTAATCGTTTATCACCACATAATATGTCCATTACGAATACGGATGTTAAGACCAAGTGAATGTTACCTCAACAAATCCTCCACTCCACTCAACGATATTAGAATGATTTGACTATTGAGCACTATTTGAGAATAAAATAACACATTAGTGACTCTAGAGTGTATAACAATATTTATTTGAGCATTGGTTTTGAACAATATGATATGAAAACTAACTAATTCTACAATAATATGTCTAAATTGTGTACAGTCTTACGTATAGACGGGCAGGCAGCATTGCTGGGTTATACTGATAATAGGTTCAATTAGGTGAGGGAAGACAGAATCAACATTAAATAAGACTAAATTATTCTAATTGTACACAAACAATGCTACCTTATCATTACTGTTAATTAGAAAATAATTTTGTGGACTAATTGTTCTGATAATACTAATTTCATTATAATATTTGTTAATCATAATATGTAATAATTTTTATTAATCTCTTCCTCCATTTTACACTTAAAAAGGGTACTTATTTAGTTATTGTATTAAAAATAGCATACCATGAGTCCTTGGGTAATAATTACAACTACTTGGGGAAAAACACTGCAAGGATGTTTTGTTGACGAAAAGATTTACGTAGGAGGTAAACAAAATAAGGAAAACATTTGTATTACTTATGTTGTTTGTATGGCACCTATTTCTGTCCGAGGTATTTTCTATTGTTGGTGATCCTGACATATTGTAACTGTTATACATTCTGTTACAAAAGTATATTAAAATACTCATAATGTGTTAGTAGTACAATAATGAACACATTACAGTCCATTCATTTATCAATAATTATAAGTCTAAATTACTACAAAAATGTAGGTAAAATGTAACCTAAATGTTTTCGTCTTTTAAATTATTGGTCCAAAACAGTCTTTTGTAATCATAGCCATTAATCTCAAAGCAAAAAGCACCCTAAAAATCATTACAAAAGTTTAAAAAATGTGTAGTCTCCTACACATATAAAAATTATAATGTAGGTCACAACCTTCACAAAACTTTTTGTTTTGCATTTTCTTATTCTCAATTGGGATATGTTAAAAGCAAGGCCTCTTTCAAAAACATGTTCATCCATAATGGGAATGTTGAAGTTTTATATTTCCCCTTATTCGAGACAGTTTCAGTCAATAAATACCCTATATAGGTAAACTAGTAATATAAACATCTTTTAGACAATCATAGCTATAGCTAACATTTGAAAATGCATTCAAAATATTAAGGTATGACCAGGAACATCTATCATTGAATGTATCCTTGCATGAAAATTTTGAGTTTACATTAAAAAGATCTGGCTTTACAATACAATAATAATGTATACCTATTCTTACTGTGATGTTGTACCCTAACTCTTACCTATTGGCATTGGCTCATAACTTCAGAAATAGAATAATCTGCTCTTACTATTTTGAACACATTTTACATGCACTTGCTACCTTTAATACACCAGTGAGTTAAAGTGTAGTCCTATCAATCATGATTTATCTAAGTGTAAAAAATTCTTAAAATATCTAATCACAGGGCTTTATGAGATTATACTAAGCCATAGTTGGCAATCCCATTTTGTCATATTTGCTGTTGGTTGGTTGGCAAATGTCATAGCAAATTGAGAAGTAGTAGAATCCCATTCCAGCCAAAATTAACGCAACAACAATAAGGACAATGCCCCATGCTGATATACCCAAGCCTCTTCGTGTGGTGTTTTGCGATGGAAGTCCAGAACTAGTGCCGGCTAAGGTTTTTACCCTGCCAGGCTCACTGTAGCCTTGATCATACTTGCCATAGCTGCTCCCCCTATTCCGAAAAGCGTCGGCCGGTGTAGCCAGCTGATTGACAACTAAAACAACACGAAAATCAAACAAATGATAGATATAATTTTATTATATGAAGTGAGAAACTGAGTACACGCAAACACATGCTTGTATATTATGTCAAAGAAAGTATCCTTATACCAGACAACATAGTGAGTTATCTTGGGTCAATGAGTCGCCATAAGTGAGGGACTGTTAACTGTATAATGGGGAGAGTCCGAGGGAGAATGAGCGTAGAACTTTAGGTCAAACTAACGGTAAACGAAGTATTTCTAAATGAAATAAATATCAATAATCCCCTTACCAAGTAGCACAAAGCTTGTCCGAATCAATAAACTTATCATTGTTGATAGTTGTGACTTCCTGCAGGGACTGCGCTCCACAAATTACCACTCGAACTTGTACCGAAACTTCGTTTGCTACCGGAACGTCGAATAATTTTCACACAAATTGCACTTTTCGACCGATCTCAGGTACGTTTTTTAGGAGCATTAATTTCTTCCATGAAATACCGTTTTCTTATTTTGGTCTATTTACTAGGACACAATTATTATTGTGCAGTCTTCGAAATGTAAGCAAAAAGAAGGAAACCAACAAAAGTCCCAAACAAGACGACGACGAGTCGATGAATGATTCTGATTTCTGAATGAATGAAGAAGTGAGTCGTGCGTGACTTCGTGAGACTGTCTCAGTGTTGCCAGATGCATTGAACCTTTTATCTGTATTGAAAACGGCTAAAATCTGTATTAAATCTGTATGCCTTTTTATAATGAAATCTGTATAAAATCTGTATGGTCAAAAGAACCAAAACAGAACCTACTTACCATATTATGCAGGCTAATTACTTTGTTCTGCTTCTTTTGAAAGATCTGTTTTACAGAATGTATGTACACAAAAAGTAAAATATTCACCTTTATGACTAGGTCTCAATCAAGCCTTTTATGAAGACTCTTCCATCCAATTCCGATTAAACTTTTCCGATTTATAAGATGCCATATCTAATTATTCACAAAAACACAATCAATAGGTTCCAATTACTATTAAAAGTTCGTACGATCTATGAATTACTTTCGAGAAATGCATCACGAAAGCGCAGTATCTTGGAGACCACACAAAAGTTATTGGTTAGGGAATTTAAAAAATATTAAAGAAAAATTTAAAAATGTTGTCTGCGTCTATATTTTATGGATAATTTATTTTTTAAGCAGTGCCGTTCATTTTTTAATATGACCACATTACTAGTTTGAAATGGAGGAAATTCCCTAACCAATAACTTTAATTACGGATGGCATTTGTGTGTTATTTATTCTGCCATGTTCCGTTTTAAGCGAATTACGCCAATGTAGTCAATAGAATGTGAAAATTCTGTATAATTATCCAATTGTATCGCACATCAAAAATCTGTATAAATACGTAGAAATCTGTATATATGGCAACACTAGACTGCCTGCTCCAGACTGTGAGAGTGTGACTGGAGTGACACTGTCACTGGCACTGTTAAAATAAATAAAATAATACTCTTTATTTCTATAAATTTGTGTTTAAATCGTAATGACAGCAAGTGACAGTCACTTGACGATGACGAGAACTACGAGAAGTAAGGAGTTAAGTAAGGACCGAAGTGACCCACAGACTAGCGAACTTAATAAAGTAAACTAGTCAGTACAGGCTCATTGGTAACTAATCGACTTAGTCCAGCTAAATTTTGACCTAGTTTAGTCTAATTTAGAGTACAGGGTGAAAAAGAGTCCGTCAAGAGGCATTAAATGAGGGTGGCGTTACTCGCTACTGTAACCAATAGGTAAATTCTATCAAACCCCCACCTAAAATAGCGCTGTTCAGGCCTACCTGAACAGCGCTATTTTAGGTGGTACAACCTATTGTGGAACTATTATTTACTGCTTCTTGCTGGACACTTAGTTAGCTCTCTATTATTAATATATGATGGTTATCCTTACCTCTACCTTCCATAATTTATACTCGATATCTATGGTAGGATCACTAAATTCTGATTTGGGCATCGTTGCTGAATCTAGGAATAATTATATGAATCAGATTATGTGAAACACATACACTCATTACTTTTTCCTACAGGGGAAGGTAGAAACTAGACCCGTAAACCGCCACTTGCTACGATTCTTTTCATAGACAGAATAATATTATTTTTACAAATGTTGCATACTTCTTTGCTTCTTCCACGACCATACATCATGTCGTACACACGCGCCAGTTGCGAATACTATAATATAACGCATCTGACCAATTTACCATCTATGTAATTTTCATCTGATCAGATTATTATATTTATACATACATTCCAATCCGGAATTTGATACTGCTCGTCAGTTTCATTCTAATTCTGACAGATAGATCTGAAAAAAATAACAATCTAAAAAAATATCAGATTGTTTGTAGAAGTTGGGTATAGCCAATTTATTATTTGTCGGAGGTTTTCCAGCTTTAAAAGCGTAAAAAGGCTTCCTAAATGTTTACGAAAGTAAATTAGAATAAATATGATTATAATAAAAATAGTAAATTTAGTACTTTTTTGCTATCGTTTCTGTAAATCTTACGTATTGTAAATGTATATAATATAAAAAAAATGTATTTGTAGTGTATGAGAAATGAATAAAATTTAAATAGTAGGAACTAACGACAATGTGGATATAGTTAGTTAGATAATAAAGGAGAATAAAATAAACTCTGTAGATAAAGAAGACGTTACGTTACTTTAAATCGACTATCACACAGAAGTCACTAGCGCACATGACAATAACTACTTCAAGCACTAAGCATTTCCCGTTTGGTTTGATGGCGTGTACTTCCGGTTATTGCGTTGTCAAATGTCAAAAATAAAGATGTTGCCGGCGATGGATAAATTACGGTTTTCTTTTATATTTCTTCTTTACATCACAATAAAATGTGAAAGTGTAAATGTTGACACTATATCTAGTGATATAAGATTCAAAAATGTCGATAGGACGATAGACATATCATCGCAACTCGTAAAAATTACATCGAAACTAACCTTGGAGAACACAGGGAGTACGCCGGTAAAGAATTTCTTGTTAGCGATTGAAGATTTAGGAAAGAATACTATAGCTTTTATTGGAGCCAAGGACAGCAATAACAAAGATCTACGCCTTGTGGAGACCACGGTCAAGGGATATGACTACGTGAAGTTTTGGCGTGTTGAACTTAAAGATGCAGTCAACTCTGGCTCTACTCCGATTATCACCGTCGATGCAGTGTTCACTAAAGCTCTTCTGTCGTACCCTACAGCCATCACACAGCAGGAAGACCAACTCGTTAAATATATCGGTAACTTGTACACTTACTCTCCATACTATGTCACCTCTCAAAAAACAAATGTTATTCTGAACACCAAGAGTGTTGAATCTTTCACTAAAGTGAAGCCATTCAGTCAACAAGATGGTGGGATTCAATATGGGCCATACCCTAATGTTAAACCTTTCAGTGAGAAAGAATTAGTCATTCATTATAAGAACAATTCTCCTTTCTTGACCGTTACGCGCGTCGAGAGACTGATCGAAGTCTCCCACTGGGGCAACATAGCTGTAGAGGAGGTTATTGAGATTGAACACACTGGAGCAAAGTTAAAGGGGCCATTCTCCCGCTATGACTACCAACAGGACCATCACAGTGGGCCTGCTAGTGTCAGATCGTACAAGACTCTGCTACCTGCATCTGCCTCAGATGTGTACTACAGAGATACTAATGGAAACATCTCTACTTCAAACATGAAGGTGAAGAAAGATTCTGTGGAGCTGGACCTCAGACCAAGATACCCACTATTTGGAGGGTGGAGGACACATTATACACTTGGATACAATGTTCCCAGCTATGAGTACTTATACCAATCTGGCAATGATTATTTGCTAAAGATGAGGATTATTGATCACATCTTTGATGACATGCAAGTTGATGAGCTGGTCACCAAGATCATCTTGCCAGAGGGTTCAACAAGTGTGAAAGTGAACTTGCCCTATGCTGTGATGAGACTACCTGACACCCTCCATTACACCTACTTAGACACCAAGGGACGTCCTGTGATCTCCTTCACTAAGAAGAATCTTGTTGAGAACCACATTCAAGATTTCCAACTGCGCTACACATTCCCGCGCCTCCTGATGCTGCAGGAGCCACTTTTGGTTGTAGGCTTCCTTTACGCCTTATTCCTATGTGTAATTATCTATGTAAGATTAGACTTCTCTATTCATAAGGCTGAACACCATCATAAAGATTAGTTTAATTAATACCACTAATATATTTTTCATTTATATTATAAATACACATCAGTTCTTGTGCATTTTTTGGTGTTGCAATGTTATGTGCTGAATACAAGTAATTTTTAATTATGATTGTTGTTTTTTTTTTAATTACAGAACTAATCCCTATTTCCTAAATGCGAAAGTAACTCTATCCATTACGCTTTCACACTTAGGTGTGAAAGCTGCTGAACTTATTTTGATGAAAATCAGTACAGTGATAGAATAGACTGCAGAAGCACATAGGCTGCCTTTTGTCTCAAACAGCCCTAATTTTAGACAAGTTTTGACTTTATCCTAAACCAGTAATATGAATACCCCATGTGATATAAAATTGACTTCTCCTTTTTTTGTAACACCTGTGCCCAATTCGCATAATTAAGAGGGTTACATATAACAAAATAGGTGTTTTACAAATAAAGCCATGGTATATTGTGATAACCTAACAATGTAAGTAGTCCATGCAAAAGATTCACCTAAAAAAAGCTGTATGAACCAATAAGAAATCATTGTAAGATAAACAATACAAGAATCAAGAACAGGGTTTTCCGATACAAACAATATCATCGTCAAGAATTGATCAAACAATAATTATCAAAGACATGAAGATTGCTTGTATTCTTCACTCGATCCTTTGTCATCCCTAGAAATTGGATCAACAACACAAATACCTATAGAGTTACAATCTTGGTTTCTGGTGGGTGTTCAGTTTTTGTAGATTGTATATTTTCGCAATTTATGTATTTTACAATAGCTTGTTGGTGCCCAGGCCTTAGCTGTTACAAGATAATTTTGGGTAGGTAAATTATCAAAGGTGTTAATGCTAATATTCATTTATTTATACTCCATATTCAGATAATTTAAATCTTAGTACTACAGGGGCGCTTGTGCAGGGTAGTATGGCTAGTTCTGTAACGACGGCAGTGACGAGACTGGGCGGTGTGACGTCATAAGTCAAGTTGAGTGGCGTTAGGTTGGGGTTCGACCGCCAGTCCTTGAGCGGGGAGTTCTCGTCTGATTTGTCGATAAGGTCGTCTGGATCACCTGTATACAACAAATAACTTGTAAAATACATTGCATACATTTGAATAATTATTAACCTTAACATTAAAAAAAATAACATTGCCCAAGAATCTCCTAGATCGTAAGAGCGTTTTCACATACAAACACCCAAACCCGGAACAACCTGTATGGAGGTCTTACATACATTATTGTCGTCGGGGATCGAACACATTTGACAAATGATAAAAAATAATAATAAGATTTATATAGATAGTCTTTAGCTATTAGTTTTCCTTTTATGGGGAAAGAGAGGACGTATAATTTTTAAGGCCACTAGTGTCGCTAAGCCAGGGACAAGTACAAGGTAATCATTTTTGGAAAGGCTCTGTCTTTATAATTAAGCTTTTGACCGCCACGGACGTGTATAGACATAGAAGTCAAATGAAAACTGGCTCACGACGCCAACGACGGCATGGCACGTCAAAATCACCTTTTTTTTAGTTCAAAATACATACCTATACAAAAAATTGTTGTTCTATTTACCTATTATTAGATACTAGAATTTGTCGCTTGGCGTAGAGAACACGGATTTTCGTTTTTGACGTGGCGGTGAAAAGGTTAATCTCAAGATACATACAACGCAAGTTCACAACGTCAAGGGTGCAATTGATACCGATCTCGTTGAAGACGAATGCGTCGGTCTGCACGCGCTCGCAGAACTTGTGCGTCTCGCAGGCGACGAGCACGGGCACGTTGCGGTGGCGAGCGGCCAGCGCCACCTGCGCCGAGCCCGCCGCGCCCAGCACCGACCCGTTCACCAGCAGCGCGCCCGCACCCAAGATCACCTTGTTTACCTGCAGACAAAATAAAATCAAATGCATTTATTTGTGTACACAGGTAAAACAGATGGTTAATTAAAAATAGCGTCTCTGTGTACTGCCATGGAGTGGCATACTATTATATTACAGGCAGAGACCATTATTTTTTATTGTCTTCAGCATAACCTGGTTCGAATGTTGAAAGGAATTAGAGAGCCGGCCTAGAGAAATTGTAAATTACAATTTACCTCTACAATATAAAATAGATTGTTCCCAGATTATGTATGATATAAAATTAAGTATATTTTTTTTCGATATTATGCTTGGCCCTTATTACATGGGACCTAAAACATACCGATACACTGAGGGTGTCCATTGTACACTTCTGCCTAACCCTTCTTCATTATGAATACTGTTGTGATGGTATGTTTTTTTATCCAACCGCATATTTACAATACTACAAAATAACAATAATGATTTTTAATTTCATAAGCCTATAGTTAAATTTAATATTATACAATTATTATCAACCCATAATACTGTCCCACTATTGGGCACGTATATACGTATGTACTTCTTCTTCGTGTCCATAGAAGAAACGCCAGCAACTCAAGCTATCCAAAACTGCAAAATTTTCCCAATTGAATATGAACCTTGTTTTTGACAGATTATGGCAGCTTGTTTTCATACAGAACAATTAATAAGAATTTTAAATGTATGTACGCACGCAATTAGCGCACTTACTATAATGTTTTATCTCTGCATCACCTAAAGGTTGACTGGGAGAGAATGCCTAATGGCATTAAATCTGCCTTTATATAACAATTTTGTTATGTGTATGAGGTATTAAATAAATAAATAAAAATGATACATAACTGACCGTCTTCATAACGAAGGCTAGCGAAGTGATGTCGACGTATGTGCAGGGCAGTCCGTGCGCGACGAGTCTCCGCAGCATGTGCGCGGCGGCGGGCTGCACTCTGTTGCCGACCAGCACGGTGCGGAACCGGACGCCCGCACACCACGCGTCACGGAGAATGCGCTCGATCAGAGATGAACTGACAATTTATACGTATGTTAATATACAACAACCTATCGAATGTGAATATATAATATTGGTATACAACATCATTATTAGTATAGGCGAAACCTGAAACACGTGTCTAGTATTTTTATGTAAAGAATCTATGTACAGTATTTCTAAACGGTATCATGACAAAATCACAAAGTTATAAGCATGTTATGTTACGTCGTTGTCCATGCAAAAACATGCGCACCGCGCGGCACGAGGCGCCCACGCCACGCGCCGCCGCCCGCGCCCCGCGTCGTCTTGTGCGAAATTGAAAGAAATAATTTGGCAGTAGTACCTAACCATACGGCGATTTTATTGCAATTAACTGGTGATAACATTTTTCATCATACTTGCAGGCTTTGGACTACCGCAATGGTTGTGTAGGTAGATATTATTATGTACTTTATTCGTAAATACGGCCGTAAGTAATAACATTTAGTCAATGCGATTAGTGCACCTTATGCCAACCACTTAAAGTTCAAAGTGGATGAAAAGTGTTAAACATCGCATTACTTAACCATAGCAGGTTGTAGGTGTAAATAACAACTTTCTACATTTAACCGTTTTGGCTAGGCATGGCATGTTTAATAATTTAAATCATCACTTTTTACAATGATTGACTTTAAAGTTATTTTAGCGAAGCAAAAATCCGACCGCGGGCAGGATTCGAACCGACGTCTTCTGTTTAGGTACACCAGACGCTATGACCACTAAGTAAATTACGACGTAAATTTTGTTGTTGTTGAAATAACTTTAAAATCTATCCTAATTGACTTGATTGTAAATAGTGTTCAACAATGTTTACAATATCTTAGGTACTTATCAATGTTTGTGTATGAGAAATACATTGTTACACGACACTTTTTACTCACGTTTTGTACACACGACACTTTACTCACTTTTTGTACACACGACACTTTTTACTCATGTTTTGTACACAGTTACACACGATCAACCGAAGCACAACTACTCGGACGGGCACTCGCGACATGTAGGTACCTAACTGAACGGGAGCACGATACGTGCACAGTGACCTGTAGCACCCGGGCGACTGAAGGGATGTGGATTAGCCCCTGCCCCGCGTGCGCCCGCGCCCGCCCAGTCCTGCTTCGACCGTGGCATGTGGCACGTGGCATGCCGCGTGACCTGTGTTGCGCGCATATGATTGCGGATAGGTACTTAGTGTCGCTCGGTGTCCTACTCGTAACATTTTTTAAATGTTTTTGGGACAAAATATAACATGATGTAAAAATTATTGGAATCGATTCAGTTACTGATTCTGAACAAACTATATTCAGGTTTCGCATATACTAATAATAATGTTGTATATGTATAATATGATATTAATGTATGCGAAAGTAGCTTTTTCACGCCTAACTAGCTAACTTATTTCGGATATTTGCCATGGAGCTAGATTGCGAAGATCTGTATCTGAATCATCATCATCATCATCAACCCATATACTGTCCCACTGCTGGGCACGGGTCTCCTCTCATATTGAGAGGGATTAGGCTATAGTCCACCACGCTGGCCTAGTGCGGGTTGGTAGACTTCACAAACCGTCGAGAAAAATCTCTAAGGTATGCAGGTTTCCTCACGATGTTTTCCTTCACCGTTTAAGCGAGTGATAATTAATTATTAATACGCACATGAATTCGAAAAGTCAGAGGTGCGTGCCTTGGGTTCGAACTCGAGACCTTCGACTTGGCAGTCCAATGGTCATACCACTAGGCTATCACTGCTTTCATATTGTATCTGAATATAATAAGCAAAAAAAAACACGCGTGTGCGTGTAGACACTCTTATTATATTTCGTTTGCATGTATTACAAATTGCGTTAAAAGGTGTTACAATTACTTAATAAAGCAGCATTTCCTAATTATTTAATCATCTTTTATCTCTGGTCCCAATATCACAGTGCTGTTTTTAAAATAAAGTATGAATCAGACCATTTAAATATTACGATTAACCTGGTGTGTCCCACTGCTGGGCAAAGGCCTGTCCACATGCCTCCATCTATCTCGATTTTGTGTCAGCCGGATCCAATCTAGATTAAAAGTATTAAGGTCGTTACGCCATCTCTTTTTGGTGTGCCACGAGTTCGCCTATCGGTTTCAGAGCACTACTTAGTAACAATTCTAGCCCACTATTCGCGTCGTTCACGTATTGCGTAGGACGGCCGCCAACGAAATGGTCGGACAACCTGGTAAAAGTCGCTGGGACTCCTTGGATGCAGGAGCATATAACCGATCCTTGTGGAAGTCTATGGGGGAGGCCTTTGTTCAGCAGTGGACCTCCTGTGGCTGATATCAATCAATCAAAATAGTTTTACTTTCATATAAACCATATACAGGCACTTATGAAATGTCAAGTCTAGGTGCATGGTTCCAAATTAGTTGTTTCCTATAGAGAAGAACCGGCAAGAAACTCCATGGTTACTCTTTTAAATTATCGTTTTATATTACAATGATGTTCGATACAGTAATAATTATAAATTGGATTGGATATTTACACGAGAGAGCTATTTAGGAATGTTATAGGATGATGATATAAATATATATATATATATATATATATATATAATATGATGATGATTTAAATATAATGACATTAAATGACGCACCATCCGTAAGTGAGTATACTGTCTCCATTAGATATCTTGTTGCGCACGGCTATACTAATCGCCTCGCCCGCTACATCTATCTGCTCCCTGATGTATCTATCTATCTCTTCTTGTAACGTTTTCTTTGCCTAGGGAAATAAATATAATTAAATTGATTTTTGAAAATAATAATGAGGCATACAATAAATTCATTCAATATGTGAGGAGTCCATTGATGAACAAAGGCCTCCACCATAAATAAAATAAAAAATCAGCAATTTCTATCTCTTGGTATATTATCTTTATGTAAATAACATACCAAGATGGTTGTCAATTGGTTCATTAAATTTGTCAAATAACCCGTATTTTTCAATGTTAATAATTATACATTGTTGGCGTTCAAAAGATTTAAAAAATGCAATATTTTTTGGAGCCTCCATTTTTCCCATAGGGAATCAGAAAATACATAACATAACTAAGAGTATAGTTCGTAATAAAAATACATACAAAATGCTTAAATGGAAACATACAGCTGAGTCGAGTATTTTTCAAATACAAATAATAATGGTGTACATTAAAGTTGACATGGAGAGTACCATATCAACCATTATCCATTGTATTTGCAAATATATATAATATTACTATATGTTTATTAATGCAAATATAATTCTTCGTTATTTGGTCTGAAGTTTAAGTATTTGATATCCTTTTGTAGGTCAGTGAGCGGGATATCTGTTTTAGGATGAAATATCGAACCCGCTGATTTAATTATGTTTACACATAAGTTGCTTGCACTACTCCATAGTTAAACCAAGTAATCATTGTAACTCACATCAAACTCATCGACGTTGTTGGGCAGCTGTGTGAGGTGGAACCTGAAGAACTTGACCGCGTTGGTCTGCGAGGCGGAAGGCGGTCGCATCGCCCACAGGAACTCCAAACTCGTTGCCAAGTGCGACTCTAGACCGCGAGCGAACTCCGTCTTAGCTGGGAGAGTGTAGTCGCGCACCATCTACCAATATAAATGTATTACAATAGGAGTCTTTCTCAAAGTTGATCATAACGCCCTCTTGCGGGTGTTTATTACTAAAAAATAGAATATTCTTTTTGACACACAATAAACTAACGCCAAGTACATGTTTATAAATCATAGGAATATTACGAAATATGTATGTAAGTGTCACAATGGTAACAGGAAGTGTGACATTATATTTTATATGCAGCCATTCATGTAATCAGTATGCAAGTGATGACAAATAAATTGACAAAATATAGCTGAATACTGCAATGGCAACAAACTTTATATAAATATACTTTTCCATATCAGTAAAATAAATTGACTGATTAGAATGAACTCACTATAAGCTTGGCTAATATGTGAAAAATTTACAAAAATATACATGTATGTGTGTATGTATGTAAAAATATTTATAAATTTACATAATAACCTTTTTGAGGGCATCGAGTAGTGCGACGCACCGCGCATTTGAGCCGGATACAACACGGGAAGCCAACTGAACGCCCAGCTTGATGATAGCTGGGTGCAAGCTGGAAAAAATAGAATACTATAAAAAGACACCTTAAATTATAGTGTTCGCGACATTTAGTTCTCACAACTATTCAAATGTCATCATAATCATATTATAACCAGGTTCCCTACGCCTACAGCAAATGACAGAATGACATTTATGTCCAATGACTTATTCTACAGATGTATCTAAAGCTCAAAGGAAGTCACTGCTGAACAATGGCCAGAAACATTTTGATTTACAAAATGTTCTGACAATTTATAAATGAAAAAGTCACTTGTAAAAAAAGGAAATAAAACATGTCTATATGTCTACATCGAGCGACTTGAATTTACGGTACATACTAGGTAGGTACAGACGCCAGCAGATCAAGATATCCAAAACTGTCAAATATTCACAATTGAAAATGAACCTTATTCAGTTGTCTTAGTTGAAAATCAATCAAAGAAATGATTGTGGTAGCTTGATGTGCTGGCGTCTGTACATTGTAAAATTTTGTGCCGCTGCCAAATACTACCATTTCAGTGAGAATTGACCCTTAATAACATAAAAGAAATATTGTTTGTAATAATAAAAAATAGAAAAAAATATTATCATTATCTAGAAATCGCGTTTCTTCACTGACAAGAACTATACTTTTTAGTTAAAGATAAATATAAACAATCATCTGTATGGGTTGACAATAATTTTCTTTACCTAGTAATTAAAACTGCAATATTGATTCAACACCTTAAGAGTACTCAACAACAATTCAAGGTCTCAGACCAATTGGCCACTTGATTGGTTGAAGAATGATTACTATTTAAAACAATAAACTCACAAGTAACAATAAGTTAATTGATGTCAGACACATTTGGAGTTACCTTGTAATGTATATAATGATAATATAATAAATAAATAATAATAAATAAAAATCTTTATTTTTGCCAAAAGAACAACCTTGTATAAAATTAATTAGATCTTAATAACTATAAGCATCATATAATATATAATAATCGTTAGCATAAAATAGGTATCTTATAGGTAGGTAGCCAAGACAAACTTACATTGGTTGTTTAGAAACCGATTCACCCTGTTCCCCGTACTAGTTTAAACTGTATTACGGTGGAATATGCAAATAAACTAGTTATTTTCATGTGGTACTTTTAAACAGTCGATAAATTACGATATATATTATATAATGTAGACTGAAATCAGACATAGAATAAGAATACTATGTATAGAACCATTTTAAATACCCCAGTTCTCTGGACTTCGTTCTAGAATCCCTACTAGCTAAAATAAGGGTCAGCAACTGAACAAACTCTAAGTGAGATAACACACAATGCACACATATGAACACAAAGTTAACCCAACTTGTATCTAACAGTAGATGTTCATTAGTTGTTGTAAAAACGTTCAGTCAATAAACTCAACAAGCTGTGATAAGAAAAAGATAAAAAGACTTTTATAAAATTATAGATACAGTAAATGTTCACAAAGCAATTTCAACCTTATAACTTTTTTTTTTAATCTACTTTAGGTAAATACATAATATTCTTACTTGGAATTGATAGCAATAGACTTGAGTGACTCCTTGTCATGTTCCTTGTATAGATGTTGGAACCAGTTAACTCTGTGAGAACTTTGAGATTTCACTTTAGGTTTTTCAGATAACTTCTTGCTAGGGGATTTCTCCTGTAAGAGATTTTATTACTTTTAAGTATGATACTAAACAAATCAAGGGCAGCATCATTAGCAACATTTATTAAAATTCTTCAATCTGTTTAGGTAATATAGGTACTGGAGAAGTCAACAGGTCAACAAAAAAGACAATAGGGTATTTGTTTGAGATACAAGTCTTGTATTACTTATTTCTTTAACCTTGGTAGCATCAGTATCTGGTGCTGCCTTAGCTTCAGCCTTAGGTTTAACCTCAACTTTCACCTGAGCCGCTTGTTTGGCAGCTCTCTGAGCTTCTTGCTTTGCACGTCGTTCTGCTTTCAATTCTGCTTTACTTTTACCAGATTCTTCAGCCTGTTACCAAATAACTTTTATTATATTTGTAAGGTATTTTAATTTGTAGAAAGCATGAAACACTGCATACTATATTTGTTAAAATTTGACCATATTGGCCAAGCAGACCTAGAACATTCAATCCACAACATTATGATAATGCTTTTTAGAATTGATCCAATACAAATTTATGACAATATTGTTTACCTTTTTACCACTTAAATCAATAGCATTAACTTTGCCGGTTACATCTTGAATCTCCTTGGCAACATTGACTATATCTCTTAAAGTTTCAACCACATCTTTGACAGTCATATCCTCATTAACAGGTTTTGGAACATCCTTTACAGCAGGCTTTGTTGGTTCAGGCATATCTCCTTCTTCAGTAGCACCTTTTTTCTTGGCCTGCTTGGCTGTCTTCTTAGCAGCCCGTTCAGCTTTTATCTGATCTTTACTCTTATTGGCATCAGTTATAGTATCTACATTTACACAAGCTTTATCAACCTCATCCTTGCCTTTAGGTGAAATTGCCTTAGATCCTGCTGGCTTTTCTTCTTCTTTTGTTACTTTTTTAACTGTAGTAGGAGCCAGTGTTTCTTTATTCTCTGTATTCTGTACAGTTTGTTCTTTAGTTTCTAAACTTTGAGCTGTATCCTTGCCTTTACCTTTCACTTTGGCTAGTTTTTTAGCCTGTCTTGCAGCCAGTACATCCTCCCTAGATTTATTCTCTATAGAAGACATGTTTATATTTTCTACTTTTTTATTTACTTTTCTTTCTAGCACATCTCCAGGTTCTAGATTAGGGTTTGATGAAAGTTTTTTTTTTGTATTTACTATTATTTCAGGATGACTTGTGTCCTCTTTAGTTTTATTAACTACAGCAGTTTGAGTTTGTGACAGATAAAAATTCAGTTTATGTCTTCTAATTCGTCTTTTTGCACTTGTTGTTAATTTTACTAAACATTCCTGTAAGATTAAATGTAGATAATTATAAATATGTTTGTATGTATGTTTAATGTTATTGCATGATGTATGAAATACATATATTTGGGTATCAAATCAAAGTAACACCCTAGGAACACACTTTTAAGAGAGCAAAAAAATATGCATATGTAACTGCCACAAAAGTTGGTTTATTGGTTTTGGCAATATATAATAATCTCCATACAAAACCAAACGAAATTAGAGGAAACAAAGGAACGAAATTAGGGGACACAAAGGTAGATACATAATCATGTTTGTAGAGTAGAAAACCATGATGGCTGTGGCCAACCTCTCAATATTTAAAGTATCAAACAAATGCATTTCTTAAGGAGCACGACTGTTTCATCAAGTCTGTTAAAATAACAGGATTGTACTTAACCTCTTAAAATACAAACTGACACATCATAGTATCAATAAAGATTAATAATACCTTACCTTAGACATTACCAGAGCTGCTTATCCTGAGCAAGCTATAAACATATGTCTTTGAAAAATAGCTCTAAATCTCACCATAAAATAACTGCATTATTTTCTACTTGATCAAACTTACGTTATGTACTTACGTTTTGAATTGCGTTTGAGGAAAGGTTTATGACAGGAACTATAATTAAAATACAATTTCGTAACACGTGAATATGGTAACAAAAAATGTATTTAGTATGTATTCTTCAAACTTTTCTTTTCTTCTCCCAATTTCTCAAACAGTATGATGATGAAATCGAATCGCTATCGCTGACAATCTTGACATTACAGTACCAGACCGTTGACAGTTGACACTGACAGATAGTTATTACAGATTATGTAGCCTATGGGTATGGAGTGACAACATAAAAATTAATTACATTACAAACAAATGGCTATGGAGAGAGCTTATACAATTTTATCCAAAATGATCTACGGAAAGAGTTATCAGCGCTATGCTTTAGTATTTCTCTACGCAATCGAATCGGAAGTGAGGAGATCCTTACAAGAACCAAAACTGCCGACCTCTGTGGTTTTGTGGTGCGGATGCCTGACTGCTGATTACCTACGGGGTCGTGGATTCGATTCCCACCTTGACATAAATATTTATGTCGTGAACATAAGTGTTTGTGTTTGTCTGGGGTCTAGGCGTTTCTTATGTTTTATAAGATGTATTTACAAAAAAAAAGTAGGTATATATGTACTTATATTCATTGTCTAGTACCCACACAAGCTCTGCTTAGTTTGGGACTGGATGGTGCTGTGTAAAAAGTATTTATTATTCTGAAAAGATTAGCAAGCTTAAGTAACAGTGGGAGGGGTACGTAGCTCGTAGAAATGATTGCCGCTGGGTTAGCAAAAAGGTTGGGTGGGCAAAAAGGTTCTCGAGCGTGAACTACGCACCGGAAAGCGCAGCTTAGGCCGCCCACCAACGAGACAGAATGGTGTCGATCGCCGATCCGATAATTAAATACAAATCGCCGTTCCGATAATTAAATACAAACACACACCTTTTTTCACGTGGGATTTGAGTATTGACAAAAACTACTCTCAAGTTCTATTTGTAGTGATAATAAAAACCTCGTAATTATATGACTGATTACTAATTAGGTAAGGTAAGAAAACTTGAAATAAACCTTTTCATTTGTTTATTTATATTTTAAAAGTTAGAATATACCTATAATTAGTAAATGCCTTTGAATACATTCTTCGAAATTTGTTAATTCTATGAAAATGATAACGGTGGATTTTACGATACTCATGAATATAATATTTGTTTTATTTAAATCTAATTTATATATATTTCCGCCCCATGATTTGGAGTCGTTGCAAATACGTAAGAGCTTGCTTTACTTTTATCAACGTTACAATGCTTCACGTAAAACTTTTCTATTAACATATCAATATATTTATCAACTTTCTCTTTCGGACACAAAGCTATAATACATCCGCCCCAACCGGCACCGGTTAGACGAGAATGAATATTCATATCCTTTGATAAATAGACGAGATGATCGAGATTGTCATGAGAGCACTCGAATAACTCCTTTAGACTCTTATGACTATTGGACATAAGATTCCCAAGAATGTCTATAATTTCATTACGGTCTCCATTTTCGAATACAATAGGGGCATTTGTCCCGTTTACACCATTCAATCCATTGCTGTTGGTAGTTATTTGCAGGCAATGTTTACGAAACTCTTCGACACGTATAGCTTCCTCATAAACATGAAGTGCTCGCTGTTTCAATTTGAACTCGGCTAAATGCTTCGTGTTTGGTGTCAAATACAATTGTTCCAATTCTTCTTCGTTAACATTCAAAATATCACATATTTCTTTCTTCGTATATAAATCTTTAGGTAAATACTTGTGGACAAGGTTTACCATCTCCTTTAAAGAGTTATCAAGTTTATTTTGTACTTGACTTAAAGTAATAATTTTCTTATCAGTAATTACACCTGCGCTGGTACCTATTATTTTAGCTGCCAGCCTACATTCTATCACACGTCGATTATAATCATTCGTCGCCGCTTTGTTGGCCTCTGCTAAACTGTGAGCAACAACAAATGTTACATTTTCGGGGAGTGCTACCGGTGTAGCGTTTAAGGGTTGCCACGTTATATATTGAGCGCAGTATTTCTTCGCCAGAAATGCAATCGCCTGATCCATTCCCCCTCCCTGAGTGCCGATATATCTCTCACATTTCGCACATAGCGATGCGATTTCAGTTTTGCTCAAAGGGACATTTTGAGCATACAATAGAGCTAGACAGGATGCGCTTACCAATGCCGAAGAACTTGAAAGACCAGATGCTGGTGGTACTATCCCATCTACGCAGAGTTGCAATCCATTGATGATTTTGTCATTTAAAAATTCCAATGCTCCTTTGACCCCACACAACACATAATTATACCAAAATGGTTTTCCGTTAGGGTCTGAAATTATTTCTATATCTTCACATGATTTTAGCTCTGTATTAAAACTGGTATATTTACTATTTATGTTTCGCACATGTAGTTCTGGCTTACTTAGTATCGCCGCAGCTATCAATATATCCTGTTCCAGTGCCATAGGCAACACTGGGTAGCCGCAATAATCGATGTGTTCTCCAATGAGGTTTACGCGGCCGGGCACTCTGACGAAAAATGATGGTTCACAACCGAATTCTTGGCAAAATTGCAGCTTTAGACGGGTAATTCGTTCATTGTTTGGAAGTCCCACTATAGGCACTTCGTCACAAGTTGCATTGTTGGCACTCATATTCGTTATGTATAGTTACGTACAATATGTAAACAAACACGACTCGAGCGTGCGAGTGGACCTCGCCACTGAAAACTTATTACTGAACAATGTCCTTATCAACAACTGCGCACATACACATACACATCTAACAATACGCCACACTAACTAAATGAAATCGACGATATTATCGTACCTATTGTAACAATAATCACAACACAATATAACACTTAGGTATCAGTCACAAATATCTAAGAAAGTTAAGTCGTCAGTGCCTAATTTATTGGGAATAATGCACAAGAAATATTTATAATTAAGATAGTCCTTTTCGAGCGATATTTTTTAATATATACAGTTGCTTACTAAGAGAGAAGTATACAAAAACATAACCTAAAATACGCTAACACAGCATCTTGCAGACTGTGGAATGACGTAGCGATAGCGAGAATCTTCAACCGTTCATGTATGTGAATTTACCTTTGACTTAAAAACAAGCGCGTACGCATTCGATCGAAGTTATTTACCGTTATGCAAGAACTCGAAGAAACTGGTTAGTTATAATATATCATTTACAACTATTTTTATTAACTCATCAAGTTCAATGGCATTTCGATAGGTACATATACAATTTTGAGAGCTTGCTTATGAACCCATTCTGACCTTTATTTTAATTTAAGTAAGTACCTATAGACATATCAAATAGTTGGGTACCTATAAAACTAGATATTTGATAACAAACCTCTATATGTAGATAGCAAAAGCTTTAACAATAATTTACACTCGAGTTTTATCTGATAATTATATAAGTACCATTGTTATTTACAAATTAGTGTTAATCAATGGTTAAGGACAGGTCGCGGGTCCGCACTTACTCTGATGGTTGAAGGGTAGAGCTTAAAATCCCTATACGAGCCGAAATGACCCCTGGAGGCTTACCACGACCTCTTATCGCGATTCAATTTAGGACCTAAATTGAATTGTTTTGCTACCCTTGGTTTGGCAGCCGCCATTTTGTAATTCCTGCGCGTATGGCAGGCCTCCCGCGGGAGGCGCGCGCGATTTCGATGTGCGCGCATTAAAACGATGATATCTCATAATATTTGTATGGTAGCTATACATAAAGCATATATCGATAGAATCCTTATTAAATAAGCTATCTTATTTTGTATGAGTTAGTGCCATTCTACCTATATATGTAAGTTAAATCTTAGTACAAAATAAAGGAAACTATTTTTTCCCGTTTCTTGGACAAAACCTGTAATAAAAAAAATAAAAAACCATATTTCAATAAAAGTTGTTGTTTTATTTACAGTATAATACATAACAAATAACATAACAAATAAAAAAACATACCCTCTCATACATTTTTTTTAAACTACACGTGTTAACAAACTTACGTATTTTTTGCTTACCCGCTCCGGTCAGCAAAAAATACGGTATGTTTATTGTTTAATTCTGAGAACTCTGTGAGTCAAGCGGCTTCGAATGGCTGTTTATCTTAAAGTATGGTCCATGTACTTATCGTAAACAAAGGTTCAGATGTGAGAAGTGTTTAGTTTTTAAACTATACATTCAAAACAAACCACTTGAAAATAATCGCTAAAAGTGGTCCTCTCAAACTTTGCATTACTGAACGAGTTCTGTTGGATTTATTCTTAGTATAAATGTCTATTCTACAACCAGATGAAGTGTAAAAGTCATAATAGGCATAAAAAAGGCACGTCGTCATACAAAAGTCTTTTATAATTAAACAATTTACAACAAACAATTCACTGCAAAAAGTTCAAACAATGTTAATCGCCGACCAATAGTAATGCGACACGAATACGTTGCGTTACGTCGCGTCGACGCACCGACCAATATGAACGCGCGATATTCGTGAGCGCCCGAATATCGCCCAATGGCAAGCGGCTAAAATCACGTCGCACGACTCGCGCGTGCGTAATGACGCATGATATTTTTCGTTTCAATATTTTTTTAAATTAAACCAATCTTTTGCAAATTGAACACTTGTAACAAATACTGTTACATATCTAGACTAATATCTAATAATATTTTGCTACATATTATACGTTTTTCATTAAAAATAACGTAAAATATGATGCCGTTACAGTGCGTAATGGCTACCTATGTTTGAAAAAAATATTAATTTCTAAACGAATCGTTTACAATTCTACAACCTATGAATTAAAAAGTATAGACTACTGACATATCCATCGTCAATTCCTTTTCCTTTTTAAATTTACCAAGAATTGAACACAGACTAAGTATTACAAACTTAAATTTTGGAAACTAAAATGGTGGCGCGCATGCGTATTATAGTTTTGACACATACTAAAAAAAGTTCGTTGGATGGCTGTCAAATGAGTAACCTATATTGTTCCTTGTCTTTCATACTACATTTTACTTGAAGTTTGAAAGAGATCGATAGAGTTTTCGCGTTTTTTTCGATGAATAATTCCCCAACTGCTGCAACGACCGTCACACGGCGTCGTGCCAGATGCGGCTATTTTGACAACATCCGTGACACGGGTGCATGCCAGTACAAAGGATTCGTACCACCACGTCATAATTGCGATTGATTTTACGCCCAAAACTTTGACAGCGTTTCACTGTCAAGTTGCGTCGCTAATGCTCATTTCATTCGTTTAATCGGTACCATGACCTCATAATTAAACCTAAACTGAGACGCTGGACTGTCAAAGTTCACGATTCAATAAAAGTTACTCTTTTTGCAGCCTATATTGAATAGTTGAGTGAAATAAAAAGAATAAGTTGTGAATTTCATTGAGATTTGAAAAGGTAACGTAAGTACTAAACTTAAATAGTTATTCGGTACTGTAATTTTCAGTTAAAATATAAACAGATACATAAATCACCTTATTTTACAGATGTCGGATGAATTGATTCTGCTCGATTTTTTAGAGAGTGATTACGCTAACAATTCGGCTAAAAAATACAACAGACGCATAACACGCTACCAATCCAACCCGTTTCTTTTGGAGGATCAAGAATTTATACGTCGTTACCGGCTCTCTAAGCCACTGATTCTCGATCTATGCGAAGAGTTAAGACCAATGTTTAGAGCCTGTAAAAGCCTGTGATTTGTCAGTAGAAGAAAAGGTAAGTTTCAACATTGTTTTTCGTGTTACTAAAGTTTAGTGACTATAGCTTCATTATTAAAAGTAACATTATATTTCGATTGTTAGGTACTTTTAATACTACACATAAGTAATATTCGAAATGACTATACTTATCAACATTTTGACTGCTCTGTCATTTTATGCTACTGGATGCTATCAGAGGCATATTGGAGACATTGGTGCGTATTCCATGGCACAACAGACAGTCTCTTCAGCACTGGCTCAAGTAACTGCAGCATTAAATTCCTCACAATGTTTTCCTTCACCATTAGCAGATTTATATCTATTACTTAATTATAATAAATTCGAAAGTGTCTGGTTATTTCTTACTCCTTCACTCTGATACTATGGAAACATTTTCAGTGAATTATGTATAATATCATAGGCAGTTAAAGTAAAAGGCAGAAAACCTCATTATAATTTCCATGTGCTATGAAAACAGTGAACTTCTTGAATTGTGAAACTTTATCGTAGATTTTTTTAATAGATTTGCAATGCAAATAATGAGTGTGGATTCCAGCTTTGGACTAGTCTCAACCCCAAAGGGCTCAGTAATTTTCAACTAAACTAATATATTTGAGCTATTTGAAGTACGAAATTATTAAAGTAATATACTCAAATAGTTGCTAACAGAAACAAATTTAATTATTTCCATGAAATCATCAATGTGCTGATTGCTATGTTTCTATCATTGACATGTTAAGTGGCCTTCCACAGGTGATTCGGGATATCCCGTGAGGAGAAAGATGATGACACCCGTAGTGCAATGGACGCGGCGCCGGGCACACCGGAGCGACACTACACCGATATGCGTTCGGACACGAAATATAGTTGAGAGGACTATAGGGCTTCTCAAAGCACGTTTTCGGTGTCTGTTGGTGCATAGGGTGCTGCACTACAAGCCTGAGGTGGCTGCATCTATTGTAAATGCCTAAGCAGACACTTGAAGAGGAAGAACCTGCGCGAGAGTTCGATATACAGGTTCATCATAGTGACGGTAGAGATGTGGACCATCATAACCAGGCATTGCAACAGGGGCAGTCCACCAGAGCTGCTCTCATGCGTCGGTTGATGGCAGCGCGGGAAGCCTGACAGTTGTACCTTCATTAAATTTAAGTCTTTTTTTTACTATAGTTACATTTTTGAAATAACCTTATGGTACAGATAGACATGCTACTAAAATAGTATGCTTATTATGATGCGTAAAACTAGCATGCTCTTCAGCTGTATACATTTGCTTAAAAAATTCAATAAGAATGCTCAAAGCATTGCTATCAACACACATGCTATTTAATAACAAGCTCGTTCTCTTTTTCGTCTCCCCAGCAAAATTTTGGCGCGAAGTCGTATGTGCACACACATCTGCTGCTAGATCGATAATAGCATGTAGCATGCTAATAAGCAAACCTGTCCAGACGCGCTCAAAGCAAGATAGATTATAGGGATATGGGGGAATGAGTAGGCGACTCTATTATCTTTGAATTTATTGTTATTTTATAAATTCTACCTTGTTGGTTGAAAATTAATTTTATTAAACGTTTTAAGCACCTTGTACTCAGTATTTCTTTAATTTCTTTGATTTCCTGTACCAAAGACTCCAGCAAATCATTCCTCCGTCTATCTTCGGTGACCCTCTGCTCTGATATTTGTATTAAAGACCGCCGAGCAGTGTCCATTGTAATCGGCAACTCGTGACGGTGTATGTGGCGGCGCCGGCTGCGCGGCACCGAGCGGGGACTTTGAAGCGCGCGCCCGCGCCGCCTGCGCTGGTGTGTACTGGCTGCACTAGTTGGGGAGCTCGGTGCTGGCGGGGTAGTCGGAGGTGGAAGAGACCACGGGACCGGTATGGTAGCAGTTGGAAAGCCGGAATAGGTGCCACAAATTCTTGGGATGTGGGGGGCAATGTCACACTTGCCAATATACTTTTTGAGTCTGCTCCAGAAGTGAAAGTAATCTTCTAATTTAATGAAATATTAAAATTAAATTTGCCGCAAAAATTACAATTGACATTAACACAAGACTGACATTATTGACAATTTGACATACTGAACCGACAACCGTCATCTTTTTTTATAACAAGAAAGTACGTTCAAATATTCTCACACACAATATTAGTTAACATCACAAGTAACGTTTTATTTTTGTTAAATTAACAGGTAATAAACAAAATAATGTCTATTTTGATTTAGTAATAATTTAATTTTTTCACTAAGGTTTTTCTTTAATTTCTAATTTATAAGTACTTTCTTCCTTGTTTTTAAAAACCGGTAAAGTTGAAAAAGTTATAGCATATTAGTTTTTGAATGTATCCATCAGTCTTGTGAGAAAGAGACACACTTATATGGTACGGTTATAGCTCTGTCACTTTCACACAAAAGGCGTTTTAAATGCCGATCAGAGACAAACATCGGTCATTCATTCACTAATAACGATTCAAACTCGGTTCAACTTTAAGAATGTCATGGTATGATAGAAAGCGATTCAATTTAGGCACCTAAACTCAACTGCCTCGCGTTTGAATAGTTATTGTAAAGTTGATGGTAGCCTTCCTGGGCTAATACTACTTAGAGGCCCACCTAAATACTCAAAGGAAAAAAACAAAACAGTAAAATATTTTATTTATATTTTATTAAAATATGCCTTAGTGTTATACAACTGTAAATAAATTGTCAAATTATAAAGCAACCTTTCTGCACTCGATCTGTTTAATTTAATAAAATTATGGATTAATTCATTTTAAATTAATGGGTTTCGCATTATCGTCTATTTTTGACTTTGACTTGACTTAGCCCTTGAATCCACGGGGCCCTGGGCTGAAGCCCAAAAAGCCTGTCAGTGGCACCTCCTTCTAATGGGAGAACTGTTTAGACTTGTCTTTTATGCCGAGCTGTATTTTATATATTTGGACCTAAATTGTTCTCTCATGTTAATTTAAAAAGAACCTAAACAAGGAGTTTCTTTCCGGGTCTTCTTCATAAGAAACGACTAACCGTGCACCTAGAATCGTCATTACTTACGGTTTATTTGAAAATACACAAGCGGGATCGCGGGATGTATGTTGCCATCTTAGAACCCTTTTTGTTTTTATTTCTATCCCAACCTTGGCCGGGGTATTTCCAATTAGACTCCTAGGGTTTCTCCTAGGGCCATTTCTAATTAGGCTCCTAGGGTTAGTGCCTTATTGACCAAGACATAAATCCGGATCTGGGTATAAAAATGTAAGATGGAACTTTATAGGTAGGTACTGTTCCAAGAACATGTTACGGGTTAGACAATTCTTATCATTATATAAAGTTAATCTAATGACAGCGATAGTAAAGAGCTATGTCCTACATAACTTTTGACCAATTACATATTATCATCATAGATGTTTCATTATTTTATCTATGCTTATCATTCAATAATAAACCTACTCAGTTAACAGGTAGGTACTTCTAGCCACATTTTTGTAATATCGGTGTAATTGTCACGGTGTCTTTATAACAACGATGCACAATACTCAATAGAATTCTTCGACCAGAGTTAGGCGGATTATTAGAAGGAAAGTCTCCAGTTGGTTTAAAAAATAGTTTCAATTCATATACAACAGAGTCCCCAGCCCAACGGTAACGACAAGTTTGTAAAACTAGTTTCTTAGTTTTATTCTTTCGCGAAATTACCAAACTCGTAGAACGAAGTAGTAGTATATCCGTCACTTATTGTAAATGCATACTGAACAATAATCTAACTGCAATCCTCAAAGTAGTGAAAAGCATTATATTGTATGTACACATCTAGGTCATGATGTTTTATACATCACATCTAGATGTCACAGAGCAGTGATAGCCTAGTGTTATTATGACCATTGGACTGCCAAGTCGAAGGTCTCGAGTTCGAACCCAAGGCACGCACCTCTGACTTTTCGAATTCATGTGCGTGTTAATAATTAATTATCACTCGCTTAAACGGTGAAGGAAAACATCGTGAGGAAACCTGCATACCTTAGAGATTTTTCTCGACGGTTTGTGAAGTCTGCCAACCCGCACTAGGCCAGCGTGGTGGACTATAGCCTAATCCCTCTCAATATGAGAGGAGACCCGTGCCCAGCAGTGGGACAGTATATGGGTTGATGATGATCTAGATGTGTAACGTCTTCGTCTACGTCTTGAGACCTTCTGGAGTTTGTTATGTAAATGTACTACTGACAGTTCCCATAGCTAAGCTATTTTCCTGCACCATAGCTAGTGATCATATTTTTTTAGGCTTATGTTATTCAATATTCTAAAGATAGGCTTCACAATGCTTTTCACTACTTTGAGGAACGCAGTTGGATTATTGTTCAGTATGCATTTACAATGAGTGACGGATATTCGTTAGGGCACAAAAAAAACCTATAAAAGTGTATACCTACTTCGTTCTACGAGTTTGGGAATTTCGCGAAAGAATAAAAGTAAGAAACTAGTTTCACAAACTTGTCGTAACCGTTGGCCTGGGGACTCTGTTGTATATGAATTGAATCTATTTTTTTTAAAACAACTGGAGACTTTCCTTCTGATAATCCCCCTAACTCTGGTGGAAGAATTCTATTGAGTATTGTGCATCGTTGTTATAAAGACACCGTGACGATGTTACAAAAATGTGGGTAGAAGTACCTGTAAACTGTGAAACATCTATGATGATAAGATGATGATAATAAGTAATTGGTCAAAAGTTATGTAGGACATAGCTCTTTACTATCGCTGTCATTAGATTAACTGTATAATTTTAAGAATTGTCTAACCCGTAACATGTTCTTCGAACAGTACCTTTACAGTTCCAACTTACATTTTTATACCCAGATCCAGATTTATGTTTAGGTCAATAAGGCACTAACCCTAGGCGCCTAATTGGAAATGGCCCTAGGAGAAACCCTAGGAGTCTAATCTCCTTTTTTGTGGAAAATTTAGAACATTGAACAGAATGATTGAACATTATTCTTTAAACATTTTATATTAAACCCATACATGACGACTGTAAGACGACATATTAAGATGGCGGAGGCTTAGACCGGCCCTCCGCCACGACCGGTTACCCGTGTAGCAACGGACCTTCCTGGAAAATTTTGTGATACGAGAAAACCATTCTGATCTGAAATTCTAAATACAAAAAACCGCGCGCAGCTGCCGCGCTGCGAAGGTATTGCCAATTGCCATTTATTTTTATTATTGGTTTTGGCTTGGATACAAAGTCCTGTAAGCCAATGCCAATTGCCATTATTCACCTATTGCTTGCTATAAATACATTTTAGAAATATTGCTCACTTGCTCAGTATCATCAAGATATTTTTTAATATGTAAATTCCCCAAAATATAATAATATTTATAGTTGCTTTTTTTATATAATACGCATATATTATTATACTAAAACCCTAGAGAGGACACGTATAGATGACAGTAGTCTATAGTTTTCCATCCTTAATTTCCATAGTCTGAAAAAAAAACGAATTGTGACTATTTGTGACAACTTCAAATTTATGATTGCTGTCAAAAATTCTAAAATGTAAAACTTTATGTCAACTCTCATCAAGCTCAAGGTCACATACTCTTTGCTCAAGGTCTTGTTGTTGTTTGCTGTTTTGCACTTATTTGAGACTTTGCCCGTAACGTAAACAACAAATCGCATAATCTGTAATGTGAATAACACTACAACAATGGCTAGTGTTTTAGATTTCAAAAAAGTTTGCCGCACTTGTTTGTTGGACACTGGTCCTATGAAAGATTTGTTCGTAGTTTGTACACCGGAAATATTTAAATTTTGCACGTCTATTGAGGTAAGATCAGTCAATTTCCGTCTTAATCCGTACCAATCGTACCACTGAATAGCACTGAATATTCCAGGCCAACCTTAGTTTGTTGCCTTTTACGTTAAATTATATCTACTCAAGTAGGTATAGGTACAATGTGCCCTTGTGCCTTGTACTTGATAACCAGATAACTAAACAACATAAAATTATGCTTTAAACTGATGTCAATGCTTGGTACTATTTCAATAAATTCACATTCAGATAATTTCAAATCATATTTCAAGCAAAGCAAACTTATAAATTGTTTTGATGGTTTGTCTGTGGGAACAGAAATACATATAGAATCAATAATAGAAGAAAGTTAACACATTGTAATTTGTTTAGGTTGCAGAAGAAGACAATTTACCTAGACAAATTTGTCAAACATGTCTGGATATGTTGAACAAATCATATTATTTCAAACAAGCAGCTGTTCGTTCCAATCTTATGTTGAAGGAACAACTTTTAGATGAGGTAAGGTTTTTTATTACCAGCCTTTGTCCAGCAGTGGGATGACAATGGTAAAATAATAATGAGAGACTGCACTGCTAAATCATATTAGGGTTTCTGGTATCCCCTAATAAAATTATTTTGATTATTATTAAGACTGTAATTTGTTACTTGATGTGTAAACCTATGATGTAATAAGTAGCAGATAATTTAAAACAATTGTTTGGATCTGAATCGGTTAATCCTTACTAATATTATAAGTATGAAAGTAACTCTTTCTGTTACACTTACATACCTAAACCGCTGAACCAATTTTAATGAAATTTGGTGCAGAGATAGACCTTAGAAAAGGACATAGGCAACCAAGTAAAACCATGGACCGCAGCTAGTGAATTTGCTATTTTAATTTCAGCAACAACCAGTAAAAATGGAGGTTCATTCTAATGGGCATGAAATTCTTGAAATAAATGTAGCTGATATCACTGATGATATATTAAGTCATAATCTTACACCAGACAGTGAAATTATGCCTGATCGCTCAATGGAACCAGCTGAAATCATTAGGTTAGTGCACAACATTATTATAATTATGATGTTATTTTCATTCATTTCCATAGCTAAACTATAGTGTGACAAGCAAGGTAGAAGTTTTATTAAATAGTCAATTAAAATAATATATATTTTTACTGCATTTGGGAGACTCAAACACAAATATATTGAGTTTTAAACTCAGTGGTAGTTAAAATTAGAGATGAGACGTATATACTGGTAGAGGTATATATACCAAGTATGTGCTTCCCAGTACATAGACCGGGTACGGACCAAAATACTGGGTAAATACCTTGAAGGTATGACGTCAGACGCATAGTACGATACGAACCGCTACCACAAGGTAGCGCCCAGTTTTATCGGTACTTCGGTACGCCGAAGCAACCCGAAGCTACCCGACAGCTTACGAAGGGACCCGAAAGGTCATTCGTGCTTTATGAACATTCGGTTGATTTAATTTAGTGAGACAAAATGGGTACTTATTTTTACGTGCATAAGGAACATAATAGCATAATTACATTTTTTGTCACGACGTGAAAGAGTTCATTAGTTTGTTTAAATATAATTAATATTATTTTGCATTAATTTATATAGAAATAACTAGAATTCAGTAATAACCATCGTCATACTCTTAGCCGACAGTCCTAAGCTACAAAAGCCTGGTAAAGTAGGAAGGAAAGATTTCATATCTCATAATGCATAATTATGTATAGGTACTTGAAACGTCGTACCTACATTATATTGGAGGCATACCATACTTATCGCATATGTTTACTTATCGAAATCCTACCACACCCAAATACTTAGAAGTATTTTGATACGTGGTATTTGTACCAGGTATTTAGTGATACCCATACCTTAAAGGCCGGGTATGGAGAATGGCAGGTATATCTCATCTCTAGTTAAAATAGTTTATTTTGTTGTATCCAGGAAAATAAGAAGACGGAGAGAATTAGCAAGACCCCTGAAGAAAAGAACCAGAATGAAATGTCCAAAATGTGATAAATCATTCCAGAAGTATGATAATTTTGAAGCACACATGAGAAGTCATTTTGGTAAAAAGGTATTTAATATAATTACTGAATGAGACAAGTACAGGCAGTCAATTTATTAGCTATACAAATAGAAGTACACCACCTTCAAAAGCTTCTGATACTGTTGCGAGGTGCTTGCTAAACTGTATCTAAATATACCTCACTCTCACACTGCTCTCCAGTCTCGCAGTGAGGTAGCTAATAGGTATAAGGAATAAGAGTGGCCAGTCTGTAATTAGTTAATTACTTAAATTCTTTTGTATTTTTTTTTTGCTTTTTCCATGCTAAGATTATAAAGTTATTTTAATCCTAGATTGCAGGCAGGATTCGAACCTGTGTTTTTTGGTTAGATTCACCAGACGCTATGACCACTATGCCACCACGAGTCCCACCTGCCATGTTGGAAGTTGCCTTCACATTCTTAATTTACGTCATCATCTTCCTGCCCCTAGTCCCAATTTATTTGGAGTCTATTCTGAATTTATGTGACATTACGTTAAGATTACTTTAATTTTCTTTGTTGTTTTGATCACTGAATATTCACTGTATAATAAGACTGATTTGTTTCTCATGAAAAATTATTACGTCCTATTCTTGTTTCATAGTATTTTTCTATTCTAAAGTGTAATATGACGGAAAACATTATGAGGAAACCATGAATTCCTGTGAGATTTTCGCGACGGCTTGTGAACTCTGCCAACCCGCATTAGGCTAGCGTGGTGGACTCTCTTCTCATTCTGAAAAGAGACCCATGCCCAAGAGGATAATAAATGGGTTGATAATGAAAGTGAAATGTTATAATATCTACCACCTACTCTTACAGCCTGACATAAAATGCGAGCACTGTGAAAAGACATTCCCCACCCTCCGGAACCTTCACAGCCACATACGCACTCACACTGGTGTCCGTAAATACCAGTGTTTGACTTGCGGCAAGAATTTTGCATACCTAAATGTTTTGAAGAACCATGAGTTGATACACCAGGGTGTTAAGAAGCATGTCTGTAATATATGTGATGCAAGGTTTGTTCAGAGTTATAATTTGAAGGTGAGTTTGTTGAGAAAATATTTTTTTTCTATTGTGAATGATAATTATTTAATTTGATCATCAAAGGTGGCCATTTTATCTTTGCTCGATTCCAGACTCACCTAGAAACCCATAGCAATCTAAAGAAATACATTTGTGGGCAATGTGGCAAAAACTTTGCGCAACCAGGTAACCTCAAGATTCATTTGATCAGGCATACAGGCATCAAGAACATAGCCTGCCAGATGTGCGATATGAGGTTTTATGTCAAGGTATGTAGTTGATGTAGAGATTTTAAGATAGCACTCCTGACAGTGTTTTAGCTGATAGCAATCCTTAATTAATTAATCAATCCCTCCAGAGGGTTGTAACAATGCTAATGGGTCCTGGACGAAAATTACGTTAAATACGAAGCAACATTGTAGCAAAATACATACCCAAGTTAATTAAAAAAAAAACTAGTCTGAGATTTGTAATAACTATTGTGTATTTAAATGTATTATCGGCCATTATTGGGCCAATGGCAGTTCATGTCTTGGGAAAACGGTGGCAGTTTGAAGAACAAATCAAATTAACAACCGCTTTTCTTTTACAGAGTGACCTCTTCAAGCACATGCGATCTCATTCCACAGAGAAACCATTTTCATGTGAATACTGTGACAAAACATTTAAAAGTAACAGTTTTAAAGTTGTACACATGAGAACCCATACTGGTAAGCTCTAGCTATCTAGTCTGTCTGTCTGTCGACTTTTTAGATCATAACTTGGAACACATTTTTTTTTCAGGTGAACGCCCATACGCCTGCGACCTCTGTCCCAAACGCTTTATGGCGCGTAAAGACATGCGGAACCACAGAATGATACACACAGGTGAAAAGCCCCACAAATGTCAGCTGTGTGACCAGGCATTCATACAGAAGTGTGCCCTCAATAGGCACATGAAAGGCCACATGCAGAAAGATGGGGACAAGACACAGAATATATTGTTGAGGGCCAGGTTACAGGGGACGACAGACTATCCACAATGGCATATTGATGTGTGATATAGGCTGTGGTCCAGTTTGAAGGTGTTCATGGGTAGCTACAAGTACCTGGAAAAGTGGAAATGTGTATTTTTTCATATTATAAATCTGATGTCAGTCATGGTTTAGAATTTGTTTTTTAACAAGTATCATTAAGTAAGGAACATTTTATGTAGTTATAGTAAGTTTATTTCACGGCGATGCATGGTGTGGCCCTACATTGATGTAAGGGACAGACGCCAGCTATCCAAACTGTCAAATTTTCCCAATTAAATATGAACATTATGAGAAAGTTGAAAATCCATCAAAGAAATTTGAAAGATTGTGGTACTTGATGTGCTGGCTTCTGTACAAATTGAAATGTCTTAGGCGTTATCGTAAAATCAACTTACTATTAACGTACTTATCTTTCACATAGACATATCTTTAATTTTAAATGTAACATTTAATTATGCACTTGGATGAGATCCAATTTGATTGAAAAATAAATGAAAGTAATTCCATTAGTTTTTGTGTTTTTCTTGAATATCCTGTCTTACAAACAACGTATTTATCATGCTTCATGCACTGCAACAAAAGTCTACAGCTCAACTTTCCACAAGAACCTTTTAACATTTTCTTGCTAGTATCAAGGTGCAGTTACAGCAGGGCACAAGGAAAAGTTAGCAGCTACAGTGATGGTCAATTAATGCACAGGCTTGTTCACTCTGATCTAGATACTTTATAAGTAACTTTTGAATGAATGAATGAATGAATCTTTATTTGCGATAAGTATTGGTACAGTTCGGTCTTAATTAAATACTTAGATCCAAAACATTTAGTCATTTTATAAAATATGATTACATGCATACCTACAATATAATTAGGCATTAACAAATTTAATATTAAAGAACATTCAATAAAACTTTTATTCGGTAAATTTGTTATGTATTAAATACATAACAAATTTACCGAATAAAAGTTTTTTCCACTCAACCAAGCTTTCAGTTTTTTAACACATCTTTGGAAGGGTAGGTCTTTAATATCGCTAGGTAGAGAATTAAATACACGTGCACAGATTACAAAGCTACTTTTGTTAAATAACGTTGTCTTTGGGATTTTCGGCAACACAATTCTGTTACGATTCCTGACACTCCTCGGCAATGTCTCAATAGCTTTTGTGAAAAATTCTGGATGTTCCTTGACAAATTTAGCACAATCCAAAATGTACATACAGGGCAAAGGCAAGATCTTATATTTTTTAAATAATGGCTTACATGACTCCCAAGGTGATATCCCAGCTATAGCACGGATACACTTTTTCTGTGCGATAAATGCCCTGTCCATGTCAGTTGAGTTGCCCCAAAGAATAAGACCATAGCCCAGAACAGAAGCTACGTAACCATAATATGCCGATAATACAGTTTCCAGAGCTGAGGTTTTTCTTAGTTTATAAAGTACATAGACGAATTTATTTAACTTATTGCACATTTGATCAATATGGGCTTTCCAATTACAGTGTTTATCAAGAGTAAATCCCAAAAACACTGTTTCATCTACTTCTTTTAAATTATGCCCCTTATAATGTATATCTAATGGTTTATCTTTCCGTGCATAGCTACCAAATTGAATATAATTCGTCTTTGTTAAATTAACATGTAGATTATTCTGATCCAGCCATTTCATTATAGAGTCAATTGTATTATTTATGTCAGTTTTATATTTGATTATGTCAGTATTTTTATTGGATGTCATAATTACAGATATGTCATCGGCAAACAGAAAACAAGGATTATTAATAATTTCTTGAATATCATTAATATAAAGTATAAATAATAGGGGGCCGAGAATACTTCCCTGAGGCACACCGAAACCATTATGTCTGAATTCTGGTCTGTATGATCTTAAGATTTTATTGCAGTCTATATTTGTAAGTTCGACACATTGCTTTCTATTGTTTATGTAACTTTTTAACCATTCAAGTGCACGGCCGCGAATACCTTGCTTCTCTAATTTATCTATAATATTGTCCTTTTCTTCAATGAAGTTATTTTGAGAGATGTCTAATAAAGTAAGGTCATGTATTCTCCGGCCTGATGCTAAGAGTAAAATTATTGCAGTTAAATCATGTGAGACGAAATCAAACGCCTTAGACATGTCAAAGAAAATGGCGGTCATTAGTTTTCCCGCATTTAAATTATCAATAATTGAATGCATTAAGTTAAAGCAAGCTAGTGTAGTGGATCTTCCCTTACGAAAACCATACTGTTCATTTTTTAAAATATTATGTTTTTCAATAAATTTAATAATACGCCTATACAAGGCAATCTCAAATATTTTAGAAATCACGGGTATAAGCGTAATGGGCCGGTAATTATCTAAAATGCTTCTATTGCCCTTTTTGTAAAGTGGTTTAACCACAGACAGTTTTAGTTTATTTGGGAAGCATCCAGTTTCGAAAGATAGGTTTACTAAGTGTGTCAAAACTGCTGTGAATTCCATTGAACAGTATTTTAGAATTTTTGTTGCAAATCCGTCATAACCTTCAGAGTTGGTGTTCTTCAAGGATAAAATAATTGATTGTATCTCAGTAAAATCACATGGTGTAAGAAAAATAGTATTACAATTAGAGTGTCCGAGTAGCACATGAGGTCTATTATAGCTTTGATTTGAAAGATTAATCCAGCAGTCATTAAAGGTTTTTGCAATCATTTGTGGGCTGGTAATTAAAACATCTTCTACCTTTATACTGTCTATAAATTGCGCACTTTTCACGCCAACTGACTCTTTTTTTATTAAGGGCCACGCTGCCTTACACTTGTTTTTGGCATTACTAATGTATCTATGATTTGTTCTTTTATCCATAAATGCATGTACGCAAGATTTTTGTATATTTTTTTAATCGTTTTTTATTCTCATATATATCTATCTAGGGATATCAGATTATAATTGTTAAGAATTTCAAATAAATCCCTTGTCTTATTATTTATTTGTAACGTGTTGACATTAAGATCTCCAGTTATAGCAATTTTTTTCTTAATATTGTAGTATTGTATCAAGCACCTCAAAAAACTTACTGATATTAGAAACAGGAGTTCTATATAGGCACAAAACAAACAAGTTTAGGTGCGGAATCTCAACTCCACAGCACTCAAATATGTTATCTATTGAATATTGTTTTAAAAAGGATATTTCCTTAAATAGTATTCCTGTTCTTACAAGGATTGAGACCCCGCCACGTTTCTGTATGTATGACCTACAATAATAAGCAGCTAAGCTATATCCATGAATGTTAATCAAACTTTCACTACCTTTTCCTATAAATGTTTCTGATAGACAAATAACATCGGGAAGCATTTTAGAATCTAGTAGCTCCGATAAGGATATTTCCAACACATGTACTTTGCTAAGTAAACCTGCTGTTCTGATGAAGCACTCTGAAAAATTTAGGCTCGAAAAAACGTGTTGGAATTGGCGCCATATGGACGATCCTGTGAGATATTATTATACTTTGAGCTACCAGGTGTAATAATATCCTGAGCCACGAATGGGTCGTTAGTTTGTGTACTAGAATCTTTAAATGTCGGTTTTGATCTTGTTAAGTGTTTAAATTCGTTATAAGACAACCCAGAAGAACGATTTATTAAATTAGATCTTATTTTTTGTCTTGTATGTACATTATTTTTATTATGGAACTGTAGGAATTTTGAATCATAATCAATTTGGTCTAAAGTTAAATTGATTTTTTTACATACATAATAAATATTAAAAAGCTGAAATGTAAATCTTAAGTCTAAGTATGTACAATTATTGTATTGCTTACAAAACAACTTTAAATTAGAATTCAACTTATATTCATTTAAATGATCACATGTGAATACTCTAAGAACTATGATAGGACATGTTATGTACTTTGAAAACGAACCTAACTCCGTTAAAAGTTTGAAGGGGTTAGTGTCATGTTGTCCCACACACAGAATTACTCGATCTTCAGAGGAGATATCAAACATCTTCGCACTATTTATTATCTCTTCGGCTGGGGCATTAGATTTAATAACAGATGTAATTTGGTACTTCTCATAGCGGTTATTCAATCTTGATTCTATAAGATGGTGAGCCAAGTCTTTACATTGATTGCCACCGAAAATAAATGCCGTCTTTGTCGAAGATTTGTATGATTTAGCCAGATGAGGCTTTGGCTTAATTTTTGATTGCTCCAAGATGCCCGCTGTCGTATGTGATTTTATATTATCCTCGGTGACCAATTCTGTGAAAGAAACATATTCAAATTCCTTTCCAGGTTGTACTTCCGGTTCTGCTAGATGCTCTGATGGTAATCCTGCATCGTTACTGGATACTTTAGGGTCGAGAGGACTATTCCGGAAGCTATCGGTCAATCGTCTTCTTGCACTTTTTTTGCTGCTTGATGTCATATTTTTTCTAATTGATGACAGTGGACTAGTGCATAATCTGTTTTAATATAGCCATTTCCTGTGTTAATTGACTAATCTGCTTTTTAAGTTCCACATTTTCTAAAATTATAATCTCTAGTTCATGTTGAGTGCTCTCTAAATTACATTTTAACTTGACTTTGTTAGGGCAAAGAGTGAAATATTTAACAGAGTGTAGGCACAGCTCTATCATGCACTTTCATATGCCTCTTCAGCGTTCCTCGTTGTGTGAATCTTTGTTCACACAGTGTGCATTTATGTGGTTTCTCACCGGTATGTATTCTTACATGATCAGTCAGTCTCTTCTTTGAAACAAACGCCTTTAGACAGTAATTGCAGACATATGGTCGTTCTCCAGAATGTAGCCTCTTATGTTCAGCTAATGTGGACAGTGTGGCGTAGGATTTGTTGCAAATCTCACATTTGTATAGCTTCTTTCCGTCGTGTATCAATAAGTGTTTGGCGAGGTTGTATTTGTTGGTGAAAGGGTATGAGCATATTTGGCATATAAACCTGCAGCCGGAATGTCGTCGGGACACATGAGACAGTAGTATCGTGTTCGTAAAGAATTTCTTGCCGCAATGTTCGCATGTAAAGTGCCGTTCTCTGTTTTCTTTGTGGGTTTCCAAATGTGCCTGAAAAATGGAATAATAATATTAATCTTTATTGACATAAAATTGACAGGAAATAATGCTTATATTGATCCAATGTGTTTTGATTATACATTTTAGAAATTGTGTTTTAGGAGACAGTAAAACGCAGTAGAAGGCGGGTTGCCTTCTAAATTATCCACACATGAGTTAAAGTAAAATCCAAAATTACCCTTAAAATAACAGCAGTAGTAAATCCTTTACCGCACACATCACACATAATCAGTCTCCTGTTCCCATGCAATTTCTCATGCATCTTCAGTGTCTGCCGGTTCTTGAAGATCTTACCACATGTGGGACACCTCAAGCTTTCTAAGTTCACTTGGGTGTGTTCACTTTCTATGTGCCTCTTTAGACCACTCCATGTTAAAAATGTTTTGTTGCATGGTGAACAGTGGATTGATATCTGCAAGGAGGTTTTATGGTTCGATATAAACTACACACTTTGCAAGTAATGTCTATCAGTTCAATGCAGAAACAATTCCAAAAAACCCTTGAAAAGTTGTTTTTGAAGTATATTTTCCTTTTCAGGTAATACTTATATCCTGAGACAGGCAGGATGTCAGGATTCTTGGGCTTCTTTTTGCTATAGACTCATGACAGTTACAGTCATTTCATGGTGGGGTTTGTAAACAAGATCGCACAATGATTATGCATAGTTAGTATATACATAGGAACCAACTTCCACTAGATAACAAAGAATACTTTATATCCTGACCATACTTACTATTTTTCCCTCATGTTCAAGCTTATGTGCTTCAAACCGTTCCTTGAAGTTGTACTTCTTTTGGCAAACTTCACAAGTGTATATAAATTTCTTTCTTACTTTTGCATTTATGCCTTTATACTGTTTCAATTTTACCAACTTCTTAACTTTTCTGAGAAATAGTAATTTTGTAAGTTTTATTTGTGATTTTATTCTTAGTCTAAAGAAGCAATGAAACCTCTAAGAGTTATTAGCTTTGAACAAATATAATTTTTGATAGAGGATTACCAACCTTACATATTTATCTTTGCTTAATTCTGGATCATCATTATCAACTACATCTAAATATTCTGAAAATAGTTTTATATCATAATTAGATATACATATTATCTAGACAACAATCTATAACCATTTGGACATACACATTTGAAGTAGATCCTGTTGCAAATAAAGATAGAAAAAAGATGATACAATAGACCTTGTGATTTTTGTTAATGACTGGTATAAGTATAAAAAATCATACACAAGTATAATTTAATTAGTCATTTGGGACATATTTTCACAACACCGTCTAGTCTGAAACTAAGTAGAGCTTATATGTACATGCTATGGGTATTAGATAATGGATAATATAATATTTACCTATATACTAAATACATAGTTATAATAGAAACATCCAGACAAACATGAACACTTATGTTCATCACATAAATATGATGTCCTGTGGGTATCTAACCACAACCTTGTGAACAGCAGTCCAACACCTGAACCACTAGACCACAGACATTGTCAAGTACTATAAAGCTGTTTTATTAATATGCACAATCTAAAATTGTATAAAGCCTAAATATTTGTGTACCATGGTCAGATTCCTCATGTTCAGTTTTCACATCAATAACCTCAACCTTTATTTCATATTCTTGAATTTTACTCAGTTCTGCATTCTCAGCGACATCTAAGGCATGTGTATCAACTTCATATTTTAAATCCTTTTTAAGATCAAGAAGGGAAGCCTGAGACTGTAAGCATGTGCGCTTGAACTCTGAGTATTTTGTAAGCAGTTCATAGCAAGAATTACAGAGACCTTTGGGTAATTGTTCATCTTTTGCTACCTGTAATAGAAAATTTATAAAAATACTAGCTGTTTCCTGTAGATTCACTTGCATCCCAAAGAACTTTTGACTTCAACTTTGACTGTTGAGGAAGGCCTCAGGATGCAATCTACCTTCCTGCCAAAATTTTATCGAAATATGTGCATCAGTTTAGGCGTGAAAATGTATCAAACAGACAGACAGTTACTTTTGTAATATTAATATGGATGCCTTGAATACTAAATTAATACATTCAGAAATTATATGCACAAAAAAATGGTTCACCTCAATGATCACAATACACATACCCTAAGTATTAATGATTTAACATTTTAACAATAATTTATTACCTGAACTGATGTACAGAAAAAATAAATATCAGGACATACATTTTCAAATAAAAAATAGGTAAAAGATGTTTTTCTTGTGAGACACGCACGGCATACAGTGTCCATATATGCCATATTTGTCAAATATGTAGTATAAACAGTTCAATTAGATTAATTATTTCTAAATTTCTATGGTGACAAACGAAATGATTGACAATTTGACAGTTTCATTATTATTACTAGACGTGAGCGTTGCGGCGACGAACCGTTTACAAACGTACGTACGTTTTGTGTTCTGCGACGATGAAACTGTTTTAGGTCCTGGGTTCAAACAGTCTTCGTTGCACAAACCAGTCCTCGAATTACTTGGTGCGATTTTTTATTTTACGCCTAGGAAAATACAGTCGAGAACACAATGGTTCAATTATCTATCACACTCGTTCCGTTCGACGTGTCGCGTCGCGTCGTCTATAACTTTTAGCGTTCGTTTACAAAACAGTCCTTACAATCAAAAAATAACTTTCCGTCACTGCAATACAGTCGATAATCTATTACCAGTGGTTAATGCTGTCGTTCGTGATGGGACGGTCAAACCCGTGCAACCTTATACGTGTTGTCTTAAAGTTCAAAGTCGACTGCATGAACGATAAATTGGGATTTACGCTAAATTTCCTGGAATTCGCGCCGGTGAGCGCGTCGCGTGGTTAAAATAGTTCATAATATTTGTTTACATTAATTATAAATGTCCCAAAAAATATTATAATAAATTTTTTTGGGCCAGCTGTTGTTGTTATTGAGCACGCGTAGAGAACTTTGGTACTTAATTGTTTTTTTGTTGTTGTTTTGTTTGGAAATGTTTAAGTGTAGTGTTGAAGTGTGTGTAGTGTACATATTGTGTTAAAAAATAGTAAATAGAATAGGTAATTTTAATAAGTACTTAACGTAAATAAAACCCGAACATAATGTCGGCGGCGCGAAAAAATACTAGTGTTTTATGGTCGCATTTCGATAAAGACAATGAAAATAAGTCTGTACCAGCCAGTCCTAAGCCTGGAAAAGTATGAAGGAAAGTTCATTTCATCGCATAGTAAAGTCGAGCGTTGATAGTTGTAAAAACAAACAAACTGCAACTATTTCACTCAACGAAAACCTCGAAAACGCAATTCTGTTCCATGTTGGATAAGTTTCATCCTTTATGCCGTCTTGAAACCAGTTGCAACGACGACCGTTTTTTGCAGCCGTTGTCGTCGTCAGGAAAACGGTTGCGTTTCGTTCGTCAAAAATTCGACAACGACCCACCACTATTTATTACTCCTAGCGGAGAGAACGTTAACTTAATGTATGTACATAAATGTTGGTCTAAAAGTGTGACTACTAGCGCCGCTTGTGGAAGCCGTGCGAAACTTAGACAAAGTGGGAAACTTATAGTATTCTTTGGTGGGGTCAATATTTAAAAAGATTATTCACCCTAATAATTCTACTAATTCATACGATTCCAAGCATTTATTTTGTATGTTGTAATGTTCAAAATAAAATCTACTTCAGTGCCTGTGGCACAAATGATATCTGGCAGTCAAAAGCTTGAAATAATACATCAGTGGTTGCAGAGTTGGATAGGAACAATGGGAAAACCCAAAGAAGTCATTTGAGATGATTTTGCAGGACTAATTGGAGCAATAGTAAAAAGTTTTACGAAATTTAGTACCAACGAAAGAATATATTGATAATTGTATGAAAAATTTGGAATTGTCTAAGAAAACTCTGCCGGACTGTTTAGTTCGTTTGGACACATCGCATTTCATGAAAATATTGTATGCTCTTGATTGCTTCAGATTTTTAGATAAGCGCGTAAAGCGATTTTATATTAAACACCTTTTACGCTTAAAATCGTGTACTAATTATAAAAACAAAAAGAAATAATTCATCAATTAGTAATCGTGGCGCTACATAGGTATGATCGAAATTTGAAGGATGGTACAATCACTCTAAAAAAATTACTAATTCATATTATTATCGTGTTTTCGAGAAAAATAGGAATCAGTAATTTATTTAGAGCGTGCTGATATTAATTGAAGTTCAAAAACAGAAGTAAATAAAAGTACAGTTTAAAACTTACACAACTTTATTTATGAAGGAAACCATAATACACAGTGGACAGTGGTTGTTCAACTATTTCCAAATAAACAAAAGTACAAACAATATAAAATAAATGTATTACATTTATCTGTAATATTATGTCCAGTGTCTAAAGAGTATTGTATTATATTCTACAGGATATTCAAACTGAACAAATTTCTCCATGGGACAATAACGTAATCAAGAAAATCTTATCAGCTCTCCTGTACACAACTTTAACACCTACTCGACCCAAATGTATGGGATAGTATTTTTCTCAATTACGATATAGGTCCCATTAACATAGTTGTTGTTGTGTGATGGTCTGTACCACACCTTTAAAGATTACACCTTTCTGGTATACCCTGTACAAAACATTCCAATTCTCTTACAATCATTTATGTTTTAAAATATTTATTTTCTTCTGTAGGTTCGCTTGCGCAGCACTTTCATTAAACATCCTATTTTGTATATTACAAAATCTGTTAATGCTTATGTAAAATATTTAATTTAATAAATTTGTTACATTTAGCTCTTTCTGTTCACTACATCTATCAAGAAAATCAAAATTAATATTTTTTTGTAACAATTCTTTGATGCAATCTTTTACATTCCTCATACATATATGCATTTTTATTTAAATAATCACAAATGATTGATACACTTGTTTATACACTCAACCATTTTTATATTGGCATATTTAAGGCTTTGCTTATCATGTTCGTATTCTTTAAATATGGTGAACAAATGGCATGTAGTCTCCGTTGTTTTCATTCTCTTAATTATGTAACCACAGCACATGCTTGTATTTCTCCAGTATTTTCATCCATGGATAAACTGCAACAATCCGCCTCATTCCTTACTGCTATTGAATGGTCTACATCGGGTTTTGCATTGTGGGTCAAAAATAATTTTAAATTATCAAGTATGGCATCATTATCAGTCTCACAATATACTGCTTAGCTAGGTGCCGACAAATTTAAAATAATTCCTGTTTTTAAAGCTGCAACAAATTGTGAGACCGTTGGGTTGCAATTACAACCACAATTACTTCTGATACACCCAAAACAATTTTCTAAGGCATCTTGTTGCAGTCTCCTGGTGGATAAACTCCCGATTTCGGGATATTTTTGTTTTAAATTCCGCCATATTCTTTCCACTCCCGCCATAGTTTGGATCCATCCATCCAACGAAGGTGCCCTCGACTTTGCACCAAACTCTCCAAGAGTCCGCATTTAAACTGTCAAACAATTGGTCGATATTGTTTAGCAGGTTGACTGTAGCAAGTGCTTCTGTTGGCAGCTCTCCTGTAAATAAAAATAAACACTTTTTAATATTTATGTAAGATGTTATCTTACTTCAAACTAATGAAATTAGTTATAAAACATATAACACAGTTTAAACATAAACAATTTTTTTACTAGATTAATAGAACCAGAATACCATTAACGAATTCCTACTAGTAATTCCTATAAAACACATGACTGACCATTTTATATATTTATGTTATTTTTAATCTAATATAAAATATTTGAAGAACCTGTTGTACTTGAAGCCAAAAACTTATAGCCTAGTTCCTCCATCAAAGAAAAGACTCAAATCCTAGCAGTGAGAACATTAACAGGCTATTGTTTTTGAACTGATATATTATTATGTTATCAACACACCTTGGGTAATTTTTGCATACATTCCAGCAGACACTGTATGGCTCAAAACTTGGGCGGCTAATTTAACTTTCATTTTCTGTTTGTTGTTTGGATTTAAGTGGCTCTTCGTTAAGGCACAGGCGCAAACACGAAAAATGGGTTGTTGTTATCTAACTCAAAAAAATCTTCGATGTGCTTCCACTTCGCGATATCTGAAATAGACGTATATAGTGATAAAAACATAATACTCTATAGATGTAAAATAATAATATCTGGGACATTTCACAGAACACCATCTAGTCCCAAACTAAGCAAAGATGTACTGGCCACCGTACTATGGGTACTAGACAATGGATATAATACTTATATATTATACACCCAGACAAACAAAAATACTTATGTTCATCATATAAATATTATTATTAATAATTGCCGACTTACATAATATAACATATATTAGGGGAGGCCTACGTCCAGCACTGGACTAAATTAGGCTGATGATGATGATGATAATATAACAGATATGATTAGCAGTGGGTCAAACTTGATTAACTAATCAAAATTACCTGCAATTTGTTTTCCATTGCACTCAACATTAGTGTTGCATTTTATGTTGTACTTTAGAAATAAATTTCTAAAACATTTCAGAAGATGTAGCGTATCGTGTAGAGCCACGATTTCATGCTCCTGAAATCTAAAATATGGTTCTTCAATAAATGCTCCTACTTGTGCAAGTGCTCTCCTATTTACCCCATCCATATCGCATCAAAACAAGCATGAAGGACCTGTAATAACAAAATGAAGTTGGTTAAAATATCATACAATCACAAATTGAAAATGATTTTCAGTTACTTAACTGAAAATAAATAAAACAGTAAATAAATAAAAATCATTTCAATACAATAACATACCTCTTTGATCAAAATCATTAATCTGTCTGCAGTGACATGATCTCCTGACAAATAATATGCCACAGGCTGTTTAATCCTTTTTCATATGCTTAATATCATGAATACTAGTGCATGACTTGCTATTTGTGCATCTCGTCCATGCTCTCGTCCGTGGTCTTGAAATCCATCTATCTGATCAGATATCTACTCAAATCTGATCAGATAGATCAGATTTGAGTTGTAATTCAAATTTTTTCTAATCGACATTTCATCAAACAACAAACTGTACTCATTGTCTAATGGGATGTTGTTGGCAGCTATTTTTTTCACAACATCAAAAAGATAATTGTTGATACCAGGTTTCAACGGAAGCTTGTTCAACAAGTTTTTGAGTGTTGTTTGGCTGGGTAAGAAAAACAGACGGCGTAGAAGTCTGTATGTGGCGGGTGACCTTTTAAACAACCTTAGAGAGAGAATTTTTTTATGCAAATTCCATCGGCGTCCTTTTTTTACAATTTAACAATTGCCCTTGTAATAAACCAGCAAAAGAACTAGTCAGGTCAGTTGACAACTCTTGTACTGCATCATCATCAATGAGAGTCTCTAAAATCTTCTGTTTTTAGTTTTTTTTTTTTTTTTGTAAGCTGCAAATTTTACGCATGTTTCTTCGGCACTTGTTTAATAGTCGCTATCCTCGATCAGTTTCTTTAATGGATTTAGCCTAAAACCAAAAATAGAGGAATCTAAATTAAGTGTAAACGTGAATGATTATTCAAAGTTTTGGGAACAGGAGAACCTGCCATCTATTTCACAATTTCATTTTTATTAGTCTACTTTCAGTATATCTAATCTATGTTTAAGTAATTATTGAAAAATTAGCTGTGATAACAGACAGACGCAAGAGTGATCTTATAAAGGTGGCGATTCGACTATGGAATATTTAAAAATTAAAATTATTTATAATAAACATTTTACTTACACCAGATAAGTTTGGGAGTCTGTATAATATCAGCAGTTGAAGTTACTGCTTTTGAAGTTCCAGGTTGTTCCAAATGTGAATACTAAAACAGAAAAAATTGCATGAATGAATTAAATAAATATTGTAAGACAGACAAAATGTAATGAAGTCTATTTTATTCTTTTGAAGGTGAAGGTGAATTGATTTAAGACAACTAATTAAAAGAAACTTCAAAGGTGTACTTATTACTATAACACATATTTCACCAGTTGTGTTAAGTCCCGTGTAATAAGGAATGAGCCTATTGCCACCAACAGATCAAAAAAATTATTAAGAAAATTCCACATAGGAAAACAAAATAACACTGTTCTACCTGGAAATCGAACCCAGGACCATAGTCATGATATAATCATGCTCAGCAATAGTGCTTGCAACAACAAGATAAAATTTTGACTTAACGTCTATTATACAAATACTGTCAAAATTCTATTTCTAGTAAGCAAATCTATCTACGGATGAAATATTGAAACCAAATAGTTTCAACATAAATATAATATAATAATATATTTATTAAAACTTACATCAGATGAGTTGATTGAATCAAATGCTCTTGCAGTTCCAGGCTGTTGATCGGGGACATTATCAGCAATGAACACCTCAACCTCAGAGCTATGTGTAGATGTAGTCGGGAGTTCAGATGGAATAGAATATCTATGCAGCTTTTTCCTTTGCAAATGGTCTTGAACAAATGCACTTTCGGGAAAATGCTTAGAACAAAGCATTTTATGGCTTGAAAAGAGGCTTCTCTGAAAGTCCACAGAATTCCAGTTCCCCTCTGGGTAACAAAACTTCGCCCAAGCTACCATCCTGAAAACATGAATTTGGGGTAATTTTAATATCACCAACAGAATGATAATTGGTGCTATACCGTAATGGGTACTTTAGCCCTAGGGGGCAACTTTGCCCCAAAACAGAAAAAAGATTAAACTTCATGCATGTCAGGAGCTATCAATGTAGTTTAGCTGCTAATCATAGATGGCCCTTACAGGTCATTAAGACAGTTTCACGTTAACAAAGCTGATTGATCAATTTGTAATTTTGCCCACAATTTGCCAGTAAGCTAAGTGAATTTACAATTTGCAAACTTTTTCACAAAATAAAGATAGCAGGTCGGTTTAAGTTTTTGATTCTTATCAATCGTAACAGATATGTATCTGGGATCCTAATGCGATTTAAATCCAAGTGTTTAAGACATTTTTGTGAAAAGTATTATGATAATTAAAATCACAGTATTTTTTGGCTATCATATTCGGGTATCTTTGACCTATAGGCCAAACTATATTTTTTTTGTTCCCTAATTCTTTTTATCAGCTAAATATTGTGGAAGCTTGCCACACTGCTTTATCTGCTTGCCTGTAAATGCTTCTTTGATTTGTGTATCAATTTAAATAGGTTTCTTCAGGTGCTTTCATTGCAAACCGTTACGTTTTACTAACTGAAAAATCTACAGCCAAAGAAACGCACTTCGAATTGCTACTTTGGGCCAAACTTTGCGTAAAAAAATTAAAATACTTAGGGGTTGTTTAGTTAAAATACTTAGGTTTTCTGTATGTGGATTTGGTTAAATCCACAACTAAATACTTATTCCTATAAAACAGTTATATAAATTAGTTATTTAAATTGACGTACTCAAACGAGAAGTAAAAAGTATCATCGTTTTGGGACAAAGTACCCCGACGTTATGGTACTTTGGATTATTTATTGTACCTACCGCTGTTCGTTGGAAGGTCCTGGTTTCGGAAACCGATGCAAAACTAGTTCCGGATCTTGTGCTGTCGAAGCATTGCATTTTGCAAATTTTCGATTACAGTCCCTCATTTTTCACCGATTCACTGATCAAAGCACACAAATAAACACAAAATAAGAGTCACTAGGCTCGAAAAGCAACGAATTAAGCGTTATGGTATCCTATACGGTCTCGATGCACAGGCGGCGGAGAATCCTCAACTCGACGCACTTTGAACGGAAAATCACACGAAATACAGGACAAACGACAACAAAATCAAAAACATAAGAACACACGCAGCGGATAACTGGTTGTGACCCGTTTGAATTTGAATGAAACCATTTTGACATTTTGACGTCTGACTTAAAACATTGATGTTGCCATTTACCATCGAATTTTTTAATAGTTATTTTTAGAATTGGAAACCCTATATCAAACCCGCCTACCGAGCCAACCAATCCGAACTCAGTTGACTCCCCGCTGCTCAAGCTCATTAGCTCACTGTTTAGCTTTGCTACAAAGTACAATCATTAATCATTGATATATTCTATTTCGCTAACGCAAGTAAATATTTCCATGGTGGAAAGAGAGGGAAATCCCTTTCTCTGCTGATGCTGGATTAATGCAACTGATTGCACTTTGTAACGCAACGCGACAAGTATTATCTAACCATAGTTATAACCGTTATTTTTAATTTGTAATGGGTAGGCCTAGCCCACTTTTAATATATAGGTCAGTGGTCTAGCCCTACACACGGTAAAGCTAATAATAATCGTGGCTATGATCATAAATTATGGTAGGTTAGGTCTAGGCAAAGGGTCTATTGCCTAGACCTAACCTACCATAATAATTTACAATTGTCCAGTTTCTTTTCTTCAGAAGAAATTTGAAATAAATCTACAGATTATGTCAGTAGATACATATCGAGCATACATTTACAGTTTACGCGGGCATCGCCGCTTTGCCTTTCCGAATAAGTAACCGTGGTAACCATTGGAAAAGCATAACTTGCTATAAATAGAATGCGTAAATTGCATACCTACATCACCTACAGGCCTACCTAAATCATGGCACTTTGGACTCAAAGCTACCCACCGAACTTTACTGTTAAATAAAGTAGGTATAAGACTAGTTACACTATTTGGTTCGTAGACCAAGAAAGGGTGCAAGATGTGGAGCGGACGCTCTCCTTACAAGGGAGCCCTAGTAAAATAATAATAATAATAATAAACCCCCTCTGGGACAAGCGTTACCTCATCATGAGATTAACGTAAAACTGGAGGGTAGATTAGAAACGCTTTCTACAAACCTTTGACAATAAAACAAAAAATGTGTCATAAGGTATTAAGAAAAGCGCACAAACCGCAGGGCAGCTTGTGGCGAGCATCAGCTCGCCACAAGCTGCCCTGAGGTGAGTGGCGTGAGGTGAGGTGAGTGGCGACACTGCGGTCCTTATTGCCCCAGAGAGTCGGTCAGGGCCTCGTCTCCAGTTTGCCCATACTGGGTAGCTGGAGTGGAACCCGAAGAGCGCCCGCAGGACTCTCAACTCTGTCTTGCCTTAACTGGCCGGTCAGAGGGGGGCCGCCAGAGCTATATGCTCGGGGGTGGAAGTGTCTAATGGCGTAATAGCGGGGAAACCCAATCCGGGTCTCGTGGAGACTCGCGACGGTGAAACCGGGGCCGCACCTCTCTACACCCCTAGCCACTCACACCGCTGTTGCCGCCTTCTGCCTGTACTGGCAGCTTTTCGGGGGGCCCAGCTAGTGAGTTGGCGAGTCACCGTCTGCCATCCCTAAGGATGTATGTTCGAGGCGTAAGGCAGACGCCGTTTTCCGCAGTAGAGGTTATCAGTCCACCAAACCCCCACACTCCAATCCACAATCAATCCATAATCCCAGTAATTTATAGTTCCATATTCTACAATAGTCCTGCACCCGCCCGGGATACTCCATGACTGTACTTTTATAGTGCAGGTGTGGAGTATCCCGGGTTGGTGCCCCATCCCATATTTAGATAAAAGCTCTCCAAGGGGCCTCTACGCGTTGGACCTGTGTCCCCGCGCAAGCCTGCCAAAGGACCGGATGTCTTCCTCACGGGAGATATGCCGAGATATCCAAAAAGGAGATACAAATAATAATAATAATAACTAGTAGCGCCATCAGGATGGAGTTTGGTGTGGACAAATGTGCGGTCATGCATGTAAAGCGAGGGGAGATTGTGGAATCCGTAGGATTTCAACTCGCGGATTCCATAAATCTGAGATCTCTCTCTTCAAACGAAACCTACAAGTACTTGGGTATGTCGGAAGCGTTAGGTATCAGCACTACTGACATGAAGCAATCGTTGAGGGAACGTTTCTTTGGCCGCCTGAAGAAGGTATTCAATAGCCTTCTTTCGGGCGGAAACAAGGTGCGCGCCTTCAACGGTTGGGTCATGCCGGTATTGATGTACTCTTTTGGCATACTCAAATGGACTCAAACGGAACTTGATGCCCTGGATAGGCGGGTCCGTACACTGCTGACTGCATATCGAATGCATCACCCACGATCGTCTGTCATGAGATTGTATATCCCGCGGAAGTGTGGAGGCCGAGGCTTTTTAAATGCCAAAAACCTCCACAACCGCGAGATATGCAATCTCAGGGAATATTTTCTACACGCTGACGTGGGAATGCATCGAGATGTAGTAGCAGTGGACAAGGGACTCACCCCGCTCTCCTTGGCGAATGAGAACTGGCGCAAGCCCGTAGTGCTTGATGCTAACGACCGCAGGAAGGTATGGCAGAGTAAGGAGCTCCACGGACGCTTTTTCCGGGCCCTACATGGGCCCGATGTAGACCAAGCAGCGTCCGTAGCCTGGCTGCGTTTCGGTGACCTCTTTGGGGAAACCGAAGGTTTTGTCTGTGCAATTATGGACGAAGTTATCATGACGAATAACTACCGGAGATTTATTGTGAAGGATGGCGCGGTTGACATCTGTCGGGCATGTCACCGCCCGGGTGAATCGATCCGCCACATTATCTCTGGTTGTTCTCGTCTAGCTAACGAAGAGTACTTGCATAGGCACAACCTTGTAGCCAGAATTATCCATCAGCAACTTGCTCTGAAATACACTCTTGTGGCATCGGAGGTACCGTACTACAGGTATGTGCCCGACCCAGTTCTCGAAAATGGCAATATTACATTGTACTGGGATCGGTCCATAATCACTGATAGGACTGTTGTAGCCAATAAGCCTGATATAGTGGTGGTGGACCGAATTGAGAGGCGTGCAATGATTGTTGACATTACCGTCCCGCATGACGGGAACCTCGTGAAAGCCGAGAAAGATAAGCAAATCAAGTATCTTGACTTGGCTCGCGAGGTTGTCGACATGTGGGATGTGGACACAGCGATCATTGTACCGATAGTCGTGTCAGCCAATGGCTTAATAGCCACGAGCCTCGACCAACACCTCAGGAGGCTCTCGTTAGGCGGCTGGGTCAAGGGCCTGATCCAGAAAGCAGTACTGCTGGACACGGCCCGTATTGTTAGGAGGTTCCTCTCTCTGGAGCCCTGACCGCCGGTAGCTTGGACCCTGTTCCCGATACCGGTGGGCCTCTATTTTTATATTTTTAAATGTTTTTGTTTTATAATTTATTTTATAAAAATATTTAAAAATGTAAATGATAATAAAATTCATGAATAAAGGAAATAATAATTTATTTTAGCATAGCCGTACAATATACAATATTATTAGGTAAACTTATCTAAAACTATACAAGGCAAATTTTAATGTACATTATTATGGATCTGCTGACTCCCAAACTAGGAAATACCTGTATCTTGGGAGTCAGTAGGGTTCCTTTTTATAGGCACAGCCCGTGTATATCATGGTTAATATGTATATCTAAGTTTAGTGTGTAACAAACATTTTGATACATGGCTATTAACCATTAAGAAATAACTACGACTTAATACGAGTAATATCAAATGCAAAAATAAAAATAAAAGTATAATCCTCAACTTTCTCAACGAGCTCTACATGATTCCCGTACTTACTTATTACGGTTTTCACGATGAAGCTGAAGATGAAGCGGCCGCTGATCTGAGACCACCTGCACGTTCACTATATATTAGTCTATGTTCACTATGACCGCTGCACTATTCCTACCATTGAGGATATAGGATTACATATATGAGTTGATAAATATCAAACGTCAATATGTCCTTGATAAGTAAAAAGGAGGTAGAGCAATATATTTGTTTGCAAATGCAGACGACGTTGTTTCATAGATTTTAAGTTTTAATTTAGCTTATTTTGGCATTGCTTATCACCGACTACACAGAAATATAACGAATCGCTTCAAATCTCATTAAAATTGTCAAAACTGGTTTGGACATATTGGAATTTGAAATAAAACAATGGACATATTTATTTTTGAAAAATAGCCATGACGGGACATAATAGAATTTGATTAGAAATACTAATGACGTCATAATGGTGCCACAGCTAAGGGTTGCCACCAAAGACTTTACGTACTGGACATTTAAAGTACTAGTTATTAATTATTAAAACAGTAAGAGGTCCTGATTTGCGAGGGACACCGGACAGACACTTCATAGTTTTGGAGTTATGTTTACATTTTGACTTTTTGGGTAAACCAGCTGCCGAATATCTGAAAAACGATTAAGAATTAACAACTTTCTATTTTATTCATCGGGAAATTGAGTAACCTAAAAATCAATCAATTATTATCAGCCGCAAAAAGTTCGTAGATTAACATAGGTCTGCCGCTAGATTTCCCGAGTGACCTGGAAAAGTTACTCAAAGCGACTTTTTTCAGCCTTTAATAGCTGCACTTTTTATGCATCAGTATTATATAATATAACAATGTCAATTATTCAAAACAAAAGTTTCTATAGTTTAGGTAGGTACTTAGCGAAAAATTTGAGCAAATGCAAATGTGGTAACCCTGCGACTAGTTTAAGCTTAGGTAGTTTAACTAAGGTATTAACAATGTTTTACTTACAATTTCCGCTTTTTCTCTGCTTTCTTTTGTTGCGTCTTTATATTACTTCTTTTCCGGGCTTTATCAGGGTCCACATTTATAACATTTAAGTCCATTTTTACGAACTTAAACTAAATAAAATTAATTGAAATCACAAAGCTACACCGACTTATTCATTAATGTTAACACTACTGGCCGCCATCATAGCCGAACGGATTGATTTGATTGGATGTTGTGGACATATTGCTTTTTGTTATGAATGTCTGTATGGACTTAATGTATTTTGAAAGAAAACGAACTTTTCGGTCGTGGTTTTCACAGCAAATACGTGGACATATTTGAAATTGTATAATTTCAGAATGTTTCGTTTTTATTTTACTTTATGTTGGTATAAAAAAATTGTTTTTTGTCTATGGTGGACATATTAGCGTTTGATATTTATCAACTCATATGCAGTTCGTTAGTATTCGTAACTATATCTAGAAAACGGGACTGAAGTTGTTTTGTGTTATGTTTTAGTTATTCCTAATTCCTTGTTTTGTAGGCAGAACACTAATAGGGATTTTTCCAAATTTTTTAAAACTGCTTATATTTAAAGATTGGGACGAACGATTTAACAGAAAAATAAATACTTATAACTATGTCTTTTTTTCTCCATTAAACCAAGTCTTTATTTTTAATAGTTTTCAATTTCCCGCCAGTACGCTGGGTTCGATGACGTCTACTGTGTGACATGACATCAACTTTGTTAGTTTGTTACCTACATCGGCTTTCAGTTCTGGCGGTAAATTCAAAACCATTAAAAATAAATTCGACTTTATTTGGTTTAATGGAGAAAAAAAGATATTAATTTATTTATTTTTCTGTTAAATCGTTCGTCCCATACTTTAAATCTTCTTTAAATATACCTAAGCAGATTTTAAAAATTTTAGAATACCCTATTGTGTTCAAAATTAGAATGTTATGTGTCTGCCAGAAGTACCTACTTTAGAATTTTGATGATCGGTGTGATAATGCCAAAATTATGGAACTTTGATTTGGAATAGTTAGTTGTTAAACTACGCGTTCAAATTGAATTTAATTTGGGAATATGCTTAGTTAGACTATCCCCTCTTCTTGGACATTGAACCTCGGGACTCAACAACGAAGTTACAGGGGGTCGAAAATGTCCATGGCTTCGAGAAAAGGATGGTACGGCTGTGTCTTTGCTCAACTTGGCGGGATACAGATACATTTTAAAATATACTTGTCTTCAATCGATCTAAAACTTTGTGGACAATGGTGTGGGTTATATATTTGATATTTCAATGTGTTTATTACTTACTTGCAACTCTGTAATGTATAACTGTTTTTTGTCGTTAATAAATAAATAGAAAATCGGAATTAACGATTGATCTAGCGATCCGATCGCTTGAGAGTCACCCCATCATACCTTAAAGCAGTGCTTTCACTTATAGATAGCCAACAATATCCACAACTTTGATTATATACTTGTCTAGATGGAGCAATGCAAACAAACGACACGCGAAAACTGGGGCCAAATTGCGTGATATGTGTGAGTACCGCTTGTGTACTTATTGTAGTCAAACTGTCAAGGTGTGCGTGTTTAGGGATGCCTGCTCCAAATTATTAACTTACCTTTTCTCCATTATTTAATGGGATGACAGTTAAACGAAATAGGCTGAATAAAGTAATTATTTTGTAGATTAGTGTTTTATTTATTTTAATAAAAACAAAAAATACAATGAAAAAATATATACAGCAATTTATAGATCAAAATCCATCTCTTTGTATTTGTTTTCGAAATAGTTTTTTTTTTTATATTTCATTTCGTGTCCAGGCAAGTTATCATTTACTGATCAAATAAATTATGTAGGTAATTATTAAAATAATAAAATTTTCTCATCGAAAGATGATGACTGATATTTGCATTTTATCTCCCATAGTTTCGCCAAATCTCCCTTGTAATAAATTGACAACACCGGCTAATCTGTCGAACCTACAAATTAACGAATTGAAAAATCATGTTTTCATGAAATAATAGAGGTTAAATAACAAAACTTACCGATGTAATGTGATCTTAGTGTAATTATACGGTTTTCCCACATAATTGCGACACAATTTGACAGCACATACCGACATAATTAATTATTTTTCGAGAACTCCACACCCTGAAGTGATCCAAATGACACTGACGTAAGTGAGAAGAGAGTCTACCAATTTTAGTAGACTTTATTTGGGCCGTTCTGTACGTGTCAATGTGGCATCTAGACAAGTATATAATCAAAGATCCACAAGCCCACTTTTAATTAGTATTATAACAATATGGTAAATTGGAATTAAAATGAAGATGTTTCTGTAACGACATCTATCACGCTATATGAGTATAAAAATGGAACTACGACGAAAAAATCCTGAATCGCGCTATCGACGTGATACCAGTATCTCTATATTTTTATTTATCAAACGATCACGTTTGAGTCGAGCACAGCCATAACTTTTAAAGACAACGAACGAACCCTGCAAAAGTTCTATCACACACTCGTGTCCTGCGCGCACATTCCTCGCTCGCGTCCCACGTATTATACGTGGGTAGGTAGGTATTTCTGGCTAAGAGCTGCGATAGCGCAGCTTTGGTAGTAAAGCGCAAGGTTAGGAAAAGAAAGTAATCCTATTTGTGTCATAATTCCTCGCGCATCGCCCCACAACCTCGCACATCCGGGTGGGTAGTTGGGTATTTAGCTTAACTGGCAGAGAGTACCTCCTTGGTGGTGCTTACATAAAAGGTTTTGTAAATAAATAACAAAATACACAATCATGTTGTGTTGATAAATTTTATGTTTACAATGAAATTAAATTAAGATATTTTTTTTACACATAAAAAGGGCACAATTTTTTAATGTTTGCTCAAAGGATCAGACTTTCTGGTAGTTTCATATTTCTGTCTTTGTTGTTTTAAGACTGACAAAATAATTTCTTGGGTTTCTAATGCATCACATATGGGCAAAGTTTTAAGTTGATGAGCTACATTTTTTCCAAAATAATCAAATTCATCATCTAAGATAAGTTGCCTTGGTTGTAAATCTGGTGGTAGGGTATCGTTTGTTACTAACTTAATGTATTTTAGACTGTCCAATGATGGTTTTTCATCTGATATTTCTTGGGACGATGAGTCCATTTCATCGTTTTCATTATGACCATCATAATAACTATCATCATCGTCAGTATCCAAGTCTGATGTATCCTGAAATAACAAACATACATTATGTTAGTGAGTGACCAAAGTACTACATAAGAAATAGGTAAAACAATCAAATCTTAAAATAAACTTCACCTGTGACTCTTGTGAACTGGATACATCTTTACGCAGCACTTGTAGCATTCTTAACTTGATTTCATCAAAATCATCAGCATTGCACATTATAGGACATTTGCCATTGAAGCTCTGTCTCCATTTTATACTTTTCCTTTTTAATTTTGCTTTCATGTTATTTAGATACTGTCAAGTAATTAAGGTATTAGAAAATGATTTTATTACATAGAATCTAGAATAAAATAGAGTGTTATTTATTAACCTTTGCCCAAGACTTATGATCTCTTGGTGGTCCAGCAACATTAAGTTGTAAAGTTATCTTTTTCCATTTGTTTTGAACCTCATCCTTGTGCTTGGCTGTCCTTTTATACCCTCTTATAACCTCAGGATTCTCTTCAAAGAAGTTACATAGTATGTCCGTTTGGGCTGCAGATACTCTGTTCAACTTTGTTTCTGGGAACCAAAATAAAAAAAATTATACAAATAATTATGCAATGTACAGAATACTTTTCAAGAATACCTATGTGTAGATATGTCATTATGAAACTTTGTACAGTTAAACGGGGTGAATAGGTTGGAACTGGATTTACGAACAATATTAGTCCCTTTTCCCAGCAGACTATAATAATTAATCTAAAAATCCCTTTCAAAGTTTTGTCCCGATTCACCCCAGCATCCATCCATCTATCATTCACCCCATTTGACGGTAATAAAGATACATACAGGATTTGTGGCAATAGTATACCTAAACATACCGGCGAACTGTGTGTGGTTAGTTAGTACACCTTTGCCTGGCCCTTTGGGGAATATTGGCGTGATGGACGTTCGTAGCTTTAGCATGTTGAGAAATAATATGTTAACTTTTGTAGGATCTGTTACTTGAACTCTTTCAATTGAATATTATTAATAACTAGCAAATCTTACCTCGTGAGTATGACATTTCAATGTTAAATCTATTAAATCTTGTTCACTGAGCATGTAATCTTTTCTTATTCTTTATCAGCCAAAACTCCCAATTCCCAAAACATTTCAGGACTTCAGGTTCTCTTCTCTGGAATGACATGATTGACATGTGACATCAATGTCAAAACACCAAGTACCACCTGGGTACCTACCATAGAGTTATTATCGGTCATTGTGTGGATACATAGGGTACTTTTTTTATTTGTTGCCAGATTGTCATTATAAAATTTCACGACGCTACATTGAGTAATTTATTGCCCGGGAATCAATTAGTATAAAGCAACACCTACAAATATTGGAAGAAGCTAAACTATCTGCCTGCTAACGAAGAACCTCAATTAAAGGCACCGGGCCGCTCAGCCCCCGTACACCTATATTAGTCCACAGCCTGCAGAACCCTGATCGCCTATACAAACACAAGCGTTAAAGATGAACCAGAAAGTATGAAAAAGTAATATATAAAGTAGGTAAGCGCAGGCATTGCCCGCGCCGTTCCCGAATTGCGTGACACGTTCAAGCCTCCACGCACAGCCTCACGTCTGCTAACGCTTGCAGCTACCATTATTACACATAAGCTTAAATTCCAAAGTAAGAGCTACGTGTGGCACAGGCTTTTGCCGTGGATCATATTTATGCGTTAGTCTATTACAAAAAGAAACGCGTGCCTGACCATTTATCTAATAAATCGTGTAAAAGGAACGAATTATCGGTCACGGTTCTTTAATGAACTAGGATACGAAACTAATCGTAGGGGGCCGCTGTGCGGCCCTCCATTGCCGGCTCTGCGGACGAATGCTACAGCGCTCCCGTAGTCCCGGCAATAAAGCGGTGACGCGATACGCCGAGGTTGGTTTTAGTCGGTACATCGCTCTTTTCAGAGCGGAGTCCGACACAACCCACCGCTCTCCCCGGAGCCAACCCCGTCAACAAAAAAAAAAGGATATGAAACTAATACTACCAAGAGATAACACAAGTTTAACAATATATAAAACTTTATTGTAAATTATTTTTCATATAAATCTCATGATTAAAATCTCCATTCAGAACCTTAATACTGCAATATCTACTACATACAATATTTTTAAGGAATGTTTAACATCCACCACCTGTCGACAAAAAATTGCCATCATATTGCTAGTTGGCGACTTTTGATAATTTTTCCCTACCATTTTGACCACCAACCAAATGTGTAATGATCCATCTCAGAAGAATAGTCTACCAGAGAAAAAACATACTTACATTAAAAAATACAGACAAATAGAGACCTTTCACGTTTTTTTAAAGTCGGTTAAAAATGATTTAATCTTATTGTTACCTTATCCCCTAGACCAAAATCATTACCATTAAACAATATCATTGTAAGTACTTAAAAGTTATGTTCAGGATTTATTAATCAGTTTAATCTTACAATTTAAATCACATTATATGAGCTGCTTCCTATATTTATTTCCTATATAGTCGTACATCACAGTTTCCCCTGCATGAAGGGTTTGAGATACTTGTGGAAGCTCTGGTTGACGGGCTCCGCGTTGAGCGGACTCTTGAGCGCCTCCGCCATCAGACGCTCGTACACGCGACCGTCGTACGCGCCCAAGGCGGAATGCAATATCTAAAAAAATAAATAAATATGAGTTTTCTTTAGGTAAAATTCGATATTTGAGTTGGTACACAATATTCATAATATCATTGCTCATAACTATGGACATTATTTTCCCGTGTACACTTAACCTTTTGACTGCCACGTCAATAACGAAAATCTTTGTTCTGTACGCCAAGCGACAAATTCTAGTATCTAATAATAGGTAAAAAAAGAACAAATTTTTGTATAGGTATTTATTTTGAACTAAAAAAAGTGGTATTTTTGACATACCATGCCGTCGTTGGCGTCGTGATCGTGAGCAAGTTTTCATTTGACGTCTATACACGTCCGTGGCGGTCAAAAGGATAAAAAATAAAAATAGAACTTAGAAGCCGTGTATTAATTACCTCATCACGTAGGTCGAACGCGTCGACGAGACCGACGGCGTTGGGTCGAAGCTTCATCAGCAGCTCCTCATACCAGTGCTGCAGCTTTCCAATGTCCCGCTCCGAAATAGATGTGAACTGTGTGAAGAGGTAAGACAAATTTTAATACGTCAACCATAATTTCCCTTTTCTGGAGTTACGGGCTTAGGTTAGATGGAAGAAATATGCAAGGTAATGGACTTGTGTATAAAGTGCGAGGTCGAATTTTGAAACGGCAGCTTTCGAATTCACTTGATTCAAATAAAACATTCTAAAGATACATGCACAATTTTTAAGGTGTGTGAGAACTGTTAGCTTTAGTATGTGTACTGGCACGCACACATACATGTAAGCCGCGTTTACTACCTATCTTTTTTATAAGAGAATTTACCTTTTATACTTTGACACAATTAAATAAATAAATAAATATTGGGGACATTTTACACAGCAACATCTAGTCCCAAACTGAACACAGCTTGTACTTATGGGTACTAGATAATAGATATAATACTTATACATTTTTTTTTGTAAATATATGTATACTTACCATGAAAGTGACTGGACCCCACGACACAGGGAATCCTAGTGTGCGGGCCAGAGATACCTATATTGATTTCTTTCTCCTCCTAAGTCTCCTAATTGTAATATGTGTATACCTATGTATGTATAATACAAATATTTGAATTAATAAAAAAATAATAATAAATAAATAAAATAAAGAAACACCCCGACAAACAATTGAACCCACGTCCTCGTGATCAGCAACCCGACACTCGAACCGCTAGACGTCAGATGTCGTCTGGAGCTAACAAGCAAAACATACAGGTCATAGTACTGTAGATAACTAACCCTGAGCAAGTCTCCAACCCTCTGCAGCGCCCAGTACACGACGTACAAGTCGACCAGCTGCAGCAACACCTCGCGCAGCTGTGGGGACGCGGTCTTCGCCTGCCGCTCCGTCTCATCGAAGTATGACGACAGTACAAACACGCGGCAGTGCGCCTGGATGACAAAAAACAAACAAAATAATTATATATTGTTTAATGATTTCTGACATTTACGCGAATTTTACACATTGAAATAAAACTTCTTTTTACGGATTTTATCGCGTTATATTGATATTATTAATCCCGACGTTTCGGACCCTTTGCAGCGTCCATGGTTACGGGGATTAATAATATCTATATAACGCGATAAAATCCGTAAAAAGTAGTTTTATTTCAAAATAAAGTATTTTCAAAATTTGTGATCTTAGGAGTATTTTGAGGAATGAAAGACGATATAGCATATTGGTGTAGTCTTTTAAAAAAGGTCAGATGCGTAGGTAGTACTCGCAACCGGCGAATAATTCATAAGTTATAATTGCTGATATGTTTGTATGATAGGTACTTTAGTCGTAAAGAGCCTACAAACTACTATGGAATATTTAAAATCCCTAAAATCACCAGAGACGAAATGCTATAAAAAAACAATTCCTTACCGCATATATAATATTAATGTGGATTCAGTTGAACAATTCAGTTACATATTTTTTTATAAACAGCCATCATCAAATTTATCTATGATTTGAATTGAATATATACCTCCGATGCCTGTGTCAGTTGTACGGATGTCATGTTCCAAGCATCCTCGTACGACATGCCAGACTTCTGACGCTTCTCGATGTCCGCCACGCATATAGAGATTTTACTATAACACAGAAGAATTTAAAAAATACATTAGGTTTAAAAATCATGTAGGTATTATGTAAACTTATTTATTTTCATAAAATAATATGTTATAAATAATCGTTTTGGGATATTTTTGCACATCACCATCTATTCCCAAACTAAGCAGAGCTTCTAAGGGTACTAGATAGTGGATATAATAATCATGTACTTTTTATTGTAAATACATAAGAAATACCGAACCAAACGAACACCTGTGTTCATCAAATAAATATTTGTGTCCTGTGGGAATAGAACCCACCACATCGTCATTAGCAGTCTGAAATATTAACAACTCGACTACTGCACCGCTTGTGAAATAGAAAGAAAAGATTTTAAACCCAATACAATCAATTAAAAGGTATACTTGGCAGTAACGTGTGTGATGTCACTCGGCACATCAATATATGTATAACACACTGTCTTCATAATTCAAAATTATTACTTCACAATATTTTTTTGAACTTTTTTTTCTAAAAAAGTTAGTAGTCTTACCCAGCAGCGACCACCTGGAAGCCGTGTATGATGCCCTCGATGGTGTTGTCCCAGGGCGGCGAGCGCCGGCCTCCACCCACTCGGCTCAGGTACGCCACGGTGGGCGGCAGCGAGTTGCCACCCACCGCCTGCTGCCACGCCTTCACCAGGTATCTGGAAATAAAAACAATATTTAAAAACATAATTAAGCCTGGCAGAGCTTAGTCGAAGCTGAGACTAAAGCATTTCGTTGAAATTTAAAATAGACTAAAAAAAACTGTATTTTGCTGTATTACTGATTTTAATGAGCCATAATATTAATCAATGTCGGCAAATGTCACACACTCATGACGTCCTAGAAAGACAGAGCGACCTTATTGGTGAGCTCCTTCAAAAAGGTTAGGTGCGTAGTACTCGCAACCGGTGCGTGTGTATAACTAGATGAATGTAGCAAAAGAAGAAACTTAACAAGTGGCGTTTTATAATTTCCGCCTATCCTCCTCCTAGTAATATGAATCAAAATTATCGTATAAATTTTAAGGCTCTGCTCAAATTAGTTGCCGTTTTTGTCTAAACAGAGTGTAACAACAATTCGATTTAAAACAATAAATCATTTTGTTTATTAAATGTTTAGTTTTTTTGTATGCTGGTATTAGGATAGTATTGTGACCTGGCAGTCTGCAGCAGCAGCACGGTGTTCTCTCCCTCGTAGGTGCAGGCGGCAGTGACGTGTCCGTATGTGAGCGGCAGGTTGGAGGCCAGCATGTAGCCGTGTCCGCCGCACGCCAGGCGACAGCGCTCCACGCACTCGGCCGCGTCCGCCGTCGTCACCGCCTTCAGGCAGCACGACAGGGCGTGCAACTGCGGAAACACACATTATTTGAAATAATTACACAAATATAAATGTTGCGTTAGTCTGGACCCCAACATGGACGGGAAAAGGCTCAGAAGAAGCCGTTTAGGTAGTTGCACTCTATCAACAACTTCAACCAGCGCAATATGAGTACTTCCCTTCTAACCGTCACTATAAATATAATAGAATATTCCAAGTCTCTAGATACATTGAAATAAAACTACTTTTTACGGATTTTATCGCGTTATATTGATATTATTAATCCCGACGTTTCGGACCCTTTACAGCGTCCATGGTCACGGGTAGACACGGTTTTATTTCAATGTATAATATTCGCGTAAATGTCAGAAATCAATATCTCTATATACAAGTGAAATTCAAACATTTTATTTCAATTAGACCATTACGGCACTTTTGAAAAGTCAAAACTAGTTGGTTCGAACGGTTGTAAAAAGTGTGTCTTATGGAGAAGAACCGGCAAGAATCTCTTTAAAAAATGAAACATGATTACAGTGTTCAAGGTGTTGTTACCTCGGGCAGTCTCTCCAGGTCGCCGGCTTCCAGCTCAGCGGTAACGTTGTTGTACATGTTCCAGATCCACTCGGCGCTTAGCTGGAAAGCGTGGGATGTTGCTATGCCAATCATCAGCTTGTGCAGCTGGGTCAAATAGTCCAGAATCTGAGGTTCTGGCTCACTGGAAATTCAAAATGAATGATTATTATTTCTAGAATTATTATTATTATAAAATAGACCTAACATTGTATAGGCTTTTCGTACAATGAGAGGTCAGCAGCCCTATGGTTTATTTATAATAGTACAATCACATGATACATATTAATACACTATTTAAGTTTATATTAGGTATAGATTATCGCGTCTGATACCTATGCATGACACTTACGGTGTAATACATACATAACATTGACCAGTACAACGTATGGTTGTAAACTCAACTCGCTTTTAGTTTTTTTGTGTGCAATAAGGGAACCATCCATACTAATAAAAATTATAAAGAGAGGATTTTATAACTTTGTTTATTTTTGGGGACTGTAATCTCAAACGGAACCACAGCACCATTTTAAAAATTCTTTCACCATTTGAAAGGTATAAGCTAGTATTTTATATATTTATCTATGTAAATAGATTTAATGTTGTTTTCAGACATAATATGCGACAATTGTTTGGTATCATTTGGCTGCTGACAACAGGTAGACAGGAATTTAAACGGTGGATAAGTTTTATTAAAAGCAGTACTTCGTTAAACTTACTCTGGCTTCGGCTGCGACTGTCTCCTGACGGCAGAGTACCGGGTCGCTATGGTGACGGCTTTAGCGAGGTAGTTGCACATGTCCTTCACAATCACTACGCGAACGAACATCATCGTGCCGTACGTCAGCTTAGAACTCGGAGACTTCACGTATGTGCCGTCCTAGAAGATGTACATAACAACCGGTTTTCAAAGTGACTTTATGAAAGTTAGACAAAGGAGAGAGATACACGAGAGATGGGAAAGGCTCAGAGAGAGAGAGAGAGGTAGTTATTCTTTATAGCTAATTCAAATATTACAGGCGTGATTCCGCCTGCGAAGGATTAGGCAGAGTTGTACTCAAGTACACCCACAGTTCTCCAGTATATTCATTTCTAGGTCCCACTTAGTAAGGGGTGGGACAAATCCAAACTCGCGAGCTGCTACTGAGAATTTCATAAAAAAACTCAATAATACTTTGTACGGGCCTATATCAGCCGCGCTTACGACCATTACACTAATGACGCACTAATTCAAATATTTGATCGATTATAAAAAAGTAAAGTTAAAAAGTATTGGAAAGATTGGGCACACATGTTTTAGACGTAGGTAATAATTGATATAAATAAACTCATACTCACTTCCAAAACTTGGCAGTTCTTCATGAGCATATGTTCTCTGGGTATCCTAACGTGTTCAAAGCCGAGAAAACCGTTGTTGGTGCCGTTCATCCCAAGCTTGGCGCCAATCTCGCCAACCTTGATGCCAGGGAGAGGCATGTGGGTCTCTTCGTCCCGCAGCTGGACAATGAACGGGTGGATGCCGTGGCATTGGCCGTTGGAGTACAGTTGGGCCATTACTATGCAATAGTTGGCCGTGTGTGCCACTGGAAACAAGGCGATCTTGGTAATGATAGTTTTATCGGTATACTTAAAAAACTTGTTACATGTTAGTTGACTTTACTGTAATCTCGGAGTCGACTAATCGGGCGATTGGTATAGGTATCTGTATGGCAGCGATAGAGTGCAGGTCCGCTCTGTCATGGGTACTTTCATTTATGCACTAGTTGGCTAACAGATCCGGCCGTTTGGATGCATTTCACTTTCGAGTTGTCTGGTGCAGCCGTACCTATAATATTGGCGATATCAGCAATGCGATTGTAATGCGGTTTGATACGCATATCTTAAGTCAGTTTGCGACCTGACTGTATCGGGTAGGTACAGACTCCAGCAAACGTGCAGCGCAGTCACTTTTAGAGTTAAATATAGCATAGCATAATAATATTAATTTCCATAAATTTTATCTTGTAATGTGTTGACCTTGCCAAGACGTGTCTAGCAGGTGTCTGAGCGTTTGAAGGGGTCCAGGCGCTGGACCACAGCCTGTCACGGTCGTGCCGAATTACACTAATCTCATGACGGTAGCATATAGGGCTAGAGAAAGTGCGGTTTTTAGTCGATAGGAGTCTGACATACCCTACCATCACCCCAGATGGTGGTTGATGCATGAGGATTTTCCGTACGATAAAAAAAGGTGACTGAGCGACAAATTTTTATGTATTGCATCGATATATTATTGTGTATTGCATGTGTAGATGAAGACATTAGAGGGGCGTGCAGTTTTAGAATCACATATCTCTACTAAATATAGTTTATTAGAAGCTTCGAAAATATAGCACAAATTAATCCGTACCTAACAACAGATAAATCAAAACAAACCTTATCGAATACTTATTATGTATATACTTATAATTTACGCAGTGGGCCTTCTTGTTGTAATAAATAAGATTGTGATTTCTCAACACTTATCGACCCCAGGGATACAGATAAGAAATAATAATACGCTTACACCGATAATTTCACATTAATCTTTAAAGAATGTTGTATTGTGTGATTCAAGTGTTAGTGTTAGCATTCGTATGGAGTCAGAAAATAATTACTAACATTAAAAATTGACTATAATAATTGGACTATAGCCTAATCCCTCTCAATATGAGAGGTGACCCGTGCCCAGTAGTGGGACAGTTTAAGGGTTGATGATGATTAAAAATTAAAAATAATTAATAATTTTAGCATGGTCAACGAAGATTACGGAGGTCAAATATACAATTTGAATACAAAATGTCTTGCGGAAATGTTAAAACTTTAGGAAAACACTGAAAATAATAATAATAAAAAAAAATTCGATTTTTACACAGCACCATCTTGTCCCAAACTAAGCAGAGCTTGTATTAAGGGTGAGAAAATGGATATAATATTTATATACTTTTTTTTGGTTAATACATACTAAGAAAAACTTACATCCTCCAGGCCACCATTTGTACGCTGTGAGCGTTGGACTGTGCAGAACAAACTCCTTGGTTTTCGGGTCGTACGTGGCCGTCGTCTCTAGACCGCGGATGAACGTGCCGTGGCCGAGCTCAGTCTACAAGACCAACATTAAGTTAATTATAGCTAGTTACCTAAGATGCATGCAATACCTAGGAGTTATCTTACGAAATACATTTGACGAAAAAGCAACTAAAATATTTTAGATTTAAGATCTTTACATTTAAGTATTTCAAAATGTACAGACGCCAGCAGGTCAAGCTATTCAAAACTGTCAAATTGTCCCAATTGAATATTAATCTTATCGTTTTGTATTAAAGTTGAAAATCAATAAAATAAATTTGTCAGATTGTGGTAGCTTGATGTGCTGACCTCTGTACAAACAAGATAACATGATAAACATGGGTCGTTGTTCTTGTATTTTTTTTAATATCAGTGTCCGTGTTTATTCCACAAATAAAAAAAAAGTATTAGTTATTCTTACTTGTGCGTAAGTGCCAATTATATCCAGGTTGAATGCTCTGCCGATCCAGTATGCTTGCTGCTCCACTGACGCCTGTCCCATCAGCGTGGGTATGAACATGACATAGTGCAGTGTAAGAGGAGAGCCGTCCTGTAGGATGGCTGCGCCGAGGGAGCCTCCGAGGACCGCCCTGTTGGGAAATCCGAGAACTCATGAAATCACTGGACAAACAGTCAAGGGGTAAACAAAATATATTTGAGACGTTTTTACATCTAGTCCCAAACTAAGCAGAGCTGGTACAGTCGACAAAATAATTAAGTATACAGGCCGCTAATTAACATCTGTGTTTTCTTAAAGATTGTGTAATAATGTATAAATATAAATATTTTTGGGACATTTTACACAACACCATCTAGTCCCAAACGAAGCAGAGCTTGTACTGTGGGTACTAGACAATGGATCTAATACTTATATACTTTTTTTTTGTAAATACATACTTATAATACATAAGAAACACCCAGACAAACACAAATACTCATGTTTTACCTACACAAATATTTGTGTCCTGTGGGAATCGAACCCACAACCCCATGATCAGCAGTCGAACCAACTCGAACCGCTAGACCACAGAGGTCGTCAATATGTATCACGCAATATGTGTCAAAACGCAGGTCTTGTAATCTGCTACACATCAAACCCTTTGACGGGTAATTATTTAAATCACAATGTGTGTAAAGATGCAGATTTCGTTCGCTACCTGTATACCAATCTCTTTTGTTGACTGTACTATGGGTACCAGATAATGGATATAATACTTATATACTTTTTTTTTGTAAATTCATACTTATAATACCTACATAAGAAACACCCAGGCAAACAATTAAGTTTATCACATAAATATTTGTGTCTTGTGGGAATCGAACCACGACCTAGTGATCAGCAGTCCGACACTCAAACCACTAGACCACAGACGTCGTCAAAATTTACATTATTAGGGTCCTACCACAACCACATTGCTTATTTATACATATTATTGAATCTGTTTTCGTATGCTGACATCATTCTGTTTGTTTGAAGGGGAAGGGCAATTGTCACCGCACCATTCGTCAGAAACCTTAACATGCTACACCCGTATACCCTAAACAGGTGTACTAGTTTACTTTAGGTCCAGTATACTGTATAATATCAGCGTAGCCTTACATCAAAGAAGCAGTTTCTAGTCATCTTTAAAAAAAAACGTGGGGTTGTTTTTACTCCTATCGTGCCAGTTGCGGTACATTGCGGTGCCGGGCGGCTATGGTATTTTTGGTCGCACCGTCTAAATGAGGCTTTAGTCGGTAGGAGTCCGAGGTATTTCCGTACTTTAAAAAACAACCATAATTTTTTTTAAAGATGACTAAAAACTGCCTCTTTGATCTAAGGTTACGCTCATAATTCATTTCATTCATGCATTCATGACACTAGCCACAACCGTAACAGACTTTGGTCCAGCTCTCTCCTGGACCCTTGGTTGTACTGTACCTGAAGCTCTCCATGCCAGTGTTTTCTTCCTCCTGCAGCCTGCGAATCAACTTGAACAGCAGACATGCTTTCTTTACAGCTAACTCGTATTTTTCCTTGTGACTAAGATACTCTGACGGTACTTCCTCGATGTGGATGCCTTCTCTAAGAACTGTGTCCTCTGTAAAGAATAGAATATTATAAATTTATTTATTCAAGTGTCATGACATTATGTTAGTAAAACTTCAAAACTATGTTAGTAGCAAATTAATGATTTACGTAATTTAATAATTTCTGCACAGACATGCAATATATTGCTGCGCTATGTCATGGGAGATGGCGCAACAACGACTCATATAAGTGCAGTCCAGCCTGTTAGCAATTACGCTTGTAATTGTAAAGAAAGTAGGTATAATTTTATTGCAGGTGCACCAGAAATAAAAATTAAAATATATGTACAGACGCCAGCCTGCAGGTCAACCTATCTAAACCTGTCAAATTTTCTCAATTCAATATGAACCTTAAAATTAAAGTTGAAAATCAATCAAATAAATATGACAGATTGTGGTAGCTTGATATGATGGGCTCTGTACATATACACATATCTAATTATATGAACATTATACATATAATCTGTCACGACAAATTTACATAAAATTTTCTTCTAAAAAAATTTAGTATGTAGTTATTCTAACGACTGAATAACTTTTTGTCGAAAAAAAGAGGTTTAGACTTCTCTTGGGGAACTGCCACTCTCGACATAATAGGCAGATATTATAGATATGTGTATTTAGGTAGGTATTTGAGAGGTCTTTGATTTATCAAAATAACAGGCTTAGTGAAAAATATAATCACTATCACCATAGTATAAAACAAAGGCGCTTCCCGCTGTCTGTCCCTATGTATGCTTTCATCATCAACCCATATACTGTCCCACTGCTGGGCACGGGTCTCCTCTTATACTGAGAGGGATTAGGCTATAGTCCTTAAATAGGGTTAGTCTATGTATGCTTAGATAACTACGCAACGGATTTTGACGCGGATTTTTTTAATAGTGATTCAAGAGGAAGGTTTATATGTATAATATACATGTATGTTATTAGTACAGAAGCCAGCACATCAAGCTACCACAATCTGTAAAATTTCTTTGATTGATTTTCAACTTTATTACAAAACAATAAGGTTCAATTGGGTATATTTGACAGTTTTGGATAGCTTGACCTGCTGCCGTCTGTACATACTTTTACGTAAGATGTTATTTTTATTAAGTATACCAATTAGGTGGCAATCAAACATACGGCCCACCTGATGGTAAGCGGTTACCGTAGCCTACGCTTGTAACACCAGGGGTAGGTATCACTTGCGCGTTGCTGAAGAAGAAAAAGGAATAGTTGGGTTGGCAGTATACCTCATGGTCAAAGTCGTCCCACTGCCAACAAGGTGAAGATGTTTCCTACTTGTTACATAATACAATAGTTTTACATTATTATCGCGGCCTATTGCCCTAAAGGTTAAAGGTAGATAGGTATATATTTGTGCCCATGATAATGTCTTTTTATTTAGGTCGCATGTAATACGGGACAAGCCTATACTGGGCATACATTTTAGCTCCCAGTATTAAGTTTCTAACCAACTGCTCCATCTGGGAAACGAACTCAGGACTCCAATACACGTACTTACTAATTATTTATGAATTATTCATTCACACCATCACGCCTGTATTCCTCGAAGGGTTAGGCAGACCTGTACTTACACCCAACCGTTGCCGTTAACCGAGAACAAACAGCAACTCAGAGCTACTAATGAGAATTTCATAGAAAACTCTATAACACTGCTCTAGCCAATCCTGGGAATAGAGCACAGGGCCTTATAAGCGTAGCTGTCGCGCTTACGAGCACTAGACCAGGCATGATATTATTATAGATATCAATAAAAAAAATATTTTATACATATAATTAAGTATTCGTGTTGCTAAGCTGCTGTTGTAATTGACAGTGATAAATAATAATGGAATGTAATGTACAGTGAAGATCGTTAGCGTTTCGCCACCATTCGACTTTAGCTTCTTAATAATAAGGGTGAAATTTCTTGATGTACCTATTTTGAACTTACATAATGTACGCAAACCGTTATTTTTTTATTTTTTTTATTCTACTAAGTTGGCAAACAAGTATACGGCCCACCTGATGGTAAGCGGTTACCGTAGCCTATAGACGCTTGCAACACCAGGAGTATCACTTGCGCGTTGCCGACCCTTGATTGAAAGAGGAATAGTTGGGTTGGCAGTATAAGGGTCAAAGTCCCCCCACTGCCAACACAACGTGTTGTGGAGCACTGGCAACCTTGCTCACCGTAAGAAACACAACACAGCTCAAAGCAATGTTATTTTACTTCGATTTTCTGCAAGGCGGAAGTACTTCCCCAGTCGGGCAACTCCGATTTGAGTGGAATTACTTCCACTATGCCCTACCTCTCTTAAAATTATATAATAGGCAATTTCATAACAATTGCCATTTATTTTGACTTATATTTTTGCTAACTTCATTCATAGCTAATCCGATATTAGTAGCGTTTCTTTCACGGAATAGATTAATAAATAAACTTTATCTATTCCGTGGTTTCTTTCGTTGTTAGGCCCTAGAAGCGGCGTTCAGGTTTTATAACCAATACTCGTTCAGTGTGAAATTGGCATGTTATTTCCCAGTAGGCAGCACCCGTGCTCATCATACGCGTGCCTTCAGAAAGGATGCAGGGGAAGGTCTTGCTAATGGATGGGGTCCAGAGAGAGCTGGACCATAGCCTGTCATGATCGTGGTGAATTGCCAGGACTATAGGCCGAGTGAGGGAAAGTGCGGTTTTTAGTCCGTACGGGTCCGATATACCCTGCCACCTCGCCAGAGGGCGGATGCTATGATGATTTTCCGTACTATAAAAAAACGGCATGTCACTTGAATCAAGTTTTATTGTTTAAAATTTATTTGATTTGCATGCCGCTGTGAAGGTGACACATGGTAGCAACTTTGTGCCGCGGTTCTAGCATATACTATATTTTATTATTAGGACTAATGTAGACAATCAATAAAAATCATCGATTACGCCAACTTTCAGCTTTAGTCGGATTTTTTTTTATTCTCAAGGCGTTTTTGACCTGCCTAACACTAATAATATCATAATTTTGTTCATACCACTGTAACTGTAAGTAATGTTTTAATCAACACTACGACCTTGCTTAATAATTTTATTAAAAGTTTCCACATATTTTTGCACGTGTTTGTAAAGACCCTAAAGGTTACACCACATACGTCATGCTCAATACTCATATACCGACGGTACTACTACTGTTTATAGTCTAATATTCTTCACTCGTAAATATTCTAGCTTTCTCTTCGGATTAACATCTAATCGGTCATACTTGCTCCTATTTTCATACAACCGACTGTTTGTGGGACGTTGCGTTAAAGTCACGGAATATACTTTAACCACGGAATATCTATTCCGTGGTTAAAGTACTATACTATTTTTGTCGGACTGATTTTAGACAGGCATCTGCTTTGGGCATTATAGTCTGCTGTTACTACTGATGTCCCAAGGACAACCTACGTTTTAATGTCTTAGAAGTAACGAAAAATCATCATCAATAAATTTCGATCAGACATCAAATAAGTTGTGATACTTATTTGATGTCTTGAAATTGAACTCTGAATCAGATAATTATTTGCAAAAATAAGTTTTAAGTGCAGACAAACTGACAGACATGATACTTTCGCATTTACTATATTAATATGGAAAAGTAGGAAAGTAGGGATGTAAAAAGTGACTTTTTTGTTCTTTTGATGTTATGTACCTATATCGACGTGCATGCAAGTAGGTACATAGTTAGTGAGAGACTTTTAAAGTACTTACCTTATTAAATTTAGTTTCGTAATGGGTTAAACTGGTTAGTAATCTTATATAAGGTATTATTTGCATACAATATATTTTAGCATTATTTAACGTAATTTCACATTCATATACATAAATACTGTAAAAATCGACCATGAACATGAACCTTCAAAAACAGACACGCGATTTGCATAGAGTGCATTTAATCTGCAAAATGTTGGTGCTGTAAAATATTTTAATAAGGACGCCTCAAAGCTGATTGCTGGAGCTGTATGAAAATCTGCTTACAAATCCCCAGGCCCCGACCCCCAACCAATCGGCCAAGCTATTCAATACTTAGATTTTATCTCAGACGAACTGAGGATTTCTTCCAACCCGCACTAGGCTAGCGTGGTGGTCTATAGCCTAATCCCTCGCAATCTGAGAGGAGACCCGTGCCCAGCAGTGGGACAGTATATGGGTTGATGATGATGATGAACTGAGGATTTTACAGCAGGCAGGTACTGTTTAGTTGTGTCACCTCTGATTGGTTGTCATTGGACCATAAGTATATATATCTACTTAAGCGGAGTATAATCCTGTTTTCATTATATTGATTTCTGACACTTACGCATCTAGGTACGTAAGACGGACGGATTTTATCGCGTGTTATATTTAATAATAATCCCGACGTTTCGGTACCTTTATGAAACACGATAAAATCCGTAAAAAGAAGTTTTATTCAAATGTCTAATAAATATTTGCGAAAAAAACTCCACAGTTTTCATTAAAGTAATTCCCAAGCGGCGGCACCAGACCGCCTTCCAATGTTGCCACAAGACTCTGGTGTGAGATGATGGCACTAGATGGTAACCATTACAGGAGAAACTGCCAGCCTGTGGGCTGGCAATTTCCAAGGAACTGGTACTTCGCTGGTTTTCCGTGTCTATAATTTCCCGCGCTCTGGTCTTAATTATTCGGTTTGATTGACGCAGTGATAGAGGCAGAGACGTCTCTATAGCCCATGTATGGCCCGTGTGCAATTATTACCCTACCGAACTCAGAATACAAAAAAATCCTAGTGTGATTAAAAAAAATCGCATTAATTTCGTGCAATAATCAATTACATAGTATAAAAAAAGTCGCTAACAGGTTAAGATGTGGGATTGTGTGTTTGTGATATTTTTTTGGTGCCAACCTTTGGTCCGTGATATCACGCCGAAATCGACTTTAATGCTAAATATAATTCGGTTATATTAAGACTTGTAACTACATAATTAGAAAATAAATAGAAAAAAAAAACAATACCATTGTGAAATCTAGAATAAGTTTGTCATTGTGAGGAGAAATAAATAACTATTATTATTATTATTATAATTATCTGGGTATTATTTATATAAGAAAAACTAGATACTTGTTTTGCTTGCTTTTGCGGCGCGGAAGCAGTAGAATAATAACAAAGTGTCGCTGACTCGCTGTAGGTACCTACTATTATAGTATAATTAATAAATAAAAGTACCTATTTTCTCAAGTTTCTACCTTGTGAGTTCATTGATCCGTAATGCAGAAGCGTAATGATGCGTGCGATTGCAAATTGGGTGCAATTATGGCAGGATTGGTCTGTTTTTGCAATAGTTACAGGTATAGCTATGTTTGCAGATAATGAAAACTGCAGATTAAATTTTTTTAAGGTATGGCAAGGGCATCGCGGACTTTCTGAAGCCTTGCGTGACCCATAGAGGTATTTAGGACTCTAGCTAATCCACCCTAGGTTTAGGTATCTTCCAGGGCATCGCGGTTATAAGTCCGCTCTTCCTTAAGTCCTGGCGCTCCCGGCTCCGGACATCTTCATCTACCCGTCTCTAAATTCTACTGGGTACCGGTTACACCTACTGCTTGCCACTTCTTATCATATGTAGATCTGACAATGATATTTCATTCAAATTATACTGAAGAAGTGACTAACGCTTTAGCGCAATTCTGCATAAGATGGCCTACCGAAAAATAATTAATTACTTGATTTATTTATTTGATAAATATTTTAATTTATTTTATCACTATGGTAAGGTACACTCGTGTAGGTATTATGTAATCCTGAAATAACACTCCACTTTAAGATTTAATGAATTTAATGGGTTTATCTTGGTTGGAATTAATAAGTAAAGTATTATCTGAAATTATCAGTAATTAACTAATGAATCTGAATTATCAGGATTGACTGACAGTAATGGTGTCTGACCAAAGGTTAGTTTTCGCTATAGCTGATTGTTCTGCTTTTGCCATAACCTTTTAGCTAAAGTTGAAGGTTCCATCATACTTAGAAATTGTGGAATAGGTACAGACGCTAGCAGGTCAAGCTATCAAAAATTGACAAATTTGAAACTGTCAAATTGAATACGAACCTTTTTACTTTGTATTAAAGTTGAAAATCAATCAAATAAATTTGACAGATTGTGGTAGCTTAATGTGCTAGCCTCTGTACAAAGTATTGGATTAAAAAAAAGTAATAAGTTGAATTTGTTGGCAATAATAAGAAAAAAAGATCCATGAACTTGTTTATTTTAAATTGTTTGGCTGCTATTTGTATCAGTTGATACAAATGTTTTATTGTTTGTTTTGTCTCACTGACTGAGACCTCATTATAGCATCATGATCTTTTTTGACTACATTACTTCAACTGCCCCATGAATGATGCAAAACTTTGGTTTTAATTGAACATTTGGCTGGTTTACGCCAAAGTTGAATGTGCTGTTTTTTAATGTACAGTCAACCATAATATTATGATTGCTTTACCACCCTTAGAATGAATTTTGTTTACATATCACCCGGCAACAAGGTCTATTCTTGCTTACAAGACCAAGTGACAGTAACATAATGAGCCTTAGTGAAAATTAATTTGGATGGAAGTTTTTGTCAAAAGTGGTGAAGCAATTTTATGGTTGACTATACTAGGTGTATTATATCTCAACAAACAGTTAAAATATATTTAAGATTTGTTGAGTAATCTAATTATGTATTATTATAATATGTTTTTGTTTATTTATCTTGGTATAGGTACTTTGTATACCCATAAATAACTTTACTTCTTTGATTCAGACATTTAAGATAGATTATAATCTGTCTGGTCATAACATGGATAATTATCCATGTTATGACCAACACATAATAAAAACTCTACATATTTTTTACCCCTACAACTCCACTTGGACAGCACCTGGTTCATAGAGGTGGATTTAGCATAGTATCTCTACCTACCTCTTTGTGGAATAAAAGTTTCATGTTATGACTTCAATCAATCAATATAATGTTGTCCCAACATTAATATTGTTAATAAATCAACAGAAGCATATTTAGATAACAAAGGTTTCAATTGCATATTCAACTTTGGACTCTGTAAGTAGGTATGATTTTTGTATAAACATAATAGATAGGTATATTATTATTGAACCAAAGACCAATACTTGAATCAAGTTAAACAACTACTTTGGGCCGATTCTGATATCACCAGATTATCAAGACATTTATCAAGACAATAAGGTGATTTGATACTTTTATAAATATTCTATACCTACAAAGTACAAATTACTCTCATAATTAAAGTTACCTTGAGATGTAGATCTCTTACCTTTAGCCAGTTTTATTGTGTCTGTATTGTTTGTGGTTAGAATTCTATGTTGTCTTACTAAATAAGATACTTAGCTTTGATTATATTTATTCAAAGATAGGTACTCAGATTGTTTTTTTTGTATGACTTGACTCCATAACAGCTATGATAATTTTCTTTTACATTACTAAGTTTTTAGCACTGTCTCTCATATAATAATTGTAATTTGAATAAATACTATGTGTCCGTCAGAGTACTTACTGGGTAATCTTTTAAGTCATTGTAAAATATATATCCTGTATTTATATCAATATTATGTTGTGCACATAGTATTTTGTAATCAGGACTAGTTGACACCAACAGGTATTTGTAGTATTAATTAGCAATACTAGTTTTATATTACGAAATTCACAGTAATCTAAAGAAACTAGGACAAAGCAAAAATAATTAACCCTATACAATGTGTTAATTAAATAGATAACTATGTTAATTCTTACAGTCAACCTTAATAAGTAGATTAATATAAAGTTTTAAGTAAAAGTACAGTTAGGTAAAGGCAAAAAACCGCTTTTTATAATAATTTGATCATATTGTAAGTACTTACAATGTATGTGCCACCTAGTAAACATTACAAAAAACAAGCCAAGGGTCTAATTACCTCGTCTCCTTCTCTCCTCAGTCATCTGAGGGCCTCCATCCAACAAATTTGTAAGTTCTGTTGTATTGAATGTGCATTTCTCCCTTTCTCTTAATAAATCTGGGTTAATATTAGCGGAATTGTTCATTGTAACGTCAGATAAAATACACTAAAACCACGACGGCCTCGTCTAGCGGTGCTCGGGCAACTGACCAAGCAACAAGCAAGTGTCGAAGTCACACACAAAATATTCAGACGATTCGACGTACCGCGGGTAACGTAATCTGTACAAGTTTTGCGTGACGAAATCAAGCCTCCGCTTCGTAGTACCTACATGTTGCTCAAACAGAAAAAACTGGTTTATAAGATGGATCCTTTATGCTAAAAATATTTGTTTTAATTATATTAGTTGGCTGTCGTTCGTTATCAAAGTTTTATGAATGAATACAGCTAAAGATAAATTGAATATGCATTTAATAGTATGGCTTTTAATTAATATCAATGCGTCTGTAAAAAATAAGTTAATTGTACAGTTCACAATTCTGTAATTAGAATAAAATCTCAAATTCACAATGGAACAGGGACGTTGCTTTTTTGCACTATTGACTATTCCGTCCGTTTAAAAACATTTTCGATTTTCAAGTTTTTGTCCAACAATCAACAATGAACAATCAACCAACAAATCAACATTATATATATCATTCATTTTTGACCTTGACTGACTTGACAGTTGACCTCACCTGACTGACGTATTATTAAAATTAATAATAAAATACTTTTTTTTTTTTCTTGATGGCAATTGAGTCAATTTATTACTTATTTTAGTAGTTACGCTACATCAGATATGTCAATGTCAATTTAATTAATAATTTATTATTGTCAAAATGGAGGTGTGGTGGTGTTCTTCAAAAAGGTTGACCACACCCTATTGGTTTAAAAGTTGTTTTCAAGAGATCTGAAAATTCCAAATTTCCTTCCTAGAAATTTAGACAATTAGGCTAAAGGCTACTTAGACAATTACAAAGACCGCCTTGCAACCCATACGAACCCTTTAACCCAAGCGCTGTTGCAACCAAATGCAATTAAGAGACATAAGAGAGCCGATGTGCTGCCTGACTAAGGGGAGTTAGGGGAATGGCCCTACCTCGCCAAAAGGTTTTGTGATGGAAAGGTGTAAATGATGGTTTTGATAAAACCATCATATACACACATCCCATCTGCTCATAGTCTGGGTGACTGATTGCAGATTATAAGTTTTTTTTTTGGTACATTTTACACAGCACCATCTAGTCCCAAATTAAGCAGAGCTTGTACTATGGGTACTAGACAATGGATATAATACTTAGATACTTTTTTTTATATAAATATATACTTATAATACATAAGAAACACCCAGACAAACACAAATACTCATGTTTTACCCACACAAATATTTGTGTCCTGCGGGAATCGAACCCACAATCCCATGATCAGCAGTCCGGTACTCGAACCACTAGACCACAGACGTCGTCAGTAGCTTAGTTATAGAAAAAAAAAGAGTCGTCTTGAACGCAGGTTTCATGACTTCCGGTCTCCCGAACAAGCCGGTTTCCAAAAAGATTTTAATACCATAGACCACATCCATACACTTCGATAGCTTCGACAGGTTATACAGAAGATGGAGTTAAAGCTGCTTCTTTGCTTAGTAGCGTTTGTGGACTATGAGAAAGCCTTCAATTCGGTTGAAACTAGCGCGTTGCTGCAATTTCTGCAGCAATGCCACATTGACTATCACTACAATGGTGTTAAACTGCGAATATACGAATATACGAATATACGAAAATGCCCAAGCCCCAATACTCAATGACCTCCTGAACGGAATGTCTCAACAGGTGGGGCTTAAAATAAATATGGGCAAGACAAAATATCCGTTGGGAGCGTTGTTCTTAAAGTTGTTGACCTATGTATATCTACCTAGGATTTGTCCAGTTAGGTACCCAACGTCGAGAAAGAAGTTACTCGTTGAATTTGACTCTGCTTGGGAGCATTTGGAAAACTGTGCAACGTCTTTTCGTGAACTATACCACTGTGTCATAAGACAAAAGTCTTTCACCAGTATGTAGTACCAGTGATGACATAATTCTAAATTATGGCACAGAGATGTGGTCACTCACACTGGGCCTCATAAGTATGGAGGGTAGCGGTAAGGAGGACTTTATATGTGTATGAAAAAGTGTCCGTCGAAATGCGTTAAATTAGGGTGGCGCTACAATCGTAAAAATTTTTTTTAGGTTATGCTTACAAAATTATTTTGGACTTTGTAAATGGTTGAAGGTTTGTACTGTAGTGTTACTAACTACTTTAGTCAACAAAAATAATAAATTTATCAACTTAGCACACTTCAATCCGTCTACAACTGCAACATTCATACCATACACTTTTGCTACGCTAGCGCCATTCTGGAAGGTTTTTGAACTTTACAGCTGGACACTTCTTCAACTTGTCCATATATGATAGTCCTCCTTACCTCTACCCTCCATACTCATAAGGAAGCCAAGGTCACTCAGCGAACAATGGAGAGACCCTGCTTGGAATTTCTCTACGTGATAGCGTGACTGAATCAGAAACAAGAACTGAAAGGATTAGTAAGCTGGAGTAGCAGAGAGCGGGGCACATAGCTCGTAGTACTGATGCTCGCTGGGGCAAAAAGGTCTTGAGTGGAAACTACGCATCACACCACAACCACGTAAGACAGCTTTTAACGAGATGGATAGACGATCTGGTAAAAGTTGCTGGGAGACGTTGAATGCAGGTGGCATATAACCGGTACCCAAGGAAGTCTATGGGGTAGGCCTTTGTTCAGCAGCCACAGGAGGTCCCTTCTGTGGCTGATATGATTATGTCAAAATGGAAATATTATCCATTTGTAAGGTAGGATAATTATGGAGAATCTGAGAGAATCATCTTTTGTGACAAGTTGAAAAAATACACAGTACCTATTGAAGAGGTAATTCATAATCGCCTAAGCCACTTTGAAAATGATTAGTAAGATATTGTAATATAAAAAGATTAACAAAATTTTGATAACATTTTATAACACGTTCTAATTTTCTAATCTACTCAGTACTACGTAAATGTAAGATAATTGTGTAGTATGTTATTAATCGCCTAAGACTTGATTTAGTATTTTAGTAACCAACATTACGGCATCACTGTTATAGTACGCCATATTTCTTTCTTGTATGCGTTGGAGCTCACCTAGTCAAGATGAGGTTAGTTTTGTGAAATAAATATAATTTCTTCGTGTTAAATGCTCAATTTGATCAAGTTTTAATTGTTTTAGCAATCGGGAATAATGTTAAACTTTTTTTGTTGTTGCGGATATAAAGTTTCGGCTGAATAACTTATCAGCACGGCTCACCAAGCCATGTGGTCATACGTGATATTTTTTTCGTTTTCAGTTCCCTCAAGCTGCAGAAGAGGCTTGCAGCCTCTGTTATGAGATGCGGTAAAAAGAAGGTGTGGCTTGATCCAAATGAGATCAATGAAATCGCAAACACCAACTCCAGTAAGTACCCACACTTACTATGAGCGGCGTGCATGATCCTGATAAACCTACCGTGATGTCGATAGTAAACAAACTGTTCTTAGTGAAAAATCAAAAGAACCCTCCTTCAAGGTCAAGGGAAATTAATACAGTACAATATTGATTTGGGACATGTATACCAAATGGATGATTTTTGTTTTGTCTTTAATTTCTTCAATTAAGTACTGCACTATTTCGTGGATTCTAGGTGCTTTCTATTTTCTTTAGTCTTCAGGAAACAAAAGTCAACTTAAAGAAAGAAGTGTCAATAAGGCAGTGCTCACTTCTATTTCGCTTTTTCTATATTGCAGTCTCTTGTGACTTCTAGCAGATTGTTCAACAATATACCACAATTTCCAGGACAGAACATCCGTAAGATGATCAAGGATGGTCTCGTCATCAAGAAGCCTGTAGCAGTCCATTCACGTGCCCGCGTCCGCAAGAACACTGAGGCCCGCAGAAAGGGACGTCATTGTGGATTTGGTAAAAGAAGAGGTACTGCAAATGCTCGTATGCCACAGAAGGTGAGTTTTTGCATTTATTTTGATATTCACAGTTTCTTAGAGGTCTATCAGCCTCCCACAGATGAACACTGGTTTTGTCCATCTGACATTGGATTAGAAGATAAACAAACTTCTAATCCAATGCCATTGACCATGCTGATAATATTATTTGAGTGCCAAATTAAAATGGCCATAAACAAATGTTTTTGATTTTCTTCATAGTGCATTTTTTGAAAGCTTTCGTAATTTAATTCAAGTGTAAATTGGCATAAATATCATGAAGTTAACAGAAATAAGTTTTTAACCAGGGAGGGTTATAAAACTTAGTTATGTCAACTGCACAAACTCAATTAATATTTAGACATGAAGCAAATACTGGTACCCAATTTTAATAATGTAGATTAGAACTTCAAAATCCAAGCTAAAATTTGTGAAGAAATAAGGAAAGAAAAGTGTCAAATGAGGCAGTGCTCACTTCTATTTAGCTTATTCTATGATGCAGTCTCTAGTGACTTCTAGCAGATTGTTCAACAATATACCGGTGTAATTAAATTACTTATACTCTAGTAAGAATATAGGTATTTAATAATGAACTAATCTTGCCAGGACAATATTTACTCAAAATTTTCATTGTTTTTCTTCAGGAACTCTGGGTCCAAAGACAAAGGGTTCTTCGTAAGCTACTCCTCAAATACAGAACAGCTAAGAAGATCGACAGACATCTATACCATGCTCTGTACATGAAGGCGAAGGGTAATGTGTTCAAGAACAAGCGTGTGCTCATGGAGTACATCCACAGGAAGAAGGCTGAGAAGGCTAGGACTAAGATGCTCAGGTACCTGTCACTCTTTTGCTATTTACTTACCATAAACCAACCCATGTCTGCTAACTCTTCCATCTGTAAAGTATTTAGTTTATAGTAAACATAGACACTAATTAACAATTAGATTAACACACAAAAATCTTTGTCATAGGAGATTTTTGTGTAATTATGATAAATTTCAATAGGGCTTCAGGCTGCCCATGTTTGTTCAGTGATATTTGTTATCCATGCATTAAACCAAAGCTATAAACTTATCTAATATTATTTATTTTAGTATTCAAATAAGTACAGTAATGGTTTAATCTTAAATGTTCCTTTTGTGCCTTTTTATGTCATTTTTTTAACTATGAGCGCAAAAAAGCAAATAATATATTTTTATTTTCCAGTGACCAGGCTGAGGCCCGCCGCAACAAGGTCAAGGAGGCACGCAAGCGACGTGAAGAGCGTATCGCCGCCAAGAAGGAGGAGTTATTGCAGACGTTCGCGCGGGAAGACGAGGCCGCGGTCACCGCCAAGAAGTGAAGGGCTGTTTGTAATTAATACAAAAAAAAAATGATCCAATAAATTATTTTGGGTCCATATTTGTGTTTTAATTACATTCCGAGGAGTATGACTTTGTATGGCGCCCAGGTCACAGACGACACATGAAGACAGTTCGGGCTTTTGCATTGTCAAGACTTCTCAGGAGATTCTATCCCATTGCGAAGACTATTATTTTCTTTTCTGCCATGGTCACTTGCTTTACAAATAGAAATCTTTCTGAATTAAGCATTTCATATGACTCACAGGTTAACAGATTTTTTCTGTGTAGTATAAAATAGTGTAATGTAGGTTTGTAAATTACATTACACAATTTTCAATTTGGAAAGAAACATCTGTATTTCTGTATTTTCATCTTAATAAAAACGAAAAAAAAGCATGAAATACATCATGAGGTGTACCTGCAGTCTACCGCCTGTACCTGTACCTCTTAAGTGGAACCACAACTGGAAGATATTGTTGTGGAAGTGACAACGGAAACCGCGCTTGTACGAGTACTCCACTCGCGGTTCACTATCTTGAACGCGATGTCTTCGTACGGAGGGCCAGCGCGGAATCGGAGCACTGCGAAGAGTCGGGATTCTCCGGACATTGTTTTAGTGAGAACTCGGGCGTGGCGTTCTTGTCTATAAGGTCCGGGTAGAATATGTTGAACTTGTAGCCCTGTACAGCCCTGTACCATCTTAGGTGGAGGGTTGTCCATGTCATAGTGTGTCTGGTTGTACTTGTTCCATTCGAAGCACGTGTGCACCCGGTTGAAGTATCTTGGTTTCCTCGGACGATACTTGTGGGCCCAGAGGCAAGGCTGGTCGGGCAGACCGTGCTCCACGCTGAACTGCGCCTCGTCGTTGGAGGCGCCCATGACGCGACGCGCCTCGCGCTCCAGCGCGTCCCTAGTGGTGGCAGGCGGCGGGGCCGCCGGGGCCGGGTCGTGCGCGCCGCGTGCAGGCGCGCGCGCATGTAGGCCAGGCGCTGCGCAGCCGCCGTCGGCTCGGCCTTCGTCTTGGGACTTTGTTATCCGTGCGCGTGCGCTGGCGAGTGCGCTGGTGAGTGCGCGGGAGAATGCGCGGGCGCAGACGCGGCGGCGAGTGCAGGCGCGGGCGCGGGCGCGAGCGCAGTATAAGCTGACCCGACAGACGTCCTGGAACCCGATTGTAGCACCACAAAGCATCAAAGGAGTTGTGCGACTAACGAATAGCAAATTTTTTTTACATTATTATTATTATATTTTTAAATTCTACGGACTCGTGTAAACCATATTTTAGTATATTATACAAAAATATGGTTATATTATTACTACCCGCACTATGGGCGTAGCTAGCAAGCAGGGTGGGGAATTTAAAAATGCTTTTTATTTACTGACCTAACCTGTGAGGGTTTTAGTTTACCAAACGAATAATTGAAAATAGATTTTTTAATGCTAGATGGCATAAGCATTTCCTAACTGATGACCTCTGAGAAGAAACACCGAAACAAACTGAGAGAATCATGGTCTCTTAAAGTCCAGACAATAATATTAAATAATATGAGTGTCACAATGCAGGGCAATGTCTAAAGTGGCCTTTTGAAGAAAGAGGCACAGCTGCTTTATGTTACGAACGATCAATGCCAGCCGACGGCACGCATGCATAGGTACCTAGTCATTGGGTAGCTCGACAAACGTTGCACGATGATACCAGATCGGCATAGAACATTATTTGCGTTTAAAGCGTCATAGAAAATATCTCAAAGCCACCAGATGGTTAAAAACTTTGAATATTTTGTAGACAGCTAGTCTATAATAATATAGTAGGTACTCATATTTATGCATTTTTTGTTTAGAGTAGGTAAGTTTTTTTTTGAATTAATTTACTTTGAATATTATTGTAAAATATTTGCCAATAAGGTCCATCTAATATATAAAATTCTCGTGTCACAGTTTTCGTTGCCATACTCCTCCGAAACGGCTTGACCGATTTTGATGAAATTTTTTGTGCTTATCGGGGAGGTCTGAGAATAGGCCAACATCTATTTTTCATACTCCTAAATTTTTTTTTTTTATGGCAAAGCAACGTTTTACGGGGTCAGCTAGTTTGGTATAAAATTATCATTACAATGTCAGTTTACAATTCATTTTGTAATTACTTTGGTAATAAACCTAAACTTTTAGCTTCGAGTTTGGGACCAGGGTGAGGCTGATGCATGCCTTGCCCCACCGTGGGTACGTGCCCATGGCCCGCACTATCTAAATATGAAATAGCATTTTTAGTCAAGACCAATCCAACATTATTTTAAAAAATATCGGAAGTAAATACCCGTAGTAAAAGGGATAATAGGAGGCTATGTGTAGTTAATAATGTCCAATACGGCTCTTATGCCTAAAAGCGTATTTTATTTGGCCCTAGCATTATGCAGCCACATTCCACAGCCTATCAAAAATGACAGTACTTAGGTATCGACCTGTATAAAAATAATTTAAAATGCTTCTTTTAAACAATTTCGGAATTTATGACTGATAAACTGTGACTACGATCGTTTGTGTTGTAACAATACAAATGTTTTAAATTGCATAACCTTGTCATTGAATTTCTTGTAAGACATCACATCGAATTGAATTTATCATTGTATCCAACTGGTTTTCATGTAGGTGTTAGGTATTTATCTTCATTGACATGGCAACCAGATATTTGCATTTCAGTCATCTGGTAGAGTTATATGATGGCCATTTATATATTTACCATACCACAACATATACATATAATGTATTCTTTCAAATAAATTATTCTTATTATATAATCGATTTTATTATTGAGACTAATTTGGTAGTCGATCTATTTAGCTGTTTAATTTTCGACGTAACATAAGATTATGCTGTTAACAATATTACTTTTATTATAATCGTCCTATCCGGATGAACATAGGGACCATTGACCAGGCATAAATCCATACTCCGAGTTGCTACCTATCTACTGAGAATTTAATAGAAAAACCTAATAGCAACTCGACCTGGGAATCAAACCCAGGACCTCTAGTGTAGCAGTCGTGCTTACGTCTACTAGAATAATGAAGCAGTTTTTAAAGAAAGTATTTTAAAGGTACCATTTTTTTATACCTACATAAGTATGAAGCTGTTTTGAAATCAGTGCATGACTTTCGAAAAGTAGATTGGTGTAAAAATACATAATTATTATACATACTTATTTTATATACATTCTACCTACTTGTATGAAAATACTGCATGCAATATTTTCTGATAGCTTTACTGTACAGCAGCTAATGATGTTGCTTAGAATTTTCTCGTTATTTTCAAGGCTAGATTAACCGATGGAAAGACCCGAGGTAAAACCGGAACAAAGCCTAGGTTATATTTAATTAATTTAATAATAATAAATATTAAGGCACATTTTTAAAAAGCATCGTCTTGTCCTAAACTAAGCAGTGCTTGTACTATGGGTAGGTACGAGATAATGGATAGATATAATACTTTTTGGTAAATAAATACTTATAATACATTAGAAACACCAAGACCAATCCAAAAACTTATGTTTATCACATAACAATTTGTGTCCTGTGGGAATCGAATTCGTGACCTAATGATCAGCAGTCCGACGCTCGAATCACTAGACCACAGACATAGTCAAAAATAATATTGTAGAGCTTTAGATTCGGCCCTGTTAGTTATAAAACATTCTCCAACCGCGGTTGACGTATTCCCCCACTCGAATCCAAGCTTAACTCGACAGTCATCGCAGAGTAGTAGAAGGCGTAGGTATACTAATGACAATCATACTAGTGTATACATTAAAGTTGAACGTGCACTTATAAATATAAACATGGGCAAGGTCAACGTGGATTTGGCACGAGAAAGAGCGAAATGCTCTTTTAACGTGAAGGAGCTAACTTACTTCTTGGATGGCGGCAGAGACAAAACATTGGAAAGGAAGGAGAGAGGTAAATGACCTTTAATCTTTTTGAGTACAGATTCGTCTCGATTCCAACACAAATACATATATGTTAATTGAAAGTTCATATTGTTGTTATCTATTATTTGCTACGTTCATTGATTTATGTTTTTGTTTTAATACATTTATGCTTAGATATTTTTGAAAATATAGAGTAGGTAGGTATTCATCGTCAACTCATATACCGTCCCAGTGCTGGGACGGGTCTGCTCTCAGATTGAGACTAATGAGAGGGGTTGGGGTACAATCCACCACGCTGGCCTAGTGCGGGTTGGCAGACTTCACACACCGTCGAGAAAATTCTTTAAGGCATGCAAGTTTCCTCACGATGTTTTCCTTCACCGTTTTATGCGAGTGATAATTAATTATTAATATGCGCATGAATTCGAAAAGTCAGAGGCCTTGGATTGGAACTCGAGACCTTTGACTTGGCAGTCCAATGGTCATATCAATAGGCTATCACTGCTTCTTTATATATAGACTGCTAATACAGAATATTATTTTAAATAAATTATAATTAGTTGACCGGATAGCACCCGTGCAATGCACTCGTTCTCTAATGGCCAGTTTCAATAACGAATCTATCAGTAGATTTCCTTACTATGGATAGGATTTTGACATAACGTCCATACAAGTAATGTCCAATATCTAGTAAGCTAATCTACCGACGGATTTGATATTGAAAACGACCGTTAACCTCTAGATAATAAACTTAGTCATTTAAATTTTATTGCTGACTTACTTTGATGAGTTATTGTGGGTGGGTGGATTAATTCTCACTAAAACTAGGTATTGACTCTTGGATGTATATTCCCTGTATAAATTATGTAGGTATGAGTACCTACTCATACCTACATAATTTAAGTCTAGCGCCGTCAAAGTACCCAACCAGATTGCGTTGAGCTCTCAAACATTCTACAAGTGGAGATCAAGAATAGCATCACGAGTTGTAGGTACATAAAGTTATAATATACCTACTATCCATATTCATACATCTCATCTATCTTGTCCATCTATCGATATTCCAAGGCTATTATTTCAACATGACTTTATTTGTAATAATCACTTCCATAGGATAGGATGTGATTATAATAAATCTAAGCTGTCGCAAGCTGCAGTGGCAGTTGACTGGTCACGTCGGGAAACCAAATATTAGATTCAAGACAGTGTGTTATTGAGTGGAGACTCCTAGAGAGACCACGTATCCACTGGCTAGGGCTTTCGTCCCTGTTTAGTCGGTCTCAAAAATTCCGAGTCTCCACGATTTTTTTATATTTACGAGACTAGATTGATATTTTGAGACTACCTTTTTGAATTGTTGAAGAACAACATGGATTTTTAACAACCAACATGTGACGTAATAAAATGTGGAAGGTCTTTTTGAAAACGGGGCTACAGAGGGAATACCTACAGATACCATTGCTAAATTATTTAATATCTAGGTATCCTCCCACTGGCGAGAAGCAGAGAGCGAGAGAGTTTTTTCAAAGCGTGTTACTACCGTGGTGTTACTTTTGTAACAAAATAAGTTGCTCAACGTGTTTCGTTTTCTACTGGCTCGTTGTAGAAATAATAAAAACTGGTATCTGACACTTGTGCAAATAAAAATAAATATTCTTGGACAATTTTACATACCTAGCACCATCTAGTCCCAAACTAAGCAGAGCTTGTACTATGGATGGATTTATTACTTACTTATATACTTTTTTTTTGTAAATATATAGGTATTAGACTTTAAAATAAAACTAAGTTTACTTATAAGGTTTTTATCATGTTATATTGTTATTATTATTTTCCCGAAGTTTCGGATCCTTTACAGCATTCATGATCACGGGTAGGCGGTTTGAGGACATCTACAATAGGTAGGCGCTCGGCTGCATCACGTTTCACGCAGTTTCTGTGACAAGGGAGTGGTACCTACAGATCTTGTTCTCGTGCAGTACATGCTTGACATCTTGAAGCTCTGCAGCCAGCTGTTGCGTCCCACGTACGTGCTCATTCATTTCAGAATTGTTCCAGAAAGCAGTTTTATTGCCAAATGTTCCAAGAGTCACAGACAAAATTGGCTTTATCTTCAAGCATAACATCATCATCCATACACTGTCCCACTGCTAGGCACGGGTCTCCTCTCACAGAATGAGAGGGATTAGGCTGTAGTCCACCACGCTGGTTTAGTGCGGGTTGGCAGACTTTCTCGACGGCGTGTGGCCGTCGAGAAAATCTCTAAAGCATGCAGGTTTCCTACGATGTTTTCCTTCACCGTTTCAGTTTGGCAGACTTCACACACCGTCGAGAAAAATCTCTAAGGCATGCAAGTTTCCTCACGATGTTTTCTTTCACCGTTTTATGCGAGTGATAATTAATTATTAATACGCGCATGAATTCGAAAAGTCAGAGGCCTTGGATTCGAACTTGAGACCTTAGACTTGGCAGTCCAATGGTAATACCACTAGGCTTTCACTGCTTTTTCTTGTTCTTACCACCTGTCAAGTGCCATATACCTGTACAAAATGTAGGACTATGCAAGTTTTTATTGTGATTGTGGTTTCTCATATTCGCGCTGAGTGTCAAATATTTTTTCCCGAGTTTCAGAAATTCATCGAGACTGAAAGCCATAGGCAGTGTAGCAATACCTACTATTACTATTACAAAATATGTTTATTCAGCTGGTTTATTTAAATAAGTGTTAACTTAGGTACTTGTCATTGACAATGGCCGATGTGGCCGGAGGGCGGCCAACGGCCTTTCGCAGAACTGATTTAAGTAGATCAGTTGCCAATGATTCTAGACTATAATCAGATATATGTACATTTTACAAATGTATGCTCACTAGGCAGTAGATACCATATTTATTAGGAGCGTCGATCGGATCGGATGACATGAGTGTTGGCAGTGAAATTTATTGATGATTGTTAGAGCTCTTGAGCTTCGAATACAAGTGAAATTTTGTGTGATGAAATAGATGTTTTTAGGTTTCCGTACTTACATCCGAATAAAAAACGGAGCTCTTATTTGAATCATCAACAATCTCGTATGTCTGTTTGTCTGACCTTCTGTCACAGGCTCACAGCACTCACAGCCAATTCGCTCCGAATTTACTGGACCGATTAAGTTGTAATATGTATACGTCCACGTTTTGGGAAAATAAATGAATTGTGAATATGGATATATAAGTAAAAGTTAAAAAGAGGTTTCAAACTGTACCGTGACATATCAAATGAAAGGGCTCTCCATTTTTTTCTCGTTAGATACATAACATACCTAGTATGTAACGTATTCTCTACGCGAGTCCATCTCGCACATGTCAGGTTGTTCGTGAATAGTAATTAAGTACCTACCTAACTGCATCAAACCAAATAAATACAATCTATAACAGGTGATTATTGAAAAAAAAGCAAATACATAATACAGTGTGTTATTTACTCATGTATATTTATAAGATAAAATCAAATAGGAGTTACGTATACGATACAACCATTCACACATTTAAGCATATTTTAAGTAAATCGATTTTAAATAAGTCAATTTCAATCGTCCTAGCATTTTTCTCTGTAACTAAGGTCCGTTCCAGTTGATATTATTTAATAAATTATTTAATTTTTTTTTCGAATAATAACGGAAGTTTTCTTTGTGTAATAAATTATTATTAACTATGCAAAAAATAATTAGATAGCTCTTTAAATTGTCCAATAATATTAAAAATATTGATTAAATATTCAATTAAACATTGCGGTTGGTTTTCAAAAAGCTCTGGTCACTTCACGTCTTCAAGGTTTCTGCTGGCAGATGATGAATCTTTCGGCTTCGTTCTGAATTAATTTGAAGATTGTGGCAATAGATTCTTCATTCTTGCATGAAACGGGGGAAACGCCTCCTCGCTTGCCACCCCAACTCGACGTGAAGGTCAGCTGAGCCTCAGCACACAAGCAGAAGCAAGCCACGAAGAGAATGAGGAAACCGAGCTTATTCATCTTGATGTATTTACTGGTAGTGCTGATAACGGATGAAAGAGTGGAGAATGTGTGATGTCGGTGCAAAGATATCCCTGATCTTTTATAGTAAAAACGAAGCGTTGCGTAGGTAGAGAGAAGCCGTAGCAATTTTAATTTGTATGTAATTTGTAGCAACTGTAGACTGATTGAAGATTCGCATTTGATGCTTGAAGCCAAGTTCATTAAATGAAGACATAATAATATTTTCATTCCATGTTTTCCAGAAAGGATAATTTTAACCAAGAAGGAGGAGCTATTTAGCGGAGTTCCAGATGAATATCTTAGTCACAAGGAGAAATATGAAAACTCTATACGTAAGGCGGTCACTCTGTTCAGTGTACTTCGAAAACATCAAAAAGAAGACAGCACTGACCTTACTAACTATAGGTATGTATCTAATTTTATTTAGATTTGACTAATTTTATTTAGGTAGGATTAATGTTTGGTCCACATTAGTGGGAAGCATCTCATTTATTTTAGTTATTTGTCGCTGTGTTATTTTAGCTATCCACATAATCACCTTTTACGTCATTTTATTTACCCTGCATGCTTTGTCATGAGAAAAGTTTGCCAAATCTACATTAGGCCAACGTGGTCTACAATAGCCGAACCCGTGTCCTGTGTCCGACAGTGGGGCTGTAAAGCTGTGATGAGTGATGATTTTTCAAAGATTTCAATCTGTAATTTTCAGAACCTTATTGAGCAGTATTTTAGGATCTTCGATCTCACAGGACGGCTCTCCCTTCGGGCTGCATTACATAATGTTCATGCCGGTGTTCTTGAGCCAAGCTGACGAGGAGCAGCAGAAGAAGTGGCTGCAGCGTGCTCTGAACTGCAGCATTATTGGGAGTTATGCTCAGGTGAATACGTTGTACCTACAGTATCGAGGATATAGGTATCTACCTACCTATCTGAAGACAGTGGTAACTTTTACGATAAAAACTCCTTGCAAAGACATCACAGTTGGGTCGTAGATAGTACGTTTCACAGGTCGACATTATTTTTCTTACAACTTTCGATCTTTTTATACAATAACACTTTTTATGTGACTAGCTGTGCGGCCGTTCGGAAACCTGATTTCGAAGAGGAACTGGGGACTACTTACATAAGTATCGTCGGTGTTGTGGCAGCAAATATTTTATGTGTTGGAGGTGGACGTAGCAATTATCGCACTGGATTTTCGCTTGTTGCCGACAACTACCTCTGGACAACTTTGGAGACGCTAACGAAGGCTCACTTCTAGTGGTCGCAAGGGCGGCGTGCTGAGTGACGGTTCTGTGTTTGATACTCAAGTCGAACATGTACTATTAGCTTTGTAGCAGCTCAGTTTAGATTTATGCCCAATTATGGACAATAGGCTCGACCCTATATCACGCATATAGCATAATTTATTTATATTATGTATTTGTTGTAGACCGAGCTCGGCCATGGCACGTACATCCGCGGCTTAGAGACGACGGCCACGTACGACCCGAAGACCAAGGAGTTTGTTCTGCACAGTCCAACGCTCACCTCGTACAAATGGTGGCCCGGATCATGTTAGTTCTCTTTACTATATCAACTTAAGTCGTGTCAAATGCTGGTATTAACCGCCTAATCAGACAAATGTAATAACAATGAATGTTTGTTTTTATGTCCATTTATCCTATTAGATGAGTTCTCATACCATACATCGTTTTTTCTATACCGTTCATCGTTCTGAATGCAGTAAGGTTGATTTAGCGGACGTTGACAGTAAATCTTTTTTGTACCTACTCTGGGATCTCAAAACAATAGGTTTACTACATTTTAGTCCGTTCAATATTAATCTTAAATTCATATCTTTTTTAATACTTTACGTAACTAACAACTTGTATAACAACGGTATTTTTTGCTAGGCAACTTCCCAGGCAACCGGTATTAAAATGTTGATAAAAACACATAGAGTCATTCGGGGTAACAGCACGCGGTGGGTAAAAGTACGCGGTGGTCCGATCTCCGACAGGGGTGGGGGGGCCGAGGTCTGTGTTTGTAAAACAGAGTGGTGCTACTGTCGCCGTTTAGGAGCCACACGCCGCGCCGACGCAATCTTAGTACTGGTCGCGACACGTCGCCGAATACTTGTAGCACGCTTATTTCGTTTAATTTTTGTGCCACGGAAAAGTGTGCTGTTGTTAAATGGATAGCTCTGTGCCAGTAAGTATACTATATTTCTATTGTTCATTTAATGTAGTTTTTATGTAAGTTTATCATATTCGTAAAAAGTATATAACGTGTGTGTTGTGACTGATTATTTGGTATATTTGCCGATTGGGGTAAGAGTACGAGATTAATAGTACGCACGCGTACGTTTACCCCCGTTGCGTACTTATACCCCAAATGAAATAAAAATATCAAAAATTGTTCAATCTTTCAGAATACACCAAAATGCCGAGAAATTACATAAGGAAGGCCCCTCAGCGGACCCTCATCTCAGATGACCAAATAATGAAGGCGAAAAAACTCATGCAAGAAGGGAAAAGTCAAAGACGTGCTGCTGAAGAAGTTGGCATCAGTGAGGGCGCCTTACGAAAGAGGCTAAAATCTACCCACGTGCCAACATCATTAGGTCGTTTTAAACCTACATTCACCAAAGACCAAGAAGATTGGAACAGAAGATTGGATCCAATGCTTAATTTGCAATGACTGGTTTCATGAAAATTGTACTGCCTTTACGAATGGAATATTTCGATGCGACTTTTGTAATGAGTAAATCTTACTATGTACCTAACATTAGGTTTAACATTTAATTTTATTTAAAAATTAATAACTAAGGATTATTTGCCAATTATTTTGATCTCAAAGTGTGATTATTGCCAATATAAATAATTTAAGACAAGATTCACATATAATAGATATAATACAAAGAGTTCTTTATTTTTTTAATGTTAATGTTTTTATAATGTTATTCACAAGATTTAATAAATGTTGATTATTGCCAATCTTAATTGTATTCTCTTAGAAATCTGAATGCGTACGTTTACCCCGCGTGCGTAACTTTACCCTAAGACTTGCGTAATTTTACCCACACATCGGGTCAAGAGTACGCATTGGAAAAGTTTTCAGTTAAGCCTATGTAGGGCTAAAACTAATTAATCTTGCTGGTAAATCTTCTTAAATAGTGAAAATTTATTAAATATTCTACAGATTTAATATCATAACATGCCAATTATATAATTCTTTATAGGTCTGGGAGGCCATCAAAAAAAAATTGCGTGCTCTTGACCCGAATGACTCTAATACCTAATTCTTATATAATAATTGAATACACTTTTTTGTTGACAGTGGGTAACACAGCAAACTACTGCATCGTTATAGCTCAGCTGTACTCCAAAGGAGAGTGCCACGGTATCCATTCCTTCATTGTCCAAGTGCGAGATGAAGAAACTCATGAGCCGTTACCAGGGATCAAAGTAGGAGAGATAGGAGTCAAGATGGGCCTAAATTCTGTAAACAATGGCTTCATAGGCTTTGACCACGTGAGGATACCAAGAACTCACATGCTGATGAAACACGCTCAAGTTTTGGAGGTAAGAACTATCTATCTCCTTAGCTTCGATGCCTTACTAAATTATTTTAAGATAACGTTTCAGAAAAAGTTGTTCATAATAGTGAGTACCTACTGTAGTTACAGTAACTAAAACATAAGGAGTACCTATATTAGTTTCCAAGTGATTTTTTTTTCTCGTTCTAGGATGGCACCTATGTGAAGTCGAAACATAACAAGCTCATTTACGGAGCGATGGTGTTCGTGAGGGTAGTCATAGTGTTTGACTCTGTCAACTACTTGGCTAAAGCCATCACGGTCGCAGCCCGGTACTCCGCTGTCAGAAGGCAATCTCAGCTTAAAATAGGGTACTTTAAACTACTTTATATAATTCTTTTTGTATTTTTTGGCATTTTCCATCCTAAGATTTTAAAGCTACTAAGCAAAGGAAAAATTCGACCGCGGGCAGGATTCGAACCTGCGTCTTCTGGTTAGGTACACCAGACGCTATGACCACTACCCGCCCTGTCGGATGGGGAGCAAAAAACTTGCTTTTCAATAGGTATTACTGACGTCACCATAAAGACGTAAATTCAGAATGTGAAGGCAAAATTCGACACGGCGGGTAGGTATCGTGGTGGCTTAGTGGTCATAGCGTCTGGTGTACCTAACCAGAAGACGCAGGATCGAATCTTGCCCGCAGTCGAATTTTTCCTTCGGTTAGTAACTAACTACTCTATATAATATTAATTTTTAATGTGAATAACCAGGAGCCAGAGAGTGCTTGCGAAGATGAGCAGAACTGACTTATAGGTACTATTAGTTAATATAATGGAGCCAATTTTTCTAAGTTTATATGTTCAATTGTCTCAATGATCTAATGGGGTGGAGGCCTGGCGACCTGAAATACTTATAGGCTTTTGCCTAGTTTAGGGCAGCAGTCTCCTACAATATTATTTACAGCTTTTTATAACACTAAGGTGGCAAACAAGTATACGGCTCAGGCTCACCTGATGGTAAGCGGTTACCGTAGCCTATAGATGTTTCCAACACCTGGGGTATCACTTGCGCGTTGCTGACCCTGTAAAACGAAAGAGGAATAGTTGGGTTGGCAGTACAGGTAAAAAGTAAAAAGTATGGCGCAATTAGATTCGGTGGTCTTGATTATCATGGTCTAAAAGCGTGTGTACTTATGGGTAAAGTACCTATGTCGTACCATCGGCTACGGTAACTGCTTACTAACAGGCGGGCCGTATGCTTGATTGCAACCATAGCAATATACAAAAAAAATCGCAGTGATGGTCATTTCAAAGGATTACATTTATAATACAACGTTCCAGTGGACCGGAGCTCCAGATCTTCGATTACGTGACGCAGCAGGACAAGGTACTACCCGCGATAGCGGGGTGCTATGCGATGAAAATGAACTCCAAGAGGCTTTGGGACATGTTCAATGACATCAATTTCCAACTTCATCAAGGAAAACTAGAAAGATTAGGAGAGGTAAGTTTGTATGTGTTCTGACAATGTACTGGCCATCTATTTTAACCTACGTACCCGTTTCTGACACTTAGGTACTAAATATGTAATAACATAATTTAATTTATTTAATATTTACAATATCTAACAATTACTACTACCAGTAATTTAAAAAAAAATACGTTAGACAATGCAGAGGTATTTGCATTATAAATATTAAATATCTGTAAAAAGTTGTTATTATTCTAAATTTAAAAAAAGTTAATAGTCAATATATTTTTTCCATAAAGGGGGTTCTGACGCTCTGCACCGGGAATGGTTTTATGACATGTGCCCCATAATCTTCGTTCCAGTTGCACGCTGTAGCTTGTTGCTTAAAAGCTATCAGCACGACCGACTCGTCCATGTTCACGGAGCGGTGTCGGCTGGCGTGCGGCGGCCACGGGTACATGCAGTCTTCCAACCTTCCCCTGACGTACGCACTCACGACAGCCTCCTGCACTTATGAAGGAGACAACACCGTCCTGCTGCTACAAACGGCCAGGTTTGTGTCAATGTGTAAGAAACACAACACCTAACCTACAAACAATTTTACGAATGTGATTAATGCGAGTAGAGCCCGTAGGCCGATTAATCGTTCTAGCATAGCCGAAAGTGTGAAGTTTATGTCCGGACATACTGTGCCGCTTCCCCTGGCGGCAGAGGATCTGTGAAGATTTTCTGGACAGCAAAAATGGCGTCAGAGTAATCGATACCCCCACGATAAAAACTTAGGGCCGGGGCAGTTGTGTATCAATAAGCAAGATTTTACTTGCAGAACAATGAACCATTCTTCACTCCCCACAGTTTTATTTTCTAGAAAATAAGATCTTTTACAATTATTAGTCTATTTACATGTTTACAGGTTCTTGCTTAAGACTTGGCGTCAGATCGACACGGTGCCCTTGACTCCGACGGTCGCTTACTTGAAGACAGTCTCGTCTCCGGGTTTTTTAAATAAATGGGAGAACTCTTTAGAAGGCATCATCTGCGGGTTCCAAATAGCGGCTATGAGGTAGGATCAGTAAATTGCGTAATGATCAATCTACAAATATAATAAATTTAAAAAGTTTTGCAGTGATTTTATACTTATTTTTTAGTGATTTTTTGTGTGTTTTTATGTGATACCTTTTGCAGCAAAATTTCCTCGTGTGTGGACATCATGACGAAGAAAGTGATGTCTGGAATGTCTCAAGAAGACGCATGGAACTCAACGTCTATACAATTAGTATCGGCTGCTGAAGTAAGCAAAACTGTATTCTCACTTACTTACTCACTCACTCTCTCACACAATCTTTAACACCCCGGGGCTGCTAGGTATATAATTACATTTGGGACAAAACGTAAACTAAAGAAATTATTCTGGGCTAAATAGCATTTGGTAACCCTAGCCCCCTCTACAGGCGACATATTTATACAATTTAAGCATATTATACATATTTGTTTGGGCCAAAATTCAGCAACGCAGACTAGTTGGTGTTTCAGTCAGCCGTCATATGAAAATAATTTTCCGGTTATTTTGATTTGTGACCCTAAGATAAAATAAAAACTTTATTTGCAATAAATATGGGTACAGACAGTTCTAGAGCTCTTGCTCTAGAACTTAGTTTTTGCCACATATAAAACCATATAAGTAATGGAATGGTGTGCAAAAGAAAACATATCTATAAGATATTTTTTCCAGGCGCATTGTCGAGCAATCGTCATATGTACATACTACGAAGAGATGGCACAGGCCAAGAAGACCATGTCGCCCCCACTAGCAGATGTGATGCAGCAGTTGGTGGATCTGTATGCGGTGTACTGGGCGTTGGAGAAACTTGGAGATTTATTACAGGTTGAAGCATTATAGTACTGTTTCATGATCAGATTTTGAAAGATTTTTCTGCTTTAGTCGACGTTTTAATAGCTTTAACAACTCTGTTTGTTATTTAGTACACGTCTATCTCGAAGACCGATGTGGTGTATTTGAGGTCTTGGTACGAAGAGCTGCTGCAGAAGATTAGACCTAATGCCGTTGGACTTGTGGACGCTTTTGATATCATTGATGAGGTAAGATTTCCATAATCTTTAAAAATATAATGCATTATAAAATATAATATCTGAAGTATGTTGTTGTGTTGGACTCTTGAACTATTGCTATAATTGTGCTAAAAAGATATGAATTATCGAGACGTGTTATTAAAGAGACGTAGAAATAGTGCAGCGGATGTAAGAAACGTGTAGAAGATTTGCGGTAGTTACAACAACTTAGCGATTGTTTACATTTACAACAATTCGTTTCTCTTCTCTGTCAAGATTTTTTATTTTTTTTATTTATTTATTCTCTCCCTTAAAGATGTTCATTCAATACGATGATATTGAATTTAATTGTTTATTCATTCTACAGTTGCTCCAATCAACTCTCGGCGCGTACGACGGTCGTGTGTACGAGCGTCTGATGGCGGAGGCGCTCAAGAGTCCGCTCAACGCGGAGCCCGTCAACCAGAGCTTCCACAAGTATCTCAAACCCTTCATGCAGGGAAAACTGTGATGTACGACTATGTAGGAAATAAATATGGCAGTGACTAGTTCCACGAGGTAGTCTCTAGATCAATGAGATGGTCTCTAGATCTACGGGGCAGTCTCTAGATTAATGAGACAGTCTCTAGATCCACGAGGCAGTCGCTAGATCAATGAGACAGTCTCTAGATCCACGAGGCAGTCTCTAGATCAATGAGACAGTCTCTAGATCCACGAGGCAGTCGCTAGATCAATGAGACAGTCTCTAGATCCACGAGGCAATCTCTAGATCAATGAGACAGTCTCTAGATCCACGAGGCAGTCTCTAGATTAATGAGACAGTCTCTAGATCCACGAGGCAGTCTCTAGATCAATGAGACAGTCTCTAGGTCAAGGAGACAGTCTCTAGATCCACGAGGCAGTCTTTAGATCCTCAAGACAGGTCACACAAGTAAGATTCATAGTTCAGTACTATCTATACTGGTGACTTGGCATCTTTTTTTACTGTGAGGTGGAGGTTAAAATTATGCTTATTATAAACTACATTATGTTCAGTCCCCGAGAAGAATACGAACAAGAATATATGTAAGTAGGTACCTAGGTATTTATATGTATACAGTATAAAAAATCTGGCATAGATTTGTTTTATTAAACAATTTTTATATTGTTATTTATAAGAATTAGATTAATTAAATAGTTAATTTTGTTAAATGTTGTTTTCTTACGAACGATTCTTACGAGTTATACGTATTCTTGGAAGATCATTATATTCATTCTAATTATATTTATTCTGTTTTGGTTTAAAGATAATTTATATCTCAAAGAACATTGTACATTTGTTTCCTGTCACTCAAATTATTATTTGATATCAGTTAATGTACCAACAGCAGGTAGGTACTAAGCTGAATTACAATGATTCTCTTACCCCTTTCTTAAATACAGGTGTGTTCATAGAGGATTTATCAGCTCACCATCCGATGCCTCTACGCTACGCTAAAGGTCCTGGGTTCGATTCCAAGGTTGAATAGTGATATTGGGTTTTCTATGAAATTCTCAGTAACAGCTCAGAGTTTGGGTTTGGTGAATTGTGGGTGTACATTCATACACCGCCTAATCCTTCGGGAAATAGGGACGTGATGGTATGATAGTAAAATATTTTTTTTTATACCACTAAGGTGGAAAACAGGCATATGGTCCACCTGATGGTAAGCGGTTACCGTAGCCTATAGACGCTTGTAACACCAGGGGTATCGTTTGCACGTTGCCGACCCCGTGCCGTAAAAGGAAAGAGGAATACTTGTGTTGGCAGTATAAGTGTCAAAGACCCCTCACTGCCACCACAACGTTTCCTCAGGGGCACTGGCAACCTTGCTTACCTTAAGAAACACAACAGCTGCAGTGTTATTTTACTTCGATTTTCAGCACGGCGGCGGTAACTCCCCAGTCGCCATGACTCCCACTATACCTCTCTTAAAATTATAGCATTTTTACCACGTTTAAGACAGTCTAATTGAAAAGAATACAGGATTATGAAATCAAAAAATATATGCCGATGCGTATAATTAGTTTCGTATATCAATCAGTGGTATTGTCTACTAGTGACTCGGTTTTACCGTTAACCCGACTTTCAACTCTAACCTACACTTTAGCATATCATTAATATACGCACATTAATTAGTAGATTTACAGTTTGTTTGTTTTCTTTCGTTTCGAATACTTTACAGTTACATTAGATTTTATTATTATTGTGTTATCTTTTGAATGAGACGTACGTATAAAATATATTATTATACATTTTTCCTTCCATAAATATTCTATGGGGATTAAGGAACTTATGTAGAATCCATCGTCATTTACATTAAGGTATTTAAGCTCTCGTTTGATGCACAAAAGTAGTGTAACTCAGAAGTTGTAAAAAAATATATATTTTTATACTACCCTGCCACTTAAACCTGACCAATATAATTATATAAACATGACGAGTGCTACAGAGAAGCGTGACGTGAAAATCCACAGTATTTTTTCAATTAGAACCTGCGAACAGTCTTTAATTACAATTATTTCGAAGATTATCGTGTGTCACAATTATTTATTTATGCATGAGCCAGGCGTAATCAAAACCGGTTACCTACTTTTGATAGAAGACATTAACTTCCACATAAAAATAATCTGGTTCATAGAAACTCTACACTACTACAAAGTTTTTAAAAAAAACTTACCACTGTACACACTACGCAAAAAATATCTGAATTATGTAAAATAATTTTAAACTGGTCACTGAACAACTGTGTCAGTTTTTCAACAATAAGATTATCTTGAAATTTCTCTTGTTAAAAATATAACAATGAATAGGCAGTCTTTTGAATGTTTTAATACGCGGATTACTTAAATAAATAAGTGGAATTGCAAACTAGTTTGCAAATATGGACACAGAAGTGACAATTATTCCATACATACAACAACTGATACAACCTATCATGTTTGACTTAGTTTAAAAACCTCAGTGGCATTGATCGCACGCGCTGTGCCAATGAACTTAATCTAACAAAATAAAGTGTGCATTATCCCAATGGTTATGTTGTGTGGTTTCAGTGACTAAAACACGTTAAAAACAGCGATTTCCATCAATAAAACGTGAGTACTTAATCATCATTTATTTCGAGAAATATTTACATAATTACGATCTGACAGACAAATCATACCTATTGCACTTCCTCTCCTCTCATGTAGTTAATCTTTAACTCACTAGATGTCGTTACAGACACAGTAAACTATGGCCATCTGGTGTCAAGGTAAGTGCAGCCGAAACGGCGGGATTATTTAAAATTCAGTTTCCCTGGTGGCGCCATCGATTATCCGTTTATCTAGAAAAAAGGTGTATGTAAACGCATCCTAAAGGTAACAACACACTTCTTCAGCGAATCTATCTGTATACCTACGAATTATTACTCCGTAGTTCCGTACTATAAAAACGAAACGAATTATTTAATGTAATGTATCGTTAAGGTTTTCAGATAATTTTGTTGTTACCTCCAAAATACAAATTCTTTAGAATTAATTATATGTATAATAATTGTTTAATAAACGATATAAATACATTATACCTCAGTACAGAAGATTACCTATCCCATAAATATACATATTTTTTCTGTCTAATTTCAATTTAAGCGGCGTCAAAATGAATATGTTGTTATTGTTAACTGTTATTATTATTGTAAACTGGGGCTAAATTATAACTAACTACGCTGATCAACCGATCTGCAAGGTTAAGCTGCGCAAGCCGTGGTCAGTCTGTGGACCATTCTTAAAACATCCAGACTCCTCTGTGCCTCGGAGAGCACTAAAACCGTCGGTCTTGGTCGTTCATAACAATTATTAGTGGTTGTCAGAAGCCCAAAAAGCTTGACAACCAGTCTATCCTCAGGATGTCGGTATCGCCCGGAAATTGGGTCTGATGGCGGTCGATTTGATAATCAGTTTGAAAAAGGCTGACAGAAAGATTATGGGATTGTAATGAAATGACATTATGATGTTAATTGCAACATCAAAATGTCTCTGAACTTTTTCGTACATAATCTATGTGTACTTGCACTTGAAAAATCTATCTACTTAAACGCACTTTGAACAATATGATAGGAATAAATTGTCTAATCTGTATTATCATTATACGTTTTAATAGTAGGTATTGCCGATAAGTACATCTATCTCTATATTTTGCGAAGTACCTCTCAAAGTTATTATTATTATCCCCGTGATAATCCCTCTATGTTTCTGTTTATTATTCTGGATTAATTTATTAGTAGGTACACATCAAACTGCATTGTTCTCATTAACTATTCATAACAAACATTGTAAACCAAGATTAACATTGTAATTATGTTTTTTTTAAAGAGTGTCAATGGAGTTTCTTGCCGGTTCTTCTCCATAAGACCCTCTTTTTGGAACCGTGCAACTCGTTTTGACTTTCCAAAGTGCTTTCAAATTTTAATGGTATATTTGAAATAAAACATTTAACTTTGACTTGACTTGGACTTTAATGATTTTAGTTTGTTAGAAAAAGGGACTCTAAAACTGTTCCTAAATTACAATAAATCATGAGAAGACCTTGTTGGCATCAAACTTTAGGAATTCAACCTGAAAATCCCTTTGAAAGTTTTGTCTCGATTCATAAGTATTGTCATATAAGTACTGTCAAACGGGGTGAATTGGGATGCAGGGGCCTATTCACCCCGTTTGACATTACTTATATTTTGCAAAGTGAAGACATTTTTAAGGTAAAGGTAATTAAGGTTTTTAAGGTAAGGTAGGTATAGGCTCTGCTCATGCTGCAGACTTCGTCTGGGGTTATAATCACAATAAATATGATTAACTTTATAATCATCACTCTCCGGGCCTTCATATTCACATTTATATATTGAATTCCATCATGTACAATACAGGTGGTAAGTATAATAAAAAGAAACAATTATGGACCCTGTAGGGCGCAGTAAAGAATTTTTTTACTAAACATTTTGGAGAGAGGAAGATTTCTTAATATATCCTTTTCCCAACTATGTTGGGGTTGGCTCCCAGTCTAACCAGATGCGGCTGAATATCAGTATTTTACGAAGCGACTGCCATCAGACCTCCGCTACTCAATTCAACGCGATATCTACCTACCGATATCCTGATGATAGACTGACTGTCAGGTTTTTTGGGCTTCTAACTACCACTAACTATTGTCATAGGTTCGCATGACAACCGGGACTGGCGGCTAATACTTGCTCTCCGAGCCACGGACGGGTCTCGATGTGTTAAGAATAATGGTCATCCACCCAAAGACTGACCGCGACTACCGCAGCTTACCCTTGCAGTTCGGATGATCATCGTAGTTATATCTTAGTAAAAATGTTAATAGTTATCTTAATACCGCTCCATCTATTCAGGGGTCATGTGAAGGATCAGAGTCCACACTTCAATCGTATCACAGACTAAAGGAACATCAAGGTTGAAAAACTGCTTGTCACCAATTAACTTTACATTATTCATGATTATTCAATGAGCGGGTAAATATTTTATTATTATATTAAAATTCACGACACAAGTTTAATTGTTGTTTAGTCACTACATAGTATAAAAGTCGCTTCCCACTGTCTGTCCCTATGTATGCTTAGATCTTTAAAACTACGCAACGGATTTTGATGCAATGATTCTTTTTAATAGATAAAGTGATTCAAGAGGAAGGTTTATATGTATAATACATGTATGTTATTAGTACATTGCACCCGTGCGATGCGGGGGCGGGTTGCCCCCCCGTTGTTGTTGTTGGGTGAAACTCCATGGTCTAGGCACAACGAAAAAAACTAAAGATCATCATATCAGCCTATCACAGTCCTCTGCTGGACATAGGCCTCTTCCAAATCGAGCCATAACACCCGGTTTGCCACCTTCCGCATCCAGTCTGAGCCTGAAATGATTTCATATACAAATAAACGAACGATTTTGTTTTAAATAAGAAAAATGTATTTCATTTGGTAATAATTATGACAATAAAGGCCTTTACTTAAAGGGAATCCACGAGAGGAAACAGAATCCTATGTATAATCCGTATCAAAAAGGAAGTAGATTTAAAATTAGACAACTTCTGCCTGCGAAAAGTTGCTTTTAATTATCGTTGTAATTTGACTAATTAACTTAAAATCGTTATAAATTATAGCCTACATGTTATTCTGATGTAGGTATAAATAATAATACTGTGAAGTTTCATGAAAGACGTCCATCATCATCTATCCATCCTTACAAACTTTCATATTATTTTATAATATTAATAGGTATGATAGGATAGGATAGTAGGATAGGATTAGTAGGAAAACGTTTATTAATAAAACATTTCTTCACTCCACCCCCTTGACTAAATAACATACTTATTGATCTAATCAGCTATAATAAAATGTAAGTATGTATGTATTGAAGGTAAGAGATAATTGGCGACGCCCGACACAATAAAGAAGTTAGTTCACTTGTAACCGCGGGCAAACATGGCTGAATCAAAAGTGTGCGAAGACTTGCTGAGAGAAAGAAGCAGATGTACCTTCGATGTACAGGAACTAACACATCTTATTGACGGAGGAGAGCAAGCTACGAAAGAGAGGAGAGAAGTTGGTGAGTTAGTTTAATCTTTATCTATAGGTACATATAAAACTGTAAAAAAGTTGTGTCTGTACACAGAAGGGATATTTAAAAAAAAAACATGCGGGCTAAACTTATATGTTTAAAGGTTCCCGAACCCAAAAATGTGATTATTTAAATTCTTGTATGTTTGTTATGGGTTGCCGCAAAAACTATTCATTAGAATTTAATTTTGTTTTAACTGTTTTAAAGCATATAATATAATAATAATATAATTCTTCCGTACGGGTGTAGTGTAGGTAGGTCACTGAACTCCTCCTAAGCGACTAGACTGATTTTTTGCGTGTGTCTGAATTTGAGGGTTTGGTGGTGGTTGAAAATGTATTCACTCCAAATATGTTTACTCTATCTTGGACCATATTTGTGCATCAGGCGAGACTAGAAACGCATTCTAATTTGCATACCATTACAAATCTGTATCTATTCCCGGAAGGGAAAGGTGACGTAAACCCCCAGTTCGCTGGCCTGTTTTAGTCCCATGTAATAAGGGGCGAGTGATAGAGGGCCAGTAATGGGCATGTATGTAATAGTGATTGTAGTATGCAATAAAAAAAATATGAACTGACTTGTTTATCGAAGATAGGAATCATTGTACGATATCATCGTACTTTGCCCTAAAAGTCTTATTGATATTTTTTAGCACTTATATGTTTGTATAGTCATTGTGTAGATTGGAAGAAGTCAGTCCTTTGATCAAGGTCTAAATGTGTCTACGAATCTATATTATTCTTGATTCTTATAACAGTGCTAGTGGAGTATAAAGGCCATATTTAAAATTGCTGCGTTTTATGAATAATACTATGAAAACATTTTTTTTTAAAAGATACAGGTATATTAGAAAATTGCTGAGAAAGTGACTATGGGTTCTATTTACGAATTATAAAGAGGAATTGCTCAATGTGGCCAGTTTAGCACCCCCGGGCCTAAAGGATGTGCAGCATGTCTTTAGAGTGTTCTTTCACTCATTTCTCCTTCCTAACCGTCACCTGAAAATTCTCTTCCTTTTTATAAATATCATAGTCCTTCCATCTATTCTAATCCATCAACTTCTAGATAGGTATTCATCATTATTTCACTTATTGAACATATTATGTACAAGATTAGCATTTGTAGTGATAATATTGCTGTTACCTTACTTTTTTTACATTATTGTTATTTAGGTAAATAACACTTACCATTCGTAAGAGGTAAGTAGTCGAGAAATATGGACATGCGTTGAGTTGTGTTTATGTCATTAATTCATATAAACTAATACATAATAAAAAAAAAACATAATGTATTTGTTTAATTTTATTTATTATCGTTTACAAAGAGATACGTCAAATTCTTTTACAATCGTACAGCATTAAGTTATCGAACTATAAAGAGAGATAATACCGGTTATCGGCCCCTGTGGTCTGCGGATGCGGATAAAGATTAAAAGAATATTCAACGACACACGTTCCCGGTAAAGAAAATAATACTGTAATCATCAACTCATATACCGTCCCACTGCTGGGCACGGGTCTCCTCTCCCAGTTTCCGCTGTCGTTTAGGTAGGTACGCGGGTGACTGAGTATAGATGTAAAACGGTTTTGTATAAGTACCTTTTAATTCTCGTCCCTAAGAGGACGTGCTTGTTTTGTTTCATGTCATTACGTTGTTTCTATTCTTCGACAGTTGCGAAGTTGGCTTTTTAACGCTCTCCATAAATAGGGTAAATTGGTGTTGGAATTATAAAAAAAAACGTGAAATTGAATTAAATAAATAAGTAATATTAATTGATGATTCGAATCTCTCAAAATAATAATTAAAGTCGACTAATAAAGTTCTAGAGTTTGTTAAGTAAAGCGATTAAAGTATTTGCCGGGAATTACGAGGTATATTCCCCTTTCACACAAAATGAGAGTTAGGACCTGTAGAATTTGTATGGCGCACATGAGAATTGACGTCATCTGTCTCTATAATGTGCTCTATGTCTGTCATATATTAATAGTTCAAGCTAGAAGTAAGACGATTTATTGGTTTCGTTAATTTTCAGAGGACATGGTGCTTAGTGCCGATGGATTTAATACTAAGAATGATGTACCAGAAGAATACTTGAGCCATAAAGAAAGATATGAGAACGCTATACGGAAGGCCTGCATACTGTTCGAAGTATTTAGAGAGTATCGCAAAACACATGACATGTTGGACGCCTTCAGGTAAGGTTTCAAACATTGGGTTTATAGCTCTTGATTAATTAATGGTATAAATGATTTTGTTTAATATACTATATCGTATTGTAAATATTCATTATCATCACATATACAGTCCCACTGCTGGGCAAGGATCTCCTCTCACAGGACGAGAGGGATTAGGCTACAGTCCACCACGCTGGCCTGGTGCGGGTCGGCTGACTTCACACGCCGTCGAGAAAACCTCTAAGGCAATTTTCCCGCGATGTTTCCTTTACCGTTATATTTAATATTATTAATACTTAGGTACTTACATGATTTCGAAAAGTCAGAGGTGCATTGGATTCGAACTCGAGACCTTTGATTTAAACAATATGTATACCTATTACTAAACTACGTGATCCTATCCCCACTATAATATGTGAAAGTAACTCTGACTGCCATTTTTATGACTGACACGCCTAAACCGCCGAACCGATTTTGATGAAATTTGGTGATAGATTAGACCTTGGAGAAGGACATAGGCGTTAGACCTTTTGTCTCAATAGGCCCTTCTGGTATGCGGGTAAAACCGTGAGGAACTAGGTGTTCCTCGCTGTTTTATTATACAACGTGTTACTAAAAACCCCGTAAAAAATATAATTAATTATCAAAGCCAAAAACTTTGTCAGCTGTCATGTCGGGAACCAAATTATTTAAGAGATAAGCCTACTTACCTATTTTACTTAATAATTGTCTACTTTAATAGTTTTTCTATTTTTCATTTATAAATGTTGTTGTTTTCCTTTTTTTGGGGTATGTTATACAGCGTTACTACGGTTCTTAAATATTGTGAATGGACTCGTTATAAGGCCCCATTTAACCTTCTCTCGGCTTTACGGGTAGTTTTGTAACACCCTGTATACATGTATAGATAACTAAATTGTCTATGTCCATCATCAGTCCCACAAACAAGTATCGAGTGACCTTCGGAGTGGTGAAAGACATCTCGCCGTTCATGTTGCACATGGGTATGTTCGTGCCCACCATACTGAACCAATCAGACCCAGACCAAATGTCGGAATGGCTGCCGAAGGCCATGTCCATGGGAATTATAGGAACTTATGCACAGGTAATACCGTTATGGTGCATCCACACCGCAGTTACGTTTTGTGGAGCAACAGAATGCAACACGATAACATTAGGTAACATTCTTCAACTTTCACGGCAACTTTTTGTTATAGGATGTTGCCCACTAACACTTGGAAACGTTGCTCCATGAAAAGTAACTGCGGTGTGGATACACCATTATAATTAATATTCTTTGATACTTAGCTATCAGGTTTGAGCGATATAAAGATAAACACGTCTAAATAGCTGAACCGATTTTGATGAAATTTGGTGCAGCGATAGATTAGACCTTGGAGAAGGACATAGGCATATCACTAGACTATCACTGCTCGATAGCGTCTGTGGTCTTCGCTTAAGTGCACAACGTAACACGTAAAAAGTAGTTTTATTTCAATGCCTAATAAGTATGTCAGAAATCGGAACAAATTTGTTTTAAATGACGATAAGCTCGACCCTACCTAATGTAATTTGTGATATCTTTTTCAGACTGAACTTGGACACGGGACTTTCCTCAGAGGGTTAGAAACCACAGCCACTTACGATCCTAGCACAGAGGAGTTTGTTATTCACAGTCCTACGCTTACTTCATACAAATGGTGGCCTGGAGGATGTAAGTACTCAGATATACTACTTATCATCAGAATCTTGGCTCAGATTTGTTCATTTGTAGCAAATAGTTCACCAAAACTCGGTGTCGTAAATGGAATCAAAATTCCTTGAAGACAACCTTTTTTTCAGGACCGTCTCTTACTTTGAAATCCTTCCTATTCTTATCCTTCCAATATCCTGATAATATTGTGAATGTTTGTGAGGATGGATGAATGTTTATTACTCTTTCACGCTAAAACTCCTGAACGGATTCTGATGAAACTTTACAGTATCATTATTTATACATCAGAATTTAAAGGCTATAATTTATAACGATTTTGATTGAATTAGCCAAATTACAACAATAATTAAAAGTATCTTTTCCACGCGGATGAAGTCGCGGGGAGAAGCTAGTACGTATATAAAGTAACATAATATACCATCAGGCAAGTATTCCCCGAAGGGTATTCAGAAGTGTACCTATTTACACGTTACACCCACAGTTCGCCGGTATTATAATAGAGGGCGAGCCGTCCATCCGGGCATAAATTCAAACTTCGAGCTACTACTGAGAGTTTTATAGAAAAACCCAATAACACATTGCCCTGGGAATCATTGATCATAAGGGACGTACGCTACGTTGTAAGTGTTCCAAATTCGCATCTTGTTATAAGGCGACCATTTTAAAATTATCCCTAGGTATGTGTTATGGTATAAGAATGTATTTTTGTAGTTATGATTCCCACGCGAAGGACCATCTAGTTGAATGCAATTTGATATTTTTTAATCACTTTTTTAGTGGCACACACAGTCAACCACTGCATCGTAGTTGCGCAACTATACACAAAAGGAGTATGCTACGGTGTTCATCCTTTCTTCGTTCAGATCCGTGACACAGAAACACATATACCCCTACCTGGCATTAAAGTTGGAGAAATTGGACCCAAGATGGGCTTCCAGACAGCAAATAATGGTTTCTTAGGATTTGAACATTACAGGATACCGAGGACTAATATGTTGATGAAAAACGCTCAAGTGTTGAAGGTAACATTAGATAATAGTTTTACTCCTTGGGCAACGCACACAGGCGAACGGCAGGGTAGGGTATTTTAAATTAACCAAGGAAAAATAGTCCGTATCTAATTGTAACAAGATATACATTCCAAAGCTCAGAGACCGACAAAGGAGCATAAAGAATGATCTCTGCGTTACTTCTGGATGCCCTCCAACACTGTTCACCTGTGTGCGCTAGACTATACCGTGCCTATATCATAGTGTGTAAAAGAAACAGTAACTAACTAGAACCATGACTGATGAAAAATGATTACTCGTCTATGGTTCCCACTGCACGAGCCGTTTTAACTTTGAAGATCTTAACTGCTTTTCTGAATAGGTTACTTCACATTAGGATATTCTCCTGTAACATGGGTGTGTTTACAAAAACACACCAATCTTACAACAATTTCAATAAGAAAATTATTGAAACATGCTGACATGCTAACAAGAGATTTTAACGTTTTCAGGATGGAACTTACATAAAGTCGAAAAATGAAAAGCTCGCTTATGGGACCATGGTATTTGTCAGAGTTCTTATAGTGACGGACTTGGCGTACGAACTATCCAGGGCTGCCACTATCGCTGTAAGATATGCCGCAGTCAGGCATCAGTCGCAACTAAAACCAGGGTAAGAAGCTATACAATTTTTTTAGTTAGCTTTTTGTATAATAATATTTTGTGAAAAATTGACCCCTTAATTTTACAAGACCTCATTTTTACAAGTTTATAATCAACTTGCAATGTATGTAACTATGTTTTTTTCGGGTGGAATCTTGCAACTCAATTTTGAAACAGATATCTTCACGTTTAGTTTGGATGATAATTCATGGTTAGCTTGGTCAGTGTGACGTCATTCTAATTCCAACATGGCAGAACACCCAAGATTGCGGACTAGTCATTTTTAATGCACTCTTAATAAGTATCAAATGAAAGGGCTTGCTGAGAATAACTCGAAAAATTTAAGTGACGACCCTCATACAAAACACAAATCCAATAATGCTTTCCTACAATATGGATATCAAATGAATGTACTTTTATTCTTTTTACCGTACTTATTTCAATAACAGCTTGTTTTAAAAAAAAGTTCTTTACTTTTAATTTATTTATCATCTATTTTATTATTCAGGCAACCAGAGCCACAAATTATGGATTACACGACCCAGCAACATAAGCTGTTCATCGGTATAGCCACTAGCCACATCTACAGAGTCACCGGCAACTGGCTTTGGAACAGCTACTCCAAGGTCATCAAGGATGTTGGAAAGGGGAACATGGAACATCTGCCAGAGGTAAAGACTAGACTAAGATCTGTAGCCATAATTTTTTAAATCTTTCCTTCCAAATACTGCCCATTTCATTGATTGTATAATCTAAACATTTCTTAGCTTTTAGAGTTCAATTCGCGAACAGTTTAGAAACAATTTTAGAATATGGATAGTTAGTACAACTTGTTACATGCTTGCGGCTTCTATTCCGCAATCTCTGAATCCGTAATATTTGTCATTTGTCATCCAAAATATTAATTGATTGGTTTACTTCTAGCTCCATGCCCTAGCATGTTGCCTGAAGGGAGTTTGCAGCCGCGACGCAACCGCGAGGGTTGAGGAGTTCAGGCTAGCATGCGGAGGCCATGGCTACATGGCCTCCTCCAATCTACCCATCATCAACGGCATCGTAACAGCGACCATCACTTATGAAGGAGACTACACAGTATTGATGCTGCAGACTGCCAGGTACATACCCCTAAAATAAGTATTACCTGTAATGCCGTCTTCCTTCATTGATATCAAAATAACAAGGACAGGTATATCATTTAAAGTTTTGTTATAAAGCCAAGCTTCTGAAGAAAGAAGTTTTTTTTTTTATACTACTAAGGTGGCAACCAAGCATACTGCCCACCTGATGGTAAGCGGTTGCCGTAGCCTATAGACGCTTGTAATACCAGGGGTATCACTTGAGCGTTGCCGACCCTGTAAAACGAAAGAGGAAAATATTGCTTTAGCAGTATACAAAGTCCCCCCACTGCCAACACAACGTTTCCTCATGGAGCACTGGCAACCTTGCTCATCATAAGGAACACAACACAGCTCAAAGCAGTGTTATTTTACTTCGATTTTCTGCAAGGCGGAGGTACTTCCCCAGTCGGGCAGCTCCAATTTGAGTGGAATTACTCCCACTATGCCCTACCTCTCTTAAAAAACTTACAAAGTCTGTAGATACGTTTATTACTATCAAATTGTAACCCAAGACTGACTAAAATGATGGCAGAAAAAGTATCCGTAGGCCCCTCTATCCATACTACCGCTCAGACTGCAAGTCCAAGGATTTTAGGTGCATATCTGAGCAAGCACTATCTTTGTCAACGATGAGGGGAAGCCAGGTTGTTTTCTGTTCCAAGTTTATACTTGATTCTGTTAATAAACTTAAATCACAAGGCTAAAATATTTCTCTACTTGATAGATCATATTTTCGTTTACTAGGTTCCTAGTAAAAGCATGGAAGCAAGCGATGCAAGGCAACGCGATGACTCCGACCGTGTCTTACCTCGTGGAATTCTTCAACAACGACCGAGTGCTGTGGGAGAACACCCCCTCGGGCATTATCAGAGGCTTCCAGGCGATCGCTGCAGGGTAAGTACTTCGTAGTCTTTTCGTCTTCTCCTGTCGCATCTTGTGACGAAAACTGTTGGCCAACTGGTTTCGTCGTTTAAGATCAAATCAGATCAAGAACATTATATTTTTTAAAGTTTTGCAACATATAAATTTTAGGGAAAGAATAATTCCCTGTTAATGGAATAATTTTTGAACAGAAAGATCAAAGCTGCCTGTGAAAGTCTTCAAAAGTACGAGAAAACTGGCATGGATTATGAAGATGCGTGGAACAGTGCGTCTGTCCAGCTTGTTAACGCCAGTGAGGTAAGTGTGGGCTCTTAACTTTTTTTGATTTAAGAACATTTAAATTCAACCTATCAGAGTACAGTATTATTTTTTTATACCTTTAAGGTGGCTAACAAACATGTGGCCCACCTATTGGTAAGAGGTTACCGTAGCCTATAGACGCATTATCGACCGTATACAATGTAAGTGGAATAGTTTGTTTGGCAGTCTATGGGTCAAAGTACAAACAACTGCAACCTTGCTCACTGTTAGGAACACAACACAGCTCATAGCAGTGTTATTTCACTTCGATTTCAGAGGTCTTTATCTAAAACCTTAAAATAAAGTACCGTAAGTACGTTTTATCACTATTGTAAAGGCCTTTGCTTACTTTGACTATGGAACTACTGTTTTAAAATTATTTTTCCAATGAACAGGCTCATTGCCGTGCCATTTTGTGCGAGGTGTCTTGGAAGGAGATGTTGCGTCACTCCACAGCTGTGTCTCCGAACTTAGCCAAAGTACTGATGCAAATGGCTGAACTGTATCTAATGTACTGGGCTTTGGAGAAACGGGGAGATCTATTACTGGTATGTATGATAAAATAAACAATAAATAAGCATAAGCGGGCCTTATCAGAATATCAGCGCTGCAGCTTGATTTGCTTGCATCATCGCACTGGATATTGTAATATCTACATAATTCCTTAAAATCTATTGTTTTGTTGTTCGGTATTTTGTCTTGTGTTTTGATTGTCAGGATAAATTTTATTTCTTGGTTTCTTACATTATAGGTTCCATTCTTTAAAGTAATTGTAACCTCGTAAGCCACTAATAATAAGTCAAAGATGGATGATGGGCAAGGCTTATTACCGTCATCTGCTTCTAATAAAAAATCGTAGCTTAAGATGTACTTTGCATCGTAGTGATCGTAGTAATTAATTATTTTTAAATAAATGGTCTTGTTCTAGTATTCGACTATAACCAGGGATGACATCGCGAGATTACAAGCCAGGTACGAAGAGTTGCTGGCTCTGATACGACCCAACGCTGTCGGCATTGTCGACGCATTTGACATTAGAGATGAGGTAAGGCCACAAAAGAGATACATTTAAAAAAAAAACTGCGACTATTGATGATACATGACGACGTCTCTGTGGTCTGATCATGGGTCGGTTCTCACAGGACACAAATATGTATGTAATAAACGTAAGTGTTTGTGTTCGTCTGGGCGTTTCTTAGGTATTATTATGTAATTTTTCCTTCACATACTGAATTTACGTCTTTATGGTGACGTCAGTAACACCTATTGAAAAGCAAGTTTTTGCTTTTCAACCGACACGACTTACTTTACAGTTAGTTCAATGTCGAACGATGCCATCCTTACTTTTGTCTATTTTTGGCATTTTCCATGCTAAGACTAAAGTTTCGAGTTTTTAAAGATTCGAATCCTGCCCGCGGTCGAATTTTTCCTTTTCTAAATAACTTTAAAATCTTTAAAATCATGGAAAATGCCAAAAATATACAAAAAGATAGGAGAACTATGGCCAGCAATGGGTACCTACAGTATATGGGTTAATGATGGTGGTGAATTGTGACTAACTTTGTAGGCTGTGGCACGAGCCTGCTGTGAAATAATAACCGATATTCAAAAAGGTTTTTTAAGATTTGAAGATGATTTTTTTATAATTGTTGTACACCTGTCATAATTTAGTTTTTGTTATAGATTTTAAACTCAACCCTTGGCGCGTACGACGGTCGCGTGTACGAGCGTCTGATGGAGGAAGCTCTCAAGAGTCCGCTCAACGCGGAGCCAGTCAATCAGAGCTTCCACAAATACCTTAAACCTCTTATGCTGAAAGCTAAACTGTGATATCATTTTATATATATAAGGATAATAAATAGTACAATTCTTTTTTTTTTGTGGAGAAGTAGCTGCCTATCGGGAAAATGGTGCGATTGTATATATTTTTTGATAAGTTTATAGTTTATGTCATTACATAATAGTTATAATGGATAATTAGTGTTTTGCTTAATAAAATCCTTATCAAACTGTCTGTTGTAAGAGTGACGTCCGATGTAATGACTCATTAATTAAACGTAGTATTTAAATTTTGAATTTTCACGGATAGAATAGTTTTTGTTAAAAGATGTTTATAATTATTTTGTAAATAGTTATACCTATATACATCCATTTTTAATAAACTTTTTTAGTTAATGAGCATTTATTTACCTTGTATTATATTTAAATCGCTTTATCGGAAACTTAATCTTAAAACCTGCTTTTCCTTTATTTTTTGAAATCATTATTGAAATCATTATTGTTATTGATCCTAGTTTTGTTGGAGAAAAGTTTCTCCTAGTTCAAGTAAATTCAATTCGTTTGAATTGTGCTGCCTCTGGGCTCTGGAAAAATATTTACATATACCAAACTTTTATAATGATAAGGTTCCATTCCTTCAGTCAGTAAGAAGTGTCTTTGTGAGGAATTATTGATAGAGAGTACTCTTGTTTGTTCGACCATAATAATATGAATAACAGTGCACCAGGAATGCAATACAATGATGTAGCCCAATTATCAAGAATACTTCAAATATAATTATACTCTGATCCAGTACATTCTGCCACCCTACTCCTGCACCAACTGATTGTGCTTAGACTGTTCGCCATAACTAACAGTTCAAGCTCACAATTACTCACAAAAAATTACCTAATTGTATACTAGAAATCCGGGTTTTACAAATGTATGTAAACTGCCGAATTATAAATAGTATCGCAACATTGCTAAAGTAAACACGAGAGGTCGTTTGCAGAATATCACTCAAGGACATGCACCGCGCATGCACAAATTGTCAAATGTCCAGTGTGCAGTCAATTTGAACGTTTCTTTATACGTACTTGATACTTTAGTGAATAGTGAATTTAAATTTATTTTTGTCAGTGTACATGACAACAGTGTAAAACTGCAGGCATTGCAGCCTTTTTATCTTCATATTACGTGCAAGTGCATCGATATAGAGATACGTTTATCTACATAAATAAGTTTATTATTTAATCTTCACTGATAAACTGAATGCAATAACATTGTTATCAAAGTAAAAGTACCAAAATGTATCCGGGCACTATGCAAGTGATGATCAAATCACCATTTCTTTTAATCTGTTAAAAAGATTATCAAGTAGGTAGGTAAGTTGATTGACGACAATTAATGCTAACTAATATGCTTTTATGGGTATATTGTGAATACAATGCTGATGTGTAATAGGTGGCGGGTCGAGTTCGTTTCAGTTGTATTCATGCTTGTCGACGAACTAACGCATTCTGTGTAATTTTTGAGAAGTTCCGTTTTGATGGTCTGAACAATGAGTGTGATGGAAACAACCATGGAGGTCAATCCCGATCTGGTGATGGAGCGAGCGAAGTGCAACTTCAATATACTGGAAGTTACGCATATAATTGATGGCGGGAAACAGAATACTTTGCAAAGGAAGAAAATCGGTATGTAGTCATGCGAAAATAATGTTATATTTTAATTTTTATGTATTAGGTACCTAGGTAGGCTAATGATTAAAGGAAAGCAATACATAAAAAATCCATATTTATGCTAAAGGAAGTCAATCCATTATGTCTGTTGCCTCTTTACGCCTGATCTGCTGAACGACTGCTGATTTCGATAAAATTTTAAATGGAGACAGATTGCATCCTGTGGAAGGATATAGCTTAGGCTCAATGTCTTTCGGGATACGAGTAAAGCCGCGGATACATAAATAATATGTAACTATATTTTTGTGGGTGCAAAATTAAAATGGAATAGGTATGAAAGGGTATTTTTAATCTTGCATCCTGCGCCTTTTTTTTATGTACCACTAAGGTGGAAAACAACCATACGGCTCACCTGATGGTAAGCGGTTACCGTAGCCTATAGACGCTTGTAACACCAGGGGTATCACTTGCGCATTGTCGACCCTGTAAAACGAAAGAGGAATAGTTGGGTTAGCAGTATAAGGGTCAACGTCCCCCACTGCCAACACGTTTCCTCGCGTAGCACTGGCAACCTTGCTCACAGTAAAGAAACACAGCTCAAAGCAGTGTTATTTCACTTCGATTTTCTGCAAGGCGGAGATACTTCCCCAGTCGGACAGCTCTAATTTGAGTGGAATTACCCCACTATGCCCTATCTCTCTTGCATGTCTGCATCAAGGGGAAAACTGACATTGACTGATTGATATGGGTGATCTGAAGGGACTCGACAAATCAAAGTGGCTATGACTGACAAAGTATTTATATAAATTACGTGTTCTTTTTTCTAGTTTTATTTTGCAATTCACGTTCACAAAATTAAACTAGACGTATTGGACTCGTAAATTTTTAAGTAGGTACCTAATATATTCATTGATTGTCGCAATGGTTGAGGGGAGCTCGTGGGTAATATCTACGCTAATTAACCGATCTGCAAGGTCAAACTGCGCTGGCTGCGGTCTGTCAGTGGATGGGTGAGCTAACATAACGTGTCCCGGAGAGCACGGGATGTCGGTCCCAGCCGACTTCAACATAGTTGGGAAAAGGTTAGGAGGAAGGTGATTAGCACAGTGGTTAACCGATCGGCTTCTGCGTCTGGGGGCGCGTTCGATTTCCGTTTCGTTCGAAACAAATATTTCTACATCCAGGTACAGTGTTGTATGTTGGTATAATGTTTGTAAAAAAACATAAAATACATTTAAATAAAACTACTTTTTACGGATTTTATCGCGTTATATTGATATTATTAATCCCGACGTTTCTGACTGACAGTCTACCCGTGACCATGGACGCCATAATATCAATATAACGCGATCAAATCCGTAAAAAGTAGTTTTATTTCAATGTATAATATTCGCGTAAATGTCAGAAATCAATATAAAATAAAAGTAAATAATACATAAATTTTCCCATAAGTGGGCTAAAACTAAAGAACGCCACTGGATACGGTTTTCTTCCATAATTATTTTGCTTCGTCCACATTCATACTATGTTGTCATACACACACACCGGTTACGAGTACTACGCACCTGATCTTAAAAATACAAAATATTTAAAACAATTTGATTTCTAGCTTAACATTAAACTGATTTAAATAATATAATGGAGCTAGAGAGAATGAATAATGCATTGTGTAAATTTTTAAATTTATTTAAATTGAATAATCATAAAGAAAGAAACGGACTGATTCCACGCACGCAACGTATGCAACGCGTTATGGTATCTGAATTCTATATTTTACTAGCTGACCCCGCAAACGTTGTTTTGCCATAAAAAAAAAAATTTAGGGGTATGAAAAATAGATGTTGCCTATTCTCAGACCTCCCCGATAAGCACAAAAAATTTCATCAAAATCGGTCAAGCCGTTTCGGAGGAGTATGGCAACGAAAACATTGACACGAGAATTTTATATATTAGACTAGCTGCCCCCGCAAACGTTGTTTTGCCATAAAAAAAAAATTAGGGGTATGAAAAATAGATGTCGGCCTATTCTCAGACCTCCCCGATAAGCACAAAAAATTTCATCAAAATCGGTCAAGCCGTTTCGGAGGAGTATGGCAACGAAAACTGTGACACGAGAATTTTATATATTAGATATAAATAAAAATGAACGGATTAGAAACACACACGCATAGGATTGCGTTGCATACGAAAAGTGTGACTCTGATGAATATGTTTTTTATATAAAATCAAGAGTCCGGGTATCATCATTGCGTACGTTGCGTACGTGGGATCAGTTTGTTTCTACCTTAATATATGTGTTTTTGTGAGAAGTTTATTATTTTGGGGTTCACAAGGAGAACTAAAACTTGCGTTATTTTTTATATCAAATTATTATTATATGAACCAGCATTTTGATTAACACTGCTGTTATCCCTACTTTCCCATGCTATCGATGGGGTAGCTGATAAGGTGATGGTAGATGTAGGTAACTGGTAACTCTAACCCCAAATGCTTTATTATTTCAGAAAACATAGCTCTAAAACATGCAGTGGACAACAGTGGAGAAGAATACATGAGCCATAAGGACAAGTACGGCAACGCATTGAGGAAGTCCTGTGTATACACCAACATTGTTAAGAATGATCTTGTGGTTCTGACTGGACTTGAGACTTTCGGGTGAGTAGACATTCAAGTAGGTCACTCATAGAACCTCTTATACAAAATTGTTTTCTATGTTCACTAATTTCGAAAACATGGGAAAGAGCTGATTTACTTTTCGCGATTTCAGTATTCAAAGTCAAAGGCAAATATTTTATTTCAATTAGATCATTACTTAATAGCACTTGAAAAGTCAAAACTAGTTGCACGGTTCCAAAAAGTGGGTCTTATGGAGAAGAAGCGACAAGAAAGTCCATAGACACTCCTTTTGGTACTCCAATTGGTCCCATAGTACAAGTTATTCATAATTATGGGTATAATGGCTCCCAAAATTTTTGCTGATAATGAAAAAGTAAGGTTGAAAGTTTAGTTTTGTAACCTAAGTGAGTGATATGCGCTAGCGTTTATGGCTTGGCGTTCCTATAGCGATCCTAATTCCGGTCATAGAAATGTCACATACGGTTTAGACGGAGAGGCTACTGATGATTTATCGACCAAGTTTATTTGCAACAACAGAAGCTATCACTTAAAGGTTGCGTTCCACCCATAGATGGAGCATTGCACTGACTAACATCAGTCAATGATACATCTGGGGGCTTAGACAAGTGGCAATCTGACAATCGAATCCACGAACGAATAGAAACAAAATGTATGGGAATGACATCTATGATCGCCCGATTTGTCGAAAGCTTATGTCATTTCTATACTTTTTGTTTTTATTCGTTCGTCGATTCGATTGTCAGATTGCCCCTTGTCTACAGGCGCTGAGTATATCTTATGAAACCTTTATACGTATGGTGTTAAAAAGGTTTGCGATCACAATGAACTTGGTTTACTTTTTCATGAATTTTAAAGGAGTCTTTATAGTAGTAAACACATGTAAATCTCAATCCAGGTGCTATTGAAATTGTTTCACGAAGTAGCGGCTACCTACAGATGTTTACAGTATTTGGATTCAATTTAAATGTATTCAGAGTGTTAATTACTATCTGGAGGGGCATTGTTGCTTAACCTTTTTGTTATAAATACAATGTGGGTCACCCTCTTTAAAAAATGTTAAAGCGATTAAATGTTTTCTAAAATTACTGAATTTGCATTCTCGTACAATTTCGCATGCTCATGTAGCTGACATAGGAGATTTATTCAAAACTAGTTGATCTGACATAAGTATTTTGTTTCGTGCCAAATATCAATTAATCATACAAAAATTCCATATAATTTCGACAAAGAATCTTGGAAACTACAGAAAACTAAATGCATAACGATATGCACCTATTGATTAAAACATTTTTTTTTAAGGCGTTGCATGGCGCATGTATTTAATACTGGTGGTAAACATTTTGAACCTTTAATTTAATGTAGGTACACACGCAAGTAGGGCAAGCTATCCAAAACTGTCATATTTTCCCAATTGAAAATGAACCTTATCATTTTGTGTTAAAGTTGAAAATATATCAAAGAAATTTGTCAGATTTGGGTAATTTTATGTGCTGGCCTCTGTACATGTTAAATGTTTCAATTTCGTGTCATTACTTTCATAATATATTCAATTATCTCTTGCTTACGAATGGTGTAACTCTTTATCTCGCTAGCACTTCAAAAATATAAATTTAATGCTTGTCTACCTGAATTTGTTACCAAAATCTTGTTTTCTTGCACACAATAATGTTTTCAAGGATAATGAGTGGCTAATTGTTTGGTTCTTGTTCAGAAAAAATATGCATATTATGTATTTTAGACTTAGTATCGCTAGAGTAAAATACCATTTCAGAATCTTGATTACAGTACAGAGGTCGGCACATCAAGCTACCCCAATCTGTCAAATTTCTTTGATGGATTTTCAACTTTCATGCGATGTATTAAGGTTCATGTTCAATTGAGAAATTTTGACAGTTTTGGATAGCTTGACCTGCTGGCTTCTGTACTAACTTTTATAATAACTTGCCGTAGAAGTGCTTATATATTTTTTTGTACTGTGATCAGTCAATCTTGATTTAAAGTAATTTTTTTTAAATGGATGAAATAAAACAGATAGCTAATACAAAAAAAAAATGATATTTGCAAAAATTGGAAAAATACTGTAGGTATAGCTTTTTTAATTTCAAAGATTTTTGATTCTCATTTTGTGTGTTTAATATATAGTTAGCGCTAGATACTACTGCTTGATAAACCTCTCATACAAACTTCTGTTGCAGCCTCAACTCCCCCGTGATCCGTCGCACGGCAGACGCATTCTTTAAAGAATTATCTCCGTTCCTCCTGCACCTGGGTATGTTCGTGCCCACTATCATGGGCCAATGCACCCCGGAGCAACAGGCCCACTGGCTGCCCAGGGCACTGGACATGCAAATTATCGGGACCTATGCTCAGGTGCGTGCTGTACCTATTTCGACATCTATTATACGGTCTGTCCTAGATTGGTTTTGAAACCAATTGTGAATGTTTGTTAGGGCTGTGTTCATATAAAATCCAATAATAATGTTAAAATAACTTTGGATTTGTATAGAACAAACAGGAAATGTAATTACCATTTTGTCGTTTATTTTAATTGAATGAAGAACAGGTTCGCTTAGGTCATATCCGTGTACATTTAGGTATTTGTTGTCTTGTGTGTCTGTTTCAGTTTGCGACTCACTAATAGCCTATACCAAAATGCATACAGTATACATTTCCATAGAAATATTAAATTCAGTAGAGTACAGGACCTATTTTTTTATGTTAGCTAGCTACAGTTCGCCGCTCATTCCATGAGGCACTCTGCTGATTAGCCGCCGATTGTTGGCAAACAGTAATCCACAATGAATCAAAATATCTATTCCTTTTAGACGGAACTGGGTCATGGTACCTTTATAAGAGGTTTGGAGACGACAGCTACGTACGATCCAGAAACTGAGGAGTTTGTTCTGAATACTCCCACATTGTCATCATACAAATGGTGGGCTGGTGGACGTGAGTATTCAGTTAATTTCGAAATTCAGTATATGAAGAATCATCATCATCATCAACCCATATATTATTGTCCCACTGCTGGGCCCGGGTCTCATCTCACAGAATGAGAGGGATTAGGCTATAGTCCACCACGCTGGCCTAGTGCGGGTTGGCAGACTTCACATGCCGTCGGTCGAGAAAATCTCTCAGGTTTCCTCACGTTTTCCTTCATCGTTTAAGCGAGTGATAACACTAGTTTACAAATGTCAACTTTTTTTTTATACCCCGAAAGAAATGTATATAAATATGTTAACCTATCTTCCTTATACCTAAAAGTGTCAGCAGAAATATTCTATCACATCACAATTTTTTTCTGCAGTCAATTTGTTTCCAACTACCCTACGTTGTGACGTTAGTTTGAGATGTTGAGTAGTTCGCCTCAAACGATAAATATCTTGTTTCGGATTGAATTAAAACATCGAGTAGAAAGTTTTAATAAAGTTCTGATCGTTTTTGCTACGTTTATGGACAGTTTATATTTTCAAAAAAGAGAAGACCCATTGTAGATTCATTCAAAACTGCATATCTTCATTATTTTGGATTTGTTGCAAACCAAGATAAAAAGTGCCTCATATGCGAAAGCTGTAGAATAGTTTTACTCAGGTGGTAAAAAAAAAAATTACACCTTCGATTTGGTTCACCAACGCTATGGAGAGAAACATAGTTATCATGAAAGTGATTGTTACTTTGTTAATAAATATTTCTTAAACCAGATGTGATAGAATTTTTTTATTATTTTTCTGGATAACTCTTACCTAAATAAACAATAAATTAACAATTTCAGCTGGGGTTAATTAATTATTAATCTGCACATGATTTCGAAAAGTCAGAGGTGCGTGCCTTGGATTCGAACTTGAGACCTTCGACTTGGCAGTCCAATGTTCATACCACTAGGCTATCACTGCTTTTATATAAAGAATATTTACTGTTATCTGCTATAGCAGATGATATCGTCAGCAGTTACGCTCTAAGTTACGAATCTTTAGAGCTATTTAATTGTCTATAGGAAAATGCTCAGTTGGAGTCAGAAACATCTGAATATTATACGTGAAGTTAACCTTTCCCTACACACCTATATAGTAGTATTAAAAAAAATATGAAAAGAAAGATGTCCCCTAGGCTAGGGGGCAAGGATAATCCTTGCCCTCCGTTAGTAATTCCAAAAACAAGAGAACTCTATTTTGTTTATTGTAACAAGATGACCAATAAGCATAGGGGCTACCTGATGGTAAGCAGCAGCCGTAGCCTGTAGACGCCATTAACACCAGTAGTAGGGATCTCAGTTGTTATATCTCATATGCCCAGTAATTTATTGTCTGCAGTGCCCTCTAAACCGGAATAAAATAATGTTAGCATATAATTGCTGATCGGCAGAATAATTGGCAATGCTGTGGAATCAGCCTAGTCTATGTGGTAGGCTCTGCATATGCAAGAATAAAAATATCCCTTGTATATTCCTAAAAAGTATCATTGCAAGATAACACAATATACGCTACAGAAAAACATTGTTGACAGACAAAGACAAAACATACACTAGTTGACAGAAGAAGAAAACTCAAAACATTACCCCAATTATATATATTATACTTATATTTCAGTTGGTAAAACAGTGAACTACTGCATAGTAATAGCTCAGTTGTACACCAAGGGTGTATGCCACGGTACACACCCATTCATAGTCCAGATCCGTGACGAGGACACCCACATGCCACTCCCTGGCATCCATGTTGGGGAAATAGGTCCTAAGATGGGCTTCAACACCGCTGACAACGGATTTCTTGGATTTAAAAACTTTCGGATACCCAGAGACCACATGATGATGAAGAATGCTCAGGTTTTGAAGGTGAGAATGGGTTTATTTTAGACCCCATTTTTGGTTCCCTGTTACGATCTAATGAAATTAATCTTTATCTTTTTTGCTTTGGCCCTGTTTCGACTTTGATGTCATATTGTAGGTGGGTTATTACATAAGATCATGAAATCTATTACAGGATGGAACCTACGTGAAAGTGGCGAGGCACGGCAAGCTGATCTACGGTACGATGGTGTTCGTTCGCGTGATGCTGGTAAACGAGGTTGCCTTCAACTTGGCAAAGGCTTGCACCATTGCTGTGCGGTATTCGGCAATACGTCGCCAGTCGCAGAAAAGACCTGAGTATGTCTAAATACCATATTCATCCAAATATAACTGCTAGTTCGACTTTTTTATCATTTCTCCAAGGGATCAGTCATAGTTCTAAACACGAGTTATACAACATGTAACATAACATAGTTCTTGCACTCAAAATAAGGTCTGTTTCAGCTCTTTACTGAGGTATGAATCAGCTATCATTCGACGTTTTACCAGGGGCCGGTAGATTAGGGCATGACATTTCCGATTTACTTCGATCAGAAATTTTTAGAAAGACTTTCATGTTAACTCATAAATTGATTGCATTTCCAGTGAAAGCGAGTGTCAGATCCTGGACTTTGTATCGCAGCAGCATAAGCTGTTCATCTGCATCGCGACAGCGCATGCACTGCAGCTATCCAGCAACTGGTTGTGGAAAAGTTTCGGCGAGGTGCTTGCTGACATTAAACATGGAAATACTGATAGTTTGCCAGAGGTACTTACTACATCAAATTTACGACTCAGCTCATCAAGCTCAATAGTCAATTTGGATCAATTAGGATTACTTCACAAAAAGGCAATGGTATTCTTTACCATTGCCTTTTTGTGAAGAAATCCTTATTTAGTTTGGACAGTTCTATCGTTACCCATTTCTACCCGCTATTTAGAATCTTGTAAACATTAGAGATATATAGCTTGTCCTTCGCAGGTCTGCTTGAGGAAAAAGTTGAATCATTTTGTTGACAACCTCAACTTAATCCTTTCTTCCATCCAGATCTCTTTGGATGTCGATCGATGTAGTCGCATTTAATCTTACTGTTCATATTTTTTAGGCATCCTTGCTGTAGACTTTTTGTGTGGCAGTTCTCATGAAACTACTTCAGGAAGAAATATTTATACCGGACTCTTTGCGCCTAAAACTGTATGGTGTAGTTTCTACAGACCTACGTCCTACCCTCCAAAAACAGTTAAACGAATATATTAAAATTTGACTCTGAATTCCAGTTCCATGCCCTATCCAGTTGCCTCAAGGCTATCAGTACGTCGGACGTGGCATTTCTGATAGAGCAGTGCCGACACGCGTGTGGTGGCCACGGCTACATGCTATCCTCTGGTCTTCCGCACCTGTATTCCTTCGTCACGGCTACCAGGACTTACGAGGGAGATTACACTGTTTTACTGCTGCAGACGGCTAGGTGAGCTATGTATTTGAAACAGTATATTGTGACATAGCAAGCGTTATAAATGTTACTTTTCCCGTTTTGTGATAAAATATCGAATATTTTATTAGTGTGCTAATCTCCCGTTCGTTGTTCATTAATTTAACATATCGGTTCACTGGTGTATAACGAGGCTAAATTACTTTATGTAAGCCAATATTATTGACGTTTGTTCTAAATAAAGTGACTTAAAATGTTGTTTATAAGACCTTTTATCTTTTCGATTTTTAGGTTTTTAGTAAAAGCGTACGAGCAAGCGGAAGCAGGTAAACCACTGACGCCAACTGTGTCATATTTGATGCAAGCCTTCTCTGGTAAGGCTGCTTGGGACAGTAGTCCTGATGGTATCATCAGGGCCTTCCAGGCTCTTGCTGCAGGGTAAGAATATTGGTTACTAATTTTGTGAAGAGGATGTTAGTAAATTGTTGCGAATTTAAAGAATGACTTTTCTCCTCTTTATAGCTTTTTCGAAATAATTTTCTATATAAGTTACTTCACTAAAAGCCTGACGATATTGTAAAGTGACCCTTGAATAAAGACTCTTGTATGATGCCCTTAGTATACTTATGGAAATAATGCCTAATTGATATAATAATTGACTGTATTTATTGATCTAAAAGTTTCATAACTCTTTTTGTAATCAAATGGGTCTCCTTCTTCTAAATCCACTTGAAAGGTACCTATCTAAAGTAACATGCATATTTTACAGTATCTAGGTAAAATTTTATTTCGTTGCCACATCGTAAAAATGTTGATTCTTTCCAAGTTTTCATGAGGTAATTATTTTGTTTCACGTTTATAGAAAGATAGCATCGTGTGTAAGGAGCATAAGGCGACGCATGCAAACAGGTTTATCTCAAAATGACGCATGGGAGATGTCTACCATCCAGCTAGTTGCGGCCTCAGAGGTAATTCTATTGGAATAAAATGGTTTCATGTAAACATTATGTTTCTTCACTAAACTCGCCTGAAATAATATTAAATGGGTTACCAATAAGTAGTTAACAAATTTAAATATCTGGGACATTTTCTTGTCGACAGCCTTAAAGATGATGTAGACATCGAGAGGGAACGTAGGGCACTAGCGGTCAGGGGTAACATGCTGGCTCGTAGATTTGCGCAGTGTACCAACCAAGTTAAAATTACTGTTTAAAGCTTACTGTCAGAGTTTCTACACTGGTAATCTATGGGTCTATCATACCAAAAGATCGCTAGACGCCCTACGTATACAGTACAACAATGTTTTCAGGATGCTGTTGAGACTGCCCCGGTTTTGTAGTGCCTCTGAGATGTTTGCGACGGTTCGCACGGATGATTTTTACGCTGTCATCCGCAAAAAAACAGCATCCATCTTAAGGAGAGTTAGGGACAGTAACAACAGCATCTTGAGAACGGTTGCTGATAATTACAGCTCACCCATTGTAGGTAAGTTTGTGCAGAGGGTAATAAAGTAAGGGTGCTTTGTTGCGTTCTGCACAGACAGATTACCTACTTAAATTTAAAGTACGCACCAATTTTGTTTTTTTTTTTTTGTTTTTACTAACATTAGCTCATAAGTAATTTTACTAACATAATATGGATGGAAAGTCCTGATAGACATAAGGCTGGGCGTTTGAATACAAATACAACATATTATTGAACTTCAGTATCACGTAATATAAATATAAGGGAATAGAAACATGAGACGATTTACTTCAGGATTCCTTTTCTCTTTAAAAAAGCTTTTATAAAAATGGTCTTTTCTCTTAAATTTAGTAATCAAAGAACTCTCTTTTTACAACAGGCTCACTGCAGGGCTGTGATATCAGACACTTATAGAAAAGAAGTGTTAAGAATGACTGCAGACTCCAGTCTTAACGTGAAGATAGTCCTGGAACAGCTGTCGACGCTCTACCTATACTACTGGACGCTGGAGAGGACTGGCGACCTATTGTTGGTATGTTTGTAATGTATATTGAGGTGAGAATTTGACGACCTCTGTCTGTGTGTCTGGTCTAGTCTAGTCACGAGGCATAAATATTTATGTGATGAACATAAGCGTTTGTGTTTGTCTGGGCGTTTTATATAAAGTATATAAGTATTATACCCATAGTACAGTCAGCAACGAAAATCCGTGAACATGTTGCAATCTTTAATACGATTTTTAATATGAAGTTACTGACCTGTGAAGGTTGTGTGAAATGTTTGCATTGACAAAAAACATGATTTGGAGCTGTCATGTTTTTAAAATCTTGCTGTGTTCAGCGACTTTTGTTGCTGACCGTACAAGATCTGCTTAGTTTGGGGTTAGATGGTGCTATGCAAAATGTCTCAAGTATTTACATATTTATTACTATTATTTAGAATTACCATGAATTACCATGTTACCCCAGGACCGGTCGTTGTAAATGGGTTATCTCTCGAAGTTGTTCGTGAATATGCCTACCTCGGGCAAATAGTCCAATTAGGTAAAAACAACTTCGAGAGGGAAGCCGATAGGAGGATACAGCTGGGATTAGCAGCATTCGGCAAACTTCGTCAAGTCTTCTCATCACCCATACCTCAGTGCCTTAAGACGAAAGTCTTCAATGCGTGCGTCCTACCAGTAATGACCTACGGAGCCGAAACGTGGACACTCACGATGAGACTGATCCACAAATTTAAAGTCGCACAGCGAGCTATGGAAAGAGCTATGCTCGGAGTCTCTCTGAGGGATAAAATTCGCAACGAAGTTATCCGTCAGAGAACCAAAGTTGCAGACATAGCTCAAAGAATAAGCAAGCTAAAGTGGCAATGTGCCGGTCACATCTCGCGGAGGACTGATAAACGGTGGAGCAAACGAGTTCTCGAGTGGCGACCGCGTCTAGGTAAGCGTAGTGTATGACGCCCGCCGGCCAGGTGGAGTGACGACTTGCGGAAGACAGCTGGCAGTGACTGGATGAGGAAAGCTGAAGATCGGGCTTTGTGGCGTTCATTGGGAGAGGCCTACGTCCAGCAGTGGACGAATATGGGCTGATGATGATGATGATGATGATTTAGAATTATCTCTAGATTTTTAGTAGTAGTGTAGTGATGGATTTCGTAATGGACGATAAAGTACATAGTTAGGTCAAGTACTTATAAGTATACGTACTGGCATGCGACCAGGGACCTGCGACCCCACACGTGTTTTACACAGGTAACTTCATAATGTGCCTGTAAATTCATCGGCACCTATAGCTTTCCAAATAGCAATGTTACCTGAGAAAAAAATAGATTGCAATAGGGTCGCTAAATGGTGTTTGATGTAGAATTTTTTTTATCTACGGATATCATTTGACTAGCTTTAATTGGCAGAGTCCCGTGCCAGCAATGGCATAGTAGGTATATGGGTTGATGATGAGATAGATATTATTTGATATCGCTCATTACCCTCCGTGCCTTTTCCCAATATGTTGGGGTCGGCTTCCAGTCTAAGCAGATGCGGCTGAATATCAGTATTTTACGCAGCGACTGCCATCATACGAAGCTAGACTGGTTGTCGGTCAGTAACGATTGTCATATGACAACCGGGACCGACGGCTTTACGTACTCTTCGAGCCTCGGTGACACCCATCCACAGACTGGCGCGGCTAGCGCAGCTTAACCCTGCAGATAGGTTGATCAACGTATCTAGTTATTATATCATATTATTTGGTACCTCTCATACTGAAATAACAACAACAAGACAACAGACAACAAGTTTGGCGTAGTGGCTGAGGGATCAGCTTCCGCGCCACGGGTTGTGGATTCGATCCCCACACGGATCAAATATGTATGATCTACATGAAGTTGTTCCGGGTCTAGGTGTTTGTGCATGTGAAAGTTTGTGTTTGTAAACGCACCCACGATACAGGAGAAAATCCTAGTGTGGGGCAACATTTAAAAAAAATATATAGGTACTGTGTGGCAGTAAAAGTAGGTATTTAATTAAGATCATCTTTACAAGATACTCATGTAATACCAGGACGGTTAATAAGGCCACATCGATCAATTCCTGTAAGATCCATTCATAGAATTCGCAGTAGATCCTTAGCAGTTTTAATTTTTTTTAACAATGATACACAGTTAGCGGTTTTTTCAGTCTCATCAGTGCATAGTGCGTATATACTAGGTACGACAAAATACTCTTAAAAGTCACTTATCGACCGTGTCACTTGAACTTCACTTTTGAACATAAATATAAATAATTTATTGTTCTTTTTGTTGTGCAATTAATTGCAATCGTTATATTGTTTTGTTGCTGTAATAAAGATTATATTATTTGCAGTACACGTCGATATCTGAAGAGGATATTGTGGGCTTACAGCTGAGATATGAGGAGCTGCTAGAACAGATAAGACCCAACGCAGTCGGACTCGTCGATGCGTTTGATCTGCGGGATGAAGTAAGTACCTACTTTTTTATAGTACGGAATCTTCATGAATCGTCCGCCCCCAGGGAAGGTGGCAGGAGTCTGTCGAAGTCGTACCAACCGAAAACTGTCCTCACCTATGCGTTGTCATGGCCATGGGATTCGTAATATTCGCGACCACGTCCATGGAACCGGAATTGACATGATGTCATAGAATCGGAACCCAAGAATCACGCGGCAGAAAATTTTAAAAATTAAAAAAGTAGTTACTACTGCCTGAAAAGTGACCTTAAATTAACTAAAGAATATATAATTAAGAATATTATTGTTTCTAAAATATTAAATAATATAAATAGAATAAAATAATAGTTTAGAAAATATTAAATAAACTTTACTGTAAATGGCTACCACTACCATCCCCTTTTTTGAGTCATTAGCTATTTATGTATATACCTACGGTCGAACTATTGTTATTATCTTTTGAACATTTATACTACTATGCTCATAAGTGAACTGTAACATTCTTAAGTAAATAAAGTTATTTAAACCCAATCTGAAAAAAAAAAATAACAAGTCCATTACTCTGTTAAGTAATCGATACATACATAAAACAAATAATAAATTTTAATGCGGGACATAGCAACTTAGTCGGGACCAATTATTGGGAAAATTTGATCCGGTCTACAATTTTTAATGGGTCCCAATCCCGACTGTTAAGTCTCTATGTTCCGCACCCACACAGAAAATTTGCCAAATTGTCTCATTGTTCTTATTTGATCCTAGCTCTTGCATTCGACCCTGGGTGCATACGACGGCCGCGTGTACGAGCGCCTGATGGCCGAAGCCCTGAAGAGTCCGATGAACGCAGAACCTGTGCACGAAAGTTACCATAAGTACATGAAACCGATGATGAAAGGGAAACTATGATAGATATTATTGTAACATGCCCGATTGTAGAAATAAAGGCTGGCTCTCACAGAATGCATGTGCAAAACGTATGCAGTAGCAGCATTTGTAATGTAGTAACTTATCCAGAATTAATTAGCAGACGCAAAAACAATTGTTGCTACCCTCCAGAGAGTAACGGGTTCTTTAACGGTATGGGAGGATAACACCATAAGAATGTTACTTTGCATATAATAATATCTAGTTGCATATAACACAATTGCATGTGTGCATACGCGTTGCATATAAAATAATTACCGCGTATCGTTAGGCCGCATCGGTCTGCACGATGCGCGGTGTGGACATGCATGATGCATTCTGTGTGGAGCAGTCTTTAGGTAGGTATAATAGTAACGCACAGCTGACATACGTTCCTATTCATCACCTAATTTTTTTTTCTGCATAACAATTCTGTACCTTTAGTGAAAAGTGATACATCTTGACTTATAGCACTTTTAATATTCTTGCACTAAGTACCACAGAAAAAAAAAATGCTATTTTTTGATCTTATTCACATCCCTCTAAGGTTCAAATTGAGCAAGTTAATTTTGGTGTACAGTGCTATAACTAGGTTTTTTTTACATTTATTAATGTGTAATTAAATACAACTGTATTAATATCAAAGTGAACTGAACAAATATTTCAATTTTCTTAATGTATATTAATACGAATATAAATAACTCCTATTACGCGACCGAATTATTTAGATGTGAATTAGTACAAACTGATATAATTACACTTTTATTATTAAACATTGTATTGTTGGCTCTACTCATTTTTGTGAAAACCGGTATAATTATATTTAAATCACAATAAATGTAGATATTTGTAGGATCAAAAATGTGTATAATGATACAACTCTTAATATATCAATTTACATTTTATTTTCTAATCAAATTCATTGTGATATCTGACTCCGATTTAATTGTATCAATATTTACATAATTTTGGAATACGTGTATAATAATATAAATGTATTTAAAACAAAAAATATTAATTTTAATAGAACTTGTTTATACGATAGAATAAGTGTATTGTGATACAAGTTCTTAGTGCAGCGGGCGGGGGTAGCAGCCTGTGAATCGGGCTCGCCTCTCGCATCCCACTTACCCGCGTCGAGTGAGATTCATATATTGGAAATTAGAACAAGTGATTGTTGAGGAAGTTAGTCTTGCGATTGCATTTTAGCTAGTACGTCGTATTTTCGGTAGCAAAATAATGTGTAAGGTAACTGACTTATATCATTTTACACAAATAACGTTTAATTCGTGGTGATATTATTGTGTCACTAAAATACCTCGTATTATTAATTATTTACACCTAATTTATTATATATTTTAGGAGTTATGTAACTTATCATAATAAATTAAACATTATTATGTGCATGAGGTAATTTTAGTACATATCTGCAATAGATTTCTATCCGAATCCTAAACTGTAATACATACATACATATCATCATGGCGACTGTCCCCTAAGGGTTAGGCAGAGGTGTACCAATGTACACCCACAGTTCGCTGATATGAATTGCGTAGACTATAAATTGCGACGATACCAATTTTGTGTCAACTTTGACCTTAAGAGTAGCTACATTTCGTAAAAAGATGCACCAACGTCCGCACACCCTGACGACGAAGTCGAGGCCATGTACGAAGACATAGTGAAAGCTATGTCTCGTACCAAAACATTCTATACTGTTAAAGTTTATTTATTTATTTAATAAGGTTTTCCCACAGCTTATGCATACAACGCTAATAGTTATATATATACATACTTAGTGGCCTTCGTCTTATACACAAGCCAAAGTTATTTAGAAAAGGAAAAATTCAACCGCGGGCAGGATTCGAACCTGCGTCTTCTGGTTAGGTACGCCAGACGCTATGACCACTAAGCCACCGCGATATTCTATACTGTTGTTATGGGTGACTTAAACGCTAAAGTGGGAGTACAAGAGAGCGGCGAGTCGAAAGTGGGTCCATTTGGCTATGGACACAGAAATCACAAGGGGCAAATGCTGGTAAACTTTCTCGAGGTACAGGGGCTTTTTCTGATGAACTCTTTCTTCCAGAAGAAGCCTCAAAGGAAGTGGACCTGGCGAAGCCCCGATAACATGACAAAGAACGAGATCGACTTCGTTATGTCTAACAAGCGCCAGGTATTCAGAGATATCTCTGTGATCAATAGGGTCAATACCGGAAGTAATCACCGACTGGTAAGAAGCATCTGGATATAAAGGTTAAAATAGAACGAGCGCGCTTAACAAGGTCGGCTCTTAGACTAACACTGCCACAAGTCGAAGCTGGCTGCGCCCATATCACTCCTGGGACATGTTTACTAGTTGTTGTCGAGGGTTGTCTCAAATCGTCTTTCCCAAAAGTTCGATGACTTCCGGCCACCGGAGCAAGCCGGTTTTCGGAAAGTCTACAGCACCGTGGACCACATACACACCTTGAGGTAAATCATCCAAAAGACCGAGGAATATAATCAGCCTCTCTGCCTAGCGTATGTGGACTACGAGAAAGCTTTCGATACCGTCGAGACCTGGGCTGTACTGGAGTCTATGTAGAGATGCCTTGTCGACTGCCGATACGTTGAGGTGCTGAAATATCTGTATAATGCCGCAACGATGACCGTCTAAGTACAAGACCAGAGTACAAAACCAATCCAACTGCGTCGAGGGGTAAGACAGAGAGACGTCATCTCTCCGAAACTGTTTACGAACACGTTTGAGGACGTTTTCAAGACGCTTAACTGGAAAGGACGAGGCATAAATATTAACGGTCAGTACATCTCGCACCTCTGATTTGCGGATGACATTGTCATCATGGCAGAATCTCTGCAGAAGCTGGAAGTGATGCTGAACAGCCTTGGCGATTCTTCAAGGCAGGTGGGTCTCGGGATGAACCTGGATAAAACCAAAGTACATGACTTTGGTTTGGCTTTTGGCAATGATTATGTCATCCTGATACCTGTATACGTAAATGGCTCTGCCCTCGAAGTAGTGCAAGAATACATTATATCTTGGCCAAACTATTCAACTGGGGTGGCATAACTACGAGAAGGTGGCGGCCAGAAGCATACACCTGGCTGGGCGGCATTCGGGAAGCTGCGTGATATCTTTGATTAGTCGATCCCACAATCCCTAAAGACCAGGGTCTATAACCAGTGCGTCCTACCCGTGATGACTTATGGAGCCCAAACGTGGACACTCATCATGGGACTGGTCCAAAAATTCAAGGTTGCTTAGCGTGCAATGGAGAGAGCAATGCCTGGAGTTTCTTTGGTGGATAGAATTCGCAACAAAGTCATTCGCCAAAGAACAAGCACGCTGAAGTGGAAGTGGGCCGGCCATGTCTGCAAACGCACAGACGATCGTTGGGGCAGACGAGTGTTAGAGTGGAGACCACGTTTGTGCAGCAGTGGACGGCAATAGGCTGATATGATGATGATGATTATGATATCTGTATTGCACTTATATCAATAAATACTTTAATATTTTCAAAACGTATCAAAACGTATCAAAATGAACAACAGTTTGTATCATTATGCACATTACATCATAAGTATTATACGGGTGTATAATGATTTCAATTCAATTTGTCTTACATTTTCTTAATTACAATATCGATTACAATTTTTAATACTCTAATTAACAATATTAATTTTACAACTTTTTGTTTTAATATCTCCTTCAAGTACAAACCTATCAAAATACGAAGTATAGAATCATTCAACACCAAACCAAAAACAATGTGTAAAAGAGTTCAAGTAATTTTAAATTAAATGACACGCAAATTATTGATAATGATGTCTTGTGTTAAGTGATACATCTGGATTTTTTATTAAATTAAAAAAAAACTACACAAAATCATCCATTTCTTTTTTCACTATTTGTTTTTTTAAGATATTGTTTATCAATAACAGTAATCAGTTCTTATTTTAGTAAAGTAGAAAAAGAGTCAGAATTTTTTAAAACTTTAAAGCGTTTTTTCTCAAAACCATGATTTTCGGTTTATATCACTTTTCACTGAAGGTACAGAATTATTACAATAGATACGTTGTCGAAGTGTATGATTATTTTTCTATTTAGATTTTAAGCAATTTCCTCTATTTTTATGTTTTACTCGTACTTGTTCGATGTAAAATGTTACAATAATTTTCCATAACTATTTTCTATTTAATAAACTTGTATCGTACCTACCAATAACTAGACAATAAATACATTTTATGTCTGTACACCTTGTTTCTGCATGTTAGAATTATTGTGATGAAAATGTCAATAGTAATCGGTGTTGCATTGGTCGATAATTATATTAATGTTGTTATTTTGTTTGGTAAAACTAAGATAAGGATGTGGACTACCTACTATAAAGTAAATAATATATAAATTTAAATTTTTAAATTTAAGTTTTTTTTTTCATCTACCTATGTGTTAAATGTGTACCTATGTGAAAAAGTAAACAAGTGTAACTTAGCTGTCATTTGGTTTTGGGAGTATTTTTTTGAGGTTATGACATTTTATTTAGAATAATTATTTACTTAAAATTGTAATTACGTAGAGATAGAGATTCGTATTTATGTACAAAACGCACAAATGTGTTAAAACCGCACACAAGTGTTAATTATTTGTTTACTTATCTTGTTACTTAATAGATATGAGAGTATTTTCAACTTTATCAGAATTTATCAAAACATTATAACCTACACAATATCTCTAAAGCATTATCACTGTAATAGTTTTAATACTAGGTACAGATAAGAAGAAAAACAATAATTATCTTGGAGTTTGCGTCTTGATAACACGTCACAATTGAATGAGCAAAGAGGTGCTTGGAACCGATGCGCAACACACACTAATTTTGCAATTGCGCATTTGTTAGAAACATGAGCGTAAAAGTGAACGAAGACTTGTTGAAAGAAAGGAGTAAATCTGAATTCAATGTAGAGGAACTGACTAATTACTTAGATGGCGGTGTTGAAGCTACAGCGAATAGGAGGAAGTTTGGTAAGTGTTGTTTAATTATGTTATTCATTTCGGATGATTTTGTTAAATATGACGTGAGTAAACACACTCGGCTTTGCATGTGTGTTAGCGCGAGTTGTATATATGTGTGTATGTGTGGGGGTGATAATGTTGCTATAGAATAAATGATTTAATGAGAAAACGATTGCGTTCGGGCAACAGTAAAGGTTAAAATATGTGTGGGTGTGAGATAATTATACATATTTTAATAGTAGTAGAACCCATTATTCTATTTTTAATAAGTATAAATATAGTCTAGTTATCCTAAGCGCGATTGCCACGCTAGAGGTCCGGGGATTGATTCCCAGGTCGAGCAGTATTATTGGGCTTTTTTATGAAATTCTCAGTAGCAGCTCAGAGTTTGGATTTGTGCTCATTTAATGGCAATACGCTCGCCCCCTATTCCATGGGACCTAATCTGAACTGTGGGTGTACATTGGTACGCCTCTGCCTAACTCTTCCGGGAATTCAGGCGTGATGGTATACATTTCTATATGGGCTTAGTAACAGGCAAGAAAAAAAACTTATGAGGTATATCTGGAATGCCTTTGCGTGTTCTGATAACATTCTATCGTGCCTATTAACTCGATAACTGTGATTATAAACACTGACAAATCCAAAATTCAAAGGTCTTTGATCCACCTCTACATTCCGGTTTCAAATGATAAATAAGTCCATTATGTAAACAATATAACTTGTTTTTTTAATGTTCGACACTATAATCAGTCACTTAGTGGTTACTTTAAAGCATTTTTTAATCGTGTGTCATTATACCTTTGTCAGTTTATGTTAAGTTATGCTAAGTAGGCTGGATTAGAAGTCAGGTATTGTATCCTATCGTACTAATATTATAATTTATGTGAAATTTTGTGAGGATGGATGGATGGATGGATGTTTGTTACTCTTTCACGCTAAAATTACTGAACGGATTTTGTTGAAATTTACAGTATTACTAGCTGATCCCGCAAACGTTGTTTTGCCATAAAAAAAAAATTTAGGGGTATGAAAAATAGATGTTGGCCTATTCTCAGACCTCCCCGATAAGCACAAAGAATTTCATCAAAATCGGTCAAGCCGTTTCGGAGGAGTATGGCAACGAAAACTGTGACACGAGAATTTTATATATTAGATTATTTATACTTACATCAGAAAAACTGACGACGACAAACTTATGGTAGTTTTAAGATTTTAGTATTGTTCTCAAGTAAGTGACATCATGTTTTTATTGGGAATAAAATTTCTTTACACCTAAACCGGAATCACATAAAGGCTATAATTTATAACGATTTTGAGTTAATTAGCCAAATTATAACGATAATTTCGACGCGGACGAAGTCGCGGGCAGAAGCTAGTAATTTTATATATTATGTACAGAGGCCAGCACATCAAGCTTCCACAATCTGTCAAATTTCTTTGATTGAATTTCAACTTTAATTCGAAACAATATGGTTCATATTCAATTGGGAAAATTTTACAGTTTTGGATAGCTTAACCTGCTGGCGCCTGTACCTCCTCCCTATAATTATTTCGGTAAAGGAGGTCCGCACTTTATTCGATTCATGATAACAGCTGATCTTTTATGAACCGTGTTATCATGAGATTAGATATCAATCCGCCTAGGTAGACGGAGCGTTACTTGTGTTGAACACAAAACAGTGTTCGTTTTTATACCGATGTTTGCACCAAGAGATCACGAATTGATTTCTCCGTAACCTTACGAAAGCTTCTGGGAGTTCAAGACTAAGGGACAAGGCTCTAGGTTCTGTAGGCTCTTTGCACGGACACCTTGATCTACGAAGGCAAGCTTTGAGAGAGCACGCAGACGCAGTTGAAGCTGATATTTATATTTTTTTTATGATCTTAAGTATAACCAACCGTAGGGCAAATGCCTCCTCAATCTCTGTAGGAAAGAGAGTATTTTGTGGAAAACGGCCCTCATTAGCAGGCGCTAGTAGGGGTTCATGGCTAAGTTATAACTACGCTGAACAACCGATCTGCAAGGTTAAGCTGTGCTAGCTGCGGTCAGTCTGTGGATGGAAGACCATTCTTAACAAGTCGAGACCCCTTCGTTCCTCAGAGAACACGTAAAGCCGTCGGTTCCAGTTGTCATGCGAACACCTATGACAATCGCTAGTGGTAATCAGAAGCCCAAAAGGCCTGACAACCAGTCTATCCTCAGGATATCGGTATTGCCCAGAAATCGGGTTGCGAAGGTCTGATGGTAGTCACTTCGTGTAAAATACTGATATTCAGCCGCATTTGGTTAGACTGGAAGACGACCCCATCATATTTGGGAAAGTGCTCAGGAAATGTAGGCATACCTTAGCAGGCGCTAATGAAGGCCAATGTGCGAGAGTGTTGGTGACCGTATTCCATTATTACAGAGAAAAAGGTCTTAAGCACAAAAGGACTTATCGACGAGGTACCTGAAGAGTACCTTAGTCATAAGGAGAAGTACGAGAATGCAGTACGTAAAGCTGTTCTGTTCTACAGAGCAGTGCAAAATGCTGCGGATCCCAATTTGACGGAAGAAAAAAGGACTGAGTAAGTATTTTTTTAGTTGTATGTTTTATCCGATGTTGTGTACCATAATTACTTGGGGGGATAAAATGGCCATTGGAAGTCAGTGAACATTTTTTTTGTGCGCCGCCCGCCGTGTAGCTTCCAAGATCAACCATATTATCAGGTGACCTACCGATTCGAATGTTTTATTCGCTACCTCCGAGACACCCGCCCTGGTTGAACTTATAGGAACTTTAGTGAGTAGTGACAGAATAGTCACAGAGTAACAAAAGTATTAGGTAATAGGAAATGCAAGGATTTAAGAATATAATATTTATTATTGCACATCAAAAACGAATGCTAGTAGGAACTAGTAGTTATAGGCTTAACAAATATAGAATTTACGGGATACAACCTTATAGTTTGTATCCGGTATTCTATTTTTTACGTATCCATAAAAGATAAAGCCTTAAGACCAAAATGTATGTATGTAGATAAGTAGGTATATACCGATTTACTTTCGTAAATTTTGAAGCCTGCATCTAACTTACGATCACTACTTCCAGTGCGATATACCGCAGCCTACTGCCCTGTGCAGTATTCAAAGACAACTCTCCATTCAGTCTTCATGTGGCTATGTTCATACCTGCCATATTGGGTCAGGCTGATGAGGAGCAGAAGAAGTATTGGATGGAAAGGGCCAGTAAAATGGAGATCATCGGCACATATGCTCAGGTAGGTTTGCTAAAGTTGCAATAACTTAGTACTTCAAGCTGCAGTTTTACTTATGAAAGCTCTTGTAAACACTCATCATCACCATTGTCATACACAGCTATTTGATCCACTGCAGGGCATATAAAATAAGCTATCTTACTTTTACGCCAATCTTATCCAGATCTTTCCAACAGACTTCACTATATCAACCAACTACCTGGCTATCGGTCTTCCAACACTCCATGAACCTTTTGGCCACTATTCAGTAAACACTTTATCTCATCATCATTATCAACTCATATACTGTCCTACTACTGGGCACGGGTCTCCTTTCAGAATGAGAAGGCTTAGGCTATAGTACATCACGCTGGCCTAGTGCGGGTTGATAGACTTCACAAACCATCGAGAAAAATCTCTAAGGTATGCAGGTTTCCTCACGATGTTTTCCTTCACCGTATTAAGCGAGTAATAATTAATTACATGAATTCGAAAGTCAGAGGTGCGTGCCTTGGGTTCGAACTCGAGACCTTCGACTTGGCAGTCCAATGTTCATACCACTAGGCTAACACTTTATCTACTACTTTAGAATATACTCACTCATATTTTATTTCACCTATAATACTTGTATCTATATTTTGGCGAGAACCTATTGATACTCAATACTATACTAATACCAAATTAAATTTAGTGTTAGTTATCTGCAGCTAGGTGTATGTTAAGTTATTCCAGTGATCCCACCTCTATGCGGAAGGTAGTAGTGGTGGTTTTAGTCGGTATGCTGGCCACCTGGCCGGAGAACCCGATACAACCGTCCCGCATCCCCGAGCGGGCATTCATTTGCATTTCCACACCCGAAAAAAAAGGAGAGATAAATATAGTGAAAATGTAATACATACGAGTGTTTCCTTTCAGACTGAGCTCGGTCACGGTACATTTATTCGAGGCTTAGAAACAACGGCTACCTACGATCCGAAAACTGAAGAGTTTGTTTTGCACAGCCCTACGTTGACCTCGTACAAATGGTGGCCTGGCAGCTGTAAGACAATTTAAATTTACTATCCTGTTTTCTCCGAAAGATAATTCACGTGACTGTAGTCCGTTTTGTATTTCCCTAAAGTTCAATGAAGACTTAGAACTGGACTGGGGAAATCTGGAATTCTTAGGGCTTGATTAGGGATGGAACTGCATCTAATAATAAATGACCAATGGTATTCTATAGTTGAAAGGCTGAATGTCAAGGTACCTATTTATACCAAGGATATCTATAGCAAGGATTCGCTTCAAATTATTAAATAAAATGGTATCTTGCACATCGCATGTAGCACGTTTTTGGTTTCATCCATAATTCATTGTCTTTCTGAATACTTTTGTAATGGATCACCTTTTTTACTCATAATATGCTTATTTTCCCCGAATACCAGTAGCTTAACTAGTTGTTTAGATGTTATCATCTAGTATAGATCTGATTTATTTTTTGAACAAAGCCACTTTTTTATAGTATCTACGTAAAATCCTCCTGCATCGTGTGCCACTTAAGATGGTGGCAGGGTCGTATTTTGGACTCGTACCAATTAAAAAGTGCACTTGCCTTATAGTCATGACTATGGGATCCGTGAAATTCGCCAGGAACATAGCAGATGAAAAAAGGCACTTAAGAAACTAAAATAATTCACAAATAATTTACTAATTTTAATTTCATTGTGCCAGAAATGTTAAAGTTAACTAATTAAACACTCGCTAAGGCTATATTAATATTTCAGTGGCTCACACCGCTAACTACTGCGTGGTGATGGCTCACCTGTACACCCAGGGAAAGAGTTGCGGTATCCAGCCCTTCTTGATCCAACTGCGAGACGAAGAAACACACGTGCCGCTGCCAGGGATCAAGTTGGGAGAAATCGGAGCCAAACTTGGATTTAATACTGTCAATAATGGCTTCCTTGGCTTCGATCACTATAGGATACCGAGGAATAGAATGCTGATGAAGAATGCACAGGTTTTGAAAGTAAGTTAATTATTAAGTATCTAAAAATTCTTCCTTTTTTGGTCCCGTTGTAAAAGCTAGCAAAATTTGAATTCATATCGGGATTGTGTTACTATTACTTATATTAAGGTAATACTGTAACGTATTCTTTGCATTTTATTGTGAATGCTGCGTGTACCTGTAATGGGTATACATATAAGAAAGATTAATGGTAATATGTCGCGCATCTACCGTTCTCTATTTTCGTGTGATGGGACCAGAAAACAGAATCAGAATAACAGTAGTATCCGTCAAAAATGCACATTAAATCTGAATTATTTACAGGATGGAACGTTCAGGAAGTCGCCAAACAGCAAGCTAACGTACGGCACGATGGTTTATGTGAGGGTAACTATCGTGAACAATATGGCCAACCAGCTCGCCAGAGCGGCGACCATCGCCGTCAGATACTCAGCTGTCAGGAGACAGTCGGAGTTGAAGCCTGAGTAAGTTTACATGACACAAACAGTGGTGTCTCTAGGCCATGTAGACCCCGTGTGCAATCATTATCCTAGCATCCTCTCAACCCTACCTTCCTACCCTAGCGCGCAATCAAAATGGAATGGGCACAAATATCAGTACATTACCACAAACTGTCAAATTTCCCCAATGGATGATAAAGTCTATTGTTTGGAGATTAAACTGAAAATCGATTGAAGAAATTTGATAGTTTTGTGATGTGCTGTTGACTGTATTTAGAATTTCGCGGCTGGTGGATGGTACTTGGCGCTCCCTAGGAGCACTGCGGCCGTGTGCAACGCACAGCCTGCACCATAGTTAAAGACGCCTCTGGACGCAGAAAGAAAGAAGAAAGGAACAGATTTATTGCCACAATATGGACGTACAAACATACCACTTACGCGGATACGCAGAGGTATACAGATACGACGTCTGTGGACTTCTGTGACATTGGTTAAAGTGTCGGAATGCTGATTCCCACTGGACACAAATATTTATGTGATGAACATAAGTGTTTTGTCTAAAAAGTATAGGTATAAATATTATATCTATTGTCTAGTACCTATAGAAAGAAAGAAAAAGAAAATATTCTGACAATCACAACACAAGACAAAATAACAAACAACAAAACAATAGATTCAAGTCTTTAAACTAAGTAAGTAGGTACAAGCTCTGCTTGGTATGGGACTACACCTCTTCTTCTCAGTCGTTTCGCTCTTGGCAGAGCGGTCGTGGTCACGTTGAGGCGTCCACTTTAGTGTTAGAGGCGGACACAGCTCTCTTCACAATCTCCTGCCATCTCTCTCTGTTTGCAGACTGTCTGGTGCAGTCTGACACACGGTTTCCCACTGCGGATTTCACTTGATCAGTCCAGCGCATAGGTGATCTGCCACGTGATCTGGTTCCCTCTACTTTTCCTTGCACGACCAGCCGTTCTATTGAATTGTTATCACGTCTAGAGACATGTCCAAAGTACTGTAGTATGCGCGTCTGTACTATGGCTGATAGACGCTTTGTGATGCCGAGTTCCTGGAGTATGGACACGTTGGTGCGGAACTCTGTCCACGATATGCCGAGCATTTTCCTCCAGCACCACATCTCTAGAGCATCTATCTTCCCCTTTTCCAACTCACGCACTGTCCATGTCTCAGCCGCGTAAAGAAATATTGGGAATATCAGCGTTCGCATGAGTCTGACTTTAGTGGCTTTGGTGATGTTGCGATTCCTCCACACTTTCTTTAATTTCTCCACCGCGGTCCTAGTTACAGCCATACGACGCTTTACTTCATCTACGCAACCACCATTGTTTGAGATTAAGGCCCCAAGATATACGTAGGCTTGAACCACGTCGCAGTTCGCAATCTGTGTAACTTCTGGCGAGTTGTCGTTGACGCGGTCCACGATCATAATCTTGGTCTTAGATCGGTTAATCTTAAGTCCAAACGTTAGGCTTACGCGCTCCATCTTGTGAAGTAATTCCTGCATGAGGTCCGCGTTACTCGCAAATAAGGTGGTGTCGTCTGCGTATCGTAAGTTTGAAATCTTGTATCCACCAATTACAACACCATCGTTCCAGTCTTCGAGAGTGATTCGCATTATAAGCTCGGTGTAGATGTTAAACAGCAAAGGTGAAGTTATGCATCCTTGTCGCACACCCGCACTTGGGTGGAAATTATCTGAGAAGACGTTATCTGTCCGCACTGATGCTGTTCCTCCTTCGTAGAGACCTCTGAGCAGGTGTACGAGGTGTTTAGGTGTGCCCATGTCCAGTAGTGTTTTCCACAGCGTTGGCCATTTCACCGAGTCGAACGCTTTAGAGAAATCAACAAAGCATATGTATGTTGGCTTGTTGAATTCTCGAGCCTTTTCGATAATTTGACGAACGATGAGGATTTGCTCGCGGGTTCCTTTGCCTTTTACAAAACCGGCTTGTTCTGGTGCAATTTCTCGGGACAAGTATGATTTCAGTCGTTCGTTTATAATATGCAGCATTATTTTACTCGAGTGTGTTATTAGAGCAATGAGTCGAAAGTTGCCACATTTCTTAGTCGAACCCTTTTTATGAAGAGGAGTAAAAATTGAGTGAGTCCATTCTGAAGGCCATTTGCCTGTGAGCCATATCTTGTTGCAGATGGTATAGAAGATATGAACGCCATGTTCTCCCATTGCTCGAATAGTTTCGATGGGAATTTCATCTTTCCCTGTAGTTTTTCCATTCTTAAGATGTTGAATAGCGGCTCTTACTTCTGATTCAAGGATACTTGGCTCCAGCATATCACTCGTAGGCTCCGTGGGTGCAAAACTTTGCGACTGAGGATCTTCAAACAAGGACTGACAGTAGTTCCTCCACACTTCTGAAATTTTGTCCAGTTCAGTAACTATTTGGCCATTATGATCTTCAATAGCCCAGGTTTTAGATGGCAGCGTTTTTGTAATGAGACGGATTTTGCGGTACAAGTCTCTCGACTCATACCTGTCTGCATGCGCCTCGATTTCTGTACAAATACTGCGCAAGTAATTATTGTGATCTTGTCTACATTTTAGTTGTATTTTGGCCGAAATTTCATTAAGATCTTTGGTATCAGCTCCCGCTGCTTTCATCTTCTGGCGTTTTTCAATGAGTTTGAAGGTTTCCTCGGTCAGCCAGTGCTGTTTTTTGTGGGTTTTGATTGGTGGCGTTGCTTCCGAGACTGCTGAGACGATGAGTGACTTAGCGCGGTCCCATAGTGCATCGGGTGTTTCGCTAGCCAGATCCGCTTCCGACCATTGTGACCAATTTCGCTCCACAATCGAACGAAATCTCAGAGCATCTTTCACTTCGAGTTTCCTCGTTTTCTTGATGTTTCTGGCTGCTGTTAGTTTGAGCTTTAGCTTCGAGATCAAGAGTTGGTGGTCGGACCCGCAATCAGCCCCTGGTAATGTATGGGTATTTGTTATGGATGATCTCCATCGTGACCGTATCATGATGTAGTCGATCTGGTTGCGAGTTTTTCCATCAGGTGATATCCATGTGTACAGTCTTCGAGGGTGGTGTTGGAATAGACTATTCGCAATTTGCAGGTCATTTTCTGAAGCGAATTGTAATAAGCGTTCACCTCGTTCATTTCGCTTTCCGAGCCCAAATCTTCCGGCGCACTTGCTCAGTTTATCAGCGTTTTCCCCGATTTTAGCGTTCAAGTCACCTAAGATGACTAATAGCTCTCTATTGGGTACTTTCGTTATTGTTGACTCTAATTCGGAGTAAAACTTCTCTATTACCTCGTCGCTCGCAGTAGAGGTAGGGGCATATATCTGAACGATGTTAAGGTTTATCGGTGATGCTTTTATCTTAATGCTGATAATTCGATCGCTTACCGGCTCGTATCCCATTACGCAATTTCTCTGGTCTATCGGTATTAGAAATCCTACACCGTTGCTGCTGCTAATTTCATTGCCAGAAAAGTAAACGACGTGATGGTCTGTCAGTAAATGTCCGCTGCCTTTCCAGTGTGTTTCGCTTAGACCACAGATGTTCACACCGACTCTATCTACTTCCCGTTCTAATATGGTAAGTTTCCCTGGATGATTTAAGCCCCGCACATTCCAAGTTCCTATCGTCTGGAGATGTCGTAGCTTGATTGAGTTTCCAGTAGCAGAGTTTCCGTGGAGGGCCTGGTCTCCTACCCCGCCATGGCCGGTAGCTAACTTCACACTGCGCGCCCCGGACGCTGCGCAGCGCCGGTCGCTAATCGGTTCGCAGGGCGATCGTGTCTCATTTCTTTGTGCTCTCATGTGACTTTCTTGGGAAGGTAGCCGCAGTGGTTTCCCCTTGCCTTCTGCGCCAGACATTTTAGAGATTATTTAGATCCCAAGGCCGCTGTTGCCTCTTTCACCCGGTTACCCGGGTGGGTGTGTGGTTATACCGCCATAGCTCGGTCGCCAGAGCCTCGTCCGTTATCTAGCAGGGGGCACCGCGACAGCTTGGAAGCTGTCGCCATTAGCTATTCATACGAACCACTAATGCGAGCAGGTGAGGATGACAGTTGGGGCCGGAAAGATGTTAGGTCCGTTCTCCCCCTTACCCCCCTACACCGTACTGTGCAAATTGTCATCCACCGTTCATCTTTACCTTTTAGATCTTATGTAATAGAAACTATAACCTAAACCCTCTCATTTTGAGAGGATACTAGTGCGCAGCAGTGGGACAGAACATGGATTGATTAAGATGAATAGGAGGCGATCCTAGTGTCATTTAAAAGGCAAAAATCGGTTACTGAGTAGGTATTTTATCGACGTGGAATTGAAAGCCACGAAGTCATGTGTGTGCCTGCACTTACGATCTCAAATTATTTGGTAACATAAACAAACATACCTAGTTCCTATCGACACACAATCTACCGGGTTTTGCAACTTTGTTAGCTACTTGCAGGCGAAATGAAGTAGCGCCCGTATTGGGTCAACGCTCGCCTACGGAGCTATCGAGCTAGACCTAGCCCCATAATGGAATCCAGTGTTTCTATTGGGCCTGTCATCGTCGTCGCGAATGACACGTACGAATCCCATGGCCGTGATAATGGACAAGGCAAGGGCAGTTATTAATAGGTACGGGTTCGACATACCCCATACCCTGCCCCCAGATGACAGAGAATGCATGAGGAGTTTCTGCAGTCCAAAAAAAATCGCGTAGAATTATATATTATTTCTAATAGTTGTCTTTAAGTTTGAATTATCCGATATTCTTTTGTTTTCAGTGGTGGCGAGCCTCAAATCCTGGACTACGTGACGCAGCAGCACAAACTGTTCATCGCAATAGCATCTGGCCACGCCTTCCTTTTAACTGCAAAGTGGCTCATCAGGATGTATGATAAGGTCACTAAAGATCTAGAAAAAGGGAACATGGACAAGTTACCTGAGGTACGTTGGACCATGAAAGTTTTGGTAAATTTACACTAGGGGATCTAAAGGGTTACGAAGTGTCTCGGAATAACGCCTTTAATCTCTAGAGTGACGTTTTTGCGTGGTGTGCCCTTTCATTATGAAGTTAGTATTCGGGGTTAAATTGATACTTTGTGCAATTCTGTGTAATGAATTTGTATTTAGAACCCATAGTGGATCCTAAGCAATTTTGTAATGAGAATCATATTAATCAAAAGCGGCCTTTTTAGTTTGAACTAAAAACACAGCTTTCGATGAAAAGGTCTCTGCTTTGAGGCACGGGCTGTATCTTAAATTATTTATTCTGAGATATACAAGATTCTCACGTTGTTATTTACTACTAGCTGCGTTACCCGCCTTTTTCCTTTTTGCTCAGCTCCTATTGCTTGTAGCGTAATGTTGTATAGCCTCACAAGAAGAATTTTTTAAATCGAACCAATAGAACACTTCAGCTTTAATAGGTACTTCGAATTGAAGTAGAACCAGGGCCAGGGCAGTTTAGATTTTGACCTACACTGTAAAACACCAGATACCTGTGTTTTACAATGGAGGTCAAAATCTGAACTGGCTTTTTATAGGCTTGAATACTGTTCCTGTCTGGACTTTAAAACAGATCATGATTCTCTGAGTTTGTGTCAGTGTTTCTTCTACGAGGTCGTCGGCTAGGAAATGCCGGCGCCATCTAGAATTAAACATTGACTTGTAAAGTGTCTTTAAAAGATCTATTAGAGAAATATAGGTATATCATGTATTTCAGCTTCATGCAATTGCGTGTTGCCTGAAGGCGGTGACGACAAGCGACGCGGCGGCCATGACGGAGCGCTGCCGCCTGGCGTGCGGCGGCCACGGCTACATGCTGGCCTCCAACCTGCCGCACATCTACGGCCTAATCACCGCCGCCGTCACATACGAGGGAGAGAATACTGTGCTCATGCTACAAACTGCCAGGTAACTCATATTACTTAAGGGAAACGTACAGAGGCCAGAACATCAAGCTATCACAATCTGTCTAATTTCTTTGATTTATTTTCAACTTTAATAAAAAACGATAAGATATTGACTTTTGACATTTATGCGAATGTTATTATACATTGAAATGGTCACAGGTAGACTCCCTGTCCCCGAGTCTACCCGTGACCATGGACATTTACAGCGGTAAAGGGTCTGAAACGTCGGGATTAATAATATCAATATAACGCGATAAAATCCGTAAAAAGTAGTTTTATTAAAAAACGATAAGGTTCATTTTCAATTGGGAAAATTTTACAGTTTTGAATAGCTTGACCTGCTGGCGACTGTACAAGGGTTCTAAAATGGACACTGATTAATCATGATTGTTAGTACAAAAGAAAGAGCCATTATAGTAGCTTAGAGTTGACCAGTCCTAAATGACGGCAGGCATTCATCAGTCATCGTGTAGCTCAACCATTATTGTTTAGGGACCTCGTGACCCGTCGCACTACGATACCAGTCAGCAAAGCAGTTTGAATCTGTATATAAAAATTTACATAGATAATACATTTGTAAATTATCTACTTTTCGTTTGATTCAACCAAGTATCAAGAATTTTTAATTAAAATTCTTATTGGGGTAGATAGAAATAATGATTTTACTACATATCTACAGTTTTAAGTTGAAAAAACTGCAAAAAACGTAAAATTTAAGAAAAACCGACGAAAAATTCTAACGCAGTGGGGTCCAGAATCATGTACTGATGTCATGGTAAGCCATTGCGCGTCGATGTCCCTTCCACCCTGTATAACATCTATAATATATACATATATAAATATATATAAAACTATAAACAGCAAGAGGAGCGAATGAACTACGATGAATAAGTGACATGGTTAAAGAGACAAGAAAAGTTCCTTTACAAGCCTTTTGAACACTGGTAATGATTGTGCTCGCCTTATCGACACTGGCAACGCATTCCACAAACGACGGTGTATCAATGGGGTTTGACGCATTTGGTGCACATCGCAACTTGTACACCATGCTCAAATGGTGGTACACCCACAGTTCGCCGGTATGTTTAGGTCCCATGTAATATGGGCGAGCCTATTGTCATTAACCGGGCACAAATCGAAACTACGAGCTGCTACTGAGAATTTCCTAGAAAACCCAAAAACACTGCTCGCCTAAGACTAAAGTTGTTTTAAATAATTTAATAGATTAATTAACTAATTAAATTGATTGTTTAAATATTCGTGAATTGTCTACTTTTAGAAGGTTTGACAATTTATTTAAACGTGACCTACCTACGATTTTGGGGTCACGACCCTTGGACCACCACGTCTGCTTCGGTAATGTAAATACCAATAAATTTAATTTAATTTTAAGAGAGGTAGGGCATAGTGGGAGTAATTCCACACAAATTGGAGCTGCCCGACTGGGGAAGTACCTCCGCCTTGCAGAAAATCGAAGTGAAATAACACTGCTTTGAGCTGTTAACACAACACTTACGGTGAGCAAGGTTGCCAGTGCTCCACGAGGAAATGTTGGCAGTGGGGGGACTTTGACCCTTATACTGCCAACCCAACTATTCCTCTTTCAATACAGGGTCGGCAACGCGCAAGTGATACTCCTGATGTTGCAAGCGTCTATAGGCTACGGTAACCGCTTACCATCAGGTGGGCCGTATGCTTGTTTGCCACCTTAGTAGAATAAAAAAAAAATGCAACAAACACGTGAGTTGTTAAAAACGCAGTTTGACAATGTATCTCAGCATCAAATCCAATGAGATCATCGCATTTTAAAGAAAACATTATGCGAAATGGATTTTAATTTATTCCTAAACGGTTATACCAGCAGGATGATTCATCCAACATGACTAGTTTTTGTCTAACAGATGGTTCGAAAAAGATGTCATTAAAATGTAAAATTATTTTAAAAGAATTATGTAAAATGGAAGCTAACGATCTCATAACATTTACGCCCACTTAGATTGTGTTGTTTTTATTATAAAAGTTGAAATCAATTTTGTTTTTATTATTCGGAGCAATGGGGATACCAAATTCATCATCTCACTTATTGAATGCTAATGCTAATTTTTGATTAACTAAAATTATACCGGATCGAATTCTCGCTTGAGATAGATACTGATTATTATTTATTATTTAAAAGAATTATCAAATCCATCTGCAGTTTTTTTTATTGTGGACTTGATGTTTTAAGTGGAAAACATAAAATGGTCTAACGCAATTAAATTAAATTAATAGGTACAAGACAGCTTCGGGTGATGCATCTAAAAAAATGTGGCGCTATTGTAAATAATTAATGTTTTTTTTTAATATTTCGGGGTCTTTTTTTTTACACCGCACCTTTTTTTACAAGAGCTTGAACTATGGGTACTAGATAATGGATAGGTATAATACTTATACATATACTTATTGTAAATAAATACTTATGACACATACGAAACACCCAGGCAAACACAAACACTTATGTTTTTATCACACAAATATTTGTGTCTTGTGGTAATCGAACCCACGACCCCATGATCTGTAGTGCGACACTCGAACCACTAGACCACTGACGTCGTCAAATGTATATTATACATCTGTGCCTCTGAGAGCACGTAGAGCCGTCGTTGTGGTAGTCAAAAGCCTAAAAAGCCTGACAATTAGTATATCCTCAGGATATCTGTATTACCCACTAATAACCGGGCACAAATCTAAACTCTGAGCTGCTACTGATAATTTTATAGAAAAATCCAATCACACTTTGCTCAACTTGGGTATCGAAACTAGTACCTCTAGCATAAAAGAACTACCCCCCCCATTTTCCTCTTTTTTCCTGTCCATCCAAAGGTCGTCTGGTAGATATCGCGATAGATAGATATATTAGCGATAAGACCGCCATTGTACCCTTAATTTAATGAATTCCAATTGTTGTTCCGTATCATGGTGTGCAATAAAGATAATTCTATTCTAAAAGTCGCGTAAGACCACTAGACTAACGAGAGACACAGAATTATTACATGTACTAGTAATATTAATTATGGCACGATGTATCTAGTTGCTTATGATGTAATATCTCTTGGCAGACGTGGCTAATTAGTTTAGTTAGTTATTAGTTATAACTAGGCTGATCAACCGATCTGCAAGGTAAAGCTGCGCTAGGTGCGGTCAGTATGTGGATGGGTGACCATTCTTAACACATGGAGACCCTTCGGTGCCTCATAGAGCACTAAAGCCTTCGGTCCAGGTTGTCATGCGAACACCTATGATAGACTATCTTCAGGGTATCGGTAATGTCTTGGAATTGCGGAGGTCTGATGGCACTCGCTGTGTGAAATAAATTCTTATGTTCAGCCGCTGGTGGTTAGACTGGAAGCCAACCCCAACATAGCATACAACATAACATTGGGAAAGCATAATGATGTCAGTTACTAGTTCATCAATAACTTTGATTGTTTCAGGTCACTGGTAAAGGCATGGGAGCAAGCGGTTGGGGGCAAGCCATTGACTCCAACAATGGCATATCTGTCAGAGCACAACAGCAAGAACGTGCGGACATGGGACAACTCTGTACAAGGAATTATCAACGGTTTCCAAAGAGTTGCTACTGGGTAAGGAGGTTATTTTTTATATTCATCATCATCAACAGCATGCTGCGTACTCAAACGTTGCTCTACTGGACCTAAGCGCGGTTGCTACGATATAGGTCCTGGATTCGATCCCGGATGTGGCTGTCCAATGTTCATATCTCTAGGCTATCACTACTGTATTTTAGTTATTTATTTTTATTGTTATAAGATGTCAAACAAGTATCGTACAGTAGTATATATAGTAGCCTCTCGATGGTAAGCGACAACCGCAGCCTACAGATATCGACGTCATCTTGAGTCCTCAGTTGTCCCAATTCGAGTCAAGCCAAGTCTCATTTCCCCAGTAATTTCTCTGGCTACATTACCCCTTAAACCGCAACATAATAATGTAAGCATGGAATTACATTTCTTTTTGATATTGTATTGTAAGTATAGAAATCAATTCGTTTGTCTCGCTAAAACTCAAAAATGGCTTGAATAATTTTGATGTTTATTTTGTGTGGGGAACCTACATTTTTGATAGTTTAGATTCTGATGAAAATTGGACCTGATAGGTGGCGCTGTAACGTTAAGCTGCGCTAACCGCGGTCCGTTTGTGGATGAGTGACTATTCTTCACATATCGGGACCCCATATCTTTCATATATCCTGCCTCGGAGAGTACGTAAAGCTGTCCGTCTCGAACATCTATAACATTCGTCAGAAGATCAAAAAGTCTGACAACCAGTCTATCCTCAGGATATCGGTATTGCCCAGAAATTGGGTTGCGGAGGTCTGATGGCAGTTACTTCGTGTAAAATACTGATATTCAGCCGCATCTGGTTAGACTGGAAGCCGGCCCCAACATAGTCACACACACAACGCCAAGTCTTCGAGTGAATTAGTGTTTAGTTTACCTATGTATAGTATTTTAATATTGTTATTGGTTTAAGTTATATTTTATTGTATTATTGTAGTATTTTATATTATATGGGCCTTATATCCTGAATTAAATAAATATCATATCATAGTTGGGAAAAGGCTGGGAAGAGATGAGGTAGCGCTTCAATCGGGTTATTTTATTTATTCTACTAAGGTGGCAAACAAGCATCCTGCGGTCCACCTGATGGTAAGCGGTTAACGGTAACCGCTACGGCGCCTATAGACGCTTGCAACACCAGGAGTATCACTTACGCGTTGCCGACCCTGTATTGAAAGAGGAATAGTTGGGTTGGCAGTATAATGGTCAAACCCCCCACTGCCAACACAACGTTTCCTCGTGGAGCACTGGCAACCTTGCTCACCGTAAGAAACACAACACAGCTCAAAGCAGTGTCATTTTACTTCGATTTTCTGCAAGGCGGAGGTACTTCCCGGATAGCTCCAATTTGAGTGGAATTACTCCCACTATGCCCTACCTCTTTTAAAAAGTTGAAGGGCAATGTTTGTCGGGATAGATGATTTTAGTTGATTTTTAAAATATTGCATTTTTCAACAGTAAAATAGCTTCAGCAGTAGCCAGTTTGAAGAACTATACCAAACAAGGCTTGTCTCATGAAGATGCGTGGAATATGTCTTCGGTACAACTAGTCGCTGCCTCTGAGGTACTCATAATATAATTTAACCTACATACTGTGGTAGCCGGGTTAGGTACCTACTATTATTTTGGAAGCGTATTTTAATTAAAAGCGCAACAGTGGAAATATATGACTTGTATTGTGATTCCACAAGAACACACTTTAACTGGCCAGAACGTGTTAAAGACTTATTGTTCCAAACTCTTACAATACCTACCTACCATCAAAGACTACATCTGTGGTCCAGTGGGTCATCTGTCGGAGTGCTGGTCACGAGTTCGTGAGTACTATTCCCACAGAACGCAATTAATATTTGTGTAATAAACTTAAACGGTGTGTTGGTACCTACACTTATGTATGGAAGTGAAAGTTGGGTATGGCAGAAGAAACATGAAAGTAGAATAAATGCTGTAGAAATGCGTTCCCTGCGAAGTATGTGCGGTGTAACTCGGAATGACAGATTGAGAAATAGTGTGATAAGAGAACGTTGCGGCTTAAAAGACGATGTAGTGACGAGAATTGAGAAGAATATGCTGAGATGGTTTGGGCATGTCGAGAGAATGGATGAAAGGCGACTAACAAAAAGGATTTATATGGCGAATGTCAGTGGAACCGCCGAGAGGGGACGCCCTAGAAAAACTTATACCGACCTTATTGGTGAGGTTCTTCAAAAAGGTCAGGTGCGTAGTACTCGCAACCGGCGTGTATGTATGACAAGATGTATGAATGTGGTCGAAGCGAAAGAAGTATGCAAGAATCGTAGCAAGTGGCGTTCTTTAGTTTCTGCCTACCCCTATGTATGTATGTATGTATGTAATAAACTTAAGTGTTTGTGTTTGGCTGCGTGTTTCTTATGTATATAATACTATATGCTATATCCATAATTATTATGTATTTAATCGGACCACCGTACGCTATGGTCGTCGGTTCGATTTATATGTAAGTATTGCATGTATTTACAAAAAAGTACAAGCACTGCTTAGTTTGGGTTTGGTGTTGTCTAAGAATGTCCCAAATATTGATTTATTTAAGTATTTTTTAACCTTTTTCAAACGACACATCCTCATGGCGTCCCTTCCTATATTCATTTAAAGTGGCTGTCCCAACATTATTAAAGTTTTTTTTTTTTCATATTTTAGTATTAGGTATATGTTGCAGTATTATCATAATGCCTACAACAGATTGTCACGTAGTGTTACCATATTATGTATAATGAAGTGTACCGTATTGTCAATTATGGATCGAAACTATTCGAAACATAAACTATGAGAAATCCGTCACTGATTTAATATAATATAATTTAGTATACAGTTACTTATAGTGTCGACATTTAATGGCTACCAGTATTTAATTTGAATCAAATCAACAGCATTATTTATGTCTTTACAAATATGATTAAACTTTTGAGTTTATTTCATCGATATTACTATTCATAATTATAAAACAGACCATAAACACAAAACGCTCATTATTATAAAAAAAATTAATATTCGAAATTCAAATAAAATTAATTTAAACATGGCAGTGTTTAATTTACTTTTCGTTCGTTTTATCGTCATTTTATAATTATGTTTGCGCGCTACTGGAGTTTATTTGATTCGAAGAAAGTTTATTTGTTATTTCCATAAAAAGTCAGTTGTCTTAATTAAACATTTGTATAAATCTGATAAAATATCAAGGATTATTTCAAGTTATTGCTACTTCTCTTATGTACTGCTTATTAGAACATAATACACATTAAAGATCTTCCATGAATATTGGAATGGACGACAACCTATAAATTAAATTACTTTACATTTTACAACAGCTTATACAGCAAGATATTTTTTTCAAACAGATAGGCGAAAGAAGGAAATATTTCGCTTCGTTTATCATCATGATTAATTACTTTATATTTTGTCTTAAAAATGATAAATAAGATATAATAAATCAGGCGCCATTTCTAATACTCATTTATTTCGAAATATGGCACGATATTTTATCTTACTGGTGATTAATTGTATTGTTCTATGAAAGTTTGAAAAAATGGCGATTCACTTATTGATTAAAAGATAAATTTGCATTCGTGCTTACAACAAAACATGCCAATTAATAATAAAAAAACGACTAGGTACCTCTCGGTAGCCGTTTTTTTAGCCATTAGTAGTGTTATTATTAGTAGCTTAGTTGGTCCAATTTATTGACCAGAAAGGATTTTTTTCTTGAAGAAAGGAAGCTTTTCTTTCGCTAAAAAATAACAAAAAGTAAGTATTTTAAATTAATCATTTTTTAAATACTTTTTGTATGCGTAAATTAATTACTATTAAAAAACCAAAATAAAAAAATACATAATTTTTCTACATTATAATATAAATGTGTTGATTAAAAACTTCTTTTCAATACTTTTTATATACGTAATGTTGGATTAAAATGCTTTAAGAATTTCTGACACTTACGCGTATATTTGAAATAAAACTACTTTTTACACAACTTTTTTTGTTCGAAACGTCACGATTAATAATATCAATATACCTAACACGATAAAATCCGTAAAAAGTAGTTTTATTTCAATAATTTAAGAATTTAAATAATAACCGGAACTTATGGGAAATTTGAGAAAGTATAAGTATATAGTGAAACCAAAAAACCCCTGACGCGACATAAAGAAAGGTGTGAATTTCGAGTATTTTCAAATACTTTATTCAATGCCGTCTACTGACCGCTATTTTTTAAACAATTTTCTAAGTTGAAGCTAATAAGAAAGTAGGTATATTTTATGCAAAGATAAACCTTCCATTTTGTATTCCGGAATCGAAAAAACTGGTGCGAAATCATAAATAACTCAATTTTATGATCTTCTTGATGTATGTACAATAAGTAGGTATGTAAAACCATGTCAATAACCCCAAAACGATGATAAAAAATCAAATCAACTAATTAACACTAATAATGCTTAACAAAAACGCTATAAAACTACATTATTATGTTTAATTATTACTCCGTTAATATTATTGTGTTGGTGCTAATGGATTTCCTTGGTTTTGAATAGGTTGTTTCTGTGCCTAGCGGTTTTATGATAAAAAAAAAGATTAAAAATCGTGTTATACATACATGCTGTTAATTCAAATATATTCAATTAAATTGTCGCTATCAATCGATAATATCGCAGCCAGGACTATTATTAATTCAATTTAAATATTTATGTTCCCATTTGTTTAGTTTATAATTAAGTTATTCTCATGTAATGGGCGGGGTTAAAATTATAATTAAATCATCCGGTAATAAATATCATTATTAATATGATTATGATGTTGTTCTTATATTGAAAAGTAGAGTAGGTAGTTATGTTCTTAATTGAAGGGGTCCACAGCTTTCACGGATCCCATGGCCATGCAATACTAATGGGCAAATGAAGGCAGGTGACCACCCATGAGGATTTTCCGTAGATAAAAAAAGTATGTTCTTAAAGGTAGATCAAATAAAAACATGGCAAATAAGTCGTGTATGTAATATATGATATGTAATAAGTATGTAGAAATATTACTGCTTTTTATACGTATTGTATGAGTATCTACTTAGTATAATGTTATTATATTTTTACCCGACTGTCGAAGGAGGGAAGTTTTTTCGAGCGTATTTAAGAACATACAGCCGGGTATAGTCAAACCAATATGTTGCGTTTCTATGCTTGTAAATTAATAATATACCTACCTTATCCCCGCCTGCAATACATTTTCCAACATTCCTGTTCAAAAGTTTTTATAGAGCTTTTTTTTCGCGTTTTAGTTAGAATTTTTTAATGCAGTCGGGTTTTTTGATTCATAATAATTATAGCATTTATTAATTTTGTTTGTTCTACAAAAAAGTTAGGTAGGTAATAATGTGGGTTATATTTATTATACCGCTACCTACAGTGATTTACAACATAGATCAATATACCTCATTTACAACTTGAATATGATTGACAGCAGTTTCGTGCATCCGTCATGCGGAATCATTAATCGATAATAAAATTGTGTTCTGTTCTATTTGTAACATTGGACCTTGTCCCATAACAGTCACTCACAATACATACACACACGCCTTTTCCCCATGGGGGTAGACCCAAATATGGGGGTATACCCCATGGGGGTAGAACCGGCATAAACTAAAGAACACCACTTGTTAAGATTCTTTGATGGATACTAACTTATTTTGCTTCGACCACATTCATACATCTTATCATACACACACGCCGGTTGCGAGTACTACGGACCTGACCTTTTTGAAGAAATTCATATAATAACTAGCTGCCCCCGCAAACGTTGTTTTGCCATAAAAAAAAAAAATTAGGGGTATGAAAAATAGATGTTGGCCTATTCTCAGACCTCCCCGAGAAGCACAAAAAATTTCATCAAAATCGGTCAAGCCGTTTCGGAGGAGTATGGCAACGAAAACTGTGACACGAGAATTTTATATATTAGATTATGTACTATAAAAAACAAACCAAATCCAAGAACTTCTAAAATCCTTTTGTATTGTTTTTTTGCATTTTTAAAAAAATATTTTAGCGTAGGAAAAATTAGATGTCATTGACGTCACTTTAAAGACGTAAATTCAGAATGTGAAGGCAAAATTTCGACCTGGCGGGCTGCACTCGCGGTGGCTTAGTGGTCATAGTGTCTGGTGTATTGAACCAGAAGAAGCAGGTTCGAATACTGCCCGCAGTCGAATTTTTCCTTCGCCTTAATAAGAAAAGTTAATTATGCGGGGAAAGCGGAAAATAATCAAATATTCCAGTTTGTTTATCGATTCTTTTCAACAAAATTATACGTTATTAAACAGCAGGGGTATACTTATAAAATATTCACTGTCACCATTATAAACACTTCACACTAATTTATAAAATTATAATATTTTTATAATAATAACTGCCTTGTTAGTCGAAAAAGAAGAAAGAAAGATTTTCCTTTTTCTTTTTCATTCTTTCTAGTCGCGCTTAAGGTTACTAGAAAGGTCACGCTTAAGGTCGTTAGGATAGTCGAGCAAAGAGAGAAGAAAGTAAGAATTTATTTCTTTCTTTCTCTATTTTCATTCCAGAATCCTAAGCGCGACTACTACGCTAGGATAGTCGAGCAGTGTTATTGTTTTTTTTGTATGAAATTCTCTGTAGCAGCTCAGAGTTTGGATTTTTGGCGGTTAATGGCGATAGGCTCGCTGCCTATTACATTACATGGGACTTAAACATACGGACGAATTCATTTGTAAACCTCTGCCTAACCCTTCGGAGAATACAGGCGTGATCATCATCGTCATCATTGGCATCATCATCGCGGTATGTTAATATCATAATCATCATCAATCCATATATGGATGGGGCACCCCTATCCTAAACATACCGGTGAACTGTGTGTGTAGATTGGTACATCTCTGCCTAGCCTTTCGGGGAATACATTTTTTTAATAACTATATGTTTGTGTCCAGGCTCACTGTCGTGCGTTTATTCTATCAACGTACCATTCTGAAGTCGAACGAAGGACTGCCTCCTTATCAGAACCATTGAGGAGGGTGCTGAACCAGCTGGTTCAGTTGTATGCCGTCTACTGGGCGCTGGAGAAGCTTGGAGACCTCTTGCTGGTAAGATTTCTAAGGATGATAAAGCTGCTAATAATTATCTCCAGCATTTTTTTTTCTGACGATACTATCGAACTGTAGCAGATCCAGAATAAGAAGGCGGGACAAGTTTGACTCGTACTGCAAAGGTTGGATGCAAAAAGCTCGCAATCGGGAAGAATGGAAGGAAGAAAAAGAGAAAGACAAAAGTCTCCCACTTTTGTCTTGCATTGGAAAATAATAATATAATATAATATTATGTTTTTGATTATATTGATGAAAGCGTGTGTGAGTGTCAGTATATTATGGTCAATTCCGTAACCATAGGAACACGAACATTCAGTCTACCTTGACTACAAGGTACTCCAATTTTCTGATGTCGATATATAGTACTAAGAATAATCTCTACTAAATTTATATATGCGCAAGTAACTCTGTCTGTGTGTTACGCTTTCACGCCTAAACGATTTTAATGAAATTTGGTGCCTACAGGTGCAGATTAGATCTTGAAGAAAGACATAGGCTATCTTTTGTCAAAAACCCTCTGGGGTGCGGATGATACCGCGGGCAACAGCTAGTTAAATAAAAGCACCAAGCCAAGCAAGATTGAAAAGTTAACATAGGTGAATAAAAAGCCTGGGTTTTTTTACTAGCTTACTTATAAGGCTTTTATTGCTGAACAGCTGTTAAAATATCTTATAAAAGTAAGTACCTGAGTACTTTATCCGTATCTTATACGATCATTGAAAAACAATGTTAAAGAAGCCATCGTTATTTTAAAAACGGGTACTTTATCTTTAATCAATAGTCTACTAATCTGATGATCCCATTCAATATCGCCGCATCAGTCTACTCTTGACACAAATATCTCTACATAGCAATTATTCCGTACTGTTATGTTAGATAATATAGATAATCAAAAATAACTGGATCCCGCGAAAATAATGGCGCCCCACAATAGCTTTGATTATCTGCACAGGTACAGTTAAATAATACGTTGTAAAAACTCACTGCACGTTATGATTGAGAGCAAAAAATCATATTTCATGCGCGCGCATGTCTGCGAGGCGGCCATTTTTCATTTTTATTTTTTATTAGACGCAACACCACATTTTTAAATCTTTAATTTTTAGTTGTGTATTATTAAATTACTCATTCTTTTTCCCTGGCTTTATTTTAAAAGGTTTTTATTGCACTTTTATCTTGAATGAAGAACAAGATTTAAGACAAAATATTTTAGGTAGATTTCTTAGAGATCCGCCATGCGTCATTTTTTAAATGTTTCTTGAAAATGTTGAATTTAAAAACGACGGTTCGTCATGTAATCATAAAACAGGCACATTACAGCTATGAGCAGCTTTAGTGGTGCTTAAGTTCATGTAGATACCGTTTGAAATTTCCCAAATAAGGAAAAGGTAAGATTTAAACTAACATTGCGTAATACAAGTTATGAGTTGCAAGAATCTTGATCCTGATGCATTTCGTTGGCGTCACAATGACAGTTATGTTTTGTTCCGTTGTCTTTGACAGTTGCAATTGCATTACCGTCATGTACAAATAATAACGTTAGACATACCATTTATATATTTTAGAGGGTTTACTCATCAACCGATCCGCAAGGTTAAGCTGCGCTAGTCCTTGCCATTCTTAACACATCGAGTCTCCTCCGTGCGTCGGAGAGCACGTAAATCCGTCGCTCCCGGTTGTCGTACGAACACGATAATCGATAGTGATACAGAACTTCAGAAGTCCAAAAAGCCTGACAACAAGTCTATCCTCCGGATATCGGTATGGCGCATCGAAATAGGGTTGTTAAGATCTAATGGCAGGCAGTAAAATACTGATATCCAGCTGCATCTGGTTAGACTGAAAGCCGATCCCAACATAGGCAAAAAGCTTGGAGAAGTCAAATCAAATTCGTCAAATTTTCCCAATTGAACATGAACCTTAACACTTTGTATTAAAGTTGAAAATCTGTCAAAGAAATTTGACATATTGGGGTAGCTTTTTTATACCACTAAGGTGGCAAACAATCAAACGGCCCACCTGATGTTAAGGGGTTACCATAGCCTTCAGACGCTTGTTACAACAGGGGTATCACTTGCGCATTGCCGAGCCTGTAAAACAAAAGAGGAATACTGGGGTTGGTAGTATAAGGGCCAAAGTCCCCCCACTACCAACACGTTTCCTCACGGAGCACTGGCAACCTTGCTCACCGTAAGGAACACAACAGCTCGAAGCAATGTTATTTTACTTAGATTTTCTGCAAGGCGGAGGTAGATTCCCAGTCTGGCAGCTCCAATTTGAGTGGAATTACTGCTACTATCTACCTCTCCTAATAAAATAAAAATAAAAAATAAAAATATATTTATTTTCCACCACAAAACTAAAAACATAAGTAGACAAAATTATCACTACTATTACAAACTCAGTAAAAACAATAAAATAAAAAAAAAGAGAAAAAGCAAGTTAAAAATACATTGTTTCTTGTATGGGGTGGACTGGAGCCTAAACTAGGGAAGACCTGTATTTCAGGACTCCAGGATTCACGCCCGCGGTATGTGTATGTAGGTTATTTGTATATATAAATATATATTTATATAAGTGTGGCTTGTATCTGTTTGTGAGTGTGTGTGTATGTGTGAGTGGGTGTGTGTTGGTGGGAGAAGTGTCTGCGTATGTGAATGTGTGTGTTGCGCGTAAATGTATGCAATTCATTTTATAACAGTAATGATGGATTCAGTGTCCGTATAAGAGAGACTCAATAAGTAATTTTGAATGACACATTTACACCTGTAGGAGGTCTTGGGGAAGATGTTCAGATGAGTATTAATTTTGTTATAGAGGTACGGTGCGAGGAAACAAGTTTGTCGTTTCAGGAAAGCAGTGTTGTGTTGAACTGAGTCGCATATTCTATTTCTTCTGCGCGTAGAATACATGATCTTTGGATCATAGGTGGTTTCCTTGTGTTTGCGCAGTGTCGTGTACAGTATAAACAATTGCCTGACCGTCAAGACATTGCAATCCTTATATAATTGAGTAGTTGGGTAACGGTAGGGCTTCCCAAGCATTACCTTGAGGAGTGAGCGCTGAGCCCGTTCGACATTTATAATTTTGGTCTTACATGCTCCTCCCCAGACTGGGATACAATAGGATATGACTGACTGACCAAGAGCATAGTAGACCATTTTTAATAAGTCGGGTTTTAGTATATTTCTCAGTTTTTTGAAGATCCATATCATTTTACGCAGCCTGGTAGATAAAAGGTCAAGTTGTGGATTCCATGATAGATATTCATCAAGTTGTACCCCGAGATATCTTATGTTGTTTGTCTTTTCAAGAGATTTGCAGGAGCATATGAGAGAATTTATATTGTGACAATAGTATTTTAACGGTGAAATAATTGGGATTTGGCTGATTGAGTTGATTTATGGAGAAGGTAATGTATTTTGATTTTTTAATATTTAGGGTTAGAAGGTTTTTAGTTAGCCACAACGAGGCCTGGTGGAGTCCTTCTTCGGCACAGGAACGTGCATCGGCCCAAGTCTCTCCCTGGAATATGAACGCTGTATCGTCTGCGTAAGAGAAAACCTTTCCCTTGTAGGGTTTGTACTGGCAAAGTTCATTTATGTAAATTAGGAAGAGACTTGGGCCCAAAACACTGCCCTGCGGGACCCCGCAGGTGATTGGTAGGGGATCACTCACTAGATCACCAATTTTTATTGATTGAAATCTGTTAGATAAGAAATCTCTTAAAAGTTGTAAAGGCAAACCGCGTATACCGATTGACTCAAGCTTGTTTAGAAGTATGGTTGTAGAGACTGTGTCGAATGCTTTTGCCAGGTCTAGAAAAACACCAATACATTTACGTCCTTGACCTAGATTACTTGCAACATAATTTGTTAACTTGGTTACGGCATCTTCTGTAGATATTTTGTTTTGAAAGCCGAATTGGGATTCAGATATAATGTGTTCTTGTGAAAGATATTTCATGAGGCGTCTATTGATAAGTTTTTCGAGTAATTTAGACATAGCGGTTAAAACAGAAATTGGCCTATAGTTTTCGACACAGTCTCTACTGCCACTTTTGTGTATTGGATGGATTAGGGAACGTTTAAAGCTATTAGGGAAGATACCATAATTTATGCATAGATTAAATATATGCGTTAATGAGGGGGTAATGACAGTCTTAATACGTTTAAGGAAAGCGACGGGAATTCCATCCCAACCTGTGGCAGAATCGTTTTTTAAGTTTTGTATTAATGATTCGACTTCGACGTCATCAGTTTCGAGTAGTACGAATGATTTTTCGCGTGACGAGGTTGTTATGTCGCATTCGATTTTAGATATATCAGTAGCTTTAGTGATAGTGTCAGCCATTTTCATGCCAATCTCCACAAAATAGCTATTTATTTGGTTAATTTCAGACTTTGCACTAGGGTTATTTTTTAATAGTTCTATAGCAGGGTTTTTATTTTCGACAGTGTTAGTAGCTTTCCTTATTAATTTCCAAGTTTGTTTTGGGTTTTTGCACTTTGCAGTCTCTGTTCTTTCGTAACTGTCTTTAATTTTGTTTAGCAACTCGTTGCAGTAGTTTCGATATCTACGATAGGAGGTCTTTAGTATCTCGTTTGTTGGTGATTCTTTTTGTTTTTTATGAAGAGCATCACGATGTGCAATGCATCTGAGTAGACCTGGAGTAAGCCAAGGTTTGATGATATACTTTCTGTTGGGGACTTTGTGAAGAGAAGTGTTGTTGTCTAGGGCATTTTTTATATATTTGATTAAGGTGTCAGTGTCTCCTAAATGACTGGCTACTACATACTACACTGGATACTACATATTATATTTCCGTGACTCCTGCGCTGGTGTTACAAAAGCCAGAAATATATAGGTATATCAAGTTTTAAATTACGTTGCTGTTCTGTTCTAAACTTTTCTCATTATATGGGCTCTATATATTAGATTATGTGCTCAACTCGTAAGCTCTTTTTCTCCAGGATATTCAGTGTTTTTCTAGTAGCTGAGATTCATGAATTTCTCATGTTCTGTCTTAACGTAATTTATACTTCTGTATTCCATTACAAACCTATTTTAAAAATAGTGTTGAATCAATTAAGAACTTTAATTTTAAATGTTGACCATTTAATATAATTATCTCTAAATTATGGCTAAAATTGACTCGATTTTATTATCTATTTATATTTTTAGTTCGATCTATTATTGAACTTTCGCATATAAAACATGATCATTTATAGGATGATCTCTATATTTTACATAAACGACTAGTTTTTAATTAACATAATAGTATCAATTAAAATTTTAAGCAGTGATAGCCTAGTGGTATGACCATTGGACTGCCAAGTCGAAGGTCTCGAGTTCGAACCCAAGGCACGCACCTCTGACTTTTCGAATTCATGTGCGTATTAATAATTAATTATCACTCGCTTAAACGGTGAAGGAAAACATCGTGAGGAAACCTGCATACTTTAGAGATTTTTCTCGACGGTTTGTAAAGTCTGCCAACTCGCACTAGGCCAGCGTGGTGGACTATAGCCTAATCCCTCTCAATATGAGAGGAGACCCGAGCCCAGCAGTGGGACAGTATATGGGTTGATGATGATCAATTAAAATTGTATTAATAATATGTTACAATTTGTTTAAAACGATCTCTTTATTTTCGCAATAAAAGACTTTAGAATCGCAGTTGTCACCATTGAGATCTGCATTTTAAAGACAAGTTTTGTTATTTAATAAATTATAATGATCTACCTACGTTTTGTGAAATTTATGGCTATTCGACATAATAAAACATAGTTGGAAATTAAATCAGCGTGAGTTATTTATCTTCTGTTGAGTTGAGGCAATGAACCAGGTGTGATTACAGTGTACAAGATTAGATACAATTTATTAACTACATTTTTATTATCTGTGGTATAATCTTCATATTTTTTTGGTGCATTGGTCGCATAGCGGTAACCTTACGGTGTGCATAATGATGATTTGAATTTAGAACGAGCCGATGGCGTATAGGTATAGCACAGGAAATTCGTAGATCCCCGAGCTGGTTTCAAACGCTTTGATACTGGACTTTTATCGTTTGGTACTGGGATGAAGAAATATTTCCATATGGAAAGGGCTTTATATTATTATTATTATCGTATTTATTTGTTCTTATTTACATTATATTTTTAAATATTTTACAAAAAAAAACATTTAAAAATAGTCAGACCACCGATATCGGGAACAGGGTCCAAGCTACCGGTGGCTAGGGCTCCAGAGAGAGGAACCTCCTCACAATGCGTGTCGTGTCGAGGAGTATCGCTTTCTGTATCAATCCCTTGATCACTCACGGGCTAGATATTTAATTTCTTTATATTATTATTATTAATATGCAGTAATTGGTAAGTAATAGAATTATGATAGAATAATTCCCTTGATATTATTAAACGAAAAAACTTATCAAGCCTTTTATTATATACATACTACGTAGATATTATATTATGATCAATGTTCAACAAGAGCTGACGTAATTACCTATATTACTTTTTCATGCTTGCATTTATAAATATGTACTTATATTTTGTTTTGTTTTGTTTTACACAACCACATTGGTATCTAGTACTTAGATAATTAAAATAATAATTAATTTCATAATTCATACCACTCGGAGTCGTTTAGTCAACATTATTTAATTTTGTCATAAAAATCTGATTCGATTTCTAATAAAAAATTGATTATATCTGATTTACAGGTATTATGATTATGGGAAGCTATAAATTACGCATTAAATTATATGTAAGCAGTTTTTCGTTAGTCAAAACAAATTCATTAATCAAACGAATGTATTTAAACTTTGAAGGGTTCTTAATTCAATATTGTCTAAATAAAATATTAATTTCTAAGAAAGTTGAAATATTTGATAAATTTCGAATAAATTATGCAAAATTTTTATGAAATGGTATTTCTGTGTGCTTTTAACATAATTTGGTAATTAATTTGATAATTAATTTGATAATAATATTAGCCTAAAGGTAATGTGTCATGGGAACGAACGTTCGAGTTTTTATTTGTGGTATTATGCTTAGGTATTCGATTTCTTTTTAAAATATTATTGCTATTAGGAAATTATGGTATTAAATATTTATTTACAACTTAATGCTAATTTAAATGTTTAACCCTGAAATATTTTATGGAGGTGAAGTGAAGTCTCCGATAATACCTACCCAACTCCTAATCGCTTAATATAACTACGAAGGAATTTACTAAAAATCTATTTTCTAATAGGAATAAAAATCACATTAATAAAAACAAATAATTATGATATTATACCTAGAAGTGCGAATTAATATTCAAGTAATATTAAAAAAAGCTGATGAATTCTATATGTCAGAATTTGAATAAGTGTCCATCTATTTAAATACAAGTTTTAAAGTGCTATTTTTGCTTACACCGGTAAATGGCAGCTTATCATTCAACAATGGTAACCACAACATATTGATTAGTTACCAGTTTTATTCTTGTCGAGTCACTACAATATTACACTAGATAATTGACGTTACGAGCCATATGTAACCAGCCTATCTATTTATAAACGTAGTATTCTTTTTAGGCCAGTATTTAGCTAATATGCTATAACTGCGTAGCCTACTCCTCAATCAGAGCGTGGATCAGTTAAATTTACTATTTATTAAATTTATTATTATCTTATGAAGATTCAGTACCAGTTAAATTTTCGCAGTTATAATGTTTTCAGCTGAGCTTGAAGTTGGATTCCAATGTATGGAAAGAATTGGCCCACTCTTGCTCAAAACTGTCGAGAGTATAAGATTGATACCGATTGCCTGAGATAAAGATAATGACAGTGGGACAATACAGGCAAACTAATAATAATAGAAAAAAGGAATTAATATCTGAGTATATGACCATTGTGTGACTATTGATTGCTAAGTCGTAAGGTCTCGAGTTGAAATTCAAGACGTCTGACTTCTCATGAAGGAAAACATCGAGAGGAAACCTGCATTCCTAAGACATTATCTCGACGGCGTGAAGTCTGCACACCCGTAGTAGGCCAGCGCGGTAGACTATAGCCTAACCCCTCTCACTTAGAGAGGAGACCCGTGCCCAACAGTGGGATAGTAGATGGGTTCATGGTGAAGTACCTATACAGGATGTTACCAAACTACCCGTAAAGCCGAAAGGAGGTTAAATGGGGCCTTATAACGAGTCCATTCACAATATTTAAGAACCGTAGTAACGCTGTATAACATACCCCTTAAAATGGAAAACAACAACATTTATGAATGAAAAATAGATAAACTATTAACTATAGTAGACAATTATTAGGTAAAGTAAGTACGTAGGCCTTTCTGTTAATTCATTTTTTTTCGGGGTATTTTGTAACACGTTGTATATGTAGTTTTTAAAATAAAGCTAAGTACATATAAACGTCCCCCATATTTTGTTTGTTTTATAAAAACAAACTTTTTTTAAATACGGATTAAAAAAAACTATCTCGACAAACAAGCTCACAAATAATTTTCTATATATAAATGACCTTACCGTCATTAGGTCTAGCGTACAGTTACTTCAATAGGGGTCAATACACGGACTTGCAACAAAAACCGATAGATCAATCTGACCGAGTGTCAATAGATCAATATCGATCATTCTGATTAACCAGGTCTGCTTCTAAATAAACGGTTGTTTAACTATTTGACTTAGTTTCCGAGCAAAAAGTTATAGGAGAAAGTATATCGTTATAGTTTTGCCTGACGATAACGTTTAAAAAACAAGTCCGGCATAGTTTGTAGTTGCGTCTATTTATAACTTAGAGATTAAAATACTTAGGTATCTAAAATGACATAACACGGACTGTATCAATATGAGTTGTAACATCATTGTATTTACGTATAGATTTTCAGCGAATAAAGATACTATAATTATTCTATTGTGGATTTCTATTAATTATTATGATTCTCTATTAGACCCAAAGGTTGTCTGGCAGAGAATGCGTAAAAATAAGGTAAGTATTAAGTTTGCTTTGTGTACCATTTATATGTATAAACTTTAAATAAAAAAAAAAATTAATAATAAATAATCTTCTTAAATAAGTTTAACTTTGTACAATCTACATAGAAAAATTTACCATGGCTGCATGGTCATGGTAAAAGCTTTTTTTTTGCCTTTATTTTCTGCTTTCCCCGTTCCTTATAGTATTTTATATTTTGTGATGCTTCTTTTTATACACATTGCAATACGTTACAAATTGTGGTCAAGCGCAAATCCATCTATGATTAAAAAAAAAAACCAATCCACAAAAAAAACGAATCCATGACGTCACTGAAGGTTCGACATTGACCTTAGTCGTCGTTACGTTGTAATATTATGTCGGTATGTAGGTTAATATCATCACGATTATGTATCAACAAATTGAGACGAATAACAGATTAAAGGCTGAGATGGTATGGGATAAAGTATATAATAGATTATTATTATAGGATAAAGTATATATTAGATTTAATAATTCCTCTCAAAACAATTCATATTTACCTAGAACATAATGAACATAGCTACATATCTACACAAATTCCAGAGCTAATTGTGAATCATATTGTTGACTGAATTCAATAGTGAAACAAGTCAAACTAAATTATGAATCTAAGATTGTTACCTAATGCACAAAATTAAGAAGGTAATTTAGAACGAGAATTTTCAAATGCCAATATTTTGACTTGGGCGTCTTTTATGTCAACGATATTGTGATTCACCAAATATGACCATTTTACCACCCCAGTTGTTTTATAATTAATATAGGTACTTGATTTTTAGCTATAGCAATGGTATTGAACCTATTTGTTATGAAAAAATGAATGCCCTACTTAACCCTAGTCCCAAGCGCAGCTGACGTTTGTTTCCTTGGCTTAGTCCATGATAGAATCATTACTTATTGTGATCTATAACATAGCTTCTGGTATACCTAACCAGAAGATGCAGGCTAGAATCCTGCCCGCGGTTGAATTTTTCATTCTTTCCTAACCTAACTTTAAAATCTTAGCATGGAAAATGCCAAAAAATACAAAACGATAACTATATTAAGTTCTCCGTTTTGCAGTACACTTCATTATCTGCGGTCGATGTCAGAGAGCTACAGAGCAGCTACGAGGAACTCCTCGGGAAGATCAGACCTAACGCTGTGGGGCTGGTGGACGCTTTCGACTTCAGTGACCAGGTACCTCATAATCCTATTCTTGTAGATTTTATAAAAGCGTCTGGTTAAACTGGAAGTCGATCCCAACTTAGTTGGGGAAAAGGCTCGCAGGAAGAAGACCTGCCCCAAACTTCATGTGAGTGTGCTGAACTACTTTTTATAATTCTCAGATCTTGAACTCAACTCTCGGCGCGTACGACGGTCGCGTGTACGAGCGTCTGATGGAGGAAGCTCTCAAGAGTCCGCTCAACGCGGAGCCCGTCAACCAGAGTTTCCACAAGTATCTCAAACCCTTCATGCAGGGGAAACTGTGATCATATTCAGGTTCTTTTGTAAGTAATTAATCAGAGGTATTGAAAAAAATAAAAGAGTATTTGATTGTATTGTAATTGTTTTATTCACATATGGCATTCATTTTTTAAAATATCATTGAATAACGAAATTCTAATATGATCATATTATATAAATAATTTTAAATAAATAATTGCGGTTGAATGCTTCGCAAATACATCAAGACAAGTTTTAGGTATGCCTAGTAGTCGTCGTGATGTGGTTGCTTATTAGTTTTCTTGAATTCAACCAATTATTCAATAAGAATTCGCGTTTGCGTGCGCAGAGCCTGAGCCATGGGAACTCGCCCGAGAGTCAGTAACTCTGACGGCAGTGTTGACGCCCTGAGACCTGGCAGAGGATGCCGCATTGCCGAAGCCTTGACTTTGGGCGTTCGAAGAGATCCTAGAGCCGTGGTACTCTGTAGGGACGTTGGCGATGTACCTGACGTTGCCATATGTAGCACCGTTAACTTTAGCGTTGGCGTTCGCTGAGCCGGCGCCGTTAGAGGCGGCAGACGACTCCACGGTGGCATGTCCAACAGAGGGGGAGTTGGCGAAAGACTTGGCTGAGCCGTAGCCTTGGCTGTTAGCGGTAGATTCAACAGTACCAGGATAATCGTATGCTGTGCCAAAACGCCAAGAGATGTTCCTGCCAGGACTGATCTTGGCCAGAGAGGCAGCGTTTCCGGAACCATACACGTTGGCGTTGGCAGAAGCAACACCATGGGCGGGAGTACTTGGGACATAAGTAGTGTAGAAGATTGGAGACTTGGCATCGACTACGGCGGGCTGCTGCTGGGCGGGGATGGCGGGTTCCTGCTGGGCGGGGAAGGCGGGTTCGATGGGGTCAACGTTGTACACCCCGACGACACCGTTGTTTTGTGCTGAGGATGCGGCGGCACCATTACCTTGAGTGTTGGCTGAGGTGAAGGTGGAGCCGTAGCCGGACTTGGCGGTGGACCCGGCAGATCCTGAGCCCTGGCTGTTAGCGTTGGACGAGGTTCTTCCAAAACTGTTGTAGCCTGTCTGAGTCTTGGCGGAGGACTGAGCGACACCACCATTGTTGGAGGAAGCGGTGGCCTCAGATACATCAGCAGGGGCGGCGAAGTTCTGCTCGTAAGTGATGACAGTCGCGGGCGATGGCACGGTGTAGTAGGCTCCGTTGTTGTTGTGGGCTTGAGCGACGGCTTTAGCGGTACCATATCCGGCGCTCTCAGGAGCCTCGTAAGCCTGCGCCTGCGCGATGGCTGCACCAGGGGAGTAGTATCCGTTGCGGGCCAGGTGCGCACCACCGGAGCTGCCGAATGCCTGCGCGGCGCCTTCGTTGGCGATAGCTTGGGCCTGGCTCAAGCCGCCATTGCTAAACGCCGCACCCCTGGAGTAGGCGCGTCCATCACGGCTTACTTCACCTAAGAGTCAAGAAAAAATAATTTAAATTACTTCAAATAACAACTTAAATCTTTTAGGATGAACAGCAGAATTAAAAATTTGAAAATGTTTTGTTTAATTTTAATTTATTTTATTCACATTTAGGGCTTGGACCATAAAGTCAAAAAGGAAACCATAAGTAAAGACTTTTTAATTAAGGACTATTTTTAGATATGTATATTTATCAACTTACCGTTTATGAGGACAGGGTTGGCACGACAGAGGGCGAACAACGCCACAGCTACTACAAACTTGGCCGCCATGTTTAGATGATTATAGTAGAGAGGACACGAGTGAGTGGATGCAGTGAGAGCATTTCTCCGTCGTTATATACTCAAAACCGTTTACCACCACTCCTGCTCAGCTGACCCATACCCGCGAACTTCACCCGCAAACTGACACTCATAAATTATGTGATGGCTAGCGATCAACGTGACGCGCGAATATCGAATGTGATTTTATTAATTAAGAAGATTTTATTAGTACATTAGCGACGTATAATCTAGAGTGCAACGACCTCCTAGTATCCTAGTTTGAATTTATTATGCACGAGGAGGAGGTAATTTAAAATAACTAAAAATTTTAGAAACTACTTAAGTTAGATTATTTTGATTTTTGCTCTACTAGTGATTGAATGGCTTCAGTAGAAATATCTTTTTTTTTGCAAACAACCGGTACGGCTGGTAACCGTTTAACAACAGTTGGGGCGTATGCTTACGCCCCAACTGTTGTTAAACGGTTACCTTAGCCGTACCGGCTATAGGCTATGACATAGCCTTGCAAGTTGCAACACCAGGGGTATGATTTGTGCGTTGCCAACCCTGTAAAATGAAAGAGGAATAGTTGGGTTCACAATACGAGTTCGTCTGAGGTATCCAAATATTCTGCGGCAATACTAGTGAAAATACTGGCATTCTCAAAATGACAACGCTCTGGTATTTCTGGCGTCTATAGGCTGCGGCTGGTAGTGGATATGAATGGTAAACAGCAGCCGTACCCTGTGGACGCCAGCCACACATATAACGAGTTGACATTTTATTATCTCCTGTTGTTATATCTCATGCCCAGTGTAGGGTCACACACATTTTTTTTCTCTTTTTTTTAGGTCGGACATAATTATTAGCTCGAGGGAGCTTTAAAAACTTAACCGGACTAGGTGGCGAGGCACCGAATGCCTCCAGCCAGGGGCAACTTATAAACTAAGCAACACAGCTAAGTGCGTCCCCTGCGGAACTCGGACCTCGGTTTAGGGCGTTGCTGGGGAGGCAGCTAGGGACGGCTGGATCTGGTTTTAAATTATTTTGGGGCGAATTTAAAGCTACTAGCTCGGCACAGGCCGGCTCGAGCAAGGGACGGGGAGGGAGGGTTACACACGCACATACGTAGCTATGTCAGTACACGTGCATGGCTATGTAAGTGTAGGGTGTCACTTTGCACCGATTCCTATATACTGGATAATGCAGTCCAGTTACACTATTCCGTAAATACGTCAGACGTTTGGTCCAATTTGTACCAAAATTGTTACGTAAATTTGTTGTGTATTTCGGTTGTTCTAATATGTGATATTGTAACAGACAATTTATTTTGTTGAAAGACTTTTATTTGGCATCACATCGGACTCGAATCTACTTCCGACACGAACCTACACCCAGTAACTTTACTGGCTAAATTGTCCTTCAAACCGAAACAACGGTTGTGGAGCTCCCTCTAATATAGTCGAGCTACAATGACTGATGCATGCGTGCCGTCGGCTGGAATTAGCCTACTCAAAGCCGCTGTGGCTCTTTCTTCAAAAGGCCATTTCAGACATTACCCTACATTGTGAAACTCACATATTTGATATTATTATGTCTGGACTTTAAAAGAGACCATGATTATCTGAGTTAGCTTCGGTGTTTCTTCTCAGAGGTCATCAGATAGCAAATGCCGGCGCCTTCTACCAGAAAAAAATCAAAACATTGACTTGTAAAAGTGTCTTTAAAAGATCTATTTACGGAAAATAAATATCATTTCATCATAGAAAAAACGAGCGGTCAAATGCAACATTGAGTCAAAATTTCAAAGAAATCGGCGAAGAACTTGATTGAAAGATTATTTCCAAGATTCAAGAAACGGACATTTAATTTTAAACCTATTTTTTTTATCTATAACTAAGTATAGATTTTAGCAGAATTTAAGTTTTAGTTTTTGTATAACTCTCGCTTCACTACATGGCACTTTTAATTAGGTAATTGTAAAAAATAATAATATAATAATAAGGGTAATATACTTAATAATGTATATCTAATAATGGTATATGATTAGATTCACTATATAACTTCGATGCAAAAACGTGTGCAATGGCTGACATACATATAGCAATGGAAAAGTAAATTTAAGCAACATAACATTTTGTTTTATATAATTTTACCGGTATAAGTACGAATAAATAAGACAGAAATGTATTGCTGGGGAGTTTGTTGTGCCGTTTCTTCTTCCCAGCTAAAACAATACGAGCCGGTAAACGGTGGGCGTTTTGGGGGCTGTCTTAAATGTGGCTGTAAAAATGACGTTCAAAAAGTAGACTACCTTGAATAAATTATTTTGACTTTGACTGTGGCATATCTAATACAATTATTACATAATTATGTAAAAAAGTATTTAGTAGCAAGCGTAGTTTGGATATGCCCGGCTCGGTCCCTATGAAATGGGACTTAAATGTACCGGCGAACTGTAGGTGTATATTAGTCCACCTCTGCCTTACCGTTCAGGGAATATAGGCGTGATGGTCTGTTATGTTAATATGTAAAATAAATAACAAGAAAAATTTTAATTTTTGTTTTCATTGAATAGTCGACTCCTTAATACTTACTTTACAAGTAAAATCCTATCCTATCCTCTTTATTAATATTATAAATGTGAAAGTTTGTGATGGATGGATGTTTGTTACTCTTTCACGCTAAAACGGACGAAATCGCGGGCAGAAGTTAAGCTCATCCATAAAAAAGCAACTACCTAAGTAGAAAAAAAAAACACATACAGCACGATAATATATTTAAGTAATACAGTCTAAAAGCTTTAACTGCCTTTATCCTAGTGGTCGTAAGCGCTTGAGGTACTGACTTCGATTCCCAGGTTGAGCCGTGTTATTGGGTTTTTCTATATTCTCATAGAAAAACTCCGGTCAGTCATCACACAAATTATTTTTTATGAAACAAAATACTTTTCAATGGTCTACCTTATTTAAATTGATTGTACGTAGCGGTTAAGACGATCACGTCGCAACTACCGATGCACCAGATGTCGTGGGTTCGATTCGCACGCCAGACAAATCTTTGTGTGATCCACCGATGTTTGTTTCGAGTCTGAGTGAATATGAGTCCATTAATTATAGGTATAGTTTTAAAGATTTTATTTCTTACTAGCAACCAGCCCCCGTTTAACACGGGTGCAATGTACTAATAACATACATGTATTACACATATAAACCTTCCTCTTAAATCACTCTATCTATTATAAAAACCGCATCAAAATCCGTTGCGTAGTTTTAAAGATCTAAGCATACATAGGGACAGACAGCGGGAAGTGACTTTGTTTTATACTATGTAGTGATAAGAACTTAATAGAGTTCATTTAAAATGAGATACAAAGAGTGGGTTCGATTCCTACAGGACACAAATATTTACGTGATGAAAATAAGTGTTTGTGTTTTCTGGGTATAGTACGGTCACCAACGAAAGTCGTTGAACACAGCTAAATTTTGAAAACATCACAACTCCAAAACTTGTTAAGAGATTGTTTCTATTAAAGTAACCTAAATACCTATATTATATAGGTACAGTCAGCGTCAAATAGTTAGTGACACTCAGGGTATTCAAATAAATAGACGCAACCAAAAAGTCAATAATATCGGTACAAACAAAGTTTCCATATTGTTGTCAACATTATAGTCGCTCAAAAGGTCGAGACGTTTAAAACGTCATAAAGATAGGTTCAGTCAAACCGTCATAAATATGATAACAGTCATCCCGCCAATGGTATCCAAGCATTCTAAGTGTTCAAAAATATGGAACACATTAGAAAAATAAACCAGCCTGTTATAGAAATAAACGGTTTCCCAAAGATGAAAACCTTTTTAGGAAATCTAGTGTTATTTGCATGTCATTCTATTTATCTATCAGTAATATCAATGTCAAGTGCAAAACTAAAGCAAGCTAGAAATATGGCTACGCATTAGTGACACCACAAAACATCGAATTATATATTTGAGGGAGGAAGATGTCTCCGTAACAGATATTTCAAATGAACTGGGAATATCCTTATCGTTTTAGATGTTACGTGTAGTTACCTATCGAATTATTCACATCTCTCTAGATTCTCATTTCTGCATATTCGCACATATAAATATGTATAAACAAGCACACAGCCCGCCTGATGGTAAGCAGTCGAAAACTAGAGAAAATTGAAAAGATGCAAGCGATTATCGACCTTATTTACATTATTTTATTGCTTATTTTTAGTTATTCATCCATTGTATTACCTTGTTTATGTTTAAAATAGCAGTTTTTGAATAATAGTCAATAAGGTTGAAAACTTTGCACCTCTTTTTTGCAAGCACTATCGAGTCTAGTTTTGTCGACGTTCATTGTTAAAATAAATAAAATGATCATGATATTGAATCATATATTTTAATTATGCACTCTTGCTCTATGACATATATAGTCATACTCATTATCAATGAGGTTTAGGTACATCTATTTTCAGTCAGCTGTATATTGCTAAGTATCGTAAACGGCTATGCACGAAATTCTTTACAAAACAAAAGACATGTCTATGACGTCATGCTTAAAATGAAAAGGACAACAGTAGTTTCTATTCCTTTCATTTTTGTGTATAAATGTTTTCAAATTAATTGATGTGAGAAATAATATTTAAAATGTATAGCAGTAAAGTTTATTTTTCTAATGTGTTCCATATTTTTGAACACTTAGAATGCTTGGATACCATTGGCGGGATGACTGTTACCATATTTATGACGGTTTGACTGAACCTATCTTTATGACGTTTTAAACGTCTCGACCTTTTGAGCGACTATAATGTTGACAACAATATAGAAACTTTGTTTGTACCGATATTATTGACTTTTTGGTTGCGTCTATTTATTTGAATACCCTGAGTGTCACTAACTATTTGACGCTGACTGTACATCATGTTTTTTTTTGTCGTCTCACAGCCGAAAGGATATTCTTCTACTCATCATGATCAACAATTTCTTTTAAGTATGGGATCAAAAATAAAGTGCAAAAATAAAACAGCTACATCCTACGTTTTATCGAGAGAGCTGTACTTTTTTCTAAGAAACAGCTCTCTTTTTTATCAAGATTTCAGACTTAGTCCCATATTTAGTAAAAATAATATTGAAATAATGGTTTCCTTTCGGCTGTAAGACGACAAAAGAAAACACGGTGTATATAATGGTCATCTATGCAATTATTTCGCATAACCTTCACAGATTCTTCATACTTATTAAAAATCATATTGAAGATTGCAACGTGTTCAGCGACTTTCGTTGCTGACTGTATAAGCTCTGCTTAGTTTAGGTTACCCAAATATTAATTATTATTTATACGACGGTTGTATTACGGTGAGTGCTGAGTGAAATATTAAATTAACTCTAAGAATAGCCTTCTTATAGTATTTCTGATATGTGGCGAATTAGTAGCAAATGTTGCTACTATAAAGCTTTAACGGGCATAAACTGCAATTATGCAACTTCAAGCGGTTATTTGCCACGTTAGGGGTAATAGCAGCTCATCATATGACAACATTTTTCCCTCACTCAGGTATGTACCAGTACTATACTACCATTTTAGACCTACCATTATAGACCCAAAATCAATAATGGGCTGCATAGTGCATATTATGTTACTTAATTTTAATGTTGATTAATTTAGGGCTTTTTTAATGTGTGTACAAATACGAGTTCGGGTAGACTGGTCAAAGACGGGTAGTTAATAAGTAAACCAGTTTATAAATTTTAAAGTGTTTTATTTACGATGTTTACTTTGCTGTTGATGTTCAATTTCAACAATTAAATAAGTGAAATAAATAAATAAGTTATAAATGAATTACTCTGCGCGTCTAGCGCTTCGCAAATACATCAAGACAAGTTTTCGGTGTTTCCGGAAGTCGTCGTGATGTGGTTGCTTACAAGTTTTGGTGCACCCAACTGTCTGTTCAAACAGAGTAGGCACCAGCGCGCGCAGAGCCGGAGCCGAAGGAGCTCGCCTGCGAGTTGACGCTGTTCGCACCCTGATTCCTGGCAGAGGATACCGCATTGCCGAAGCCCTGGGTTTGCGCGTCACTAGAGATCCTAGAGCTGTATGGCTGGATGTTGTCGATGTACCTGACGTTGCCGTATGTAGCACCGTTAATGATAGCGTTGGCGTTCGCTGAGCCAGCGTCTTGGGAGGCGGCAGACGACTGGACTGTGGCATATCCAGCAGAGGGAGAGTTGGCGTAAGACTTGGCTGAGCCGTAGCCGTGGGTGTTAGCGGTAGATTTGACAGCAGCGGGATAATCGTATGCAGTGCCAAAACGCCAAGAGATGGTCCTGCCACGGGTGAGCTTGGCCGAAGAGGCAGCGTTTCCGGAACCATATACGTTGGCGTTGGCAGAAGCAACTTGCTGGGCACTTGGCTCGTAAGTAGTGTAGAAGATTGGAGACTTGGCTACGACTATGGCGGGCTGCTGCTGGGCGGGGAAGGCGGGTTCGATGGGGTCAACGTTGTACACCCCGACGACACCGTTGTTTTGTGCTGAGGATGCGGCGGCACCATTACCTTGAGTTTTGGCCGAGGTGAAGGTGGAGCCGTAGCCGGACTTGGCGGTGGACCCGGCAGATCCTGAGCCCTGGCTGTTAGCGTTGGACGAGGTTCTTCCGAAACTGTTGTAACCTGTCTGAGTCTTGGCGGAGGACTGAGCGACACCACCATTGTTGGAGGAAGCGGTGGCCTCAGATACATCAGCAGGGGCGGCGAAGTTCTGCTCGTAAGTGATGACAGTCGCGGGCGATGGCACGGTGTAGTAGGCTCCGTTGTTGTTGTGGGCTTGAGCGACGGCTTTAGCGGTACCATATCCGGCGCTCTCAGGAGCCTCGTAAGCCTGCGCCTGCGCGATGGCGGCACCAGGGGAGTAGTATCCGTTGCGGGCCAGGTGCGCACCACCGGAGCTGCCGAATGCCTGCGCGGCGCCTTCGTTGGCGATAGCTTGGGCCTGGCTCAAGCCGCCATTGCTAAACGCCTCACCCCTGGAGTAGGCGCGTCCATCACGGCTTACTTCACCTAAGAGTCAAGAAAAAATAATTTAAATAACTTCAACTAACAACTTAAATCTTTTTAGGATGAACAGCAGAATTATAAATTTGTAAATGTTTTGTTTAATTTTAATTTAATTTATTCACATTTAGGGCTTGGACCATAAAGTCAAAAAGGAAACCATAAGTAAAGACTTTTTAATTAAGGACTATTTTTAGATATGTATATTTATCAACTTACCGTTTATGAGGACAGGGTTGGCACGACAGAGGGCGAACAACGCCACAGCTACTACAAACTTAGCCGCCATGTTTAGATGATTATAGTAGAGAGGACACGAGTAAGTGGATGCAGTGAGAGCATTTCTCTGCCGTTATATACTCAAAACCGTTTACCACCACTCCTGCTCAGCTGACCCATACCCGCGAACTTCACCCGCAAACTGACACTCATAAATTATGTGATGGCTAGCGATCAACGTGACGCGCGAATATCGAATGTGATTTTATTATTATAGGAACATTTTATTAGTACATTAGCGTCGTTCAAATGTTGGCAGATGTTTAAAGGTGCAACGACCTCATCCTTACTTGACATATTAGGTGTAAATATTATAGCTCCAATTTGCGGAGTTTGAAAATGAACCTTGTTTTAGAGGTATTAAGAACAAGATAACTATATCGTCAGTAAAATAATGGTTAGATTCATATATCTCATTAAATGGAAATCTATTAGCTATATTAAGCCTTGTTAATCGTTTATTGCATAAAGTTGATACAATTTATCTACATTAACTTATTAAATTTGAAACAATGGGATTTATTAACAGGTATGTTTTTCAAGCAGCTTTTTAATAAAGCTGAGACTACACTTATTTTAATGACTTAATTACTATTTATCTTACTGTTTGCCTCGTTAGTCTAGTAGGTCTAAGCGCGACTGCTACGCTAGAAATCCTGGCTTCGATGCCCGAGCAGTGTTATTAGGTTTTTCTTTGAAATTCTCAGTACCGGCTCAGAGTTAGGTTGTCCGGTTAATGGCAATAGGCTCGCCCCCTCTTACATGGGACCAAAACATATCGGTGAACTGTGGGTGCACATTTACTGTTCACCTACGCCTAACCCTTCGGGGAATACAGGTGTGACGTGGTGTTGATCCTAGTTTTTCCTGACGGATACCACAAACAGGATCTAAAATGAAGCACGTAGCACGCAATTATCCTTCCGGACTTTGACTCTTACATACTAGGGATGTGCCTTAATAGGCGGTGCACAGGGGGGTTCTGGGGTGGTCTATTAAGAGGACCCAGTGCCCCCCTCCATGTGCTGATGGTGGCCACCGGGGTGGTTTTAGTGGGTAAGAATCCCACACTCCCCGGTCTAACCCCCATAGACCGGTAGCCTTTTGAAGGTTTACCCCATAAACAAAAAAAAAAAGGTAGTTAGCTGAGCGGATTACAAGACCCATCCTCATTATTCTCCGAGCCATTAATCATTATTTGCCAGCTACTCGGCTTCCAATCGGATCAGATGAGCCTGAATGTCAGTATTTTACAAGAAGCGACTGCCATCAGACTTCCACAACCCAAATTCTGGGCAATACTGATGTCCTGAGGATAGACTAGTTGTCAGGTTTTTTTTTCGACTTCTAACTACTAACTATTCTCATAGGTGCGTAAGAAACCGGGACTGACAGCTTCACGTGCTCTCCGAGGCACTAGCAGGTCTAGTCTCTTCCGTTTGGAAGAGGCTAAAAGTAAGGCTAAATCCGTGTTGCGTTTGGAAGAGGCTAGGTTAAGTTAGGCGAAATCCGTGTTCGCGGAGGAATAACAACTGGTTCCCGCGTTCCCGACTGTTGGTGGTGAGGAGAACATCTCCTGCGGTTTTAGTCGGTAGGTCGTCCAGTTTGGGTGGAGTCCGACACACCCCGTCGTCCTGGCGACAGTCGATGAGGATTTCCACAGAGGAAAAAAAAAGAAAAAAAAAGAAAAAAAAAGCCGCTAATTCCGTGTTGAGTTTGGATTCTATGATTTATCAGATCAGTTTAAAAAATATATATCAACATCAAGTGCCTCATTGATTATATGATTTTATTATACTTTGTAATTACGTCATTTTCCGTGTCTAATCAGTTATGTTATTGCTATGAATATCCTGTTCATTTAACGCAAATTAAGAGCAAAGCATAAATCCTTCTTTACGATGTCTATCGACAGTTTGAAGTGGTTTCTACCCAAGGCCACTAACACTAATACCTGTGACGATGGTGATATTTAAAATAATCATCTCTTCATAATCCGTCATAACTGATTGATTTTAATTAATAATAATATTAAAAGTCTTTAAAAGTAAAGTACATTATGTTTTTTATCCAAGAACCTTGGCTTGGGGTTTGTGTTGGGTGTGGCATGCTATATACGAATAGCTAGCTCGTTGCCGTTAAAGATCAAGAGAAATTATAACTTTCAGAAAGGGAAGAATGACATATAAAATCTCCTCTTGACGGTCTGCTGGGAGATATTACTTTAGCTCTGTTCTAGTAGACTTAAGATATTTCTTACCTTCTTATTTTTAAGATTGTTCATAAATTAATAAATCACCCTTTTGATTCTGATTAATTTCGTTTCGGGCATACTTACATAATTTAAACAAAACAAACAAACTTTAATGCAAACTCTGCCTACAAACAGTAATATTAGAAAATAATTTAAAAAAAGTATATATTTGATCATTGTTATTTCCAAGGCGTTTTGTCAAATTATTCAATATTGAAAATCTATTGTTGACACGGAAACCAGGGAAGGCGTATTACCCGACAAAAAACATTACATGACATCGGGTAGAAATTTTAAGAGAGGTACGGCATAGTCGGGCAGCTCCAAAATATTTCCACTCAAATTGAACAGCACTGGCAAGTGCTCCGCGAGGAAACGTTGTGTTGGCAGTGGGCGGACTTTGACCCTTAACTGCCAACCCACCTATTCCTCTTTCGGTTTACAGGGTCGGCAACGCGCAAGTGATACCCCTGGTGTTACAAGCTTCTATAGGCTATGGTAACCGCTTGCCATCAGCGGCCGTATGTTTGTTTGCCACCTTAGTGGTATATTATAAAAAATAAAAATAGAAAAATGGTCTACTTCTATGAACTTGAAACTATGCTCGTGGTCACAGTATCCTTGATTACATTTTCCTGCGATTCAGCCGGTCCATCATTTTGATAAAATCTTAATAAAATCGATTTAGTTCATTTACTAAAATTTCTTTTATAATCTAATGTATTTTTTTAACATCCGATAGTCGTAAATGAAACTAGTGTGACAGGCTCAACAGATCAACAGGATTTTTATATCTGTCGCTAAGTGTCACTTTCCAGTGCTAGGCCAAATTTACAATAATTAATAGCATAGTTGGCATAGTAATAATTTATTTAAGTGTGAAGTGTTGAAATATGAGAGCGTTATATTCGACTTTTTTTATTATACATTTAGTCTAGTACTGAAACGCTATTAATTGTTGAAGACATCTTTATTTTACTAACAATAAAATTTAAAGTCTTTGAATAAGTCTTTATCTTTATTTTTAATTTTACTTACTTACTTAATTTTAATATTAATATAAAATCATAAGGTTCATTTGAAATTGGGAAAGTTTCTCAGTTTTGGAAAGCTTGACTTGCTGGCGTCTGTACCTATTGATTATAGATTTTTAATTATGAAGCATCTTTGATTGGTATTTCAGTACCTAATTCAATGACATTTGGGGTTGTTAGCCTGTAAGCGAAGCGATCATCAATGCATCCCTGTCCCAGAGCTGGGCACAGGTCTCCTTTTACTTACAACAGACCATGTCGTAGGACGAAGTAAAAAATATGGAGCACTTTGTCTTTCACGATGTACCTTTGATTCTAATGGAATTAGTAACATGTACCTTTTTATAGTATAGAAAATCCTCATGGATCTGCCACCTGGGGAGGTGGCAGGGTATGTCGGCCTAGGAATGTCCCCTAAAAGGCGTTTTGCATTCTTGCAAGAAGAAGGGTTCTGGGGTAGTTTATTAAAAGGACACGGTCCCCCCCTCCATGTGCCGATGGTGGCCACCGTGGTGGTTTTAGTGGGTAAGAATCCCATTCCCCGGTCTAATCCCCGTAGACAGGTAGGCTTTTGTTTCCTTCGTAAATAAGAAAAGGGTGAAAATTCAAAATGTTATAAAGTTTTTGCACCCGAATGAGCTTTATTTAGTTTAGGAAATTGAATTTGTTTACAAATTTTTATCACCGGTCCTTTGGAATGCAGACAATTTAAGTTTACGGTCGAACGGCCCACGGTCCATTCAGACTAAATACCTTTTCGGCGTCGTACCGACTAAAAACGGTACTTGCCTTCACTTGCCATTATAGCCTACAGATTATGATAGTTAAGTTTAATAAATGCTAATAGATTCAAAGATGTAGAGATATCTCGCTACCAATATACTTCTGTCTGGTCCTGAGACGTAAAGGGGAAATTTATAGATTTAGAGAATTATTTATTTATATTCCTAATTATTTATTTATGTTAGGGAAACAAACAGCTTATAAATATCTTAATAATAAGTTACAAAATATAAAACTTAAGCCTATAGTTTCCGGCTACAAAGGAGACACTTAGGTATAATTTAATGAGAAAAATTTGTAACATGGTAAATAAAAAATAATTGTGTCACGGATTAAGAAATGAATTGAAAAACTCATTCGATGTAAGTTATCGGAACGGATGGGCATTGGTTTCAAAAATGTAAATACGTTAATCGTTTAATAGCCCTGTTCACGTTTTTGATTATATTATTCTTTATAGATCTTCTGACGAAGTGTAATTCTCAGGGGGGTGTTTTTCTCCTCGCAATTTTTAATGGCAGCGGTGATCAGATACGATCAAGCGAATACTATATTATAAAATATACATATATGAAATGTTAACAGCAGAAGCCCGATGCTGTACGTGACCACTGCCGGCGCCGGCACTCAGACCAATCGTCTGTTCATTAGTCAATGTTGTGTCTTGTTAAGCGCTTCTTATTCTTCCCCACCTCATCACCAACAAATGATACGGTTAGGTGAGTTGAATTATTCCACTAAGCCGCCCCACTGGTAGGGAAAAGTGAAATGCTTTAAAGTTCGCAGTGGAAAATGTCCTACTAAATAGATTTTAGTGGGCCAAACCTATGTACTTACATAGGTAAGTACATAAGTAGTACATAGGTAAGTACATAAGTAGTACATAGGTAAGTACGGTAGTAATACATAGGTAAGTACGGTAGTAATACATAGGTTGTAATACACAGTACATGAGCAGTACATGAGCAGTACATGAGCAGTACATGAGCAGTACATGAGCAGTACATGAGCAGTACATGAGCAGTACATAAGCAGTACATGAGCAGTACATGAGCAGTACATGAGCAGTACATGAGCAGTACATGAGCAGTACATGAGCAGTACATGAGCAGTACATGAGCAGTACATGAGCAGTACATGAGCAGTACATGAGCAGTACATAAGCAGTACATGAGCAGTACATAAGCAGTACATAAGCAGTACTTACCTATGTTGCTTATGTACTAACCTATGTACTGCCTATGTACTTCTTTTGTACTGCTTATGTATTAACTAATGTATTACTTATGTACTTACCTTTGTACTCCTTATGGACTTGTCTATCTACTGCTTATGTAGTGTTTATGTGCTTACCTATATACTGCATATGTACTTACCTTTTTACTGCTTATTTACTACTTATGTACTTACCTATCTACTACTTATGTACTTTTATATGTTCTGCTTATGTACTTACGTATGTACTACTCATGTCGACGGACTCAATCGGTGTACAGAAAAACCTAAATTGGTTTATGTTTACACTGTGCCTTTTTAATATAATGTAAGTTAATTTGTGTTGACAATAAATAAATTAAATAAAGAAATGTACTTACCTATTTACTGCTTATGTACTAACCTTAGTACAGTCAACAAACGAGTTTGGTATACAGGTAGTGAACGAAATCTGCATCTTTACACAGATTGTGATTTAAATAATTACCCGTCAAAGGGTTTGATGTGTAGCAGCTTACAATACACATATTGCGTGATACATAATTACACAATCTTTAAAAAAACTATGTTTAATTAGCTGCCTGTATACTTAACTCTTTTGTCGACCGTACTACTTATGTACTTCCTAAATTATTTATTTAATTAAAACGTTCTTGTAGAGACAAAGTGTTATAATTGTTTGTCTACTTTAATCTTAATATAAACAAAATAATATTATTTTGCGTTTTCTTTAGGTACAGAGGTAAATACCAAGAATTTTAATTGTTGCCTTTTTATTAATACTTACCCCGGAACCGTTAATTCTAGCCCCGATGGCTGGATAAGTATTCTACTTATCCAGCAACTTATACTATAACTTCTGACTTTTCTGAGTCAAATCGACTCTGAAAAAAGTACAATTTTTTTGTTAAATAAAAATCATCTAAATGGTTATAGAATAGTATGGACCTCATTTAACACAAGCATTCATCAACATTAAGCTACAACTGAAAATATAAATTTTGTTAATTCGCGCCCCGGTCTCCCCTAGACAAACTCTAAAGTGATGGTGATGGAGCAGAATCCATCATATTTTAAGCTAGTGGCAACTGCCCAATTAAACTATCTTTTTTTTGTATTTTTTTGGCATTTTCCATGCTAAGATTTTAGAGTTATTTAGCGAAGGAAAAATTCGACCGCGGGCAGGATTCGAACCTGCGTCTTCTGGTTAGGTACACCAGACGCTATGACCGCTAAGCCACCGCGAGTCCCACCCGCCATGACGAAGTTTGCCTTCACATTCAGAATTTACGTCTTTATGGTGACGTCAGTAACACCTATTGAAAAACCTATTAAAATAAATAGATTTTAGTTGGGCAGTTGCCACTAACTTAAAATATGGTATAGGGCAAATTCCACTGCGAAATTTAAGGCATTTACTTTGGCCCCCCACAGTTGGGCTTTGGTGAAAATAACGAATTTTAAGCATATACGCGTATGCTTAAAATTCTTTAAAATGTAAGCGTACTTAATACTAATAAATGAGTTTTTTTACATTTTGTACCATGTAAAGTATATTTGTTTATAAAATAAAGCTCCTGGTTTCATTTTGTTGACATTAATGACTGTTGTAAAACAAAACTTAAGTGGTTTATGGTGTTTTACTAACTTTTATTTAATATAATTTTACGACATTTGGATGGAACATAAAAATGTTGTAGGTATGCATCAATTAATTATGTTAATTAATTGATTTGCATTAAAACTTTATGGAAATTTTTATGTTCGCTAATTATTATTTTCTCTATTGATTTAATCTCATCGTTTGCAGAATCTGCGTCTACTTTTAGAGGTGTAAAATTGTATTTACCTACGTATGTATGCCCCAGTGTCTACAAGGCCTGTGGCCCTGACCATAGGGAAAGAGAGTGCGGCTTTTAGTCGGTACGAGTCCAATATACTAATTGATATCATTTTCATTATGACACTAGTTCTATAAACTCTTATATGATATATGAGTGTAAAACTAACCGATCATGTAATACTGAATCCAGAACACTGCGCCCCATCGCTCGTTGGCAAATCTCAAGTTTGTAACTTAAATCAAACGTTAAAGAGTATGTGAGGATGGAGACAAAGTTACTAAAACTATTACTAAGACAATATTTTTTATTATCATTTAATAATTTAGTTCATTAGGTAATAAAAAGAAAATGTACATGTGAGTACTTTGTAGGCCAAATATAAATACATAGGTACAGCTTTGAACGTTCTGGTAGCTTTGAATTTTTTTGATGTGGCCTATGAAATGAATCCTCGTGCGACGGGTAATTGAGCTCCCTAAATTATGGTCGAGCTACAATGCCGCTATGGCTCTTTCTTCAAAAGTCCATTCTAGGCATTACCCTGCATTGTAACAAACATATTTGATACTATTACTACGTCTGGATTTTAAAGGAGACTATAATTATCTGAGTTTGTTTCGGTGTTTCTTCTCAGTGATGAGTTAGGATATGCCGGAACCATCTTGCATAAAAAAAAACATTGACTTGTAAAAGCGTCTTAAAGATCTATTTATAGAAATAATTAACAAATATTTTGAGATATACTTTTTTTTTTGTAAATAAATACTTATAAGTAATAAGTACATAAATACCCAGACAAACAAAAGCACTTATGTTTATCACATAAATATTTGTGTCCTGTAGGAATCGAGCCCACGAACATGATCAGTAGTCCCACAATCGAAACATTAGACCACAGACGTCGTTATTTGTACGAATGCACACGTCCATGAGCTTACGTCACAGGCACATTATACGAAGGCTACCTTTCATTAAGCCCTTCCCCAATAGCTTCCACACGCGTTTTCAATGCGAGTATCAACTTCCTTGCCTTGAAAACTGATACTATCGTTAAAAAGTATTTTTCACGCAAATAAAGATTTGGCTTTCTAAGTCCTCATAAGTTTTTAAGATCGATTTCGTTAAGTATACCGATCTTAAAAATAATAATATATTGTTTAGTTTTTTAAATATAAATAATGAAATATTGTTATAATCTTCAAGATTAAGGTTACGCTTATGAAAATAAATGAATGCAAATTATTTTTGGCATATCATTTTACCACTGACGAAGAGGAGAAAGGAATACATAGCCAGTCAACCCACACACATTTTAAATGACTACCTGTAGTTACCATGATCGATTGAGGTCAAGACTAGACAGAATTCTGAATACTGTTCCGCGTTAATACTGTTCCTGTCTGGACTTTAAAAGAGACCATGATTCTTTGTGTTTGTTTCGGTGTTTCTTCTCAGAGGTCGGCTTGGAAATGTCGGCGCCATCTAGTATTGGATATTGACTTGTAACAATGTCTTTGAAAGATTATTTTTTACAAAAAAAACATTATTCATTCATTATTCGTATTCGATGGCATTTTTTAAAAATGTTTACCTTTTCTATAGTGCATTTATTCATAACTTTAAGCAACTGCTGTATAAATTAAGTAGATATTATACAATAAGTTATAATAGTTAGTTTAAATATTATGATATGGGACTCTCTCTTACTACGTTGGTGGGTAACACTTCAGACCCGCTATGATAAATAAACTGGTGACCCATTGAACGTACAATTCAATGGTTCATTACTTAGTTGTTTATTATTCTGTATTTAATTTAATACTAACATTAGGCTAAGTTACTACTAACATTATATGGATCTGTACCCGAAATAAATAATTTGAATTTGAATTATTACCATGGGTACAGGATGGAAGGAATAATTCAATAATAACAGTAAGATACATTAATTAGGGGCTCGTGTCTAAGTAATAACTACGCTAATCTGCAAGGTTAAGCTCGCTAGCCGCGGTCAGTCTGTTGATACTATGATCATTCTTACCACACGCATACCGCTCCGTGCCTTGGGAGCACGTAATCCCGTCGGTCCCAGTTTTCATACAATCTATAAAAATCGATAAAAATGTTATTTCCTTACCTCATCATCATCAACCAATATACCATTGCTGGGCACGGATCACCTTAAAGAATTAGAGGGATTAAGTAAGCGATAGCACGCTAGCCTAGTCCGAGTTGCTAGAAAATTTCTGCACCGTATAAGCGCTTGATAATTAATTTATAAATACACCCATCATTTCGAAAAGTCAGAGGTGCGTTTTGATCAAATCTTAGGCATGCACCTCGCAGTCCTGTTGGTGTTATCATCACTTCCTGTACCTAATCGAGTAGTTGGTATTTTTATTTAAAAATAGTCATTAGTCGTTCACAGTTTAAAATATTTCGGTGAGCAAGGTTGCCAGTGCTCCGCGAGGAAAATCCTACCAACTTACCTCTTTCGTTAAACAGGGTCGGTAACGGTAACGCGCAAATGATACCCCTGGTATTGTAAGCATCTTATAGGCTACGATAACCGCTTACCATCAGGTAGGCCGAATACTTGTTTGCCATCTTAGAGGAACAAAAAAAAATTTTTACTGAAGCTTAGAAAATAATTAAGGCCGTATCGCGGTCAATAACATTGAACAATATTTTCTGAGATGAACGGATAAAATCAATAGAATCACATCAAAAATCAGATCGTATAAATTATGCAAAACTTGACAACGTTTCTGACTTATTTAATAGGTAATATGTAAGCAGATATTTGATATAGCTTTTACGAATTTAGGCTCATTGACTTAATTCTGTTGATAACATTTGTTTTTTAAATATCGTTATTTATATCAATTAATGAGAGCATTCCATACTAATATTATAAATAGGAAAGTAACTGTCTGTTTATCTGTTTGTTACCTTTTCCACACCTAAACCGCTGAATAGATTTCGATAAAATTTGCAAGATAGATGGATGCATGCCGCGGAAGGACATAGGCTTAGGAATTTTCTTTGTATCAAAAAGCTAGTATTTATTTTTATTAATATGAAAATTAACGCATGCAGCTTTTTTAATACCTACATATTTTATTTAAATTTTTATTAATATACATTTTATATATTTTTTTCGGTTACTGAGTTGGCTACAGCGTCCAATGTACTTAACAGGAGGGACGCAAATTCTATCCTTGCCTGAATTAGATTTTTTCTTTCTTTTGGCTTTAAGAATACGAGTGAAAGAATGGGCAGCACTTAGTAGACCATAAAGCTGGGTTTCAAAAGGAAAGATAAGGATTTCCTTCGATCGAAACTTAGCTTTATCGGCAACTCGTGTTTACAGCACAAAAGTTGTCAAATTTCTTTTGATGGAGACACAGCTTTACACCATTTTAGTGTTTTACCGATTAGTCAACAATATAATTAAAATAAAATATAACATTAGCATCTTTTTAGGAAATTGTCGACGACACTAACTTCATCTGATAAACTAAGTTGATAGCTTATTAACTCTTCAAGAACGCTGTCTGCATATAATTATCTTCTATTATATGTATACAACGTGTGACAAAATACCACGTATAAAATATAATTAATTATTAAAGCCAAACATTTTGTCAGCTATCATTTCAGGGATCCAGATTATTTATCAGAAAGGCCTACGTACCTATTTTACCTAATAATTGTCTACTTTAATAGTTTCCTTTTTTTGGGGTATGTTATACAGCGTTACTACGGTTCTTAAATATTGTGAACGGACTCGTTATAAGGCCCCATTTAAACTCCTCTCGGCGTTACGAGAAGTTTTGTAACACCCTGTATATTTGTGGGTTAAATGAACTTGGTCTCTAAACAGATCATTTAAATATAACAGCAACTAAGATTGTCGCCTACACATTTACGAGGATACCTACTTTATTTAACAAGTCATTTTTCGGTATTTCCAGATCTATAGAAATTCTGTCAGTGAGAATATTATGAGCGATAATGTCATTCAGGTTGACAGCGCCATTAATCAGGCATAAAGGATTTTATGGCGCTATTGAGATCGTAAAACTTACGTGTTCGTTAATTGCTGAACGGAACCAGATTCTAAATGTGTGCCTAATAAGGTTCGAAGTATGGATTCTTTTTAAAGCACTTGTACTTATATTATACCTATTTCATTTTAGCTTAGGTACTTAGGTAGTTTTTCTGTTGACTGTAGCTGAGCTAGGTTTTGGTTTGGGAAATAATTCTATAACTGTGTGAGGAATAAACAAACGGTGACTCGAAGGTATGAAGGGTTAGGCGGAGCTGTAACTCTGCATTTATAGTTCGCTAGTTTTTATTTAAATCCCATATACTTTATAGGGAACGAGTCTATTGTCAGTAACGGGGCAACGAAATTCTTAGTACCTTGGAGTTTGACTTTTCAAACTCCAAGGTACTAAGAATATCGTAGAAAACTTAATGATAATTTGTTCGAACTGAGAATCGAACTTCTCGTTCAGTATCCACGATAACGTCCAAAAGACCAATGAGACAATTATTGTTACACAGCAATGCAAAAAAAGTCTGCGCATTATATTTTTTTTAGGTATTTTACAGTATATTTTTATATGTTTAATAATAATAATAATACTCGGATACTCCATGACTGTACCTACTGTGCAGTACCTACTTCTATAGTGCAGGTGTGGAGTGTCCCGGGTTGATGCCCCATCCCATATTGAGATAAAAGCTCTCCAAGGGGCCTCTACGCGTTGGACCTGTCTCCACGCAAGCCTGCCAAAGGATCGGACGTCTTCCTCACGGGAGGTATGCCGTGATATCCAAAAAAGAGATACAAGATAATAATAACAAATATCTTGGGACATTTTAACACAACACCATCTAGTTCCAAACTAAGCTGAGTTTGGGACTAGACAATGGATATAATACTTTTTTTTTTGTAAATACATACTTTATAGGCAGATACATTATACATTTTTTTTAGGCAGTGATAGCCTAGTGGTATGACCATTGGACTGCCAAGTCGAAGGTCTCGAGTTCGAATCCAAGGCACGCACCTCTGACTTTTCGAATTCATGTGCGTATTGATAATTAATTATCACTAGCTTAAACGGTGAAGGAAAACATCGTGAGGAAACCTGCATACCTTAGAGATTTTTCTCGACGGTTTGTGAAGTCTGCCAACCCGCACTAGGCCAGCGTGGTGGACTATAGCCTAATCCCTCTCAATATGAGAGGAGACCCGTGCCCAGCAGTGGGACAGTATATGGGTTGAGGATGACATACTTTATAATACATAAGAAACACCCGGATAAAAAACAGAAACAGTACCTAAAGAAGTAGTAATCAGAAGTAGTTCACCACATAAATATTTGTGTCCTATCCCTGATCAGCTGTCCACCACTCGAGCCACTAGACCACAGAGGTCGTCTTTCAAATCCTTATTATGAATATATTATATTGATTGTTACATTTAATAGGTAGGTAGTTTTCATGATAATAATCTTGACAAGCACCTAGTTTCTTTCCGGTGTCAAATTTCTTTATCCGCATAATAATGATTACCTATGTTTATAAGTTGTAAATGAGCAGTTAATTACGTTATTAAAATAAGATATGAATCTGTAAACCCGATAATCTGGTTTTATTATTTTTTTTTTTCAAAGTTTTTACGATTTCACGAGCCTCCTTTATAGACTACGATTTTTAAAGGAGGTCGATAAAGTCGTAGAAACTTTAAAAATTAAAAGTTAATGTAATCAGATTATCGGGTTCACAGACTGATGTAGCAATCCACTAGGCGAACAACACCACATCTGATGAATCGGACATACGATTATGACAACGGGCCATACTTACATTTTCATTGGAAATTTTCAAGTACTTATACATAATTTACAGCTATCACTGGATAGGCTAGAGGTATGGCCAGTCCAGGGCACACACCTTTGACATTTTCAAAATCATGTGCGTATTAAATTAATTATCACTCGCGTAAACTGTGAAGGAAAACACCGTGAGGAAACCTGCATGCCTTAGATATTTTCTCGACGGTTAGTGAAGTCAGCCAACCCGCACTAAGCCGGAGTTGTGAACTATAGCCTAATCCCTTTCGTTATCTGAGAGGAGACCCGTGCCCAGCAGTGGAACGGTATATGGCTTGATGATGATAATGATATAAATAAAAATCAATTGCCGCATGTAGGTTTGTATTTTGTAATGGCATCCCTATTCCTGTTTCGTTTTACAGGGTCGGCAACGCGCAAGTGATACCCCTGGTGTTACGAGCGTCCTTATGCTACGGTAACTGCTTAACATCAGGTGGGCTGTATGCTTGTTTGCCACATTAGTGGTGTAAAATAAAACACTTGAGAACGTTTCTACCGTTTGTCGGATTCATTTTCGTTGTGTTCATAATTGTCAGTACAAGGTTTGTTCGAAAGAAAATATCTAAGAACTTCAGTAAAATTAGTTAATTACAGTGCCACAAACGTTTTGATGTACCTACTTACATCAGTTATAGGCACTTGTGTCTCCATTTGCGTTTTGAATTGGATTGATTTTGGCTTTAACATAGATCCAATCCTGACAAAATCGAACGTTTCTTTTTCAATAGTTTATGACATTTTATACTTAAATAATTGAATAATATTTTAAAATTAATTCATGCCTATTTTTAAATCTTATAAAGGTAATAAAAATGTCTCTTAATGGCAATGCGAAGGTGACGACCACGACGCAGTCAACGCCTTACCGTGTCAGATAGTTCGTTGCACTATAGGTACCAAATCCACAGGAAATAAAATTAGCTCGCGCTTTGAACACGATCATACTAATTTTGATTAATTCGATACTGGCTGTATCATGACAGTTAAATTAATACCATAGAGGCTGGTAGCATAAATTAAAAAAGTATTTGAACCTAATAAAAAGTTGTCCGAAATATGAATATTATACGTACCTATACCGCCTCTTAAAATTCTACAGCTATAACATTTTCATACAAGAGTAAATTTTCACATGTTTTACAGGACGTGGAGCTTATATTAAAAAATCCTCTTGACGACAAAGATCTTTCTTTGGCAGGAAATAAAAAATACATAAAGCTTGTAGTTATATGGGAAGTCCGCTTGATATTTATCAAGTTGCACCTCCTGAGGTGGTAGAAGATACATGAAGAATTACCGTACTTGAAACAAAATATATTTAAAATAATTATGGTAATCACAGCCTATATTTTTGCTCAAGTACTAAGTTATCCTACTAATGTTATATTGAACGACAATAGGATGTTCGTTTCGTTGTTTTTGTTCACACCTGCTGGAAATAAGGCCATTTATAACAATAATATTCACATTAGAAAATTACTAAGGATCTGATATGGGTTCTAAACATGAATACTAGTGTTCAGAAGTTTAGATACATTTTTGAGATCATGAGTCACAATCAAGTTATAACTTGAAGTAAAACTAGTTTTTAAAGAATTCATCGCAGCTTATTGAAATATTGAATCTGATGTTTTGAACAATTGATAGATGTCCTTGGGGACGTACCTTGGATGCCATGCCTGAATTTCATATATTGGATAATGTACCTTTTTTATGTATATAGTATGGAAAATCCTAATGGATCCTTCCTAATGGATTCCTCTTCCCCTCGGACCGCCACTGGGTGTAGACGTACACAAGAACGCTATCGAGTTTAACGAATAAAAATAAATAAATATAATAATCAATTTTGAATTGAATTAAATACAGTGAAATAATAGTACTGCATAAAACGCAAGAGGTGTTCGGTCGAACAGTGCATGGCGCCACGTGAGTACCAAGATATTACTCATTTACTCTGTTGCCCTGGTACCACAGGCGGCAACCACTAATCAGTGCACACGAATTGCATTGCCACCTCCAGGTTCACGCCTATAAACAGCAATTGGCCGCCTGAACAAATACGATTACCACTGAAGGTTAACCACCACCTTCTTCAAGGACAAGCTCCGCCCCCTCTTAAGCGTCATTGATCGTTTGACCTGCGCGGGCGACTCCTCCCTGCTGTGATTGTTTACTTGAATCTAGAGACCATCCTACCGGTCATTAGAAACGATTGACTCCTTGTTCTTATTGAACCCTAGTACTTCTTACTTATTGAGATGGATAAATCTTACTCTGACTCAAATATCAGCGAAATGGTGGACATCACCCCTCCAAATTTCATCTCTACACGTAGTAAAAGAATGAGAGAAGAAGATCTTCCTGGGGAGTTTTGTAAATTCAAGGAAGAAATCAAAAACTTGCTAACCTCCTTTATGACTACCCAACAAAGTGAATTAAAGATGATTACCTCCAATCTCAAAGAAATTCAACTAACTAATAATAACATTGAGAATTCAGTTGCAAACTTATCAAGTCAAAATGAGGAGTTTCGAAAGAAAATAGAACTGCTTGAACTACAAGGAAGGAAAGATCGCGAGTACATTGCCGTACTGGAGGATAAATTGGAAGACCTACAGAGATATACCCGGAAAAACAGCATTGAGCTAAAGAACGTACCTAAGTTGCCTATGGAAAATAGGGACGAATTAATCAATATGGTGTTGAACCTATCTAAAAATGTTAGTCTTGAGATGCACTCGCGAGACATTAAGGACATTTATAGACTGCCTGTTAAGAAGGAGGGGGTAACGAATACCCCCATAATTGTGGAATTAGGTTCGACTATGTTAAAAACCGATCTATTAAAAAAGGCAAAATCTTATAACATTAAAAACAAGACAAAGCTTCAAGCAAAACACCTTGGAATAAAGAACAATGCAGAGGTCCCAGTCTTTTTATCGGAGCAGCTGACTCCTAAGGGAGCCCGCCTATTCTTCTTAGCCAGGGACGGCTAAAACTAAGCAATACAAATACTGTTGGACTTCATTCGGACGGGTATTCGTAAAAAGAGATGAGAATTCCCGTGTTATTATCATAAAGAGCGAGTCGCAGGTACATCATTTGCTGCAGGGAGCATGACTAAGACGAGATGTCACTTTTACTTTGTTTCTTACACTACTTTTAGTTATTAGGTTGTACATTACAAGTCTAGATTATGACTTCTCAACAAAAAATAAAAAACATAAAATTATTGTAAATCATCATAGATACAAGCTTGCTTGCCTCCTCACTACACAAATCAATCTTTACACAATATACCCCACATTATTTACACAATATAAACTACACATGCAATCAATACACACACAATCACATTTGCCCAGCTCAACTTCTAACTTAGTACTTCCACAAGAACGTCTGTGTACCCAAATCAAAACAAAATATACACAACTAAATGCCTCAGTTAGGCTGCATACTCAAAAACACTGTGAGATTCACCTTTTCATTCCTTTAAGTAAATAATGGATAATAATACAAGTACTTTTCAGGAACTGGACGATGCCGAAATTGCTAATTCTGTTACTCTTGACGTTGAACACTTATCTACATACCTGCAAAACGATGATCGCAACTTAACTGTCCTGACTCAAAACATAAGGAGCATTTATAGCAACTTTGACGACTTTCAAATAACATTGCATCAAATCGCTGTTGACATTGACGTTATAATCCTAACTGAGTGCAGACTTAATTCTAACAAATCAATACCTGAGTTAAATAACTACACATTATTTTATACGTCAAGACATTTAAATCAAAATGATGGGGTGGTGGCATATGTTAACAATTGCCACTTATCTCAAGTAATTGAAATTAATCTGATACATGCCTCAGGATTACAAATTATAATTAATAACTTCATCATTATCGGAATTTATCGGTCTCCATCCAACGTTTGCGCGGACAAATTTATTTTTTCATTGGATCAACACCTTCAAACTCTTCATAGTCATAAAAACATTATTATTACTGGAGATATTAACATAAACTTAATTGGAAAACCATCAGAGTCATTGCAACTACGAACAAACAGATTAAGATACCTAAACATGTCCTCTATTCATGGATTTCTCCCGGGTCATTGCCTGCCTACTAGGGAGGAGAGCTGCCTTGATCACGTGCTTTTTAAACTAGATAAGGTTAAAAACTCAGCATTTGTAGCAGTCTTGAACACATCTATAACTGATCATTCTACAGTATTGTTAAATGTATCTCATACCTGTCCAATAAAATCTTTCTCTAAATTTAAAACTATTATTAATTTTGAAAAGGCTTATAGATACCTCGAAAACACAGATATATCGTTTCTTAGTACTTATAGAGACCCCAATATATTAGCTGATAAGTTAATAGAGGTGCTTAAAACTTGTCTGCTCCTAAACACTAAAGTTGTCTCGGTCTCCAGTTCTAAGCGTACTATAAAGCCCTGGATATCCACAGGAGCTCTAAAATGTATCCGGCTTAGAAACAAATTGCAGTGGCAGTCTAAAAAGGACCCATACAATGTTATAATAAAAATAACATATAAACGTTTTCGCACGTTTTGCTCCAATCTGATTAAGAAACTTAAGAGACAATACCACAAAAAACAAATATCATGTTCCATAAGAAATCCGAAAACCCTCTGGCGTAATATTAATAACATAACTCATTTCAAAAATCCTAAAACACCCAACGTACAACTTGTTAAAATCACACCGCATCCCCTCGATTCGTTAAACCGAGTAAATCAATATTTCGTTACTATTGGCAAAATCTTAGCGGAAGAAATCATGGCCCAGACTGGGTATGGGTCTAGACTAGTCAACTCCTACATGCAATCGCAAGTCAACTCATTTGTGTTGTTGGAGACGGATGCAGCAGAAGTGGACGGCATACTTATGGCTCTTGACTCTGGAAGTGCTTCTGGATGGGACGGCATACCCATAGGTTTCCTCAAAAAAGCTAGAGACATCGCAGTTCCTTTAATATGCCAGTTAACTAACTTGTGCTTCGAAACAGGAACATTTCCCTTCGCCTTAAAGCGCTCCCTAATTACGCCTGTGCATAAGGGTGGGGACATGAACGATGTCAATAACTATCGGCCCATATCTGTTTTGCCAGCAGTTTCAAAAATTTTAGAAAAGATATTAAATAAGAGACTTGTCAACTATTTAAATAAACATAATATTCTTTCTAATTCACAATATGGATTTAGACAAGGGCGGTCAACTCAGGATGCTGTTGCAGCATTAACGTCAGAAATCGTAGCTAAGGTTGACAACGGATATAAATGTGTAACAGTGTTCCTAGACCTCAAAAAAGCCTTTGACACCGTTTCTGTTCCCATCCTTGTGCAGAGGCTTCAAGCTATTGGTATAAGAGGTTCAGCTCTTTCCCTCTTCGACAGCTATCTTCGTGACAGGAGGCAACAAGTTAAAATCGGAAACTTATACAGTGACGAAGAAAACGTTGTTTTTGGTGTCCCACAAGGGAGTGTGCTTGGCCCAACGCTGTTCTTGGTTTACATAAATGAATTGTGTGACCTCAGTAGCAGCGATGGGAAGATCTTCTCCTATGCGGATGACACTGCTGTTGTCTATTCTGGGAAAACTTGGGAAGCTGTACGGCATAATGCCGCAAATGGACTATCTGACATTGCTAGATGGTTAAAAACGAATCTACTAACCCTGAACGTCTCAAAGACAAATTATATTTGTTTTTCCCCAAGTCAAAGATCAAAACCAGGTGATGATTTTGTAATAAGAATTCACGAGTGTGCAGTCTTTTCAGATCAAAACCACTCCAATCAGTATTGCAGTTGTCAATGCTTAAAACAAGTTACCTCCACAAAATACTTAGGCATTACTATTGATGGATGTTTATCGTGGAACTCCCATATTGATGTTGTTATGACACGCGTTAGGAAGTTGATATGGACTTTCAAAACTCTTCGTTATGTGATGTCTCCAGAACTTCTCAATAACATCTATGTTGCGCTAGCACAATCAGTTATAACATACTGCATACCAGTCTGGGGAGGAGCCAATAAAACCAAACTTCTTGAGCTGGAAAGAGCACAGCGATCACTTATAAAAGTTATATATTTTAAACCATACAGATACCCAACAGATAATTTATATAGGATCAGTGGGTTATTAACAGTAAGGAAGTTGTATTTTTTAAATGTGTCTTTACATCTACATAAATCTATTCCATTTGACCCTGCTAATCAGGATAGAAGACGGAGTGATATGGTGGCTCACTCCCCAAGGGTCCGTACTGCTTTTGCAAAACGACAGTATAAAACTCAATCAGCCTACATTTATAATAAAATAAATGCAAAACTGGAAGTTTATCCTAAGGTCTTGCATGAATGTAAAAAAGTCATAACTGAATGGCTAAAATCTCTAACGTATGAGGAAACTGAGAATGTTCTAGTTAGAGTGAGCTAAATTAACAATAGTCATACACACGTACACTGACACTCCCCCACATGTGCACACTCCCACGCACACCCACCCACCCACGCAAAACATATAACACACACACACACACACACACACACGCACGCACACGCGCACGAACCCACACAAACACACTTTACTTACTCACTGCTTTACTTAGTCAATTGTTTTATTTTATTTACTTTTACTTACTTACTTTTCGCTAATTATAGTCTCAAAATTGTTAACTAGCAAATAATGGGAAGTTGCGAGACAACCCCAACACAAGTATTGTTAATTACTTACTGGGGCTGCCTCAAATTTATATGTATTGAGAGATTTTGAGATTAAATAAACATTTATTATTATTTATTATTATTATATTATTATCCTCCACCACCCGGGAAGGTAGCAGGGTATGTCGGAGTCGTACCGACTAAAAAACGCACCTGCCTTTATTTGCCCTATAGTCATGGCCATGAGATCCGCGAAATTCGCCAGGATCATGACGGAAGGATAACGTACCTGTTCTTCTGGATATCAAGGATATTTTACACTGGACGTAATGCTCATTATGATGTGTAGATTTCGTGTGTCCAGATCGGATATCTTGTCTTGTCCGTCATACCTACCTAGAATGTTACCCGTTAATTGCAATACCGTAAATGATGCGCGTTATGCATATGATATTATATTAATTAACAATAAATAAAATCTGATTCTAGTTATAATATACGAGAGTGGCCAGCACATCAAGCTATCCAAAACTGTCCAATTTTCCCAATTGAATATGAACTTTATTTTTTTGTGATAAAGTTGAAAAACAATCAAATAAATTTGACAGATTGTGGTAGCTTGATGTGCTGGCCTTTGTACTAACATTTCAACGAAGTCCGTAACTTTTTTAATGATTTTTTTATCTATTACTGAACTTTCACCGCGGCAACTGCATGTCTTGTCTAGTTAGCCTAAGATGTCAACTCTTATCAGAACTTTCCCTGTCACCAAGCGCTTGTACACTTATTTATTTTGCTTATGCTAATTAATTTCTAAAAACTATCATTGTATAAACAATTGGTAAGTCTAGTTTATCTCGCTAAAAAATATAGCAAAAAACAGAGCAATAGACGGATACAGATGATATATTTGATTGATCATTCCGTTACGCGGGTCGGTTAGTTACATTACATAGTAAATGGTTTAACTTTCAGTTACTATTAGTCACATTAAGTGGCTTTTAGTTTAATTGATTATACGTTTTATTTTTTATTGTGCGAATAAGATACGTCGTGTTATAATCTAAATAGTTTTCATATTATATTTACCTACTTAAATCGATGAGGATTGGGTGTTAAATGGGCGATTATTTTAGTTTTTCGATCCGAAAAGATTCCGTATTCATTCTTACGTCATTCATAGAAAGGACCATGTTGCATAAAGACGTGAATGTATCATTTCTGCATGCGTAGTCCCGTAGATGCGTACTCATCAAGCAGCGAGGATCAGACGAGTGTTCGACGGTGATCAAGAAACAGTACCGACCATAATTTTGCTAAGTACCAATTGACTGTGTTAAGCTGTAAAATTTTACAATTATTAATATTTTGTTTTTATTTTATACAGTAGGTACCTACTTAGGTATGCTGTTGTAGTAAATTGTACTTTTATTGTATTGTAATATAACATCGAAAACTAAACTAAAGATCAGTAAAATAATATTCAGCCTCTGTTCTAGGCTACACTGTAAATATGTAAATAATACGTTTAGAATATCCAAATTCGTTTACGTCGTACCGTGACATCGATTAATTGCTGTCTCGAATCAGGGTCCAGTATTGAGATCGGATATCGAGTCCGCTCGTGTACCGGTTGTACTCTGCACTACTTCGCCTTGAACTTGGTTCATGGGTGTAATCGATTTAGCAATTATTTTAATTCGTAATTGCGAAAGTAAGCGATAGTTGATGAGACTAGAGAGTTTATTTAAAGGTAGTAATAGTAATGTTTGGTACGAAACTGGTAGTTATTCAGGGTAATAAATACCGTTGTAATTAGACGATAGCTGTCAATTTCTTATAGGTGTGGTAAGTCACGAATGATGTCATTAGGTGGCGTAGGTCAGGTTTTTTTTTAACAACTAGAAAGGTACTAAATACAACTCTTTTATATTATTTATTAAGTACCCGGAAACAATAGAAAGTAATGTTATCTTAGTGTTTTTGTAAGTCTTAACGTCGAAAACGACATGTTTTTTTTTTATTTTACCTTTTGTGAAATAGAACATTATCTGAGTTAGCAGTCTGGGTTATATCAGTTATATGTAAGCTATTTAAAGTATAATATCTATATTGTAATAAATAATTATAAAGCAACTAGGTACCCTCTTATTTCGAAATGTACGGTTTATCTGAAAGAAATTAATTATTTTAATTTGTTTGGGTTGGATTTCCCGGTTAGGCAAAGTACCTATCCCAAAAAATGTCATGCCGTTAATGACTTGTTCTAACTGTGTTGTGTTAGATATTAAGTACTCTTAATTTATTTAATTAACAAAAGATGATTCGAGAGGAGACCCGTGCCTAGCAGTGGGACAGTATAAAGGTTGATGATGATGATTCGTTTTGTCAAGACGAGAACAAGACCCATTCTAAATTCTGACACAACCAAAATAAACGATTCTTTATACTTACATTCTACTAAATACAACATTTGAATACCTATTTGATATATTGTTTATTCTTAGTAAAAGCAGCCAGCCGTACAATGATGCTGATTCCTTGTAGCGATCTCTATAGTACATCTCTACTGCCATTCTACCTGAAAAGTATTAATCTATGGAAGCAAAATAAATGAAATGATAAATGACATGAAAAATCAAAAATAATAAAAACCTTACGTAATTGTAAGTAGGTACTTAAATATAATTAATTAAAATTAATCAATAATGTTTTATTTAAATATTTTTATGCTGGTGGTGGTATATTGAAACATACCAGTAAATATAAAACATATCACTAAACTGTGGAATGAACTGTCGCCTGCAGTATTTCCTGACCAATATGACCTTCAAACCTTCAAGAAAAGAGCGTACTCCCTTTTAAAGTCCGGCAACGCGCTTGTGACTCCTCTGGTGTTGCGGGTGTCCATGGGCGGCGGAAATCGCTTACCATCAGGCGATCCGTCTGCTCGATTGCCCCCTATCCCATAAATAAAAAATAAAAAAAACTTGAGAGGTGTCAAGGGAAACCCGGATGGAACGAAGTTCCTTTCATTAAAATTTAATAATTAAAAATAAAAAAACCTGTATACACTCAACAATTCACAACGCGCGAAATTCAAATATTGTTGACAAGCAAAAAGTGTCGTGGCAACTTTTCGTAAGAATTTTTTCCGTCTAGCCCCCTTTACAACGCGCGATAAGGAACTTCGTTCCAAAAATATATACATATAAAGCAACTAATAATAACAATGGAATATAACGAGAAATAGTGTTTCTTCATAAATACCAACAGTGTTTGAGCCACTGACCTCATTATTACAAGTATGCGTTGGGCACATCCCATTTTAGTTCCTCCGATAATTTTTCATATTTTGAATTATGTTAATTTGATTAAAGTATTTATCTATCACTGTATACCGTGTCTTTAGTGCTGTGGCTGAATAAATACTTCTTTCTTTCGGGGGGAAATCTCTCTTCCACCAGGGGGAAATCTCTCTTCCACCAGGGGGAAATCTCTCTAACAAACAGTAATAAGTAGTGATTAAATGATATTTATTTCTGTAAATAGATCTTTTAAAGACACTTTTACAAGTCAATATTTAACATTTTTTTTAAGCTAGATGGCTCCGGCATTTCCTAACTGACGACCTCTGAGAAGAAACGCCGAAACAAACTCAGAGAATCATAGTTTAAAGTCCAGACATAGTAGGTATAATAACAAATATATGTCTTACAATGTAGGGCAAAGTCTGAAATGGCCTTAAGAAAGAGCCATAGCGGCTTTGAGTAGACCAGTCCCAACCGACGGCTCGCATGCATCAGTCATTGTGTAGCTCAACCATAATTTAGGGAGCTCAACAACCCGTCACACGACGATACCAGAGCAGAGGAAAATTTGCGTAGGCCACTAAAAAGGCTCAAAGCCGCCAGACTATTCAGAGCTGAGTATGTATATTTAGCCTACAGAGTACTCACATTTACATTTTATTGAGTTAAGGGTGATCTCAAATACTCCATTTAATTTTAGTAGTACGACGCTTTCCGCGTCTGTCTTGTGTCGTGTTCCTCCGCTTAGCTAGGTACTTACTTCTTCTAACCTACGCAACGGATTTTGACTGTCCTTTACAGAATTTATTCCAGAAGTTTTGTAAGTATAACTCAGAACATTGCACCTGTGCAAAGCTGTATATTCATAAAATATGCTTTATTACTTACTAAACCAAGATTACTGCACAAAATAAATTTAAAAGCAAGACAAGGTCAACGACGGTACATGTCAGACTTAGATAAATAGTTTATTTCGCTAAAACACCGCAATATGTGTAGTTTTTACTAGAACTTGTCTTAATAATTTTTTTTGACAGATGTTACAATAAATTTCTTCTAATTTGAGTGAAATTAATTCGAGTGTTATCAGATTGATAGCCATGTTGATCTTATCAAAATTGGGATTTATGGCTACGTTTTAATTACAATTAAAATATAATTTCGCAAAATTCACTATGACATCATCATTATAATTATACAAGAAAATAATTGATGAGAATAATGACAATTTATCAACTACATTATAAGTAATGTAGCAATTTAAACATTAAAAAAAATAAGTTTATTTATATTAGTAGTCGGAGGTTTTTATACCACTCTAATTGAAAATGTTTAGTAAGAATAATTAATTCAACAAAAAGTACAAAAAGTTTTGACAGCGGTGGGATTCGAACCCACGCCCTTTCGGACTGGTGCCTAAAACCAGCGCCTTAGACCACTCGGCCACGCTGCCGTTATGAACAAGTGTTGAAATTATCAATGTTAATACAAAATAAGGGTACAGTGACGTCAATGACCTTTGTAATTGCGTCGTAATTTCATTGTTCTATTGTTAGATCTATTTCATGTATGGACTTATGTGTATACTACTTTACGTGGAATCAGAATGTGAGATAGAGAATTAGAGATTCCTTTAAATGTATAAGGATTTGTGGAGATATAGTAATTTGTACCAAAAGCTATCAATAACTAACGAACGAGTCTGTAGTTAGATACCTATTTAATCTGAATCTTAAGTTTTATAGGTAATTAACAGTTTTGGAGGAAAGGAATGGCCTAAAAATTAGTCCTAAGTTAATATTTCTTTGCCTGCAGTGTGTAGCATTGTGTAGTAGGTAATTAACAATTAGGTAAGTACATTTATATTCTACAGCCTACAGGACTTAGGTGCGAAATGTATCCTAATATTCTGTTCTTAGTTAGACAGCTCATGTATGCATTATAATGTCTAAAATCAATTTCATGTTCTACATAAGGACCAATTATGGTTCTAGTCGTCGCATTAATAAAACTAAGAATAACCAGTAATTAGAATGGATATTACATCAAAATATTTTGTCATATCGCGCATTTAGCGTTTTTAGCACCATCTGTCGGGCATACGATGAATTTAAATGACCGCTGCGTCATAATAAGCACTGACTGACGAGTCAGTGGTTTGGGCACGCTCGTAACTTATCCAAATAAACAGTAACGGCTACTACAAACTTTAGCTGTCTCAGGAGTTTTAGTGAACGCTAAACGCTATTGTCGATGTGTAAAATTTTATCATCATTAACCTATACTGTCCCACTGCTGGGCACGGGCCTCGGCACAGAATGAGAGGTATTAGGCTATAGTCCATCACAATGGCCTAATGCGGTTGGTAGACTTCACACGCTGCCGCCATCGAGAAAATCTAAAGGCATGCAGGTTTCCTCACAATATTTTCCTTCACGGTTTGGTTAAACTTTATGCAAAAGTAAAATGGCAGAGACAGTCATAGGCACACCTTTTATCTCAAAAATTTCTTTAGGATGCGGCTAAAACCGGGGCGTTTCCCCCGATTTTAGTCGCATCCTAGCCGGCTAAATGTATTTTTTATACCACTAAGGTGGCAAACAAGCATACGGCCTTATAGACGCCGGCGTCTATAGGCCCATATGCTTGTAGCTTGTTTGCCGGGTCAGCCCGGCCCGGTAGCCTATAGACGCTTGTAACACCAGGGGTATCAATTGCGCGTTGCCGACCCTGTAAATCGAAAGAGGACTAGTTGGGTTGGCAGTCGCTGGGCCAAAGTCCCCCCATAACCAACACAACATTTTCTCGCGGAGCACTGGCATTCTTGCTCATCGTAAAGAACGCAACACAGCTCAAAGCAGTGTTAATTTACTTCGATTTTCTGCAAGGCGGAGGTACTTCCCCAATCTACGTATTCCCATTTTAGTAGGTACGAAAATAAAACCACAATGATGTTCATAATATCCTGTATATTTACCTAAGTGTAAAGGAGAATTATTTACAAGGTGGACATCGATAATTATGTATATGCTTATACTAACCTAACTCCTTACATTACAAGTTACACAATATGAGATTATAAAACAACAAAATGAAAGTAAGTATAGAATAGTAAAAGCATAGAATAGATTTTTAACTGCCATAAACATTGGATTAGCCTCTTTTTTATTAAAAACCAAAATGAAGATAATAATAATAAAAAAATATATTTAAAAATAAACTTAAATTAATTATGATTTTATTTTATTTTATTAGCCAACATATAGGCAAATAATTTGAATTTGGAACAAGTTATAAATAATAATGGTTTTGTAAGAATGGGAAAAATAATTATTGAATTAAACACAAGTTCATTAACTTCATTTGAAACCTATAAATTAAATAATTAATGATTGTAACAAATTATTTAATGTATTGTAAACAGCTTAGGATTACAGTGTACATTTCAGCACCTTTTATCTATACGGTTACATGTTAAAGCGTTTGCTCTTTAGTTTATTTAGGCGTTTTTAAAATTAAATTACAAAACGAGAGCTTTTTGTAGCTCAGCTCGTATTCGAATCATTTGTTTCTTGAATTGAAAGAATGTTTTGTATAAAACTTGAATACATTCAAATAAACATAATGTAAATAAACTGAGTTGTCAAATAGTAAATAGTAAGTAACTATAAATAGATTCCATATTTTAGTATTTAAAATAATTGCATTTCAACGCTTTCGATGTCAAAACGGGTTAATCCTATAGACACAATCGATACTTTAAGTTGCGTTCACATCAATAACAAAATAATATTTTAATTTCTTCTCTTAATTGCTCATAAGATTACTACCTTATTTATTTCAGTAAATTATAAGATGTTCTATGTTAGAAGTGCACATGTCATTTTATTGACAAGTAAAAAGCAATTAATATCTTTAGTGCACGCAACTTGAGACCGAACGCGACGCAAGTTTTTATTGACATGAACGCTTATGCGTAAAAACACACTCGGACTCACTGATAACACAGAAAAGGTTATTTTATTAATAGATATTTTGTTTTTTATATTGACAGGATGACAAACAAGAATACGGGCCGCCTGATAGTAAGCGGCGGCAGCAGTACTAGCAATGTCAATGAATTAGAAGTAAATAACTTCTAATTCATTGACATAAATGCTAATTATTGTGTTCCGGTTTGTTACCTTTTAATTCATTGACATAAATGTGAAAAAATGTTATGATACAGGACTACTGAAGGATGACAGAAGGCCGCCGATGAAATCCGGGTGCGTTTTTAACTTAAATAATTGTTAGTAAGTATATTTTCTCAAATGCAAGTTATATTTTTACTGAATGCTTTCAAAGCAACTAATGATTATTCTAAAACCGAACTGCAACGAAAGTAATAATATAAACTAGTTATATTTGGTTATACAATATGATTACCGTATAAATTACTCAGTTTTATTTAACTTCTAGAAGAATTTACAATTACAATGTACAAATTTCTTACACTAATGAGCGGTTAGCTCTCTACTGCTTAAAAATGTACCAATCCGATAGGAATGTATTTGGATATTTTTTTTTAGATTTTTCTAGAAGTGAACTGCGTTTTTGTTCGAGTATAAAAATTTAGAGCCATGATGGAAGCACCGTTCTTAGCGAATAGTAAGTACTCCTTTAAGGCCGATTTTCCAAAGATTATCTATATAGTACTTAAAAAAATTGATGAAATTATTTGAATACAATATTAATATTAAAATGTAAATTTATCTTTTGGATTCTGAATATCTGGCCTAGTAAATTAGACTTCTAGAGATTAGAATTTGTCGTCAGTTGCCAGTAAATGCAGTTTTTGTCAAACGAAGAGCTTTTTGCACTTACAATTTTACGCCGAAATACGGACTATATAAATTAATTACTTTAAGGGATATTTAAATGCATCATCTTTAAACATATTTATACTTTTGGTTAGTATTATTTTACTACAGTTGGTGGGTGTAACATGTAGCTACTAGACTATAGACCCGGCTTTTGTCGACTAATCAGCCAATAGTTTTTCAGATTGAAAATATTTTTATCGAGTCAGCAGTGCTCATGTTTGCGTGTCTGTTAAGATGGCCTAGTTAGGTGATGGTGGTATTATCATCTTATTATAAATCCACTTCTATTTTACCTTGTCCAGCGATTCGATTAGTTATTGGCTGAAATGTGATTAAACTTACGTTAGGTATATTATTACGTAATAGGAAGTTATGCAGTTCAAATCTAGAAATTTCTAGAACAAGAGTGTGTCCACGTTAAATATAAGTCACTAATGAAATGTATGAATTTCGATTTTTATATTTATACACTCAATGGTTCGCTTAGGTATATCCAGTGGCGTATCTACACATACGGATAATCAAATATCTCATTGGGCTATCGAAAAAATACAGTTTGCTATTAACAATCATCTTCGTTAATTACAGTGATCAATTATTTTAGATTCTATTAAAATAAATTAATTGACACAATGTTACTTAAATTAAATTAATTAAATAACACTGGCGTTAAGTTGCGTTTACATTAATAAATTTTGCGTTGTGTGAATCCGTAAACCTACTGAAAGTACCGAAAATACATAGGTACCTCGTACACATTTGTTCGTGTCTGCATAATGATATGTACACTATACATTTATGTGTACACTCGAATAACTTAAAACAGTAACCGGTTAAGTTGCACTTATTAAACGCATAATTCACTAATGTAGAAGAACCTTTACAGACGAATTGGGAAATTGAAGATGGCACTCAAGCAAATACAAATAAAAAAAAAAAACGTTGCACAACCTATTTTCAGAAATTACAATCAAATATTGAGATTAAAATATCTAAAACTAGATTAAAAACATCTAAATAATAGAGATACGTCAATTCCTAAAAATATAAACCCCAAAAAAGTGACAACAAAAAATCTTAAACATAAAAACCCAATATTGTAATTGCGATGTAGAAATAATTATACATAATGATATAAATTTTCAAACATCGTTGAAAATATAATGAAAATTCATACAATATTTTGTTTGGTACAAAAATAAAAATTTCGATGACAAATTGGAAGCAAAAATATTACAAAATCTACTTATTTTTAGAGAGTTCGATCTAAATACATACACACATACATAATTATGTTACACATAATAGTCAAAGTTATGGACGTGTCCACAAATTATTATCGAGACTACTTCATAGTCTACGCGAAGAGAATTGGCAATATACAGTTGAAGGAAAGCGGATGGCACAATATTCTTTTTTTTACAGAAAACATACAAGATCGATCATTCAGAACAATACATGCAAACCACATTGGTCTTTCTTAGAGACATCAACATCGAAACCTCTGATAAACATCATTTAAAATCATTACACGAATGATTTAAAAATCTTGGTCTCACAGATGATAATTCAATAACATTTTAATTTTAAACATACTGTCTCCTCGTTTAGACAATATTCTCCATTGTGTACCTGGCTTGTACATCACTGTACAAACCGTACATTAAATTTGTATCCATGTCAAACATTTATATAGAACAATAAATAATTTCATCGATCGATAATTTTGAAAATAAACCACAGAACAATTTTAGCCACGTTCATAAATTAATAAATTACTTTTTTTACATAACCCGCGCATTTTGACGGGTATGGTGTGACACTGTCAAAATTTAAAAATGGATTCCTGACCGTCCGGTGTTGGTTGACCGGTCAGTCAAGGCGTAACCGCAGACTAGTAAATACGTGGCGTTGGTTGCTCTGTGTCGTCTCACGCGTAGAACTCGCGGTTGTTGTGGCCCTTCCCGTACGATGCAGCGGCGGGGCTTCTCTTTGGTTCGTCGAGCGCATACGAACCCTCGTCCTTCTTGCGCATGCGATACACAATGAACATCACCACCAAGATTGCACATAGGAGCCCTACTACTGCGCCACCAATCACGGCTGAAAAGAGACATAACAAGAAGAATTAGTTACGAAGCTAAGATTAAGATTACCCTTAAAATATTCATCCTAACATCTTTCCCAACCAGGTTAGGGTCAACTTTCAGTCTAACTAGATGCGGTTGAATATCAGTATTTTAAACGAATAGATGCCATCAGACCTCCGCAACACAATGTTTTTTAATGTTCTGGCAGATATTGCTGCTCATCATCATCAACCCATATATACTGTCCCACTGCTGGGCACGGGTCTCCTCTCATATTGAGAGGGATTAGGCTATAGTCCACCACGCTAGCCTAGTGCGGGTTGGTAAACTTCACAAACCGTCGAGAAAAATCTCTAAGGTATGCAGGTTTCCTCACGATGTTTTCCTTCACCGTTTAAGCGAGTGATAATTAATTATTAAAACGCACATGAATTCGAAAAGTCAGAGGTGCGTGCCTTGGATTCGAACTCGAGACCTTCGACTTGGCAGTCCAATGGTCATACCACTAGGCTATCACTGCTCATGCAATTCATGAATTCTGTGAGTCGTATCATTGATGCACTTAGGTAAGAATGTAAGCACTTCAAAACAATATTCCATCATGCCAGTATTCCCCGAAGGTCAAGGTTAAATAAAAATATTTTATATCAATTAGACCATTAACGTAGCACTTTTGAAAAGTCAAAACTACTTAGTTGCACGCTTCCAAAAAGTGGGTCTTATGGAGAAGAATTGGCAAGATACTCCATACACACTTAAAAAAAAAAATTGTTAGCAGTATTAATCTTGGTTTACAATTTTGTTCAGAGGGTTAGGCAGAGGTAGGTATACCGTTACACATCCACAGATCGTCGGTATGTATAGGTCCCGGGGCGAGTGTATTGTTATTAAGGCACAAATCAAAACTCCAAGCTGCTACTAAGAATTTCATAGAAATTTAGTTTTCTATGAAATTCCACCTGCTTGCTCGACCTGGATATCGAACCCAGGACCTCTTACTCTGCAGTTTACGACCAAATTCTCGTTGAGGCAGTTAGAGAAGAAGCAAAGACATAAAAAAATAAACATATTAAGATAGAAGTTAAAGTATACAGACCGGCAAGGATGCCTGGCTGCGCAAAGAAACTGGTGGCGCGGTCCTCGGGCTTGGCGTTCATGATGACGACCTTGTCGGGTACCCGCGACTCCTGGTTCACGTTGCTGCCTGAAGGCTCCTGATCCTGAAACGTTATAGCACTTCGTTATACAATTTGAATGAGGAATTGGTTTTCATCCGTTATTTTAGTTACGTTTGCCAGTGGTTTGAGGCTACCCTACAAACATATAATTAACGGGCACAAAGTATACCTGAACTCTAAACAAATAATAGTCGGGTCATATTCGTCCACTGCTGGACTCTGGCCTCTACTAGTGAACGCCACAGAGCCCGAGCTTCGGCTTTCGTCATCCAGTTACTGCCAGCTGGTCTCTACAAGTCGTCACTCCACCTGGCCGGCGGCATCCTACACATACGTAGATGCGGTCGCCACTGGAGAACTCGTTTGCTCCAGAGAATTCATTTGCTCCAATAATAGGGTAGATATCGACAATTTGAATTTGCGTAGCAGTCGAGCTTTGGACCACTAGACTAACGACGCAGTTTAACTTTCCTAAGAGACTTATGCAGATAATAATTCTCGTTAATATTTTAAGTTAGGTACTTTAAGTAACATAATATATTTAAGAGTAAAGCATTACGGACTATGTTCAACATCCCGAGATCTCAACATAAGGACAATTAAGCAGGAAATAAGTCTCTACAGCATGAAATATCAAAACAGACTTTCAAACCACGTGAATGAAGTGCAACAGCACTAGGAGGAGATGGCGGCCTGCACCACATGTGTTTAAAGCGAAGTGACATCCCTAGTCTGAGCAGCAGATTCGCATAAAGGGAAAGAGTTTTGGGAAAAAGAAATGAACTCTTAAAAACATAAAACAGGAACAGATATCAGATCGGACAAAAGGGTGGCTTATTGTTTTCTAAACAGATTGATATAAAGCAGTACACAAAAAAAAAATTAACTGCCTATATGTCAGAAAGAAAGAAGTGTCAGAAATCAATATACCTATATGTGTTAAATGGCTTCAGTCCACAGTATGATCTACAGTGCGCCAAAAAAAATTAATGTAATAATCATGTGATAAAAACTCCCACCATTCATAATCAGACACCATTTCAATTCCGGTTCTTAACCGGGATTTTTTATCAGAAAAAAAAAAGAATAAACTAAATAAACCAATATTACAAAGCATACCTTAACCTCATTACAATAGGTAATAATAAAAAATTAGGCCAGCGAACTTGACTCAACACCGAAGAAGGCTTAAAGATTTTCAATCATGCAGGATTCTTCACGATGGTTTCCTTTATCGTTTAAGCAAGTGATCATTTATTATTAAATAGCATGTTTTGATTTGATCCGAACTCAAAACCTATCAAGACTTAGCGCTTAATAGTCCTGTTACTAGCCCTTATAGACACGCCTTAATGTCCCACTGTTGGGTATGGCTTCCGTTCAGATTAGGAGCGATAGTCCAGTCTAGTGCAAGTTGGCAAACTTCACAAACCTTCAAGAACTTTATGGAGTCCTCTTAGATGGGATGGGCTACAAAAGTCAAATTGAACAATTCCTCTGAAATATGAATATGTAGAATTCATAGAAATTCCACAGCCATATTCTACTGTGAACGATTCATATTTATGATTTATCTAAAGCGGCCATTTCAGCAGTTTTTGGACAGTACAGGACAGTGATCCGAGTCACTGTCCACAATGAGCTAGTCCTCTAGGCTATCATTGCTTGGTCAAATATTAAAACAAGTATACGTACGACTGAAGGCACGACGTCCTCGCCAGAGATGCTGATGTCCGTCTGGTCTGGGCGCGAGGGTTGCTCCTCCCCCGCGCCTCGGCCGTCTTCCGAGCTGCCTTCCCCTGGTCTGTTCCTTGTGGTGGCTGTAATGGCATGACATTTAAAATTAGTTCTCATGTAGTTATAGGAGAAAAGTGTAAAGTATGCTGTGATCATACCAAATTTACGTAGTAAAATTAGTTATTTTAAAATATTTACAAACGTTTACATTATTTAAATATTTGGATCTCTTGTTGCATCTGATAATATCAAGTATGTTATTTTTTATAAGCTCTAAAATTTAAGGCTTGTCTTGCAATACTATCAAGACAATCTAGATGCAACAACTTGATTTTAATAAATCTTCAACATTGGATATAACAAGAGGTTAGTAGGAACCATGATTCTGATGCTATAATTTAGATTCGATGTTAACCACGACAGTTAATCCAGCAAGTAGGTAAATAATGTCATCATTTGCGCTCATGAACCAATTTATCTGATTTACAAAATCTGATTATGACGAAGAATATTAGACAATTCGGCGCGTATTTTCCAAACTTTTTAATACTTGAGATCAAAGAGACTGTAAGGAATTATGATGGCGCACAATATAGAGCCTTCGAAGGAGGTTATAGGATTACAAAGATGATGCGTCCCAAATTTACGTAAGACGATTGAGATAGTTGTAATGCTTACACTGGAAATGGGGGAATTTGGACCATTATATAGCTAATTTGGACGCTTAGACAAAAGTGAAATAGGACCAACACCTAAAGACAGAAAGGATTGGAGAGGGATCACACATGATATGGCATGAACAAAAGCGTAGAAAGAATTAAAAGTAAACTTCTAATAAAATATCAAAATTACCAATGATATGGACAATATCGCTAAGCTAATGGATTCATGAGATGAATTAATTTCAGGGCTATATTACCTTCCACATGCTAACTAAGTCTATAAAAGAAACGCTATAAAATGGTTTCTAATGGCTGCATGATTTTAACGGAGTCATGCGATAGATAAGAAAAAAATAATTGGCATTAATTTCCATAAATATTCAAAAACTACGAAAAACTTACCAATATCCAGGGATGGTTATAAAGTGTTTGGCATATATTATGATTTAATTAATATTTTATATTAAATTAGTATAAATACACAAGCGTACGTTAGTTTGAATGATTCAATAGTAACTGGCGTGTTTAACCAGCAATTAGAAATAACTGCAGATAACAATAAAACTGCTAATTCAAGGTTACGTCAGTTATTGTGAAAAAGATGAATCCACTTATGATGAACTCCAATGGGTTACTGACACATTTTTGTACTGATATGAATTATTTATCCTGTTGAATGTCATGTAAATTTTATATTAAATGGACATCTGGGTTATAAAGTTACATCTAAAATTATTGTACGAGAATACATCACTCATCGAAATCGAATTCAGAATTTTACAATTAAAGAATAAGTATATCAAAAGGGCAGGGTTTTTTTTAAAAAAAGATGACGTTTTCTCGTATCAAAAAAATAAAAAATAAAACAACGCAAAAAAACTGGCATGCTTCAGCCACTACTCACGAATGAGCACATCAATCTGCCTGGGATCTGTTGGTATTTGGAGCGGGGTTTCCACTTTAGGAACGACGGGAGTCTCCGATTGTTCGGGGATATCTATGTCGTCTGGTTCCGGGATTTCGGGCGTGATTGGGGTATCAACAATGGTGCGTTCAGTCTCGCCGGTGGTCGTGGAGCCATAGTCTTCGTCATCAGGGGGTCCGTTAGGCTCGTCACCTGATCCTCGGCCGTCCTCGTCGTCAGGGCCGGGGCCGGCTCCCCAGCCGGAGCCCGAGCTCTCGTCTGTGTCTAGGCCCGAGCCATCATCAGCAGCGTCGATGAACAGGTCGGGGTCTGGAGGCGAGTGAACGTCGTTCTGCACCTGTATTACTGTTTCTTCTGTTGGTTTTTCTGCGGCAGCGTCCTGGAATGATAAACAATACGGTATTAGATATTTTCAGTAGCTTGGAAGTACGTTACATTATCACCGATTTAATACATCTGGCGAATTTAATGAGTCTAATTTCAAAATTGATCCAATGTTATATCATCAAAAGAGTAAAACCAATATAAATAAATAGTAAGTAAGCCACTCCTCAGTGAAAACTGTTGCTTCGTAATGGAGAACAACGTTAAACATCGTCGAAACTACGTCGTGAAACCTTTCGAGATAATCACTGCCCAAAATCAAATTTATATCTGATTCCTGTATCTAGTTAAAACTATTTGTAAAAAATATGAAGATAGTGCTGCAACGCATTCACTCTATCATATTGATCAAGCTGCACAGATGTCAGATGACGTGATCAGCGACCTAATTCCAGAAAAATCTCCCATTGACGTAGCAGTTTCAGGACTGACCTAATTCACAACACTATTATCCTTACTGTAATATCTACGTAGAGAAACAATAACTTTGATTCGCTTTAACATACCCGTAGACGAAAAGGAGATATTACCACTTTAGGAATTGAGCACAATAACAAAAAAAAACCACGGCTCGGTTTAAACTACGTCACCAAAAGAATAACCGACTACGAATGGTGTATTGGAATCACGTAAACAAACACGCACTTACCTGAGTCCTACTTCGGTATAAAATTCGTAATGTTAGGCCTGATTACGATTTTATTGATAATTTTGATAGCAGATTGCCTGCTTTGCACTGTTCGCGTGAATTCTGGCTGCAGGGAAGGCGATCGATAGGAATTTTAGGGGCGTGGGGCGGGAGGGGTAGTCGGGAATGTTCGGGTTCCCCTGGCCGCCGGTAGATGGTTGCAGGCTTTCGTACTGGGGTGAATTCAGACATTTTCAGGACGACCGACCAAGAAGTTTCGGTTTTGCACGCCAGATGTCATTCTATCGCGATAAGGAGAACTTCCAATATTCTTTTTTTGTAAATTAATATTAAAACTGTCCTTACATTATAAGTTTATTTAAATAAACTGCATAAAATATATGTGTAAATATATTTTCTCATTGATAATAAAGAACTAAAGACGTAAAACTAAGAATCGTGTAGCTACTCTCAAACTTAATCAGCTAAGTACTACGTTCTTATATTTTAGACCGGTTAATGGTAATAGTCCGCCCCCTATTATATGGGACCTAGACATATGTATATAAGTGTACTTTAGTATATCTCTGCTAAACCAATTAAACGAGTAAATTGGGAGAAGCTATTTCTTTTAGAATTGTACTTCAAAGATTGAATAACCTATTCTAAATCTAGTTATTTATTACATACAATGTTTTTACAAGCACTTAATACAACATGTAGTTAATAGAAACATTAAATTAATGACATATAATTTAATGTAACCCTCTCAAATTCCGCCAACGTACAATTAAAAATATCAAATTGTTGCGTTATGTGGTTTAGGATGGCAATTGCTCTAACCAGAGGTGAAACTTTATTATCCTTACCAATCAAATTACACGGGAAGCAGCTAAAAAAATAATCCTATAACATCTTGACCTTAAAAAAGTCTTATTACTTGACCTTTTCTAAACAGCCCACCATCATTACTATTAAAAATAAACGATCTATCCCGTATTCTGTGTGATTACCGGAGTTTTATCGTAAATCCCATCCGGGTATAATGAGAAATATTATTTATTGTCCCGGTACAGGGTTGCCATTTCCCGGATATGTTCGGCTTTTAACGCATTCGTGAACATAATCAAAAATTTAGGACGGTTGGAGTTTGATATACTTAACCTACTTTTTTTTTAAATATCAAATAACACTGGCAGGCTGTAGTATTGATCTATTTCTTTTTTAGTAATTGAAGAGAGTAAGGAAACATTTTAATTTTTACCAGATACTTGTTAGAATTCTTTTTCCTACCGCCACCGAAATATCCTCCGCCGCCCAGGCATCTTTGCTTTCAACAAGAGATCCCAAAGCTCTTTTCTTTATACCACTAAGGTGGCAAACAAGCTTACGGCCCACCTGATGATAAGCGGTTACCGTAGCCGATAGACGCTAGAGGCCGCGTAAAATGAAAGAGGAATAGTTGGGTTGGCAGTATAAGGGTCAAACACAATGCTTCCTCGCAGAGCACTGGTAACCTTGCCCGCCGTAAGGAACACAACACAGATCTAAGCAGTGGTATTTGACTTCGATTTTCTGCAAAGCGGAGGTACCTACACTACCTCGGGCAGCTCTAATTTGAGTGGAAGTACTCTCACTATTCCCTACCTCTCTTATCTAATATAATGTTCTTCTGCAATGCAACTAGTCACAATATAAATCTCATACATTCAAGTCCCGAATAGGGTAACCCCATACGCGATATTTAATAGAAAGTGAATTTTACCCTCACCTCTGGCAACCCTATCGAGGTAAATGTGGCTGTCCTGACCTGTTCGTATTTTACGAAGGTTTATTACTACGACACGCTCACGCTCACTAATGTACCGTTTGTTTACAGCCTTCATAAGTCATGTAAAGTGAGATAGGCTTTGGAAAATTCCGGTTAAGTTCTATTAGATAATAGTGAAGTATATTATTTCCTCAGATTCAGGAAATTGGAAAGGATTTTATGCGAAAATATGCTCTCTTTTGGGCGTTAGAATAGAGAGAACAATAGGAGAGAAGCACCCCTTATTGTTGGCTAATGATATCCCCTAAAATGACCCTTACGTGAAAGAGATAAGATGTGTGAATGACGATGACATTCGCATAGTATCGATGGCGCTAGTCGCCATCCAAGTGTAGGTGTATCCATACAGATTCAGTCAGTTATTGATCACACTGATCATAGTCAAGAATAGGCTCGATAATGTTAACACTAATTACTGCGTTTTATAATAATATTGAATTAACTACAACAACATTGAATAAACCCAATAGATTAATATTATAGAACCTTTCATGTCGTGAATTTGAGCGAGCCCAATTAAAAAATAAACGTGTTCAACATCAACCGCAACGAACCCTAAGTATTACTTGGTAAACTTCCATTATAACATCAAGTATGAGGATTATACCTTGTTACGTACGTACATACATACATACTTATACCTACAAATGTACAGGTAAAGCCTGGAACCGCCAAATTAAATATGAAACAATAACGTGATCAAATCTATGTACCTCCTAACGACTGTATCGCAAAATGTTACATGTTATCGCAATATGTTTACAAAAGGTAAGCTAACAAGGGCTTTGTAATTTTCCCTAATTGCTGAAAATGGTCGATTGGTATCTTAAAAATTATTTCCAATGGAAATGTTTGATTTTTTTTAACATAAGTGCTCTGTTGTTTGCGTTTTTATTTGATTCTTTATTCTCTCGTACGAAACGGCTTGTTTTTTAACAATCTCTTTCAAAATGTAGTAGTCGCGAGGAGTTGGATAGGACACCAGGTAAATGATAAATAATATTTATTTCTGTAAATAGATCTTTTAAAGACACTAACTTTTACAAGTCAATATACAACATATTTTTTTAAGCTAGATGGCTCCGGCATTCCCTAACTGACGACCTCTGAGAAGAAACGTCGAAACAAACTTAGAGAATCATAGTTTCTTTTAAAGTCCAGACATAGAATAGTAACAAATATGTGTCTTACAATGTAGGGCAAAGTCTGAAATGGCCTTTTGAAGAAAGAGCCATAGCGGCTTTGAGTAGACCAGTCCCAACCGACGGCATGCATGCATCAGTCATTTTGTAGCTCAACCATAATTTAGGGAGTTCAATGGGTAGGTTCAGGGTATGTTGATGACAAGTGGAGTAAGTCTGAAGATTAGGCAAGGGAAAAGTCGGTATTGCAAAAATAGTAGGTCCAAACGCGAGTGGCACAGGACCGCGGTAAATGGCGTAGTTGGAGGGAGACCTATTTCCAATATTGGCTTGATGTACTTCGGAGAGTACTAAAATAATGTATTCTGTGTTAAACAACAAATTACAATAACTTACAAACTGTATTGATTATACATCCTATCAAAATATAGAGAGATACGTAAATAGACAAGAGTCCTACCTACTCTACGCCTTGAAAAAAACCCTAGAGCATATTACACTATCAAACCAAGAATTACATTGCTACATTACGCAGTACATAAAAATGATACCAGCCAGTACTTCCTACTGACAACCCATGCCTTCCCATTCTCGCACGCCAAGGTTCATATATCTCCATCTCTGTTTCCCTGTCGCGTTTAGATCGTTAAATGACGATAGCGAATATGAATGCAAATGAGTTTAAGAGGTGTACTTAAACGTAGTAAGTTGGTGTTATCTCTGGCCGAACTCCAAGCACTGGAATAGGTAGCGAGCGTTTAGACAAAATTTGAATTGACTTTTGGAAACCATCATAGATAATGATGATAGTTGAATAACTTCTTGCTCTATGGCAAATTCTTTTTTTTTATTTTTCCTTTAAAAAGATGGCTCCCGCGTGGTGGACACATTGTACATCGAGACTCAAAATATATCTATGGAACCCATAATTAAAGTGAACAATTGAGACATGGGACAGAATTATTCTTTTTACACTTACGTATTACAGATTTCTATGAATACCGTTTAATATTTTATTTAATCATGGCATTAATAATACGTACAACCTTCTGGTAATGTCAACGATGATTGTATCTAATCATAGAAGCTTGTGTACTTACGTAAGTGTAAGTTTTAAATAAATAAATAAATATTTTGGGACATTTTTACACAACACCATCTAGTCCCAAACTAAGCAGAGCTTTTACTATGGGTACTAGACAATGGATATAATACTTATATATTTTTTTTTGTAAATATATACTTATTATACATAAGAAACACCCAGACAAACACTCGTTTTTTACCCACACAAATATATTAAATATTTGTGTCAAAGTCAAATATTTTATTTCAATTAGACCATTAAAATAGCACTTTTGAAAAGTCAAAACTAGTTGTCTTGTGGGAATCGAACCCACGACCCCATGATCAGCAGTCCGGTACTCGAACCACTAGAGCACAGCCGTCGTCATCACTGGATCTAAACTTTATCCGAATTGGTTAGTTTATCATAAAGCGTGCAAAATTGTCTCGTGTGAGACAAACCCACTCCGTGCAATGGTATTGGCTGTGTGACCACCACGAAACATGCAGTCAAAAGTGCTAACTGATTGGTCGAGGAGATTATGCCAGCTATGACATAATCCCCAAGCCACCCTCAAACACACGTTGCCTTCCAAAAAGGTGTCCTTTTTTAGACACACAATATCCTAACAAACCAAAAAACTTCACGCCAACAATTCTTAACAGTCCCCGTTATAATTAATCACAGGCAGGAATAAAGGGTGACATTTAACAAAAAGACCTCCCCCCCTTCCTCTCATGGCAGGTAACCGGTAAGGTTCAGCGGAAATCCCGGGACCCGTTATTACAGGCGTAATGACTGGCAACTCCGCTGTGCAGTAATTCGGGATCGCGGTAATAAATACTATACGTATGTTAGGTATTTTTGGGGACTTACATGAGATTAAAATTTTGAGGTAAAAGTATAAAAAACATAAACGTACCTTCCGCTTGTATTTCCCGAAGGGTTAGGCAGAGGTGTATAAAGTACTGTACTAAAGGCTTTGATTATATACTTGTCTAGATGGAGCAATGCAAACAAACGACACGCGAAAACTGGGGCCAAATTGCGTGATATGTGTGAGTACCGCTTGTGTACTTATTGTAGTCAAACTGTCAAGGTGTGCGTGTTTAGGGATGCCTGCTCCAAATTATTAACTTACCTTTTCTCCATTATTTAATGGGATGACAGTTAAACGAAATAGGCTGAATAAAGTAATTATTTTGTAGATTAGTGTTTTATTTATTTTAATAAAAACAAAAAATACAATGAAAAAATATATACAGCAATTTATAGATCAAAATCCATCTCTTTGTATTTGTTTTCGAAATAGTTTTTTTTTTATATTTCATTTCGTGTCCAGGCAAGTTATCATTTACTGATCAAATAAATTATGTAGGTAATTATTAAAATAATAAAATTTTCTCATCGAAAGATGATGACTGATATTTGCATTTTATCTCCCATAGTTTCGCCAAAACTCCCTTGTAATAAATTGACAACACCGGCTAATCTGTCGAACCTACAAATTAACGAATTGAAAAATCATGTTTTCATAAAACAATAGAGGTTAAATAACAAAACTTACCGATGTAATGTGATCTTAGTGTAATTATACGGTTTTCCCACATAATTGCGACACAATTTGACAGCACATACCGACATAATTAATTATTTTTCGAGAACTCCACACCCTGAAGTGATCCAAATGACACTGACGTAAGTGAGAAGAGAGTCTACCAATTAGTAGACTTTATTTGGGCCGTTCTGTACGTGTCAATGTGGCATCTAGACAAGTATATAATCAAAGACTAAAGGCTTTCCTCCTATACATCCCTCCTATACATATAACTTTGAGTAGTCACAGTTCGCCGGTATGTATTGGGGGCAACACTATCAAAGCCAATAAAATCGGGGACGACCCTATAAATTCTGCTAATACTGCAATTTCATAAAAAATCCCAAAAATACTGCGAACCCAGGACTTGAAGCGTAGCAGTCGCATTTACGACTAGGTACTAGGGTAATGAAGTATTTAGTAAGTACAATTTAACCACAAAAAATAAAAACTTTTAACAAAAAAGATACCGATATAAATTAAAATTGAAAAGCGCTTTTCATTACTCTTGCTTTTAGTTTCAAAAGAAAAGATTTGTATACAGGATGTACAGTCATTAATGGATAACCTTGAAATAGCTTATAGTAGAACTTAGGGCCGTTCAGAAAAAAAAAGTATATCCTTTAAGATATATATTTTTGTAAATGTTTACAAATTTTTCACTCAAAATTTAATAATGAATACTTTTTTTTATGACCATCTATTGTCATAGTTAGTGTATAATAATAGAACAACAAAAAACTGAAGGAGAATTTTTGGTCTTTTAAAAAATAAATCATCTTTTTTTTTGAACGGCTATAAGTTCTGCTATAAACCTCCAAAGTTATCCATTAATTACCGGTCACATATCTGTTTTTCTTCCGAGAACACATACATATTTTTACATTATATAATTAAGTAAAATGACGTAAGCACAAAGTTTTCATTGAAGAGATTATGTGGTACCATATGTACGTAATGTGTTGTTTGAAAACTTTGTAATGCTAACATAAGCGTACAATTACTTTTGATTTTCTTGGGATATACCTATGAATGTCTATGTACAAAAGTATGTACAACTTAATAAAAAAACAGAAACTTGTTTTTGTTTTACGTTAACGTCCGTCATCGGTGTCAAATTGTTCAACGACTATAATTACAGTGATGAAATTTACTAGTCCATTCTATAAAACCATAACTATTTGATATAAAACAACTCTTTACAGATTTTATAGCGTACGGATACTACATGGGTCTTCTACACTTTAGAAAAATGGTAAAATCAGGTATGGACCGATCTCTCAAGAAACTTAGTGGAGCAACCCTTGTCTCCTTTCTTTAAAATAAAAAAAACATTGAAAAAACTTTTTAAATTGCAAACGTAGTAGCGTGATACAAAACTGTCACCCTTTTCTCTATTCATTAAACACAGTTTGATATGCGAACGACGCCCTTAAAGCGGCTTAAAAAGTTAAACAACGCCACTGCGAGGGCTCTTTAAATATGCGTTGAATTTGGAAGTGGGCGCAAAAGGCAACTGTTTAGAATGTACAAAGTTTAATGGAAAACCGTTGCGCTAAGGGAATATTAAGGGGATAATGGTCTGGTTGACGTCAAGCCCGTTATCTCAGGACGTTAGGTCTAATCGGTTAAGTTCCTGTTTCTAAGCTTGTAGTTTAAACTTGTTTATGTAGTGAGGTCTGTAAAGGTGGCTGTACACGCAGGCCAGTGATTATACACTTCAGGTATATGGTTAACCCATATTACGGATAGTAATTATGAAGTTTTGTAACTAGCTTTACGAATATAGGCACGAGACAACAAAATATTTTTTTTCTATAGTAAATTATGAAATATCTCTGACTGACGTGCGCAGTAAGACTCCCACAACAATACAATAGATCGAAATTGTTCGAATATAAACCAGCTCCTACCAGTATATCAAGACTTGGATGTCGGTGGATAATAATTGGAACTAATTACTTATACTGTTGAAATTCCTACTTCCCTATTTAATATTAAATAATGTACAAAAAAAAAAAAGGAAAATGAAAATAACTAATAAATAATTATCACGTCCAAGCGTCAAAGTATTCCTCCACATCGCTGTCATCTGGTAACGTTCCCAGAAGACTGGCCACATTGCCACGTTGAATGGCAATGCTAATTCGTTGACCCAAGAATAAACCAGCCCTCTGGCCGCGCGAAGCGTCGATAAGTTTTTTGGTAATTTCTTTAAAAAGGAGTCGCGCACTCGGGCCCCACGACCCAAGCGTTTCGACCCCAAACGGCTCAAAATTATAGCTCCCGTTGAGGTTACTATATTTGCGCCGCTTTAGGGTCTCCGCGGCCGCAGCAGCAGCCCCGGCACAGCCAGCTCAGCTTGGAAGATGAGATGGAGCAAGGGTATCGACGCAAGTTGCATCCCACACCAAAGGCCTACCCAACTTCCAAGGCACTAATGACATACCGTCTGGTCTCTTCCCATCGTCACGTGCCAAACCATTTGGCTCTAATACGGCTGGCACACCGGCGGTGGCAAGAGCACGACGAATAATATCATTTATATTGGCATGCCGTGCTATGCGCCCTGCACTCCTGCAGCAAGAACCAGAATATAGAGTTGTTAGAATCCTAATTTTATGTGTACAGAATCCAAATTGGGTTATATTTTATTCATAAAAGTCCTCAGGATTGGTTGGCAATATACTTGCCTCGTTAGTCGAACGGTACTTACTTATAAAACTTTGATTGACGTTGATTAAAACACGTTTGGCTTCTCCGCCACGAGTTGTGGGTACTATCCTCACACGGCACCAATTTTTGTATAATCTACAAGTTCGGGTGGATCGGGTTTGGGTGTTTGATGTGATAGTTTGTGTTTGTGATCGCACCCACGATACAGGAGAAAATCCTAGTGTGGGGCACCATTTTTTACAACAATAAACAAGAGCAAGATTAATCCGTCAAGTATCTATTGAAAGGGATATAGTTTAATCGCACGGATTTTAAAGTTTTTTATTTATTTATCAGACACACTATCTTTTCAGGATGACTCCCAATACAATAGCGATTTGCAAACACACATAAAAATTTTTTACAAGACAGAAATTAACTTACGGCTAATACTTAAAAATATAAAGTAAACTTTTATTGATAGAATATTAATATTTAGTATAACTGACAAAATTCAACAAAACTCTTGCGGATTCACTCAGGTTGCACGAAAATAATTATGTCAATTCTCTCATGAACTTCGTTTATAACACATATTGTGCGGGTGAGAGGGGCTTTTGACAGCAGGTTGGTTTTGGCAACAGGCACGACCAGCAGTGGCGGTCGCCGCCGCCTCCACACGTACCTGTCTGGCACGCACAGCTTTAGGTGACAAAGCACCCCGGGGTTATGAGCTACTCCACGCAGGAGATTTAGCACGTGTAAATTCCCGGCGCACTCTGAGTTCGTTGTACCCCACCATACCCAATACAAACAGTGTAGGATACATCAACGGGTAAAATGGGTACCCCATGAAGTTTAAAATACAGGTGTCTTGTAAATTTATTCTGTACTCGCTCCAGCATGACATTGTATTTCGCTTCATGAGGAGCCCATATCACCGCACTGTGTTCCAAGTGACTCATTACCAAAGCGTCATACAGCACCCTGATCGTGGTCACGTTTGTGAATCCTTGCGACTGTCTCAGTAGGAAACCTAAGTTTCTGTACGCCTTCTTGCAAATCTTAACTATATAGTTGAAGATAATGTTCCTAGATAAATATAAATAATATGGCATTCAAACGTTACATTAGTAACTAGCTTTCGCTCGAAACTTCGTTCGCATCGATAACCACAAAAAAGGAGTAAACAGCTTATACTTAGGGATAATGTAAGTACCTACTTCATAGTAATTCAACTTTCAGTGAGACAATTTTCATAATTGGATCATTAGTTGCGGAGATTACCCCCTTACCTACAAAACAAACTAACAAATAAGTACCTCTTTATCTAAGTATACATATAATATTTACTTTTCCTGACTTACTGATTCATCAACACAGAGCCTAAACCGCTGGGACTACAAATTGTCATTTTGGCAATAATTGATGTGTTTTATGTTTTAAGCATCCAATAAGGAAGGATTTCGGAAATTTCACCCTCTAAGGTGGTTAAATGTAGACCGGGGCGAAGCCGGGGCGGGTCGCTAGTAATATTACAGAAAAAATAAAAATCAACTTAAATTGCACAGCTTAATTAGGACACATAACTAATACTATGAATTCATTAAATATCCAATTATTACAATCGGTCGACTTACGTGGTACAGTGGTCATCGTAAATATATCGGTAGGTAATCTTTATAAATTAATTACTTCTTGCGCAACCTGTCACTTCGGCGTTCCATAGCAAAATGGCGACCCTACTATGTCTACTACGTATCTACTGTCATGAAAAAATGAAATGATAACTTAGTCAACCGGATGTCAGATAAACAAAGTTTAAAATAAAAAGTAGCTGCCTACAGACTTGTAAAAAAAAGAAAATATAATGTCAAATGAGCGTTATACAAACCGGTTTTTTTATATAATTTTTTTTTATATTGTAATTAAACAAAATACCGAGTACCTATCCTTACAATATAAGAACCCTGAGTGTCATGCAACGAAGTATTAACTACTTCATTATTGCATGATGTTAAGTTAAATCATTCTGCAAGAAATAAACTGCGAGGTTACACGGCAATTCAAACATGTCAGTAAAGAATCGATAGTCCGGAATAAACTAGTTCACACTAGTTTATAGGGTTGTCAGGAAACTTAGCGGGAAATTTTCTTTTGTCTCCATTTCTTCTTAACTCCAATATGTCAAATGTGAAACTTTTGCAACACTTTATTGAAGGTTTAGCTGAAGACTATTATTCATAGTGTATAGTATCTACTGGGAAGTAAGTTTTATGTGAGTTATTTATTGAAGAGTTCATGGCAGATTTATTTGTCAAACAAAATGATGGAATTATGATTCGTATGCTTTGTCACACGAAGCTAGGTAAACTAAATTTGTTTGAAATGGTTTCTATTGTTTATAGTATGGGCACTTTTATAGGTAATTTCTTGAAATTTAATTCCAAATTGAAATTTTGAGAGAGTACGAGCTTTAGTATTTTTAGTACTTTTCTATTTTTGTACATCCTTAAAATCTGATACAAATATTCAAACGAAAACTCCTTTAATCTAAAAGTTCAATAACGATTAAACTTTTGTAATTTCAGTATCAAACCCCACATGAAGGGTGACAAGCGATTCCTAGACACCTTCGGACATAGTAAACAAGTAAAGATAATAAAAGCGTGTTAAAAAGAAAAAGGATTGACAAAAAGTTTTCAGCAAAAAGGCTAGTTTCATTGTCCATTCGGCTTTTACAACTTTGTTACTTTTTTATCGAAGCACAAATGGTTATCTGTACTATCTGAATGTTCTGCAGTCCAATTTAAATCCCAAACGAGATCAAATGAAAACGTTTCAAGCATCATTCGATTGGTTCCAGTGAGGTGGCACCGTGTTAGACCAAATATACTGGACCTACCACAGTGGGAAATGTTTCCTTTATGTGGTGTATCAGTGTATTGAACTAGGGGGGAGGGGTAGGTCAGATCATGTTGGTAGTTATATTGGGTCAGCCGCTGTGTTTCGTGCATGTAACTATGGTCGGTACGGTTTAAGTCATAGGAGGGATACCAGAAATTAACCCATAAGAAAATTTCCATCATCATCAACCCATATACTGTCCCATCTGGGTACGGGTCTCCTCTCATATTGACAAGGATTAGGCTATAGTCCAGCACGCTGGTTTAGTGCGGGTTGGCAGACTTCACAAACCGTCGAGAAAAATCTCTAAGGTATGCAGGTGTCCTCACGATGTTTTCCTTCACCGTTTAAGAGAGTGATAATTAATTATTAATACGCACGTGAATTCGAAAAGTCAGAGGTGCGTGCCTTGGGTTCGAATTCGAGACCTTCGACTTGGTAGTCCAATGGTCATACCACTAGGCTATCATTGCTTCGTTAAGCCTATTTATCAATTACTTTCACATATCTATAATATTAGTTGAGAAATCGGAAAAGTAATTAACCTATGCATTTCTTTTTTTGAGGAATCGATTGCATCTTTCTGGTTAAAACGCGTGAGCTAAGTTACCGAGACTATAACTTATTATTCCGGTATCCATACCAATTTTTCTTTCGCTAAAATTTATATCTTTAAAAGACCAGAACTTAAGAATCCAAGAAGTTCAAAGATCATAGTTGATTTAACTGAGTAATTAGAATAAGCCATAAATAACTCAGAAAATGGAAAGTTAGAAAAGAAAAATGGATGACAAAGATAAATGACGGCAAAGTGTGGAAGAAACTCCATGATGAGAAACTACTGGATACCACCACAAGTTGTTGATGTTTAAAATATTGAAATGATATTCTAATGAGGGGCTCGTGGCTAAAGCCGATCTGCAAGGTTAAGCTGCACTAGCCGCGGTCAGTTTGAGGATGGGTTAACTTAAAATGGGGTTGATCGTAGTGCAAAAACATACATAAATATTCGTCTGCATTTTGTCAGACTGGAAGCTAACCTAACAGAGTTAGGAAAAGGCTACAATGATGGATAGATGGCTGATGGAGACAAAACAATTGGTATTCAGACCCATTAAAATATTAATCATTGGAGATTCAGGTCTTGGGGTAATTATTCCCCGCTAGCCGTTCCTACCGTATACCCAGGTATATTGCCCGTCTATTTTATATGGTCCCTCGTTAGTACTGACCTACATGGGTAAACAGAATCGGTATGTTATTGAATCGGGTCGCCCTGACCACCTAACTTGTGTTTCGTATTTATTTGTTGCCAACAATTGACAATTTGCAGACGCAGACCCCTTAGATATTAGTCAAGCTAAACTGAAACGTAAGGCTTGCAATATAAACTAGATTTTCTATTCATCCGTGGTTTATATTGGCAGACTACTAGATTATATCCTTTTTTTGTAAATACATACTTATAATACATAAGAAACATAATATAAACATACTATATATAACATACTATATATATACGATAAACAATATTTATAAATTTATTTATTTCTAATTGTAGGCTTTATTATTTATTTATTACACTTTATTATATATATTTTGCCACTGATTTTCATCCGTGACATCTCGAAAAGGTTTAGTTGAAAATCAGCGTCAAGCACTAGTGGCCTGACATAATGCTGAACTAGACCTATCTGGCGCAGCCGCGAGGCACACACCATTATGTTTTAAATAGGATTAAGTATATTTTTCTTATATATTTTGTTTGTTGTCTGTTCTATAAAATTGTGTGTACGCGAAATGTAGCGAAATAAATTTATTTCTTTCTTTCTTCTTTCTTTAAACACCCAGCCAAACACAAACACTTGTGTTCATCACATAAATATTTTGTGTCCTCTGGGATTCGAACGCACGACCTCGTGATCAGCAGTCCTATATACGAGTATAACGTCTTGTGTAACAAATGAGGAAAATCCTCTATCTTTCTCGCCTGGGGATACCATAACTATGTTAGGGGTCACTCTAGTTTCGTCACTTATACCTTTTTGTCTCATGTTATCCAAAGTATCTGATTAAAGTTATAACGAAATGGCTGACTGAAACTTCTTCTTCTTTTTAAATCTTGTGAATATTTTGGAAGGTTTTCTTATGAGTGGGAAATAAGGTAAGAATACAACAGAATCCAGCAAGTCATTGTTTAGGGTCTAGTAACCCGCCTGGCTAGATACTGAGATCGCTACAAGGAGTCAGCATTATCGCATGACTGGTAGGTGGGGTTCTTTAAAAAGATCAGGTGCGTAATATTCGCAAATGGCGTCTGCATGACAAGATTCCATAGACAAGATGTGGAAAAATAGAAAAAAGTATGCAAGAATTGTAGTAAGTGGCGTTCTTTAATTTCTGCCTACCCTCATGGGAAAAAGGCGTGAGTGTATGTATAATCATTCGGATTTATTTAGACGTAATAATGTTTAGTAAAAACGTGATTGATGGATGTCAGAATTCCCTTGGCTCTTGAACAATACAATGTCAAACTATTTAAAAGCAACTGTTTCCTTTCCCTCTACATAAAGATCCCAACAATAACATAGCCAATACTCGTTCACATAATATTATGGTACATGTGAGAGCTGAACGGGTATTTAATTGATTTGAATGCTGAATCTTAACAGCTGTTCATCTGTTATTTATCGTGATCAGTCAATCTAAGGTCAAACTCATTCATCATCAACCCATATACTGTACCACTCGACTCGAATCTGGGCACGGGTCTCCTCTCATTCTGTGAGAGGAGACCAGTGCCCAGCAGACAACTCATTCGAGTCAAGTAACAGAATGACGGACATATTTTAAGAAAAAATTGCTCTTCAAATCGAAACACTGGTTATGTTTCACCTTATTGCTTAGCGCCAGAATAATTTGCAATGTGACCACCACTCCTCCACCCCAGACGAGCTCAACAGCATGAGCAGAACATTATTTATGTATCAAATAGGTTTTCGATAACCAAGTTTTCATAGCTTATTTGACTTCTGCAGGGTCCCACTTTAAAGACTAAAAAGATTCCACAGGTTTACCATTAACATGATATTTTTCCAAAAGCTCTATGTTCAATAGATACAACAATATTTTTCCATATCCAGCTTTAATAACTATCAATACATGTTTGCCATGCCATCTGTTTTATTTTGCATGTCCCATTTCGGTTCCGTGGGGCGAGGTCGCCGATTTGCCCGGAGATCCACATTACTCATACATGTTCCAACATTGAGCCCCGATATCTTCACGTCTCACTGCACTCGTTCAAAATACACTTTTATACCGTAAAAGCTTTGTACGACATTTTTTTGCTGGATTGATCGTTTTAATTGGCTTAAAAGCTGTGATCGCTGCGTATTTTTACATACTCATGACTTTGGCGATACGATACGTGGTATTAATTAATGGCGAAATTATAAAAAGGTTTTTTTAGGGCCTAGATTTACTCGTAGTAGTATTAAGCAAGCCTGAAAAGCCCATTAGAAAGAGACCATAAAATTACTAGGTCAAAAACAAACTTGTTATCTTATATAAAACCAGTAAAGTTGGCGTCTGGTTTTGACTAATTTGGAGATATTCATAATTCCGGAGAGAATAATTACCCAAGCTTTGTCTGACCTGATCTAAAAAAGGTTTTTAGAAAAACAGAAAAGCTCAGTTCGTTTTCAGAAACTGACAAAACCACTAACTGTATAACTTTGTTCAGAATTTTCAGACCTCACATCCATACGGCACAAACATAAAATCATTACCTACCTAATAACAGTTTAAAAGCACAAAACAAAAACAAACTTAAGCGGTGTTCATTAGGCACAAAGGTGTCCGAAAATAAAAAATCCCGCTGTTGGTCGTTCAAACAAAATAGCGGGCGAGTGGGGTCCGCAGTTAGGCTTGGTAATTGCCCCCTCACGACAATTAGCCCTCGTAACGTCTTCGTGACGGCTCAAAAATACATTTTTAGTGTTATCAGCGACTATTCGGACTTGTTTATAGGAACATAACCCGTACGGACTGATGTGTTGAGTGTTTCGCTCGGAATTTATTGTTGCAGTGGAATTTGGTATGGATGAGGGACGATATATAAAGTATACTTGGATAGACCAAAGGGGTTGCAAATTAAATACTTTTGGCATATTAGACGCAATAGGGCTCCTATTCTAGAAGCCAACTGTTTTGCGAAATGTACAGTCATAGTATCTCAAAGCCCTTTTAACTACGCGAAATTGCGAAAATAACTAACATATTTGAATGCAAATACGTCAGAAGTACTAAATCTATGTAAATAGGAAGGTACGGCCACAAAAAATTTTGCTCAAAGACCCAAAAGTTACTCAAATAAATTGCAAATATATGTACATCTGCATTTAAAACAAATGTAAAAGGGCGATTTGCATTTTAGTGAATAATTTTCGGTTGAACGGCGGATCGCGGATGATAGGTTGCGATCGGATAATCATTTGCTTCAGGCGTTGAAAATTGTGCAAAATCGGGATAGGGAGTGAATGAACTATTTCGATCGGCTTGCTGGCGTTTGATGTGCAATATTCACTATCTTTGGAGCTTTTGGTAACATCGGTTTGTATGTTAAGATATGAATGTTTTTTACGTTCACTTGGTTGATGCTATATTGATTTAAAAAACTCAAACTTTTTTGGTTGATGTCCCAATGGGATTCACATGTGTTTATCATCTATGTATGTTTGAAAATTAATATAAATTTTCAGCTTAATTTTTTTTTGAAATAGGAACTTATGAAAGACATTATGACGAGTTACGTTAACAGTAAAAAATATTTAATCTCGGCGACATTCAAACTTCCTTTAAGTCACAAGCGAGATGACAAAATGATTCACTTATAAATTATGACGCTCAATTTAATAGTACACCGATACCGTTTATTAAAGGGCACGTGGTTTCGACAGCCGTTCCAAGGTATTAAATTAATTTCGAAAGTGATTTACGAATGAATATTGGCAATTAATTCAGTGAATTTCAATTAATAACTTCAGATTATGTTGTTACCCTTGTTACAAGTTTGTTAGTTCTGAATTTATGTAATCTTAGAAAGGTACACGGCGTATTAAAGATATCAAGAATATTGATTTACTATTTTCCAATAAATTAAAACCGCTTCGCTCATATAGCTTGTGATGCAATTTTCCTTCAAGGTTCGCCAACTCTTTGAAAGACATCGGAAAGTAGATGAAAACAATTCCATTGAGTTTGCTGTCGGGATGTCCAAGTAAGAAAAGACTAACAGACAAGTCACAATAACAATAAACGCTTTGAAGCTTCGGGCCGTTCCGGTCGGATTGGCGCCCAACGTGGGGCCACTTTATTCGTACCCTCAGACATTACATAAAAGTTATCATTAGTCATTTCAATCTCTCCCGCGGTGAAATGTCAAAACTTAGAAGTTTTTGCCGTTATCAATTGTACCCTTTCCAAATTGTTTGAGCCGGAAAATGAGAGTTATTCTCGGACTGTGTAAATATGCAGGAATTTTTGAGAGATCACTAACAAGGGAACACGGTTCATTAAACATTTCGACTCCGTACTCGTCGACGCATGATATGTATGTGCTTGATTTCACATGCCCTTTGGCAATACGCTTCTAGCTCACATATTTTCTTTTAAAAATATAGCGATATATTAACATTTAACAGAATTCCCTAAAAAAGAGGCGTTCAGAATGCATATTTAGTAACGGCTATAAAATTCCCCTTTTTGTCAGCAGAATTAGATGTCGTAAGCCGCTGCGGAATATAGCAAGGCTCGAGGTAGCATTTGGGCCCAATAGCCCGGGAAATGGCTGGTCGGCCTTTGGCTAACACGACCCAAATTAGGTCAAGACGTCGCGTCGCTTTTACAAAATTATACCGAATTTGATTCGATTTTTTTCCTGACAATTAACTCGACGGTACATCGATTGGTCTTGAAAAATTTGGGCTCCAATAACTAATTAGATTTGACTGCCAAGGGCGGGTACATTAAGAAACAACATTAAAAGATACGGCATCGCAATAAAGTATTATTAAGAGCGTCGTTAAAGGATGATATTCTATTGCGAAAGCCGCCTCCGGAGGATGCCGAGCGACCGGAATAATAATTTATTGTACCTTCAGCGGAGAAAATTAAAATTGGAGTATTTCTTGTTCTGTAATGTTCATATAACATTTGTTTATATTTTTTGTTTCTCCCTTTCGTGGAATTTAGGAGTACTAAAGGGGTCGATTGGTTATTAATTTAATTTATATGAGTATGCATATCATTTTCATTATGGGAGAATTTTCATATTGCTATGGCTTTTCCTTTTTGCTCGGCTCCAAAGAATCGTAGCCTGAGTTTATGAATTTATTTATAAAAATATTTTTTTCCGAGATTAGCGCGTTCAAAGAAACAAAAAATAACTTCAGCATTATTATATTAGTGGAGATAATCTTTTATGTGGAAGAAATACAAGTCGATAGGAATATTCATTTTATATTCATATTTTTTTGATTATTATTTGTTTTTCTTTTCCCAATAACTTTATTTTTATTTATTATCTATAAGTAGTTACCATAATTTAAAAACTAAATTTACTATTTACATAATGTACAAAAAAAAAGGAAAATGAAAAGAATTAATAATTATCACATCCAAGCGTCAAAGTATTCCTCCACATCGCTGTCATCTGGTAACGTTCCCAGAAGACTGGCCGCATTGCCAAGTTGAATGGCAATGCTAATTCGTTGACTCAAGAAAAAAATAAACCAGTATACAGGGTGTTTGGTAGAACGTTGAACATACGAAAATGGTGGTTAGTTGGGGTCATCTGCTACCCACTTGGCCCAAATTATTTGACCTTGGCCGCACCGTTTTTTTTTTTACTTTTTTTAATTTCACAGTTTTCATTGTACATAGTTTAATTTCAAGTTTTGAAATGATATTCTTTAGTGTAATGTTTTGATAAACTAGAAGTAGGTATTTGTGCAATCGCTTGCTATTATAAATTGCGCTCTTTCGTACCCAGAAATTGGAAAGTTTCCAGATGCGGTTAAAATATGAAAGAGCCAAAAGTCTAGTTGAGAATTCTTTTTTGGAAATACTTATTCGTTTTAAATGTTTATGTCATGAATTTAGACTATGTAGTATAATGTATCTTAGAAATCTAAGGAAAACAAACAGTTGGACTTCAAGATAATGTAAAAACTACAATGTTCGAAAATTAATTATCTTAGAACACCTGTATCCCACCACCGTACCTTGAGCCAACCACGATATTACTTTTCTTCCAACTTGTCTCAAAGTCAACCTTTATTTTAATTTTTAATTTCAAGTTCCTAACCGTTGTAATAAGCAATATTCCTTTTTCAAATTCCGCTTTCTAGAACAGAGCGGAAAACGAATTAGGCAAGTACGTCTTAAAAAAACTTTTCCTTTAAATATATTTCCATTGCGCGGATTAATTAATAACGTGTTCTTTAGTAAATGTCTGTTTTGAAAGCGTTTAATTTTTTTTCTTCTATAATTTTTCCGACGCCCGCCGTCAGGGAGGGTGTATACAATGATTTATGATGCAATCTTTTAGTCGTAAATCAGAAACGGTACGCTTCCACTGTATGGTTCGAAACAACGAAACTTTGAAACAATCGCATGCTTTTTTTTCAGTATTTCGCGTTATGATTTAACGTCAAGGATAAGTGTTTCTTGAGGATTTCATTTTGTTGCTACATATTTCTGGAACGACTTAGCCTATTGCCATCTTTGTCCAATATTGTGTTGTAATTTTTTTTAAAGCAGATTTATTGATCAGATAATAGTAAGTAATAATAGACAGCATCATGATCATGTAAATTAAACAACTTCATTATAGAAATTAACGTAAATCGAAAACGTTTGAACTTTAAATTTTGAGGTGAAATTAACCTAGATCGCAGATCATCTTTTCGTCTTCTAAGTTTTGGACTTTACAAACATAATTAATGGACACAAAGTACACCGAGAGTCGAAAAATAATATAAAATATCTGTGAGTCACACGAAAGATTTGTCTCGGGTTGGAATCGAATCCACAATGGTGCAGTGCGTAGTGACGAGATGACCAGTTTAACAGCTACGCCAAACGTGCAGTGTATACTGTAGGCCTTGTTTGAAATGTAAATGTCCATTAGGGGCTTTATAAAGATTAGCTACTGCTACCAGTACTACCTGTTGTACTAGCCAAACTCTTCGGAGTAATATTTTAAGTTTTTGATTTTGCTTCAGATCAGTAGAAGAACCTAAAATTCTCCATAAAATTTCTCGGACATATAATCCCAAGATAACGAAGAATTCTCTTAACATACTCTTTTAAATTACAAATCCGAAGCACATTGAATTAGTCTGAATGAGGCGCAAGGACTGATTCCCTAAAATATATCCTAATACCTATTAAAGACCGCATCATGCCTCGGCCTTCTCCCAAGAGATTTTGAAGCTTAAGGGAAACGAATTTGACTGAGTAAAAGCCTTCAATTTTATCACGTAATTGTAAGATTGGGAGGAAGGGAGTTGGTGAGGAAGATTGCGGATTTATGCGTCGCCTTTATGTACAGTCAGTGTATTTGATTTTTTAATGGCATATTTGGCGGTGCTTTTGTGAAATAACGTCATCTGTGGAAATTGGCTCGTTTACTTAACATGTTACAGGTAAATTTCATTGAATGTCGTGAAATACTAGTTCTTTCAGAAATTACGTTGCTACAACTTTTTTTATTTCTTCATCATGACCATAGCTCAATATCCTATATATCGTAAGCCCTATGTTGGAATTGCCTTTTAGTCTAACCTGATGAGACTAAATATCAGTATTTTACAAGAAGCGAAACGAATCCAGGACAATATCGATATCCTAAGGATAAACTGGTTATTTGGATTATAAAGGTACCTAGTAACAATTGTCATATATTGATCCGACAGGGTATCGTGCTTTCCGAAGCACGGAGCCTCAATGTGCTGAAGAATAGTCCTCCGTTCATAGATTGATCGCAGCAAGTGCAGCTTATCCATGTAGATCATTCGTATTAACCTTACCTCCAGATAAATAAAATTCCATTCATGGCTGGGGTAAATCTTCCGCCGATATAACGACATCCAGGGGAACAATAAAAGGTGCAATTGCGGTATAAACTGTGTAGGCTCATATTATAAGCCGGTTAGCATACAAAGATGATTTGCTATTGTATGTGTCTAGAGATCCTATTTTTAATATCGATGTTGTAACAAATTAATTTATTCATTCACAAGTAAGCCATTTTAAAACACTTTTGAAACGAAAGAACTCTAGATGATAAAAGAGATGGTCTTGATAGGTATTTAAACATTTTAATTACTTCATTCCTTTGAAAAAAAAAGGGACTGTTTGATCAAAGTAGAACGCCAAGTTACCTGAAACAAATCAGAATTTTGAAATTAGTTTAATTGAAACAGAAAACGATATAATAAACTTGAGAGAGTTTCAAAGCTATTACTTTTTTATAATTAAAAATAATTTGCTAATTATTTTTATCATTAAAAATACGCAGAATTAGCATTTAACGTAAAAGTGGCTGAATCAAAAACTGTTAGTAAAACTGAATGACGGACTGAACTGTAAGAAATAATTGAGTCTCTTAAGTGTGGTACGCTCGTCTCTTTACCAAGTCATAAAATATTAAATACCATCCACCTAAATAACACAGATAAATTTGACTGAGAGAGTACTAAGAACTATTACTATTAAAATGCTTTTGATATAATTTTATATTATAACTTGAACTAAACTCATAAGTTCATATAACATCTGTTCCAATTCCAACACGATCGTCCAATTTTAGTGCCATTACTGAAATAGATGCTCGTCATATCTGTCAAGTGGGAAGCTTACCAAGAGAAACAAATTACGCTTAATGAGAATAATCTCAGGCCCATCGTGTTAAACGAACCAGAAAAGGACGGCATAACAGAACGAAATGAATCTTGTCTTCGCAAAGACTTATTCTTCAAATGCAGGTAATTGAATCTGAAATGAGGAGGTTTGTGCCTATGTAAATGAGGTATTGTTAAGGCGTTTCTGTTTAAGAAATTAGCGGATTAGAGGATTTGGCTCAAGGTAGGAAACTGTTTTGGAGGGCGTCATTAGCAACCGTGGACAGTGGAGTAAACGGAGGGTAGACACTGTTTAGTTTTTGAAATGTTACAGTGTTTTTATGGTATGGTAGGTACAGAGGTCAGCACATCAATCTACCATACAAAACGATAAGATTCATATTCTGTTGATAGAAATTTGACGGTTTTGGATAGCTTGACCTGTTGGCGTCTGTATAACAATAATAATAAATAATAAATAATAAAAATAAAATAAATATAATTTATAATAATAATTTTCATAAAAGATTTATTTTTGAAACATAAAAGAAGTCGCAATGTTGTTGTCTAACTCGCATGACAGGTTGTCAGGCATTTCAACGAAAGGGCAGACAACTAAGAAACAGTAAAAAGAAGAATAAAAAGATTTAAGGGAAAATTCGAGTCCACGTTGGGCGCCATAACAACTACTTTGAATCGACCATGCTTCCGCGCCTTTCCATTCCGACTTCTAACTTCACAAACAATAAAAGAGACGCCAAAAACAATTCCCGTTGGAATTTACGCTCAGACTTTTACGAAGATGATTTTTTTAATGGCGCAAGCTCAGGTTATGTGGAACTTTGTTTTTTAAATATATTTTCGAGATAAGAACAAACTTCTATATTTTCTTGTTCTTTATAAAATGCTTCTTTTGTTACGGTATTTTTTGTACTGAAACAAAAAAAAATATCAGAATAATATGACAAAATTTTTTTGAAACGGTACTCTAGGTTCCTTATTTACTCAAAGTAAACATTTCTACCTTTTTAAAAGCTTCAACCCCACCGAATCTTCCACCTTCCCCAAAAACCACTCGAAACGTATTCGTAATTCCCTAAATTGAATTTTTTTAATAAATGACAACGGAGCGTGAAACATCCCTCGGAATTTTATTTAGACGCGTTCACGTACATTCGCCTTGGATATGCTCCATAAAAGTAATAAAAGGATTCCTTGCCTTGCCAATAGGAATCGTGTCACTAGGTCAAATGTATTTGTTCGTTGTAGTGCATTGCGAATATTTTTGACAGTTTTGGATGGTTTTGATTTGGAATGTCCGTATAGAAATATGTACAAAATAAAAAAGTAAAAGCAAGCTTAGACATTTGCGTTAAAAAAGGTTTTACAGAGTAGGTAACCATATTAATGGAAAAAATCTTGGATTATCATCAAATATAAAGAACTTACTATTGGCTGCGTTTTCACTGACATCCCAAACGAATTTTTGACACAAAAACGTAGTTCTCAAAGGTCTAATTTATCTCTGTACCAAATTTCATCAAAATCAGTTCAATGCTTTAGGCATGAAATCGTAACAGACAGAGATATTTTCGCATTTATACGGATAGGCACATTTCTGAGAAGAAGTGATTGAGAAGAACTTTCATTCGACGAAGTCGTCAAACGACAGTTGCAACATTGAAGAAAGAACAGGTTAATTCTATCGCATGAATTCGCGAGAGATGACCCTTAATGAGCGGGTTTGACCGATACTCGCATAATAGCCATTGTTGTGGCAGCTGTGGTTCTGTTTAATTCCCTTTTATAAACAGTCTTACCTCATGGCGTCCCCTGAGAGTCGTGAGGAGCTACTAAGTTATTACACCAAGGGGACGGTCAGTAGAATCCCCTTATTAGTACACATTAAATAACATTAATAATGCTATTAAAGGGAGATTTCCAAAGGCATGTTTATGGCTTCCTCCAAAACCTCTAAGTGTAAACAGTTTGACTGAGGTTAAAATTGGCCATTGTTCTGACAGAACCTTGGAATATTTTTGATGGCAAGACTTGTTAAATATCAAGTAAACAACAGTTTGCATTTCTTCCTCAATTCATAAGCACTGACTTGTAAGATTCTAAACTAGAAGAGCTATTGCATAACAATCCTACCACCTGAAGATGGAAGTAAAAATTTACCACAACAGTACAATTAAAACAAAAACTTGACAGCATATGACTTCTTGTAAAATTTAGGGGTTAAAGCCTTTCGTATTTACTCTATTCTTCGTACAAATCGGTGAAGAATAAGCGAAGCCGCTTACGCAGAGCATGGCAAGAAGTTTCTATTCATGACTTTTACGAAACGTCACAGATACAAACGGCAAAAGGTACAATTAGTACTAGTTTTGTGAGATTTCTTCGTTATTCATGCTTCTCATGATGAAGTTTCAAACGGAGACAGTTATGAATTCTTCAATAAAATCAAACTGCAGTAGAAAGTAAAAAAACAGATATTTCTGCCTAAATACGCGTAAATGTTGTAATTTAAATAAAAACAAATGTAGTGGACCATCTTGTAATTAATAGTTATATTAACTACAAGATGGTCCACTACATTTGTTTTTACACAGCAAATATTGTGTTAACAATATTTGCTGTGTAAAAACCATTTTATAAAAAATAATTTTTAAATCTTTGAATAATACTTCATTCATCGCTGACTGAAATTTTATCTCATATAGTAATATTAAGATAATAATAATAAGGACGACCTCTGTGGTCTAGCGGTTCGAGTGGCGGACTGCTGATCATGGGGTCGTGGGTTCGATTGCCACAGGACACAAATATTTGTGTGGATAAATCATGAGTATTTGTGTTTGTCTGGGTGTTTCTTATGTATTATAAGTATGTATTTACACAAAAAAAAAGTATATAAGTATTATATCATAGTACAACATATTTTACATTGTCTAGTACCCATAGTACAAGCTCTGCTTAGTTTGGGACTAGATGGTGTTGTGTATATCAATATTAGGTAAAATTCCGTCAGCGGTAAAATGCACGAATATCGTCAATTTGCTTGTATTTGAACTTTACCTCTATTTGTTTGAAACTGTAGTTCTCTATACCGTCCAACCGTTACACCGTTACAGCTACAACTTATGAGCAAAACAAGCAGACAGTCTTTAGGATAAACATTTTCAAACCCTCAACCCACATATTTGTCTTTATAAACATCCCTATTAGTGAGGTATTTACAATCTTCTGCTTATTGATATTAAGCATCTTGCACACCTTCAAGACAGGATGACAAACTCTGAGCTTATCGTTGGAGCTCTGTAATTTATGGTCGTTTGCAACGGCCCTAATAGCGGGATTACTGACCCGGCTCAGTGTTGTAAAAGTGCAAAATATTTTTGTATTGCACGGCTGTAAGGTTGATGTGAGTCTTGACAAGTATGCTATGTGTTAGTATTAACTGGTTATGTAGGTACTTACTTAATAGCTTTATTTATCGAAGCTAGATGTTTTTATGATTTAAAGTATACCAGACATCAGATAAAATCCATGTTATTTTGCCTTTTCGAAATGCTTTGCTTGATGCTTTAGTTTGATTGTACGAGTACCTACTAAAGTAGGTGGATCTGTCGAGTGAAATTATCGACATCACTGGTTCTTGGCTTTGTCTCCTCTATAACAATACCTAGGTTTAACGCAAAACAATATTATGCGAAAATTTTCGCATAAAAAACGCACTTTTTCAAGAAGTTTAAAAAATCAGCCGGGGATTACGCAAATTATCCTTGTGGTGGGCAAAGCGGAATAATAATGAGGCTGGGATTTAAGGGAATTCAACGACATTCTGTAGTATCTTTTTGTTGATAAATTACTGTGTTTTTAGTAAAGGCCGGGGGTACAAAATAAAATTCTAAAATCTATTTGAGCCGTTAATCTGTCCTGACTTGTAATAGTCACACCCAAGTCATCTAGGGTTGGCAGTAACGTCATAAATTGGAGTGGACATAGCAAGGAAATTCCCGTAGTTTTTTTACTTAAAAACATCGTACCTACATCATGCAAAACCATACAAATAGTGGTCGTAGGAGGCGATATGGTACAGGTATTCCTTTTTGTTTTCATTACTATTTCCTGTGGAGTCAATGCCAACCTTAGCAATTTGGGGATTCTTTGAGGGGCCAAATCTGTGAACTATTGAGCCTATAAGATATTATGTATATAGGTAAATATAAAACTTATTTATATGTATAAATAAGTGTAGTTATGATTGAAATATCTATGTATAACCATTAATATGACTATATAATGTGACTGAGGAAAATTTGATTTCGAATGTAAAAGGAGTCTATGAAACTTGAAATAAATGATTATTATTATTATTAATTATCATTTGAGAATACACATCCCATAATTTAATGCATAAGCGAAGCACTATGTCCCTATGTGTGTTGGTATGCAAATCAAGGCGGGGTAACATAATTTATTAAATGACAATCTATTAAATTTATTATCATTGCTGCTTAATACACATGCAAGTAAATTAAAATGGGTAATTACATATTCAACACGTAGGTAGGTTTAGGCAGCGCTGGGATATTATACAAAACTGCTTAGGGTTAGCAGTTAATATAAACACGATAAGTAGTAGTAATTTAAAAATGCTTTTAATTTTATCAAATAAATCATTCATTTCGTTACATATTAAACCTAAATTTTTAGGTTCGAGTTCAGGCATATACTCGTACCGTGGGTTCGCCCATGGTTGTCAACTAACTAGAGACTAAACTGAGACTTTTTTTGCCCATCCTTGGAATTGTAGCTTTTTTTAGATATAATTATATCATATCTGCACTAATGCGAAATTTATTTTAGCGAGATATGTAGGACAACTTTTTGTATTTATACATAAGCCGGTAATAAGTAGGTTTGTATGTAGAAACTTTCGTAATTTCGCCAAAAATAAGTTTGGAAAGTTACTTTACGTTATTTGAAAAACCTATCGACAAAGCTTGGCGATTATCGCGATCTCCTCCGGACTCCCCCTGGGGCCTTTATGGCGATTTATTTACTTGTGGACGCAACGATAGGGATCGAAGGCACCGTTTGAAAAATCGCGTAACTGGTATAGGTAGGTACTCGTACTTGCAGCCTTATACAATAGGAAATTTACTACAGAGGGTTTTATAATGAAAATATTTTTTCAAAATTAGGTACATTCTATAAAATAAAAACAAAAATTATTTACGCCCCCTATTACATGGGATTTAAATACCGTTTTTTTTTATGACGGGGTTGGAAATGCTTTATGCACTATCCACCGCTCCGGTGAGAGCGGTGGGGTGTGTCGGACTGCGATCTGACAAGAGCGAGCTACTGATTAAAACCAACCTGGGCGTTTCGCGTCACCACTTTAGTGTCGAGCGCTGTACTATTCGTGCGCAGACCCGGCAGTAAGGTATACCTCTAACCTTCTCTTTTTTTGCTTAGCGTGTGGAAAATCCCTCATGGACCTCATGGACCACCGCCCGGCGAGGCGGCGGGGCGTGTCGGACTCCACCCAGAGTGGGTGACCTACCGACTAAAAACCACACGGTGTTCCTTCTCGCTCCTGCTGCGTCGGGGGCTACGGGAACAGAGCATTCTTCCGCGGGTATACCTCTAACCTTTTTTTTTGCTTAGCGTGTGGAAAATCCATCATGGACTTCCGCCGCCCGGGGAGGCGGCAGGGCGTGTCGGACTCCACCCAGAGTGAGTGACCTACCGACTAAAAACCACACGGTGTTCCTTCTCGCACCTGCTGCGTCGGGGGCTACGGGAACAGAGCATTCTTCCGCGGCCCCCGACTGGACCCCCGAACGTCTTTGAGTTGGTAGGGGGGGGAGTGAGGCGTAGACTCCCCCCCGCCGTCATGGAGAGGCGCGCGTGGAACACAACGCGCCACCGTCTCGGGTCCTTGAGGGGGAGCGACAGACGTTCCCCGCGTGTGTCGCCCCCGGACCGTTTAGGGAGGCTGGAAGAGGGCGTTGTCCGCCCTCTCCCGGCGACGACGTCGCCCGGTGCGCCTTCTGCGGATTGGGTCAGCGCTAGCACTCTCGCGCTCCCGCTCCGCAGCTTCCTTCTGCGAGATGACATCCTCGCAGAAGGAGATCACCGCGTCCCAAGACGCCGCGCCGTCGACCATCGAGCTGACGACGGCCGACAGCGACAGGTCGTCTCCCACCGCAGCGACGAGGGCACGGCGCGGCTCCTCCCAAGCCGCACACTCTGTGAGCGTGTGCAGCGCCGTGTCCTCTACGCAATGGACGCAGTGATGGCACCGGGCGTCCGGCTCCCTGCCTATGCGACACAGGTACCTCCCGAAGCAACCGTGCCCCGAGAGCATCTGCGTCGCCCGAAACGTCAGGGAGCCGTATCGTCTCCCGAGCCAGCGCTCGAGCACCGGCCGGACCGCCTCGATGGTGACGAGGCCGGCGGTAGGGCGCGAAAGCCTGTCCCGCCATTCCGCCACCAGGACCTGATGGAGCTCCAACCGGCGCAGCGTGATCTGCCGCTGCGCCAGTCCCGCGCTCCGCGTCCGCTCCTCCTCGCGCCACTGATATAGTGACGCGAGTACTCTCGCGTCCAGGTCCCAGGGCGGGGATCCGGCCAGCACACAAGCCGCCTCGTGGGAGATCGTGCGATAGCCTCGGACGACTCTGACGGCCATCGCCCTCTGCGGTATACCTCTAACCTAACCTAACCCTTTGGTCAACACAAACATAAGAGACCTGGTAAAGGTCGTCTGTCCAAAGTCCTTGTGAAAGTCTATGGGGGAGGCCTTTGTTTAGCAGAGGACCTTCTATGGCTGATATGATGATGATGATGATGAATGAAACGGGTTTTCTCACAATTAAAAAAGTTAGGTTATGTTCCACTATCAGCCTCTGGCTTTTATTTCTGTTTATTGGTGTACACCCACTTTTGGAATGCATAATTAGTCCAAGTTGCTACTGAAAATGTTATAGGAAAACCCAATAACACTGCTCGAGCCGAGAATGGAACCTAAAACGTCAAGCTCAGCGGCTGTGGTTATGACCACTGAGGCAGTTTGAGGTAGGTAAAGATCAAGTCATTAATAGTAACCTACATCTAAACCTAATTTATAACCATTAGTTGATGTATTATCAACTTAACATACAGGATTCAATATCGATCTTTAAGTATACGAGTCTCACGTGGGAAAACGCGGCTGCTAGGCTGAAAAGGCAGTTTTTTAAAGACAAAAGGTGTTATTTCATTATTTCATGGTAGGTAATCGTAAATTTAACGACCGGCGAATCGTAATTTTCATTTTAAAAACAAAAGGTGTTAAAAAAAAAACAAAATGTTACTATTGTCGTGATTCTTTTTCCTATTTATAAAACGTAAGCATAAGACAGACTCGACACTGTTCTCAATAAGCCCATAATGTCGAACAGCCAATTTTAAGAATCAAAGTTAATAAAATAAATCTATACAATTTTCTCAGCAGATGCTAATGGATTCGAGAAATTCCGAAGGAAAAAAGGATATTTTCTTTGCATTACTTTTCCATTTCCGCCAAGTTTTTATAAGCATAAACTGCCCGTGTTAGAGGGAGAAAGATGTGTCGCTGTCTCTTTCCTCTGCCCTTTCATGGGATAAGCGGTTTTCGTGACAATAGGGGGAATTTGAATAAAATAATAGTTCTGAACTGTCCGGCACATAGCCTCAAAAGGAGGAAAGTCGGACAATGGGGCTCTGAAGTAAAGTTTAGGTATAACTGCTCCTTTGATGGGTTCCGTACGCGCTTCAAATAACCCTGAAGGCAGCGTTTGTAATAATTTGATATTATGAACGTCGACGCGTCCGCTTCGGGGTTAGATATTCATAGCTTTATTTAATTATTCTGCTCCAGTAACTAACGGCTGTGTAAAATAAACAACGAACGATCTTAGATATCTAAAGATTCCATCACGCCTACTTTCCCCGAAAGGTTATGCAAAGGTGTACCAATATAAACCCACAGTTCTTAGTAGAGTTATGAAGTGCAAAATAATAGAAGGTAAACATCCTATTTGACATATCCGTATTTCTAATAAGTATTTCTTGAATTTACTTATTCAAGAAAGAATTTCATATTTTGTGTGTTTGTTTGTAATGACAAACAAACATATCTTTTCTATTATAAAAATATATAATATTTATGATATTTAAAAATATTTTCTATTTGTATAAATAAATTATATCTTTTCTCTTTATAATAAATTAGGTAAGATAAAGTATTGTACATATAGTTATACAGGTATAGCCAACAGACATAAGTACCTACCTATATTTTTTTAAATTAGTTTAAGATGAATACTTTAGAGAAAGCACAAGCTTCTATGACAAAGCACAAGTACCAAGATCGTCATTACTGAGCTGTAAACCATTCTACCTCAGCCTACCTCCAACCATCTCTCCCTTCCGTCAAGAATTCTAAATGATTTGATCCAGTACTTAAATATAAAAAAATAAATATATATCAAGATTTAATTGTCGCGATTTGTTATATCCAGGTAAGCAATAACATACAATAAAGCTTCCACCTAAGACGGAAAGTAAATTGCCGGGATTACTCGTTTGTGGTCCAAGATGAAAGAACTTGCGATTTTTTAGATGTAATCTTTAAATAAATTCTATAATGATTTTTTAAATTGATTTCATTGTTGAATGTTTTTTTTAATTAATTTGAAGTTAACATTTAGGGAACAATAAAAACAACGACGATCTTAAAAAATTATATTGACTCAAAGACGTTTAAACCCAGTCTGATAGAAAGAAAAAACAGGAAATGCGATGGAGAAGCAGTTCCAGTCAAAGTCAAAGCAACTCTTTAGAACTCTGGCGCTCACAAACCCACAACAAAAATACTAAACTAAACTGTTCAGTTTTTTACATTTGTGAGTACCTAGCCAGACGAACTAGTCATTATAATGCACGTATGCTATACTACATAAAAAAAATATAGTGCATTGGGGCAATTCCGATAGAAATTTCTGCGAGATGACTAGAGGTGAACATTTCATTTGATTATTTGGGAATGCTCTATTTTATGAGTCTTACTGTTTTAGATCTGCATAGATATTGAAAAGCCTTTGAAAAGCATAAATTATATTTTTGAATATATCGTTGGATTTGCTAAAGAAAGTGTTTTAAATAAAGAACCATATTAATTTTGGGTCATAATGGATAATTGCGAACTATCGGGGGGTAATTCCGGAAGAACTCAAAAGTCGCCTTTATTGCATTTCAGCCAGAGTTTACATTTCATTTTCCATCGTAATTGCCCCATAGATTTTGATATTGTAAGTTTTTTAAATAATAACCGTTAATTTGAATTCCTATAACTTTGTATTACGGAATTACCCGTATTATATAATGTGGCGCTTTGCCTAAATAATGTTGTCAGCAGGAATATATTGCTGCGTTTGGTAGATTTTTTGCACTTTCGGAATTGGGTATATTCCATTCATTTTTTCGAAATAGCCCCAATGCACCTACTTGTTTTAAATAATAATGTATTCAAACAAAACGTTAAAATACAATATAAATTAGCCTTTGCCAACTTTTGTATTTAGACCCTAAAAATAAACGATCGGCATTAATTAATCAACTTTCCCTCAATGTTTAATACAACGGTTAACGCTTTTGTTTAAAACGCTCTTTCCGAACCAGCTTCCGCTTCTGCCTCGTTCCACAGCAACCGGCTAACACAGTAATCACGGGAACAAATGATACACACCTGTGCACTGCTAACGAAATACGCGGCGCGAGCAAGTGACGTGTGTTAATTAATATACACGATAATTGTTTATACTGACGAAGTGAGTGTGTAAGTTTCTAGGCGCATCTGGGAGAGATGGGTTTGGGTACTGGTTAAAGTGGCTAACACACCTCGCCAGAACCATTGCACTATGATTAAAGCCAGACAAAGCATTTAAATACTAAAAAAATATCATCCAAAATACATCTGCAAACAAAATAACAAGATAAAGAAATTCTTTCTTCAATCTGTCCCAAAATGTACACAATCTCCCGCCATCTTAAAACTTCAAAAGGGCCTGCGTTACAGCCATATTTGAATAATATAATAGTTTAGGCTGTGTCCACATTGCTCGGATAGCGTGGGCCGAATAGCAAAGGAGTCGTTACTAACAATGTCCCGTTTGGTACATTCGACCTGAGTGGGACATAAAGACTGGAATTCATGCAATATAATATTGATGTGACTGGGGTACTAAGTGGAGGTAAACTTTGATTGCGAGGATTTTTATACCCAAGGCCGAATGTCCCGATAGTAAGGACAATGGGCCATTCGCGAGTATTTATGCGAGGGGTGAAATGAGATTATTTGCTTTCGTCTTTGTTGTAGATGAAAGTTTTATTTTCATTGGTAACATAAGATTGTAGTGCGAATTGGTAGCATTTTTCCTTTATGTAGGCAAAACGTTTTTATTGTCTCCTTGGGATACATCTATTTAGCACAATGCAATAACTTGGCTGGATAGCCTTTTTTATGACTTCAAAATGCTACTTGAGTCAAATATTGAAGAAAATTCAAAGGCAGTGTACGTGAAGATGTTATTTATAGATCACCTTTTACACTAAAACCTGTAACCTAACCGGGGTGCTAAAATACATGCTGCGACATAATATTGTCGTCGCATTATCTCGTCTCCAGCCATTGTTTCGGAACGAGATAAGGATCGACAAATATATTTAGTGGCGCAAGTTAGATTTTCTAGAGTTATCACTAATAGACGTAAGCGACTCGCAATTTTTTAGATTTCAGTTGACTGTTATATTACTGTTTTATATATACGAGAGTAAGAGTTTAAAAAATGATAGAGTGACTAGCATTTCACTAAATTCCTGGTAAGTCTACTGCTTTTCTTCCATGGATATATGGCGAAGACCATATTTTACCTCACGTTCCCCATACAAGCCTTTTCTGACTTCACTTTCTAGTCTTCTCGTAAAATTTAAGGAAGAACTAAGCAGTTGAATTTTCAAGAAAAAAATGGCAAGAGGTATCATAGCAGAAGAGAGATATAATGACGATTCATCCATAAATTTTAGTCAAAGACCATTGGTGCGTCACTAAGGGATTTAAATTAAAAGCTTGTAGTAATATGACGGTCGTTGGCGCGCACGTGTCGTGCTTAAGGTGTTATTTAAGCGCGGTAGTATAGGGTTGACGTGTGGGGACGACGTGATGACTCGCGTGCGTGATTATACTCGGAGTCACGCGCTTGTGTCGGCAACTGTACTTTTGAAGATTTTATTGTCTTAATAATTATCCATATCCATACTACCCTACATTATTATATATGCTATCCGTATTAATATTGTTTTTTATAAACATTTGGGACATTTTACACAGCACCCTAGTCCAAAACTAAGCAGAACTTGTAATATCGGTACTAGTTAGAGTTATTTTTAAATCTTTTTTTTAGTGAATGTATAATTTGACCTGGCGTGTGGGACTCGCGGTGATTTAGTGGTCATAACATCTGATGTATTGAACCATAAGACGCAGGCTCGAATCCTGACCGTAGTTGAATTTACACTTCCCAAAAAAAAATTGATAATCTTAGCAAAAACGCAAAACATACAAAAAGAGTATCTATGTCCGACACTGGACAATCGACGTGAATCCGACACACGGCTAGCGGTCTCAATAAGTCCTTTCAGATGCGAGTGAATCCGCGGGAAAAAGCTATTAATTTTACAATCTTCGGTAATTTTATAATAATCGTGCGGGGTCAGCAAACTCTGGAAGTGTATAGCCGTGTGTACCTACCTTATATTATTTGAAAAAGGTTAAGAGTGTTTCGGTCAACGAACCGAAAGTCGAAAAAATAAAGAATCTGTATTTTTAACTATTTGTGCGTCATGTCAACGCAAATAAATGTTTCTTTAATTTAATTTTTTTCTTTAATTGTTTTAAAGAAAAAAATCTTTAATTGTTTTCTTTCTAGACAGTTGAAGAGGTTTTAATAAGGTCTGATACGTAGTATTCATGTTAAAATTATCTAGATTTTAGAAAAGTTTCGACGCAGAATTAGAAGATTAATCGCGAGCAAGCTTAAAATATTAAGGACCACTTAAAGTTTCAATTAATTTTAGTTCTTCAAAGATATCTCTTCTAGAAAGGTCAGCACTCTCTATTGTTTTAGTTAAAAGAAATAACTTTGTTATGAGGAATATAAGCCATCTTTTCAATATAACGCCTTCAAAATAGTTTTCATTTGTATGAGTGACAGGGTGAATGGATCGTTTTTTTAAAACGAATTTTTTAAACTTTTAATATCGATTGGTCCTTTAGATCAGAGATAAAATATAAACTGTATTACTTTTACAGGTTCCTTGTCATCACTCGTCAAGGTTTTTAAGATGACCTATTCATCTTCAGTTCGATCCCCAGGTCAAGCAGTGTTATTAGATTTATACTTACAACGATTTCAATTCTCAGTTACCGGTTGCATTTGGGATGTGCCCGATTACTGGCAATAGGCTTATCCCCTTGTTATTACATGGGACTTAAACACATACCGGCAAACACTGGGTGTACAGAGGTCAGCACATTAAGCTACCACAATCTGACTAATTTCTTTGACAGATTTTCAACTTTAATGCAAAACTATAAGATTCATATTTAATTGAGAAAATTTGTCAGTTTAGGATAGCTTGACATGCTGACGTCTGTACATCTCTATCTAACCCTTCGGGAAATACAGGTGTTGTGGTAGTGTAGCGAATTTTTTTATATCATCATCAACCCATATACTGCATGGATACACTGAAGGGTACGGGTGTGGTCACAGTATGAGAGTAATTAGGCTTTAGTCCACCACGCTGGCCTAGTGCGGGTTGGCAGACTTCACACAGCGTCGAGAAAAATCTCTAAGGCATGCAAGTTTCCTCACGATGCAGATGTTTTCCTTCACCGTTTAAGCGAGTGACAATTAATTATTAATACGCAAATGATTTCGAAAAGTTAGTCCAATGTTCATATCACTGTTTTTTTGTAATATTAAATTATATTATATTATAATGATATTTATTCTATATTATAGCCATTATTGAAAGGAGACCGAATGTATAGATCGTAATTATATAGTTATTGTGCAACCTTGCGATACCTGCCGCTGAAAATAATTAACAAATGCGCACAAAATAATAATGCTCTCATTCTATTTCCAGTAGTAAATTGAAAAAGCGCTGTGAATATCAATCAATTGCCAGAGGGTAGTGATGGTTGAACGAGCACACTGGTTATAATAGGAAAATAAAGCTTATCTACAATTTCAGTTATAACTCAAATAAAACTATCTAGAATTGTATGCATTATGTTTTAATTTTTAAAAACACATGAGACTTATACTGTCCGCACAACTGAGATGAATTTTTGTGCTAAAATAACGCAAAGCGTTCCTTTTTCAAATTTACAACTGTCATCTCGGCTTTTTGGTGCTTTTGGAAACTGTAGATAATATGTTTAGTAAGTCCTTATTTCGGCCTAAAAGATCAATCTTATATTATACGATAGTCATGACTGTTAAGTAATTAGGGTCATGATATCGACCAAAAGTATTAACCTTTTTGGTATTCAAAATATATTTTATTTTATAGGTAATACTTCAATAAATTTCATAGGGAAAATAAGTATAAGCTACAAAAGATTACTCGAGAATCCTTTCCTTTTGTTACCAGTTTCCTTCAATGCCTAGCCTAGGAGCGCTTCATATCGTAAAACCTCTACAAATAGCGGTATTACTAAGGGTACAGTGAATTTGGAGAATAATCCCGTGGAAATCCACGAGGTTCCGTACCTATTACCTGCTCCGGTACACTTTGAAGATGGTTACTGTACAAGCTATACTATAATTTGTGTGGAAACCTAGTCTGTTGTGGTTTTTAAGTCTCGTTGAAGCTATAGTTTAGATTTATTTAAGAAAATTAAACGCCATTCCCAGAGATAAATCAGTAGATTAGCTTACAGATTTTGAAAAAAAATCCATACTAGTAATGTAATGTAACTGCCTGAATAGACTAGCTATTGGTCCCAAGCGCGATTCACTACGCTAGAGGCTCTGATTTCGATTCCCGGGTCGAGCAAAGTATTATTGTGTTTTTCCATAAAATTCTCAGTAGCAGCTCGGAATTTGAATTTGTGCCCGGTTAATGGCATTAGGCTCGCTCCCTATTACATTCTTTCCTACGGAACCTTCGGGGAATACAAGTAATGGTATGTGTTGTTTCTATTAGTTATACCTTTTGAATCAGTCAACAAACGCGATCAAAACTAGTTCGTATGCAAATACTTCAACCTGGTTTGCTAACAGCATCGTCTCTAGAGTAAGCAAGAACACTCTCAGCGGTATAGATCACAAACGGGATGTCTAGTTAAGCCGGAGATATTTGAACTAGTAACTATTTGGGTTATCAGACATACGACTTTTTTTTTTTTTTAGCGTATGGAAATCCTCATGGACTATCCACCGCCCTGGGAAGGCGGTGGGGTGTGTCGGACTCCACCCATAGGGGGTGACCTACCGACTAAAACCATACGGGTGTTTCGCCTCACCACTTTTGCTGGGGTTACGGGAGCGAGAACATTCCTCCGCGACCCCAGCAGTGGCAGACCGCAAACTCGCGGTCTCCGGCGCTGTTTAGGGAGACACTTGCGTGCCCCCACCTACCGATCCACGTGAGTGGGGTGCGGAAACACCAACCGCACCTCCATCTCGGGCCTTGTGTTGTTGGGCGGACGGACTTCCCCAAGTCCGCCGCCCGTGGCCGTTTATGGTGGTTGGAACAGGGCGTTGTCTGCCCTGTTCCTGCGCCCTGATCGACGGGCGCGGATCGGCAGGGTGGAGGCAGTCTCCCTCTCCCTCTCCGCGGTCTCCTTCTACCTTAACTTGAGTCGTAATTAAGTAAATGGATACAACGATTTCCGATGAAGGAGATTTTATAAAGACAATGTTATGACTTCAATGACGACGTCTGTGGTCTTGTGGTTCTCGTATCGAACTATAGATCACGAGGTCGTGGGTTCGATGCCCACAGAACACAAATATTTATGTGATGAACATAAGTGTTTGTGTTTGTCAGGGTGTTTCTTATGTCTTATAAGTACGTAAGTATTTACAAAAAAAAGTATAGTTATATGCATTGTCTAGTATCCATAGTATAAGCTTAGTTTGGAACTAGATGGTGTTGTGTAAAATTGTCCCAGAATATTTATATTTAAAACGTTTTATTATTGTTTTCTTAAGTTTTATTATTTTTTTCTTTCTCGTAAGTGGTTATCACAACATGTTTAAAGGCTTGTAGTTGTTGAGTCTGTGCGTCTCAAAGGACCAAAGCAGCAGAATTAAAAAATATAAATCGATTAGGGCCTTCAATGAATATAAATGCACTTATGGTATTTTATGCTACCTCTGCTTTAAAAACATATGACTATACAGTCTGCAAAGGTATATAAGTTTATAAAGTCGTAGCGAATGTCAGGAATCCCAAGTCTGTGAGGCAAGGGAAGACAAGTACAGACATGTAGGGACATTAGTGCTAACTCGGCAAAACGTATACAGCGGTGCGACGGCGCAACAACGCCACCGAGCCCCACGTAGGCTAGGCAATAGTGAATACGCATCTTTTGTTAATGTAACTATATTATACGGACTTAAGATAAAGCAGTGTTTTCCTTGATATATCTCGAACAACCTTACACACAGACATATTTCGCAGGTGATAAACAATCCATGAGGATTTTCTGCGTCCAAAAAGGGAAGTTTAAGAAAAAGTATAATCTTGCTACTCTTTGGTCCTTTGGTATCTAATTATTTTATCACATCGATTACTTAAGAACATTGTTTTATCAATTATAGTCACGAGTCCTTTCAGGTTATATACTTACAAAGGTAGTTAGGATTGCTATTTCCCAGGTTAAAGGTTAATTGCCAGCTATTATTTAAATATTTATATTATGTTCATGATGTGAATGTAACAATTATTATGTATGTGTAATAGCAAATGCTCTAATTAGCAACACGCATCTTATAACTTAAACTGAATTATGTTCAATTATGCCGATAAGGATGATACGTACCTACATCCTGTACAGTATGGTAGGTGTACAGAAGGGTATACAGTACCGAGTTTAATTTTAAAATAAAAACTGTTACAAAACAGTACATGAGCAGTATAAACTATTTTCTCTTTTATAACTGCAACGTAACTCCAAAACAGTGTCACCATACTCCAAAAGTGCATCCACAAATAACTGGCTGCACCCATAAAATGTGCCTCAAAGCTCGTGAATTAAACGAAGATTGTTTTGAAACTCAACTTTTGAATTTTGCGAATTCTCAAAGCCATAAAAGCAGTGATGCGAGGGTACATTTGCAATTGGTAGCGGAGTCCCACGTTGGGCGCCAACCAACTTCCCCAGATATTTTACATTTCAATTTTATTCCTTCACACACACATACGTTTTAAAAGTAACGAGGTCGAGTGCTAATAAGCATACCGTTTGTTAATTGGAATGTGAGAAACTACGTTTTTTATTTGTAATATTTTTTCGGGCTAGATTTTTAAGTGGGTAGGTTGAGTTGAGTGGGCCGCATTCGTTTCCTGAGCGCAGTTTTGATAGGTATTTTGTTTGCCAAACTAGTGCAAGATAAAAAAGAGTAATAGCGGCACTGCGGGTTGCAGGTTCGATATTTTATAAAAATATTAGTTGATTTATTGGTATCTGTTTTGTGTTTGGGACTCAGTCGTCAGTTAGAAAAAGCCAGAGCCTGGAACTTTAAAAAATATGTAAAATATTGACTTGTAAAAGTGTCTTTAAAATTTATCATCATTTATACGTATGAGATTTTGACTGTAAAAATACTTAGGATACTGAACAAATCATAGTTCTGATAATCTAACTTCAGGTTACCGTTCTACAAGATATTATATATGGTATCCTTGTAAGTATACACGCAAGGAGCCTCCCTTATGATACATAAGACCCTTACTCCGTTGTTAACACAGTAATGGAATAGGAAAATAAATCCACTATTACTTGTGCGACGTTCCCTGATGTTATCGGGCTCGCCTGACCAAAGCCTTATCTTTATCAGAGGTCCCCACAAAGAGCGCCGGATACTAACTATCTTACGAAGTTCGTATTTGTATTTATTTATGTTAAAGAAGTGCTCCTTAATGTTGTATCTAATTTATCAGATTCTGCCATCAACAGTCTTTGATGGAGTAATTCGTGGTTTTTTTCTGAAATGTGGTTTATGGATTTTTTATTTCAAAGAATAGATGTTATTGTTGCACAAATTAATGGCTTCCAGCCGCGTTAAATTAGTTTTTGCTTTTCTGACAGCATAAAATATTTTGTAAAATAAAAAAGTGTTGACAGCATTGATACTTAAAATAACTTGTAAAATAAAAATGTGGGGCATTTTACACAGCACGATTTAATCTCGAACTATGCAAAGCTTATTCTAGGAGTACTAAACAATAGATATATAATACTTAAGTATATACTTTTATTGTAAATAAAATACTTGTTTCCATTATCATATACTTTTATTTTGTAAATAAATACACGAAAAAACACACAGTAAAACACAAACACGTAAATGTTTATGATCTGTGGAAATTTATCTTTTAACCCATAAATTTCAGATAACCTAAAAGATAGGGCAGTAGTTACTAAGATTATGGCAGTATCTTAATACACAGTATGATCTTTATACTTTTGTTGCTGACTGTGCATCCACAGTTCGCCTATATGTCTAGGTCCCATGTAATAGGGGGCGAGTCTTTTGCCATTTAAGCGATTATAAATCAGAACTCCGAGCTGCTCGACGGGGCGATAGGTCCCTCTAGCATACCTACTACAAAATTAATCATATAATGATATCTAAAAATAGATAAAAATAACTTTTATCCCACTTTTAGGTCGTCTGGAGCTATATAGCCTGAAGATAGTCCTGAGGTTCTAAGGATAATGACAGGAGTAATCTTCTCGTGTACCGATCCCAACCCCTTTTTCATGGTGCGGAGAGCCTTCCATTATGTACGGATAGTAGTCTCACACATTTTTTTATGGGATAAGGGACAAACGAGCAGACGGATCGACTGATGGTAAGCGATTACAGCCGCCCATGGCCACCCGTAACACCAGAGGAGTCACAAGCGCGTTGCCGGCCTTTCTTTAAAAGGGTGTACGCTCTTTTCTTAAAGGTTTGAAGGTCATATTGATCCGGAAATACTGCAGGCGACAGTTTATTCCGCAGTTTAATATATAATTTTAATGTACAATTATACAATACCTACTACCCCAAAAAAATACAGTACAGAAGGCCAGATCCTTACAAAGACGATAACAGGTACACCCACACGTAGACGCATACGCACGATAGTCTCAGCTAGGCTGCATGATTGCCATCAAATGGGAACAAATCCAAACTCCGAGCTCTGAGAATTTCATGGAAACACACCATGACACTCAGCTCGACCTGGGAGTTGAACCGAAGACAGTCAAATATTAATATGGATGTGTATACTTTAAAAGTTTATATACTGAACTGGGATTGTACATTATTAATGTAAAACTGATAAGAGATTCCGGGCCCGTGAATATAGAATTAACACATCAAAGAGGAATCTGAGGGCTTTTTGGGTTTCCATTTGCATTTAAAAAAGAGCTCCTATGGCCAGGGGAATTTTCCATCCCTTAGCTTCATATATTGCATTCAGGAAAGTACTTTAGGTACTCCTGTAGTCCGTAGTACGAATCGTCAAAAATGTCCACACGATAAATAATTATCGTCAATTATCATAAACGATGCATTGATGATTAGCATTGTAACTGCAAAATTTAACGATAGATACACTTGTTGTCTCAATATAATCTTAGAATCTATTGTTCCATGCTAAGCAATATCAGAAAATTCCGACGATTAAATATAATAAAAAAAACGACAAAAATATGAATATAAGATGACATTTATAAGGGGAGCACCCATATACTCCGAATATTTCGGAGTATTTGGGTGCTTGTTCGGAATTTCGATGTTCCGATTTTCAAAAGTCCGAATTTCATAATACCTATGGTGGTGGACAATCCATGAGGATCTTCTGTACCATAAAAAAGGTGTCTGTCTGTCTGTCACAGCCGTTTTTATCAAAGACAATGTCATAGACTAGAAGATTATTTTAGGTATTATTTTAAATTGTAACTTACTGAACTCTCTTTTAATAATGAATACTTAATTATATTGATTTATGAGAGATACTAATGTAATGTCCTGACATTAGGCTAAAATGAAGATAAAAACATAAAAACAGTAGATATATTACTTTCTACTATGCGTTATGATATACCACAGTATATATAAAGATGTAGTAGAAAAATTAAAAATTTTCTACCGAGTTACATTTTATTATCATGCCATCTTAACCGTCTGTAATTTCTTGCAAAATAAAATCTTATCAAAGTATTCAAATACTAAAGTCCATAGGCTCTCATCTGCCTTGAAATGGCTATTTTATTATGAACTTAAAATTTCTACTGCCATTTCAAATGTTAACGTTTTTCGTTTGAATTTCAAGAAAATACCACTGTGTATTTCAAGAGGGTCGGCGACATCGTCGCTTTTAAGCTAAAGGTTTCATTTCAAAGAAAATTCCCTGAAAACAGAATAAATTTTACTGACTAGACTAGATTGAATGCGAAGAACGTTATTTAGCTTATTTATTCATTAATTATAGGCAAAAATTAGCAGTGAGAGCATAGTGATATGACCATTTGACTGTGAAGTCAAAGGTCTCGAGTTCGAATCAAAGGCACGCACCTTTGACTTTTCTAATTCATGTGCGTATTCATAATTAATTATCACTCGCCTAAACGGTGAAGGAAAACATCGTGAGGAAACCTGCATACCTTAGAGATGTTTCTCGACAGTTTGAGAAGTCTACCAACCCGCTCTAGCGTGGTGGACTATAGCCTAATCCCTGTCAATATGAGAGGAGACCCGTGCCCAGCTGTGGGACAGTATATGGGTTGATGATGATTCATTCATTTAAACATCTTTTTTTTTTCTCTATTTTCTTTAATAATTTGTACGCCATAGAGGCTAAACATGGCTGTCATTTGTATTTTTTCTCTATAACATCTTGCATGCATATGTATGTATACTCATGTTTCAACAAATAAAACCATCTTTATCTTTAATCTTAGAAGCTAACAGATGTCATATCTCTTCTCTGATTTATTGAAATTTGTACGGAACAACATCTGGTGAGTCAGCTAGCTCCATCAGCTAAATAAACAAAGTTGATCGTATACAATAGCGACGACTATGATCGAAGGGGCATCTACACTAACAAATTGCAAACATTGGTGGATCCTTCCAAGTTTTCCCAACCCTGGTAGTCTCCGGTATTCCCCGGGGGAGCCCTATTTGTTTCTCATTATTATTCCTCGCTTCCCTTAAGCAGACATCAGGTGGCCCAACAAACACTGCTGTGTAAACAATATGGGTCTGTACTTAAATGTTCTTTCTTTTGAGTGTCTTTTTTCTTGGAGAATTTTTATGACTCGCAATTAACGGAATGGTAGATGTTATAAGTTCTTTTTATTAAAAATATACGTGTATTTGGAGAAACTCGTAGCTCAGTAATAACTGCCCTGATCAAGTAATCTGTAAGGTTAAGCTGTGCTAGCCGCGGTCAGTCTGTGGATGGGTGACCATTTTTAACACATCGAGACCCCGTGTCTCTGAAAAGCCGGCGCCGATTCGGTTTCGGTTCTCATTCAAACGCTTATGACAATTGTTAGTGGTAGTCGGGAGTAAAAAAGCGTGACCATTCCATCCTTAGGATATCGGTATTAGAAATTGGTAAAACTTGTGGAGGTCTGATGGCAGTCGCTCCGTGTAAAATACTGATCTTTAGCCGTATCTGGTTAAACGGGAAGCCAACCCCAACATTGTTGGGAAAAGGCTAGAAAGGTGATAATGATGATACGAATATCTCTCATCAGAAATAGCTATGAATGTTTTTTGTGCCTTTTTATTTGTATTACCTACCTTATTTATATCGCCTGATTTTTATTTAATTTATTTTTTAAGCAATGATAGTTTTAAGCCTATATAGCAAAAAGTTTCTTAAATAGCTATTGAAAAGTTTTAAAAGTTAAATGTGCCAATACCTCCTATCTTAATTTTTTTGAGAAATTTATTTTCTATACATATGACTTTAAGGCTGATTTCCGCGTGTTTTGATGTATGCACTCATTTGTATTTTTAATTAGTCTTAACTACATACAATGCGACTATATTTGACCTGGGGATAGGTATTTTAAAGTTTTTAGGAAACTCATTTTTATTTTCACCGTGCGAAATTTGGTCTAAGTATGTTAGTTAGAAGGTATTGGCACTTCACCGTCGAAATATTTATATATTAAGGTACCTGCTGCTCAAATTTCTATAATATATTAAAATTAACTAATACTGCTTTTAATCAATACGTACCTAATAACCTAACACTGCCTAAAATAAACCCAATTCCTAACACGAGTGTAGATACATACAATAAAACTGACACTCACTGACTGAAACACTGGATTCCAATAAAAACATGCCGAGTAATATAACCAAATAATAGAAGGAATAACCTTTATAAAGCACTGAATGTGAATTCAATTTCGTTAACAAAGAAAAATGGCCGCCAAAAAAAGCGTCGTAACTTGGAGAATTCGCGTTAAATAAATATTTTCCGGAGTTCTCTGGAGACGAGCCTTCGAGAACTTTAACAACGGCACGCTTATGAGGTCTGCGAATCGAAAAAAAAAAGGTAATACACGTTGAGGTAATACGCCCCGTCGTACTAGAACATAGACAATACTAAAATTGCAGCAGTGAGATGCTACAGTGTCGTAAAAGTTTTACTGAAAATATACGTCGAATCTATGTTCTTGTGAAACAAGTTATGCTCTTGTTATCAACAAAAAACTCGATTCATTCTTAAATTTATCTTACGATCTGAATAAAAAAACATCATTAAACATGAAAAGTATTTGTAACACAACCGCGGGGCTCATTCCCATCCAATCTTGCGATCGGCCTACACAATGGCTTGGAAGAAAACAATCTTTAGGCCCGAACAACGCATCCGCTCGTATTGTTCTGCCCACCACTCCGAACACAACTCCTTTATTGTTTTTTTTTATTTAGAACACAAAAAGTATTCGTAATAAAATATTTGCGAAAATGAAAGTAAAATTGTAGGGAAACGGGAAATTGATAGAATATTCAGGGAGTTTATTGAGTTACTCTCTGTATCTAGGCCGATAACGGTGTCAGTATTACGCGAAGCTGACACCTGCCAGTCACAATAAATTACTTTAAGATAATTCGAAATACACTATTTAAATCTGAATCGACTTATGAAAATTCTAACACTGACTGACAGACAACGCACAAATTAAACCGGTACATCTAGAATCATTAATACAGGACTTTAAGAAATTCCCACAGGATTGGAAAAAGGAAAATATTATCGATTTCCTACAACAGTTTATTTCTGTTACAAAAGAATGGAATTTCGAAATTAGAATATGAATTTGTAATTGTACCCGTAGTTTGTTTTAACTTGAGATAGTTCTACGAGCCAGCTACGAGAGGCTTGTAGCGTGCGTAGACTCGCTACGATTTTGCTACGAATATCGCCGCAATACTGTAATGTAAGCTCGAATTCTGTTATCCAAACTATTTGGTCCTGATATCCCAATCCACCAATTAAACCACCTGGTCCTTTTATGGGCATTAAAGGCACATCGTGTGTTGTACAGCGGTCTCGTAAATACTTCGTGGATATCAACTAGTTGAAAATTACTGTTTCGTTAACAATTTGTGAACAATAAAATTAGGATACAATGACCAATAAATTGGATGGTACACAGTAATTTAAATGTAACTTTAATTGAAAATGTCTGGCATATTGAATTTTTAATTTGTTTGTTTCAAAAGATTCAAAGCGGTAAAATGTACAGTTGCTTGAATGAAATATACTATCCATTTGAATGAGGGTAAGCATCGATCAAGCTAAATATGATGTATAAGGATTTCATGCTTTATATTCTGCCTAATCGATCCATCCATCCATTCAATGTACATGTAAATCAAGAATGTCGTCGATATTTTGTCTTGCTGCTATTATATTAAGTAAGAATTTAGAAGTAATAATTTTATTATTTAAACTATGATTCCTTTGCTTAAACCACTTCATTCTTGTCTTAATGTTGCCATTCAATTATAATGCCATAATGTAATTACGATAAAAAAAATATGTAAGTGCTGTGTACACCTGTAAGTGACAAACTCACTCTAGTTTATAAGTTTAAGGTTAAGATACCATAAAAATGTATTAGTGAGTAAGCCGTTGGAGTGCCTTAATTTAAATAAATAAATAACTAAATATTACATAACTAACGACCCGCTCGGCTCCGCTCGGGTAAATAGATAGAAAACATAACCCATATTACTTGCTGATAATGTAGCTTTCTAGAGATGAAAGAATTTTTAAAAACGGTTACAAAGACACAAATCAATGAATATTTTCTCTTTATAATGTTAAGTTTGATTATTCTCTACCCAACGGTCACCTTTATAGCCTGCCCAGTTCCAACACAGTCAGAGGCGAACTATTCGTTCCATCCCACAACGTACACTCGCTCTGTCAACTGTCAGTACACAGTACACAAGGCGAGTACACAGGCCAGTAGGGTCGGCGACAGTTTGCAGGAAGCGATTAAATGCGGGTACATTGTAAACATCTTCCAGTTAACTGTTTACATACGACATCGCTTGTTAGATACGAGCAAGCCGAATTTAAATTGGGCGCGAATTGGAAATTGTAATTCTGAGACGTTTAAGAAATGTGTGAAAGATTACGGTATAAAGTATGTATCTGATGGTTTAGTAACATAATGTGATGTTAGACGATTAAAGGTCACACACATCCCCACGGCACCCGTCCTGGATTATTTGGATGAAACTCAACCTACTTCCAACTGAAAGTATCAACGACAATTTCTATATTAATATTACTAAAAAGTATAAAACAGTAACATTTGATGTTTCTCCGCTTTCTTCTAAACCACGCAACGGTTTTCATTATCATTTAGATAATTTATTTAGGAAGTTTTATCAATATTTTTTTTGTATTATTAGAGAAAATTCAATATTTTGTAATCAAGTCGAGAAAATAACGATTTTCGTCGCTTACATGGCCAGTCACCAATCGTAAGAGGGTTTTTTATGTAGGCTATAATTTATACGAAGCAGGAGCATGTCAGGTCGCAATTATATATAATAATATTGACACCAAGATGTTGAGTAGGAGTGTCCCCTTATTCCTATTATTAGATATTATTGCTTAGTTAGTTAGTTTTTATTATTATTATTATTAATATTCTTATTTAAATCCAGGAATAAAAAATCCATCTTCTAAGGATAGCCTTAGAAGATCTATTTCTTCAATTCATTCAAATTGAATTGAAATACTGAAAAAGGTTCAGTAACAGTACTAGTATAATTTTATCGGAGGTAACCTTATCTGCGATTAATTAAGCAATATAATTCAACCAGAAAATTCCATTACGTTTGCTTCGAACGAGGATAAAATCCGCGTCCCCAAGGACCTAGGTCCTGAAAGCTCGGAATTGAAATCCGAGATTGTTCTTGTAACCATTTCCGCAACTTGTAATGGTAATTCCGTTCATTTAATGTTAATTTTCTTTAACTTCAAAAACAAGTCAGTTTTCAATTTGCAGAAAAGTAGAAATTATATTTCCCTTTTTGTGGGCAAAAGCGTCTTTATAGAATAAAAATCAATTAATATCCCTTCCTTGGCAGTTGGCTAAAAAAATATTCACTAAATTTAAAAATAAAGGAAGAATCGAAATGAAGTTACAAGATCTTTGTCTAGAACAGGAACCACGCAAATAATAACCAATTTTGAAATTGTACGGTTGATTATTGACATTCACATGATTAACACTCACCGTAAATACGAGTAACAAGTAACAATTATAATATTAATAGGTTTTATTACAAGATATTTATTCAATATTTATAAAAAAAATATCTCTGCGATGTGGCTGATGTGAGTGATAATGAGAGCTTAAAGTGTCCTATTAACAGCTTAAATCGTCATTCAATGACTTCGGCATCGGAAAATCAATCCTCGTTGAAATAATGGAAAAGACCAGCATTGCTACCAACAATTTTCCAACGATTCGTTCACTAACAAAATCAGTTTGACACACGATTTCCACCCATAATTTCACTAACAAAACCGAAAATCCGAAAACACTTTTCCAGAAGTTTCTCTGTGGAAAATCGACCGCGTCGAAGGCGTGACATCAAAGGGTTACGTAGAACCTTTCACATCCTTTGTAACTTAGTCAGATTTGGGCACACAGATACAGTTGAGCTAGCGATAAGGACGGGACGTTTGACCGGGAAATATTTTGTTTATCTAACTAACGACTCCTCTTTGACGCCTTTTCGTGGTATCTATTAAGGTTCAATTCGACAGTGATTCGATTGGTGAAAGTTTTATGTTCGGTTCAGTTTCGGTTCTACCTCACGACTGCAAAAAACGTACCCACACGTTCGTGGCTGAAGCTGCTATGAGTTTTGTACGATGTGTTCGCTAGGTTTAATGACCTGCTTTTTTTTAATCGGGACATCGAACTCATCGATAGTAACAAATCATCATTATTAACAACCCATTTGCTATGCTACTGCTGGACGGCCCTTTGACTAATGAAAGATCTGCCCTCTAGGTGCGGATTGTTATAATCTACCACAGTAACCATCAATGCTTATCAATTTAATTTTCAAAAGAAAAAATCCACTAATTGCCAATTGTAGGATTTCACGTGCCGAGATTAGGTTTTTAGTGATAATACGCAAATTAATTTAAATACCTACCTAATGAATTAAAATCAAAGTGTAATAAATAGATTTTTTTTTATCATGATCTACAGCAGCCAAAGGACTGAACAAAGGCTTGCCCCATAGATCTATAAATCAACCAATCTTATTTAAATAATTATTGCACCCATTCCCAACAATGTACTAAAGACGATTCGTAAAGTTAGGGTTACCAAAGCGATTTTAGCTGTAGCAAAGCTCTCTAGACAACCCTAATCTAGGTGTGCCATTCAAATTGTAAGTTCAACATTCAAGAAATGTTTCACCCTTACATATACAAATTTTTTTATTCAGTGCGCAAACTTTGACAAATGAAACTTTAACGAGTTTTATTAAATACCTATTTTTAATTACGATACGTCTTAGTACAAAAAAAAAAAGTTTTCGCTAACGAAAGATGTACTGCTTAAAAAATATTCCTGGATATAGACAAGTCTTTATACATCTACCTGCACACGCCGGGAAATAAAGTATTTAGCCCATTTCCATGATAAAGAGTCATATAAAAAGTAACGATTCGTGGGCCGCATACAAACCGTAAGGCACGGAACGGAACAGCCGGAGCCGGTAAATCAGATCGGGGTAAAAATATTAAAAATTCCTCTTAGCACGAACGTGATTCCCGGTTAAAGTCGCAGATTCTCGGATTATTCTATGAGCAACCTTTTAGATCACACAAGAGAGGATAAGGAGTAACAAAAATGTGAAGGAATCGTGTGAAATGGAAATAATGAACAGAGTGATAGAGAGACAGAAACAGTTGAAAGTTCAGTAAAATAATACGTACGTGATGTAGACTACATTTCGTGGAAGATGCAAATGTAACATTACAATTTGTGGACCGGTTGTGTAAGGCTGACAATAGACATGGAAAGTTTTGTTTTTATTATTGCTTACAGTGGCAGACGAGCAAGCGGCCCACCTGATGGTAAGTGGCCACCGGTCAGAGCTGTTTTCCGCCACCTACTGTGTGTGGTAGAGAGCTCTTTTTAGGCCTCGTTTGAAGAAGGACATGTCATAACGCACGGGGAACACCGCAGTAGGTCATTCCAGAGCCTGATAGTACGTGTTCTTTTGATGTAATTTTCGAATCGAAACAAAATTTATGAAATTTTGAACTCGTTAGATGCTAAATTGGCGAAAAAGACGGCACCCTTGCGGTTGTCGACTCTAATGAATGGCATTAGTTTAATATTAGGAGTTCAAAAAGTATAACATAATAGTATAGTTCTGAATAAATAAGCATTTTGATTTAAACTGTTCCGCTATTATTATATTAACAACCTAAACTTGACTAAATACACATCTGCCAACAAGCACCATCACGCTTGTATTCCCGGGAGGGGGCAAAGGTGCACTAATTGTGCTCTCACAGTTCGCCGGTATGTTTAGGTCGCATGTAATAGGGGGTCAGACTATTGCCCTTAACCGGGCACAAATTCTAACTCTCGGAATTTGGATTTGTGCTACTGAGATTATAGATTCATTTTTTTCCTTTATTTATTAATAGGGCTTTTACGCATAGCGTATGTCAGTCCCATCGTATCCTAAACCACTACACTTTCACGTGGCCGTGAATTTGAACGAATCCTTTGCATTGTTGCCATTTGGTTGGGATAGAATTGTATGGAACATGCCTACATCAGTTCTGTTCAAATTTAGGGACCATACTATACTGATATTTCATGGAAAAACTCAATAACACTTTGCTCGAACTGGGAATTGAACTCAGGAGGGTAGCAGTCGCGCTTAAAACCACCAGGCTAATAATACAGTTCTTTCGTAAACTTAACTCAAACATCGAGCCGAAAATTGCGTAACCTAAATAAACACACAAATATAAAGGTCGAAATTTACAACGTTTAGTTACAAACTTCAGTCTAGTCTACATTGTTAGTCGCGTCTAGACGCTGTATCAGACAGTTTACACTACGGGCTCGCCGCGGGTATTATAAGCTGAATTTTAATAACGCTTTACATCTAGCTCGAGCGACGGCTAACAACGGTATTAGTAGCCATAGTTTGTAGGGCACTTTATATTGTGGAACGACAGATTTATTCTAAAATTATAAATTCACATTCACATAATAACGGTTTTGTAATATGACCAAGATATAATTAATTAAATTATGTTTATTTTTCACAAGCACATACAAACTCAGAAGTGAGATCCTGGTGATCTGTAGTACAGGCATTGTGCCTAGTTCAGACACCAGTCTCTCACAAACATTATAAATTGTAACTTGTTATATTAAGACAACCATGACTAACTTTAAAAACCTGATGTTTGTGAAAGATTTTTTTTTTTTTGTATTGTATTTGTGTTTTCTATAAAGCTTAAGAGTTTGTTCATTTGCTTGATTGAACGCGCTAAGCTCAGGAACTACTGGTTCGAAATTTCGAATTGAAGCATTTTTTTTTTATTGGGTCTACACTAAAAAATCATTCGCAAAGAAAATGAAAAAACAAAATACATTACAAAATTCTCTAGCTCGTTCCAATTACGAAAAATGACTAATTTAAAAGATACAACTTGAGCAGGAATCTTAAGAAAAATTATTCTCGTCGTCACGAAGCCTTGTAAAATAAGTACCTAAATCGTAGGGCCGGGAGTTGGGCGGGAGTGACAAATTATTTTTATTGCCCTAATAATATGGGCTGCTGGAATATTAATTAAAATAGCCTTTTACTTATATTTGTAGGCAATTTCTGTTACTCATACTAATATGACATTTTATGACGACGTCTGTGATCTAGTGGTTCGAGTGCCGGACTGCTAATCATGGGGTCGTGGGTTCGATTCCCTCAGGATACAAATATTTGTGTGGATAAAACATGAGTATTTGTGTTTGTCTGGGTATTTCTTATGTATGTATTTACAAAAAAAAGTATATAAGTATTATATCCATTGTCTAGTACCCATAGTACAAGCTCTGCTTAGTTTGGGACTAGACGGTGTTGTGTAAAAATGTCCCAAAAATATTATCATAATTATAAGTAATTTCTTCTGTAGAGATCTTGGGTTCCCAGCCTTCGTCTTCCTCTGCTGTTCCTGCTTCGCTTGAGGTCTTGGGTTCCCAACTCGAGCAGTGTTATTGTTTTTTTCTATGAAACCAGACACAAATCGAAACTACTAAGCAGTTCGAAGTTTAAATTTGTACCCGGTTAATGGCAATAAGCTCACTCTTTATTACATGGGCTCTTAACATATCTGCGAGTGTGTGTTCTTTAGTAATCTACCTAACCTTTCGGGGAATACAGGCTTGATGGTATGTTTTGTTGGTTTCTACCTTTCTCTATACGAAAAAACGCTCCAAGAGAAAACGTTGTGTGTAGACTTTGACCCTTATACTATCAACCCAACTATTCCTCTTTCGTTTTAAGGGTCAGTAACGCGCAAGTAATACCAGTGTTGCAAGCGTCTATAGGCTACGGTTATCGCTTACTATCAAGTGGGCTGTATGCTTGCTTGCCACCCAAGTAGTAATAAAAAAAAAGGTTTCCCAGCCCACAGCTTTGGGCTGGGAAACCTTTTTTTTAATCATCATAACACTGTTAAGTTCTGAATTTAATAAGTCACAGGTAGGCACTCCACGAAAGCGATGTGTGCGTGGCTGTCATTGTGTGCACAATTGTTTTAACAGTACAGATGTATGTTTCATAGTGTGCGTACTGGTGGTTACTTATCCCCTTTGCAGACCGAAGATAAACTTCCTGATTTTAAAACTATCGATACAAATCAACTTGACTATAAAAAAAACAACTCTCCAACTGAACTACTTAATAACTTCCATAAAAATTGAAATACGGTCTCAATACTGTTTTCACCTTGTCTTCACGGTACCCTTATAAAATAAGACGGCCTAAATATCGTGGGGAATTCGTTAGGACAATATTGCGTCCTCCCCTTTGTTCGGCAGAATGCCTTCAAAGCAAATTACTTTGGTGTGGAACCCGGAACTTTTAAAATATGCCGAACATATTTTATGGTACGTACTAATGCGAGAATCAAAAGTAATTTGTAGGCGTTCTTTTCTTAAGACGATACCACGGTAGACTGAAGAAATGTTAGTAGAGGTAGTACTTAGAGTTTTTTTTTTCAATAAAACATACCATCGCGCCATACCCAGAAGGACTAGGCAAATCAAAACTCCGAGACCAGACTCCATCTAGTCCCAAACTAAGCAGAGCTTGTACTATGGGTACTAGACAATGAATATACCTAACACTTAAATACATTTTTTTAATAGGTACATAAAATATATAATAAACACCCAGATACACACACAAACACATAAATATTTATATTAAAATTAGTATATTAATTTTTAATGTATACTCGACATAATGTAAGTTGTGGTTGCCTATAATAATTAAAGGTACATTTCGTCTTATTATAAATAAATATTGTGTCCTGTCGGAAACGAAACCACGACCGACAGCAGTCCGACACTCGAACCACTGGACCACAGACGTTGTCGTATTATAGGATATATCTATCTATCAGCTTTACACACGGAGTACATAGTGTCTCCGTATCAAACCGCAGGTTATTACACAAGTTAGATGTACTAAGTAACAACCTAACTTGACCCGGTCAGTTCAGTCGGGACGGCTAACACGCTTCTTGAACCAAAGTGGAGCAAAAGTTATACATATTTGATCAGATGCAAGTTAGGAACTATCGTAATTCAAATTTGTTGTTATGTCAAATTAAGCTTTTACAAACTGTTCACGCGCATCACTAATTTAGTAAGAAAAAAGTGGCGACACTGCTGGATATCTCTAGTACAACCCTTTCCATTTCAAACGTTCGTGAATTAAAAAACGACTGCTTGTGGACAAATAGCTGAATATTTTATTATATAAGTCCTTAAACTGTTTGATAATGCCATTAAACTCTATTTCAACACGAGAAGTTGTCATCTTCAAGGATCCCGACTGTTTCAGCAATTTCATCATTACTCCTGTTTGCCCGGCACGCTCCGGTAAGAACATTAATGTTAGGACAAGTTGCACGTTTCTAAAAATATGATACTAAGGAGATCCAGCGAGAGAAACTCCATGGACACTGTTTTAATAAGAAGTTTTATTCTTCACTGCGTGGACATGAAAGGTTGTTGAGAATATCTTAGATATACAGGAGTTGAGATTATGAAAACGGTTTCTAGTATACGAGAACCTGTTATCATGATTTTAACCTATATAGACCCCGTTGAGTAAGGTCTTTTACTATAAAGCTTTAATTCTTTTTACTGCCTCTGCCTTTAACTGCCTGGCTATTGTAGTGGTCTTAAGCGCGACTGCTACGCTAGAGGTACTGGGTTCAATGGTCAGGTCGAGTAGTGTTTTATAATTTTTCTATGAAATTCTCAATAGCATCTTGGAGTTTGGAGTTATGCCCGGTTTATGGCAAAAAGCTTGCCCCCAACAAAGGACGTACCGCGCGAACTGTGAACCTCTGCCTTAAACTTCGGAGAATAAAGGCGTGTGGATATGATGTATATGTATGAAAAAAGTAAATTGATAAGTTGATAATATAAATAGGTGTACAAAAGCCAGTTTTCAACTATAACCCTTTTTCCTACCTGCGAGGAGACCCGTGCCCAGCAAAGGAACAGTCAATAAGTTGACGATGACGGTCAATTAGTACCTAGGTATAATAAGACTTAAAGAAGATACTCTGAAACTTACGCATATTTTAGGTACTTACTTATTAAATTAAATTTATAAAACAGCTTTGAAGTAGAATGTTTCGCCTTACCTGAAAAAGAAAATACAACTATAAGTATAAAACCTTTTTTAACTAACTAGAATGAAGAAAAAAATACTAATTATGTTTAATTTAAAAGTTCTTTTAATTCAATTTCCCGGATTCATCCTTCATCTAATTACAATGTCAAATTCAATTACCTACTAATTAAAAATTAAGCCAATTGATTGCCAGGACAAAAATGGTATCAGTACTAAACTGCAAAGGTACCCAATATTCTGAAATATTTTTTTTGAGAAACAAGTTTAGGTAGCAAGCAATTTTAAAGTTGGCCAGTAATCCGATTCTTCGTTCGACGGCATCGCGGATATTGGAAACAATATCCCAAAATTGCGTGCATCGTAGTGAGTATGCAAGTAGGCCATATAGGGTTGCTTCACTGAGGAAAACGGGTGAACAATTTGAACATTGCATCAGATCCATTCGAAATTCAAATTGCTTTGAAAAAACATGACCGCGAACTGGTTCAGTTCTATCGGCGGAATTATTTAAAATTGCATTTTTGAGAGATCATACAATAACTAATTATGTTGTCGTTGTATGTTGTATATCTTCTTTCTAGAATGTGTACTTAAGTAAAAAATCACCATAATAGTAAAAAAAAGTTTAGAAGTTAGTTAAGTTTTATAAGTTATAATTTCTTGTTCTAAGTAAAATTGAACGCCTAAACGACACAGGCCATTACTTTATTTACACTTAAACGTTTTACATTATATTTCCAAGCGAAAAAGACCTCTTAGTTAAAATATCGAACGGTGTGCTTTGAAACGAAGATTAAAATTACTTATATTCTTTATCAACGCCTATTTTAGAAACTCTAATTTGTTGAACTTTCTTTGTACATACAAAGATAAAACAAACTTAATTGTCATGTAACACCAAATGTAGATTTACAATTTTTTTCCAAATGTCGCAACCCTAAGCTCAGAAAAGAACAGTTTGATTTTATTGTGTCCTGAGAAATATCTTATAACACTCTTTATTGGATGAAAAAATATAAGTTCGTTTTAATGTAGTTTCAGATGTGGTTAGGTAAATGCAAGAAATGTAAAATTTTATCACTCGATTTGGGTGTAGACGTCATAAAAATGATGGGGAAAAAGAATTTCTTTCTTCGTAAGGATGGGTGCTTACTTGGGCTAGGAACACCAAACGATTACCCATGCAATCTGTCAAGTGTGGTGATCATCATTCGTGAAATCGATTATTATATGGAAAAAAAAACCGACTTCAAATCTTAATAGATCTGTACTTTTAGGCTTCATTCGATCTTGTATCTAATAATAATGGTATACAAGACCACTTCTTCAAAATCCAAAAGCTGAGTGACGTCACACGTCATCTAGGCCCCACTGAAAATCAGCGCTGCAGCGATTTAATGCGCTGCCGCATCATGCTGAGTGGGGACCTTATTGTGATGAACAACAGCGACGTACAGTACCTTCATTTATTTTGTTATTTCTTCTCTTCTTTGTATGTAGTACTAGTCGCTGTTTTTATGGCAATCAAATCTTTCTTTCTTTCTTTCTTCTCAAAATCTTAACATGAACCATTCACATAGGTATTACAGAAATGTCAGAGATATGTGGTATAGTATCATAATTATCATCAACCCATATACTGTTGCTATACACTGTACACGTGCTGGGCACGGGTCTCCTCTCAGAACGAGAGGGATTAGTGTATAGTCCACCACGCTGGTTTAGTGCGGGTTGGCAGACGTCACACGCCGTTGAGAAAATCTCTAAGGCGTGCAGGTATTTAAATCGTTTATCAATAATAAAATACATGCATTTAAACTTACACTAAGCATCGCGAACTATGCAACAGTTTGTTGCCGATAGTGGCGCTCTTTTAATTTTAACACACTACACAATAATATAATACAGGTGACACATAAGCAATAGACGTTAAGGTATTATGTATTATTATATTTATAATGGCCTCTCTCTCACTTACTTATATTATAATTCATAATACGCACATGATTTCGAAGTCAGAGTTGCGTGCCTAGGATTCGAACTTTTTGATTTTGACATCAAGACGTTTGACTTGACAGTCCAATGATCATGGACTAGTATTACTGCTTTTTATGTACAGAGGCGAGCACATCAAGTTACCACAATCTGTCAAATTTCTTTGATTTCTTTTCAACTTTAATACATAACAATAAGGTTCATATTCAATTGGGAAAATTTGACAGTTTTACGACACAGTTTTTGACAGTACGTTTATGTTTTGAGGTATGTAGCAACGTTAAGAAAGGTTTATATCCAGCAGTGAGATAATACAGCTAACGAATGATACTGACGATGATGAATACCGATAAAAAAAAATATAAACACAACAGCAGAATTAAAATTATTTTCCATTTTAAGTTGGTTTTAAAGTTTAATGGTCCAAACATTACTTCCCACAAAAGCAATTCTACACATTTTCGTGACGTCATACGCAAAGGAAATGTCTTAAGAGGCTTGCATTAAGTTAAAATTGTTGTGAATTTAATATCAAAGTGTTCTGTTGCCCTATTTGTGCAGCATTCTGTTATAGTTGCCAGCAAAAGCTCTTAGACGATGAAAGAATAATCGTCTAGTTTGTTGTTTGCTTTTAAAAGAATCTTTCATCTTTTTAAAGAGAAATTCACCCTTTTACCGCGATTCCGATTTGGTTTTGCGTATATAATAGGATGAATTGAATGTATCGTTTACGGTTTCCCCCCGGGGTGAACTGCAAAACGCTTTCTTGAGCTTGGGGTGAATCTGATTAGTCTGCTCCTAGAAAATCATTGTAGACATTTAACCAAGATGGTTAAAGCATGTTATTGACCTTAACATACATCTGGTTTCTATAGTGTACACTTCATAATCATCATTAACCCATATATTGTCCCACTGCTGGGCACGGGTCTCCTCTCAGAATGAAAGGTATTCACTCACAGTCGCGCTTACAACCACTATTAATCCCTAATAATTTATAAATAAGAAAGTAACTATGTCTATCTGTCTGTTTCACGCCTAAGCTGTGAACCGATTTTGATAAAATTTGGTACAGAGATAATTATATTTTGGAAAACGACATATGCTACTTTTTGTCTCTTTGAGACGCAGTAGGGCAGCAGCTAGTATTATAAATTCGAAAGTAACTCTTTCATGGTGAAACCGCTGAATTGATTTTGAAGAAGTTTGGTACACAAAATAAAAAAAAAATCAATTTTAAACACCAAATAACTCTCCAAAGTTTAATCTAGCTCTAACTCTAACTTTGGAGAGTTACTTTTTGTCACGTATAGACCTTTGGGATGTTAATGAAACTGCGAGAAACAGTACAAACATAAATCAAATCCAAAGTAAAATATTCCCATGTACGGTTAGCAACGAAAGGCGCTGAACACAGTTACATTTTGAAAACATCATCCAAAACTTGTCAAGAGGTTTTAAGTTTTGGACGAGTTTAAGGTAACCTAAATATTTAATGGTCATGCAATTATTTCGCATAACCTTCACAGTTCAGTAACTTCATACTTATTAAAAATCATAATTTGAAAATTGCAACATGTTCAGCTACTTTCGTTGCTGACTGTACACACCAAGTAGTTCACACGTCGTCCGCGCAGTCCTTAATTTTCGCAATTTCCGCCATAACGCCTGGACTAACACGAATTAACTACGAAACAGAGACCTGATTTACACATTGGAACCCACATGGTATGAATAAAACATGAAACTACAATGCTCTTGAATATACCACATACAAAGTTATCGCTATATTTTTATATGGAAAAATTGGGGAAACGAAAAAGTAGCTCTTGTGAAGTGGCTGTATATTTTTACTGCAAGCTACCGCAATTGCAGTGTTATAAAATGGTATTGCTGTGTTATTTCTTGTTCCATGTAGGTATATTGTGTACTTTAAAACTTATAAAAAGACTTTATTTATTTATATACTTTACTATCTTCTGTCAGCGATTTCGTCAGCGGGGAAAAGTTACTTTTAATTATCGTTGTAATTTGGCTAATTAACTCAAAATCGTTATAAATTATAGCCTATATGTAATTCTGAAGTATAAATAATAATACTGTAAAGTTTCATCAAAATCCGTTCAGTAGTTTTAGCGTGATAGAGTAACAAACATCCATCCATCCTCGCAAACTTTCACATTTATAATATTAGTAGGATATGACAGGACAAAACTTAATTTAAAAATATACATACATACAATGGGCGACCTTACCGCAAACAGCGATTTTTTCCAGGCAACCTTTACTTTAAAACATAAATACCAAAACATACCATCACGCCTGTATTCCCAAAGGGTTAGACTGAGGTGTAATAATAAACACCCACAGTTCACCGCTATGTTTAGGTGCCATGTAATTGATAGATCAATCAAATATCGTGTCTACAGAATGCGAAAGTTCAAAATCATTATCGTTACACAGGATTTTAAACGTTGTTGACTAGGAAATACGGATTTGGGGTTATAGGTTCTATCGCCGCACGGGACAGATATTTGTATGACTTACAGGTTGCTCCATTTTCGGTTATTACAGTTGCTCCGGGTGTTTGTGTAATTTTGTATTTTTAAAGGCACCCACGATATAGGAGAAAATCCCAGTTCCCAACATTTTAATTAATAAAAATTTTTGTAAAAAAACTAATTTAGCTTATTTAAGCTTTGTTTTATCATTACATTTATTTATTTCGTCACAATATCTGTATATCGAGTTACGAAGATTAAACTACAGTTAGTAAGTAGTTTCATCAGGCCAGCTGCGACGCAATGACAAAACTTATTCGTACGTTATATAAATTAATCTTATGCTGTCGAACTTGCGGAGCACGTGTCACTTGCTGCGACAAAACAGGAGAAGAAATAAGGAAATGCTTAATTGAATATACATATTTATCCCCTTTGGGGACTACCGACGTGATGGTATGTATGACATCTGTCACCTGAAGAGTAGGCAGGGTTTGTCGCACTCGTATCAACTAATAAACCGCATGTATATTCTTTGGATGGCGTAGAATATTTATAAAAAGGCGCTGGTATGATAGAAAATATCATTTAAATCGTTGTAAATGCTATTTCTAATTAACTGACAGGAGATGATTGAATTTAATGCTATGATCGTTATGATGAAAAAAAAGACGGTTGTTTAAAAGTATGTTACGAAAACAGCTCACAAATCGTCGTGGTCAATTATATTAGCTGAGCTTCAAAATGCAAGGAATTATAAAAACTAAATTATAAAAAAATCTACTTAGGCTAGGTTAGGTTGCTAGGTTTTTTTTAAATAAATAACAAAACTCGATGCCAGTTTAAATTAAAACAAAGCTAACAACTGATTATTAAGATTCTGCTTTCTAATATACCTAACTGACCACAACGCGTTGTGAGCTGTTTTTTCGCTCAATGAGCATCTTCGATCTTTGAGCGTAACATATAAATAAAAAACGGGCTCGTCTATGGCAAGCCTTTTTTGAAACGTTCCATTATAAGTAATATGCTGATATTTTTGTTACGGCTGCTTTCATAACACCGCAATTGCCTTCTTTTGCCTTATAGTTCACGGTCATAGGATCCATGACATTCGCTAAGACCATGACAGAATAGCGACTATCTCACAAAAGTAATTACTATTTCTCCATTTATCGCTGTAAGCTTGTCCCTTACACCGCAGAAGGCGGAAAGTGTTAGTACGTAGGTACAAGTCAGCGGCAGCTGTGCGTCGACAGAAACTCTCACCCGTTTTCAACACTTGCACTGCTATTACTGAACACTGCGACTTTGCTCTGTGTGCCTCGACGAGAATTTTGGGAGAATTCGGATACTTACGTATTTAGCAGTTGTAGTATGATTATGGTTTTATATTATTCAGCAGCAGGTGAAATTCTTCATAGATAGAAAGATGATGGGTGCCCGTCGAATGTCAGAAATCCCATAGAAATGATTTAAGGGCAAGGGAAGGCAAGTGCGGTTATTACCCAACTGCGCGAAGCAAAGAAGGTTAATGAGCTTATCAGCCTATGTATGTATGTTTATTCCTTTGTGGCACTCAAGAGACCAAACGCGTAGGTCGATTTTGATGATTCTTACGTCAATCGATTTGTCTTAATCTTACGAGTGTCATTAAAGACATGGCAGTAATCACAATTCAATATGGCGACAACCAGACGCCTTTCGCCGTCACCATAAAGACGTAAATTTAGAATGTGAAGGCAAATTTCGACCATAGCGTCTTGTGTATCTAACCAGAAGATGCAGGTTCGAATCCTGCCCGCAGACAAATTTTTCCTTCGCTAAAATAACTTAAAAATCTTAGCATGAAACTGCGCAAAAAAAATACAAAAAGATAGTTCGTAGATAAAGTTAATAATTATGTCAATATCAAGTCTACGTATCGCTTGAACTAGCCATAAAATTTAAATGAACAATTCATAACTTCAACTAGTTATGCTGCAGAAAACTTTCTCAACTCTTGTTATTAAAGATAAAAATATATTTACATATGTAAATCTGTATTCAACTCTTCGCAAACAACAAAACAAAAGTAAATTAAGTAAGCATACACATCGTTACTAAATCACGAGCATTCACAAGACAAGACTTGGCGAAAAATTAGCTTCGTGCCGTTAAAACTTGCTAATATCCAAGTTGTGTACTGTAAATTCAGGCAGCTACATTTTCAGAGCGTAACAATTAATTTCACCGTACGAGAAGCTTCACGGGCGAATTATTCGCAGACACTGTCAAAAATAAGTAGCTCTCTGCTGAATAACAAATTGGGTGCTAAACGACAGTTACGTTTGTATATTTGAAACGGTTTTTTGAAACGGAAAACATGTCAGGAACGTTTTATAGGGCTCTTTTGAAAACGGTGAATAAGACAATGTTGATGTTTAAAGAGTTTTACGATTCGTATTTCTCTTAAAAAAGATAAGTACATATTTATGCGACTTCTGAAAGCTTAATTGCCTGAACCGACTACCCATGATCGTTAGGATTGTAGCAGGAAAATGAGGAGACTCCAAATATCGGAAGTAAGGGTAGGAAGAAGAAGAAGTCTGATCAAATACGCCTGGTTGGAGGGGCAATACACCTCGCTTCTCCACACTAGCAATCTGCCCCTGCGCCACACAGTTGCAAAGTACTGATAATATGCATGCATTATACATATAAACATTCCGGAAGAACATTTTGATTTCTGACATTTACGCGAATATTATTATTCATTAAAATAAAACTACTTTTTACGGATTTTATCGCGTTATATTGATATAATTAATCCCGACGTTTCGGACCCTTTACATCATCCATGGTCACGGGTAAACTAAATAAATTAAAAAATATATCGGAACAAATTATCGAAATTAGACTGCAAACCGTATCAAAATCCGTTGCGAACTTTAGAAGAAATAAGCGGAAAAGTAGAAAGACAGACTTTGTTTTATACTTATTTATAGAGATTCAGTATGCACTGAGAAACTGCTGGAATAATTCAAGCAGGGCAAGCTGTAGGCACAGCTGTCGTCCACAGCACTGGGTAGCAAAGCGAGTAAGTTCTCTGCTAAAAGCTAGCGTGACAAACTGTGAGAAGACGAACAAGACCGCGACAGTTGTCACGCTTATATTTCATAGATGAAGTCTGTCATGACTCGAGATACTGAAGAATAGGTATTTCGGTACATGGTAGCATAATAAGCTAAGCTTACGCCAGATATTCTGTTTCTACAATTCTTCGCGGTGACGTGATGACGTCACGATGTCACAATCAGTGTTGCCGTTGCTTTAATAAAATTAAGGAGATTAATTCATGATTAATATAAAATAAATTACTCAGATTTTTTTATCTATAAATATTGCTTGATTACGTTTCATAGCAATCGAACCCTTGCACGGTTGCTATCGATATTATGTGTTTTTCATCTATTTAGACATAAAATAAACTAAGTATTTAGTTACAATTACTAATTCAAAATTGCCTCCAGCTTCTGGACAACACTGATATCCTGAGGATAGACTGGTTGTTAGGCTTTATGGGCTTCTGTATAACACTTACGATTGTCGTAGGAGTGCATATGGTTATGCCTTGGAAAGGAGCATGTAAATCCCTAAGTCCAGGTTAGACCAGCTTTACATGCTCTCTCGATGCTCGTAGGGGACTCGATGTGTTAAGAATGGTCACTCATCCATGTATTGACCGCGGCCAGCGCAGCTTAACTTTGCAGATAGATTCATCAGCTTAGTTTAAAGGTACTTAGCCCTGAGCCCGATATTAATCTGGAAAAAATCTCGTGAAGGTATAATATACTAATATATTATATAATATTTTTGGGACATTTTACACAACACCATCTAGTCCCAAACTAAGCAGAGCTTGTACTATGGGTACTAGACAATGGATATAATACATATATACTTTTTTTTTGTAAATACATACATATAATACATAAGAAACACCCAGACAAACACAAATACTCATGTTTTATCCACACAAATATTTGTGCCCTGTGGGAATCGAACCCACGACCCCATGATCAGCAGTCCGGCACTCGAACCGCTAGACCACAGAGGTCGTCAAATGTATATAATGGTATGTTAATGTACCTGAAAATACTAAAATGTTTGATTCATAGCTTAATTTATTTTAGTTTCGAGTAAAGTACTTAAACGTAGACATGAACAATTAAGTAAATGAAATACCAATTATCATCGATACAATTAAACCTACAATACTTATATGTACCTAATCATTTACGACCTTATTCAGTTCTTTATACAATGAATAGCTCTCTAAATCAATAAATAATTAAAATTCACCTTCAATAGTTCAATTTATCTCAATTTATATTAAATTGACTGTAATTGGAAAATTCTTTGAGGTACCTATTTCAGAAGTAATTGTTTTCAATTTAATCAATTATCATTTTAATATTTTACCATTGAGGTATTATAATTTTAGTGTCTCACCACATTGAATACCAACAAAACAAGTACTTTAATTCTATACAAACCACAATCCACAAAAACGTGCCAACGACAACTATCGGAGATTTTCTTAAACTCCTTAATACAATGAAAGACTCGGCATTAACCGATAAAGGTTTAGGCTAAGCCGGTAGTTCTGCCGGATAAACCGATTAAATGACAGTCGGGTACCGATCCGGTACAATCCATTGCCAAGGGGATTCTTTGACAGTTTCTATTACTATTGCAAACACGAAATTCGAACTATGACGTGGAATTGCGGGATAACCCAATGTTTTCATAATTGTATGTAGTGTTCAATGACGTGATGCGGACGGGTACCATTAATTCTGCGGTTATTTATTTATTTTATTAAGGAATATTTACAGAGTAAACACAAACATTCGCTTACATTAATTATTTAAAATTAAATACACGTGCTACTCTAATTACAAATATAAAAGACAACATAATACATAATTATGTTAATGATTTAGTTCAATATTTTTAAAGGAATAAATATTAAGATAGCCGAGTTATATTAGTAATAGTTGTTGCCCACCGTTTCACCCGTATCCCAAAAGGCCTTTTGAGACAAAAGGTATGTCCTTCTCCAAGGTTTAATCTATCTATATATCAAATTTCATCAAAATCGATCGGTAAATACAACTGCGGTGTAACCACGTAGACCAATCGCCTTTTAAGTATTCTCCCATAAGAAAGGAAAGAAAGAAAAAATCATTTAATCGACTCAAATAAGTTATTAATTAGGTAGGTATAGTAGATTAAAATACGAGGCGCAGAGTAACCTTGGTTATTACATATAGGAATATACATTCGACATTTTTTAATTTGCAGTTAGAGCCTTACATATCCAAGAGGTCCTCAAAAAGGATTTCTCTTAAAGAGGTTTATACGCACATAAACCTCTTTGTTTAAAGCGCTTCATAGAGGTTGTATCACACGCTTTGTACACAAGTTAAAGTTCGTCATTTGTTGTATAGCAACTTACTTCGCTTTAAGTTAGTGTACGCCACTTGGTTCGCTCTTACATTATCAAGCATCTTCTGGAGCTTACTTGGAAATACCTCCATTTTGTGTCGATTTGGGCTTGTTCAACTAACAATGTACCTAACGTTAGCTTTGGGTATAAGGCTTTTGAACATTGAGAATGTTGAACATTGTGTTTGTGGGTTTTCAGTGTCTTTTTTTTAAGGCAAAGGCGACACATACTGATCCCCTTGGTTTGGAATTGTAGTCAGTGAAATTACCTACTGATCAAATGACTCTTAACCGCCGAGGTTGTAAGATAACAAAGAGCGAGTAATGCCACTGATCTATAGGCTAGGCTATAGGCGTCTATAGCCTGCGGTTTCTCCTTACCATCAGGCAGCTCGCAAGTTTGTTTGTCATCTTAGTAAAATAAAAATAAAGTTGTAATTGTACGTTCAAACTAGTATGCAATACCCCTACTTAATATTGTTTCCCTACTTAATTTGTATGATTAATAGGTACTTGTTCCGGGTCTGGGTGTTTGTGTATGTGAAACTTTGTGTTTGTAAACGCACCCACGATACAGGAGGAAATCCTAGTGTGGGGAAACGTTTTTTTTTAATAAAAAGAAAGGAAAAAGAATATAAATGCGAAAGTAACTGTATATTTGATACGCTTTCACGCCTAAACCGCTGAAGTGATTTGGATGAAATTTAGTACAGGGAAAATTTAGTAGACCTTTTACCTCAACATTTCTTTTGGGATGCACGTGAAACAGCTAAAGTGAGAAAATGACCACAATATTTATAATAACATTCATTCACACATACAATGCTTAAAGAAACATAAATATACAACATACAGAAAAGATAGCTGTAAAGAAAAATAAATAAGTAGGTTACATTTAATAAATAAGAGAGGTATGTTCGCACATAAAAAAGTTTGCCGCGCCATTGCTCCTGAAATACGCAGGTATAAATAAATATATACTCATATCATTGTGTGTCTTCATAAAATATTTACTTAGGCTGTATGGTTTTGCTCTGTCTGAAGAGAGATTTACTTTGTTTATTCATTTAATTCTTTATGCACAAACATAGTACAAAGGTGAAAAGGAATTTTCTACAAGTCGACCTAAGGGTGATGCAGATACAGAAATTGGTAGGTGCACCAATCATCATCATCATCATATCAGCTAAAGAGTAGTAAGAGTGATGCGTAAGAAAGCGGCTTCCTTACTCCAACACTTGCGTAACAGTCGGAGCAACAACCTGAGGATAATTGCTGATAGACCGGAATGCCCATCCAGTGTCTTGCTATAGATAGCTAGTCGACCGGAATGCCCCATCCAAAGACACTGGATGGGGGTTGCCCCATCCAGTGTCTCTGGATGTGTTTGCGTAAGAATATCTATAGCTAGTTGTAGCTATAGATATTCTTACGCAAACACAAAGTATTAGCAGGAAAAACTAAAATAAATAAATAAACTAATGGTGGTCACCAGGGTGGTTTTAGTGGGTAAGAATCCCTCACTCCCTGGTCTAACCCCCCGTAGACTGGCAGACTTTAGAAGGCTTTCGAAATAAAAAGATATAAAAATACCACGCAATCGAAATAAAAATTGTTTTCACAAAACAAAATAAACTGTGCAAATTATAACCAAACTGATATCCGAGGGAAGTGCAGAAACAAGCGTCCCCGTTGCTTCCGCATAATTAAATTTCAGTGTTTCAACTGAAATTCCATCTCCGTCGAGATTCCGCCAGTCGCGGCAGCTATTGTGTCCGATCGAAACTAAATAAAGCTAAAAATTAAAGACTTTATTTAAGACTCGGCTTGTGAAAGATAATGAAGGTAATTAGCTGGTTGTTTTGCTTCTTTTCGTCAAAACATTTTGTAAGGATTAGGTATATTAGAGTATGGATGATATGAAGAGGATAGCTAGATAATAAAGATAAAAATATTTATTCGGCAAGGAATAGGTACAAAAGTTGTTATGATACAATAAGTTTTCCGACATCACCCGCCTCTACAAGAGGCATACGAATATTCCTAGGTTCTTAGGCTAAAATAAATAATAGCTATATTATAGCGATTAATGTTAGTATTAACTAACACTAATAGGGATTAATGTCACTGATATAATTTAAACTTATTTATTTTTTATAGTATAAAGCTGAAAAGTTTGTTTGAACGCGCTAATCTCGGAGGAAATACGGGATCGAATTGAAAAAATAGTTTTGTATGGATAGTCCTTTTATCGAGGAAGGTTATAGGCTATATAACATCACGCTACGACCAATAGGAGTCGAGCAAAAAGGCAAAAAAGGCGGGACACCGCGGGGGCAGCTAGTATAAAATAATGCTAAAGAATTGTACACCATACATTTTCACAAAAAGTACTTACACCATATATTTGATGACGGCTCACTGCCGATGACATGTCGGAATGGAGCGATGTAGGGAAATTGCTGACTACAGCAAAAGTGCGGTCATTAACCCAAACATATGGCTACAAAAAAATTCAATTATAGTATTTTTTTTGGAAGAAATAAATTGTTTTTTCTTTCTTTTAAACAGCAAATGGGAAATCTGGATGCTATAAAATTAAATTTATAACTTATACTTACACTTAAAGCATTATTGGCTTTTTGTAAAAAATTCTCAGCAGCAGCTCGGAGTTTGGATTTGTGCCTGTAGCAATAGATAGGCCCCTATTAGATGGGAGCTTAAAGATAGCGGACAAACAGTTTGTCCGCTATCTGAATGTACAACCACAGTTACTGTGGTTGTACATTCAGTAAATACCGCCAATAATGCAATATTTGCTGCCTTGGTAAGTATGTGTATTTCGTCATGGTGGTACCTAAGTACTAAATGAATAATTTCCTATTCCCTCCTAAGCTATGATGGTAAACAAATTACTAAAAAAAGGAGAATTTTAACCTGCACACCGAGAACTCATTTTAAAGACTAAGAAGCCGTGTCCCACAATTGTCCCGCGTAGACTATGAACTAATTCCACTCATGCTGAGGTAAGACGCGTGATCGGTTTAACAATCGTGCCCGGAATTACTATTTTTATAGATCATTGTTTCAATTTACGAATGCGCTGTCTGACCCCCGCGAAAACGACATACAGTTTAAATTCAAACAACCCACGTGGATTTGTAAAAAATACGTTCGTGCAATTTGTAAGCAAAGACATAAAGCATACATAACAAACCATTACGCATAATATACCTACACCCTCAGTAGGTCTGTTTAGGTCCCATGTAATAGGAGGCCAGCCTATTGCTATTAACCAAACAGCCAAACCAGCACAAATCCAAACTCCGAGCTGCTACTGAGAATTTCATAGGAAAACCCTATAGCACTGCTCGACCTAGGAATCGAACCCAGGACCTCTAGCGTAGCAGTAAACAAAAAGCTACGTAATAATCACGGTTAGGAAATTCTAGTTGAATAGTTAAGAATTGCCTTTTAGCTAGCTCGGAACTACCTGCAAACTGAGCGTCTATGTAATCCTCTTAGCTCAAGTATTCCACTTGAATGTAGGTACTGCTCTAGGAATGTTAAAAGGAGGAGATGATATTTCATTAATGTTTTAATAAAGATACATTTATGTGGCGCAGTAGGCGCAATTCTAAAAAAAAAATATGTACGATTAATATCTGTGATAGTACCTAGTAACAAGGAATATTTGATTGCATACCTAAATAATCGAAAACAAATAACAGAAATTACTCAGATATGTTCTAAGGTGGCCAAAGAGCAAAAATACTCATCTCAGCCAAAAATAGCTAAATACGGAATACCACAAGGCAGTGTATTAGGACCATTATTATTTCTAATTTATATAAATGATCTTCCTAGATACGTCGAACACCCCATGGTATTATTTGCTGACGACAGCACTGTAATAATAAAATGTGAGGATCGCAATAAATATGAGTTCGAAATAAATAACACATTAAATATGATAATCCAGTGGTTAACGAATAACAACTTACAAATAAACCTGCAAAAAACCAAAATCATGCATTTTCAGCAGAGATCAAATGTTAGAGACATAAGTTTAAATTATCAAGGCGAAATAGTTGATTCAATTAATGTAACAAAATTTTTAGGTATATATCTCGACAATCAATTCTCGTGGAAAACACATTTAGATGAGCTCTGTAAAAAAATAAATAAATCAGCTTATGCTCTATATAAACTCACCAAAATAGTAAGTCGAGAAACTGTTCTGTGTGCATACCATGGAAATGTCGTATCCGTTCTGAGGTATGGCATTATATTCTGGGGAAATTCAGTTTCGAAGGATGCTATTTTTAAAGCCCAGAAAAGATGCATCAGAGCCATATGTGGTCTGGACACAACAACTAGTTGCCAGCCGTACTTTAAACATTTAAAATTGTTAACATTGCCTTCGCTGTACATATATGAAGTGAGTATCTTTGTTAGGATGAACACACATCTGTACAATATTGCACATAAAAGTTATTACAGAAAACTACGTGATAAGAATAAACTGGAGCTTGAGATTACGTACGGCGCTGGCACAGCACTACTGAGCAAGAGTTTTCTTTGTATGGCACAAAAAATCTTTAATAAATTGCCAGATGAAATTAAAAAATTAAATATAAACCAATTTAAAAAATGTATGCATAAGTTTTTAGTTGCGAAATGTTATTATACAATTAATGATTTCCTAATAGATACTATAGACATGAATAATTTTATTGTTATGTTCCACTAAATTTTGACTTGTGTACCTACTTACCTAAATATTTGCACGCCTTGTTGTGGCAAAATATAGAGATACCTACTAACCTCATTCTGTAACAACGTTCTATACTTACCTATATTTGCAAATAAAAATGATTTGATTTGATTTGATTTAGAATGATTAACTTAACGATTATTTTAAGCTAGCTGTTGCCCTCGGTTTAAATCGCATACCAAACGGAGAGAGACCTTGGAGAGGGTTTTTTTATAAAAAACCCTCTCCAAGGTCTAATCTATCTCTGTACCAAATTTCATCAAAATCGGTTCAGCAGTTTAGACTTGAAAGACACAGTGTTGCTTTTGCATTTATAATATTAGTAGGGATATTTTTTGAGGATATCATAATCATAGGTAGGTATTATTAAAAAATATATGTACATATTTTAAAAAATTGCTTATCATACTTAGGTCGTACCGCTATTAGAGATAAGCCATTGTACCCTTAGTTTACTTAATATAGAATATTGCTTGTTATCATGGTTACAATAAAGATTACAATCAAGATTATATTCTTAAGATTATTCTAGATCTTTAAGGCAAGAAAATATTCATCTTGGTCATAGACAATACTTGAGTAGGTATTGAATTTGATCTATGCAAAAGTAAGTTTCAAAATAATTTATTTAAAAACTTTATCATGCAAAGAATGGCCTTTTTGTCTACTTTCATAACTTTTAAGAATTTCCACATTTTTTAAAAGTATTTGATAAGAAAAACCAATGTAAAAATGTCTGTAGAACGAGCTCGAAATTTAAAAATCAGTGTTTTTTTATTATTAAAATGCAGAACATTGTAAAGCTATTATGTCGCAAAGTTATCTCGTTAAAGTATTTAATTAGAAATTTTAAGAATTTTCATCCCGAAAAGGTACCTACCCTTATTAGCTAATCTTCATTGTTTTAGAAAATATGTACCTATTTTATAATGATTGTTTTATACTATGAGAAACAATGAAAACGCTTAAAAGACCGTTCTTGGTGAAGTGGAAGGGGATGAGGGAGACCTTTGCTCAGCAAAGAGATCTTCTATCTAGCTATGTAGATAAAAAAAACATTAGGTAGGTACAGACGCCAGCAGGTCAAGCTATCCAAAACTGACAAATTTTCCCAATAGAAAATAAACCATTACTTTGTTGTATTAAAGTTGAAAATCTATGAAAGAAATTTGACAGTTTGTGGTAACTTGATGTGCTGACCTCTGTACATTACTTCATCATGATCCCATTACACTACAGTACCACAGTAGCTGCACGGATCTCCTCTCAGAATGAGAAAGGTTAGGCTTTAGTCCATTAAATTATTTAGTACATAAATATTAAATCCAATTCAAAGTACAACTATTAACTATTAAAACACAAAGTTTGAAACAACTGTCGTCTTGTTTATAGCGGGATAAATCAAGCAGCCCATCTATTACAGACATCGGAGACAGTAAAACAGTATAATTTATCACTATAAATTCTACATTTAATGACGGTTCTGGTACACACTACGAAAATCACCGCTATTGTGACGGAATACGGTCCAAAGTTTAGCTTGATGTGTCGCCGAGTGTTCTACTAAATGTCACACGCAAATAGTACTACGTTGTCATTGGTACCAATCATACTAAGTTTAGTCTACACCGGCTTTCATTTGCGACTTCAATGTACAGTCGCCAGCACGTCAACCTATCCAAAACTGTCAAATTCTCCCATTTGAACATGAACCTTATTGTGTTTAGATTAGAGATTGGGGTAACTTGATGTGCTCGCCTCTGTACTAAGACAAAAAGCAAGCATACGGTGATATGATAGTAGATACTAAGGAGCAACCGCGGCAAATAGACACCAGCAACATCCCTCGCGTGTGTCACATTGAAACCTCATTTGTTAAGCCTCATTTACCCAATAAAATCATTGGCTATATTTTTCTTCTAATCTGGAGTTCGGGACACAATAATATTGGCACATTATTGCTTGGCGGCAGATGGCAATATGGTGGCACAACCTAGACGAATTCAGCAACAGATTTCTACGATATGAAATTAACTAGATAACTACATATATGTATATGTATAGTAGTAAGCTGAATTGAATCTCGGTGAAAAACATAGGATAGGTTTTTCAACGAGATTTAAGCAATTCTGTGAACAATTATGTGGAAAATTATTGGCTAATATTAAACTTCCAGTTCTCAAATCTCGATTGCTCGGCTCTTTCAGCCGCGGCTTTGGAGACAGATTCTCTAATATTTCAAATCAATAACTGAAATGGATAGCTGCAGTAATACGATTTTTTCAATAACGATTCTCGCAATTTGATTTCAATATTCGGTAAATTGGAACAATAAAACTGTCTAATATATCCCCATCAATACGCCACTAAGCCGCCAAAGCTGGCGCGAGTGATTTACACAACCGCAGTACAGAGGGCACCACGTGCTAATGTCGCTATCAAAGCGCGCACGCTGATGACGTCACAAATCATATGACGCCATTTTGTAAACTCCGTCATTTTGTCACAAATAAATTATACATTCATGGTACCTACAGATTTTATTTATTGGCAGAGGATTATAATACAAAATTTATTTAATTTTATAAAAAACCTGGTTTCAAAAATGTACCTATAAGTAGTGGATTAACATGACAAAGCTGCAAAATGTATACCCTCTAAAGGAGAATAAAGTGGGAATTAGGATTCGGAAAATTAGTTTTTCACAACAAAAAAAGGAAATAGATTCTTTATCTATTTCCTTTTTTGAGTTGGCAGCTACGTGAAAGGATTACTTAAATAACGGCGCAAAGTGGTGGCAATTGGGGATAACATTTCAAAATATAGACAACCTTTATAAAAAAGGAAAGGAAAAAAATACTAAGTAATACTTACAGAGAAAGAAAGAAATAATACACACAATCCACACAAGACATCAGTTTCTGATGTCCTAAAATAACAATTCATTATCGAATTGTGGAAATTGCCATACCTATACTTACTCAAAATTTAAAATAGTTCATTACCTAGTTATTAACTCCCTTATACTTAGATCCTGGATCGACTACCAGGTCGAGCAATGTTATTGGTTTTTTTTTATGAAATTCATAATAGCAGTTTGGAGTTTGGATTTGTTCCCGGCTGATGGCAATAAGCTCACCCACTATTAGGTACATGGGACCTAAAAATACGGGCGGTGAGTGTACATTAGTACACCTCTCTCTCGTACAGGGTCGGTACCGCGCAAGTGACACCCCTGGTGTTACATTCCATTCTAGTCTACAGTACCTACCTAAGTATAGTCAAGTTTTGTAGACAAAGAAACATTTAAACACTTATCATGAAAATGGTGGGCCTATCAATATCACCTATAAGGTTTAGGAGCACGTACTTACAACTCACGCCTAGTTGAAGGTTGAATCTACAATGTTAATGCCAGTATCAATAGCTAAAAGCCGTATTTATATTCCGAAAGAGATTCTAGTGCGTTCGATACATATTTATAAAACTAAACATGTAGGTAACTAACACCGATACAAATATGCTGCGGTATATCTTGTGTCACGTCAATATTAAGTCAAGGAAATATATTTTCTATCCATTTGGTGAACCAATCAACGTAGATTAATTCAAAATAATTCCAAATTTAATTTTGATTGGTGGCAGGCGCTAACCACCTGGCTAGCATCATGAACCCATTTATTATCCCACTGCTGGGCACGGGTCTTCTCTCAGAATAAGATGGGCCAGGCTACAGTCCATCACGCTGGCCTAGTGCGGGTTAGCAGACTTCATAGGGACACTCAGGCATCGTGAGGAAACCTGGATGTGAAGTCTGCCAACCCGCATTAGGCCAGTGTGGTGGAATATAGCCTAATCCCTCTCATTCTGAGAGGAGACCCGTACTCAGCAGTGGGACAGACAACAGTATATGGGTTGTTGATGATGCTAAATGTGGTTCTTATGGCCCCTTGCTCTTCGTAAAAAATACCCCTGAATCTGTATACCTTGGTAATACAGTGAACAATACACATTTGTATCACAAAGCCTGCATGAGCACGGCGCCGTCGCACAGAGCGCAGCTGACACGAGCGTGCTTCGCTTTTTCAACGAACGTGACTCGCTTCTATTTTCAAATCTAGTGCTGATTTTTCCGGAACAACGTAGAGAGCGCTCGGTTCGGCATGATGTCTAAATACAGCCGTGTTTCTAGTGTTTTATGAAACCTAAGGGTTGGGTCTAATTCTAAAATTACCTACTTAAATAAATACATTAACGTGCATAAAACCGGCATAAAAATGAATAAGCCAATCTAATTAACTAAAACTAGTATTCAATTCACATTTCCGACTGATAATTTATTCAATGTCCGTACGTAACCAGCATTGGGATTTGTATGTGTTGATGTAGTTAATATAATAGTGATATAATTGGGACTAATGCCGAGAATTACTGGTGTAATGGAGTTAACGGATTAACTGCGAGATTATAACCGAACATTATTCTATTGTTAGTTTTGACTGCACGTTTGGAGTAGCGGTGTTTTGTGTTTTGGTGTTCAAACAATGTTAGATAATACCGAAATAAAAAAAACATTACATAACTTAACATAATATACCATCAAACCTATATTCCCCGAAGAGTTAAGCAGAGGTGTACCAATGTACACCGACATTCGCCGGTATTAGGACCCATGTAATAGGGGCGAGCCTATTGCCATTAACCTCGAGCCTGAGAATTTCATATAAAACACCGATAGGTAACACTGCTCGACCTGGGAATCCAACCAAGGACCACTAGAGTAATGCGGCAAAAAATAGTAAGTACTAGAATAGTAGTAGAGTTAGAATACACTCAGCTAGCTACATACTCTAGCTATGTAGATGTGACTGAGAACTGTCTAGCCAAAGAGAACTCAACACAAGAGGCGCTCGATTTGAAAATAGAACGTCCGAGACGAGTCTTTTAAAAAAAGAACGTGTCTATGTCAACGTGTGGCCTCCTTTGTACCCTGTTTTAAAACGACTACAGGAATCACTGACTGTATGCCTAATATAAAAGAGAATGGGTCTATTAACTGACTTAATTGTGTCTATCTGAAGCATTTTCGTATTTTATTATGCATTAAATAATGTTTTTAACATTGATTTAGTAAATACAAAAGAAGGTACAAGATCTAAAGTGACCTAAAATGTTTTTAATTAGAAAAAAAAACGCAAAAAGTAACTGTTTCCGCCCGGGATCGAACCGGGGGCCTTCTGCGTGTTAGGCAGATGTGATAACCGCTACACCACGGAAACTATATCTAGCGGGCTGAAATTATATATCGTTATCGGTGTATCTACATAAAGTACCTACCGTGATACTAATGTCTTACTTTATCAGTTACCTACCAATAAACATAAATATTATCAATATTATTATTTAACACCAAAATTCTCACACAAATGATTGCGTTTTAATACTTCAAAATCAAGATGCCCCGTAGGTACCGTAAAAAACAATATGAATAATAAAATCACAGGTTGCGGAGGTCTGATGGCAGTCGCTTCGTGTAAAATACTGATATTCAGCCGTATCAGGTTAGACTGGAAGCCGACCCCAATATAGTTGTGAAAAGGCTCGGAGAAAGAAAGGCAAAGCTATTCATATTTCGGGCTTATTCATAGAATTTAATACAAATACAACTCTCAAAACCAGATTGTTAACATATGTGCGACTTTCATAGATTTAATTAAACTTGCTTTAGTTAACTAACTTGTGGGCTGCGGTTTATATTTTAATGTTAAGAGACTATTGTTACGTTTAACTCTGTGCGGTAACTTCATACCAACGTTTAGTAAAGGACTTAATATTTTTAGTACAATATTGTAGGGAACAACAACAAATACTTATATAGTATTAATATCTTAACTAAATAACAATATGTTGTAGGTATATGTATTTATACAGGCTGTTACAAAACTACCCGTGAAGCCGAAAGGAGGTTATATGGGGCCTTATAACGAGTCCATTCACAATATTTAAGAACCGTAGTAACGCTGTATAACATACCACATAAAAAAGAAAACAACAACATTTATGAATGAAAAATAGAAAAACTATTAAAGTAGACAATTATTAGGTAAAATAGGTACGTAGGCCTTTCTGTTAAATCTGATCTGGTTCCCTGACATGACAGCTGTCAAAATTTTTGGCTTTGATAATTAATTATATTTTTACGGGGTATTTTGTAGCACGTTGTATATTCTTTATTGCATACCAAGTTATAAATGTATATGCAAAGCATATTGCAATTGAAGACCTGCAATGGGTGGCCTTATCGTGATCTGCGATTTCTTCCAGGCTACCTTTAGGTGAACACAACTGCACTGGACAAAACTACCGTTGTTTTGTTTATACTATTTAGGTGGCAAACAAGCCTACGGCCCACCTGATGGTAAGCGGTTACCGTAGCCTATAGACGCTTGTAATACCAGGGCTATCACTCGCGTTCCTCAAAGACGATAGTTGGTTTGGCAGTATAAGGGCACTGTCAACACAACGTTTCCTCGTGGAGTTACGAGTACGTAGTATTTACTTTATTTATTTATTAAATCTACTCACATGACATATTGATAATAATGTATCTTTTATCAACATAATTATTTACTAATATACAGCAGCTTATTCATGTATTGTTTCTGAATGTGTTCTTGTGGGTTGTCGCCATCAATGGTAGCACGAGGGTGTCGCTGAAAATCATAGCGTTGTTGGCATTCCCATTAGTGCTAACAACTTCAAAGCTGAGCGATAGCCTATTTCACCTCATACGAGTGACACACAACTGCTCCACATTACTAATCCAATCTCTTTAATATTATCTTCCATTATAATCTAAATTTGAAATTGTTAGCTTTGTTGACATATAATATTGTTTTTCTAATTTTCTTCTTTTATGCACGTATAAAAGTGCATTCTGTTGTCACTGTCAGTGTCATAACGTTGTGTGACATTGGAACAGTGCTGCCAGGTTAAAATTGATATTTATGCAAAGTTTTATTTTATTAATCTTATTGTGTGATACTGTATAATTATCTGCCTTTGTGTGTCCTTGGTTGAGGGAATAAATATGTTTTATTTTCTTTCTTTCTTTTCTTTCTTAGGGTACAAACAAGAAAAATGAAAAATTCGCCGGTATGTTTAGGTCCCATGTCATGGAATGGTCAGCCTTATTGCCAATAGACGGGCACAAATCCCAAATTTTCATAGAAAATCCCAACAACACTTTGCTCGACCTCGGGACTTAATCGTCAACTGGCGAGCGCGAATCTCGCGAGCGCGCGCGAGTTGGCACTTTTCGATTTTGCCTACTTTTTTTGTCGTCAACTCGCGCGTCTATATAATTTGATGTTTTAATGTATAGTCAGCTACAAAAACGTTATAACAAATTTAATTTAGTTAGGTACTTACCTACTATAAATGTATAAGAAACTTTATGAAATTTGATTTTTAAAATAAAACAAAATATACATCGTTTTGAAATCAGTTTATTATAAATCAACAGGACAAAATATAAATTATTAGTAGTATTTCCCTTACTAATTATCAACAATATCACATTGATTTGAGAATTTGGCTTATTATCTTATTATCTAGTATGTAAATTGTAAAAAACTAAGTAAATAAAATAGAAACAACGAAAACACTCCCCTCACATACTCGTATACTGAATATTGGTAAGTATAAAATAGTAAAGCTAAACATAGTAATTGACAACAAACTGACTTATTATTGCTCCCTAATAAAATCAATCTTAGGAACCAGAAGAAGATAATTATTATCAGACTTTATACTTAAAGAAGTCTAATATAACTGCAAAATGTAAAGAAACTTGTGCTATTGACGAGCACATTACCAACACTGTTAACGAATTTATCCATGGGGTTATAAATATTGACTTATGTATCGAACTTTTGATCTTGTGATTTTTGATTTAATTTAGCATAGTCTGTTTATTTTAACGTTTGCTATAAAAATCATTTATAACAAACCATGATCTGTGATTGTATAGTCTGTGATTAGTTTTATTAGTACTGTAGGTCGTCAGTAATAACTTAGCCAATTGATGAATCTACTTATTGATAGTGTTTAGCGTTTTTTGTAAAAATCATTTACAACCATATGTGATCTGTGATTTTATAGTTTCTAAGACTCTTTCTATGGTTCCTAAGATTGATTTTATTAGGGAGCAATAATAAGTCAGTTTGTTGTCAATTACTATGTTTAGCTTTACTATTTTATACTTACCAATATTCAGTATACGAGTATGTGAGGGGAGTGTTTTCGTTGTTTCTATTTTATTTACTTAGTTTTTTACAATTTACATACTAGATAATAAGATAATAAGCCAAATTCTCAAATCAATGTGATATTGTTGATAATTAGTAAGGGAAATACTACTAATAATTTATATTTTGTCCTGTTGATTTATAATAAACTGATTTCAAAACGATGTATATTTTGTTTTATTTTAAAAATCAAATTTCATAAAGTTTCTTATACATTTATAGTAGGTAAGTACCTAACTAAATTAAATTTGTTATAACGTTTTTGTAGCTGACTATACATTAAAACATCAAATTATATAGACGCGCGAGTTGACGACAAAAAAAGTAGGCAAAATCGAAAAGTGCCAACTCGCGCGCGCTCGCGAGATTCGCGCTCGCCAGTTGACGATTAAGTCGACCTCGGAATTGAACCTAGGACCTGTGGGATATCTATCGCGCTTACTGGATACTCCACTAGGATAATGACGCAGCGTTTGTAGCAATACTTTACCAAATTGCCTATTAGGCACCTGTGTAGAACTACCAGGGAAATGCTCTATCAACATTCAACAGGTCTACAAAAACTGGCACACATTCCACTAACATCCAAAAAACGTTTGGAAACTCATCAAAACCCTCCACATCACACGGGGATAGATTAAAAATCGCAATCCAGTCGCATTTAAAATTGACTTTATTGACTACAAAAGCGGATAGTGTTAGGTCTTTAACACAAAATGGCCTACCCCAGTTTTTTCGTATTCTCATCTAATGTAAATACTTAGTACAAATTATTATATTTTAAATAGGTATCTATGTCAATTTTATAATTGATCATTCATAGTTGGGTCCTTAGTCGTTTCTCACCGCGAGCGGTTCTAGTTAGAGAAAAAAAGACTCGTTAAATTATTTGTCCTATGACCTTCCCTAGGAATTCCGGATGATTTTTCGCCATCTATTTCAGTCACCCGCTGCCTGGACGGAGCGCCGTCCGTGTCGTGTCCGGTGACCGTCCGTGAACGGTTATGGAAAGACCTTCGGATCTCGTTTGTCCACCTTGTGGGACTGCGGCCTCTTTATCTTCTCCTTTCTACTTTGCCAGTGACAAACAGTTTTTCTAGATTATGTATGTAAATACAAAATCTTGATACCAATAGTCTTAGGGTTAGTCCACTTTGCGCCGACCATGATGGTCTGAATCCCCGATGCTAAAACAAAAGGAGCGATGTCCGTAATACGGCTGCACAAAGAAGAACTATCAGACACCTCGAAGGCTTTATTCCAGTTCAATTAATCGTGGCAGCAAATGAAGTTGGTCGCCTCCTTCGTAGGTATTTTTAATTAAAGCAAGCCTCGCCGCCCACTAAGCGCTTTAGGGTTAGGTTTAAGCGAAGAGATATAGTGAGCAGACAAATCAAAAATATTTTTGCTGGTTTAAAGTTTGGTAAAAGAAATCCTTGGGTATTTTTCAACTTATTCAAAACGTTTCTCAACAAATTATAGGAATTCCAACTGAATGATTATTTACCAATACTTATTAAGATATTTCTTTTAGAAAATGTTTATAACATTATGAGTGGACAAAGTATTTGGCCAAGACGTAATTTTATCTTTTGTCGGTGGTGAAAAGTAAGAAAGAAAAAGTAAACCTTTGAGTAAACTCCGCCGACGCGACTTCAGCATTGTCGCTTATCGCTTCCGCTCGGCCACATGAATCGCGTCTCCCATAACTTAAGACAATCTTATACCTGCTCTAATGGGATAAAGTTTTATGGGCGGAAAAACTCCTTCAATGGCGCGTTATAGGATCATATGCAGGTGAACAGGAATGCTGCGCAATGCCTTCACGTTCAGCGCTCAGAAGTTCGCACAACTATTTGGATTAAAAATGATTAATTAATGTCGTTCAAGTGAACTTGAAAGTTGAATGTTCAAAACTTTTTAAATGTATTTTGAAGGGGTACGGCTTCGTTTTAGTATGCTCAGCTCAGCTTTATACATAAGGCGACATTTCAAAATATATCCCTTATAGCTTTGCGATAATGGTGATTTTTGCACAGGTTGAAATCATGGTCAAAAAAGTGCCATCATAATGTTCCACCTGATTACGAGGAACTCGCAAAATAGAACAACATTTTATGTAAATTATAGATGTTAATTTACGCATCTCAAAATGCCAAGGTAAAATGTTAAAGGTTTTAATAAAAACATGTCTCAAAACAGCCCACATTTTCCAACATCGTAACTGAAACTCAAAGAGCAAACACGTGGATCTCCGTGCTCTATATTCGTGTATAAATTAGCAACAGAACGAGTAAAAAAGTATAACCACTGGCAACTACGACACGTGCCTAACGAACTGACTTCAAGAGAGATGCAACTTCATAGACTATTCAATAGGTTTTCTTTTTCTACAGCGCGATTTCGATACCAATTTTGTGACATTTTTTTATAAATCGTTTTTGCAATTATATAATGACATTTCATTTTTTTTATATCTTGGACAATTTTACACAGGACCATCTAGTCCCAAACTAAGCAGAGCTTGTACTATGGGTACCAAACAATACTTATATACTTTTATTTTGTAAATAATACATATGAAGCACCCATAATTAAAGAACAGCTTTTTCCTTAAAACTTAAGGATTAAAATTGAGTCCATGAATGTTTGTTAACTAATCCCATTCCTTAACATAAACGGATATCCCGTACTAATCCGTAATTATGCACCAATTAATTCAACTATAATACTCGAGTGAATCACACCACGTCACTTGTTGAATAATAGCCTAATTATTGCATTGGCGGGTATTGGATTGTTACTTAAGTAATTATAGCTTCTAATTACATTATTGTAATCAAAGATTCATTGTTATATGTTTGAGACCATCGTGCAAACGAGAAAATCATTAATAAACTACATGATCGTGTAATGCTCATAACAAGTAGGTACCTATCAAGATTACTGTCGAATAACGCGATATTCTATCTGTGTATGTAGATATACTTACACCATACACTGTAGAGATCTTACATATGCGCCAAATGCATGCAAAACTTCAATTAATTAATGGTGTAAACAGACCAAAATGTAACCGAGATACGTGCTGTGAACACGGCGGAATATCTTTTCAAATTCAATATATTTTAGTAATAAAAAGACATAAAAAAGACGAGTTAAGAAAGCCCATAGTGGAAGTAATTCCACTCAAATTGGAGCTGCCCGACTGGGGAAGTACCTCGCCTTGCAGAAAATCGAAGTAAAATAACACTGCTTTGAGCTGTGTTGTGTTTCTTACGGTGAGCAAGGTTGTCAGTGCTCCACGAGGAAACGTTGTGTTGGCAGTGAGGGGACTTTGACCCTTATACTGCCAACCCAACTATTCCTCTTTCAATACAGGGTCGGCAACGCGCAAGTGATACTCGTGGTTTTGCAAGCGTCTATCTATAGGCTACGGTAACCGCTTACTATCAGGTGGGCCGTATGCCTGTTTGCTACTTTAGTAGAATTAAAAAAAAAGAGCTGTTTAGACTAAAACTTTACTAATGCAGATTGCACTATTAGTATATTGTAGTAGTAATGGTATCGTGACTATAATATCTAAAACAATCCCTCCAACGTCAGTCAGCCAGTGAACAATCAATACATATGTCTACATAAAAACAACACCGCAAAAATTCAATACTTCAAAATTGAAAACCAGTCGTGGCCGACAAGGTATTAAACTTTCAATCAATTTGTTCCCGGCGATTGGCGGGGGCCACCAGTGGCGTCTAACCGCTCCGCTTAGCGGACTTTTTGCGAAATATTCAGTTTAATTAATCCCCCTTTTTAAATCCCGATATGAAATGTTTTGATAACGGGTATAGACATGTTTTGATCAAATGGGTAGAACATCCTATCAGAATACCAGCGCTGTGGCATTGTTCTCTCAATATCGCAGCATTTTGCTGAGATGGCGTCCTTTTTGGCCTCGTACAGGGCTGCTGTAGTAAATGGGTTTTGAATGTAATGTAGTCTTGATCTCTGAGCGTGTCAAATGAAGTTTCTTTATTTCTTTCTTAAAATGGACAGTAGTTCAGGGGAGAAGGTCAATTGCTTTGAATTACATCTTTGAAAGAATAACAAGGAAATATTTAGCAGCCGTTTCCCGTAATTTTTCTAGAACATTTCCAACAATCTCTAGAGCATAAGTTTCAAGCGATATGAGTTTGATCTATAAAATAAAAAGTATATTCATACAAAGTAATGTAGATATAGTATAGATAAATTTTTTTATAGTATCTAACTATGCTTTGTATCTAAGTAGTAATTTAAGAGGCCCTGAGTTCGATTCCCAGGTCGAGCAAAACATGGCATCTCGGAATTTGGATTTGTGCCTTGTTAGTGGCACTGGCAACAGGCTCGTCTCTATTACCTGGGACCTAAACATATCGACGCACTTTAGGAAGAGGTGTACCAATGTACACCCACAGGTTGTCCCCTTCGGGGAATACAGTGGTAGTGGTAACTTATGTTGTCAAAACAAATATTTTTTATTTCGTTCAACGTCTAAACAGACATTGTTTGACCTAACAATTAAAAGGTCTAAACCAATGTAAATTTGAATTAAAATCTTTGATAAGCCGCTAATCCACTCCCAAGCGGTTTTGCACGTTAACTGCGGGCTATTTACTTTTGAAATATTTAAACTTGGTATTTGTGTTTGACTGGTAACAAGTAAATAAAACCTTTTGTTACCAAAAAGTTTTTAGTACTTGTTTACGGAAAATCACTTATGAACAGATATTCTACCATCTGGGGAGGCGGGGAAGCGGGGCAGGGTATGTCAGACTCTTACCGACTGAAAACCGCACTTGTCTATACCTGTCCTATAGTCAAGGCCACGGGATCCGCGAAATTCGCCACGACCATGACAGGAGACCGACATACTCTGCCACCTCCCCGGGTGGCGAAGGATCAATGATGATTTTCCGTACTATAAAAAAAAAGGAAATAAAAAAGGGTCTGTGGGGCTGCTACCAGCTAAAAAAAAAATAACGCTACCAGCTAAAAACCACACTTGCCTTCCCTTACCTCATAGTCACGACCATGAGATTCGTGACATTCACCAGTATGAAAGTTTTTACTAGCTAAACTCACCCTGATCACTCTAATGCTGTACAACGCCAATGCAGTGGGTCATTAATGAACTTTTAAAAAAACAACCAAAAATTTAGATAAATGTTGCATCGGCGATAGTAGGACCTCTGTGCTGCATCGTTAAGTTCATTGCATATTCATGACGCGTGTTTTGCACAACAAAATGGCCGCTCGTCGTTATCGTATGCGATTTTCTATTCCCATGCAATAGCGCGGATTTTTTGTTATCCAAATTAAAGTAATGCCGTGCGATTTATTTTGGTAGTTCTAAAAGTATTAGGCTATTGTAATTTATTGTAGATAAACTCAGCTTATCTACAATAAATACTATTTTCTATTATCAGCTTATTAAGCTGTCAGTGTCCGGCATCGCCTCGATGAATTTCAGTGGATGTTAAAAAAAAAGTTCATTGTAATTTAAAACCGTGCCGTGACAATTAAGTAAACAACAAAAAAATCAGGCAAACCGGTCAAGCGAAAGATGGCGTGCGTGATGAACTTGATTGCTTTTTGTTTTGTTGTAGGTTTTTAAGAGAAGTACGGCATAGTTGGAGTAATTCCACTCAAACTATAGCTGCCCAACTGGGGAAGTAGGTACCTCCGCTTTGCAGAAAATTGAAGTGAAATAACACTGCTTTTAGCTGTGTTGTGTTCCTTACAGTGAGCAAGGTAGGCAGTGCTCCGCGAGAAAACGTTGTGTTGGCTGTGGGGGGACTTTCACCCTTATACTGCCAACCCAACTATTCCTCTTTCACAGGGTCGACAACGCGCGGGTGATTGACCGCTGGTGTTGCAAACATCTGTGGGCTGCGGTAGCCGCTTGCCATCAGATGGGCCTTACGCTTGTTTGCCACCTTGATGGTATAAAAAAATGTAGCCAGCAAGGTTTGCAGTGGCTAGCAGTGGCGATAACTGATAAATGCAATTAGTTTCCCACCGGCTTCCTTTTGAACATCATCCCATATACTGTCCCACTGCCGGGCACGGGTCTCCTCTCACGGAGTGAGAGGGATTAAGCTATAGATAGTCCACCATGCTGGCTTAGTGAACTTGGCAGACTTCATACGACGTCGAGAAAATCTCTAAGGCGTGCAGGTTTCCTCACGATGTTTTCCTTCACCGTTTAAGCGAGTGATAATTAATTATTAATATGTACATGATTTCAAAAAATCAGAGGTGCGTGTCTTGGATTCGAAGTCGAGACCTTCGACTTAACAGTCCATTGGTACCACAAGGCTGCTTTTGAACAGTCATCATTTATGTTTACTATTGCTGAATGACAATGTAAGCATTTCTGATCCGGCTAAAACTGACCCCTCAGAAGGCCTTTACCCAGTACGACACAAAAGAGGAAAAATAACGTTTTTCCTTCATATGTACTCGTACGAGGTGTTTACGTCTGGACAGGAACATTAATTTTATCCCTACTCATCCTTTCAAATAAACTAAATGTATGTTCCAGACGTTCACGTATCTCGGTTTTGCAGACCTAAATATATGTATTTATTTATACATATACCAGTCTAAGTACGTCCAGAAATGAACTGGGAAGTTTAATGTAATTATTTTTAAGCACGGAACTGGCAAAGGAAATATTTATTTAGGCTGTACTTATTTCAAATTTGTACAATGAAAGGTATATCAAGTTACCACAAACTGTCAAATTTTTTCATTCCATTTTTAACTTAAGGATCAACATTTTAAGGATTAAAATTATTTGGAAAAATTTGACAGTTTTTTATAACCTTATATGTGCTGTTGACTGTACCTAATGTATCGATACATAAAAGTGTTATGTAGTAGACAAAATAATACCTACATAAATCTCCTAATAAGACATAAGCCGAACTGAAGATATAAGCTGACTGTCAAGTCGAAGGTCTCAAGTTCGAAGCCGAGGCACGCACTTCTTGACTTTTCGAAATCATGTTTGTATTTATAATTAATCACTCGCTTAAACGGTGAAGGAAAAAAACATGAGGAATGCTGCATACCACGATGACTATTCTCGACGGTGGTGTGAAGTCTGCCAACCCGCATTTGGCCAGCGTGGTGGGCTATAGCCTAAACCCTCTCATACTGAGAGAAGACTCGTGCCCGGCAGTGGGACAGTATATGGGTTGATGATGAAATCTCCTATTACGTGTAGGCAGAAATGTTGTGAGGGTAAACAAGGGTCGTTCTTGTCAAATACTGATATTTAGACCGGAAGCCAGCTCAACATAGTAGGTAAAAGTCTATCATGTTAACGATCATGATAAGGTGGTTTTATTATGTTTAAAAAATAACCTGGATTATCTACCAAATGATACTTCCTTTATATCGTTATTTTAACGAAGGAAAAATTCGATTGCGGGCAGGAATCGAACCAGCATCTTCTGGTTAGGTACACCAGACGGTATGATCACTAAGCCACCGCAGGTCCCACCCGCCAGGTCGAAATTTGCCTACACATTCTGAATTTACGTTTTTATGGTGACGTCAACACCTATTGAAAAGCAATGTGTTTCTTTCTCAACCGACATGACTTACTTTACGGTTAGTTTGATGTCGAATGAGTCTGAGTCAGATTGAATCTTAACTATTAACCATCTTTTCGTAGAATAAATCGCTAAAATAACTTAAAAATCTTAGCATGGAAAATGACAGAAAATACAAAAAGATAGTTCCTTTATATCGTTAAGAATCGAAGGAAAATTGGCGAGAATCACTATTATACGATTTCAAAACAAACAAAGGTTAGTCGAAAGTTTTCACACAACTGTGTTCAGTAGACGTGAAGAAAATTGCGCTTTATGTGCTTTTAATTAAACTTTGACCGCCATTTTGGTTTCATATCGCCACGTACCTGAAACAATAGAAAATTTTATAAGTTCAAGCCACAGTGGTCAAATTTGACCTTTTTAAGTTCATTTATTTTATTATTTATTTATTTCAGGCAAGAAGGCCTGTTTAAATATACATACATAATATAAAATATATAAAACATTAATAAAACTATCACTATTTCACACGTAAATTCGTCGTGTCAGTTGTGTTACGCGGTGGTAGGTATCCGGCCTCGAAATCGTCGGAACAATACACCTTTCGGCCAAAACTCCCTTCATGAAGTTTAAATGTTATAGATAAACTGCTTCGTTAGTCTAGTGGTCCTAACCAGAACTGGTACGCTAAAGGTTCGATTCCCAGGTCGAGCAAAGTGTTATTGGGTTTTTCTATTGAATTCTCAGTGTAATCTCAAAGATTGAAAACTGATAATATTACAATATTTTTTGAAAACATAAAGTGTCTATAAATTTATACGTGAAGGGTATACCTTATAATTATATACATACATCAGTGTGAGGTTTGGCATAGTTAAAGTTTATATGGAGAAGGAGTGCATAAAGCAAAAATGTATACATCATATTTTTGTGTAAAATATACATTAAATTAAATAAAACGTCATTTTACGTTCATGCTGTAAATGTAAAACACATAATTTGAATATGTCAATTGTTTTTTTTAAATAGACTGACAAAAGAGTTTTACACCCACAGTTCGCCGCTATTTTAGGCCCCATATAATTGGGGGCGATCCTATCGCCATTAACCGGGCACAAATTAAAAATCCGAAATGCTACTAAAATCACAGAAAACCCCAATAACACATTGCTCGACCTTGAATGTTGTAGCAGTCGTGCTTATGAAAATATTTAGTTTCTACTTGTTTATTCTAATTATTGAAGTTGCTTTCAGTACATACTGTGGGATACCCCACAGTACTTTCCACTTTATTATTTCCTCAAAGCAAAATATTTAAAAAAGTCGAATATACATTAACAATGGCCAACTAGCACAGCATACCGATGATTCAGTCACAGCGGAAAATTCCCAAGATTTATTAAAAATAATAATAAATAACCATGAATGGTGGAGTCTTAAAAAGATATGATTTACCAAAGTTTCACACTTTTAAAATAAAAATACTTTTTACGGAGCTTTTTTTACGTTCATGGACGGCGCAAAGGGTCCGTCGGGATTAGTTATAATCAATATAACGCGATAAAATACGTAAAAAGTAGTTTTATTTCAATCCCTAATATTCGCGTAAGTGTCAGAATTCAATATTTCACACTGTTCTTAAGAATCACAGCATATCGTAAGCATTCAGATGGAACACAGAATGGAATGAGTGGCACTAGCCGAATTCATTTACATTCAGCAAAACCTGTAAATCTTCTTGGCACTGCTGTCGTCGTCACTTACCGCACCGACGTACGGGCCATGAAACCAGCGGGCAAATACTGTGTCGTGTTACTGAAAATGTACATCGAAAAAAACTCCATCAGGCCTGTACTCTCCGCAGGGTCAGGCAGAGATGTACACCCACAATTCGCCGGTCTGTTCCGGACCCACGTAATAGGGACGGAGCCTATTGCCATTATGATAATAATAACTGCCGCTACCAGCGACATTTTCAACGAGTAAAGGTTTTTTCTATAGAATTCTCAAATTCTATAGAAAAAACCTTTGCTCGTTGAAAATGTAAACACATGCATTGTATAAAAATCGTGTATAACTTTAATCACTACACATTAAAATATTATTATGACGTATGAACATAGACTCACATTCAGTTTCTTCCTAACCCCATGGGAAAAGGCGTATGCATGTATGTAGCATATTTTTTTATATGTATGTATTTACATATAAAAAAACTTTACCTATATTAGCTAAGTTCTTAAAACAGCAAAATCATTTTTGAGTAAGCACATTATAAAACTAATCGGAATAAATCAGCCTTCAGAATATAAAATCCGTACTGAATTAGGTTAATCCGTTTAAGAGTTACGATTACACATAGTTGAACAGTACAGATAGTCAATATAAACAAAAATGCCTTTAAAACTATAGACTGAAATTTGATATTTAATATTTTTAGTTTTTTATTGCAGTGAAAATAAATTTTCACATTAAACCCATGTCGAAAATTTTATAGAAAGCTGTTAATAAAATTGAGGTTGATCGCTCCAAATTTTCAGTTCATTAAGTCAATCAATCACAGTTAAATACGCGTTATATAAGTTATTTGGACAAATTGTTTGTTCGTTATAATTAAACTTTGTGCAATTTCTTGGTCACTATGAAGCAATTAAAAATTTTAATGTATAACTAACTTTTGTAAATAACGCTACGCTAGTCCTGGGGTTGATTCCCAGGTCGAGTGAAGTGTTATTGGGTTTTTCTGTGAAATTATAAATAGCAGGTCGATTTATGCCCGGTAACATGGGACCTAAAGTTATCGGCGAACTGTGGTACAGACGCCAGCAGGTCAAGCTAGCCAAAACTGACAAATTTTCTTTAATTGAAAATGAACCTTATATCACTTAATGTTCAAGTTGAGAATCTATCAAAGAAATTGGGCAGATTGGGGTAGCTTGATGTGCTTGCCTCTGTACATTAGTGTACAACTCTGCCTAACCCTTCGGGGAATACAGGCGTGATGGTATGTTGTATGTATCTCCGTCTATCTTACCCAACAAGCTCTGCGCATAGTAGAACAATGGTGCAGGGAATTTGACTTATCAGTGACCAAAACTGAGCTAGTCATGTTTACCCAAAAACAAACGCTAGGACCATACCGCCTACCGAAGCTGTTCAACACCGAGCTCCAGCTGTCCACGGAAGTCAAGTATCTTGGTCTCATCCTGGACAGCAAACTCAAATGGAATAACCACATTGACGCTAAACTGAACAGGGCAAGCATCACGTGCTCAGTCCGTTAAGAACAAACTACAGCGTTTTCAGAGACTGGCATGTCTGGCAACCACTGGCTGTATGAAAACTACTCCCACTGCAGCATTAGAAGTAATGCTAGACCTGCCACCGCTACATCTGTTTATACAACAGGAGGCGACAATGGCAGCAATGCGTCTCAAGACGCTGGCATTATGGAAAAGCAACGGAACGCAACACACAACCATTATAGACGAATTTCAGAATGAATATCCAATCTCGGGATCGTTTAATGATCGCATCCAAAAGGAGTTCATATTTGATAAGAAATACAAGATCCAACTCTGGGAGGACCGTCGCGGTGAGGGCGTAAATCCCTCCGAGCTCAATATATTCACAGATGGATCCAAAACAAGTACAGGCACCGGATGCGGAACCTTCTCAGAAGATCTGAATATTCGAATGTCGACTCCACTAGGCTACCATAACACAGTGTTCCAAGCAGAATGCATGGGTATCTTAATGGCAGCAACGGCCATTACAGCAAGGGAGGTAAAGGACTACTCCATTAGGGTACTCTCAGACACCATGGCAGTCCTACAAGCCCTTAACAGCTACATGACAAATACTGGGCTAATATACGAATGCCACCAAAGGTTAAATCAGGTAGGTGCTCAAAACAGAGTAACCATACTATGGATCAAAGGACACAGCGATTCCCGCGGAAATGACGCAGCAGACGAACTCGCCAGAAGGGGATCCGCCACGGATGCCGTGGGTCCCGAACCCATAGTACCCCTCCCCTTCGGCCAGATACGCACCCTGGTGAGACAACGCACTAGAAAAAGGCACAACACATACTGGATAAACCACGGCGAGTGCCGGCAAGCCAAGGAGGCTCTCCCTGCCATTGACGGCCGAATCACTAAGCAGCTACTACGACTCTGTTATAGGAGTCACAGACAGCCCCCTCTGCAGAGGCTGCCTGGAGGAAGACGAGACAGCGGCCCACATGCTTCTGCACTGTCCTGTGGTCGCTACATACAGGGCAAAGTACCTCGGTAACCCGAGCACTCTCCGAGAAGCTGTCAGCAACATTAAACGCCTGGCGGCTTTTCTCGAAGAGTTAGGGTGGTTTGTATGAACCACATATTCCGACCCGCACGCAAAATACGCGCTTTGTCGTGGATTTGCGGAATCAAAGCAGCCCGCTATACCATACCATACCATGTATCTCCGTAAAATTGTAAATACCGTTATATTATAATCTATCTCGCGGGACTGCTTGCAATTTAATGCAATATTTTTCTTTTAATTTTACGGTGACTTAAATATTTTAAAAATTAAAAATCATTTTTCAATTTACGCAAAGCTCGCATTTTTCGCGGCTCCACCCAAATTGTTTATATCCTTGCTTCTGCAAGTTCTTGCGATCCAAAATTTATGTGCGACGTCAGTCCCTATTTCATCGTCTTAAGACCTAAAATCGTATGTCATGTGCAAGTCTGCAGCCTTGTTTACTAATATCTGCACTGAATTAGCGCCAGAGTTCAGTTGGCGAATTTCTGAGTGGTTATTCATGAATGTTGCAGTAAGCGGAAAAGCGTGGTAAATCGTGGGGAACGCACCAAATAATGAGGAAAGTTTCAGGCCATTGTTAATGCTTATAAGTGCTCGAAATGTGCAATGTTCGAGCAGAGTGATTAACGAAATTCCGACGGCGTTTGAATGTTGCATATTTATGAAGTTTGTTGTTTTACGCGAGGAGTAAGTATGTTGATGCTGGATTTGTGGGTGATTTGCATGTTGCTGCAAGTATATCTACTGATTTAATTATGTTCTAAGTGTACTAGATGGAATGTCGATCAATAATTAATTCCATTCGTATTTTCACGAAGTGTAAGTAAGCATACCAATAACTTTAAATCTTAATCCACGTCACAAAGATAAACTTGTATTTCCATAACATTTCACTTTAAAAAATACTTATTATCTGTTAAACATATGTACAATAAATAAGAGAGATTTTTTAATAAAAATATAACATACAAATATAATTTAAGAAACATCAAGATCTCTCTTCAAAAAACCAGCTCACGAAAAACTAGATCTTTTCGTTTGACTATTCTAAGAGTTTACTGAACAACAAACTACCCCTTAATTAGCTTACAACAGCTACAATACACCGCGAAGACGGCACAAACTTCTGAACCCTACTAATTACAAGTTAGACCACGTTTTCTTGTCTAATCACAGCCGGCCCTTAATTGAAACTTATTTAATAAAAACCACTGCACAGACGCGGCGCGTGCAGTTTAAAATGGCGGATTTTTTCTACATTTTGGGATAGTAGACTTTGGAGTTATCTCTTCCGAGCCTTTTCCCAACTAATGAGTCTAACCAGATGCGGCTGAATATCAGTATTTTACACGAAGCGACTGCCATCAGACTTACGCAACCCACTTTCTGTGCAATACCGATATCCTGAAGATAGAATGGTTGTCAGGCTTTTTGGGCTTGTAATGTACTAACGATTGTTATAGGTGTTCGTATGACAACTGGGACCGACGGCTTTACGTGTTCTCCTAGGCATGGAGGGATCTCGATGTTTTAAGAATGGTCACCCATCCACCGACTAACCGCGGCTAGCGCAGCTTAACCTTACAAAGCGGTTAATCAGCGTAGTTATTACGTAGCTAACGAGCCCCTCGACTTGGGAGTGCTATTTTTAAATGTGTAATTTCATTTACATATTGAATAATTTCGGTAAATGATTTTAAAAAACAAAACACTAGACTGATTAGTAATTTCGCACTTAACTGTCAGTCAGTAGGTAAATAAAGCCTTCTTATTTATTTAAGATATTGTTACATTAATATGGATATTGTAATACCTTTTATTTTTAAATGGTGCCAACACACATTAGTATCAATTAATGTGTGTTGTCTCTCTAATAAAAAAAAAACACTTTTTCATATACATAGAATAGAATAGAACCAATAATGTTTTCGCTAAAGATATGGTTTTATAAAACTATTACATTTTTGGGAGGTACACAGACATCTTGCCTATAGTAGGAATGAGAAAATGACATACTTATTTGGATTAGATTCGTCTGAACATTTCTTAAGATGATATTTTAGGGTATGTAGATACAAAAAAAATCTATTGCTTTCGGTTCTTCCGTGGCTATCAATTATTTAGTCATTGGGAGAGCTATGTTCATAAAAAAAATATCGTCGAGGAATCCTGGATACATAGACAACAAAGGAAAAGATGAAACGAATGGATATTACTTCTTAGAAAGCTTCATTAGGCTTCGGGTCCCTACTCTGTCAGGAATAAATTAATCATACTTTCCTTCAGAATATTTGATCAGGTCAGTTTTCTTCCAAGATATATTTTTTTATGAATAAACAAGCTTTTTCATAGTCTCGCTTGTAAAATTCTTGGAGTATTTTTGAAGTTTTAAAGTAGTTCCTTGCTTAAATATCAACTAGAACTTCAGAAATTATTTGAAGTAACATCTGATTAAAATCAGGAAATGCTAGTATTAGGTGCCCACGAAGTTTAGCTAAGTTATGGATAGTTTACTTGATTCAAGTAATTAGAACAGAATATAATATATTAGTCAGGGTCGCCGTCATCGAAAACGATGAGGAATTTAATAATACTAATACTTAATATTATAACTGCGTATAATATTATGTGTGTCTGTCTGTGTGTTACCTCTTCACGCTTAAACCGCTGAACTGATTTAGATGAAATTCGGTATAGATATCGATTAGACCTTGGCTAAGAATATAGGCTTGTCCGTTGTCCTTGCACCGTTTGTCTCAAAAAACCCTTTGGGACGGGGGTGAAACTGCGGGTAACAACTAGTATTAAATTTTTTTTTTTGTAAATGCAACCACGATACAGGAGAAAATCAAAATAATAGCGCATGCTCTAATCGCACATGCTCAAACATGTTCTCGTCTGTAAAGCACATCCTCGATTAGGATACTCAAGCAGACGCTTTTGTCCGCTAGAGCCAACTAGCTATTGCGTACTATTTATAACTCTATTTGAATTGCATAAAATAATGATCAAGCAGTTCTCCGCCTACTCTGCGCTGACCCTTAATCGTTGAGACACATCACTACAACTTTAGCTTTAATAAATATAATTTCACCTAAACATAAAATATTCAAGTACAAAAACAAAAATGAATTCTAGGCCCGTCTGCGTTCCTAACGCGAAAAACGTAAATTGGTGTGGAAAGTTGACATCTGTCACTTTGACTGTCAGATAGGAAATAAGAATAGGGAGGGAGGGGAGGTGTCAGTTTCATTTCTACTGAGTTTCATTATAACGCCGTCGTATCGGCTCAGCGGGGTGATTTAACTTTTGACACTACGCTTGGCTAGCAATGTTTTATGCGTATTTAGGTATTGTAGGGATCGTTATTATAAATAAATAGAGATTTTATCGTTTAACTTTAGTTTAGTTAATAATAATCTAATATATAAAATTCTCGTGTCACAGTTTTCGTTGCCATACTCCTCCGAAACGGCTTGACCGATTTTGATGAAATTTTTTGTGCTTATCGGGGAGGTCTGAGAATAGGCCAACATCTATTTTTCATACCCCTAAATTTTTTTTTATGGCAAAACAACGTTTGCGGGGGCAGCTAGTATAATATAAATTCAAATCAAAGATTGTTTATACTTCTACACCGGCCAACTATATTTATTATGTATAATAATGTTACCTCCTTGTAATGGTACCCGGGCATTCGAAGTATGAAAATTTCGGGAGTAATTGTGACTTAATTGGACAAAGGACGGTAGTGAGATATTCTTATTATTTTGAGAATTAGTTAAAATAAAATTAGCAAACTTACACATAAAGAGCAAACGAGTGATTTCCCAAGTTTATGGGATGGGAAATTTGAGACATTAAATGATTTCTTGATTTTTATCCGACTGCCGAAGGCAATGCTGAGGGTAATATTTTTCGTACGTATGTCTAAGTATATTTATGTCTAATTCTTTGGCTGCATTGGCTAAGTGCATTATACACGGCGGGGTTTGGTTAGCCCGGCTGCGTGTAGGAACATCATGGATACAGGCTAGGAAAGGCTTTGGTTAGCTCTTCTTTATCCCCTGCAATAATTTTCCAACATTCACATTTTGAATTTTAATAGTTACTCCAAAAAACGAGGCTTTGTAACGGCAACGAGATTATCCGACAGAGAACCAAAGTAACCGACATAGCAAACCGGATAAGCAAGTTGAAGTGGTAATGGGCCGGCCATATCTGCAAAAGAACCGACAACTGCTGGGGTAGACGTGTTCTCGAGTGGAGACCGCGACTCGACAAACGTAGTGTAGGATGCCCTCCGGCAAGATGGAGTGATGATTTGCGAAAGACTGCTGGTAGAAGCTGGATGCGAAAAGCCGAGGACAGGGTGAAATGGCGCACATTAGGGGAGGCCTACGTCTAGCAGTGGACTAATATAGGCTGATGATGATGATGACGATGATGATGACTCCAAAAAACATCCTCTCTTTTATGTATACCTTCAAAATATAATTAAAATAAAATTCACTTTCATATAGGTAGAGCTTATTTTTTGCTTTCTAGTTTAGTATTTTTAACGCAATCGGGGTTTTATTACATTTAATTGAAGCTTTGAGTTCGCTCGCAACACATGACATGGCCGTTCATTGTCATATGTATGGTATTGTCATACATTTGTAACCAATTACTTACAAAATATTTACTACAAAATAATCTTTAATAATTTTGGCCCAATTTATATCAATCTAGATTGTTATACGAACACTTATGATAATCGTTAGTGGTAGGCAGAAGCCCAAAAAGCCTGACAACTCGGATAGAGTTGTCAGGCTTTTTGGGCTCATTGATATTGGTATTACCCAGAAATTGGTTTGCGGAGGTCTGGTGGCAGTCGCTTTGTGTAAAATACTGATATTCAGCCGCATTTGGTTAGATTGGAAGCCGACTCCAACATGGTTGGTAAAAGGTTCAGAGGCTGATGAGAATAATTTTCTTTTTATTTAAGTATATGAAAGGAGACTCTTCTTGAGCAGTAATGGACAGCAGGTTTTTTTTTATTTATTTATTCAAAAAGTACACCAACCTTTTTGAGAGTGTAATTACGGTGAACTTACGAAATATTGTTTCATCTCTATGAAGACTACCTGAATTTATATGAAAACACATGTATAGTTCCCATACCAAGGTAAGCAAATTAGCTCGTAGAACTTCGGCTTCCTTCGGTTTACCTCGGAAGGGACATGGTTCAATTATAACAAACTAGTTAATTGCTACGCGGTATTAAAGGTTTTCCCTGAGGCCAAACTTGCGTATATAAAGGACTTTCACCGATATCATCAATTATCGCAGTAGGACTGCCAAGTCGTAGGTCTATTATTCGAATCCAAGGACAATTTTTTTTTTATTCTTCTAAGATGGCAAACAAGCATACGGCCCACCTGATAGTAAGCGGTTACCGTATCCTATAAACGCTTGCAACACCAGGAGTATCACTTGCGCATTGCCGACCCTGTATTATTTAAGGAATAGTTGGGTTGGCAGTATAAGGGTCAAAGTCCCCTCACTGCCAACACAACGTTTCCTGGTGAAATTCAAGCAGCTCTGCCTTTCCGAAATCATTATGCGTACCATATGTTTTCCTTCACCGTTTAAGCGAGTGATTATTAACTATTCATAATTAATAAAATCACTCGCTTAAACAGTGAAGGAAAACATCGTGAGAAAACCTGCAAACCTACTTAACTTAGAGATTTTCTCGACGGCGTGTGAAGTCTGCCAACGCCTGTCACACTAGGTCAGCATGGTGGACTATAGCCTAATCCTTCTCATTCTGTGAGACCCGTGAAAATTGAATTTCGGGATTGAGTTTTATCTATTGCCTTTTCATTGATATGAAAAATGATGAAGATAGGTAAATTTTTATGTTTATAAATGTATTTAAGCAAGCAAATGTATAACAACATTAACAAAACTTACCTACATGAAATGTTGAATGGTGAGAATGCGACTCTCTGACCCAACTTCACATCTAACATATTTTATTAACTGTAACTGTTATAATAAGTTTATTGTATTACACAACTAAGTTAGTTTAGTACCTATTTACTGTTAAAGTTTGATCTCATTTAACTCTCACACGACGTGATCTCCTGTAATTAAAGATGAAGAACGTTAAAAATATTAATTGTATAATAATTTAGTAAGTACCTATATTAGCATTTACAGCGTGTAATCGTTGTTGGAGATTTTTTTTAAAGTAAAATTTGATGAATACGGCGTTCGTTATAAATGTTCATAGGTAAAGAATACAAAAGCGGAGATAAGAGGGTAATATTCACATGGAATCATCGGCCATGCTCATCACGTACCCCACAATAGAAGCGAGGCAGTCTAAACGGTTCATTGTAGTTGAAGTTGAGCATTACTTGGCGCCCGAGGCGGGACTCTGTTCAATCTGAACTGAACTACTCGGAACCGGATTTTACAAGTTATTACCGGTGCATTAAGTACATGCCCACTTACCCAGCTTATTAGTTTAGAAGACGTTTAGAATATGAAGTTGTTTTTGAGGATTATTTGATGTCAAGGAATGTGAAAGGAATCAATATGTAATTCAATATTTAATATAAAATAGAATAAAGCAAGACGAAGGTACTCGAGATAAAACTAGTTTTTACGTATTTTATTGCGTTACATTGATATTAATAATACCAACGTTTCGGACCCTTTACAGCGTGCATGATAAGCGTAAGTGTAAATAAAATATTTATTTACTTAATATTAATAAACAAAAACTGGGTGAAACTCGGTAAACATGGAGAAGGATTATTCAATATTAATAAAAATAAACTGGAGGAAAATGGAACTGAGAAGTATGGCGTGAAAAGGAGAAAGGTCTACATTAAACACTGGGTTAACAAACCCTGAGAAAGAAGAAGAAAAATAATTCTTTAAACAAGCTTAGCGACAGTGATTCTTTAACTTAACTGGAACTAGCAAACGAGGAAATCACACCCACAATTCTCTTAAAAACAGTAAATAATAAAATCACTCAACTATAATCTTCAAGGCAACACTGGAATGGAATGGCCAAAACTAAACAAAACTCCGTGCAATCCAAACTGTACTCTAAAACTACACTTTTCCTTGGTCCGGGGAGTTGATAATAATTTTTAATTTATCACAAAGTGGTTTCTCCAACCAATTAGTGTTGTGTCACAGTTAGTGGGGTGGTCCAAGTTTTAATGGCCTCCGAGCCGGCACCGAGATAAGAGCCCCTAGGAAACTCAAGGAGCACTGTTTAATCTAATAAGTTCTGTTTTAAGGGGACACACAGTTAACGTACTTTAATTATGCTATATGTTGCTGGGTGTATGTGCAGTTACGGAATTGTTTGAAGGTATTGGAGGAAGCACAAGGCTGTTTAAAGTTGTTCCTGTGTAAAAGTGCTTTGAGTAAATAACGTGTGCATTCAAAATAAATATCTTTAATTATTGGTATATGGTCTAAAATCGCTTTTGTAATACGGCAAAACAAGCCCGGATTTGTGAGATGGGTCGATATAACTGTTTGTTGTGAGCCGTACTTGAATTTGATTGACAATGAGTCAGGATGGATGATTCAGAATTAGGAGTGTTTGGTAAATCCGTAGAGTAAATACAGCTAAGTAAAGTGGAGTGCCTAAAGTCACCGTACACCTGTATCTTTGAGGAGTCAAAGAGCGTTGCTGATGCCGCAAATAAAGCGGACCTACATCATTCACTGCTTTTCTACCCATTGCATAACCCTCCTGCCGTTTAGCCCATTAATCACTGTTTTGCGCTAATTATCTTTAATATAATTATCCTAAATTTTCCTCCTAGCCTTCTCCCAACTCCGGGGTCGGCTTCCAGTCTAACCAGATGCGACTGAACATCAGCATTTTACACGAAGCGACTGCCATCAGACCTCTGCAACCATATTTCTGGGTAATACCGATATCGATATAGTAGTTGTCAGACTTTTTGGGCTTCTGACTAACACTAACGATTGTCAGAGCTGTTCGCATGACAACCGGGACCGACGGCTTTACGTGCTCTCCGAGGCACGGAGGGGTCTCGATGTGTTAAGAATTGTGGTGACCATCCACAAACTGGCGCATCTTAGTTATTACTTTACAACGAGCCTCTCTCACACGTCAAATCGAATTGAAGAACTGGGTAAAGTTAGGCTACAATGACACGTCATATACGACACGAGTACGCGGCCCGTGAATGAAGTACTTCGCTAACACAGTCCATCATCATACATAATTTATGTATAACAGCCCATCAGCGGGTATACTCTTATCATGGTCCACATGGCTATGGTTATAATAAAATAGCAATTTGTGTGTCCATGTCACGTATATTAAAATTAAAAAACCCTAACAATATATTCTAACAAGTCGTCCAACAAAACATGACCAAACTCGCATTGATTGCACACGTGTGACAAACAAATTTTATATTCCCTAAAAATGTAAATGAAGCATCAAAGTTTGGATGAAAAATCAACGGTAGCATGGAGTCGTGAATTCAAATATGCAACCTGTTAGGTACATCAAATGCCGTGAATTTTGTGCTAGAAGCAACCGCAGATATTTGTCGTTATAGCTACTGTAAAATGGCTTTCTTAGCTGGTTTTCTTTAGTTGGTTTAATGTTCATGTCTTGGCGGGGGCACTACCGTGCCCCCACATAGTAAGTATACTGCCTGGAAAACATCACATACCATCTAGTTGAAAGCAGTGATAGCCTAGTGGTATGACTATTGGACTCGTCAAGTCGAGTTCGAGTTCGAATCCAAGGCCCGCACCTCTGACTTTTCAATATTTTCACTTCGAAATCATGTGCGTATTAATAATTAATTATCACTCGCTTAAACATCATGAACGAAAACATCGTGAGGAAACCTGCATGCCTCAGAGATTTTTCTCGATTTTTTCACTAGGCCAGCGTGGTGGACTATAGCCTGATTCCTCTCATTATGTGAGAGGAGACCCCTGCCCGGCAGTGGGACAGTATATGGGTTGATGATGACCATCTGGTTAAACAGTCGGGAATAATTATACCTATTAAGTAGTAACGATTACCGCTGTCTGTTCCTCTGTACGTTGAGATCTTTTAAACTATGCAACGGATTTTGATACGGTTTAGATAATTCCTTCCGGAGGGTTTAAGTGTATGATACATGCATGTTATTAAAATATTGCACCCTTGCGAATCCGGGGGAGATACCTAGTAATAGGTATAATATATCCGACTATTTAATACGACTTAGGTATACAAATAACATCATCATAATCCTGGTGTTCCCGACTAGGGACTGCAGTCGAATATAAGTAGAAATACATGCAGTTGAATATTAGTATTTTACAACGCCACCGCCATTGTCGCCTGATGTCACGTTACATCTACATCTCAATAACTGAGCAATACTAAGCCTAAAGAAAAATAATTTACATTCAGTTTAAACCATCATCACGCATGATGGTGATGGTGCCATGTTTGAAATACTCGACTTAAGAATCGAACCCAGATTCCAGGCTCAACAGCCGCGCTTGCGATCACAGACTAATGAGGAAAATATATTAATAAACACATTTAGTTAAATAAATTTCTCCAAATTATTTAAACCTAATGTTAGTAAAGGCTAAGTTCGAAATCGAATGAAAAAAAATTATAATTTGTGGTAACTTGATGTGTTGTTGACTGTAGATGAGTTATGAAAAAGTCATGAGTAAGTTTAAGTTAATGGGGTGACTGAACTGAAATATATTTGGCTTGACCGTAACCCTACGATGCCTTGTAAAACCAAATTAAAAATTAAAAATAATTTCTACTTAATAATTCAGTTGTACTTCTAACAAGGTCCATTCGAACCCCGGTCCACCCTCCTGTTTAATTCGGGTACATAAGCTTAGATTACGTACTTCAACATTATTCACATTATGTAGACCGATTTCCCCTTTTTTATATTTTTCACCCTGAATGATAAAAGAATCGAAACGTTGATGGTTAAGTTCAAAATCAAATGAGAAAATTTGGCAGGTGTGGTAACTTGATGTGTTTTGACTGTACTATCGATATCAATAAAGTCTTCTCTCCGTCATATGGAACTTTCAAAGTGATACCAAATAATTATTAATTAAAACTTAGTTCATTTAATTTTTAGATTTTTTTTAGAGACTTTAGGGTAGAATTAGATTACCTACTTCAAAACTAACAGTAGGTTGCTATGGTAGCTGGCCACCAATTACGTCAGCTATTCATCTATCCGACACTAGCGCCACAAATTTATTCTCTTTTCTCGCAGAAACTCCAAAAAATTCATGAAATTTTAAATAAAGAACAAAAATATTCTACCCACAATTTTGCCCCAGCATCGTAATGTTGTGTAATGTGCACAAAAGCATGGAATTGAGCCAATGTAAAGGTCATCACAGGTCAGCGTATGCGGCGGTCGGTTAATGTTGCCAACTTATTTAACTATTCGTTAGCAGTTACCAATTGTTGCCTAAAGCACGCGTGCTACCAAGCCAAATGTCGAATATTTTAATACGACATATTTTTAATGCTCATTTATTGTAGCATGAATGTTGTGTACAGAGTTTAATTTTTGGTTAAACGGGCCAATTCTCAATCTGTAACCGAATGCTTATTGTTGGGAAAGCGACAAAATAAAGAAGGAGGACATATTCCCTATCCAGCCAGCATATTACCCGAAACCCAAACCATAACCAAAACCCTTTTTAGGCTCCATATAATACATTGCGAGCTTATTACCATTAACTTGCATATATCGAAATCGGATCTGAGAATCTCTACTGAGAATTCCATAGAAGCACCCTATAACCTTTTTAATGAACCGGGGAATCGAACAAGAGTTCAATTGTAATGGCTCGACCATTGAGGAATAAACATCTAAATGATGTTCTGAAACAACAGCAAGTACAGTAGACAAAACAATTAGGTACACAGTAAAAGAAAACACAGATGTCGTTAGCTGCATGTATTTCTTACTTTTTTGTCGACTGTACATCCCTAATCATTATATTGACAACTACATTTCTGAACTCAAAAGCATGTTTCGCGAATTAAATCAGGAATACACACATGTAGGTATACCGCTTCGCGTCTGAGGAACTTAGGAAAACCTAAAATCATGTTGCGATGTAAGGAAATCTCAAAAGGCACTGAGGATTGCACTACCAATTAAATTATTTTGTTCCCGCTGTGATGTGAATGTTGACCTAATTGGATTCTAAGAACTGCTGATGTATTTTGTGTGTGTAGCTTGTAGATGTTATTAGTTTATATTATGGGTTGTTCTTGTTTTGTTCATAGGTGAAAATATAGCATGTTAACAGGACAATGGCTCTCATTAACTCAATTCATTTCAAAATCAATTCATTAAATATGTAGAACCTACTTTCCGTTTTCTGACACTTACGAGAATATTATATATTTAAATAAAACTAGTCAATGTGTTCATCAGCATATAGGGAAGTGGCCGCTCGTTGGTCTACCTCTTCATCATTCATAAACTCAAGCTGTCCACTTGACCCGAATATCCACCATTATATGCAGGACTCATTGTATTTGCAGAGTTGAATCCACCAATATACCCAGCCTTGACATTTCCTGTATCTCTATACGAAGTTTAGTAAACCATAGCCTAGCGTTTATTGTGACTCTGTCGTAAGTTGTTTTGTAGAAAAAAATAAAAAACCCTCTAGCGGTCACCTGAGAAACTAAAATCGCCATATTCCGAGTTTGTAACTAGTAAAATCGGCTAACGAAAAAATTTCATGAGGCCCATCTACCGTCCTCTGAACTCCTGGTAGCGTACATGGCGCCTCCTTGTAGGTACTCCGGCTATCAATATGGAAAACCAATATAAGATGACCTATAAGTTCGAAAATTCTATACAATGTGAGGTCAGCTTATAATGGATGTAAATAATCTGTTGTGTCGCCGTGTATCCATAAATTATTTATTTTATTCTTTATTGTACAACAGAAATATAAAGAAAAAAAACATTTGTAATTCATCAAAAGCGGCGACATTAGCTCTCCAGGTCTCTCACAATAACACTGCATAAGTGAGTTTGTACGTAACATAATCAAACCCAAACCTTCCCTGTAAAACATCCATTATTTAGCCAGATATCCAATTTCGGTCCATACAGGAACATTAGTTACAGAACAAAGGCCCAACTTTAGGGACCCGTCCATTACATTTAGCAATAAAATCAGTCACCGTTTGTCATACTGAGTGCTTATAAAAAGCATATGGAGCGGAGTGGTTCAAAACCGAATAATTTTCACGTTTTCAAAGTTGTAATGGGAAAAGTTCCATGTCAGCCGTGGAGTGTTCGATACGTATTGACGACGGCACCGCTCAAAGTTTTTGTTTACGGCCCAAGTTACTGCGACGTTTTAAACAAACGAAGAGTGAAAACCTTTGAGTGCGGAGAGTGTGAAGGTGCTTATTGATATAAATAGAGTACTTCACGTGTTTCAAGACAACAAATGTAGAAGCTGTTCATGAGTTCGGAAGGCTGGAAAAATTTATGAAGGTTGTAAACCGCTTTGAGAATTCCTTGACTTTGATTGTTCTTAATCTTGCTTGAACTTTATATTCAAAGTAGCTGTATGCCTGCGATTATTTCGTTTCCCATACCCGAGAGAATTTCTTAAAATCCCAGCTTAGTGCTCATATAAGGAACTTCTGAGTAACATTTCGTACTTCTATACCCGCCTTATCTATTAATCAGACAGTATCAGTTTTAAGGCGGGTAAATATTAAATAAAATTAAGGTAACTACCTCCACAATTACGGTATCTTGTACCTACCTATTATGTTAAACGAATTTGAGGAAGTACCAAAAGATATTATAAAGTTTAAAGTACCTACTTACATATTACTTTGAACAACAACGCTTGAAATAAGAAAGAAATTACTTTTCTTTGGCCCACAGAACTGATAAGACTCCTGTTTATAATTTACTTAAACAAACAAAAAGAAAAAGTCAGTAACTAAGAATGTGTCTCACATCTGGGGCTGAATACTTGTACATGTACTTGGTCCCTGAAATACAGTTTGCACTAGTTTAGGAACCAGAGGTTTCATAGTTATGTCAATAAAGTATTTATTATTATTATTATTACATACGTTGTACTCCGACAGTAATTATATATTCACACATAAATAATTAATCATACAAATGCAATCAACCCAATACCCAGAACTTAAAAGTTCGTTCGTTCGGAAACTCGAAAGCATTTCGAGCATCATTCGAAGTTCGAATCATGTTCCGATGCAACCCGCGTCTGAGGTATGGTATTCCTTTCAACGGTTATTGGAGTTCGGAAATTCTCATTTCGAACGAAAAGTTGCCAGCAATCATTTGTTACTGTATAGTATATTCTCATTATCTGCAATATATTCTCGTTATTTTTGTGTTCCAAATTGTTTTATTTTCGGAAGTATTTTAAAACAGACAGACCAGTCAATTCATATTTCTTTTTACATCTAACTATCATAAAACAAATCTCCATGGAGGACTTTTCAAAATCAATTTGAAAGTCAAACAACATAGTTTTTTTTTACAAAGTGAACAACAACAACTCTACCAAAATCCAATAACAGTTGTAACACCGCATATTCAAACCAGTAATTTGACAAGTTTGCGAACAAAATAAAAAACTTGACGATGACCAATAAAACAAGAGAAGTGTGAAGCATACGGGTTTATGGAAAGAATTGAAGAGAAAAACGGAACGATTTTTTAATAAAATGAAACACTACCATCACTCATGTCAGCAATGCGTCACAATTAAATCTGACATGCGTTGTATGTCAAAAAAGTATTTATCGAAATGATTTTTGACTGCCTCATTAGACTAGTGGTCCTAAGCGCGACTGCTATTCTAGAGGTCCTGGGTTCGATCCCCAGGTCGCGCAAAGTGTTATTGGGATTTTCTATGAAATTCTCAGTAGCAGCTCGGAGTCTGGATTTGTGCCCGGTTAATGGCAATAGGCTCGCCCCCTATTACATGGGACCTAAACATACCGGCGAACTGTGGGTGTACAATTAGTACACCTCTGCCTAACCTTTCGGGGAATACAGGCGTGATGGTATGTATGTTATGTTATGATTTTTGACATTGGAATCACAGTTTGCGGCTGAATGTAATCAACTGATCACCTAGCGCAATGATTAATTTTTAAAAAAAGTTAGGTATAATCCCTATTAATAAATATACATTATGCGTAAGTAACTCTGTCTGTTTGTTACGCTGTCACGCCTAAACCACTGAGCCATTTTTTATGAAATTTGGTACAGAGATAGATTAGACCTTTGAGAAGGATATAAGCCGCCTTTTGTCTCCAAAAGCCCTTTAGGATGCGGGTGAAACCGCGGACAATAGCTAGTATAAAAAAATAATTTAGTTCAGTTACATAAATTGATCTAGTTACAGAATTATTAGAGCCCTTTTTTTAGGCAAAACATTGCATGCGGTAGGAGGCTCATCCATATTGGTATTTAGAAGTGTACGAAGTGTAAGCGTATGAAAATGACAAACTATTTTGTTTTAAAACATAACGCAACTACGTTAATCTGTAATAGCAATAGATTAAATTGTTTTCAATGAAACGAAAATGAAATAAACATTTTTATGTTCTATGAAAATAATATTTCCTGTCGTTTTAATATTATATTAAAATGTTGATTGACGCGCGAGTCCGCTCAACGAGTTCCTGTTTTGAATTCCGAATAAATAACATTGCGTCAATTTGCTTTTTATTTTCGTTAGTTTAGAAAATAATTATGTTGTTGTCTGCGGTGCGTTGTTTCTTTTTTCGTTTCATGACGTGTAATGCGCAAAGGTAAGTCATCATACATCCCGAGTCAAAAAAGTAAAACCTCCTTACGGTAAAATGTTCTATTTTTCCAACACGTTGAAGCTAAAACAACATGCTTTGTTACTGCATGCATTATGTTATATGTAGAATTTCTCATTTGTTAATCAAATTTTATCAGCGACTGTACACGCGCTGAGCGAGTCGTGATTGTAATTTACATTCACAAAGCAAAGGCAAATTGGATTGTTGGATCGTCGACGTCCATCTTCCATTGCGGATGGCTCGTTGGGTTGTGCAGATTTTGGGCTGATTACGCCCAAAAAAAATAATGATTGGGATTTTTAGTATGTCTGGCTGGCTTTGTAATTAGAATTACAGACGCGGCATCTGGTCGTGAGGTCTTGCGTTCAATTCTAAGATCGGGCAAAAGGTTTTCGGGATTTTCTTGTAGAACCTTTTAGTAGCAAGTCAATTTGGATTTGTGTAACTGAAAAACTAATCTTGGGCAAAAACTATCATAAATTGGGTCTGAAGTGACGGCGTGGTTGGCTTATACGAGGATGACATGATGAGATCGATCCTGACGAGAAAGAATGCGCTACAGATCCTAAGTTCAATTCCCAGGTCGAGAAAAGGCTGTTGGGTTTTTGTATGAAGTTCTCAGTAGCAACTCGGATTTTAGATTTGTGAATAGCAATAGGCTCTCCACTTAAGAGAGACGTGTAGGTGTACTTTGGTACACCTCTGTCTAACCCTTCTGTGAATACAGGCGTGATGGTATATTATGTTAATAAGTAGTCACTATACCTCATGTTTGCCCAAATATACTATTCTCTTTCTTTTTTAACATCAAATTCGCAAAACAGACATCAGACTAATCATATTGATTTCTGACATTTACGCGAATATTATAGATTGGAATATAACTACTTTTTACGGATTTTAACGCGTTATATTGATATTATTAATCCCGACGTTTCGGACCCTTTACAGCGTCCATGGTCACGGGTAGAGGTGTCGGAAATCAATACATTTATTTAAATAAATTTCTCCAAATAATTTTAAACCTTAAAATGTTGAAGGCTAAGTTCATAATCGAATGTAAAACTTGACAGTTTGTAGGTAACTTAATGTGCTGGATTGTCCATAAGCAAAAGCGACCTGACCATGGACTGAGTTTTATTTCAATCAGACTAATCAATCAACTACATACTCACTTACTGGCTGGTGTTTCAAATCCAATGAACTGGACTGTAGAGGTGCCATTTTAGTTCGCCTTAGCGTGCCATGCCAGGGACAAGTCAACATACTGTTGCTGATTACAGCGCTCGAGGCTTTGTATAACCAACCACTCAATATTCCAACACTTGCGAATACACTTACTAACTCGCTTTAGGTAATTACGAATATAAGCTTTAGGTAACAGCGCCATACACACAAGTAATGCTTAATTGTAAGATCGCTTAATTGTAAACATACCTGTATTCCCCGAATGGTTAAGCAGAGGTGTACTTAATTGTACACCCACAATTGATCGGTACATTTAGGTTCCATATCGGTAATAGGATATGAGCCTTTGCCATTAACTGGGTATAATCATAATTCCGACCTGGCATTAAAAATAATACTTCACGATTTTGGAGTCGACCCTACGTTCCGCTAATGCCTCACGCAATTGGTGGGAAATAAAAAATAAAAATATTATTTATATTTTAACTCAAAACTACAAATGTCAAAAACAAAATTATATATCATCGTCAACTTGAAATCAGTTCGGAATGTTCAATATTAAAAAAGGACGATTTTAAATATCGAACATTCTCATACGAACATGTCAAAAAAATTAAAAGAATTCTATTTGACGTTGTGTTGAATAACATCTAAATTGAGTCGAATTTTAATTCGAAAGAATAAACAAAATAATAAATTAACTTGAACTCTTCTTTGGATCGGATTTAGGTATGTTCTTTAACTTCTTAACTCGACAATCTCTCCTTGAGTCGTACAGCTCAGCCATCGAATTCAAATATAAAGCCTTGCAGAATACTTGGATCTCGCAAGAGCCTTTGATTACTCCCCGTGAGTAAGACGTCGCTTCCTCCTAGCTTTCGCCTTCACTTGTCATTTTTTTTTCTCCAAGAAAGTTCAGAAACTCTTTGAATAGGGCAAGTTGTCAAAGATGTGTTTTCGAGTGCAGTCGGTTTAAAATTTTAGCCGGTTTTTTGACCTGATTCAATCAAACACGCTTCAGCAGCTTACGACTTCATCCAGATATAATATGAAATACCATCGCGTCTGTAACCTCGAAAGATTAGGCAGAGGTGTACTAATATACACCAGTTCGCTGATATGTTAAAGTCTCATGTAATAGGGTGACCCAACTGCCAGAGCATTATTCGAGTTTTTATGAAATCCACAGTAGCTTGGAGTTGGATTTGTACCCGTTTAATGACAGTAAACTAGAACCTTATTAGACGAGACCTTGCGTTTATTGAAAACAATAACATTATATTGTTTTCAATACATATCCCTTGGAATAGGGATGGCAACTGAGGAACTAATGGCTCTACTTACGTTAAGCTCAATGCAATCTTATTGGCTGAAACTTTTTTGACATTATTACTAATGTCAATATAACGCGTTTTGATTGGTTGATGTAGGAAATGTCGTTGAAGTCTGTTTCAGTTTGAGATGTGTTCTCTATTACAACAGTCTCTTCTTTCTTAAGCACCAACAAAAATACATTGTATCTCTAACATTGCAGTGAAATATCTTCTAAGTTCAAGCACGTTAGTGTCCCCCGGCTCAGTTGAAGTCGGAATTGGTCGTTGGAGAACACTAGACGCTTTTCAGATGCACTAAAGAGTTAGCCAAAGTTCAGAGTGCCTTAAAACCTTCACGGTACATTTGAAACATTTGAAGAAGTAAGTTGAAATAGTTTTGCTCGTGTTTAGGTGTTAAATAGAATGAATGGTTTTGTATTCTGATGCGAGAGTTTATCTAGAATATGTTACTTCTTGGTCGCGCCAGACCTGTATTCTCCGAAGGACTAAGCACAGGTGTACTTATGTACACCCTCAATTTGCCGATGTTTTAGGTCAAGTGTAATAGAGGACAGCCATAAATACGAACTCCGTGCTGCCACTGAGGAAAAATCTTTGCTCGACCTGGGAATCTAAGTGACTGGATGAGGAAAGCCGAAGATCGGGCTCTGTGGCGTTCATTAGGAGAGGCCTACGTCCAGCAGTGGAAGAATATGGGCTGATGATGATGATGATGACCTGGGAAGCGATGCAAATTGCGGATGACAAAATATATCGAATCATCATTAATTATGGATAGGTATGTCATACGTTATATTGGACGACTTAACACTTCACTTAACCTTAATTTTGCCCTACAATCGAGGCGTGTGCCACCTAGGGCATAGATAAGTTGCAATCTAAGAATCTAATCAAAAGAGGAATTGGAACAACAATTGCCATACATTGGAAATGACATAATATTTCGACAATAGACTGACAGCGGTAAAAATAAATTTCTGGTATAATCATTGAATCATCATCATCATCAGCTTGTATTCGTCCACTGCTGGCTCTTTTAGCTCAGTGAACACCACTGAGGCCGATCTTCAACTCTATTCATCCAGTCGCTGCCAACTGCCTTCTGCACGTTGTCATTGAATACCTACCATATTTTTTTTGTAATACGAATCGACAATTTGACCTTGGTAACTGGTCCTTAAAGTCCTGGCAACTAATATTGCGGAACTATGATCAATTGATGACTTGTTTCTTTACCTAACGTTATTTTAAATGTTGTAGTTAAATATATTTTTAAATGTTATTAAGTTCGTTTAATAAAATAATCATTATTTATCACTCGCTTAAACGGTGAAGGAAAATTTCGTGAGGAAACCTGCATGCCTTAGAGATTTTCTCGACGGCGTGAACCCGCCAACCCGCACTAGACCAGCGCGGTTTGCCTAATCCCTCTCATTCTGTGAGAGGAGACCCAGCCCAGCAGTGGGACTGTATATGGGTTGATCATGAATAAAGTGCAGCTAACAAGCAATGTAAGAATAAACTTTTAATCTAGCTATATCAATTACTTCCTCATTAATAACACACAATTCATGCAAATTTTCATTAACTATTGAATTATGATTAATATATTCTAATTAATCATTCTCACAACTGGGTTAACCAAACTGTGGCACGCACAAGTACTATTTAACCGACGTACTGTTCAAACAGTAGTAGGAAACGAGTTTAGCCAAGTAATTAACGTCGGGATGCTTGTGTGGGTTTCATTGCCAAACATCAACACGCCCTTTATCATTGTGTGCGGGATAAGTAGGCATTTGCACTTGCTTTGATCTTTGATTTATTGGTGTGAATGACTGCGCTTGATACCCAAAATATACAAATCGATCTGATTGGACAAGCAGAACAGACCACAGCACTTCGAGCACTAATTTTTATCTCCATTTTGTAAAATGTACTGACTGGAAATCAAATAAACTTAGTATTTGAATACATCATTATTTATAATTATTTCTTATCATCCTCCGTGCGTTTTCCCAACCATGTTGGGGTCGGCTTCCAGTCTAACCAGATGCGGCTGAATATCAGTATTTTACACGAAGCGACTGCCATCAGACCTCCGCTACCAAATTTCTGGGCATGCTGATATGGCTTGTCAGGCTTATTTTTAGGCTTCCGACTATCACTAACGAAAGGTTACCATCAGGCGGCCCATATGTTTGTTTCTCATCGAATCCAAATAGAAAAACTTAAAAATCCCCTATACCCACCACCAAGCCACAAACAGCAGGACACACCACATCTTCACTTGTTTGCAACTTAGAATTGAGTTTTGAAGTTTTTGAATGCCCTTTAAATGAGACGGTGGAAGTTGGAAGCACAATTATATCCTGAGGAAATTCATTTGCATAACATAGAGGTCGTAATCTCACTGTGTGGACTGAGTTCGTAACGAGTTGACGTACTGTTTGTGAAACAACCGGTATGCTGATTTGGATTAAGCTTTCAATATTGTTCCGTACTTCTTGACAAATGTTTTGATGAGGAAAGATTTGATTTTTTGTTCTGTTTGTAATGGATAAACTCAAAAAGTACTTAACCGATTTTAAATATTCTTTCGCCTATAGAAAGCAGCTACATTATCAGCAAGTAACGTGGGCTGTATTTTGTATCTATCTACCCGTGCGAAGTCAAGACGAGAAAAAATAAAGGTTAGTTTTTTTTGGGAACTGAAGTATATTATTGGGCATTGCTTTTTTATTAGATTTTCTCTCTTGATCAAGATAAATACTTTCCAGTATAATGGCAAAATATAAAGTATTTTGCCATTATACTGGAAAGTATTTATCTTGATCGCAAAAAAAATATCTCGTAATTAATGCAAAAAAAAATGGATCCACAACAATTTACTTAATTTGTGGTTCCCCTGATACTTCATAAATTGCAAAGTCAGTGGAACCACAGATTAGAAAACTCCTTTCTTAAAAACCACATTAAAAGATAAACCAGTGATATTTAAGTAAGTATATCGTATTAAGATCGAGCAACAACGCACACTTTAATCCAATGGCACTTAGCGACAACTTGCGCTCAAAGCCAGCACTTTTGTTGAGAAAAATATAAATTCACTTAATGACGCCGTAGGAGAATCATTTTCATATTTACTCTCGCAACTTGGTGCTTATTGAGTTTTTATTACACTGCTGCAGTAGGAATCTTGCCGTAATAATGTTGAAACGTGGGAGTTTGAGATTTTTTATTCTTACAACTTAGTGATACAACTCAGGCAAAGATAGAAAGCTTAATATTGCATGGCAACATCTTTCTCAGGAGAAAATGAGGAAGGATGAATGGCAACATTAACTTGGGTTCTTTAGCTTTAGTGGGGTTCAGAAGGTGGAACTCTACGTGTAATTAAGCCCAAGTATACAATTATCATTAATGTGGGCCTTCGCCTTGAGGAAACATCTCGGAATTTTCAGTTTCCATGGCCTCATCATCAACAACCCATAAAATGTCCCACTGCAGGGCACGGGTCTTCTTTTAGAATGAGGGATTAGGCTATAGTTGACCACGCTGGCCTAGTGCGGGTTGGCAAGCCCATACCGTCGAAGGCATGCCGGTTTCCTCACGATGTTTTCCTTCATCGTTTAAGCAAGTGATAGGTAATTAATTATTAATACGCACATGAATTCGAAAAGTCAGAGGTGCGAACTCGGATTTGAACTCGACGCCTTTGATTTGGCAGTCCAATGATTTTTTCCCATTCCCTGATGGTATTCCCGATATACCATTTATTTTAACTGTTGATATGAATTAAACAATCGATATCACCTGAAATCCTGAAAATATTATCGTTAACTCATGGTCGTACCCACTCGTGGTCGTATCCGCGACTTCTACACGAGGTCCCGGGTCCGATTCCCAGGTCGAGCAATGTTGAGTTTTTCTATTAAATTCTCTGTAGCCACTCGGAGACGAATTTGTGCCCGTTTAATGGCAATTGACCCCCTATTACACGGGACCTAAACATACCGATCAACTTATTGGTGTAGGTACTGTAGAGGCCCGAGTTATTAATGAGGGATGGCGTATTTAATAATTCACTCAAGCAAATTCTTAAATCATCTCATCTCATAGACATCTTTCAAAATCTACTTACTTTTTTTGTTCGCCACATATTAATCAGCCAGAACGTGAACAATAAAAACTCATTGTTCCAAACTCAGTTAATAAAAATGCTAATAAAAATGGCTTTGAAGTTTTAAAGCTGCCACCCTACAATTATGATTTAAATCCAATTGAATATAACTGGCACTTGACTAGCGTAAGGTGGCTGACAATAATGTTCAACAATGAGAAAGCCAAATTGAGAATGTAACATTGGAAACTATTGATTTAATTACCAGTGATGATTGGCAAAAATAAATTAACCACGTCAAATGAATCGAAAATAAATACCAAAAAAAGGGAAATATTTCAAGACGATGATAACTTTAGATTTATTATAAACACAGGTAGTAAAATGTCCAATTTTCTTTTAAATAACAGTCAGTGGAATATTTTAAATACCTATAAAATATTATTTAAAAACATATCTGTTTTGCTCACCCTACCTAACTGGTTTGAATTGACAGCTATGACGTCACAACATGGCTGGAGGTCAGTCCTATTCTTATTTGAAACGCATAGTATAAAACAAAGTCGCTTCCCGCTGTATGTCCTTCTGTATACTGAGATCTTTTAAACTACTATTTCGATAATTTCTTCCGTAACGTTTATATGCATGCTATTAGTACATTTCCCCATGCAAAGCCGGGCTGGATTACTAGTACATCACACACAGTTATTTAACCAAATATCCACGCCATAGAAAACTCCGTAACATACAAACGAATTCCCAAAAGCATGTCATTGAACATCTAGTGACCGACTCAAACGAGCTCCAGAAAGGTTATCCGATGATCCGACAAAGATCAAAAACATTCCCCTGAGCCTCAACCAATCCGAAGTTGGGAAAAAACAAAGTTTTAATTAAATACAATACGGAAACGTTCGCATTGATCGATTCGTTTCAACGGCACGTGAAATATTTTGATAGGATTCTCGCTTTCTTTGACAAATCAAATTAAATCTGAATCAGTAAATGCCGCAGTTATTGAAAAAGGTTTCAGTATACAGGGTGGAAGGGACATCGACGCGCAACGGCTTACCATGACTTCAGTACATGATTCTGGACCCCCCTGCGCTGGAATTTTTCGTCGTTTTTTTTGCAGTTTTTTCAACTTTATATGTACTGTATAAAATCATTGTTTCTATCTAACCCAATAAGAATTTTAATTAAAAGCTCATTAATTCACTTTTTTCAATAAAAACAGCATTGTAAATTAAACTCGAAAGATCTTCTGGTCAACTGTTTCCTTAGAGTTCACTTGCGAGTTGTAAAATTTAAGAAAAAGCCGACGAAAAATTCCAACGCAGGGGGATCCAGAATCATGTACTGAAGCCATGGTAAGCCGTTGCGCGTCGATGTCCCTTCCACCCTGTATATGTATGTTTATGCAGTGATAGCCTTGTGATATTATCATTGCACTGGCGAATTTTCCGTGCGTATTTTTTATAATTAATTTTCACCCGCTTAAACGGTGAAAGAAAATATCGCAAAAAAATAAGCTTCTCTTTAAATTAGAGATTTTCGCGATTGAGTGAAGTCTCCTAACCAAGGCAGATATTTGTACCAAATACAGACATAGGTCTCATGTAATAGAGGAACGAGAAGCCTATAGCCATGAACCAGGCACAAATTCAAACTCCGAGCTGCTACTGAGAATTTCATAGAAAAACCTAATAAAGTTTTCTCCTCTAGCATAGCGGTTGCACTTAGGACCCCTAGACTCCCGTCATGGCATCGCGGATCCCATGGCCATGACTATAGGGCAAGCGAAGACAGGTACGGTTTTTAGTCGGTACGAGTCCGACACACCCTGCCACCTCCCCGGGTGGCGGAGGATCCATGAAGATTTCCCGTACTATAAAAAAAAGGACCACTACACTAACAAGACAGTTCTGTGCGTAACTATTAATTATGCGATCATATTTATTGTGATTAGCATACGCTCCACATTGCGCGCATTTCCAGTAAGAGTGATAATATGAGTCTGATGCTGCTATTTACAGAACAGCTAAACTGTCCCAACCAAATCACCATTTAACAGTACCACACTTCAGGCAAATAAACTTATTTGATTTGATTTGAATGTTTTAAGGCGGATACAGACATTGCGAAGTATGCGCAGCGCACGGCGCTCATCGCTTGCTTCGCAATGTGTGGACGTCCATATTCATGGTGAGGTATCGAAGCGTGCGTCGCAAAGCGTGTGCGGCGTGCGCGGTGCATGCCTCGCAGTGTCTGTATCCGCCTTTAAGTTCCTGAGGTACGTTATCTTGTAAGAAAGCGCTTTTCGTCGATGCGAAGTATCGCGTGTGCTTTGAGCCATAAGACACTCGGTGCCTCTTCATCATACACCCTATAACACCCTGCTTTCATCTAATTTAACATAATCTATTCCCTTTACGTTATTCAATATTCCATTTACTATGATCAGAGAGGTGTCACGGAAGGTCGTGTCCCCCAGTGCGTAAACATACATTATGCCATTAGGCCACGCCAGCAAGCGATCCTTACGAGCTTAAATAAATGACAGGCATATCATTTACTGCGGCCCTAAACCTCCTGACACGACAAAAAAGGGTTCGCGTCCTGAAATACTTTGAGAGGGAAAGTAATATAAGCTTTTGGGGCAGGAAACCAACACCAGGAGCAAAGAGAAGTTTGGAGCAGCTTATAATTCACTTTATATACAAATGCATGGCTGCATCACCCAAGATTTTAGATAGAATCGGATACAGTTATGATCAACCTATATACTAGCCTACTATTGAGTACGGATCTCCTTTCAGAATGAGAGGTATTACGTTATAGTTCACCACGATGGCCTAAATGCGGGTTGATTGACACGCCCGTGCCGTCGAGGAAAATCTCTAAGGCATGCAGGTTTCCTCACGATGTTTGCCTTCACCGTTTAAGCGAGTGCTAATTAATTTATTAATACACACATGGTTTCGAGAAGTCAGACGTGTTGATTCGAAATCGAAATCTTTGTATTGGCAGTCCAATGGTTATATCACTAGGTTATCACTGCTGCTGACTGTATTATCCGATAATGCGATCCGATGTCCGATAATGTTAACTTAGAAAAATAATATACCCGTCTTTGCCTATTCTACAAAGTTTGAACTCAGAATACAATATTCCCGATAACCTCAAACAAAGTATCTCGAACTCAAAACTAAATCGGAAAACTATGCACCTTTCGCAAAAAAATAGTTCGAAATCCAAGGAACATTTAAACGAACTTATCTCAGCATCCATCTCAGCTGTAACGTTTCTCAAGCAATTTCAATAATGGCGGACCCCTGGCTTCTATCGGATTCAGTTGATTAAGATATGTCTGTCTGCGTTAATAATTTCGCTAAAAGAATCCTTTGGTATTCTAAGTTCTTTGATACGGTGTAGAAAAAGGTGTCTGAATATTTTTTGGGAGGTCTAGATTTTTCAATTTAGCTCAGTTTGTAAAAAAATCTGAATAGTAAAGGCAAACCCTGTATACTATTCAGAATTCTAGAGATAATAAAATGTCTATTATAATAAAGATATACACAAGGGATCAATTTTGATCGAATCACAAATCCCTTTTTACGCAGCGGTCGTGTTGCGTCTTTATGGCATTGAAAGTTCGCAATGTGGCTTTTTTTTTCTGATGACCTCCGTTGTAAAGAGATTTGCTAAACGCCAATAAAGGTATATATTATTTCTTCGTTAAATCTTAACAGACTTATTTTGACATTAGTAATTTGACTCGAATAAATAAATATACATATATTTTAGACATTTTACACACCGCCATCATTCTATAAATAAGCAGAGCTTGTACTTACTATGAGTACTAGACAATGAATAATATAATACTTTAAAAAAAATACATACCTACTTACTTATACCTAACATATATAAACATACCATCACGCCTGTATTCCCCTATGGGTTAGGCAGAGGTGTACTAATGTACACCCACATTTCGCCGGTATGTTTAGTTCCCATGTAATAGGGGGCGAGCCTATTGCCATTAACCGGGCACAAATCCAGACTCCGAGCTGCTACTGAGAATTTCATATAAAAACATATAATAACACTGCTCGACCTGGGGATCGAACCCAGGACCTCTAGCATAGCAGTCGCGGTTAGGACCACTAGACTAATGAAGCAGTCTTACTTATACCTAATACTTATGAAACATTTAAACAAACAGATACTCATCACATAAATATTTGTGTCCTGTGGTCATCGAGCCGCAACCTCGTGATCAGTAGTCAACAACAAGAACCACTAGACACAGACGTCTTCGAATTGTTAATGCACATGGTTAAACAAATAAACAATTTATAATGAAGAAAAATATTAGGACTTAATTTTGAGATATAGCTAAGTAAACTACACTACAATTATATATTATACGTAGCTATTAATGACCTATAATATTTTGACCTCTGTGGTCTAGTCGTTCGAGCCGGACTGCTGATCGTGGGTTCGATTCCCACAGGACACAAATATTTGTGTGGATTAAACACGAGTATTTGTGTTTGTCTGGGTGTTTCTTATGTATTTATAAGTATGTATTTACAAAAAAAAAAGTATTTAAGTATTATATCCATTGTGTAAAGATGTCCCAAAAATATTATATTATAATATTATTATATTCTCTATCTGCTGTTATAATAGGTATGAAGCCTATTGTAACAGACTAAGGTACTGATAAGAAAGGTATTGTGTGTAGTGCCGTGTAGTACAATCGAGTCATGACCTTCTAGGGTCCATAATACGTACTTATGTGTCTCAGTTACTTATCAAATCCTTATCATTGTTATTACATGTATTATAATTTTGTTGTTGAATTTATTTGTTGTATAGTATAGGCACGGTAATATTATCTATATTACCGTGATATAGGTATATTGGACGGGTCTCCTCTCAGGTTGAGAGGGATTAGGCTATAGTTCACTACGCTGTCCTAGTGCGGGTTGGCAGACTTCACACCCCGACAAAAAATCATACTTTTTGTAATTATTTGACTTACTTCATCTTCGAAATCTGTGTAACAACTTTACCCACTGCATCAATCTCTGTACACTGAATAATTGTGGATCTTACCTGAAACAGAAGATTAAAGTCTATTAATATAAAAAATCTAGTCAAATTCTAGGCGCCACCAGTGGTATCACTGTGGTATCACTCGCGCCTTATCATCTTCTCATATGCCCAAAAATTTCATTGAAAAAGTAAGTAAAAGACACCGATTACAGGTATTTGTGTCATTAGAACCAATGTTTAAACTCCAACCAAAATTATATGGTATAATCTCGGAATACATTCTATCAAATAAAAAAATCCGTTATCGACTCGCGAAGACATCGCTTAATGCCGAATTGAGAAAGTCCTCCATTTTATGAAGTTGTTTTAAAAAGAGAAATTCATTCCACAACGTCCCTGATCAGCATTAAGCTCAACATAGCAAACGACCTTATTGTCCTAAAATCAATCTATGTTTGCATATTCAGATCACGTATGTTATAAACCATGAACCTTCGATATGGACGCAATTAGGAACCGAACGTGAGGTCCAGTAAATTGGATCCCATTGCTGGTCACCCAACCAACGTGTGGAGATAACGGAGGATGTGGCGTTTTTGTACCATTGAACTGTTTGTAATTCATGGAGATACTTAGTCCAAAATGTCATTTGTACATAGGCTAATTGGATACGGTGACACCGCATACATGGGAATTTAAAGGCCACTGTAGACAAAAGACTTAAATCACACATGGCTCATGTCGCCGCACATACGGCTTAATAAACGCAGGCATTCAAGTGCGGGTATGCAGCTTTCTTTTTAGACAAAAGTCCTTCATCTGCGGAAGGGGAAATTTTTCACATTATCATAATCCTCCTAGGCTTTTCCTAAATACATAATATATTGGGGGTCAGCTTCTTGTCTAACCAAATGCAGCTGAATGTAAAATCTTTCACCTGCATAGCATATTAATATTAGATAAAAGATTGGTGGATAGATGTTAGATTTAAACGGTTTTGTCCAAAATGCATCACTGTGGCCTAGAGAGAGTTGTGTGACTTCATACATTTTCAAGAACTTTATGATGTCCCATTATACCTGGAGTTCCTGAAACTTATTTTCGATTTCATTCTTTAACAATCATAAATAAGATTGACCAAACCAAGGTATAAATCAACAAACAACTGAAAACTTACTCCCCTTATTTGCTTTAACCAAAAAACATCAATCCAAAATGCTATCAATAAAGTTCATGGTCTGACCAGGCAACATTTTTACGACACACAACTTTCGTCGTTAAATGGTCAAAAATTTTCAGAGATTTGACGTTCACACACCGGTTACACTAAAACCAGTCGCTCGTAAAAGGTTAATAAAGTTTGACGTTTCGCTTGAACTGTCACTTGTGTTCTATGGAGCTCCGAGTGTGATTCCTAGAAAGGTTGGTTAAGACTTCGGATGATTACACACGGTATCATTACGTAGAGCTGTGTCTTTTTCGCCAAATTTTGCGAACAACATCTATATATATAATCTGATTAATGAATGGGTTTTATTTGTTACAATTCTAATTCAGCAAATCGCATGACAGCCGACATCAATATTTATTTTGCATTGTATCTGTAATTTCTTACTGTTAGGACCTAAAATTATTTGATTGGTAGCTTTCATTCCATACGTTCATCATCATCATCATCATCAACCCATAAACTGTCCCATGACGATATCCTGTCAGAATGATAGGCAGGATTAGGCTACAGTCCACCACATTGGCCTTATGTGAGTTCGCAGACTGCTTGTGCGTTCATATATGTACGTTTATACTACACATGAAAATATCTCACATTGAATCTAGACTAGAATTTCACCAGCTGTGTGTCTTAGTTTCTCTGTAATGGGTAAGGCGCGACTGATCTATCATACTATCAATATAAGAAGCCTTTCTAAGAGATAACTCATAATATGTTGCAAAGTTAGGAGAGGTAAGAAAGGTAGGGCATAGTGGGAGTAATTCCACTCAATTTGGAGCTGCCAGACTGATGAAGCCTGGCACAATCAGACGGAATTAATAATGAAACGAATACGAAAACTAATCTGGACATTCAAGACATTGCGTCATGTAACCTCGAAAAAACTACTGTTACTGATTTACATATATCTCACTAGCTCAATCCGTCCTGGCATATTCTGTCTGGCTGTTTGGGGAGGTGCCACTAGAATTAAATTTCTTGACCTTGAGAGAGCTCAGAGGTCCCTACTGAAAGTTATGTTGTTCAAACCTTTCAGATTTTCTACTGAGAACCTTTACCGGACTTCAGTGCCAACTTCAGTTCCTTGCCAGTGCTCCGCGAGGGAACGTTGTGTTGGCATTGGAGGGACTTAGACCTTAACTACTGCCAACCTGACTATTCCTCTTTCGTTTTACAGGGTCGGCAACGCGCAAATGGTACCCCTAGTGTTACAAGCGTCTAATGGCTATGGTAACCGCTTACCATCAGGTGGGTGGGTATGCTTGCCGTATTGGTATACTTAAACAAAATGTTTCATCTAAAGAAAAACAAATAAGAGTTCTTAACTCATTGTTAAAACAAAATGATATCAATTCACTTATAAAACAATATTTTAAAAATGAATACATACAAAGTTAATCCTATAAACACGACCAGCTGCCCATATTTAACGCCGTGTTAACTCGACAACCGTATTACCAAAAATTAAATTATTTCAGACATTAAATATTATAATGCGTTACTACACTGAACTGTTTCACTTTAACTAAAACGTTTTATAATTTTATTATAAAGATGATACTGAATAATTTTCCTTTAACTGATTAATTTCCATACCGTCCAAAATCCAACTGCAACATTGCAATAATTCGGAACTTGCAATGTTGAATTCAGAATCAATTTGAGTTCGGCTAAGTGTAGCTACGGTAAAACCGACTCGATTCAGCGAAATCGAGTAGCAGAATCGATTACAACACATCGTAACTCCGCGGTCGCGCTGTCCGATACAACAAACCACTCGATTTATTAAGACGCAATTGAAACCAGTATGTAGTTTTTAGTTTCGATTTTGGAGTTTGCTGCTGGTGTTTTTTTATTGGTGTATAGGTACCTGTTCCCATGGATGTACCTTAACAGGCGTTGTGCAGGAAGGGTTCTGGGGTGGTGTATTAAGAGGACACAATGCCTCCCTCCATGTGATGGGTGGCCACCGGTGTGTTTTTAGAGGGTAAGAAACCTACACTCACTGGTCTTAAGGTCCGTAGACCGGTCGCCTAAGTTTTCCCCCTGTGGAGATACTGGGATCACGTCGGGGTCACCAGTGTGGAGAGGCGAGGTATGTTGCCCCTCCGACGAAAAGGGAGGATCCTCCAACCAGGCGGGTATTGTGCCTGGCGGGCCACGGCCCGACGGTTGATGTCGGGCGGTTGTATATATGCAACTTTTTCGTTGCGAATGTTGCTTGCGCGATTCAGGCCTTCGTAGTTCTATGTAGCGCGGTAGACGTCGCTACACCCCCATAAACAAAAAACCTAGATTACTGATTAGGTATCCTATTGATTTTCATTATTTGTCTTTGTGTGAAAGTGTTTAGTTTATTTTTCATTGTTTATGTTTAGTATTTTAATTGTTATTAGTTAAAGTTATATTGTATTGATACAGAACATGTCCCAAGTCTAGTATTGTATTGTGTCAAAACTGTAATTCAATGACTTAAGAATTTTAACAGTAATGCCACCAAATCTGTCAGTTCTTGTGTCATTGGACAGCTATAATAGCAGACTTGTCTTGTGAATTTACATACACTTAACCCGTTAAATAATAAATTACTTGCACAATGGCATTGTTGTTGTTGTTCTCAGGAGTCAGGATGTGATTTAGTAAATTAAACTCACAAAGCAACTACATTACAGTCGTACCAATGTAAATAATTAAAACGCGTAATCGACAACCCTACGTACATAATACCGTATCCAACACCCAAAAGCAATTAAATTCAATCGTCCTTACGCAACATTAACTCCGTCGGTCACTGTACATACCACACTATTTTGACCCTTACCTCTATGTTATAATACCTAAATTAGCGTGTACCAGTTTCGGCAAGGATTATGGAGCAGCGTTCAAAGAATCACCAGTCCGCTACTTGATAATTTATAAGGTTTTGTATCTTGAAACATTAACATTTTTCGTTGTAGGGTTGTAACGAAACCCTGAGAATCATGGTCCGTACTATTTTCTATATGATATTTTCGAGATTCCTTGAATAATCATCAATCATGCCGATTACTGACTAAAGGTTTATATTTTGATTAGAGCACCAAGAGTCCAAGACCGTCTTTAACTTAGAGCCAACCCTGAAATTGCGAAAATAGATCTGCCGTTCCATACATTTTGTAGAGTTGAGTGAACCTAAATGTATAGTTTCCCATAGTAAAGTTGTTCATAATGATGATTAAAATGAGCCCTTAATTAAAAAATAAGAGGATAAAATATATACTTTCCTCAAACATAAACGAAACAGTTTGCCATAGCGTTTTCTTCAAAACACACACATGAAAGTTTAGGGTCAATTTTCATTTTATTATCAATATTATTTTCTGATATTTTGGACTGTTGGCTATTAATAGATTACTTGTCAAAAATCTAGAAGTAACCAAATCTATCCCCAACAATTTTGAGCCATATCGACTTTAAAGCGTTTCTTTTTACAGAATAATATAGTAAATAATTGATTACCAAACAGCCTAACAGCTAAATGTTTCTTGTACTCGTATACTAGCAACCCTAAACCATTGTACTGGCATATTCCTTGAACGCAAATATATAGGGTTGTAAGGGCAACATTTGTTTTGTGCCACGACAATAACATGGGCTTCTGAGTTACCTAAATCTATTTTATTTGCGAGGGACGGTCTCGTTCGACGGCAATGGATGGAAGGGTGCTTCTAACTGCTAGGTATTATTGTGAATGGGCTCAACTAAATATTGCTGTGTCGAGACTCGAGAGGCGATGTTGTTACACTTTATATGTAAAGACGAATATACAAATAATATAATTATATACTTTTACTACGGTACGTGTGTATAATGTTTATTTTTAGTTCTTTAGTCTAGTGGTCCTAAGCGCGACTGCTACGCTAGTGGTATTAGGTTTGATTCCCAGGTCGAGCAGTGTTGTTGGGTTTTCCTATGAAATTCTCAATTATTGCTCGGAGTTTAGATTTGTACCCAGTTAATGGCAATAAGTTCGCCCCTTAATAAATATACAGAAAAAGTATCTTAATCGCTAAATATGGACAAAATATGGCTAGTTGGCTACTACTATTAGGTACTTAGTACTTCAAGTTCATTTTTACGTTTTAACTTTATCTGCTTGGTTGGGCAGGCTCTTATACAACTTTAAACAAAAGGCTTATGTCCTCGAGTGCGTTAATAAAAGTTGCGAAAGATAATGTTACACATCCATCCTCCATACAACGAGCCTTTTCCTATGTTGGCTCGGCTTCCAGTCTAACCAACTATCGGCTCTCCGTAACACAATGTTCTGGGTAGTACCGATATCCTGAGGATACCTAGTTGTCAGGCCATGTGTGCTTCTGACTACCACTAACGATTGTCATAGGTGTTCGTGTGGCAACCGGGACCGACGGCTTTACGTGCTCTCCGAGCGGTGTCAATGTGTTAAGAATAAGGCTTATGTCCTCGAGTGCATAAATAAAAGTTGCGAATGATAATGTTACACATCCATCCTCCATACAACGAGCCTTTTCCTATGTTGGCTCGGCTTCCAGTCTAACCAACTATCGGCTCTCCGTAACACAATGTTCTGGGTAGTACCGATATCCTGAGGATACCTAGTTGTCAGGCCATGTGTGCTTCTGACTACCACTAACGATTGTCATAGGTGTTCGTGTGGCAACCAGGACCGACGGCTTTACGTGCTCTCCGAGCGGTGTCGATGTCGATGAAGAATAGTCACCCATGCACAGCTTAACCTTGAGGTCTGTTGAATATCGTACTTATCTTAGCCACGACTTCCTCAATAATCATCATCAACCCATATACTGTCCCACTGCTGGGCACGGGTCTCCTCTCATATTAAGAGGGATTAGGCTATAGTCCACCACGCTGGCCTAGTGCGGGTTGGCAGACTTCACATACCGTCGAGAAAAATCTCTAAGGTATGCAGGTTTCCTCACGATGTTTTCCTTCACCGTTTAAGCGAGTGATAAGTAATTATTAATACGCACATGAATTCGAAAAGTCAGAGGTGCGTGCCTTGGGTTCGAACTCGAGACCTTCGACTTGGCAGTCCAATGGTCATACCGCTAGGCTATCACTGCTTAATAATCACAATAATAATATTGCACAATTATATATATTAAAGGTTTGTGAAGTCTGCCAACCCGCACTAGGCCAACGTAGTGGACTATAGCCTAATCCCTCTCATTCTAAAAGGAGACCCGTGGTCAGCAGTGGGACAGTACATGGATGATCGTGATGATATATTATTAATAATGTTAACCATATTGAAATAACACAGAAATTAACATATTGTGGTTCGTCGATTTCCTGGGAATTCGTTCATTTGTATTCACTTGTGTTCAAGGGTTGAGGGTAAGTTGCGTCATTATTATTCAAAGCTTACCAATGTGTAGATAACACTTATCTTTGATTACACTTCAAAGTAACGTTCTTGATTTATTCATGAATATTCTCGAATACTCTACTGATAGCAGTGATAGCCCAGTGGTATGACCATAAGACTGCCAAGTCGAATGTCTCGAATTCATGTGTGTATTAATAATTAATTATCACTCGCTTAAACGCTGAAGGAAAACATCGTGAGGAAACCTGCATACCTTAGAGATTTTTCTCGACGGTTTGTGAAATCAGCCAACCCGCACTAGGCCAGCGTGGTGGACTATAGCCTAATCCCTATCAATATGTGAGGAGACCCGTGCCCAGTAGTGGGACAGTATATGGGTTGATGATGATTCTCGAATACTGCCATGACTTTCACTGGATCATACTGCATCATCGTCATATCAGCCACAAAATGTCCACTGCCGGACATAGGCTTCTCTGATAGACTTCCACAAGGACCGGTTATATGCTGCCTGCATCCAGACTCCCAGTGACTTTTTCCTGTGAATTTTACTGAGTACTTGTGTACATACATTTTGAATAGACTTCGATCACGAATTGTATGTCTTTACGTTACTTTTAATATAGAGTTAAAGGCTTATAATAATATAGACTTATTGCACTTATTATTTATATTTGTTGTTTTATTATTTATTTTAGTGCACCCGAACTACCCCCCATTTTTTTTCTCTTTTTCCTGTCCATCCAAAGGTTGTCTGGTAGATATCGCTATTAGCGATAAGACCGCCATTGTATTCTTAATTTAGTTAATTCCTATGTTGCTCTTTTATCATGGTGTGCAATAAAGATTATTCTATCTATTTATCTATTATGCACTAACATTAAAAATCAACTGTAAATTATTTCATGAGTAAATAATTTTTATTTTCAGAAAAAATAGATTGATTACATAATAGCAACCGGTTTACCTACACTTGCATAATTATGTACAATTCACATACCTACGCTGTATTTTTTAATTCCCACAGGAATACAATGCATAAAATATCAATACGGGATGTATATGTTTTTTTATTTTGATTTCATGATTCCGGTTAGATATTTTGTACTAGGTATAATTAATTGGTATTTTTTTAAATGTAATATGATCAATAAACGTTACCATTAGTGGTTCTACAAAAAATCTACTTCTTTAGCTTATTGGTTAATTGAGCTGACGAAAGGACGAAGCGACCCATTTTTAAATATACATTTTCTAGTAGTCGATTCGCTCGCAAAGTATAGTCGCGTCACATGATAACAAAGTAAGCGAATTGATATTTAAATGTATTTAGAATAAATACAAATTGTTTTACTGTTGAAACATTTTGATTGTTGTGTGAAATTCAATATTGTTTCATAAATTGTTTTCGAGTTGTTTGTTGTGCGTGTAAAAAGTATGTATGGTAAAAAAACACATTTATTAAAAGTATTAGTACAAAAATGGTTTTGCATGAAATGGTTGGCAATTTTATTTCTTCCGAGTTGCTTTCAGAATTGCTTAATATGTATCTATTGATTATAAAAAGATAACCGTGCAGAAATTTAACCCATCGCTAGTACACCGATCAGCCCCTATTCAAATCATGTTATTATGTCAAATTAGGGTAAGCAAATAATGACATAAATATTTTTTTTATCTTTTTTTTTTATCTTTCGAAATCATGTTGAATTACTGCTTAAATAGGTACAGGAAAAAATCGTGAAGAAACCTACCTACTAGCCTATGAGATGTTTTTCGCGGCACAACGTGCGAAGTCTCCTAAATCGTACATGACTACAGCCTCTCATTGTGGGAGAAGACAGTAAATGGGTTGATGGTAATCACCAAAGCTCTTAGCCAGCCATTTACTTCTCCAGTCGGAGAACCCTAAAGAGACACCTATAGCGAAAGTTGCGTGATATCCTTAATTCGGCAATACCATTGGATTCCACGCAGTTCCACGTAACTTTTTTATCAGTCCTGAAGATCCGAGTGGGGAGGATTTTATCTAAATGCCTTCCACTTCGTGAAGCAGGTACCTGTAATCTGTGATTAGGTAATAAAATGGAGTAGGTTGACGTCTGATGTGTAGTGGTTTAAGAATTCAAGGGGTTATTGTGTTTAGTATGCCGGTTTTTGTACATACCGTAATATACATAAGTAGCCTATTTAAAATTGTACGCTATAATGGAAGATCATTCACGATACGCAAATCGCAGATAAAATAAAAATAAATTTAGCTATTTTCCATCGCGACTCAAAATATCACAAAACATAAAATTGAGGCAGCCCTAGTAAGTAGCTAGTCAACAAATACTAGTGTTTGGGTTGTCTCACTATTTTCCTTATTCTGGTATAATATTGAGACTATATTGACACTCAGTTGGCAATATATCAACTGCCTACATTTAGTAAAAAGAACTCAAAACCAGAGCTGAATAAAAGACGATCGCCGCACACTAAGCCCAGTTACACAACATCGAATCAATTACAATAAGCATTCGTACAAAAGTGTCCAACTTGTGTGAACTTGGACAATAAGCTTTCAAAGAAACCGCTCGAATAGTTTTTTTACTTCTGTGTGTCCCACGGCTTAATCGAACTTAAATTGACGGGGCGGAGCGGAGTGAATTGATTTCGATCAGACTCCGCGTAAAGATGAGTGCATTAGAGGGAAATAAATGGCGTTTAAATTACAGGAAGGTTGTAGGTGGCGCGGGTTTTTATTAACTGACGAGGTAATAAAGCACAGGTAAGAATTTAGAGAGGTAGCAATTAATTAGTAGAAAGTTCCATGGACTAGTGAAAAACTGTAAGTGCCACACTGAAACCCAAGAGGTTTAAGTGACACTATGAAACATTTTTATTTGTGAATTTCTGTCTGATAAATAAACCATTCCCCGAAATGTTAGGCAGAGGTGCACCAATGTCAGCCCACAGTTCGCCGTTAGGTCCCATGCAATAGAGGGCGAGCCTATTACCATTAACCGGGAAATCCAGTCTCCGACCGCTACTGAGAATTTTGAAAAACCCAATATCACTCGACCTGGGAATCGGACCCCGGACCTCTAACGTAGCAGTCGAGTAACTAAACTATAATGAGGCTATTTAATTTTTTTTTTTTTTTATTATCAATAAAAAAATAATAAATAAATAGGCGCGGCTGGGTGTTGTCTAAGTTTGATCCCAGGCCAAACAGTGTTATTAGGTTTTCTATTTGGGTTTGTGTGCCCGGAAAATGGTAATAGGCTCGCTCCCTTTTACATGAGACCACATACCCAAGGAATTTGCGCTGTGGCGGTGTATTTCATACAGGCATAGTGTACACAGACACAGGTCGTATATAGGTGTTCATTAATTTTCTTATCCGTTGTCTGACGAGCCTTTTGTATACAACTACAGTATGCAAAATAACAAATTTAATTGAATCCTAAATGATAATTCGTGGTCATTCCTTAGCACCTATCAGACCTGCTATTAAGCAACCCCTAATATTGCCTATCATTGAATAAAGTGTACGCAATACGGCAGTCCACACACGTTTTTACAGCGCGGCAAGTTAATTGGTCTCACCTCCCAACAGCGCCATCTACCGGTGCTGTTGCTACGGTCGTTTATGGCGCGTGTGTAGAATGCCTAATGCTGGTAGTGCCGACAACTTTAGGCGTGAAAATGGTTCGCATTTTCTTTTTCATTTTAGGGTTTATTTTTTGGGATCTATCTAATGGAGCTCGTTATTGGTATCTAGCAGTGATGGACTTCCAAATAAAAATAAAGTAGATTTTATTGTTGCTGATTGAGTAGGTACCTATATAAAGTTCTTTTGGATGCACAAATGAGTGTAACATAGATCAGCCCTAAGCAATTAAGAATGTTGGGTTGAACTAATGCGGTGAAACTGTTTTCAACAAAACAGATTTTGGACTAGCAGCACTACTTCCTCGATGGTCTGGTCTAGTCTGGTCGCAAGTGTGCTGTTGAGCGAGAGGTCTCAGTTTCAATTCCCATAGAACTAAGATTTATTGAACTGATTTTGTGAAACCGTTTTCAACAAAACTGATTTTGGAGCAGTACTACTTCCTCCATGATGTGGTACTCGCAAGTGTGGGCGTTGAGCGAGAGATCTCGAATTCAATTCTCATAGAACTAAGATTTATTGAATGTTTCTATGAAATTCTCAGTAGCAGTAGGTACTTTTTTACAGCTGATTAGACGGATGGAATAGACACAAAATCGTCCACCATGTGTGTACCCCTGATCTAGGGATTCCAAAAGCATATTAGAACAGAACCAAGCAAATTTCAGATCTATAATTGAGGTTGAAAATCGCAAGCTCCGACGCTATAACAGAACCCTTACAATCTACATTTTGGGTTACCAGTTGATTCTTCAATGCGTTCAATTTCTCTGCCAAGTGCAGGCAGCTCTTACATCCAGACCAATTACCTGAGCGATTCGAGCCTCGGAGAGTATCTGTATGTACCGACACTCAATTTGTCAGAAACCTTAATTCGTTGGAGCTAGCATGTAACATGCAGCGATCGGGGCGGCATTTTGATTTGAAATACCTACCTACGTACATTTCAATGCACACTATTCACACATATACCCTTACAAATGCACGTATACACTAATCGTATGTACTGAAGGAATCTGTTGTCTTTATATCGACTACTGTAGGGTTGCTAGTGTTGAAAATTAAAAGCCCCGTTGGTGTAATCGCACCCACAAAACATTGACACAGGATATAATCTTAGTGATTTTAAAGAGAATAAATAAAATATTTGGACTTAAAACACTTCGTATATTGACGGATATGAAAGCAAACCTCTAACGAAGTTACCACGGATCGTTAATACAATTATGGTCGAACAGAATAGTCCATCGTCCATGAATATTCATTACTGGTAGATTTTGTGCTCCAAAAATCATTTTGCTGTCAGCCAATGAAAAGCCAGAGCTGGCGGCTTCGATAAGCTCAGGTTGCTGTAATTGGCGCTACCGTTTTGTCGATAAAGTATTGATATTGAAATTAGGGGTCGTAGAAATCTGATCGTCTGATCGTTTGCCACTAAGCAATAATGTGCTAACTTTATTGTATTTCAATTTGGTGGGCGAAGCCTATAGCCAGCAACACCAGTGGCAGTGGCCACCACTCACGCGTCGTCTCCTTGAGAGGACTCAGATTTACCTAACAACTGAGGTCAGTTGTTAAGTAAACCTCATATGTCCAGTAATGGCAGTAATTTGACTGGTAACATTGCCCTACAGATCGGAACACAATAATTTTGGCACAAACTTACCGGCAGAATATTTGGCCTGCATCCCGAAATGAACTCTGCAGCTGAGAGAGGCCTACATCTTTTACTCTTAAAAAATATTTTATAATACGACCAGTAAACCGATAAGGTAGTCAGCTACCTTATCGGTTTACTGGTCGTAAATATGGCTGCCAAACTATATGACAGTGACCTCTTCTATGTATTTATGTGAAAAGGCATCCCCTTCTCCTTGAAACCTTTAACAGTTTCTGGCCATTAATGTAATAATAATAAAGCCCTCTTGTCCCTCCTGTCTGACAAATATAGGCCTCTTCCAACAGACTCCAGGTTCTCCTTACTTTCGCTCTCTTTGTACACTCTCCTTCAGCATTTTTAAAAATTCAATCTATCCATTATTCTTTAGGGCATAATCTGGCTCTCCTACCTCTTGGACCTGACCAATTTATGACCAATTCCGTTCATTTTCTATCCGTCGATTTTGTCACGTGACCAGCTCAGCCATTACTGACCCGCAAACATATCTGGTTAGTCGCGCTGCCTGCTTCAAAGTTATTTTAGTAGTTATTGCGTACAGCATATTAGGATATAGAAAACTCATCTACCATCGCAGTAGTTGGTTAGCATAATATACAGATTTATCCCTTATAAAGAATTTGCCAACCCACCTCTGTCCCTATTATTTCCATTTGGCTCGTTCTTTTCAAGCCCATGGATCCAAATATACTAAGGAAAAGAAAATTCAAATATAGCTTGGATGTTTTAATATTATAAAAATAGCCGGCAAATTGATTACTTTGAACACATTTAACACCAAGAAGGTTTTTTTTTAAACGTTTATAAAATCTGTAAGCCGGATACGGCAAAGCTTTCATACGCCTGTATTCCCTGAAATGACCAACATACATTTTGCCGGTATATTTAAGATCCCAAAATGATATTTTCTCATCTATCGGAGTGAGTCCATTGAGACTCACTCCGATAGATGGTAAATTCTCAGTATTAAGTCGTAGTATGAATTTTGAGCTATCCACAAAACCATACTACGGGATGCTATTGAGAATGCTCTGTTCGAAAAATCCAAAAACAGTGTTCGCCCTGGGAACAGAACCCTGGACTTTACACTCAGCACGCGGTTTGGTAATTTGCTAATCAATTGAATATCCACATGAATTCGGCCTCAGATTTGAACTCGCACCACCATCCACGGCAGATTCATGTTAGCACGTAAGAATAACCTTCATTTCATACGATATGTAAGCTACTATCATTGCTTATTCTTAAATAAGCACAAAAATATTCTATTCACATAAGATTTTGTATGAAATACAAGAATATTTTGAAGGAAATATTCCACGATATTATGTTCTGAAGTGAAGGATATCAAAATCTGATATCTCAGGTTTGAACAAGCATTGCCGTAAAATAAATGTGAAATTAGAAGACTGAATGTTTTCTACGAATCGTACATATGATATGTGATGAATTTAATACGGAATATTGAAATGCTTTCTACATATAAATATTGTCAAGTATATTTAAACGTTTACCCTTTGAAGGATTTGAATCTTAAGCTGGGTTTTACGGTCCCCGATGGGGCGATGATAGACTGCCGGATATATTTATCTATCTTATATCTAAGTACTCCCCGGCAGGTGGAGTGACAATTTGTGTATGGCAGCTGACAGTGACTGTATGAAAATAGCTGAATTCGGGCTCCGACTCTCCGAGGCTTTCACTAAAGGAGACCTATATCCAGTAGTGGATAAATACAGGCTGAAGATAACGCTAAGCACTCGCCGGCAGGTGGAGTGACAATTTGGGGATGGCAGCTGCCAGCGACTGGATGAAAATAGTTGAAGATCGGGCTCCGAGGAGTTCACTAAAAGAGACCTACATCCAGTAGTGGACAAATACTGGCTGATGAAATCGTATTATCGATTATTTATCTATCCAAATAGCCGATCATTTGGAAGACATCCACTGATTCTACACTGCTTTCACAATATCGTCTGTCGGCGATTGTACGAATATCTTCCTCCGAGCCTTTTCCAACTATGTTGGGGTCAGCTTCCAGTCTGCCTAGGTGCGGTGTATGGTGCATGAGTATTTTACCTCCGCAACACAATTTCTGGGTAATACCCATATCCTGACGATAGACTGATTGTCAGGCTTTTTAGAATTCTGACTATCAATAGGTGTTTGTATGGCAACGAACGACCGGCGGCTTTACGTGCTCTCTCAAGCATGGAGAGGTCTCGATATGTTAAGAATGTTCACTCATCTACAAACCGACCGCGGCTAGCGCAGCTTAAATTTGCAAATCGGTTTCCGGTAACTCGAATATACACCTAGACCAAACATTTGATGTTGTTGGTCGTACGCTATTCATATCCTGGACCCTGGACAGTTTATTGCTCCTGTTTTGCACCATAGTCTTGACTTTGATCCAATTTTCGTAACACAACCCTATACTGTTGTAAGGTAAATATTTATGAACATACGACCGACCTTAGAACGTAGGAGGTTGTTAACGTAAATAGGCAATAGCATTAATGTAGGTAACATCTAAACATTGAGCTCGTCTTCAAGTCTCGTGAAACACCTATTCGGGTCGTGTTTAATATAATCACAAGGCTAATGAAGGGAGATAGAAGGTGAGTGTGATATTCAACCAGTACAAGGTAGGTAGGCTATGCAGAAGACATGCCTCAAGTCCCTTTAAAAAACCGAAGCCTGCACCACTGTTTTACTCTTTATGTCATGTCGTAACAAATAATTGTGAACAGGTTGCCTTAATAAAACTTAAAAACAAATCAGTTCATTCAATATATTTAAAAATAAATTTTAAAAATATACAGAATGGAATTTTGTAATGCCACCTGGAGGGAAAGTACTTTTAATACTGTATATAGACAATTACACTCAAAGGAAACATTCCCTTATTTTTGAAAAGAAACAAAACTGTATTCATAGATTTTAGAAAATTCGCTTGCCACACCCGGAAATCGAACCGTACTGTACTTTTATTGCAGCGATCGTTAGGGTCAATTATAAGGATGAAATCTCTCTAACAAACATGATAAATTAAATGAAAGGAAACCATGAAAGTCAGTAATAACTGCATGTACAATCGCCGCAATAACAACCACTATTGGTCTCGAAATTCGAATCAGTGTTTCCTGAGATCAGCGCGTTCACAAACTCTTCAGCTTTATAATAATAAGAATAGATTTATTATGTTTGGTATTAACCATCACGTAACGTGAATCCATTACATTTGCGTTCAGTTTAATATAGTGATATGTAAATATGTGTTACCAGCTCATATATCATGCTAAGTGCTCAAAGTGAGTTGTGTCACTTTTGCGTTATGAACCATCTATCAGATGAACACTGTTAATGGCACTATTAATGTGGAGCAATTATAATTACTATCTGTAGCCCGTGGTTTAACCCGCAAACCAAAAAGCCTTTGTCCTTCTCTAAGGTATAATCTATCTTTGTACCAAATTTCATCAAAATATGTGCAGCGGTTCAGCCGTGAAAGCGAAACAGACAGATTGTATACGATTGATGTTTTGTAACTTTTGTATACAAATAATACAGAAGTTTTTTTTTTATAATTTGAATTTGGAAATTGAATAATAATGTATTTTTTTTTATATTTTAATACTTAAAGCATTTTATTCATCATCATCATCAACCCATATATTGTCCCACTGCTGGGCACGGGTCTCAGATTGAGAGGGATTAGGCTATAGTGCACCACGCTGGCCTAGTGCGGGTTAGCAGACTTCACAAACCGTCGAGAAAAATCTCTAAGGTATGCATGTTTCCTCGCGATGTTTTCCTTCACCGTTTAAGCGAGTGATAATTAATTATTAATACGTACATGAATTCGAAAATTCAGAGGTACGTGCCTTGGGTTCGAACTCGAGACTTGGCAGTCCAATGGTCATACCACTAGGCTATCACTAGTATTTAATTACAATTTTATAAATTTTGTTTTCTTTTTTTTTCAATTGTTATTTTTCTTCTGTTAAAAATATATCGTCAAAATTCATAGTAAACGAGTAAAGACTCTTTTGACTACTAAGTCTTTATGGTGTCCACTGACCACTGACCTCTATAACAGAGTTGCTTTTGCATTTATAATATAAGTAGGGAAGTATTTTTTTTTCAAGAACCGGATGTATCTGCATCCGGTTCTTGAAAAAAATTTCCAACTGATCCAAATAGTAGGTACTTACTTAGAAAAGAATTCCATATTGCTGCTTTAAATATTCACTTATGTGACAATAATACTATAAAGATATCTAATCTTATCTATCTATGTAGGTTTCCAAGTATCTATACATATAATACTTGTAAACAAACTCTTTGCGTAGTCGGGTATAAAAATTGTAAAAACTTGGATAGTTGAGTCATAAAAACAGAGGTAACAAACTCATTTTGTGATATTACTATGGGTGTGTTTAAATGTGGTATGTGATTCCCTATGTATGATAACCAGACCACCCCTGGGTGTCATAAAACGAAATAACACGGCAACCCCCATGCTTCTATGAATTAATCACATAAAAAAACATTGTGTTGTAATCACCCATCTCTTTCCAAGCTGTGGCAACCTTTAGGGTGAAGTTATGTTCGACACGCGAATCATAGAAGGTCATTGGTACTACCTATAGGGCCGGTCAGGATGAATTTAATTTCTAGACGTAAAAAGTTTTCATATCAATGCAGGTTTTGTTATTATATCCGACTTCAAAATTCTACCGAAATTATAAATTCGACTATATTCTTTTTTATGTTTGTTACCTCAGAACTTTCGACTGGGTGAACCGATTATGATAATTCTTTTTTTATTTAAAAGCTGGTGCTACCCGTGTATTCCGATTTCAATTTGGTCCAGTTCTAACAAACGGTATCTATGAGAAAACCATATAAGTCTTATTTTTACACACAATGCTTGAAGTCAGTTTTTTTTTCCTAATAAGTTATAATAATTATTTTAATCAGATGAGAAACAAGCATACGGGCCGCTTGATGGTAAGCGGCAACGGCATTGTAAAGACGCCAGGCGGTGGACAATAAGTTGAATAAAATAAAAATAATGAATCACTCGTTAGAATATGCTAACACAGAAAATTTACAAAAAGAACCCAAAGTTTGCGGTAAAAAGAGAGAACATAAAGCCCGCTATAAACCGCACCGTCCTTCAATCTGGACCGAAGCAGATTTAACAAATTATAACTCAGTATTTACCTTCATTGCTCGGCAATATTTTCGACGCCGCCTATCATTTACACTTCAGAATCTACGAGCGGTTCCATAAAAAAAGTTACGTCGAAAAACCGCTGTACCGAGACATTATTTGATGAAAAAAGGTTAAAAAGTTTGCCCAATTTGTTCCTTGTGCTCTGAAACTTACGGGCTTTATTATCTGAGTACGAGTTTTTATACACTCTGAACGGGCTAGTGGTGGAAATAAGTTTTAGTTAGGTAAAACAACAAGTTATCTGCCCCTCGACGACTTTAGAATGAATTAAATGAATGAGTTTGTTGTATCTTTAGTTACGTTTAGGGGGCTATTCTTTTTAGACGCGTTCTTTTAGATTTTATGGCAGAGAGAGCAAAAATTACAGTAGAGTTTCCGTACATATGTGTATATTTTTTTAGCTTACAATATAGTCCCACTACAGGGCAAGGGGCTCCCTTTCCTTTTTCCACGCATCTCTTCTCTCAACTAAATCTAATGTTCTTATAAATTACTCGTCGGTTAAAAAAACTCTTAATGGTTTTTATGAATTACTAGCTTCTGCCCGCGACTCCGTCCGCGTGGGAAAGTTACTTTTAATTATCATTGTAATTTGGCAAATCATTTCAAAATCGTTATAAATTGTAGCCTATATGTTATTCTGATTTATAAATAATAATACTGTAAAGTTTCATCAAAATCCGTTCAGTAGTTTTAGCATGAAAGAGTAATAAACATCCATCCATCCATCATCACAAACTTTCACATCCCTACTAATATTATAAATGCGAAACTCTGTCTGTCTGTCTGTTACGCTTTCACGTCTAAATCACTGAACTGATTTTAATGAAATTTGGTACAGAGATAGAGTTGACCTTGAGAAAGAACATAGGATAGTTTTTATCTCGGACTAGTGAAGAGTTCTCTTGGAAACGCGATATAACCGAACTCGACGCGGGCGAAGCCGCGGGCGGAAAACTAGTTTATAATATTAGTAAGTAGGATTGGAATTTTAGAGACAAATGTTATAAACTTAGGTACGCTCTAAGATGACCAGATTTTTTCCACAATCACTAACACCGAGACCCGGAACAAGTACATATAGGCTATTGTAGGGAATTCATATTATTTTCTCCGTTGGACCCGTGCCGCTGTAGTCGATTGCTCTATCACCACGGTACCAATCCACTCGTCGTCGGTACCACCGTCAGTCGCTTCTTACCATAGTTGTTTTATTAAGGCTAGTATTTAACTGCAAATAAAAATAAAACATTTTCTATAACAAAATAATTCCCCAATCCTAAGCAAAAATACTTATTGCACAGCAAAAATACTTATTTCACAGCAAAATAGTCACCTCAAAGTATTGTTATTACTTATATACACTTTCTTGGTCTTCAGATTCGGTATTATTCAGATTTGGTTCTGGCATTCGCGCCGGCCGCTTCCGCGGCACCGCTCGCTTCGCTCGCTCGGCTCGTGCGTTATGTGGTCACAGTTCTAACCTAACCTAACGGATATCTGTATTTTGCTGCTCAGTCAGTAATTTTGTCGCTCAATCAGTATTTTTAATGCGCGGTTTATTATATTCCATTTATTAATAGTATGCTAGTATAATTATATACTTTTTTTTTTGTAAAAATATACCTACAATACATAAGAATCACCCAGAAACACACCTACACTTATGTTCATCACATAAATATTTGTATCCTGTGGGAATCGAACCCCTGACCTCATGATCAGCAGTCCGACACTGGAACCACTAGACCACAGACGTCGCCAATCGTTAACGTAAATGTAGGTATTTTTTAGTATTTTCAGAAAAGTTATGAATTTCTACAATTTTAATTACAACAATTACTTAAACAATTTTTTGGTAAAGATAGACTATTTAATGCTGGTGAATACCATTTCATTAGCACAAAGTAGCTTCAAAGCCAACACTATTGTTCTCAGAGCTTAGGAAAATGTACAAGAAAATCACGAAAATCCAGCCCTAATTGACACGAAGAAGCTCTTACATAAAAGGCTGATACGATAGTAAAGTTTATGCAAATTCATAAACTTTATGTGAGGTTGGGAGACGTAAATCCGATTATGACGTGGCCCGCCTCCAGATCCTCAGCAATTGGGGCCGCAGACAAACGCCCGAATTAACTTTGTAGACGAGATAGGTTCCTACACGAATATTTTAATTACTTCGTTAATATGCAGATTTATTTCCCTTGTATTTTTCATACAATCGTATAAATTTGCTACTGTTGTTATTCGATTTGGCTCTCGGAACGCGACAGCCTGGATGAGAAGATAACTTTCATAGAAGCTAATAATCAGACTCAAACATTTTCAAACCAAAAACCCTCAGTGATAAGGCTTGAAATCAAATTAGTAATATGATTTTTAGTCCACTTACAGAGAAGCAACGAGGCATGAACTGTGTCTAAAGCTCCCAGTTGAGTTTAAATAAGGTCCAGGTGAAGATGGCACGCCAAAGTAGATTCTATCAAAAAGGAATTGTATCTGAACACCGTGAATAATGGAAAAAGGAAAATGAGGCTAATGTATAGTTCGAATCCAAGACACGCACCTCTAGACTTTTCGAAATCATGTGCGTATTAATTATTACTCGCTGAATGGTGAAGGACAACATTGTGATGAACGCCGTCCAGAAAATCTCTCAATCAGGCACCTGCATGCCTGAGAGATTTTCTGGACGGCGTGTGATGTTTGCCAAACCGCATTAGGCCAACGTGGTGGGCCTTATCAATTTCATTGTGAGAGAGAGAGAGAAAATCAATAACAAAAACCTTCAAAACGGTCAAATGCGTAGTCGGGACTGGCAACCAGTGCGTGTATACACACGCACTGGTTGCCTACTTTTTGCATACTTACTGCGTTAGTATATGTTGACATACGTCAACATATACTAACGCAGTAAGTATTTAAAGTTTAAAGTAAGCATTTAAGAATCGTAGGAAGTGGCGTTCTGCCCTATATGGAGAAAGGCGTTACAGTACATACATAAAGATCTCAATAATATTCTCATTATCAGAGTAAGTAACTACTTATATTTTTCCTTAAGTTTAAAAAATATTGTTCACAAAATATATACATATTTTTTCTTTTCCTTTTAGCAAAAATACTAAGTTTATCTTGGACCAAACTTGAAGGATTAACAAAAGAGAATACATTTTTAAACACCAACTAAATAACAGAAACTTCAAGGATCCGTTACAAGAGAACTTTGATAAAGTACTTCTTTTAGTGCATGAAATAGAAAGCAGCTGCTGAATTATAAAGTTGGTAGCTATTAAGTAAACAAAGTTAGACTGAAGTTGCTCCTGGGTTGTTATTTTTCGCTAACTCTACGCGATTTGGCAAATATGCTTTGAGATTCAAAACGACTGCATTTGCTATTTTTGTAAGACATTACAGGTGTCTTTTGAACGGACTCCCATTCAAATTATAACTATACTGTGGAATGAACTGTCGCCTGCAGTATTTCCAATATGACCTTCAAACCTTCAAGAAAAGAGCGTACTCCGTTTGAAAGGCCGGCAACGCGCTTGTGACTCCTCTGGTGTTGCGGGTGTCCATGGACGGCGGAAATCGCTTACCATCAGTATCCGATCCTTATGCTCGTTTGCCCCCTATACCATAAAAAAACTATAGTAGAACCTGACCTTCTTTCTGAAACGTCTCATCATCAACAACACATACCTATATTATACTTTCCCATTGTTGAGTGCGGGTCTCCTTTCAGAATGACAGGGATTAGACTATAGTCCACGACGCTGGCCTAATGCGGGTTGGCAGAGCCGTCGGAAAAATCTATAAGGTATGCAGGTTTCATCGCGATGTTTTCGTTCATCGTTTATACGAGTGATCATTAATTTTAATACGCACATGATTTCGTAATGTCAGAAGTGCGTGCTTTGGACTCGAGCTCGATACCTTAGACTTGGCAGTTCAATGGTCATTTTACTAAGCTATGACTGCTTTTTCTTGCTGCTGAAAAGTCTACTCTGCTTCATTGGTCTAAAAAGTGTTACGGAGCGTGAGGCGAGCAAAGTCTTGCTGAGGTTTTCTATAAAATTCTCACTTGCAGCTTGGAGTTTGGATTATTGCCCGATTCCAGTGGGCTTTATTACATGAGGTCTTAAACCGGCAAACTGTTTATTTTTACTTATTTATTTAGAAACAAACGGTCATCTTCTATAGTAAGAAAACTCGAGCATGGAACGTGTCATTGTACTCCTCGATTCGCTAATATAACTACAGTCTGACCTAGACATCGTGTCATCATCGGGACAACAGCCAAGTACATACATTTTAGCGGATAATCTTCAAAATAAACTCCCAAAACTTTATAACAACGTTTGACAAAGCATATTTAGGTATCCTAAACTGTAAGACCCATAACTTTAGTGTCTAGCCAACGACATCAATACAGTCAAGTTAGCAAGTTTATCTTAAACACAATTATTACCGAATTCTATCTCATCAGACTTACTGAAAAGCCACCTAAACTCACTTAAACTTTGCTAAATTCACAAACAAATTTAAGACATCGCAGTGCCATTTATTAAGTTCTCAAAAGCATTTTCAAATCACCTCAATAAGCTCTTCTTAAACTTGTCCAAACACTTTTGTTCACCTCCATAAAATGATATAAAATATAGAAGTAAAAGGAGCCACCGAAAAACACTAATCCAGATGTGATGTAGGAGCTATTCACAACTGTCATCACCAATGAGGAGCCGAGGAACAGGCCCATGATCGCTATGTGGAAAAAGAAGTACCAATAATGGTACTTCAAAGGCAACGGTTGCTTTCTCTTCATGAAGCTGATGATGAGGATTGAAGTGGCGATGAACAACTGCACGTACAAGATTCCGAATACGAACTCCACGATGAGACTTGTCGTGAACTCCACTTGGATATCTATCTCTCCCGTCACTGTTATGAGAAGAAGGGCTGCAAAGAATACCATTGGGAGAACAGCTGATAGTGCTATCAAAATAAAAGTCCTTCGAAGTTTGTCGCAATGAGAACATGGTATTTCTTCTGAATCTTCTATTATAATTGTCATTGTCTCGGATATAATTTGCTATACCTCCTAAATCTGGACCAGATATTTTCAGGTGGATACAATAAAATATTCAAAGTGATAAAAGCAATAAGATATACGGTTTTTTTAGTGACAGGTGACGTGAGAAGAAAAATAGCTTATAAAAAGGAGTATTTATTACAAAGTTTTATTGGCATCGTAAATTATTATTGTCTTTGGTACCTAACTACTATTTCTTTAGACTGCGATATACGCGCAATTTCACTGGACCAATATTCTAGACAATCAACAAATATATATAATAGGTATTTAACTAGCTGACCTGATAGAGCTGTAGGCTGATAGGCCTGTAGGCCTGCCCAAATTTGAGTAACTCATACACAAATTTCATAGGAAAAAAGCACTGTCAGTTTTCCAATTTTTATTAAACCATTTTCGGGAACATTTAACAGCCTTATTGGTGCTTTTCTTGAGGTCCTGGGTCCGATTGTGTGTGTTATTGGGTTTTCCTATAAAATTCTTAGTAGCAGCTCGGAGTTTTGATTTGTGCCTGGTTTAATGACAATAGGGATAAACTAGAAACATGTCCGCGAACTATGCGTGTAGATACACATCTGCTTTACCCTTCGGGGAATACAGGCGTGACGGTAAGGTATGTAAGAACATTTAAAAACTAGCTAAATCGGACCAATCGTTGACTAACAGCATTTAAGTTTTATTTATATTGGTAGATGAATGTGTCTTTTGTTCTCTATTCAAAATAATAAAATTCAAACAAATTTTTCAAACACGTAGACCCAACTTCATCTGAAGCGATCCATCAGCGAATATGCAGCATTAATGCTGAGTGACAGAACATTTATAACGCTGCATCAATCCATCAATTTTCTTAGCATATGTTAGGTACAGATAATACGCTACTATACACATAATTATGAGGTATGAGGTGAAGGTGAAGGAAAACATCGTGAGGAAACGCAGATTTGCAGACATGCAAATGCCTGAGAGATTTTCGAAGGTGTGTGAAGTCTGCCAACCCGCCAACGTGGTGGATTATAAGCCTAATTCCGCTCATCCTAAGAGGAGACCCGTGCCCAGTAGTAAGACAGTATATAGGTTGATGGTGATGTGTGTGTGATGCTCATATATTTTTAAAGACAATTCCAGAACTTAGGTACGAACCATGTTTCGCACAAACATACAGATAACGGACATAAAGTATACCAAGTCTCGAAATAAATATTTAAGGATCACACAAAAAATTGACTTGTTTTGAATCAAACCCACGACACAATCGAACGTGAACACAATAACCGCTGCGCCAAACGTGCAATCTGCAATGATTGCACGTTTGGCGCAGCGGTTTTACTTATAACTTTAACAAAAATCTGGATGTGGTGTGATTTGATTTTATTTTACAAAAAAATTGTACGTATTTTCTCCGTATTATTGTATCATAATGTATAATTTAAAGAGCAGTTTGATTTCAATGTATAATATTCGCGTAAATGTCAGAAATAGTTAAAACATTTGATTTGGTGGTAGAGGGGTGAAAATTTACTTAAGTATTGTTTGATGCCAAATCATAAAAAAATAAATTATATTTTTGCATTTTTTTTTTTGGCATTTTCCATGCTAAGATTTTAAAGTTATTAAGCAAAGGAAAAATTCGTCCGTCACCATAGAGACGTAAATTCAGAAAGCGAAGGCAAAATTCGACATGGTGGGTAGGTATCGCGGAGGCTTAGTGGTCATAGCGTCTGGTGTACCTAACCAGAAGACGCAGGTTCGAATCCTGCCCGCGGTCGAATTTTTTCTTTGCTTAATAACTTTAAAATAAATTATGTCCGAAAAATAAAAATATTTTTTTTTGGGTGGACTACCCTTGTCACTTAGGGTTTTGAAAAGATCCTAGTTTACCTACGTCCTATTCTCAGATCTACCGAATACACACAATAAATCATAAAAATTGGTCAAGCCGTTTCGGAGGAGTTTTGTTATAAACATCTTTGTCACAAGAACTTTATATATTATAGTATTCCCCTAAGGGTTAAGCAGATATGTACTTATGTACGCCGGTAATAGGAGGCGAGGTTGCGCATGTTTTTCTGAAAACCCAAAGATAATTTACTTTTATATTTTCTCTTTAGAACGTATTTAACGTTTTAGTAGCTAAAAAAGACTTATCTCAAACGGTATAAAGATTACCATCCCTTATATTACTCCCTCCCCTAATGGATAGAATAAACGGTTATTGGCCGAGAAAAATATTGAACGAAAGTTATTTAAGGACTTGGAGAAATTTATGTGACGACTAACAAATTATTATAACGTAGCATTATTAATATTTTGGAGAGACGAGGTGTGTTGCCCCTCCATCCAAAGGGAGGATCCTCCAACCAGGCGGGTGTTATGCCTGGCGGGCCACGACCCGAAGGTTAATGTCGGGCGGTTGTAATATGTATATGCAACTTGCGATGCAAATGTTGCTTGCGCGATTCAGGATTTGTTCATAGTTCCATGTAAAGCCGGTAGAAGTCGCTACAATATAATGCTTTAGTTAAATCTTGCTTAACACAACCTTAAAATCAGGGACCAACCGGTACGATCAATCCCGATATTTTTTCGGTTACAACCTATATTTCTTTTACAGTTATTTTAAAAGGTTACCTTAATTCCTAAATTTAATAAAAAACCATTATCAATACCGGTAACCGAAATAGAAATTACCTCTATCTTACACGTGCCGTCGGCATTAGTCAAAGGGCTCGCATCGCCTGTGTGTCGACGAGCTGTGTTATCAACAGATTTATATTAAAATTTAAAATATTACTTTCTCAACCAAGGTAATTTTTAAAAATTACCTTGGTTGAGAAAGTAATATTTTCGGTTAGGTACCCTTTTAAAACAGGTTACCTAAGTAACCTGTTTTAAAAGGGTAATAGAGGAAAATAGAGGTAACATAATTTTTCCCAGATAGCGGTTACCTTTAGGCGTTTAGATTAACCTAAATTCTTCGATACCTGTACCGTAATTTATAAAGGTTTTCGGTCCCTGCTTAAAATGCACAAAAATCTCGGCTTCGGCTACAGACGTGGTAAAAAAAACTGCATAAAAATGAACTTTATGAAAACAAGGAACATAGCGACTTTAAAAGTCGGTAGGCCACTAAAAATTAAATTAAAAATTCTAGACCGGATACATTTTCCCAATAATTGAATAGGCCAGCAGGTCAAGCTATCCAAAACTGTCAAACTTTCCCAATGTAAAATGAACCTTATTGTGTAATATTAAAGTTGAAAATCTATCGAAGAAATTTGACAGACTGTGGTAGTCTGTCTGTGATCTGACGTCTTGTAATTATGTTTTTTTTTCAGTTTTTATTTAAAGTTAATTCTGTACGCCGTTTTTTTCCAGTCGAGTTTTTTTTTAAATTTTAATACTGTCAACTTCTTGCAAGATTAAGACAAATTGAATGACGTAAGGATTATCAAATACGGCCCAGGCGTTTGGTCTCTAGCCACAAAGATACATACAATATAACAGGCTCATAAACACACTAACCCTGGTATCATGTCGGAGTCACCAGCGTGGAGGGATGAGAAGTGTTCCCCTCCATCTAAAAGGAGGATCCTCCAGGCGAAAGTTTTAGCCTGGCGGTCACGGGTCTTCGGCACAGTCAGCAAAACTATTCACTACTTTTTAGACTCATAGCCTTAGATTGCATGCAATCTATCTCCATGCCAAATTTTATCGTAATCTGTTTAGGCGTGAAAAGATAACAGATAAACAGACAGAATTAATTTTACAATTATAATATTAGTATGGATATAATTTGTCGTCACTAATTGAGGCCTTCGATACTTATAAGTCTAAGATTTCTTAAATTTATTTCATAAGATTTCAAAAAAAAATCAACGTTGTCCTAAAAAGGATCGATTCAAAATTACGCGGCATTTTTAATTGCTGTGTTAAGCACTAATTTTATAGAAATTCTAATCATGTTTATGAAAATATTTATGACTTGGGATTTAAAGCGTTTTATTACTTCGTCTTTACAGCTTTCAATATGCGAGCCGCAGTAAAATGAAGGGTGAAAGGGGTGATATTGGTGAAAGCAAAGGACGCGACTGCTTTCTCCTTGATGAATAAGATTAGCATCTTGCGTTTACTCAACTTATTGCTTATACATTTTTGTCAGGCGCTTTAATTTTTTATTTTTACTTTCTTGTGGTGCTTCGAACAGAGTAAAAATCTCTATGTAAGAAAGCTTGTAGTTTAAAAATGTGGTCTGTGTGAATGACTACAAAGCAAGTAAATTATGAAATAACGGCTGATAGGGATGTGTGAATTTTTTGTATACCACTAAGGTGGCAAACAAGCATACGGCCGACCTGATGGTGAGCGGTTACCGTAGTCTACAGACGCTTGCAACACCAGGGATATCTAACACTAGCGCGTTGTCATCCCTGTAAAACAAAAGAGGAATACTTACTTAGGTTGGCAGTATAAGGATCAAAGTCTCCCCACTGCCTGACACAACGTTTCCTCGTCGAGCACATGTATGAAAAAAACAAGCACCGAACCCAAATAAATTAGGACAAGGGCAGGACAATGATTTGATCACAATAGACGACTATGGTCGCAGTAGTTCTTTGAGCTGTATTGTGTTCCTTAGGGTGAGCAAAGTTGCTAGTGCTCCGCGAGGAAACGTTGTGTTAGTAGTGTGGGGGACTTTGACCCTTATACTGCCAACCCAAAACTATTCCTATTTCGTTTTACAGAGTCGGCAACGTGCAAGTGATACCCCTGGTGTTACAAGTGTCTACAGGCTACGGTAACCGCTTACCATCAGGTGGGCCGTACGTTTGTTTGCACCTTAGTGGTACAAAAAAAATCTTCGAGATATCAGTATGGCCAAAAAATTGTGTAGGTCAAATATGAAACTGTCCGCAACAAAACTGTCCGGGAAAAGGTTCAGAGGGTGAGGATTATGTTTTTTTTTAGAATTTTCTGAATTCAAGCGATCAACAATAAAAAAAAACATCTTGTACAGAGGCCAGCACATCAAGCTACCACAATCTGTCAAATTTCTTTGATTAATTTTCAACTTTAACACAAAATAATAAGGTTCATATTCATTTAGGGAAAATTGACAGTTTTGGATAGGTTGACATGCTGACGTCTGTACTTAATAAACGAAAATTCGAAAATTGAGAATCTCCTTTATTTTACAGTCGGTTAAAAAACATTTCAGCAAAACTTTGCGAGGGCTAAAGGCTATTCTGGTACCCGTCCGACTGGACTGAATTCCACCGCGCAACTTAAGATAAATGACCCGAGCGCTTGCCCATTGTCCACGGTAAAAGCATACGCCGGCCGTGGGATTTTCAACGAATCCCTCCTATTATTTTCTCCAGTTTCTGACACTTAAAATATTAGACATTGAAATAAAAAAACTGCCTCAAGGTCTAACTCTAGGTGTATAGGTTCGATTACCCAATAACCTCACCGTCATTGTAAGTAAACGCGATTATTTAAATCAGTAAAAATTAGTTTAGTTATTCATTTTTACTAAATTTGACAGTAACGCATGCTAAACAATTTTAAAGAATAAAAGTTTTGCGAAAGAAAAAATCGATTTCAGGAATATTCCGAACCTACCGGGGAGGTGCCAATAAGTACGTCAACAAAAGAGTTAGGTAGGTATGCGAACGAAATCTGCATCTTTACACAGATTGCGGTATAAATAATTACCAAAGAATTTGGTAGGTAGCAGCTAACAATACCTGCATTTTGACATAATATATTGTGTGATATATTTACACAGTATTCATCAAAACACATAATTAAATTAGCTGCATGTATACCTAACTCTTTTGTTGACCGTACACCTGACAAAGAAGGTTTCTTTAATTTTTTGCAGTATTACATGGTCCGTTCATCTCCACTTCTGATCCCATCGCTTACATTTTTAAACACAACTCAACCTGTGTGACATGCGAAGCAAACACGGGTATCGACATCCTGTCACGTAAAGTGTTTAACAAAATAAATGACGTAATAACCCGTGACGTCAGATGCCGCGAGGATCTTATGTGCACCGCTTGAGAGATTGACCTTAAAACATTTTTCTGAAGACGTTAAGATTGATTGGAGTGGAGAAAAGTGGTGTATCTTTTTTTACAGAACGTGTATAAAGTTATTTTAGCGAAGGAAATTCGACTGCCGGCAGGGTTCGATTTTTAGTGGTCTAGTGTATTGTATCAGAAGACGTAGGTTCGAATCCTACCCGCAGTCGAATTTTTCCTTCTCTAAAATTACTTTTTAAAAAAGCAGTGATAGCCTAGTAGTATGACCATTGGACTGCCTCTAACTTTTCGAATTCATGTGCGTATTAATTTAATAATTAATTATCACTCGCTTAAACGGTGAAGGAAAACATTGTGAGGAAACCAGCATAGCTTACCGAGATTTTTCTCGACGGTTTGTGAAGTCTGCCAACGTGGTGGACTATAGCCTAATCCCTCTCATTCTGAGAGGAGACCCGTGCCCAGCAGTGGGAATGAGGTATATGGGTTGATGATGAAAATAACTTAATAATCTTATAATGTAAAATTTAAAAAAATATAAAAAGATAGAATGTACCTATATGTTACGTATCGTAAGTTCTTTATAGCCAACTACTTGACCTGATCCTCCGCATTGAAAACGGATCCGTACAGTTCAGTATCCCTACAGTTTGACGGTATTAGAATCCATTGGACCAAAACTCTGGCCGTATTCGCTTTTATATTTCTCTTACGTCAAAAAAAAAAAAACTATTCGCGAAAGTAAATTTAAGTAACTCGACAGTCTATTTTACTAATTCCAATATTCCTATATTGCTAAAAAAGCGATGAAAAGCTCAAGGGACATCTCTATCAACTGATCGAGAGCAACCGGACGCGCTCACACTATACGACACGATACCTACACGATATTTTTTTGTAATATTTTGCATCGAGAGTCGAGACGAAAGCAAGCACATTATATTGAACAACTCTGAAAGTAAATAGATAGGGTATTTTTTAGGATACCTTATAAATATAGACGCTAAATATAGTCAAACTAGACACCACTCAATTTTAGCATCATTCCACGTTTGCTAGGACCACGATCCTAGATAAAGGATGAAAGGGCTGGTAAAAAGCTTGTTTGCCACCTAAGTGGTACAAAAAAGAAAGGATTTTCCAGTGTAGTGGACTAGCGGCCCTCAAACTAGATTTATATTGGCTTAGAGCAAGCTTTTCGTTCGATTCCAATGCAGAGTTGCTAAATGGGTGCAGCATCTTGAAACTACACAATCGCTAATTACCGATGCAAAAAACAGCAAATGAACTAGGGCCTACAGGAATCTAGCTGCTGATCCCAAATCCCAGAAACCTAAAATAATTATGTTTTTACCTTTAAGAATCAATCGAAGCAAACTTTGAGCGAACTCCTACCAGTGTAGTTCGTTTATATAGAACATTGGACATACCTGCAACAAAAAATAAGTACATATTAGTAACAAATTTCCTAAAGTAATGGTAGTAAGCATCATGATTTCTGGTAAGAAAACCTTTTGTGTGTGTTATGGTTTTCAGTCGTGTAGTTGTCGTGTCGTCTCGTATAAATAGATATAAAAAAGACCCTGCAGGCAAGCGGATGGCCTACGGAGGCCGCAACTCGTCGACAGAGCTATCCGTCATAGAATTTGTTACAAATTACGTTACGTTATGGCATGATAATAAATACGTGCCGTATTTATGATTTCACATGTAAATAATAACATGAGTAGATTAAAGTAGGCAGGCTCGTGGCATTCGTTTCGTTTTGGTTCGAATCCGTGTCCGAAAATATTTATCAATTTACAAAATGTTGGCTTTAATCATTTATAATATTTATTGCATTCCATAAGATTAAATAATTAGAAACAATTATGGACCCTGTCGGTCACATTATTTAAAAAAAAAAGTAGGATTGAGGAGGTGCACTTACATTCTATCTTATTGCTAAATGTTTAAAACTTATTCGGTACCACTGTCATTCGCTATTACAATATGTAGTAAATACTCGGAAATAAAATATACAATTATTGATACAAATATATTGATTTTTTAAATCTTTTTACGACGTCAATACAATCTACCTTCCACAACCGTTTGCTAATTAACACACGATCGCGTTTGAAATGCTGTATGCGCATATAATCACAATCCACAATTCACAAAGGCCCTTGAACTGACTGACATAGCGCCCCGTGATGAATGTACGTCCCTAACAGAGAATACACGCATACGTCACAAGTAGTGATGCTAGTTGCTGGGACAGCTAGCAATTACCCCGCGATGCCGAGCCTTTAGGGCACGCCCAGGTCACATTGTACGCGGGATTCCGCATTTGTGTGTGTTATGGTTTTCAGTCGTGTAGTTGTCGTGTCGTCTCGTATAAATAGATATAAAAAAGACCCTGCAGGCAAGCGAATGGATCACCATTTGATGACATTTTCTTATAATTTTTTCAGCGACATTAAAATAATTAAATATATATTACGAAAAGCTTACTGGCTTTATTATACCATCATAGAGCTTTGTTCAGTAGTGGACAAAGGTCTCCCCCATATTCTTCCACGAGGATCGGTTATATGCCGTCTGCATCCAACGACTTCCAGCGACCTTTACCAGGTCATCTGTCCATCTCGTTGGAGGCCGTCCTATTCTGCGCTTTCATTTATGTACTCTAAGTATTGTATACAATATGTGTGTTGAAACTTACATTCGCAGTAAGTTGTACGAACTTAGCATATAATTTGTTCTACAGAAAGTCGATATTTATAATCTTACATGACTAGTCTAGATAGTTGAAAATTTTCCAAAACACCTGTACTGTAATTCCTTCTTTGATATACAGTTTAATAAACTAAATCCGCACAATATTCTGGAAAGCTGCGATGAAATTTTTCTCTGAATATTTCTTGCTATTTTCATAAAATACGAAATCATATTAAGTCTAGTAGGTAAATAAAATCTATGTTGCTAGGTAAAATACGTAGCGCCTTGTAAACGAAAAAGGTTTGTAAAAATAAATTCACACACATACATCGCGATTCCAAAGTGTAGCTTTAATGAATTCACTTTAAATTATGAAATATACTTCGTACCTTTATCTCTTGCGCTAACATATTCCACGTTGCAATATTTTAATATTCAAAAGTAAATCCCGGACGGAACTATCGTAGCGCAGCACTATTCGCTGTGCTTAATTATTTAAGTGTAGGTAATCCCCGATACAGGAAACTCTGCTGTCATGCGTAAGCTAAGGATTACCGATAAATGAATGATGGCAAACTACACTCATCTATTCTGTCTAAAGTTCTATGATTTATTCTTTAGATAGTACAAAAAAGCAATCCAATAATACCAAGTACTATAATTGGACAGCAGAGGCAATGGCCGCTGCGACTAAAACGCCAAATTCGTCACCTAACAGAACTGATAATAGTTAATATAATTATCTAGTTGGCAGTTAAAAATACAAAAAATAAACTAGTTACGATGTGACAGTTGTAGCCTCTTATAGGTATAAAATTTAATTCATTTTGAAACAATGACGTCTTCAAATTTTGATAAAACATCCTAAAGTATTATTTTGTCTTTCACTAAATCTAAACTAATGTTACAAAGAGAAAACAATTTTTATTTAGTATGGATGTTTGTAATGGATTTAAAAAAAATACTTAGGTAACAGATTTTAAAAATTCACAAAGTAACATGGGCTGTATTTTCTATCTATCTACCCGTGTAGTCTTTAATATACTCGAAGGGTGTCTGCTAATCAAGCTTAATTACGCTAATGAAACTTAATTACGTTTTATATTTACTTGAGCGAAAAAATGGTACATGCTTTGATTATATACTTGTCTAGATGGAGCAATGCAAACAAACGACACGCGAAAACTGGGGCCAAATTGCGTGATATGTGTGAGTACCGCTTGTGTACTTATTGTAGTCAAACTGTCAAGGTGTGCGTGTTTAGGGATGCCTGCTCCAAATTATTAACTTACCTTTTCTACATTATTTAATGGGATGACAGTTAAACGAAATAAGCTGAATAAAGTAATTATTTTGTAGATTAGTGTTTTATTTATTTTAATAAAAACAAAAAATACAATGAAAAAATATATACAGCAATTTATAGATCAAAATCCATCTCTTTGTATTTCTTTTCGAAATAGTTTTTTTTATATTTCATTTCGTGTCCGCTGTATAATGTCTCTCCAGTCATAAGAAATCTGAAACCCAAAATATTAGAAAAAACTAACAAAAATACTATTTAGTGAATGACTTCATTTATTTTGTGAAGGCATTCACTTCACATTTCATTTTTTTATCATTTACTGATCAAATAAATTATGTAAGTATTAAAATAATAAAATTTTCTCCTGATCGAAAGATGATGACTGATATTTGCATTTTATCTCCCATAGTTTCGCCAAATCTCCCTTGTAATAAATTGACAACACCGGTTAATCTGTCGAACCTACAAATTAACGAATTGAAAAATCATGTTTTCTTAAAATAATAGAGGTTAAATAACAAAACTTACCGATGTAATGTGATCTTAGTGTAATTATACGGTTTTCCCACATAATTGCGACACAATTTGACAACACATACCGACATAATTAATTATTTTTCGAGAACTCCACACCCTGAAGTGATCCAAATGACACTGACGTAAGTCAGAAGAGAGTCTACCAATTTTAGTAGCCTTTAATTGGGCCGTTCTGTACGTGTCAATGTGGCATCTAGACAAGTATATAATCAAAGGGTACATGTAATGTCAACACGACATTTTTTACCAAAGAGTTTTTAAATAAAAAGGTTGGATGTTCTTTTTATTCCGAAATAAAAACTAAACGAGGTTATATTATAATTTGTTATAGTATTTTTTGCGCATACAAGACTTCAGGCTATACATGACCTTTTATTGAATTCGATTTTCAAATAATATTTTTATTCAATATTATTAAGGTCTCTGAACTGGTCTATGAAAATATGTTAATAATAAATCTCGACTCAAATTTATTTTATATCCATAAAACCAGGCTTAACAAACCTTTTACAAGATACTTCATATTTTGTCAATGTTATTTGCTTAAGTTTCAGATAATATTGTCGCTTTTCAAACGTTCAAAAGAGGTTTCAAACATTGGGTTTGACAAGGACTATAGATTTCCACCAGCTTCCAGCACCACTTCATTTATATCCATTTAATCTTCTCATGCATGGTTACAAGATCTTAAGTTCGTATTTTTTTGGGAATTTACATTCTTTCTTTCACTTTATCCTCAAAAGCTGATCAACATAACGTTGAGTATAAATGGTATCGTTTCTCGGAGAGATGCGACTCTGGTTCTCTGACGTATAACTTTGTTGAGGATAGATTTTGAGCATAGCTGCTTCCATAGCTCCCTCTAAGACTTGAAACTGTTATCTCGCTGTGAGTGTTCTTTTTGGTACTGCACAAACAGTTTAAAACATCGGAGATCGCTCTTCAAATTACCACACTTTATATCAGACACGAAACAAAATCATTCTCCAATAAAAACCAAAGAAAACTTCAAGGTAGATTTTAAAACTGCAACCCTTTATATTTTAAAAATGGAATTTACCGATCGCTGGAAACCGGTGGAACGTGTCGACGGCACCGTTTGGCTGGACGTGACCCTATATACCCTGGCTACCTGGATACCTGCGTTCAATAGATGTTCAATAGTAAACTATTGTTTTATATGGAAAGAAACATTTATTAGTACATTATTAATCAAATCAAATCAATTTATTTGTGAAACATAGGATAGATGGATCTTAAGAACTAAATGGTGCGCTATGTCTTGTCAATTTTGACATACAAATATTAATAGAGGAAAAATACATGCATGCATAGTTATGAACTTATCAATTAATGAAAAAACAAAAAATATTAATATAATGAATTTGTAGTTAGTTTACACTAAATTAAAATACTTTAAATTCTCATCATCATCAACCCATATACTGTCCCACTGCTGGGCACGGGTCTCCTCTCATATTGAAAGGGATTAGGCCACCACGCTGGCCTAGTGCGGGTTGGCAGACTTCACGAACCGTCGAGAAAAATCTCTAAGGTATGCAGGTTTCCTCACGATGTTTTCCTTCACCGTTTAACCGAGTGATAATTATTTATTAATACGCACATGAATTCGAAAAGTCAGAGGTGCGTGCCTTGGGTTCGAACTCGATACCTTTGACTTGGCAGTCCAATGGTCATACCACTAGGCTATCACTGCTTCTTTTTTAAATTCTCCCTGATATCAAATTATCATTTAAAAAGTCTTCAATTTTATAATAACATTTGTCAATTAGTAATAATATAAGACCATTTTTAAACTATTAGTACTATTATAATAATTAAGCCTGAAAATCCTTTTCCCTTTGTCTCGATTCACCCCTTCATCCATATTCACCCCGTTTCACGGTAATTTTAAACCCGAAATTTGACATCTTTAGGAGTAGGTACGACAAATTTATCGCCCTATAAATCCTAGAGTGTTCAAATCGTCCTCAACCTTGTCTTTGAGTGTTGTCATCAAAAACTTTACTCGTTACTCATTCTCTGAGTTTATTTGTTTCAACCGTGTAGTCGAGTTCTTTTCCGCTGCCATTAAAAGTTTTGATTCATTTAGAAGTGTTACGCTTTACGGAATTCCTCGATCTGAGTTATCTTTGTCCAATTAAAGGGTTCTGATGTTGTTATACTTTGAGTTTTTGGAAAATCGTTGTAGGTAACTTGTTGGTGTTGGAATTGTTTTCGTGGCTTCTGTTAGCTTTACTTAAAGACGCTAACTTCTCTGTTATTTCTTGCATGAAGTACTTATTCATCAGCGGTAACTTGTAAATAACTAAAGCAAAAATATTTTAAACCATAACATACCATCACGCCTGTATTCCCCGAAGGGTTAGGCAGAGCTCTGCTTATGTACGCCCACCATTCACCGCTATTTTTAGGTGCTATAAATTTATTATTCTTAAAAAAACTGCCACACACTAGAATTTTCTCCTGTTTCGTGGGTGCGTTTCAAAATACATACTTTCACATACAAAAATACCCGAAACAACTACCTGTAGGGTATACAAATATTTATTCAGTGCGTGGATTGAACCTACAACTCGTGGCGCAGAAGCCGATCGCTCAGCCGCTGCGTCAAACGTGCCGTTAAAGTTATGAGTTGATGATGACAAAACAAATGATGAAAATCAAACTAAATGGTAAAAAGCAAAAGGTCTACATCTATGTATCGTCCCAGCCTTTTCCCAACTATATTGGGGTCAGCTCCCAGTCTAACCAGATGCAGCTGAATATCAGTATTTTACACGAAGCGACTGCCATCAGACCTCCGCAACCCAATTTCTGTGTAATATCGATAGGATGAGGATAAACTGGTTGTCAGGCTTTCTGGGTTTCTAACTACCACTAACGATTGACAACCGGGACCGACAGCTTTACGTGCTGTCCAAGGCACGAAGGGGCTTCGATGTGTTAAGAATGTCACCCATCCACAGACAGGCCTCTGCTAGCGCAGCTTAACTTTCCAGATCAGTTGATAGCATAGTAATTACTTAGCCACGACTCCCTCTCCCTCACATGTAAAAGCGAATTTACCTAAATTAAGGCTTATTTATCGAAACAATTACTCTAATTACAAGGTTCACGATAAAATTTGGGACTTAATTTGAGTATAAATAGACGTTGTTAAGTAACCAGCGGTGACGCCCACGCACCCACGCGTCGACAGCCGCGATGACGCGTTTTACGACCTCCCTAATGATCTTATAAGCATCCTTATAAACATTTCAATTTGTATACAGGGTTGACAGTAGCACAAAATAAACATACAATCCATCATGCTCCATTCCTCAAAGGGTTAGGGTGTACGACCACAGTTTAAGCTCTGCCGTCTTAAAAAATAACCAATGACTACACAAATTTATTTAAAAAAAAGTTTAATTTAATTATTGTAGATTCTAGCAATTTTATAAAAAGAGCAACAAGGGAGGCAGACCATCCGTAGTCAGACATATGACCTAGTCATGAATTTTCAACCTTTTATCTCGAAGTCTACTTAATAGAGAAAGTACCTACATTTGCAATATCTATAAACTTATAGATATTGCAAATGTAGGTACTTTCTCTATTACAGTCAACTATTACAGTCTGGTAACGTAACAGTTACAACTGTAACTGTTACGTTACCAGACTGTAATAGTTTTAATAATAATTTTGTTTAATATTAATTGCAGTGGGTCGAAAAAAGGTTATAACAAAACTTGCTAAACAGCAATCTTGATTTTCTGGCAGAAACGTGTTACGATACAGCCCTATTCAAAGCTAATGTTACCTCAAAACAAAGAATGTTAAGTAGGTACAGTTCTTAACGACTGTATTTAGGGTTGTCCCCAATAGACGGAATGTAACCAGCAATTGTAGCGCGATGTTATCGGCTTGTACTTTTTTAAAATGCCCGTATGTACGTTTGAGAAAAAAAAATGCGTTAAATTTAGAAGTCGGTAAGTATTTACTGGAAATAACTGAAAATTAGATTTTCTTGAAATTACTTCATTCGTCTAGTGGAAGTGACCAAGTCTGCTACGCTAGAGATCCTAGGTTCGATTCCCAGGTCAAACATACATAGGGTTTATTTGATTTTCTATGAAATTGTCAGTAGCAGCTCAGAGTTTGGACTTAAGCCCAGTTAATGGTTATGATAATTAATTATTAATACGCACATTATTTCGAAAAGTCAGAGGTGCCTTGGATTCGAACTCGAGACCTTCGATTTGGCAGTTCAATGGACATATTGACATGACAACCTCTGTGGTCTAGCGGTTTGAGTGCCGGACTGCTGATCATGGGGTCGTGGGTTTGATTCCCACAGGACGCAAATATTTGTGTGGATAAAACATGAGTATTTGTGTTTGTCTGGGTGTTTCCTATGTATTATAAATATGTATTTACAAAAAAAAAAGTATATATGTATTATATCCATTGTCTACTACCCATAGTACAAGCTCTGCTTAGTTTGGGACTAGATGGTGTTGTGTAAAATGTCCCAAAAATATTATTATTATTATATTAGGCTATCACTGCTTACATAACTATACATAACACAAATCCACCCTCAGGTAATGCTGTGCTTTTAACATGTAACAGGATTACTACGCCGCTGGTTATCGACGCGTGGCGAGAAATTTTATGTTAATAACATGGTCCTATCAGATGCTGAAGGTGTTTTAATATGCAATTAATTAGTGGCTTCATGTTAAAAGTGGAATATTATTTGCTGTTGCGATATTCTTATGAAAAAAAAATCAATGACAGTGTATTTTTTTTATAAGTACTGTATTATATATTGATTTCTGACATTTACGCGAATATTATACATTGAAATAAAACTACTTTTTACGGATTTTATCGCGTATATTGATATTCTTAATCGCGACGTTTCGGACCCTTTACAGCGTCCATGGTCACGGGTAGACCTACTACTAGAGTCTACCCGTGACCATGGACGCTGTAAAGGGTTAAGGGATTAATAATATCAATATACGCGATAAAATCCGTAAAAAGTAGTTTTATTTTACTGTATTATAATCAGAGATTGGATAAGGCATTTACTTAAATGAGGAGGTAAATAACATGAAAAATACCTCTGTTTGAAAATAAAACATACCATCACGCCAGGTAGAGATGTACCAACGTAGACCCACAGTTCGCCGGTATGTTTAGCTCTTATGTAATAGGGGAGTAGCAAATTGCTATTAATCGGGCACATATCCAAACTCCGATCTGAATCTGATGCTGAAGCTGAATTTCATGGAAAAGCCCCATAACACTGCTCTCGACCTAAACCTCTAGCGTAGCAGTCACGGACCTCTAGAGAAACGAGACGGTGACCATGGACGGTGTAAAGGGTCCGAAATGTCGGGATTAATATCAATATAACGCGATAAAATCCGTAAAAAGTAGTTTTATTTCAATGTATAATATTCGCGTAAATGTCAGAAATCAATATAACGAGACAGTTTGTTTGAAAATAAACAACTGTGAAATTATAATGAATTAACAGTCGCAGTAAGGAACCTGAAAAAAAAGATTCTTGAAATAAAACTACTTTAAAATACGGATTTATCGTGTTATTATGATATTTTAATAATCCTGACATTTAGGACCCTCTACAGCGTCCATAGTTTTATTACACTGTTTCATATTCGCGTAAGTGTCAAATAGATAAAATAAAATAAAATATTCTTCGTAAAAATAATGTGTTACAAATGTATTCAAAGTCCAAAAAACCATTCGTGTTTTTTAATTTCAGGATAAAAACATCACGATTCCGCTTTGTAGGACAAGCTGGCAATAACATTTCCGTTCATAATTTTGAAGGAAACGTGTGGAATTTAAATTAAAACTATATAAATATTTATTTATAACTTGCTCTAGTCATATAAATACGATACGATAATCTCGCCATAAACATATACAATTATCGCACTTGTGCCAATAAACTAATAGAGATGTATAGATCAAAGATATTTTTTTACACACTAAATTATATTGTCAATGATAAAGACGACATTATAAATGGATGTTGAATTCAGGAGTTTCCAGTTCTGTCAAATTGGTCTGTAGTGTACACAGGTCACAAAATTTCCACCATATTTTATCAGCAATTGTATTCAGAGCACGAATTTTGACGTAATAAATCGTCAACGTAAGCGAATTTTGAATTAAAAATTTAACATTCTTTCGAATAAATGTAATATTCATATATTATTATATTTAAATTAATAAATTGTTTGTTACAAATGCGATTATCGCGTAAAATACATAAAATGTTTTATGGTCAATGCAAAATTTTCTTACGTTAACCAGTAAGCTCAGCAACTAAACAAGATATTCATTTCCAGCATAACCTAACCTTGCTTTGAATAGACTTTTCGTACACTGCGAGATCAGGTCATACTAGAAATGTACATTATCGTTACATGACAATAATTCGTCCTAGGGCCTCAGGTCGTCGCTCTGACTAGTACGGGTTCCTCTTGCTTTTTGATGAACTAAGTATCTAAGTGTTACAAAAATGTTAGTAAGATTGGTCCTAAGTTGTGTTTTGTGTGTGTTAGCATCATCAGATGACGCGGTGCGAATAGAGTACTCGGTGTATCAAACTGTAAGTAATGAATTGTATATTAACGGGTAAACGGGGTGAATATGGAAAAAATTAAAAAGGGATTTTTAGTTTCAATTATTACTAGATATGGCTCGTGCGAATACTTCACAGCTATTTAAAGTGTATTTTTTTAGCGGAAATAAACTAAAACTTATTTAAACTTATTTTTCATCATGAGAAGGAAAAATATTTTTCAAAATGGCGTTTTAATACGCTATTTACATTAATTTTAATACTAAGGGTCATATTTCATACCGACAAAAGAGCCTTTGAAAAATAATAGTATACAGTTTGATGCCAACAAGTATAATAGTTTATTATCATTAAGTAACAAAATTAGATTCCTTGTTCTCCCGATTCACCCCTGAATCTCTGTTCACCCCATTTGACTTTATTATATACCAGAGTGTGTTGGGGTACTAGGGTTCTTTTAAAGATTAAGAGGATTACATTCCGGGTAATATAATTGCATCTTTGAAGGTTTTAGAAAGGTTTACCCTTTCTGAACTGCCAGGTACAATCGCCTAAAAAGTGTTATTGTGAATATTGATAGTTGTTTGGATATAATCACGCATATGAAACATTTATGACTTCGACTGTTTTCGGCAATAAATGAGCGGAATGTAGATAGTAGTAAGAGCTGGAGTGAGATAGCACACGACGGCCGCGCTTCCTCAACTGCGCCTGCGCCTAACTGTTTTATCGTAAAACTGACTAAGTGACTACGCACCCAATTGTGCACAACTCCAGAGAAGCATGATGCTTGACAGTTGGCTCGGGCTCTCAGAAAATCAGGCCTAAGTTCATTTATTCCACGATATTTAATATTTTCAGCCTGAAAAGATAATCGCAGACGGTTTCCCATCAGAAACCCATCATGTCACTACATCCGATGGCTACATCCTGGAGATGCACAGGATCCCCCACGGAAGATCAGCTCAAGATGTGGATGAAGATAGAACAGTCGTATTCCTTATGCATGGGTTCACGGCTGCCTCCAATTCCTTTATTGCAATTGGCCCAGAATATAGTGTAGGTAGGTAAATATTGGATCAATTGTTCTTAGAACTTTTTTTACTGTGGACTATAGTATAATCACTCCAATCTAATAGAATAACCGATCCCATCAGTGGGACAGTTTATGGGTTGATAACGATGAATAAAAAAGTGCACATCGCAAAATACCACCCCCACTGCCACTAACTGGATACAATATAATTCCAAACTACAAGCTGCTACTCAACTATGAAAGAACTAGAACTAAAAGGTAAAGATTGGATACTTCTTAACAAAAAACCTTTGACCGAACAGCGATCAAACCATTTCTCTAGATAAATATTACATGTTCCTCTGATCTGGTATCGTCGTGCGACAGGTTTTTGAGCTCCCAAAATTATGGTTGAACTACACAATGACTGATGCATGCGTGCCGTCGGTTGGGACTGGTATACTCAAAGCCGCTATAATTTAATTTTGTGAATGTAATATGTAATTAATTCTATTTAATTAGTGTAATTGGTCGATAACCGTTCTAGTTAAATTGTATAATAAATAAATAAATAAATAAATTTCTTATTTAGTCTTATAATTATATTTCTATTGTATTCTTATGGCATTGAATTTTGTCCCTCCAGCTTACAATCTAGCTGATGCTGGTTTTGACGTGTGGATGGGCAACGCTCGAGGCACCAAGAGCTCCCGGCGTCACGTATCTTTAGACCCTGATGATGAAGAGCAGAAGTTCCTATTCTTTGACTTCAGCTTCGACGAGATAGGAAGGTTGGACTTGCCGGCAATGATAGACTATGTTCTAGATTATACTGGGAAAGATAAGCTGCATTATATTGGACATTCCCAGGTATTTATAGTTACAATGCTTATCTTACTCAGCGATTTCACTCACATCCGAAAAGATATGTCCAATGTTCTTCTTCAAGGCTATCTTTATACCAAAATTCATCAAAATTAATTCAGCGGCTTAAGCGTGAAAAACGTAACCAACAAAGAGGCAGACAAACTTACTTTTGTATTTTTAATATTAGTATGAATTGTCGCAAAATCAAACAGAGATGTACTGATGTGAAGTCGCGGTCTCAAATGAATAAGTACCACCCTAAGGTTTATAATACCTTGTACATTTTTATATCACAGTTTGTTCGCTGAAAGATTGGATAATGATGCCAGTGCGGCTTATGTCAAAGTAAATTGGTTTTTAAATGTGTGTTGATCAAACTCACAAGTGTCAATTTAACTGGTAGTGTCTTTTTACATCCCTACTAATACTACAAATGCGAAAGTGACAATGTCTATTGTTTTGACATGATTTTGCGAATGTCAGAAAAAAATCTTTCATTCTTTCTTTCTTATCTTATTCTCTTCTTTCTAACTCTGTTTGTCTGTCTGTTACGCTGTCACGCCTGAACCGATTTTGATGAAATTTGGTACTGAAATAGATTAGACCTTGGAGAAGGATATAGGCTACCTTTTGTCTCAAAATATCCTTTGAGGTAGGAGTGAAACCGCGGCCAACAACTAGTTTTCAATAAATTCTCTTAATCGTTTAACAATAGCTTGCATTCCATTTCCTTCTCAGGGTGGTACAGTGTTTTTGGTCTTCGCTTCTATGTTACCAGAGTACAACCAGAAGATTTCATCGGCTCACCTGCTGGCAGCAGTTGGTTATCAGGACTATTTCCCCGATGCAGAGTTGGTGGAGCTGGCAGCGCTGACTGATTTTATTTATGTAAGTTTCTTTTCTTTATTCAGAAACACACTGCTACTTAGCTATCCACTTCCAGGATTCACTGACCTCAAATTATGTAGGCGTACCGTACAATGTGAGGTCATCTTATATTGGAACTTGTTGCAAGTGATGTCTAAGTAGACATCACTTGCAACAACTACGCCTACTAATGAACATCTATAAACGAAGTCGTTTATACATGTTCATTATAATTATTATCTAAGCCTTTTCCCGACTACATTCGGGTCGGCTTTCAATCTAACCAGATATGGCTGAATATCAGTATTTTACACTGCTTTAGAGATCCAGCAGTAGTAAACGTTGCTGTTGAGAGGCCAGGGAACCCAGGAGGGTACCCTGGTCAAATGATGTTATTGAATTATTCTATAAAATTCTCAGTAATGGCAATAAGCTAGTCCCCTATTACATGAGATATAAAAAATTTACAACGAACTGTGGGTGAACATTAGAATATCTCTGCCTTACCCATCGGGAATACTGGCGTGATTGTAATTAATGTCTTCACCGATTGTGAGCCGATTTGAACTGTTATTTTATCTTATAGAATACTAACAATTGCCCACGGTTTTCCCCGCATCCCAAAGACCTTTTTGAGACAAAAGGTAGCCTATGACCTTCTCCAAGGTCTAATCTATCTCTGTTACAAATTTCATCAGTATCGGTTCAGGGGTTTAGGCATGAATGAAACAGATAGATAGACAGACACTTTCACATTTAGAATATTAGTAGCGATACTTCCGCGAGGACCATAATTTGGTTGCCTGACCATCTTTTCTGGTTCAATAATAAATGTTGCTAAAAAGTGATTGAAATAAAATAAAAGTACTTTTTACGGATTTTATCGCGTTATATTGATATTATCAATCCCGACATTTCGGACATTTCGGGTAGACTCTACCTATGACTATGGAGGCTGTAAAGGGTCCGAAACGTCGGGATAAAGTAGTTTCATTACAATGTCTAATATTCACGAAGTGTCAGAAATCAATAAAAAGTGATACTTGGAACAGGGTATGGCGTTAGGCATGAGCATAGTGGAACTGTACCCACCGAACTCTACGGAGATGGTGCCTGGCGATATCCTGCAGTTGCCGTACAAGACAACCACATCAGACTACTGCACTGGAGACTTGACCCAGAGGCACATGTGTCAACTGTTCGGTATGCGACATTTTATGGTAAGTATTGACAAATACTTCTCTCTCTCTCTTTCTCTCTCTCTCTCTCTCTCAGTCTACTTATATGATTTTGGCAACACATCCAGCTCTTAACAAGGTGCATCTTCAACGTGCCAAATACACTAGTTCTAGTTAAATTCATTCATCATCATCCATCATTAACTCATATACTGTCCCACTGCTGGGCACGGGTCTCCTCTCATATTGAGAAGGATTCGGCTATAGTCCACCACGCTGGCCTAGTGCGGGTTGACAGACTTCAGAAACCATCGAGAAAAATCTCTAAGGTATGCAGGTTTCCTCACGATGTTTTCCTTCACCGTTTAAGCGAGTGATAATTAATTATTTATTAATTCGCACTTGGGTTCGAACTCGAGACTTGGCAGTCCAATGGTCATACCACTAGGCTATCACTTGCTATTAAATTCATTACGATCTCTCTACTGTGTTAGAAACTGTGGTTTCCATTCCCAGGATGAACAATTTTTTGAGATTTTCTATTAAATTCTCAGTATAGCTCAGTGATTGTATTTCGTCCGGTTAATGGATAGGCGCGAGCCTTAAACGACACGTTTGGCACAGCGGCTAAGCGATCGGCTTCACTCATTGTGGGTCCCCAATCGGAAGAAATATTTGTATGAACTACGGATAGTAGTTCCGGGTCTGGATGTTTATGTATGTGAAAGTTTTTTGTTAATGCACCCTCGATACAGGAGAAAATCCTACTTAGTGAGGGGCAACGTTTTTTTTAACAAAAAATAAAACCTGTGAACTGTGGGTTTACAACAGTACAACTCAACAGTATCAATAGTCACTGTAGTGCATTCCGCCGGGTACAGATAGTCTTCAATAAAACTGTTTTAAATGGTGGAAGGTAGTGATAGCCTAGTGGTATGACCATTGGACTGCCAAGTCAAATTCGAACCCAAGGCACGCACCTCTGACTTTTCGAATTCATGTGCGTATTAATAATTAATTATCACTCGCTTAAACGGTGAAGGAAAACATCGTGAGGAAACCTGCATACCTTAGAGATTTTTCTCGACGGTTTGTGAAGTCTGCCAACCCGCACTAGGCCAGCGTGGTGGACTATAGCCTAATCCCTCTCAATATGAGAGGAGACCCGTGCCCAGCAGTGGGACAGTATATGGGTAGATGATGAATTGGTGGAATAGTTTGCACGTGGAGTTATTAGATTGTTTAATCATAGGGGGTAAATTACAAATATTACTCACCCATTTTATTGTGTTTACGTATTTTTATCTAATACCGGAATCGTTATAACAAGTCATGACGCCTCATTACAAATGATATTGTACAAATAAAATTTTATCTTTATAAGGTAGTAAATTTTCATTTTATATACACCGCTGGCAAGTTTAAGTACATTTGAGTACATTTGGTATCAAAGTACAGTACTCGCCAAGTACTAAAGTACAGACATGATAGATTTATTATTTTATTTATTTATATTATATTATTATTATTCCAAATAAAGGTTTGATTGTTTTTTTATAAGGATCATTTAAGAGAGGTAGGGCATAATAGGAGTAATTGCACTCAAATTTGAGCTGCACTGTGGAAGTATCTCCGCCTTGCAGAAAATCGAAGTGAAATAACACTGCTTTGAGCTGTGTTGTGTTCCTTACGGTGAGCAAGTTTGCCAGTGCGCCGCGAGGAAACGTTGAGCTGTCAGTGGGGGGACTTTGACCCTTATACCGCCAACCCAACTAATCCTCATTCGTTTTATAGGGTCGGCAACGCGCAAGTGATACCCCTTGTGTTACAAGCGTCTATAGGCTACGGTAACCGCTTACCATCAGGTGGGCCGTATGCTTGTTTGCCACCTTAGTGGTACTTATAAAAAAATAAAATCATTTAAAACCAGTACGATATTATTTTTAATTCATGTACCTATGTCTAAATATTCAAATATACCAATTTCAGTATTAATCTACATATATATTTTACATTATAAATCAAATTCTGTAGCCGGTACGACTAATATGACAGGGATCTTTACAAACACTAGTAACAGTCACAAAGTACACCTAGATTCGATACAAATATTGGTGGATCACACAAATATTTGTTTCTGGTGGGAATCGAGCGTTGGCGACAAGCAGTCCGTGCAATATATTCAAAATTACTTTTCAGTCCACATCAAAACATCCGTACACAATACTGATTGAATAAACAATGTAGGTACATTTAAATTCAAAAACACCGTTACATTATGTACATTAATTATTGAAAATCAATTGAATTATTTATGTCTCGCACTTTTGCGCATGACTGTACACGCTTTTGTTTTCTGGTGATTCAACTGTGGCCACAATAAACCAATCGCTTACATAATTATAATTGGGACAGATATATTTTTTTTATAATAGAGTGTTGTGAGTGATAGTTTATTGATATAACGCTTGGACTGCCAAGTCTCGAGTACGAATCCAACGCACGCACCTCTGACTCGCTATCATATACGACGAATTTTCACTCGCTTAGACGGTGAAGCAAAATATGGTGAGGAACTCCATGCCTTTAGTTAACGACGGTGTGTGAAGTCTGCCATCCCGCACTAGGCCAGTGTGGTGGACTATAGTCTAATCCTTCTCAATCTAAGATGAGACCGTGCCCAGCAGGGGCAGCGTGGCACAGTATATAGGCTGATGATGAACAGTGAAAAACAATAATAATATACAAAACTTAGCTCATAAAATACAAAATGGTAATTACCTATAACAAAGAAAAAAAAACAACTTCATATACAAATTAAATCAATGAGCTTTAAATCAATATCTTGCGTTTGACCACTAGCTCATCTGATGTAAAGTGAGGATATGATCGACGATGGAGAACACTTGCCTAGAAGTGACCTATTTACTTGTGACTAGAAGGCTCCCCGGTTATACGAGCAATTAAAAAAAAGAAAAAAATGACAGTCATGGACAATGCACACAATAAATAACATTAAAAACATAATAAAAGCAAACAAATGAAAATTGTGTGACCCACGGCTGCGTCAAATAGGCCCCAAATAGGTTCAGCTAAATATCAAACTACTGGCGGTGCAGCAGCAGCAGGACCTTGATAATATTTTTATTTGTAATTACAGTTTCCCATTATAAAGTTACAAGATTTAGGAGCATTTATTTTTGTATTGTCGTCTCCAGCCTGTATAACGTTTTTTTTTTTTCAGAGAGAAGGCGCTCCTACTGATCAACCCGGTGCAGCCTTGAAACAATTAGCCCATTACGGCCAAAATATAAGAGACAAGTTATTCCGTCGATTCCACTACGGTTCTTCAGTGAACCCAAGCGTCTACGGCTCCGTTGATCCACCGCTATACGACTTGAGCCTCATCACTACTTTCGTAACTATGCACTACACGCTCAATGATACCTTGTTAGATGAAAGGGATGTGCTCGCCATGGTAGCCGATATGCCCAGAGCTGTAGCGCGTCAGGTAGCAAGACCCTCATTCTCGCATGAAGAATTTATGACCGCTTTGGATAGTAAAGAGTTGGTCACTGATTACGTTATTGAAGCTATTATGAATGAGTGGTAAGTACCTACTGCAAGGTATTGCTTGATATGATTTATATAGGTATAAAAAAATATATTTTATACTTTTTAATACACAGTATGTTGTAAAGGTACTGAAGCTTCGGGGTTTAATAATATTAATAGAACGTGATAGAATCCATATAGTAGCTTTTCGTTTTCATGCCAGGTCTATAGATTAATCCAATTTATTTTTTAACCTCAATCCCCTGAAAATGAGAACGCCCAAATCATCATCATCACATCACAATCAACAACAACTATATCAACAACCAATATTAATAAGAAAAATGATTTTCCAATGTCGGGTGCCAAGTTCACTCTCAGGATTCTCTGAGTTTGTTTCGGCGTTTCTTCTCAGAGGTCGTCAGCTAAGAAATGCCGGAGCCATCTAGCTTTAAAAAAAAAAGTTTATTATTGACTTGTAAAAGTGTCTTTAAAAGATCTATTTACAGAAATAAATATCATTTATCATCATTTATCATGCTTTACTGGGGGTTGGTAACTCCTACAAACACTTCGTTTCTCTTTTTTTTTATACCACTGAATTATCCTTATTTCAGGCAAGAAGATCACTACACAGGTAGTGACCAAGTAATCGTAGTGGAAGTCGCCGCCACAGATGCTCCAAATACAAATATCTCAACAGACTCCGTAGTTGACCCAATAGACTCGGTATATGATCCAACAGACTCCGTAGATAATCCAATAGACAATGTGGCTGCCCCATTCCCAGACGCTACCGCAACTGATTCGGCTACCGCATTAAATGTAGTTTTCAACACATATTTGTTAATACTCGTCCAATATATAATTTTGAAACAGATATAACCAACCAACAGCAATGTATTGTACAAAGTAATGATCACAGTTTAATTCATTAAAGAGAGCATGACCCTCCAGAGGTTCGGAATAATTATTTGTATATTATCTCTGCTAATTGATACTTAATGAGTTCAGGGTAACTTGGAATTAAAGTCAAGGGAAAATTAAAATAAAGGAAGAAATAGTAATGATTCAGTTTTTAACTTATTGTTTAAATGTCGATGCTGAAAAGGCAGCTGAATTAAAAACTCCCTTCTCTACACTAGAATTTCAGTTGTTTGTAAAGGTGCCTGCGCAAGTATGTACAATGTCTCGAATAGTCACGTAAAATTCCGAAGGGAGAAGCCTAGCCATTTGAAGGGGTCCAGCGAGTGATGGAACACAGCCTGTTACGGATGTGGCGAATTTCACAAATCCCATGGCCGTGATTATATACGGAAAGGGAAAGCCTAGTAGTATGTTTGTATCATGTCTATCGCCATGTTCATGAGGATATTCCGTATAAAAAAAGGTCCAAAATAGCTATCCTGTAAGTCATATAAATTATATGAGAGAAGTCAGTAGGGAGTCAGAAAGGAGGCTGTGGCTACTCTTCCTTTTAATCCATATAACCAAGAATATCATTAAGTATAATACAAAAATGTACTCCTATTACGTAACATGTCCCTTCCCTAAACAAAAATTTTACGCAGATTTTAAAAAATATTCACCATAACATTTTAGATCCACGATAGCACAATAATGGCGTCGCGAAGATGGCAAAAGGAAATTAGTCTCCGCTCTCTATAGTGATAAGAAGTAAGATATACCGACAGGGAAACTTAGGGGCAATTTAATGGTGGAACATGGGTGAAACATGTTGTAAATGTGTGGTTATCGAAATCTAGGAGTATATGTTTATATATATAGGATAGCGTCAGAAGTGTTCTGGTGAAGGATTCCTGGGAGATAGAATATGTACAGATGGGCTAAAATAGAGACGACTATACAACATGCCATGTAAGACCAGTGTAAGCTGAGCTGTAAGTGTACAAAAATCCGATAGATACGCCAATGCGTTATCAGCTGATACTGAAAACGTATGGCTCGTGGTAACGCCACGTCGTGAATCAGTTTTTTGTCCACAGTATTTGCTATTCCTATCATTAGCATTTTTTGTAAATTAATATTTTTTTAAGCCGCATGCATGCACGCATTTAGTACCAAATATAATACTAATAAAAAGGTATGGCATCAATCAAACATTGGTCGGCATTGAACTGAACCTAAACTAAGTCATGTTGGCCGAAGAACATAGTCATATGTCTTCGATAGATATCGCTGACGCTATAAGACGTAAGAATGAGGAAGAGAAATTTGACACCACAGGCAGTGGCCTCGGTAGCTCGGTAGTGAGAGCCTGAGTTTTTTTTTCTCGACTTCTTTTTAGGAGACTGAACTATCTATAGTTGTTAGTTTATTAATGAGCTCTTATTATCGAGTTTATGACCTTCAACTCGAACATGTACCAATCAAATAATTCATCAATAAAGCACAATTGGAAAAACTAAACCGGGAGACTAAAAAAAATATAACTGGCAACTCACCAAATATCCAACCCTTACGTTTCAAACCGCCTAACGACAGCCCGCATATTGAAGAACGGTATTTTACGGTCAGTGTTAGGTATCAAAGAGGACACGAGGATAAATCACTGAGGTCCGTTTGACGGACCCCTGTCAGTTGAAATTAATGATGGCACACCACACGGAACCGCGTTCAAGCATTTGTCAGTATTTTTGCGTTGAAATTGTAATTTGTTGTGATAGATGCGCAAAAATTGGATATAAAGTACGTGAATTGTTACAGATTGTATGGGTATCTACGTTATATTTTTTGTAATATTGATGTCAAACGAGCTAACCGATCTCCTGATGGTTAGTGATCACAAACATCTGCATTATATTATGATATTTTAGGACAACATTTAACCTTTTGATCGCCACGGACGTGTATAGACGTCAAATGAAAACTTACTCACGAGGCCAACGATGGCACGTCAAAAATACCACTTTTTTTTTAGTTCAAAATACATACCTATACAAAAATTTGTTGTTTTTTTTACCTATTATTAGATACTAGAATTTGTCGCTTGGCGTAGAGAACACGGGTTTTCGTTATTGACCTGGCGGTCAAGAGCTTAAAAGTTTCGTAGATGAACCTTTACAAAGAAGGATGGCGAGATTGCATGTAATTTGGAACCCATTGATAAGAGTAGCGTACATAATGGAAACCTCTAAATACTTTTAGAACGTTAAAAAAATAACAAAAAAGCAAATGGAAAGTAAGTTACAGAAGTTAGGAGAAAAAAGATAGGCAAGGTAGAAGATTATAACCCATATTTGAATAAGCTTTAGGAACTGACAGCCAGCCTATGTTGACAGTGAAACGTTCCGTTTTTCGTTGTCAAAATAATTAGAATTATTTATATAATTTTATACGCTATTTATATTTTATTTTAATACGTGGTTCTATATGTTATTGTTATTTTAACATGATTTAAATATAAAAAAGGAAAAAGCTCAAGTAAAAACGAACTTAGGTAAAAAAGGTGAATTTATTGTAATCATTGCTGTTGATTGAAATGTAAAACGAAACACGTTGCGTTTCGTAACTGCACGATTAGTTATTTTTTAATAAATCAAAAACATTCATATCTTTTAATTCCCAACTCCTAGCGACTCAATATTTTTTTTATAAATCTCTTATAAACTGGTTATCATAATCAATATAAACTTGCATGTGAACGGTGCTTCGTTAATTTTGGCGCGCTGGCTGCGGCTTGCCTCGGAGGTCACGTAAAGCCATAGGGACCGGTTGTCATACAAACATCTACGACAGTTCTTAGACTGACAACCATTCTATCCTCAGGATATCGGTATCCAGCCGCATCTGAGGGTCTATTCCCTAACTCCGTCAACGAAGTTACGAGCCGTTCGAAAGTTCTCCGAAACTTCAGAGTCCGATAAAACAAGTGTCAAATTCAATTTTTCGAAAGGGTAAAAACACATCGAGAGTAAGGACAACTGTCAAATTGTGTTGTCATTCATTCTTAGTTCGGGCCCCGAACGAATCATCCATCCGTTGGTGATACGGAGTAGGAAACGCCCGTAACTAAGGTCGAAACTACGGACTTCGTGCTTAGGGAGTAGACCCCCTGGTTAGACTGGAAGCCAAACCCAAAATATTTGGTAATCAGCTCGGAGGTTAGGAATTTAGAGTTTGATTGCTCATAAGATTTAAGTAGGCGTTTAATTTCTCGTAAATATTCAAGGAAACTATAAAACAAAGTAATCGTCTCCCACCTTACATTAGTGTGAGTTATAAAACACATTATTTACCACATATCAGGTCAAGATCACTGTTACCCACGCTATACTATTATTAGCTTGATGTCATTGGAATTAGTTCTTCTTTCGTGATGTTAAACATACCATCACGCCTGTATTCGCTGCTATGTTTAGGTCTCATGTAATCGGGAGCGAGCCTATTCTCATTAACCGGGCACAAATTCCAACTCCGACCTGCTACTGAGAATTTAATAACACTGCTCGACCTGGGAATCGACACCAAGACGTAAGTATGTTATAGACCGTGAAATAAAATTTATTTTTAATCTTTCAGGGGTGAAAGAAAGTACCTACTCATGACTACAAACAACTATCACTATGAAACCAACCCTGAAATATATACAAAAGAAGGTTATTTGTACTTAAGCAGGTCCTGCTGACGGGTTTATGTTTTAACATAAATCCGTCAGCAGGACAGAACTACGTATTGATTGAGCATATTCTGAAATGTCTTTGCTCGACCTGGGAATCGAACTCAAGACCTCTAGCGTAAAAGACGCGCTTAGGACTACTAGACTAACGACATATCGACAGAGATATATCGACCTCAAGTATTGAATCGGCGTGTATAATCCACCACGCTGGCCTAGTGAGGGGTGGGAGACTTCACACGCCGTCGAGAAAATGTCTAAGGCATGCATGTTTCCTCACGATATTTTACTTCGCCGTTTAAGCGAGTGATAATTCATTATTAATACGCACATGATTTCGAAAAGTCGGTGTTTGGATTGGAACTCGAGACCTTCGACTTGGTAGTCCAATGATCACGGCTTTTACAAATTACATAATTCGTTCTTTTTCGAAACAAGAAATATTTTTTATTTAGGTAACACCAGTGTCCCTCAAATTCCACAACAAATAGCCACCGAAAATTAATGGCAGTCATAAAGTTCGTTATATGGGTCGCAACGTGTCTGTTATCGGGTCATGATCGCAAATGTGAACGTAGTATATCCACACCACACTATCCACATTAAATTAGCATGCGTTTTGTTCGCGGGTAAAATGGATTGTTGTTAGAGATAAGGAATAGGTTATTTAGAAAAGGAAAAATACGACCACGGGCAGGATTCGAACCTGCGTCTTCTGGTTCGGTACACCAGACGCTATGACCACTAAGCCACCGCGATACCTACCCGTCATGTCGAATTTTTCCTTCACATATTGAATTTACGTCTTTTATGGTGACGTCAGTAACACCTATTGAAATACAATTTATATTTCCTTTTCTAAATAACTTTAAAATCTTAGCATGGAAAATGCCAAAAATATACAAAAAGATAAGGAATAGGTTGCTTTATACAACGTGTTACAAAATACCCCGTAAAAAATATAATTAATTATCAAAGCCAAAAATTTTGTCAGCTGTCATGTTAGGGAACCATATTATTTAACAGAAAGGCCTACGTACCTATTTTACCTAATAATTGTCTACTTTAATAGTTTTTCTATTTTTCATTCATAAATTTTGTTGTTTTCCTTTTTTTGGGGTATGTTATACAGCGTTACTACGGTTCTTAAATATTTTGAATGGACTCGTCGTAAGGCCCCTTTAACCTCCTCTCGGCTTTACGGATAGTTATGTAACACCCTGTATAGAAGTTAATGGTCGTGGTTAAGTTATAATGTCGCATTACGCGACATGTCCGTGGATTAGTGACCGTTCTTAACACATCGAGACCCCTCCGTACTTCAAAGAGCACATAAACGCACGGTTGTCATACGAACACCTATGACAGTCTTAGAACTCACTAGTTTGTTTTATTTAAAGATTGTGTGTGGTGTTATTTATTCTAATATACTAACAGTTGTATCTAAGAATAAATCCTAAAATAAAAAAACCCGACTGAAAAAAAAACAAGATATCAGGAAAATAGCGACTTTAACAGTCTGGACCCATTAGAAGATCTAGACCGCATAAAATTTTCCCAATAATAATATGTGAATCGATTTTCATCAGAATCGGCCCACGCGTTTGGTTTTTATAGTGCCACAAAGTAACAAACATACATACATACATACATAAGCTTATAAATAAATATATAACCCCTCCTTTGCGTAGCGCAGTGGGGTACAAAATGTAAGAATGTGGGAACGTGATAAGTTTTCTTTGAACCCTTGACTGTAGATATCTAAACCTCCTGTTATAAAATAACGGTATAAAATCGTTTTATAATACTACTACTCACTTAAACGGCGATAAAACTTTGATACTCGACAGAGGAGACGATCTCAGCATTGCAGAAAAGTTTATGGCGTTAAGAAAATTTCATTTTATGGGGAAAGCTTCAGTACCATCTATTCAGATTTTTAGCTTATTTATTATAGTTAATCAATTAACGACGTGGGTAGGTAGATAGGTATACTATAGGTATAACAACAAGACAAACAAAAGATTATGTTTCCAGTAATCGTTTTATGTAATTATAAAAGTAACCAAATAAACATACGTCATTTCCATGCAATAAATAAATTGTAAAATCGAGAGTCAGAGGGAAAAGTACATATCTCCTCTATAAAAACAACAAAAAATACTCAAACTTTTCGCTAAAATTTCACACAGTGAAGCATCCACCTTAAAGCATCGCATTCACGGGGTAACGCTCCCACGTTTCTCAAAGGACAATATTATGTCAATTCTCGCCTTTTCAAAGCCATATATCTCCTTCAGAGAGCTAAAGCAGCTTCGTTGAAATGGAAATACCATTCACGTAACCAATAAACACCTTACCAGCATGCAACAGAGCTTATATTCGCATATCATGCGGTATAAACAAATCAGTAAGAAATATCAAGGTGAAAAAATGAGAAGTCTCAGGAAGAATAGATCCATTCATTCGTTTCGAAGGGAAATCTAAATAAAAAAATTGATATTTTTCCTTTCAATGCTGGCGATTTTTCACTTTAATACCCAAGGTATTCAATCACTTTCAATTTATACAATAAACTTTTGTTGATGACTTTGTGAAGAATTCTGGATTTTATGTGGCCTACGCAAATATTCCGCTGATCTAGTATCGTCGTCGATTGTTGAGCTCCCTAAATTAGGTCAAGCTACACAATGACTGATGCATGCGTACCATCGGCTAGGACTGGTCTACTCATAGCCTTTATGGCTCTTTCTTCAAAAGATTATTTCAGACACTGCCCTGCATTGTAACACTCACATGTTTGCTATTATCCTATGTCTGGACTTTAAAAAAGACAATGATTCTCTGAGTTTGTTTCGATGTTTCTTCTCAGAGGTTCGTCTTCTTCGTCAGTTAGGAAATGCCGGATTCATTTAGCTTAGAAAAAAGTAAAACATTGACTTGTAAAAGTGTCTTTCAAAGATATATTTGCAGAAATAAAATATCATTTATCATTTATGAAAGCAAATAAATTGTGTGCAGTGACTCACTTTTAGTAGAGCTGACTCGAGTTTTGATTCCAATCCTCGCAGGCTAGTATCAGAATTTTCATCTTTAATAGTGATGAAGAAGCATTATCATCTTCCTAGCCTTCTCCTAACTGTGTTGAGATCGGCGTCCAATCTAACCAGATGCGGCTAAATATCAGTATTTTACACGAAGCGACTGCTCTAGACCACACTAAATCTAGGTTCGGATTGACACCGACTAGTGCAGCTTAATCTTGAAGATCGATTTCAGCGTAGTTACACATAACCGTATTACCATAGTAGCAGTATATATAAAAAAGTACAAAAATTATTACTTATTCAAAATCTTGCACTCTTGTAAACTTACCGAAGAAGCTAAGAAGTATGTAGATAACACGCTTATCTATTACGTACCTGTAATAGAAAAAAAAACATAAGTCGCAAAGTTAGATTTTTCTTGTCTTCTAATACAAAGAACAAAAAATACACACCAACTGAAATAGAGCTTCACATAATGCGAGCACTCGCGGTAAAGCAAACAGTATGTTCCGAGCGGGTGGGCAAACGAGTGCCTTCAGTGTCCGAGGTGACCCGAATGCCTGAACTCGGGACTCGGACGACGGTCAAACTAGGCCTCAAATATGCTATTTTATTGTTTCAATTGTTGATGTTCGATAATTTTGCCTACCAAATCTCCTTCATTGGCCCCCGGTAAAACACAACGCATAACCTACTGCGTCGAATATAATATCAGTCATAGAAAGGCTCTTGTTCTTATAATATTATAAGTACTATACATATAAACACTGTGAGAGATGATATGCCTAAAAAGGAACTGACTGATGTCCTGATGGCTGATGGAAGACAAAGAATTGAAAGAGAAGTAATTTTGAATAAACGAACCAAATAGTAATTTGGTCTGTGAAGTCTGGCAATCTGTACAAGGCCATCGTGGTGGACTATAGCCTAATCACTATCAATCAGAGAGGAGACCTGGATCCAGCAGTGGGACAATATAGGGAATTATGATGAATTTAGAACAAGGTTAGAAGATTGATGATGATGCATTTTCTAATATTATGTTATATTTTTATCTAAAGCGGTGTCACAAGGTGTCAATTAGCAAGCATAAGTTTAGTATTAGTATACATACAAGTAAGACTGATACTATATTCGAAGTCGACCCGATTTTAAATGTCAGAAATACCTAAATAAATACGCAAACTTACAAGAAAAGCCACAAACAGAATGAAAGCACTCGTGGTAACGCAAACAGTATTGTTCCGAGCGAGTGGGCACACGGGTGCCGAGTCCGAGACGTCACGAATGCCTAGACTCGGGGACGCCGCCGCCGCCGCTCAAACGCAGCACTCTCCACGCTCCCTAGACAATTGAATACTTTATTTTTCTTTTTATTTATTTATCAGAAACACATTCACATTTTTTAAAAATTCTATAATACCACTTAAACCTCTTGGGTTTGAGTATAGCACTTACAATTCCTCGTAATAAGTAGTATGGAGCAGGTTAGACCTAAGGTGTTACTTTACTTTAATTTCATATAAAACTTAGATCAATTAACTGATATTGCAACTGTCCATTCCAATAGACAGCAATTACAAAAACAGTTGTTACAGCTTTATAAGTTTTCATATAAGTAAGATTGTTCGACAATTTTCTGTTATTATATAAATAATTCTGCTTCTTTATATAATAATTTTCTGTTATTATATAAGAAGCAGTGATAGCCTAGCGGTATGACCATTGGACTGCCAAGTCGAAGGTCTCGAGTTCAAACCCAAGGCACGCACCTCTGACTTTTCGAATTCATGTGCGTATTAATAATTATTTAACACTCGCTTAAACGGTGAAGGAAAACATCGTGAGGAAACCTGCATACCTTAGAGATTTTTCTCGACGGTTTGTGAAGTCTGCCAACCCGCACTAGGCCAGCGTGGTGGACTATAGCCTAATCCCTCTTAATATGAGAGGAGACCCGTGCCCAGCAGTGGGACACAGTATATGGGTTGATGATGATATATATAATTACATTAAGCAAGTACCTAGGTCCTAATATAATTTTGAGAGAAAATATGTTTTTAGTATTATTTGTTAAGCTTTTACTAGACTGCTTTTTTGGGGTATGGAGAATCCTCACGGATCCTCCCTTCTGCCACCTGGGTGGGCAGGACTAAAAACCGCACTCTCCTTCTCTATCTATTCACTGCCATGGGATTTGTGGCATTTGTGTGTGGGGTTCGCTACAAGACTGACTCTCCAGCCCTGTGATATAGGAAGACAACGAAGGATAATAAGTTTTCTGTTAGAAAACTATAAATTGTTTGTTTTATACCTAATTATATTGTTATATTATATTTTTCTGTGTATAAAATCTATACATATTATTAGCAAAGTTACGGCCCGCTGTCTGTCCCTCTGTACCCTGAGATAGAATAGAATTTAGATATTTTTTTTATCTTGATCCAGATCTTTTAAATTATGCAACAGATTTTACTGCGGTTTTAACTCCATTTAGATCATTTCTTTGTGAATGTTTATTGTGTACAATACATGCATGTTATTAGTACATTGCACCCGTTCAAAGCCGGAGCCGGTCGCTAGTAAAGAATAAGATTTTCATTAGAGGATTTCATTCGCAAACAATAAAATTAGAGTACTTATAATTTTATTAGAAATTGACTTAAGTGCCTCGTTAGTCTAATGGTATTAAGCGCTACACTGGAAATCCCGGGTGCTATTCCCAGGCCAAATCTTTTCGCTACGCTTCAGCTCAGAGTTTAGAATTGGGCCGGTTAATGGGGATAGGCTCGCCCCCTATCACATCCATGTTCTGCATCATGTAGGTTCCAACCTAAACATACTGGCAAACTGTGGATATACATTGATACATCTCTGCCTAACCCTTCTCGGAATACAGGCGTGATTGTATGCTCTATAGAAATTGACTTGTTCCTTTCTACTACCCCAACGCCACCAGAAAGACAACATTCTTCCTTATTTTGAACTAGCTTCTGCCCGCAAGTTCTCCTGCGTAGTTTACCTGAAAGTATCTAGTTGTTTAGTTTTTTAAATTTTCTAAATTCCGGCTCAATATTTTCAATTTTTTCTTTCGTAAGAACCAACTCCTGACAATAATAAACACAACAAAATAATAATTAGCGAAATTGTTCCATCCATTCCGTGATGCAATGACCAAGGGAAATAGAGATTCATTTTTATATATATAGAAGATAGATTAAGTACTTACGTAGATTACGTAGTGTTAACAAATAAAACGGTGTACCAGCGCATCGCATTCAACTCTGTTATATTTTCCATCATATACTCCTAGAAAAAAATAGAAAGCTCACTGGATTATTTTAATTCTCAGTCAGTACCTCGTCGTAGCGTAGCGTTACTTTTTTTATTTGCAACTTTTTCATCGTGTTTTATGTACAGCGTGTTATTATAATTTTGTCTACTCGTATTTGCGTTTTAAACTGGGTTTTATCCTGGTGCGTTAAAAAATGTCATAGAAAATATACGTTCTTCTTTCAAAACGGAATGTTGGACGAAAATAAATATTCTTGAAGATAGAAACATACTGATCCCACGTACGCAACGTATGCAATGCATTATGATATCTGGACTCTGGATTTTATATAAAAAACGTATTCATCAGACACACTTATCGGACGCAACGCAATACCTACTATGCGTGTGCGTTTCTAATCCGTACATTTTCATATAAAATCTAGAGTCCAGATGTCATAATGCGTTGCATACGTTGCGTACGTGGGATCATTTCATTTTCATTTCTACCTTTGTTATTCATATTGGTAAATGATTGGTATCCTTTATTACTACATAGTATAAAACAAAGTCTCTTCCCGCAGTCTGTCTGTCCCTATGTAGGCTTAGATCTTTAAAACTACGCTACGGATTTTAATGCATTTTTTTAATAGATACGAGTGATTCAAGAGGAAGGTTTATACCTATGTATAATATATGTATGCTATTATTAATACACTGCACCTGTGCGAAGCGGGGGCGGGTCGCCAGTCCAGAATACAACAGAGATAGATACGTTGAATTCGAATATATAAAGATCATTAAAATCAAGAAAAGAAGATTAAATAGCGTCAAACTCCGATCCATTTTCCTAAAAGTCAAATAATCCGAGATACTTATTAGCAGTAAAAGGGTATTCACAGTAAGGCAAACAGTATTGTTCCAAGTGGATAGACAAACGAGTATGGAACGGTTGATTACGGTAATCCCGCCGGATGCCTCAATGGACGGTGACCGCACGAATGATTGCATTCGCAACACTCCGCCACACAGTTCGAGCATCTAACTTTATAACCGAAATGAAGGAGAAGAAATACATACATACATACCATCACCCGTATTCCCCACAGGGTTAGGCAGAGATGTACTAATGTACACCAGTTCGACAGTATGTTTAGGTCCCATGTAATAGCGAACCTATTGCAGTAAGAAATGGAAAAGATAATTAATATCAATTGCAATATTTTTTAGAGATAGGAAAATAATACGGGTAATTTTTCCCCCGCGACTTTCTGCGTGGACGTGATCACAATAAAACATTGCTTAGACTCGGGGATAAAGTAGCTATCTGGTTATTACCGCCTTCATACAAACTCACAAACTAACAAATACCTCTTTATAATATTGCATTTTTATTAAACTCCACGAAAAATGAGTGACGTTCAACAGTCATATCTGGTCCTAATATACTCGTAGATCAATTCTAAAATTCAAGAGTAACCGAAGTACTTAAAATTCAAATGTCAAGACATTTGCAGTAAGAGGGGTATCAAAGCAAGTCCTCACAGTAAGTCAAATAATATTGTTCCAAGTGGATTGACAAACGAGTGTGGTACGGTTGAGTACGGCGGATCCCGCCGGATGCCCCGGGGATGGACGGTGACCGCATCTGTGATTGCATTCACAACGCTCCGCCAGACAGCTTGAGCATCAAACGTAATGACCGGAATGGGAGCTCTCTTTTATCCATTTATTTATGAGATTACTTTTTCTAGCTTACCTAGGTCAGTAATTTATGTAACATGTTGTGTTGTGCAGTCATCATGTATTGGGCGAAAACTGTCTAAAAATTTTAAAATGACGTTCAAGTTACTTAGTCGTCTATCCTTACTAATAATATAAATGCGAAAGTAAATTGTCTGTTTATTTGTTACGCTTTCAAGCCTACACCAATGAAGCGATTTTGATAAAATTTGGTACAGAGACATAATATTAGACCTTGGAGAAGGACAGGCTACCTTATATCTTGAAAAGCCTTCCAGGATGCGGGTGAAACCACAAGCAACAGCTAGTCTTGAATAAATGATTTTGCCTTTGACTTTTGTATGGTAATTGAGCAGATATGAAAATGAAGAGTCAACAGGAATATCGAGCTGAACCACGATAGTGTTGCCATAGTTAGAAGATTAGCAGATAGCAACAAAATCGAGGCTACCTAGGAGGCGGGGGACGAACAAATTTATCGTCATTCGTGGTGGACTTCTTAGTGATTCCTTATTATGCGAAGAGAGTTATTCGTCTCTTTACTTTTATTATTATAAAGTCAACCTGAACTTTAAGCCTATATAAATGGGTTTTTCTTTATCATGATGACTTATATTTGAACAAAGAAGTGTCGACATTTTCTGCCCACATTTATACACTGGCATAAAATACTGCGCTAAGAAATTGTCGGTTAAAAATTGGTTGAGAAAGAATGAATTTGCAACGTCATCAACGCTCCTAAAATATGTAACTGTTAGCCCTCTACGACCGCGCTTATAACCTAGCTATTTCGTATATTATCCGAACAGCTAATATAATAAAATGTCCAATATAAAACAAGCCCGATCCTTCAAAGTGAAACTCTCAAAGTTGTGGTCTTCCAGAGAATTGCAACTCAAACAAAATTTTCTTAGCCAAGGTGCAAATATTGGGAGGATCGCCGTTAGTCCGCCGTATCCGCGGCAACGTCATAATAGAGCTTTAAAGAGTGTCAACAGAAGTTACCAGCCCAATATACCAAGATCCCCGGTGCTTTACAGAACTTCGGGACGCCACAAACAACCCACGGGTCTAGCAATCTGGCCGTGTTAAAATGTTAGTAGCTATCTTGGGCATTAAACGGATAAACAGCCGCTGTTGAGGTACCCAGCCCTAATGAAGGAAATGCTTCGAGTCGTTTAATGCGTAATTTTTGTTGTAATAATTTCTATAAGTATAAAGTATTTTCATTCCCATTTCATTATTATGTATCCTTGCTTTCTTTGCATTAAATGTTACATAAGGTTGTTAACTTTTAATGTGATTATTTAACTCTCTGTTCAGAAAAGATAAATTACCGATTGTTATTTTTGATACAAATCCAGGAAACTTTATACTTCTATATCTATTTGGATCTTAAGCTCGCTTTTCTAAACGTCTGGTGCACTATACATACACTACAGTGTTACTATCAGTACTTGTGGAGTAACTGAATGACAAAACTTAAATTCTATCTACTTTAAACAAGGTAAGAGAGATACACAAGTTTAATTTTCGATTTGCTTTTAAGACACAGAAACTTGCGAGTCCACTTAGCGAAGCTTCCTGAACGTACCGAAGATTCCGTATAATAAAAACAGCTTGTAGGGCAAATCTTGGTTAATCGGTGACATGAAGTTATTCAGTGATCGTTTTTTATCGTCTTATAGGAAATTGGTACATCCCTACTAATCCCTACTAATATTATAAATGCGAAAGTAACTCTGTCTGTCTGTTAAGCTTTCACGTCTAAATCACTGAACTGATTTTAATGAAATTTGGTACAGAGATAGAGTTGACCTTGAGAAAGAACATAGGATAGTTTTTATCTCGGACTTTTGAAGAGTTCTCTTGGAAACGCGATATAACCGAACTCGACGCGGGCGAAGCCGCGGGCGGAAAACTAGTTATAAATATAATCTGAAGTTCAGAAGAGAAGACAAATTCATCCATTTTTACTTACTTCTTACTGCAAAAACAATTTAATCGATAGATAATATTATATGTATTGTTAATAAACTAAACTATCACCGATAACTCAGGTTTTGTTTTACGTTTAAATTGAGTCGTTTGCATGGTTTTCTAAGCAGGTTTGCGTATATGTTAGCCGGGATGGGTCCGTGAGACTGTGATGAATAACTAGCACCTGTCACTGGTTTTAGGTTCCGAACCCCGAACGGAACAAATGTACAGATAGGTGTTCCAGGTAGTGGTGAGCGTTGAATGAACGAACTGTTTTTTTAGACTGTTTATCGCCGTGAACGGATAAACTAGTCGAAGGTTCATATATAAACTGGTTGACGACGTCGACCAGTCGACGATGAACGCGAAGAAGAAGACACGCGAACTTGCGTTGACACGTTCGTTCGTGCAGTCAGTTTTCGTTGAGTGAACGTCGAACACATCTAGTCCACGACGTAAACTAGTCGAAAATTAGACTGTTTTTTCAACTAGTTTATTGTCGACGGTAAACAGTCTCGTTGCGTCGACGGGAAAATCGTCGACGAATCACCACTACTTCCAGGTGTGAGTGTAGGTATGTGTAGAAAATAATAGTGTCATCGTTAAAAAATAAAATAAATAATTAAGTTAAATGAAAAAACTCAATTCCGTTAAAAATACTAAGTAAAAAACGAAAAAAAAAAGCTCTATAAAGTCATGAATATTGGAAATTGTATTGGGACAAAATTTCCTCGACGTTCGATAGAGGGTAATATTTTCTTTTTAACTTGTAGAGGCGTTCGTTGGAAGTCTTCTGCTGTTAGTTTTACCACGAGAAATTAATATTTATTTTAACAGTCGTATATTTATAATTATAATACTTATTATTATTGTGGTAAAGGTAAATAAATTCCTCTTATCAAATTGTTGAAAGATATAAAAAAAATTAAACCAGCATAGAAGTAGTAGCGTTAACAAATTATCTTTTTTAAATTCTCTTCTCTGTCTTTTTATCTTTCTTATCTCGCTGTTGCTAAGACTATCAGATCACTGAAAATAACCTCAATTTCTCTCGTCCAATATCATTCGAAAATCATTGAGAATTTTTCAAGTATCATGTAAATTGCAGGGTAAAGTAATAACGATAATGACTACATACAAAAAGCACGATGCGTCTTACTTTTAAAAATACTCAACAAAGCTTTTTTATCACGTTGTTCCACAGCAAACTAAATATGATAATAAAATTTTAAAGAATAAACAATGAAAATTTCAACAACTCTCGCTCTCTGCGCTCCGTGGCGCGCTACGTTACGTGTTGCAGGAAACATTGCATCAGCCCGATGCTTCCGCTTTGTTGCACGGTAACTTGATTTATTATATCACTGACACTCTCCTCTAATTGCATTTAAACGTTGTTGGAAAACAGATAACGCAGTGTGTCTGAGAATAATGATTCTGCTTTTTTAACACGACTAGGATTTTATAACACTCATCGGTAATCAAGCTTTGTTTTAACGTCGTTGGGATCAGTTTCTGTTCTTAACGGTACAGTAATATTATAATAAGGCTATTATGAGGATAATTAATCATTAGCCTAGTGATCCTAAACGAAACTATCGTTGGGGTTTTCTATGAAATCTCAATAGTAGTTCACGAGTTTCTATCGATCTGTTCCTGGTTAGTGGCAAAAGGCTCGCTTCCTATTAAATGGGACTTAGCTTAGCGAACTGTAAGTGTTCCTTATAACTAAATATATGCGGTGGCGACGATATACACTGTACATAAGTAATGTAGAGTGAGAATCGCCGCTTTGTAACACTCATAGCTAGTCATGTAGCGTGTTGCAGGGTACATCGATGTCAAAACAACACTAACTACTAAAATTGCATTGAAATGTTGTTAGAGAATAAACATCGTTATAAAACTGCATCTTAAAAGTGTGTATGTTGTTTCTGCAGCGATAATAAAATCTGGATTTATTTATAATTACTGACAGTAATCAACTGTATATTTTTCAACCAGTTGATAAAAGAACATATAAAAATACACATTATTCAATACCAGAGAAAAAATTGAAACGATTACTACAATTCCAATAATAGTAGTAGCTTTTTGTTTATTTAAAATATGAAAGTACAGTTACAAATAGAAAAATCGTATAGCACATTATAACCCGGGGAACGCCAAGCGCCAGTTGACGAAAAAGGTTGAAAGTGTCTGAGGTTTTAAAATTTTTTTTTCGAAGGGGTCATCTGGTCACTGCCTGGGTAAAACACAATTAATTTTAATACCATATGAATTATACATCTTATAAAATTGTGAAATTGGCCAACACATTATAAGACTAATTTCACACAAAATACTCATGTTTGTAGGTACAGTAACCAACGTTATTGGAAATAATTATAAGTAGTAGAATTAATAATATTTAAAAAAATTATTAAATTTGGGACATTTTTTTACACAACACCAGCTAGTCCCAAACTAAGCAGAGCTTGTACTATGGGTACTAGACAATGGATATAATACTTATATACTTTTTTTTGTAAATACATACTTATAATACATAAGAAACACCCAGACAAACACAAATACTCATGTTTTATCCACACAAATATTTGTGTCCTGTGGGACTCGAACCGCTAGATCACAGAGGTCTGTTAATTGGTGACATAAATAAAATTATCTAGAGAAATAACGATGTAATCAATCCTCTTTTTGTATATAGTATGGAAAATCCTCATGGATCATCCGCCACCTGAGGAGGAGGCAGGGGACTCATACCGACTAAAAACCGCACTTACTTCACTTGCCCTATAGACATGGCCAGCTGTAATCCCAATTTACTTGAAGTCAACGCAGTGTATTTTTCTTTCAAACATCTCATCATTCACTTCCTTTAAGCCATCATCGCTCACACAGTCCATCCATCCTTTCTTTGGTCTTTCTCTTCTTTTAAATACACATCTACATTCACGCTCAATACTTTCCTGGTAACATGATCTTAATTCCTACGCATCACATGTCTATACTTCAACAAACGATTTTAATAAAAAAGGTAATTATGCACTAAAAACTTTTTTAACGTGTATTTTAGTTCGTGTGGGTTACATGTTTATCAATGTATTTTATTATATTAAAAATGTAACATGTACCGAACTGTTTTTTTTGTCCCAATTAAACAAATACAAAAAAAAACACGTTAACGAAATTAAAATCACAGTTGCCGTAACGTGACAGCCTAGTTCGGCTTGACGCGCCGGCCAGGAAGGACGTATTCACACGTGACTCCATTCTCTCACTTCCGCTGCAACTGCGACGAATCTGATTTAATATTGTTGCAGTTTCCAGCTGAAATGCAAGGTGTAACTTGCCGGCTTAATTTCATTCGGGAAATGTTGAAACTTTTTGCCGTACTTTTGTTAAAATGGGAAATTGTTTTTTGGCGTATAAAGTGGAATTTCAAGTTAATATACTACGAGTTATTATCATCTGATTTGTTGTATTAACTAGGTTTTTTATGATCTCCTGTATTAAAGGACTACTTGTGAGACCAATGAGACGAAGATTGTGGTTTGCAAAAATACTTTGAATATGATTAAAACTTACGAGTATTTCACAACCGGCTTTTCCAAACACGTATTTACTAGACGACATCAAACGATATCCTGATACAGCAATTTACTGTCATACATAATATATCGGGGTGATGGGCTGTCAAGTACTTATTTTAGATACTTTTTAAAAGTATACAAGCGACCACAATTATTCTGTTTTTATAAGTACGAGGAAAAAAAAAGCGTTGCAATAACAAAACAATATGACAACTAACAGGTACATGATGAACGAAGTTATCTTCCAGGTATCCTGTACTAAAAGCCTTTAAATCGGTTCTGCAATGCAATGAGAGGCAAGATGGAGAAATTCTACCTTTCAATTCCATTTCCGTTCCAACCTCTTTAGTATGACTTAAAAAAAATCTTATTTTACTTTACAAAGGGAAGATAAATGAAGAAATCAGACTAAATGCTTTTTTGGGTGAATGGTATTGGATGTCCTCCGAGCCTTTTCTCAACTATATTGGCATCGGCTTCCAGTCAAACTAGAATCAGCATTTTACACGAAGCGACTGCCATCAGACCTCCACAACCCAATTTCTGGGTAATGCCGATATCCTGAGGATAGACTGGTTGTCAGGCTTTTGGGCTTCTGACTACCACTACACGCGATAAAATCCGTAAAAAGTAGTTTTATTTCAATGTATAATATTCGCGTAAATGTCAGAAATCAATAAGTTCTCATAAGTGTTCGTACGACAACCGGGATCGGCGGCTTTACGTGCTCTCTGAGACAAGGAGGAAAAATAAACATGCAAATATTTTTTTACACACTTCAAGCATCCTTTCAAAGCACAGGAGGAGCAAAATGGCTTTTGATGAATAACAACCTGCTGCGGATTCTTTATTTTCCAGAAGAATTATGACTACACGTTTGATGTAGTTCGATCCACTCAAGAAACAAAATAATACCTATTTGTATGATCCGTACAAAACTATATTCTAAAATGAAAAAATCCACAATCCATGATTCCATTTCGGATAAATAATTCTCAACTGCAGCAGTTTTAGCTACTGAACAAATCCAAAATCCATACGATCGAGCATCAGAATAAATAAAAACCGTCGTGCTGTACGCTAATCTAGGATTTAAATAAAAGCATCGCAAAAAACTGGCTACTTTTCGACATACAGAGCTTTTAAAACATAACGTTTTTCAGGATGTTACTGACTAAACACTTCTTGGGATAAACTGGTTTGCACTAGGCACAAAACACTTTTTATGATAATATCATCTTTAACCCATATACTATCCAACTGTTGAGTACTGGTCTCCTTTAAGAGGATGAGAAGAGAATGAGAATGAGAAGAATGAGAGGAATTACCAGGATTCCACCACGCTGGCCTAATACGGATTGGCACACTTTTATGATTTAAAAATAAATAAATAGATAGAGAATTCCTTAATGTACAGACGCCAGCACATCAAGCTACCACAATCTGTCTAATTTATTTGAGATTTTCAACTTTAACACAAAACAATAAGGTTCATATTCGATTGGGAAAGTTTGGCAGTTTTGGATAGCTTGACCTGCTGGCGTCTGTACATTAAAGGATACAGAGAAAAAAATAATAAAAAACAAACGTCATATAAGTAACACAAGCACAGCTTAATTTGGACTAGATGATACTGTGTAAAATATACCAAACATTATTTGTCTGTAAGAAATTGCTTTTAGCAATAAAACTGCGAGTTGGGAAAAGGCTTGGAGAAAAAACAGAAAGAAGAAGAAGAAGAGATTGAGATATAAGCTCTTCCCTTATTAAATGAGAATGAACATTGGTGAACTGTGGTTGTACATCACTGCCTGAATTTTCGTAGATATTGACGTCATAGTATTTATATTCTATTTTGTAATTCTTGCGTTGCGTTCAATGTAACCGATTCAACACTTCCGTTATCGATTGTACTTATTTCCCTTTATTCGGCTCACGTTCAAGTACAGTTAAGGTCAACTTCTCCCTCGGGATTCGATTCTTGACTAACGAACTCTGCGCTTAGTTGTGTAAAGCCTGTGCTACACTTGAAGATTGAACGCGCGAGTGTAGCTCTTAAGGTGGAGTGTCAGTACTTCAGAAGACAACTCCTCATTATGTACGAAACATACACAAATAAAAAGAACCTGGAGGAGGTTTTTTGATAACACAACATATCGTCTGCATTAGGTAGAGCTACAGATATATTAATATATACCCACAGTTCACAGGTACGTTTAGGTCTCATGGAATAGTGGGCGAGCTTATTGCCGGGCACAAATCTAAACTGTGACTGGGAATTTCGTAACACCCAAAACGAAATCATTTTTTTTTTCGAAAATCCCAGTAGGTAACACTTTACCCGAACTGGGAATAGCCCGGCACCTCAAGCGTAGCAGTCGTGCTTACAATCACAAGGCTACCGAGGCAGTCCTTATTTAATGTCGGGTATAAATAACCCAGTGTTCATCTATATACAGGATTACCTACAATTATGAGACCAAAATAAAGAGTAACTGTGTCATCATCGATTTCCCTTCATTGTGATCTATTTCCATTCTCAAACGAGTTCATCAAACTCCGAGCCTTTCCCCAACTATGTTGGATTCGGCTGCCAGTCTAACCAGATGCGGCTGAATATCACTATTGTACACGAAGCGACTGCCATCAGACCTCCGCATAATGAGGATAGACTGCTTGTCAGGCTTTTTGGCTTCTGACTAATACTAACAGTTGTCATAAGTGTTCGTATGACAACCGGGACCGACGGCTTTACGTACTCTCTGAGGCACGGAGAGGTCACGTGTTAATAATGGTCACCCATCCACAGACTGACCACGGCTAACGCAGCTTAACCTCGCAGATCGGTTGATCAGCGTAATTTTATAACTTAGCTACGAACTCAAATTTACTTACGAGTGATCTAAGTATTTTTAGGATTGAAAAGTCTGGTCACAAAATATTCCTAAACTTTCCAGCCTTGTGTAGCAAAAGTTTTACATAATACATTGTCGTGAAAGACTAACTCCCTCAAGTTTGTGAATGTGTGAATGTTATAAAATTTTAAATTTCTTAAAAAATGTTAAGTATAACTTAAGTGAAGTATTTTGTCTTGCAAGGCCATTAAGTTTAAACGTCATCTGAATAATGTGGTGACCGTAATTCTATATGTTGTAGTGACCATACAGAGTTACGGTCACCAGTTTGGTGACACTGGGATCACATCGGCTTCACCAGTGTGAAGAGGAACGAGATGTGTTCCCCGTCCAAACAAATGATCCTCCAACCAACCGCAGTCCGCTTCAACTTGCGCTGCGAATGTTGATAGCGCAATTCAGGAATTGCTCGTGGTACTACATTGGAACTATCCAATGTAGCACGATAGATGTGGCTACACATCACTTCACGCGTATTCAGCTCTAAACGCTTTTTTACCCGACTTCAAAAACCATTGAGAGGGATTAGGCTATAGTCCACCACGTTGACGTAGTGCGGATTGGAAAACTTCACACACTGTCGAGAAAAATCTCTAAGACATGCAGGTTTCCTCACGATGTTTTTTACACCGCTTAAGCGAGTGATCATTAATTATTAATACGCAAATGAATTTGTAAAGTGAGAAGTGCGTGCCTCTTTTTTTAATCCAAATATCGGTTTTGAACATATACCACAAAACGCTTGAAGTCGCTCTTCTTTTGGTAAAAAGAACAGATTTGGGCAACAGCTTTATGTAATGTATGATTCGCAAAGTTCTCGCTGAGAGTGTACCCCAAGCTTTACTTGAGCAAGAACCGATCGCGTGATGTGCGTATATATTGCCGGTTAATTTGGGGTGCCTTGATGGGAGCAATAATTTTGGGGTGAGAGACGGGAGGCCCTACAGAGTGCAGCGATGTGAAATGTTGAAATTTATGACTATTGTGGGACTATTATGTTATTGAGGTTTGATTATTTCGTGTGTTGTGTTGTGGGGTGTGTTATAAATAGCATACTATCACGCCTGTAAGTATTCCTCGAAGGAAGGTGTACTTAAAACACCCACACTTCACTGGTATGATTAGGTCTCATTTAATAGCGGGTGAGCCTGGTGAAAGGGTGTGTTTATGTTTTTTTTACAATGTACAGAGGCCAGCACATCAAGCTACCACAATCTGTCAAATTTCTTTGATTTATTTTCAACTTTAATACAAATTGATAAGGTTCATATTCAATTGGGAAAAATTTTCAGTTTTGGTTAGCTTGACCTGCTGGCGTCTGTACATTGTACGGTAGTATAATGCCTAAAATTGACGTCTCGCATTGTTTTTAATAGTACTAAAAAAGTAAACGTAAGTATACAAAAACTCGATGCCAGTTTAAATTAAAACAAAGCCAACAAGTGATTATCAAGCTGCTGTTTTCTAATATATGTAATTGACCACAACGCGTTGTGAGCTGTTTTTATCACTCATTGTGCGTTTTCGATTTTTAAGCGTAACATATACCTACCTACCAATCGCAATTTTAAATCACAATATGGTCTATCAGTTCATCACAAAATCAACTCAAAACATTAAATAAACCGCATAATCTTCATAACCCAACAGCAATTAATAACCATTAATAACAAGCTTATCGGTTCAAACCAGACTATTCGGTGTTCTATCGGTATTTGTATGCATCGATACAAAACGCTCGCAACCGCATCCGCGTCGAACGCCTCGTAATCGGAATCGGTACTCAGTTCACTCGATTATCGATTTGCCGAATGAATGTCGCTTTAATTGATCTCGTTAAGTGCGCTTTAATTCCAATGATGGGGCTCTCGAATTAATCGATTATAAATGAGATGCCGTCAATGAGTGGGGACATTTAATTTTATGTTGTATTTCCATTTTGCAATACATAATATTTTAATAGTAATCTGATAACAGGTATAATCTGGCGTGCTCTCCGAACCACGGAGGTGTTTTGATGCTAACAAAAGTCACCTGATAGTACATCGATTGATTACTTAGCCACAACTAGCTTACCTACATCATTAGAAACAATCATATTGTATATAAAAGTACCGTAAAATCAATGTATCTTCCAAGTTAAGCTGTGCTAGCCGCAGTCAGTCTATAGATGGGTGCCCATTCTTAACACATCGAGATCCCTCCGTGCCTCAGAGAGCACGTAAAGCCGTCGGTTCCGGTTTTCACATCTATGACAATCGTTAGTGGTAGTCAGAAGAGCCTAAAATATTCAGTGCGATATTATTGGGTATCAATTGTGTTTTCTTTCAAAAGTGTTTATAGATGTATATTAGATAATACCTACCTTCCTGTTCCACACTGCGTGAGTCCAGTCAAAATCTTTTACTACTCCGAACTTCATGTTACATTTAAATTTTAAACAGCCCCCAAAACACCGCTTCGTGTTTCTAGCTGGGAAGACGAAACGGCGGCGTAGCAAATTCCCTACACTACATTTCTGTCTGTTAATTTAATATGGCGGCAAAAATTACATTAAAAAAACTATTTTTGAGCTGAGCATTATCTACTTATTAATTATTTCATGCCATATGTCAGCTAGTGCGTACATTATGTGCGTGTGAGTTGGAACTTTTATAAAAGCTTTTCTTTCACACCTATGATGTGAGGATCTTCAAGAAAAGCCTACATAATAAAACCCCTTTTGGTGCATAATATCTTGGACAGGCTTTCCATCAGGTGATCCGTGATAAAAAAAACTGCCGTTTAATCGAACGACAACCTCTACAAATAAAACCAGGTCTCTATTTCAAAAGATTGTTACCTCTGAAAGGTCTGAATGGAAGCAAAAAGGTACTAAAAGTAAATTATCGCACTGCTATGGTGCGAAAAGTTCGTCTTTTCGACGTATGGATACATTCCACCCGGCAGTGTTGCCATTATGAACTATTCTTTTTCAAGAATTCCAGATATGTTTTATCATGAGATTCAAATTTAAATATACTTTTTCTATGAAATAAAACAACTTGTTACGTTATATTAATATAATATACCAGGAATGTATTCCCTGAAAGATTATGCAGAGGTGTATTAATACGACGGATTTATATTAAAATGTATTATTATTATTAATTCGCTGAAATAAAAAAATACAATTGCTTCGATATCACCGTTTGCTAACAAACTCAATTGCGAAAGTAAAAATACCCACAAACAGACATCAAAACTCCTGAAATTAAAACACAAACGCCATAATACGGCAACACCGACGCCACGCAATATCTCGGAGCCCTTTACGTGACACGAATCCAGATGTGAACCGTAAATAGTTTATGAAACCGATATACAGTAAATTGGTTTCGTTTGGTATGGAGGTAAGATCAAAAACTACATATTCGAGAGATATTGACTTACTGGGCGGTGAAAGACATAAAAATATGAATCAATGAAGGTAGACTACTAGATAGCACTTTTTTTTTGTCATTTTTACATTTCAGACAGCCCCCAAAACCGGACTTCACCGCCTCTTAGTATTTTAGCTGGGGAGAAGAAGCGGCGCAACAAATTCCCCAGAAACTATGAGACGGATATATATGTATAATAAAACTTGAACTAAAAAAGATCATGATAGATATGATTCCAGGTAAAATATTTAATCTAAAGTCAAGGCTCACGAGCTCGCAACACTTTCACTGTTTAAAAGCTATCAGACCTCATGTAGCGCCAAACCCCTCTAACTCTGTAGGTCTAACTCTACAGACCATACATCTTGGTCAAAAGTATGACTGGCCGTTTCATGGAACTATTGTATGACTGTTGGAATACATATATTCCAATTTAAAAACTGATATGCATCTTATCTTAATTAGTTGAGTAGCACTTGAGGTAGAGCTTGACCTCTGCGTTTTATACAGACCCGTAGACAGAAGATATCATCCTTATTGGTTTTAATTAAAAATGAGAGAAGCCGCGGGAAAAAGGTATATTCCATAACCAATATAAGCATGATAGACTATGATTGTCTTATAAAACACCTCATTCTTAAGGAAGGCCCAAAAATGGTACAGTAATAGACTAAACCACATATACCGTAAAATATCTAAAAAGGTCCGTTGCAAAAATCCGCACTATTCGTCATGAAATCGGTTTTATTATGAATAATCTTTTTACGCTCCTCCGACCCAAAGATGATAAATAGGGGATCATCGACTTTATAGGGCGATTTAGCCAATCGTATCTATTTACATTTATTTGAGGGTACTGAGGCTAAATAATATACAACCTGATCACTCCATTTGCAATGTTAAACTGCGCATTCGCAACCGCGCTGGAGTCAGTGACCATTTTAGACTCCTCCGTGTCTCGAGTATGTAAAGTCATTGGTCCCAGTTATCATACAATCGTTATTTGCAGTCAATAACCAAAATCGATAGTATCCCAATATTAAGCAGTGATAGCCTACTGGTATGACCATTATACTGCCGACTGTCGAAGATCTCGAGTTCGAATCCAAGGCACGCATCTCGAACTTTTCGAAATCATGTGCGTATTAATAATTAATTATCACTCGCTTAAACGATGGAAGGAAAATATCGTGGGGAAACCTGTATCTCTTAGAGATTTTCGCGTGTGAAGTCTACAAACCCGCAGTAGGCCAGCGTGGTGGACTATAGCCTAATCCCTCTCATTCTGTGAGAGGAGACCAGTGCCCAGCAGTGGGACTGTATATGGGTTGATGATGATGATGATTAACTAGAAATTGGGCTGTAGACATCAGATGGCTGTCTCTTTGTCTAAAAAATTCTTATTCAGTTGTTAGTTAGACTGGAAGCCGACCCCAACATAGTTGGGAAAAGCTCTATTTACATTTTATTTGTGATATTTGAACCCTTATAGCCGGGTAAATGGGTTTGAAATACTATCAGGGTGTTTCCTGCCAAACGCTTGTGGTCGGTTTGTTTGGCGAGTTCTATTGAAGTTTCACCAAAGCGGCAATCAGGCTAACTTTAATTTCCGCGGCAATTTGGATAAACAAGGAAATACAGTGGGCTGAATCAGGGTAATCGAACCGTCCGCCATTTTTATAAAAATCTGGGGCGCCATACACAAAGGTGCGGGAATGTTAATTATATACACTCTTTTTGCGTAAAATACTCGCCAAGACAACTCTTATGTCAACGCTACACGCGGCAAGAGAACTAGGGCTGCCCCAATGTGTTCACCATACGCGTGCCTTCGATTAAAATACGAGTCAAGACCTTGTCGATCGAAGGGATCCAACAATAGCTGGACCTGTTATGGTCGTGGCGAATTTCACGGATCCCATGGCAAGTGCAATTATTAGTCCGTACGAGTCCGACATACCCTGCCACCTCCAAGATTTTCTGTAATATATAATAAAGGGCTGGCACTGAGTCTGTTATATTGAAGTGCTTAATATAAATCTGAATGAACTTCAAAGCGGATAATACCAGGAGTTAGTAAGGTAAGTGAAATATGCTCTGCACATTATTTATTATCATCTCTGATCATTGTTTAGCAGATTTTGGGAATAAGTATAACATACTATCAAGCCTACACCCACAGCTCGTTTAGATCTCATTTAATAGGGAACATCTCCGAGCTGCTACGGTGAAACCAAAGCAGTTCGTTCAAAACAGTGTTATTTGGTAATATGATAGTCAAATAACTTTTTAAGAAAAGAAAGCCAACTTAAAGCATTTGTGGTGTATTTTCAGACCAGATGGTTAAAAATAAAAACCAACCATCTCGATAATTCACTCTATCAAACAACAAAAGAAAATCGTAAAATAACAATCGGCGAAAATATCGCTTACCTAAATACACACAAAAATATAAACGGTCTTATAAAAATCTCCTTTCTTTGAAGTCTATTAAAAAAAAAACAAAACAAACAATACAATCTCCTGACTTAAAAGGTATCAACCTACTTAACAGTGAACAAAACTTTTAAATTACACAAAGTGGTAACCATAAATTATGATAAACGCTGTACAAAACGATCATTAATCTGTATTATCGCGGTTGAACACAATTAAACGTAGGGCGACAATCTAGCGCTTGTTTCAACGGATTTTTCCGCGATCATTAGTTTTTTAAGTCACTATACCGGATGATTTATTGTGGTTACATGATTGATTAAAATTGTTGAGGTAACGGATTTTGTGAATTAATTTTGTTGAAAATAGGTTTTCCATTGTTTTGCTCGTGGCTTTGATTGTTTGTGGTTTTAAGTACAGTGGGGCTGAAATGGACGATTTTGATGTATCATAATGTGATTCAAATCAGAATATTGCTAAGAATGTACGAGTATCAAATTTGTTCAAATGTGACCATTTGGGTATTAAAAAGTATACAAAGTTAAAAATATTAATTTTAACTAAATAAAAATTCGATCGATTCAGGCAGGGTTTGAACCTGTGTTCCGTCTCGTTCGTGGTGAATGTCACGAAATGGCAAAATCTTATTACATAGCTTCACGCCTGTATTCCCGGAAGGGTTAGGCAGAGGTGCACCAATGTCCACCTACAGTTCGCCGGTATGTTGAGGTCCTATGTAATATGTGGCGAGCCTATTGCCATTAACCAGGCACAAATTCAAACTCCGAGCTGCAATGAGAATTTCATAGAAAAACCCAACAACACCTTACTCGACCTGGGAATCCAACCCAAGACCTCTAGCGTAGCAGTCGCACTTAGGGCCACTAGACTAACGAGGCAGTTTTGGTTCAATAATGGCCCAATCAATACTAATGACATCAAACACGAGCCTTCATATTATTCCTTATGGTATATAGTACAGACGCCAGTAGGTCAAGTTATCCAAAACTGACAAATTTTCCCAATTTAAAATTAGCCTTATTACGTTGTATTAAAGTTGAAAATCTATCAAAGAAATTTGACAGATTGGAGTAGCTTGATGTTCTTGCCTCTGTACAATGAACCATGCCCACATTGTGGTCACCGCGCCCATCACGGTAACGACTGCGGTCACCGAAAACTTTAATGGATAACGCTTCATCGAACTACCCGCAACTTGCCATCAGCATTAAATACCTGTAACAAAATAAGTGTTCGTTAATTAAAACAATTGCTGCAGACTTCAATTTCGTGGCACTTCAATTTGCCGGAATATAAAATTAAGCATTTTTATTTAACGGAATATTTTATTTAAAGCGTTTATTAATTCGTAAAAGTACACATTGACGGGTTAATAAATTTAATTTAAGTATAATACTTAATACACTTAAATGAAAACGTGGGCATTGGGTCATATTTTTGTTTATACCAATACGGCCCACCTGTAACGCCAGGGGTATCGCTTGCGTTGCCGTCCTTGTAAAAAGAAAGAGGAATAGTTGGTTTGGCAGTAAATGGGTCGAAGTCTTCCCACTGCCTACACAACGTTTCCTCGCGGAGCACTGGCAACCTTGCTCACCCTAAGGAACATAACACAATTCAAAGCAGTGACAATGTAAATTTGAGTGGATTTTTTTCGTTGACGTGTATTCAGATTGTGTGTTAGCATACTATAGCTACCTTCAAGAATGATGACGTCTGTGGTCTCGAAGCACGAGATTCCAGTTTAGGTCTGCTGATAATGAGGTTGGAGGAGGTGGGGTCGATTTTCACAGGACACACATATATGTGATGAACAGTGTTTGTATTATAAGTATTACATACATACATAGGTACATACACTCACGCCTTTTTCCCATGGTGGTAGGCAGAAACTAAAGAAAGCCACTCGCTACGATTCTTACATACTTCTTTTGCTTCGACCTCATTCATACATCTTGTCATACACACATGCCCGGTACCGAGTACTATACTGTATACTACTAGTAGTAGTTTAGGTATTATTTACAAAAAAAGTAAAGTTGTCTATTACCCATAGTATAAGCTCTGCTTAGTATCGTAAAATGTCACAAATATTTATTTATTTATTCATTATTATTATTTTCCTTCAATGTAGTAGTTTGACATAAACCTGATTTTAACACTTATTTGCTCTATCTATGAGACGAAACAATTAGTTGGCAGAGAATGCCGTATATTGCATTAAGTCCGCCTTATATGCTAATGTTGTATAAATAAATAAGTCCCCAGCAGTGGGACAGTATATGGATTGATACTATCTCATATAATATAATTTGCCAAACGTTATAATTAATGGAGTGGTGAATTGTTTTTATTCAAATTCAACAATCGGAATCCCCCTGTATTTTGAATTTCTTTGTACAGTATCGGAATAAATAGTCCTTTATCGCCTTAAAAAATTAGGTGAGTGCACATTGTTAGCAAAAAGAACACGCGAACAGTGTCCAATACATTTGGAACAAAGTGAGCGGAGTGGGGCGTGCCCCGTCAAACGCACGAGCCCATTATGCCCCCGCCCTCAGTAATAGTAGGACACAAGTTAGAAGAAACTAGCGGTGTAAACATATAGAATAATAATAATAATAATGTTTATTGGCAATATAAAAGAACAAACCTTAAGTACAACTTCTAACAATCCAGTGATATATGTCTAGGTTATATTCCTAGACACATGTCACTGGATTGTTTGTTTGTTTGGAAGTTTGTTTGAGCTTGATACGCACTGACCTCCGTACTAGTTAATACTGTATCACGGTAGGTCAGTCTTCGTAGAATAGAATATACTTTATGGTATTGTACACCATAAACAAATACCAAGTACATTTTTTATCGACATGGCGGTGGCACTGTCTTGTGAAATAAAAATTGTATTTGACAAAAAAATAATTCACAACACAATATTTTACATTATTTATTTTTTAATTAATTTCAAATAATTGCTTATGTTAGAAGGTTCCGCTTTTCCAGATTACAAACGTTAACGTTATGTTAAAAGTAAAAGGACCTAAGTTCTCTAAAAAAACTGGTTGAAAGAATTGTGCGTGGGCACGTGCAAGTTTGTGTGTATGCATGGGGAATTTATGAATGTGTGTAAGCTATGTTCACTGTTCATGACACGCTTTCATTTATAACTTACGCCGCGGACGAAGTAATGCTGTACTAATGACTGTGTGTCGGGATTTTTCCCCATTCATAAATATGCATTAACGATACCTTTCCATGTAATTGTGTAATTTAAATTTCAGGCCATCCAACACTATGATGGGATTTATGATAATCACAAACAAACCTACTGATATTAAATAAAGATTCAACAGTAATAAATTTACCGTGATACAACGTTATGAAAGTTAACTGCTGTAAAGCTTTTTGTCATGTACGATTAATCATCCTGTGAAAAAATAATAAAATATAAAACTAAGTTTGTTCGCTCGCTGTTTGCTCGAGGTGGTTGAACTGTATTTGCTCTCTGCTAGTTTATCCTAAAAATCTCGATATTTTCCAGAATTAGGGTTGCGGAGATAGTTTTAAGTAAAATATTTCATCTTCAACCTATACACTGTTCCACTGGCTGGCCTGGTGCGGGTTGGAGTTTATGTAAAATATTAAGTCTCATCTTATTAGACTGGAAACCACCCCTTAAATAAGTGGCGGCGAGCTAGGACGACGATGTACCTAGCTAATTTATTACACATTGTATAAGCTTATGCACTTATCATCATCGATATACTGTCCAACTGCTGAGCACGTAAGTCTTTACAGATTGAAATTGAAGGTTAAGCTTATAGTTCACTACGCTGGTCTCAGAGTTGCGTGTTTTGGATTTAAGATTTGGCAGTCCAACGGTCATGCCACTAAGCGATAGCCCAGTCAGATCGACAATCCTATCCTACTAATAATATTGTAAATGTGAAAGTTTGTGAGGATGGATGGGTGTTTGTTACTCTTTCACGATAAAACTACCGAACCGATTTTGATGAAACTTTACAGTTTTTAGTTTATTTATACAGATTAACAGATAGGCTATAATTTATAACGATTTTGAGTTAAATAGCCGAATTACAACGATAATTAAAAAAATCTTTTCCAGGCGAACGAAGTCGCGGGCTAGTAATAAATAACTGTTTGGAAGATGTTATACAACACGATCTAATCCCAAAAAAAAGCAGAAATTATACTATATAATGGGTACTATACAATGCATATAATACTTATATACCTACAATTATAACTGGTTATTATATACCAGAAACACCCAAACAAACACAAACACAAAAAAAAAGTGTCCTGTGGGGATCTAATCGACTTCATGATCGCAACGCTCGAATCATTAGACAACACACGTCTGCAATAATCTCATAATCATCTACAATCACAAAACATACCACGGTTACATACGTGTTACGTCACAACACAAGCCGAAGCCTAACAAATGGTTGGCAGCAAGGTTAAACAGAAGCCTATTAGAACAACGAGTTCATTTGCCAAGTTGTTACTCAATACATTTGTACACCAAACTATTTGGAAGTTCGTGAACTCAAGTTCTAGACTGATGGGTGAACTGCTTGTTTATAATCTGTGGCTAGTAGTAGTGGTTTACACGGCAAACTAAGGCGCAGATGGCGCCACTGTTGAATTATGTAAAACAATAGTAACTTGTAACTTCTTTTGTTAATTAGACATGGCAGACAAATTAAGTCGCATTTGTCAAAAGAGAACTTTAAAATTAATTTGTAGGGTTCGAAGGTGAAGCAAAAATTATTGGGTTTTTCTATGAAAGTTTCAGCTATGAGTTTGAATTTGTGTACTTTCGTACACCTCTGCCTAATCTTTTGAGGAATACAAGCGTGATGGTTTATTATTTTTATTAGGACAGACTAGAAAAGCAGTAAATTTTGCTTATCTCAAAAAAATATTAATAAGTCAGAAACTTCCACTAAATAACCAGTATATTTAAGAAGATCACATTGAAAAGATAAACACTTATAAAGTAAAATTAATAAACATTGTTGTATGGACGTAAACAGGTCAAACGTGCCGTACAGGCGTTTAAAGGTATTACATTTATTGACCATATCATTTGATAGCCTTCCCGAGCTACAGAATTAAAATGTCGAATAATCCAATTAAGTTTTAAACAAAATACCGGGTTTATAAAAGTTAAATGTCATTTTAATACCGATGAAGCTATTTAATTAAGAATATTGATAGTGGCATCAGTTTCACTTGCAAAAACTGCGCACCTTTTACTGTTCCGTGTAAGTGACGTCATAAAGTTGCGTGACGTCAACAGTTTAATGATTCGGGTTACACTGTAGTAAAAGAGGTTGTAACGTTCCGAGTTAAAGTAAATGGACTCTTTCAGTTGCTACAAAAGTGCTACGAGTATCAGTCGTAGCGCTACTGCTACGACGATTGCTACGAAACCGTAGCCTTCAAAATACAGTAAACTGTTATTGTTGCCGGTGGAAGTTTTGTGACAGGCCATGGCTATAAAAAAAAACATAACGTACGCTCAACCTCATAGCTGACGACGTAGATATATTTTATTGTACTCTGAGTGAATTCACAAAGATAGCACTTTTTAAAATTTCTTACTGTTTAGTTAGTTTATAATTGTAGAAATTAAGATACCTCAATATCGAATTGGAATTAGTCTGTAAGGATATTGTTGGGAATAAATAAATAAATAAATAAAAACAATAAAAAGGGCAAGGACACCTGTGCTAATGCCTGTGTACTAGAAATGACATGAATTGAAGCTACAATAACAATAGCTCGACCCAATAACACTACCTACCTATACACATGTGCTAAGTTTCGGAGTTGCGCAAGCGCCTGTCTTATGACTGTAGGTTAACATTTGTACTTCAGCTACCTTCAATAACGATTTCGTCTGTGTGTCTAGTGGTTCGATTGTCACGTGATCGTTGTCGATTCCAACAGGACACAAATATTAAGGTAATGAAGTTGAATAGATCTGAGTGTACAGAGGGACAGGCAGCGGGAAACGACTTTGTTTTATACTATGTATAGAAGAAGAAATAACCCTGGGGTACGATATTATTTACTGGGATGGCGTAAAAGGGACGTGAATATTTTTTTGTTATTGCGTTCCTTATCGCGCGTTGTGAAAGGGGGCTAGACAGAAAAAAATCTTACGAAAAGTTGTCACGACACTTTTTGCTTGTCAACAATATTTGAATTTCGAATTTTTGAGTGAATGACAATATTTGAATTTCGCGCGTTGTGAATTGTTGAGTGTATACAGGTTTTTTTATTTTTAATTATTAAATTTTAATGAATGGAACTTCGTTCCATCCGGGTGTCCCTTGACACCTCTCATTTTTTTTTAATGTCTTCATCATCTTCATCATCAGCCCGATGCTGTCCACTGCTGGACTAGGGCCTCTTCATGCATCTGCCACTGGTTTCTGTTCTGGACTACTCCTGCCCATTTCTTCCCCACCACCTTTACAATATCGTCGCACCATCTAGCTGGGGGTCGACCGGTCCTCGGTTGCCATTCGAGGATCTTGCGACTCCACTTTCCATCCTCTCTACGACATACATGACCTGCCCATCTCCACTTCAGAGTAGCAATTAGCAGCAATTTTTAAGCGTAAGCAGTACAAATTCAGTTCGAATTATTTACACACACTAATTTTATTAGTAGGCTCTGTTGATGCTGGAAAGAACGTCTGGGGTGTTACCACCCCATTGTCAGGTTTTCTGCAGCTAAGCAATAATTTGCTAACATTGTGTTCTGGTTTGAAAGGCAATAGACCCAGTGAAATTACCTATCGTATAAGACTTAATAACTGAAATCTCAAGATAACAACACCCAAATGATCCCACTGGTGTTGGTGGCGTGTTTTGCATAAAAAAAAACAGTAGTTGTACAGTCAGCAACGAATGTTGCTGAGCATATTGCAATCTTCTGTGAAGCCTGTGAAGGTTGTGCAAAATCACTACATAGATGACCAAAAGAAGAAGGTGGCAAACAAGCATACGGCCGACCTGATGGTAAGCGGTTACCGTGGCCTATAGACGCTTTCGACACCAGGTGTATCACTTGCGCGTTACCAACCCTATAAAACGAAAGAGAAATAGTTGGGTTGGCAGTATAAGGGTCAAAGTCCCCCCACTGCCAACACAACGTACCTCACGGAGCATTGAGCTCGTGGAGCTATCATGTTTTCAAAATTTAGCTGTGTTCAGCGACTTTTGTTGCTGACCGTACTTAAGAACCATAACCAAAACAACTATCTGTGTGCCATAATATTTGTTTCGTGCAGGGATCAAACCCGCGGTTAGTAGCACATTTGAATTCATTTCATTTCATTGCTCGACCATTGACTGAAGGGAAAATTGATTTCTTCACAGAACCAATATTAATATTGACATTCTTACAGGCATAGTTTGTGCGAAATGTTTTCAGTCAAAGGATAAAAAACACGTATAACAAAGGAAAGCCGTCTCTCAAACGCTTGACGCATTTCATCTCTTATACAGAGTGTTGTCACTAGAGGGCAAGCTGTCTGTACTCCTCCCTTTACGTCTGTATTCAGCCCCCGGGTACTGTTTGTAGCCCCACCTTTATTGTTTTACGACGAGGCTCGGTGTGTGTAAACCTTGCTTTAACTGTAGTAGTTTTCTTTTGCTTTTGTTACTATACTCAATATATTTACATAATGTACAAAAAAAAAGGAAAATGAACAGAACTAATAAATAATTATCACGTCCAAGCGTCAAAGTATTCCTCCACATCGCTGTCATCTGGTAACGTTCCCAGAAACGTTCTTTTGTTACTTGATTTTAACCTAACCGTTGTATTAACGGTTAGGTTAAAAATCATTGTATGCTTTTTACAAGACGCTCTTATTAGCTTCGATTGTAACTAACTGTAAAAAATATTGATTTCTGACATTTACGCGAATATTATACATTGAAATAAAACTACTTTTTACGGAATTTATATTGATGTTATTAATCCCGACGTTTCGGAACCTTTACATCGTCCACGGTCACGAGTAGACTGAGGTGGTGGGCGTCTTGATGATATAATTACTGACAGCTACCCTACATTTTTATTGTTAATGACATTTATTATTAATTATTAGCCATGAATGACCATGGACGCTGTAAAGGGTCCGAAATGTCGGGATTAATAATATCAATATAACGCGATAAAATCCGTAAAAAGTAGTTTTATTTCAATAACTGTAAAAAAGTTTTAAAAGGTAACCGTTACCTGGTTTTCGATTTTTTGGATGATTGTCATCCAAAAAATCGACCGCGGTGGCTTAGTGGTCATAACGTCTTGTGTAACTAACCAGAAGACGCAGGCTCGAATCCTGCCCGCGGTCGAATTTTTCCTAAACTAACTGATTTTGTTCTACGAGTTTGGGAAAATTGTAAACACACTTCCACGCAATCTTAAAGAAACAATTAATATCTAACAATCGTAATATGTACAATATTACGATTGTTAGATAATGAAGTCTCGGTTGTTATGAGATTCAACTGAGGTTTCAAGATGACAACGCGGGGGTACTGCTGCTGGCATCTATAGACTGCGGTTGCCGTTCACCATCAGGCAGCCCATATGCTTTTGTCAGCTTATCGCTATAAAAAAAGTTCATTTCATTTATAACTAACTTCTGTCCGCGACTTGTCTGCATAGACTTTACCTGAAAGTATCTAGTCGTTAAGTTTTTTATTTAAATTATCTAATTTCCTGCACAATGTATTAATTTTTTTCTTTCATAAAAACCTTCTCCTGACAATAATTAACACAACAAACAAATAATTAGCGAAATTGTTCCATCCGTTCACGCGTGATGCGATGACTAAGGGAAATAGAGATAGATTCATTTTTATAATTATAATAATTATAGATTAAAAAGTCGAAAGTACCAGGCATACATAAGTAGTGAAAAGCTTTCACGTTAGTGTTAACTCTGATCCGCATTCAAGCAACAACAATTTAAGATTAACGAATGTCGGCAGCCTCCTAGTTGACAAACTACCCGCAAGTTTGCAAACAATCACGCGAATGCCGAGTGATTGTGTTTCTAACTCATTAGGAAGCTTTGGATGTGGGCTCAACCCTCGAAGGATGAAGGACGATCATTACCCTTCTACAAAGAGGTATATATCTTGTTTAGGGTTAGACAACTGGGAGTTGAGCGTTTTTGTTGGTGACCTTGACCTTGAACTGTGGGTGTATGGCATTTTGTTTAGATATATTTTCTCGAAAGTTCTGTGGTTATTCTGAAAAATGTTTTATTGGTGATAAATATAATCCAATTATTATCAAAATTATTCGTACCTATTAACGAAGTTCAATCTAATTATGCAATCAATTAGGCCAAAAACTTTGACAATTAAAGATCTACACACACGCACATTTAGACACTTACTACTAATGATATCAATAGCGCCCAAAAATCACCCACATTCCAAGTGATTAAGTTCTAACTCATTAAAAAACTCGTCTGGCATGTCTCTTAAATAAAAAAGGTCAACCTTTTACGACCCTTTTGTAGCATTAGTCGGTCGTCGGGAGTTTCATGTTGATGACCTTGAACTTGAAATACAGCGTTGAATTTTATTTTGGTGAAGTCTCAAGGTCACACATTGGCTACTTCTCTTAATCAAGGTTTTCATAATAACGATCATGAATCCCATTAAAAATATAAAATGTACAAAAATGGCAAGTTTGCAAAGCAGTTCTTCCACCGCAAGAAAATTGTGAGATTTAATGTTGTACACAAGTTCTCAGTCCTACTTTTTATAGTGATCCCATATATATAAGACATCTTTTTTTTCGCGAATTTATGAAGCGGGCAGACGCTTCGTGTAAAATACTGATATTCAGATGATATCAGATCTGCGCAACCCAATTTTTGGACAATACCGACATCCTGAGAATTACCCAAAAAACCAGACTGCTCGTCAATTTTTTTACTAACGATTGTGGTGTACGATGTCAGTGTTTGTATTACACCTGGGACCGACGCATTTACGTGCTCTCCGAGGCACGGAGGGGTCTCGATATGTTAAGAACGATTCTAACGTTCGTCGAAATGTTTATGTCCCATAAAGCCTATTGCCATTGACAGGGCACAAATCTAAACTCCGAGCTACTACTGAGAAATTCATAGAAAAACCCCATAACACGCTCGACCTGCAGATCGAACCCAGAAGCGTAGATTTTAAACCAAGATGAACACTGTAATCATGTTTTTTTTAAAAGAGTGTCTATGGAGTTTCTTGCCGGTTCTTCTCCATAAGACCCACTTTTTGGAACCGTGCAACTAGTTTTGACTTTTCAAAAGTGTCGTATTGAAATCAAAATATTTGACTTTGACTATTAATGCGTAGTAGTCGCAGTAAATGACCTTACAGTAGATATTTGTATGATCATAAGGTCACATGATCCGACCTGATATTAATGATTTAGCAAGATCTACCATACGAGGCGTCTGGTGCCAAGCTCTGTCTGACCTTCGTAACCTTAAGAGAAAATCTGTGTTAGACGAAGCATGTATTAAGATTTGATTACAATAATTCTAAGCAGCTCATGTAATAATTACTGTAATATACTAATATAATAAAGCTGAACAGAAAATAACTTTAAAATCTTAGCATGGAAAATGCAAAAAAATATATATAAAAGGAAAGCTGAAGAGATTTTTGTGTGTTTGATTGTTTAAAAGCGCTAAGCTTTGAAACTGCCAGTTGGATTTGAAACTTTAAGAGTCCCTATCAATTTCGTCGCGCTACTAAAATATCGAAGCGTAATGCGTGTGTGAGCGTTCGAACTATTGTAGTGTGCGTTGCGATACACTGCAGCGGGACCATACAATTTTGATCCGTAACTGATAATATTATGAATGTTATGTTTACTCAATAAAAATTTCGTTGCCTAATGCCGTAATTACGACATTCGCTATAATAAAAGAAAAGTATAGTTTGACCTGCGTATATGTATAAGGTAAGTCATTAGAAGTTTTATTGTAGGTAATAATACAGGAGTAGGTACCTACCTACTCCTGTATTATTAACCTACCTAGGTAACGCCGAGGATATTATATTTGATAGGCGAATTTTGAGGAAGGTTATATGAAGATACGTCAGTTAGGACTGGTCGTGGTCATGTAGCTCAACCATTAAACATTAATATAATTAACATTGTTAATGTACTTACTAAAAAAAAAGTAATGCGATCCAAGTCGCGGCACAAGCTATACTAGTAATGAAACCTGGTCACGTATGGAGCTTCGTGTTTATTTCAGACTTCGTGATAGCAAATGTCACGAATGATAACATTGAAATCAAAATATTATAGCAAGCGTTAAAATTAAGCTTTATCCTGATAACATTATTTGAAAAAAAAAAAAAAAACTTTTTATTATTCAAACAGTGGACTGTAGCCTAATCCCTCTCAATATGAGAGGAGACCCGTGCCCACCAGTGGGACAGTATATGGGTTGATGATATTCAAACAGTATCGTCCTACTCAGCGAGCTATGGAGAGCTATACTTGGCATTTCTCTATGTGACCGTATCAGAAATTATGAGATCCTTAGAAAAATCAAAGTTGCCAACATAGCTGAAAGGATTAGCAAGCTGAAGTGGCAGTGGGTAAAAGATTCTTGAGTGTAAACCACGCACAGGAAAGCGCAGTGAAAGACGGCCTCCAACTAGATGGAAAGACGATCTGATAAAGGTAGGTTCACCCACGTCAACTGGTAGTGTGTTGTTTGATGCAAGCGGCATATAATCGGTCCTCGTGGAAGTTTATGGGGTAGGCCATGATGATCGTTCCACTCCAGGGCAAAAGCGTCTCTCTTTCTCCCTCCTCGCATAACTTATTGAAAACAAACTTTCACAATACGTTCGTTTCAAAATACCTAGAGTATGCCACACGCGAGACGTCGATTAGGATAAGAGGAAAGGCCTTGCCAAGAAGAGATCCAGCTACTATTGGACCACAACCTGCAATGGTCGTGGCTGAATTCACTAATCCCATGGTCAAGACTATAGGACAAGTGAAAGAGAGTGTAATTTTTAGTCAGTACGAATTAGATATACCTTGCCACCTCCCTCAGATGGCGGAAGATCCATGTTGTTATGTTTTTCCGCATCACAATAAAGATATCTCTGACTTTGATTATGTTACACGCGACCGAAGTCACGGGAAACAGCTGTATGAATTAGTTTAGGTCTTAAATGTGTGTCCGTTATCTTTATATCGTCGACACTTCCTTGTCACTCGATCTTATGACCCGCTGATACACAATACTGGGAATTTTATAGAAATAGCCGTAATTAGGTATTTTAACGACATGTTGTTTCATTGAGGTTCAGATTAATAATGTATAAGTACCTATCTCTTCTCTAAACAGTATAAAACAAAGTATGTTTGTAGGTACTTATATACTTTGCCTTATACTGTTTGTTTGTGTCTGTCAAAATAAAAAACCAAAATCAAATCCGTGTCTGTCATGTCTTTCCGTTTCTCCGCATACTACTAACCTACGCAACGGATTTTAATACGGTTTTCGCTATCATTTATAGAATTTCTCTCTATAGAATTAGTCTCTATTTCAATATCGTTCAAGTAAATTACATCTTTCACACATTTCATATAATCCATGGCATTATAACTAATGCTGGCATCACACTTAAAAGAAAATCAGTTATAACCTCAAAGTTAAACAACCTCATCGCTTCCTCCACCCATCACACTTCGGTCGCCTTCCGCTACATTGTCACTAAATATGTAACATTTTCCTCATAAAGCTATCTTTAAAAAAAAAAACAAACTGAATTTATGATATTCTTACGAATTCTCTGAATATGTCAAAAATAGTTGCTCATATAAATAAATATTTACAATCCAAGAAAAGATACCGTTCTACTATAACAGATAGTACCTACATAAAAATCTGTGTTGAAATGACGTCAAAGGACGCTCTAGAGAGGATAAGGACGTCTACACAATACACACTGACCGTATTGGTGACGTCATTGACAATATGGAGGTATGCCCTTAAAACACTCGGATTTGAAGAACTCACAAACGGCAAAAGGTACTGAGAAGGAAAAGGCGAATGCTCTTGCTGTAAGCACACAGGGACATCCCTGTGTGCTTTCAACTTATTATCATAGTTGGTATTTAAAATATATAGTAGTAAAGTTCATTTTTCTAATGTGTTCCATATTTTGGACCACTTAGAATGCTTGGATACCATTGGCGGTTTGACTGAACCTATCTATATGACATTTTAAACGTCTCGACCTTTTGAGCGACTACATTGTTGACAACAATATGGAAACTTTGTTTGTACCGATATTATTGACTTTTTGGTTGCGTCTATTTATTTGAATACCCTAAGTGTCACTAACTATTTGACGCTGACTGTACACCTTAGACTACCCAACATTTTTCAAATGTTCCTGTCCATCCAAAGGTTGTCTGGTAGATATTGCTATTAGCGATAAGACCGCCATTGTAGGTACAGTCAGCGTCAAATAGTTAGGGACACTCAGGGTATTCAAATAAATAGACGCAATCAAAAAGTCAATAATATCGGTACAAACAAAGTTTCCATAATGTTGTCAACATTACAGTCGCTCAAAAGGTCGAGACGTTTAAAACGTCATATAGATAGGTTCAGTCAAACCGTCATAAATATGGTAACAGTCATCCCGCCAATGGTATCCAAGCATTCAAAGTGTTCAAAAATTGCCTGCCTGGCAATAGGCTAGCTTATTACATGGGACCTAAACAAACTGTAGGATTACATTATTACACCTCTGCCAAACCCCTTCGAGGAATACAGGCTGGTACAGTCAGCAACGAAAGTCGCCAAACATGTAGCAATCTTCAATACGATGTTTAATTGTTATTTTTTGTAATTTTCCATGCTAAGATTTTAAAGTTATTAAGCAAAGGAAAAATTCGACCGCGGGCAGGATTCGATCCTGCGTCTTCTGGTTAGGTACACCAGACGCGACCACAGATGATGTATGATGAAGTTACTTCCCTTGAAGGTTCTGCGAAATCATTACATAGATGAACATTAAATATCGATAAATATATATTTACCTTACCGGTAAAATAAAAAACCTCTTGACAAGTTTTGGAGCTGTCATGTTTTCAAAATTTTGCTGTGTTTAACGAATTTCGTTGCTGACCGTACCTGTGTTCAGCAAATTTTGTTGCTAACCGTACCTGTGTTCAGATATGTTTTATACAATTTACTGTAATATAGAACCAACACTCCAACAGTCGTTTTAAGAGATCTGAATTTATATTATAAAGTGAATGTTTATAAATACTCATTTAAATGCGTTGCGTAAGTCAATATTGAATCGTGAACATTCCTAAGTAACTCTCAAAGGGTGGTAAGTATTAATTTGATTAAATTGAACACAATGTAATGTTCATCCGATGTTGTTGTTTGCTCCGGTTATATCAATAGTGATGTTAGACACGCAAATTCGGAGATATTGTAACATTGTCTTGGTATTGTTTTGTCTTGTCTTGACTTTGTTATATTATTCTGCCCGCGTCTTCGTACGCGTGGAAAAGTTACTTTTAATTATTACCGTTGTAATTTGGCTAATTAACTATAAATCGTTATAAATTATAGCCTATATGTTATTCTGGTGTATAAATAATAATACTGTAAAGTTTCATCAAAATCCGTTCAGTAGTTTTACCGTGAAAGAGTTACAAACATCCATCCATCCTCACACATTTATAAAACGGTGAAGGAAAACATCGTGAGGAAACCTGCATACCTTAGAGATTTTCTCGACGATTTGTCTGCCAACCCGCGCGCCAGCGTGGTCGACTATAGCTTAATCCCTCTCAATATGAGAGGAGACCCGTGCCCAGCAGTGGGACAGTATATGGGTTTATGATGAAGTAGGATAGTATGCGATTGTAAAGTACAGTTAATCCAAGTTCGTGGTTAAGTAATAATTACGCTAATCAATCAATCTACAAGGTTAAGCTGCGCGAGCAGTGGCCAGAATGTGGTTGAGTGACACTTATTAGCACTTCGAGACCCATACGAGCCTCTAAGCTGACGACGACGACGATCCTCAGTATTGTAGTACTTTATTACGCAGAAATTGGGTTGCAAATGTATGATGTTCAGCCGCATTAATTATACAGGAGCCGTACCACCGCCTATTATTGCGATCGTTTTCCGATTGAGAGAGAGGGATGTCGCTCTATAAACTAGATAGCGCCATCCCCTTCTCACAACCTAAAAATTACTGCATTAACACGTTGTGGTCCACGTGTGTTAATGCAATCATTTTCCCCCTGGAAACCGACTCCAGTTGGAAAATATTTATTATCCAATTATTCTCAAAAGAGAATTATTGCAAAAAAGAATTTTGAGAATCGATCCACAAATGGGGCAGAAATCGATGTACAGACGCCAGCAGGTTAACCTATCCAAAACTGTCAAACTTTTCCAATCGAACATGAACCTTATTGTTTTGTATTAAAGTTGAAAATCAATCAAAGAAATTTGACAGATTGGGGTAACTTGATGTGCTGGCCTCTGTACATACATAAAAAATAAAAAAAATACATACAGTCGAATATATTACCTCCTCCTTTTTGAAGTCCTTAAAAACTATACTATATATTTTGTTGGAGTTGTTTACCAAATCAATGAATGAAATTCTTGTTAGCATTAACAAAGCTTTAGGTGGCCTATGTATTATTAAATATAAGTACACCCATTCTGCCAATGACGTAGACGTGTCATCTCATCCTTGTCCACACAAAGGAAAGGGACAACAATATTCATTCAAAAGTAAACAATCGCCCGTTCATCAGTTGTTATTTTGCGCTATATATTACAATCTTTGACCTCAATATCATGCACGTCTTCCAAATATTCCACTTGCATATTTAGAACTTCAAATATTCCAGTTAAATTAAGTAGCAATAGAGTAGTTGACTGGTGTTTGGTTAATTATTAGTAACAAGCTTAATGAAAAACATTATTAAGTAATTATAACTTGTAGGTACTTATACTTTTAAGAGAAGTAGGGCATAGTGGGAGTAATTCCACTCAAATTGGATAGCCCGACTGGGGAAGTACAGTCAGCGTCAAATAGTTAGTGACACTCAGGGTATTCAAATAAATAGACGCAACCAAAAAGTCAATAATATCGGTACAAACAAAGTTTCCATAATGTTGTCAACATTATAGTCGCTCAAAAGATCGAGACGTTTAAAACGTCATATAAATAGGTTCAGTCAAACCGTCATAAATATGGTTACAGTCATCCCGCCAATGGTATCCAAGCATTAAACTTTTGAACACTTAGTTCAAAAATTTGGAACACATTAGAAAAATAAACCAGCATGTTATAGAAATAAACGGTTTCCCAAAGACGAAAACCTCTTTAGGCAATCTAGGGTTGTAATTGCATGTCTATTTATCTGTCAGTAATATCAATGTCAAGTGCAATACTAAAGCAAGCTAGAAATATGGCTACTTATCGCATTAGTGACACCACAAAACATCGAATTTATATTTGAGGGAGGAAGGTGTCTCCGTAACCATATTCGCACTACATACCTATATTTATAGGTAAGTATATATTGTTTATACATACCTATAAATATAGGTAAGTATAAACAAGCACACAGCCCGCCTGATGGCAAGCAGTCAAAAACTAGAGAAAATTGAAAAAACAATAGTTGGATTTCTTAATTTAAACGATTTTAGTTGTAAAAATTGATGCAAGCGATTATCGACCTTATTGACATTATTTTTTGTTTATTTTTAGTTATTCATCCACTCTATTACCTTGTTTATGTTTTAAATAGCGGTTTTTGAATAATAGTCAATAAGGTTGAAAATCGCTTGCACCTCTTTTTTGCAAGCACTATCGAGTCTAGTAATTTTGTCGACGTTCATTGTTAAAATAAAATGATCATGATATTGAATCATTTAAATTTTAATTATGCACAAGAGTGTATAATTAAAATATATGTATAGATAGAGCAAGAGCTCTATGGGATATAATATTATAGTCATACTCACTATCAATGAGGTTTAGGTACATCTACTTTCAGTCAGCTGTTTATTGCTTACAAGTATCGTAAAAGGCTATGCACGAGCCTTTAAAAAACAAAAGACATGTCTATGACGTCATGCTTAAAATGAAAAGGACAACAGTAGTTACTATTCCTTTCATTTTTCTGTATAATTGTTTTCACATTAATTGATGTGAGAAATAATAGGTATTTAAAATGTATAGCAGTAATGTTTATTTTTCTAAGGTTTTCCATATTTTTGAACACATAAAATGCTTGGATACCAGTGGCGGGATGACTGTAACCATATTTATGACGGTTTGACTGAACCTATCTATATGACGTTTTAAACGTCTCGACCTTTTGAGCGACTATAATGTTAACAACATTATGGAAACTTTGTTTGTACCGATATTATTGACTTTTTGGTTGCGTCTATTTATTTGAATACTCTGAGTGTCACTAACTATTTGACGCTGACTGTACCTCCGCCTTGCAGAAAATCAAAGTGAAATAACACTGCTTTGAGCTGTGTTGTGTTTCTTACGATGATCAAGGTTGCCAGTGCTCCACGAGGAAACGTTGTTTTGGCAGTGGGGGCACTTTGACCATTATAATGCCATCCCAACTATTCCTCTTTCGTTTTACAGGGTCGGCAACACGCAAGTGACTCCCCTGGTGTTGCAAGCGTCTATAGGCTACGGTAACCGCTTACCATTAGGTGTGCCGTATGCTTGTTTGCCACCTTAGTAGTAGATATAAAAAAAAATGTATGTGTAAAAATATCATATTATATTTAAAACTACCTCCCGTGTTTTCACTCACGTTCCAAAAGAACTTTTTGAGATAAAAGGTAGCCTTTTCTTCATAAGGATGATCTATTTTATATCATTACCAAATTTTATTGAAATCTGTTCAGCGGTTTAAGTCTCAAACAGTAACAAGCGGACAGAGTTACTTTCGAATGTATAATAATAGTATGGAAGCATGGATTTAAAAATATCGGTTTTCACATAGAATAATAAAAGAGTACCTACATACTCGAACGTCACGGCGAAGTCTGCACTCTACGAAAACAAAATGTTGGAACGCCAGTGTAATCGTCTCCCTTCTTAACTGTGCGCTAGAGATTTAGCGACATGTCAGCACAAATTACAAGTCGTGCAACTAACATTATACCAGCTAAAATAAGCACTAAAGTAGCTCCAAGATACAGTGTCGAGCGTGAAATTGCATTTAAGTCCTGTATTCTTTATTTAAACTCGGTTTTACACAACGATACAACAGTGAAATCTACTTATGACCACGATAAAATGCCGAAATATAACATTTTAAGTGAAGACTTTATTAGTGTACACACAAGGTAGGTACATTAATAAAGTTTTTATGACGTTATGACCACGGAAAATGCACTATATGATATAATGACAAAATAAACTTTTTTAGATACTTACACATATTACTGAGATATAAACAAAAAAAAGTTAAACAAGAAGCTCTACAACTTAAAAATATAAAATAAGAATATTAATTACCCAGTATGTGTAAGAGCTCATCAATGAGACTGACAGCTGCCTGAGCTATCATTGATGCTTGCATTGATTTTACTGCTCTCCCGATTAATCTAACATTTAGGTCAATTTAAAATTAGGCAATTCGAAGTGTTCGTTACTACAATACGAAATAGACATTTGAACAATTATTTAGGTTCTACAAAAAACCTCAACGTGATAGGAAATCCAAGCTCAAGCGTAAAACTATCAAATACTAGTCGAAAATTTTCAATAAACGCCACTACGTACAATATCCACTAGCGGAAAACGACAGGATTGCTTCGGGAATTCCTCAATGGAGCTGCATACAGCTGGAAGCAGTGAATCACAATAAACCTGGGGTAGTTATGGCACCCTGGGGTGAAATCAACACATTCGCCGTTTGTAACTCCAAACAAATTGGAATATTCTCATTCGGTACAGAACAAATTTGTGCAATTACCTTTTTGGACGTCAATTCATTTTTTAATGTTGTTTTTCTGATTTTTTACTACAATTGTCAGCCTTAAATTCAAGCAAAAAGTCCAGTTTACAGTTAACATTTGGGACGGAATACGGTTTGAATTCCTCAATCAGGATTTTAAGTGACTGTAGCAATTTTTTTTTCTATTCACGATAGGCCTATGCTTGACCACTAGTTCGCTTGATGTTAAGCGACACTACGATCTACGGTGGAGCGCGCTTGCTTAGAAGAAACCGATTCACTCGAGATTTAAAGACCCAGATTATAGTTATTTGGGAAGACCCACTCAGGAAGCTCATTCTACATTTCAGCGGTGAAATTGAAACCAAACAAAAAAACTTCAACCTTTGTCGTCAGATGAAAGCATCAGGCTAGACCACCACGTGGCATGAACTATGCCTACAACACACCTGAACACTTTGAAATATCTTTATGTATTACATAATATATGGGTATATAATCAATTTTAAGAGTCAAGGTGCACTCTGTATATTTAGAAATTAGAAGAAACATTATTCCAAATATAAAAAATAACTTTTTAAAGTTATTTAGAAAAGGAAAAATTCGACCGCGGGCAGGATTCGAACCTGCGTCTTCTGGTTAGGTACACCACATGGAAAATGCCAAAAATATACAAAAAGATATAAAAAATAACTGTTAGTATCAAAACAGACAATTTATACGTTCCATTTTGTATCAGTAGCTAATTAAATTCAGAGTACTTATTCAGTATTCCTTACTTATTCTTTGCTTAATGAAACACATTGTTTAAAGCACTGTGTCGGAATTTAGTTCATTCCGTAATTTTAATGTATTGTTAACATTTTGTATTTGTTTATTGATGTTGAAGCATCAAACTACCCTTTACAGCGTCCATGGTCACGGGTAGACGTCTACCCGTGACCATGGACGCTGTAAAGGGTCCGAAACGTCGGGATTAATAATATCAATATAACGTGATAAAATCCGTAAAAAGTAGTTTTATTTCAATGTATATAATATTCGCGTAAATGTCAGAAATCAACAATTGTATTACTAAGTCTACGCGTACAAAGTCGCGGGTAAAAGTTAGTAATATATAAATGTACATTTCACCTGTGAGAAACCGTGGCGGGTTACTAGCTTTCAATCAAATACTTTCGTTATTTGTTACGGAATCTGTCGTATCATAATCTTTTCTAAATCACAACATAGTGTATACTTGTTCAACATTTTCCGGTTCGTATATCAATCAGTGCCCGTCCAACAACTGACGACTTTTTGAACGAGATTCGATGTGGCGCAACCCTCCGCTGCCAATATCTTTGGCCGTAAAATTCGGGAGTTCAGAATGCATTTTGTGAGCAATAAAGGTTGGAGCATAGATTTACGATGCTTGTCTCATGATAGCGTTGTGTATTGATAAAGCGTTAGCAGTAGGTGATGGGTTACCACTATCAATGATGTTTGGTATAAAATATTTAGTACATCTGTTACCGAACAAGAATAATAAATATCTTTTTGTATTTTTAGGCATTTTCCATGCTAAGATTTTAATGTTATTCAACCGCGGGAGGGTTCCTGCGACTTCTGGTTAGGTACACCAGACGCTATGACCGCTAAGCCACCGCGAGTCATGGCGGGTGGAACTCCCAGACGCAGGTTCGAATCCTGCCCGCGATCGAATTTTTCCTTCGCTAAATAACTTTAAGAGTAGGTAATAAATTTTGGGACATTTTACACAGCACCATCTAGTCCCAAACCAAGCAGAGCTTGTACCTACGATATAATACCTACTTATATTCCATATAAGAAACACCGATACAAACACAAACACTTATGTTCATTACATAAATATATGTATCTTATGGGAATCGAACCCACGAGCTTGTTAAAAGCAGTCCGATACTCGAACCACTATACCACAGACGTCGTCAAAATAATACAACTAATTTTGAATGACTTGTGTTAATGGTATCAGTGTTCAGTTATTTCTTAGTTTATCACAATAATTACTACGCCGCACTCAGTAACGTCATTTATTTCTTACATAATTTGAGTTAGTTGTCAATGTATGAAAACATGCTAGTCACTACTACCTAGTGTTTAATTACATTAATTGATGTGTCACTCATTAAGATTCATAATTAATTATTGACTATGCTTTCTTGAATCGTTATTATTGCAATACTATTTTACGATAGGTGCTGCATCATACGTCAATCTTTTTAATAGACAGGTTGTCTCTGATCGATTTGGATATACCCAAATAAAGAAAAGAAAGAAAATGTCTTTATTCAAATACATAAATGTAGGTATTTTGCAAAAGTACGAGTACGACAAACTCCAATAAATTGTTACCTAATTCTCAGTTCGGCAGGATAATAAATTGAAGCGTTCAAAACCGTGATTTAGGAGCCCACCTCCCTAAGGTCCAGATTATCATCACGATTTGGGCCCAAAGAGAACTGAGCCGTAAACATTTTAGTCCCTTCCGGGCCATAATAAATGACTGGGGCAATACGGTCAAACTACCAAAACTCCTACTTACCCCTTAAGGAATATATATGGCAACCCCAACTAAAACTATTATTCTCAGTGTTACTAACTACAAATATTGAATCTTATCGATATTGGTTTTCTTGGCCAAGTTATAGAGTAGCATGAAAATTCATTTCAGATGTCTTTGGAAAGTTTATATCAGTTTCATATCTACTACAGCTGGGATTATTGTTGAAACTGTCTGTTTGTACGCCATACTGCGGAAAGAGGTAATAATCGACTTGGATTTTGTCGGATTTCGATTGTTCCTATAGTTCTAACATACTTTCACGCCTGGATTCCTAAAAGAGTTAGGCAGAAAGTATTGAAGAACACCCCAGTTCGACGGTTTGTTTTAGGTTCCATGTTATAGAGGGCGAGCCTATTAAGTAAAGAGGCCAGCACATCAAGCTACCCCAATCTGTCAAGTTTCTTTGATAGATTTTCAACTTTAATACAAAAATAATAAGATTCATATTCAATTGGGAAAATTTGACAGTTTTGGATAGCTTGACCTGCTGACGTCTGTACCATTAACTCGGTACAAATTTCTACTCTACTACGGCAAGGGGAACGTGGGTTTAGAAACATGAAATTTTACATAATTCCTTAAATAACGTAGGTGTGTATTAAGACTGGATTTAAGGAAATACGCACCGGTTACGTAACGTAGAAATATTTGTCTTATTTAAAGTCAATATTACTTTAATATTTTGCGTAACTATACGAGTTACTCGTACAACTGTGTGTGTAAGTAGGTGACCTCAAATATTGGTACTGACTATTATTCTTTAATTACTCTTATTTTTATTAAAAAAAAACGCTACGTCATCATCGTCCGAAACTTTTCCCAACTATGTTAGGGTCAGCTTCCAGTCTAACCAGGATGCGGCTGAATATCAGTACTTTTCACGAAGCGCCTGCCATCAGACTTCCACGACCCAATACCTGGGAAATACCGATATCCTGAGGATAGAATGGTTGACTGGTTTAACGATTAACATAAGTATCAGGTGTTCGTATGTTAACCGGGAACGACAGCTTGAATGCCCTACAAAATTTATAGTGATACTTTTTTTTGTGTACAGACGGCAGCAGGTCAAGTTATCCAAAACTGACAAATTTTTCCAACTGAATATGAACTTTATTGTATTATTTATTTATTTATTTATTTATTTAAATTAAGGCACTCCAACGACTTACTCACTAATACATTTTTATGGTATCTTATCGTTAAACTTATAATCTAGAGTGAGTTTGTCACTTACAGGTGTACACAGCACTTACATATTTTTTTATCGTAATTACATTATGGCATTATAATTGAATGGCAACATTAAGACAAGAATGAAGTGGTTTAAGCAAAGGAATCATAGTTTAAATAATAAAATTATTACAATGATTGGAGGGATTGTAATTGTTTACGAAATTGTAATTGTATTATATTAAAGTTGAAAATAAATTAATGAAATCTGACAGTTTGTGGTAGCTTGATGTGCTGGCCACTGTACCTAATTTAATATATTTTCATTATGACTATGATATGTGTATCTATCAAAAATTAATTAAAATTCAACCTTTGTATTTATCGCAAAATAATTAAAATTCAACCTGTATCGCATTATGTGTGGTAATCTTAAAAATAATATTTATAAAAAACAACTTTATCTTTACTTTTCTTAGTAATCAAGTGACTATTTAACATTTTTGATAACGTTTGCACTAAATACGTTAAGTTTTTTAAAATAATTTATAATTGATTAAATACCTCTCAAGATGTGTCCTACCGTGTCTACAGAGACCAAGCATCAAGCTCTCCCAATCCCTTAGATAGATTTTCAACTTTAATACATATATATAAGGTTCATATTAAACTAGGAAAATTTGACAGTTTGGATAGCTTGACTTGCTGGCTGTACTTCCGAGCCTTTACAAGTGAGACTATCAATGACGTCACTGCGTACGTCAATCACGTCACACAGTTGTCACAGGAAGATAGTAGTACCTGTTAATTCTACCCCATGCCTGCAACTAGTTTTTGACATTTCAAAAGTACAGTGGCCAATCATCAAGCTACTACAATCTGTCAAATTTCTTTGATTGATTTTCAACTTTAATACAATACACGTTCATATTAAATTGGGAAAATTTGTCAGTTTTGGATAGCTTGACCTGATGGCGTAGGTATGTACCTTTAATAATGGTCTAAAGGTAATATTAGAGCATTTAGAGCATTACATTGTAATGTAACGTTTTTACGAATGGCAGTTTTCTAAAATAATTTCCATGTAATGTAACGTTCTTGTGAATGGGCAACACTGTGTACAACGTAATGCTCACGGCGAGTGAACATCATACCTGTAACATTTCTTTAAAAATATCAATTACTCCCCACAGTCCTCCGCGCTCATGCGTTTGCTCATTTAGGTGTTACGCGAAAACGCTCGTTGTTTCTTAAAATCAAGTTGTAACAAAACATCGAGTGTCATGTCCCATTTTATGTGGAGGAACATTGACTCCTAAAAAACAGGCTCCTGGCCTAGTTTAGGAGGCAGCAGTTCACAATTTAAATTGACACCTCCGCTGTCTAAATCTCACTGTGTACTTATGTTTTGTGTAAGTTTTAAGTGTACAAATAAAGTTTTTTTTTTATTATTTATAATGTAGTTCCAGTAAATTTAAAAACAGCGAATGGTCGATGTTCTGTTACAAATGCTCTAGTCTACACCCCCCTTTAATGAAATAAAATATTTTACTTTCACTTTTTTGTCGGATCGCTTTGTGTGTAATTTTTTAAGGATGTTTTCTGTACAGTGTATTGTGTACATAAAAACATCCTGCTTTCAGACAAAAGTTTATCTCAAGAAAAAAGAGAAACATTATTTATTCATGATCCCTAAACCGGCAAAGAGTGTATAAGAGCGTATTTCAGATTTATTTTAAGGCTTTATTTGATCTGAGCACACACAAACGGAGTAAATGCGAGAATTTATGTTATTGTCATTTGCTTTTGATATTTGTCGTGTAAATAGTTCTCTTGGCATCAAAAGTATACAGGTATCGTTCAATTGGTACACCAGTATTGAAATAGCATGCAGATTGATAAGTTTTTAATATTATTAGTAAGTTAGGTCCCCGCGTTTACGTAAGCGTAGTGTAGGACGCCTGGCGGCCAGGGGAGTGACGACTTGCGGAAGGCAGCTGAGGAGTAATAATGTTCTGTGGGCAGCTGGCAGTAACTGCATTAGGTGAAGGTGATCGTGCAACTAGTTTTGACTTTTCAAAAGTGCTATTTTAATGGTTTAATTGAAATATATTATATGTATATGACTTTGAGGAAAGCCGAAGATCGGGCTCTGAGGCGTTCACTAGGAGAGGCCTACGTCCAGCGGTTGAGGAATACGGAATACGCTGATGATGATGATGATGAGTAAGTTACGTCATACATCCTGTTACGGTTGTGGCGAATTTTGCGAATCCCATAGCCGTAATATATGTATAGAGCAAGGGAAGGTAAGTGCGGTTTTTGATCGGTGGAGTCCAACATGGGTATGTTGGACACGATGACTCAAGAGGATTTTCTGTACTTTAAAAAAAAGTCATATGTATATACACACATATTTTGGTTCCTATCTCCTGTTAGGGTAGGCAGAGAATATAGATTTACAACGTATTCTTTGATATTATGGAAAATCCTTATTGATCATTGCAATCCGGGGTACTGTTGGAGTCGTACCCACCAACGGCCACTTTCAATAACCAATCCATATCTGTTACTTCTTACTAGAAATCGGAGTTTGACATAAGCTTCATACAAAATATGTCACAATTCCATCTGTAATCGGGAAAACAAGATTTCGATCAATTATGGAAAATGCCGGTAAAACCGCAGCTCTTATATATAAAAAAATTAAGACAAAAGAAGGTAGAATGCTGTTTAAGTTTTTATGAAAACTAAACTTTAGCGTCCCGCGTTTCCTCAATATGTCCACACTCTTAGGTACATAGATATCGTGGCATTGAAGCGCAACAATGACGCATTCATTACCATAAGTCGCCTGTGGCAACTTGGTCGAGATTAACCACTGGTCGCCGAGTGGATTGGGGACCGCATTGAGATGGTAATACACTGCGCAACTCAAATGCCTGGGTTCCTGTTACTTAATCCTGTCCTTAACTTACTTCAGTAAGTACGCTGCGATTTCCTCTGTCAATTTATGGATGGGTGACCTGACCATATTACCAAATCGAGACCCTTCAGTGTCTCGATAAGCACGAAAAGCAGTCGGTCCATATTGTCATACGAACACCTATGACAATCGATAGCCTCGAAAGCTTAACAACCAATCAATATTTAGTGTAAAATTAGCTTCTGCCTGCGACTTCGTTCGCGTAGAAAAGTTACATTTAATTAGCCTATAATATGTTATTCTAATGTATTTTTTTTTTGTATTCTACTAAGGTGGCAAACAAGCATACGGCCCACCTGGTGGTAAGCGGTTACCGTAGCCTATAGACGCTTGCAACACCAGGAGTATCACTTGCGCGTTGCCGACCCTGTGTTGAGTATACAGGGTCGGCAACGCGCAATTAGTATAAATAATAATAATGTAAAGTTTCATCAAAATCCGTTCAGTAGTTTAAGCGTGAAAGGGTAACAAACATCCATCCATCCATCCATCCTCACAAACTTTCACATTTATAATATTAAGTAGGAAGTAGGATATTCAGCCGCAACTGGGTACAACGGAAACCGACCTAGCTTAGAAAGAAAGAAAGATGCATTTATTGACACATGATACAATAACAAAACCATTGATAAAAAATAACATAAAAAAAACAATTGGGGAAAAGTTTAAAAGAGGATGAATATTGAAAATTCAAAGGTTTTTAAACTCTGGATTCTGGAACGTGGAACACGGTCCTCCGTACACTGTTACCACTAGGCTGTTTAGTCATAGTCACAGTGAAGCTAGGTTGAAAGCTATCATACTGTAAAACAGTTCTATTTGCAACAATTTGTTGCAAGTACTTGCAGTAGGAGTTCAACTGTCGGAACAAATGACTGCACTGTTGCTAGGCAATGGGCCGGCAAACTGTCTATGCTTTGTATTACCATACTTAAGCCAAAAACATTGCTGCAAATGTGTTTGTTGACACTTCAGGTTCATAGCATAAACTAGGCACAGTGATAACACCTTGCCCCAATTCTTCTAATTTCATCATCATCGCTACATTGCTCTTGCTTCTAATTTACTGTTTCAAAAAAATCGTTTAATTACTTGTATATTGTTTATTTTTGACAATTATGTCTACAAAATCCACCAGTTGTAGTCATTTAGTACCACTGAACCAAGGTAGATACCAGGTATTCTTTATCAGTAACAGCAAGGTCACATGGTTGGCACGCAGTGACGTCATCGACAGTCTGATGTTTGTAATGTGTCACTTTTATGAAAATAAATTACCTTATTTTTCACTTGCTAGTTTCCATAATGAAGCAATTCTGAATTATTAATTTTATACAGTTTACTTTTTTAACTAAATACATAGATGAAAAAACGAGATAAAAATAGGTAGGCAACTAACCAATTTATTTTTTATTTAAATTATAAATCTACATAATTGTATTGAAGATGTCAAGCATCGGCAACACTGATCGTGAAGTCACCGCGTACCAACGTTGGATCCGCCGTATTCTTATAATTCTAACATGCATTGAAATAGCAGAATTGGATCCCTATAGTGAGCCATAATTTACGCTAATACAGGCATTATTTTCATTCAGAAAACCGAACCATGTTCATGTAAAAACCGAAACAAAATCCTCTACATTTAACACACGGATTTACAAGAAATCCACCACTCCAGTCTTATATCTTATTTACTAAGTAAAGGTTACCCTTCAACACTGGGATGCCCTTTTGTTTAACTTTCCAAGATACACTTGTAGGGATCGTATCGTAAATCAATCCATCTGACGTGGTGGGAATTGCTTTTTTACGAGCTACCTCTGTAACGAGAAACCGCGGGAAAATCAGGATATCTAGAAAATATACTCATTCTCCCAGCGATCAACTGTGTTGGGGTCGGCTTCCAGTCTAACCAGATGGGGCTGAATATCAGTATTTTACACGAAACGACTGCCATCACACTTGGGCGCAACTTGGGGCAATATTGATACCCTGAGGATAGACTGGTTATCTGGGTTTTTAGAAATCTTACTACGATTGTCATTGGTGTTAGTATGACAACCAGGATCGAAGCTTTACGTCTCCGAGGCACGGATGTTTTAAAAAAATGCCTTAACCTTGCAAATCGCTTGTCCCGCGTAATTATTACATAGCTAATAGCCATTTATCTGTTTAATTTCTATTAATACATACTTTTCTTTTTCATTAGTTTACTTTTCTTTTCTTTTTTTTTTGCTTTTTCTTATTATATACTTTAGTGTTTCCTTTGTGTTTATAGGTGGAAACTATAGGCTTAAGTTTTATATTTTGTAACTTATTATTAAGTTATTTATAAGCTGTATGTTTCCCTAACACAAATAAATACATAAATAAATTAGATTTTTATGTATAATACATGTTGAAAATTGTAATTGGCCATATTTTGTATAAACTTTCACTTACTGTATCTGTTTAGCTGTAAGTTTTCCTAAAATATATAAAATAAAATAAAAAAATTAAAATAAAATAGCTATGTACTCTTCATAATATCTAGAAAATATACTGTAGTCCACTTTTTGTTCATCATTATCATTTATACATATAAGTAACTAGCTGTTGCCCGTGGCATCACTTGCATCGAAGCGTTAGGCAGAGGTGCACTAATGCACACTTCGCCGGTATATTTAGGTCCCGTGTAATAGGAGGCGAGCCAACCATTAACAGGGGTCCAAATGCTAACCCCGAACTACTACTGAGTATCTCATAGAAATACCCAACAACACTTTCCTCAACCTGGAAATCGAGGACCTCAAACCCAACTGTTGCGCTTACGGCTAATGAGAGAGTCGAGTGAGTTAGTGAGACAGAGACAGAAATAACAAATGCGTACCTATTATTTAAATTAAACACCTAATTAAAGCCCAAAACAAGCACGTTTGCATTTACATATCGCGTCGTCTGAAGCCGAAGGGTAAAGTTAGGCGCCGCTATGTTAATCGGTAGCCCACAACTTCAGCCAGACATAAAGATCAACCAGAAAGTACTCCGGCCGGGGGATTTGTGAATATTGAAACTTTTAAATTATCCTGACTCTAAGATACAGGTTTTGTTTGACATTTTAGCAACCACCAGCATCACCATCTTGTACCAAACTAAGCAGAGCTTGTACTATAGATACTAGACAATGAATATAATACTCATATACTATATTGTTGTAAATAAGGAACACCCAGCCAAACACAAATATATCTCATAAATATTTGTGTCCTGTGGTAAAACGAGAGAGCAATAGTTGGGTTGGCAGTATAAGGGTTAAAGTCCCCCCACTGACAACACAACGTTTCCTCGTGGAGCACTGGCAACCTTGCTCACTGTAAGAAACACAACGCTTAAGGCAGTGTTATTTCACCAAGGCGGCGGTAGTTCCCCAGTCGGCAGCCCTCTTAAATAAGAACCTTACTCTTTTATTATTCCTTGCCTCTCTTAAAATCTCATTTACGGAGGAAGCGAGACAAAGTCTCAGCTGACGGGATCAGATGATTGTACCGGATCACAACCTTTCAATGTCGTTGTGATGGCCACGAATTGCAATCAAAGTTTAATAATTTTACCAAAACATGTAATAAATATCTAATGCAAATGAAATGACAGATTTTTTTTCTTTATACATACCAAACTTCTTGACGATTTAAAAAAAATGAGTTTTAGAAATGTGTACCGAGCCGAGTTTGTTGATGTATTTACCTGAAACAAAAAACATAAATATTTAAATTTTCTATTCTGTATTTTCTAGAAGTCATTATAAATTGGTAATACTGTGTTAATTATTAGCGCCAATTATTTCGCTGACAACCACTGAAATGAATTGATCTTTTGTTCATATCACGCTGTTTGATCAACATATTTTCAGTTTTAATTAACGATACGATAATTATTAATATTGCAGTGAGGTTAAAATAATATAAATATAATAGTACACATCAAACTGCAATGCTCTCATGTAAGTCTGACAATAATGTTTTTTTAATTTATCAGATATTACTGAAATCGTTACTGTGATTTTATATTTTTTTTTTTCTTATTATTTAATACTTTAACTCAATAAAATGTAAATGTGAGTACTTTGTAGGCTAAATATACATACTTAGCTTTGAACAGTCTGGTGGCTTTGAGCCTTTTTTTATGTGACCTACGCAAATGTTCCTCTGATCTGGTATCGTCATGCGACGGGTTGTTGAGCTCCCTAAATTATGGTTGAGCTACACAATGACTGATGCATGCGTGCCGTCAGTTGGGACTGGTCTAATCAAAGCCGCTATGGCTCTTTCTTCAAAAGGCTATTTCAGACATTGCCCTACATTGTAAGACACATATTTTGTTGCTATACATTGTCTGGACTTTAAAAGAGACTATGATTCTCTGAGTTTGTTTCGGCGTTTCTTCTCAGAGGTCGTCAGCTAGGAAATGCCGTAGCCATCTAGCTTAAAAAAATATTGACTTGTAAAAGTGTCTTTAAAAGATCTATTTACAGAAATAAATATCATTTAATCATTTATGAAATATCACCACTAGTGTGTTTACTGTGATACTAGGAAGCTGATGCCCGAGTTTCCAATAACATCACTTATGGCTATTTGAGACTAAGGGACTATGTCCTTTTGTCTAAAGGTCTATGTATTTCCCAAGGTCTAATCTATCTCTGTACCAAATATCATCGAAACCGGTTCAGCGGTTAAAGCGAAACATATAGACAGAGTAGTAATAGGGAAGTGGGATGTATTTCAAGTTGAGCAAATTGTTCCTTCTGTAAGGTTTTTTATGTAATAGGTACTCAGTAGCAACGTGAGAGTTTACATTTGGTTTATAGCAAAAGGTAAAATTAAATGTGATGATATCAGTCAAAGTCGGTTCTTAAACTACCAAGTTGAGGAATACGAACGAACATACTGAAAACATATCTATACTAATATAATAAAACTGAATAGTTTTATTATATAATATAGTTTTATTTTATTTTATTATATTTTGAATAGCGCGTTCAAACATAAAACTCTTCAGTTCTCTATCTCTGAAACAACCAGTCGGATTTGTAAAAATCTTTTTGCATATGATAGCCCCATTCTTGAGGAACCCTACTGCTATAGGTATTTTTTACATACCTATTTAATGAGTCCAGCTCGTCTCGCCATCTCCGTCTGGGCCTGCCTAAACCTATAGGGTTTAGGTTATATACCATACCATCATACCATCACGCCTGTATTCCCCGAAGGGTTAGGCAGAGGTGTCCTAATGTACACCCACATGTCGCCGGTATGTTTTAGGTCACATTTAATAGGGGGCGAGCCTATTGCCATTAACCGGGCACAAATCCAGACTCCACGCTGCTACTGAGGATTTCATAGGAAAACCCAATAACACTGCTCGACCTGGGGATCGAACCCAGGACCTCTAGCGTAGCATTCGCGCTTAGGACCACTAGACTAATGAAGCAGTCTAGTGGTCCTAGTCTAGTTATTACTAATATACAAATCTGTGCCTTGTGCAAAAAGGGCTGAACTCCATTTTTGTGAGGAACACATCATGTAATGACAATCGACAATCAACTTAAGCCTATTTTGTATTACAATGTTAGCCCTAACTACAGTTTTTCATAAAGCAAAATTTCTAAACTATCTGCAACCATCCAGCCATCCCTTTTATGCTTTACTTGAAACTTTCTTCTAATGCTAAATACTGGAAATAAGATTTTTGATTTTGGCACCAACCAACAGAAATATATTAGTATTAACATCACCCTTAGGAGACGAGAAAAAAGGAAAAAGTCAAGGTGAGTGTAATTTATTATAATTGGACGGGACAGCGTCTGTCGGATCACCTAAGAAGAGGAACTCCTTTTAAGATACTTCAGAACGAAAGCAGAAAACCTGATATGAATTTTAACTCCATTTTACCTTCCATTGTCACCACTCCTCACCCCAGCAAGAGCGAACAAGCAAGTATATAATAACATAAACAAGTCAACCCCCGATTGATTTACGCGCCGCACTTCGCAGTAAAATGGCGTCGCCAATGTTCTCCGGCGTAAAAACCAACTCGTAAAATAGATAAAACACATATGTGCTGTGGTATCCGAAGTCCTCCAACAAGGCCGCACAGTTCTCTAATTTTTTCTTCTGCAATAAAATTTTATGGCTTTAATGAACGGAGGTAAATCTTTTTTAGGATTTTCTGCGGTGATGTTGAAATTTTAGATTATTCATATCTGCTTCATTGTTGCAGTGGTTACAACTGATGATGATAAAGACCTGGATTTAATTCCTAAGTCAGATAAAGCATGGAATATTGCGTCATTGATAAACATAATATAACATACAATCACGCCTGTCTACCCCGAAGGTTTAGGCAGAGTAGGTGTACAATAATGCTCACCCAAAATTTGTCAAATATTTTATTTCAATTAGAGCATTAAAATTGCACTTTTGAAAAGTCAAAACGGTTGAAGTTGAACGGTTCCAAAAAGTGAGTCTTATGGAGAAGAACCGGCAAGAAAACTCCATAGCTACTACTATTAACTCCAAAATGTGATACAAAGATGTCCTTTCAAAGTTGCCAGTGCTTCACGAGGAAACGTTCTGTTGGTGGTGGATCCATAAACTGCCAAGCCAACTATTCCGTTTTCAAGTTATTAAGCAAAGGAAAAATTCGACCACGGGTAGGATTCGAACCTGCGTCTTCTGGTTAGGTACACCAGACGCTATGACCACTAAGCCACCGCGATACCTACACGTCATGTCGAATTTTGCCTTCGCTTTATTACGCCTTATTCGCTGAATTTACGTCTTTATGGTGACGTCAGTGACACCTATTGAAAAGCAAGTATTTATGCTCCTCAACCGACACGACTTACTTTACAGTTAGTTCAATGTCGAACGATGCCACCTTACCTACTAACTATCTTCTTGTATTTTTTTGGCAATTTCCATGCTAAAATTTCAAAGTTATTAAGCAAACTCCTCAACCGACACGTAAATTCAGAAAGCGAAGGCAAAATTCGAGCGTCGGTCATAGTGTCTGGTGTACCAAACCAGAAGACGCAGGTTCGAATCCTTCCCGCGATCGAATTTTTCCTTTGCTTAATAACTTTAAAATCTTAGCATGGAAAATGCCAAAAAATACAAAAAGATATAACGTATTCGTTTTACAGGGTCGGCAACGTGCAAGTGGTACCTCTGGTGTTGTAAGCGTCTAAAGGCTACGGTAACCGCTTATCATCAGGTGGGCCGCATGCTTGTTTGCCACCTTAGTAGTATACAAAGAAACAAGGACGTAGACTAACTTTGACTCAAAAAATCCTTTCGGATGCGGGCGAAATTGCGAATAACATCTACTACAAAATAAAATGAAACCCAAGATCCAACCGCGCTCGGGATAGAGTGGCACATGATACCACCTAATATTGCATGCAGTATCGTGCCCGTGTCGGCTACAAACGGGTCGCCGCCATCTTTTACCATGGCTCAATGCCAGGGACCACTAAGGGATTTTGCCGGTGAAATGGGTATCGTCCACCTGAATACAAGATTTGGTTAAAATTTTGCTTATTCTGTAATTTGTTACATTCATAGAATTTAAGGTAATTGTATTTTTGTTTTTAATGTTTTAAACAATTTGTGTGTGAAGTAGATTTTGTTTTGTTGGAGTATTTTACGGAGAGAGATTAGACTGCCTCATTAGTCTAGTGGTTCTGGGTTCGCATCTCAGTTCGATCAATATTCGTGAACATATGCTGTACAACTCGCTGGTTACTATTTGTTACTGTATGTTATTGGCGGATTGATTAAAAAAAGCAGTGACAGCCTAGTGGTATGACCATTGGACTGCCAAGTCGAAGGTCTCGAGTTCGAACCCAAGGCACGCACCTCTGACTTTTCGAATTCATGTGCGTATTAATAATTAATTATCACTCGCTTAAACGGTGAAGGAAAACATCGTGAGTAAACCTGCATACCTTAGAGATTTTCTCGACGGTTTGTGAAGTCTGCCAACCCGCGCGCCAGCGTGGTGGACTATAGCCTAATCCCTCTCAATATGAGAGGAGACCCGCGCCCAGCAGTGGGACAGTATATGGGTTGATGATGATGATGATGATGTTATTGGCGGTATGGATCCGATCATTCAACAAGGAGTAACAAGCAGTCGCAAAAATTTTAAGAATGTTACCTAATGTTAACGTGTTGCATTCTGTTGCTCCACATAAAGTAACTGCGGTGTGGATGCACCAATAGGTAGAGATGCACCAGCAGATCAAAAAACTGACAAATTTTCCCAATTCAAAATGAACCTTATTACGTTGTTATAAAGTTGAAAATCTATCAAAAAAATTTACAAATTGGGGTAGCTTGATGTGCAGGCCCCTGTACCGATCGAGGAAATGGTAATAGGGTTGTATGAGCCTCTCTTTTTCGTTCTTCTTCGTACGTAGGGTACTTCAACGTACGTAGTGTGCCAACTGTAGGATAACCACATTGGGTATCCTACAGTTAGTCTCCTACGTACATTCATATGCACAGGTGTAATACACCCATATAAAATTACTGTTCTTTAAAAACAAATGGTATCTGCTCAAACCAACATAAATACGAGGAAACCTATGAAACTGTTCATGGCAGAAGAGACTGGATGCATCGATGCACCCGCAAAGACACTGTTTATATTTTGTGACGTCATAAGCGACGATATATTTGCATTTCATTTCGCCGGAGACCGTTTAAATTTCGAATGGTTGAAATCTATTTGAAAACCATTGCGCAATGCTATCAAGGAAATGTGTTGCTATTAAAAAAAATGAGGTTTCAAATTGGCTGAATTGGCACAGTCTAATATCGTTTTTTTTTTTATTATTTGCTCGAACTATACAATTTTGACGATGGAACAAGGTAAGACTGACTCCTACTGCTGCCGGATTTACTACTAGATCTTACCACCAACTTTGCTGGGTTCTTTCAATTCCGCCATCCCTTATTTAATATTTTGAAACTCCCAGGTTTGTCTTTTGCAAAGCATAAAGACTTTTCAGCGAACTTTATATAAAATTCAAGAAGGTTTGGTCGATCTTCTATCTTAGGAGTCGCGTTAACAACAACTTAGAACATCAAAGCAGTTATAAAGAAACATACATTTATTCGGCTCAAATGAGACATGTAACTACATATTATTTCAATATTAAGTATATTAAAACAAAAGTAACACAGAGAAGATAGTACCTACTGTGCCTCACGGTTGCGCTGAAAGGGATCTGGTTCACCAGCCCCAGTTATTTAAAAAGCAATAATTTAATAATTAATCCGCCAACCGTAATCGTATCGATCGAACGATTTCCGCGAAAGTCCCATTCAACTTCACTCATACAAAACTATAGCCCGGAACTCCGATCCACATTTCCATAGTGCATTAACTTAGAATATTTCAAACAGAAGACAAACACTGGTGTGCACATAAAACTTATTCAGTGGTTCAGCTTAACGGATATAACTTATGTATGGAGTTGAACGATAGTATGATGTGTGCATCGGGATAGAAGTGGTACCACGGTGACACGCGCAGAAGTATTACGTATTATAAGTCTTACGTATTATAAGTCTTACGTATTGTAAGTCTTACGTATTATAAGACTTACGTTTTATAATTATTACGTATTATAAGACTAGGTACCTAACATACGTGCCACTATTTAATTTTGTTGTCGCCTATCTCGAAACTATAGCTGGAACCGAGACATTGTGACAAGGAGGAGTAACTTTCGCATAGATTATATTTAACTGTTGTCCGCGGTGTCACCCGCACCCAAAGGGCTTTTAGACCAAATATAGCCTATGTTCTTCTCCAAGGTCTAATCTATTTCTGTATCAAATTTCGTCGGAAGTCGGCGTTTTAGGCGTGAAAGCGTAACAAACAGACAGATAGAGTTACTTTCGCATTTAAAATATTAATTGGAATATAGTATGTATTAGTAGGGAAGAAGGAATTGTGCCTCCTCCTCCTCCTCCGCTTATTATTATTCTATCCTATTCCTCAATGCTGAAGGTCACGACCCTCGGCATTGAGGAATAGGATAGAATAATAATATTAATTAATTAATATTTGCATAGTGAACAGTGATAGAATAAGAACTACGGATCTACGGACTATTAGTGGTACATACATATATTTGTATAACAACGGGTTCGATGTATTTACAGAAATCATTATAATTTATTAATGTGGACCTGCTGAAGTTATTTTGCTTGTGAGAATTGTCTCAGTGTACCCAAGAAGCAATACAGAATGTCTTAGTACAGTGGATTGTGAGGATTTATAGTAAGAAGGCACAGGTTTTGATATGAACCAGTTCATGTATGTGTTCTTAAGTTCCTGCAGGTCTGAACATATTTCGTGGCGAATTTCGCGGATCCCATGGCCATGACAATAGAGCAGGTGAAGGCAAGTGCGGTTTTTAGTCGGTATGAGTCCGACATACCCTGCCACCTCCCCGGGTGGCGGAGGACCCATGAGGATTTTCCGTACTATAAAAAAAAAAAAAAAAGGTCTGAACATATTTCCCAAGGATATCAGGTGTTACACAGGGGGCTGCTAAGGTGGTTTTATAAGAGGATACAGTTCCCCCCTTCATGTGGTGATAGTAGTCATTGGTATGGTTTGAGTGGGTAAGAATTCAATTCTTCCCGGTCCTATACCCAAAGGCCGGTAAGACTTTTGAAACTTTGAATTTCTTGTTTACGCTGTAAATAATCAATACTCAAACCACACATCAAACGTCAGTAGTTTGATCAATAGTCAAACCACAGACGTCGTGGTCTTCCAGAATAAATTCTCTAAATGACAGTGATACCCGTATCAAAATGCGTTGCGTAGTTTAGGAGAACTAAACGAAGAAACAAAAAGATAGACGCAAACAGTTACTTTGTTTGAAACTATTTCAAGATTATCCTGTCAGTCTGTTTGCTTACCAACCAGTTTAAATCATCATCTTCCGAACCTTTTCCCAACTATGTTTAGGTCGACTTCCAGTGTAATCAGATGCTGTTGAAAATCAGTATTTTACACGAAGCGACTGCCATCAGACCTCCGTAACCCAATTTCTAGGCAATACCGATATCCTGAGGATAGACTGGTTGTCAGGCTTTTTGGGCTTCTGACTTCTACTAACGATTGTCATAGGTGTTCGCATGACAACCGGGACCAACAGCTTTACGTGCTCTGCGATTCACGGAGGGGTCACGAACAGGGACCATTTTGGTTACCGGTTGAAAGGGTTTTCCATAGAGTTTTTGCAAAGTATTGTAACTTAAGAATAATCACCCATGGTATGGTACCCATGGTCCACACTCAAGTGGCGTTGGGCAGGACACTTAGCTAGACGTGGTGATGGCAGGTGGAGTAGATCCGTGACGGAATGGCGGCCTCGAATAGGTACACGAAGTGTAGGAAGACCGATGGCCAGGTGGGTCGATGATATAGTGAAGTGTGCTGGAAGGACCTGGATGAGATTGGCGCAGGATAGGGATAAATGGTGTAAAAGGGAGTAGGCTTATGCCCTGCAGTGGGTCAATAAAAGCTGTGGATGATGATGATGACCCATGGTATAATCCCGACATTACAGAATCAAAAGAAAGGAATAATATATATGAGAGAAAGGTTAATACATCTCGGAAAGACATTTGTCCGTATTCTCACGGTGGTAAATTAATCAGAATAGGGTGAGTGATATCAAGGGTGGAACTACATATAGGTATGGAGGAAAAACAGTCTTCCAATTAATATGTAACTGAATCTATTTAATGTTGTTTTAGGGTTTGGGAAATGGAGAATATTTTTTATTATAGTCACAAAATATTTTATTTTTATGAAGTTTTTGTAGTCCAAATTGGTTTATAGTACCCATGGTAGTTAAACTACTTTAGGAATGCAAGATGCACACAAAATTATGCTGATAATGTAGGATTCGAATGAAATTCAACCACTAGACTTTTCGAAATTATGTGCGTATTAATAATTTAATCATCACTCGCTTAAACGGTGTAGGAAAACAGCAAGTCTAAGAGCCTTTTCGACAGCGTGTGAAAGTTGCCAACCCGCATTAGGCCAGCGTGGTAACCAATACCATACCCATTCTCATTCTGAGAGGAGACCCGTGCCCACAGTGGGACGATACATTGGTTGATGATGATCAATGAAGTATAAAAATGTAGGTCGTAAAATGATTCTGTATTGTTTTTGTAAAAAGTTAATATAAACATACATTTTACTTTAATACGGCTTTTCTGAAACACAAAGAAGACCAATTTTGACAATGCGGGTCGTATCCTCGAAAGCCAAATAAGATCTCAAGGTAACCGTAAAATGACAGCTTTTGTGTGTTATATATATATATATAATATATCTAATTACAGATAGAGAGATAGATAAATCCCTCCCAAAATGCCAGACTAGAGTCAAGGCCCGCGAGGAAACGTTCCTTATACTGCCAACCCAACTATTCCTCTTTATATTTACAGGGTCGGCAACCCGCAAGTGATACCCTCGGTATTACAATTATAGACTACGGTAACCGCTTACCATCAGGTGGGCCGTATGCTTGTTTGCTACCTTAGTAGAATAAAAATAAAAAAAAGATCTCAACAGGGTCTTCTTTCCCCGCTGGTTCTCTCATGCCCGTTCCCTTGGCCTAATCCCTCTCAATCTGAGAGGAGACACATGCCCAGCAGTGGGACAGCATATGGGATTATGACGATGAATATAGATAGATATATATACATAGCTATAGCTAGAAATTATATCTATCTTATATATATTAACATTTATGGCACAAATCACACAATCATTCAGAATCGCAAGGAAATTCACATATCTACAATTTATCCGCAAATACATTCCACAGTTTTAAGGCCGTTCTTTGTATTTTTATTCGTATTCAAAGCACAATAAAAATCGTAAAGAAAGCAACGTGAACGCGACTTAAATAAACGACGAACGTAAACGTAACCCATAACTAAGAGAACGCAAACCATAAAGATCTTTGTGCAGGGTTGTTACAAACGTTATTTAAATTATCTACTATACAGTTGACTTTACTAAAAATACCGACTGATCTACAAAAGCTTAAAGCCTGTGTCTACGAAGTCATCGAATTTTGATTTTCACCATCATTGACAAGACACTGGCTTCCTCTCACATTGATATTGAAGCCATATTCTACCACGATAAGTGCGGGTAGGCAGACTTCTTGACACACATTTTAGCTGGCCAGCAGTGGAAGGTGGCCCCGAGATCGAGTCCAGGGCACGCATTGCTTACTTTTCGAATTCATGTGGAAATCTGAAAATACCACCAACCACTAGATGACGACAGAAAACATCGTGAGGAAATCTGTATATTTATGAAAAAAAAAACAAGTAAAACAGTCTAGTCCAATTCAATTATTATAGGTGCCCACAAAACTATCTAAAACTTAAGCTATTTCCATTTATCACACATTATAAAGTCAATGTCACATTCAAAATTCGGCAACCCTAACACGGCGTAAACATCTTTACGGCAGCCATACAAAAGTCGGAGCTTAAATATAACAAAAAAACTCGTATTTTCATAAAAAATGCGGGTAACATAGAGTAACGAAGGATCAGGTGTTACGTTCCGCGATGCATGATTAATGCCCGGGATATACTCGGTATATGCTCGCTTTTAACACGTGCGCTCCAGAATATATTAATTAATCTTATCTGCAAGTTTGATAGAAAGCTCTGTGGCATCTGTATTTTCGTTGCTCTGTGCTCATGGTTTATTAATAAAGCTAGTGTTGTTACTAATAAATCTTAAATTTAGTTACCGAATTTTGTCTATGAATAGCACTTGTGTGGGTATCGAGTGCAGTGGGTATGAGTGCATTCTTGATAACCGTATTATTTTTTGTAGTGTTTTGCTAAACTGATTGTAATTTTATGTTTGTAGTAATTTATATTTGTCTTTCTTATGGAGAAATAAGCTTTTACATAATTTAAAAATAAGCATTTTCATAATTATGGTAAATAATAATGTAGACGATAGATCTTCATCAATAAGGAGAAGTAATAACAAAAAAATAATTAAAATACTAATAATATTACTGTCTCATAGCTGCACCCTCTGCTTGCATGACTCCTTACCTTTTTACTAAGAAACAAATGTATTTTTCTAGAGAATCGCTAAACAGAAAAAAATATATCCCGTCTCAGAATGACGTCACTTTTTGAGTATAATTTAAAATTCTAAACCAAGGATGAGTACAAAGACTAGTCTAGATCAACTTGTTAGAGCATAATTATTAACAAATGTTTGTTTTCCAGTATAAAAACAATGATAGACCAGTGACTGGTATTCCGTAAACGTGAACGGTGAGCCAGAAGTAATAATGAAAAAATACCAAGCTGGATAAAAATGAAGTTTAAATAAAAACTAAAAAAAAAATGTCGTTTTCTAGAATCCTGTTAATTACCTATTATAGAATAACTACACTATTGATTTTTTTTCTCATTAATATTATAGGGAAAATACAATCCGGTCTAGAATTTTTCATGAGTCCGATTTTTGCACCTATTCATTATCGATACATATACAACACTTTTCCAAACTCATTACATGTCTGGCTGCCAACAAATCCTAAGAGATGGAATCCAATCCAGTAAGCCGACAGTGAACAAGAGGAAGACAGTTTCACAGTTAAAAGCCAAGCCTTTTCCTTTGGGTTTATTTAGTATCAGATCAAGGCGCATACGAAGGGTGACCATGAAGCACGGTCCAGAATGACGTCATTCGTTACGGAAATCGCTTTTAGTAAGTCACGGCTTAATATTATATGTGAAAGCAAAATAAAAAAGAAATGTAAAATGATTTTAAGCTCTGCTCATGCCGCAGAGTTCGCTTGGGGCGGACTTGTTTGTCTCTCTATCTTATAAAAATAAAATAACAAAACGAAAATAATCTTAGAAAATCCCTTTTGTGTACCCATATAATCTTTAATATAATTTCAACTAGGATTAAGTAACCTAGGTGTGTAAATATGTCACTGTCGATACAATTGTTCTCTAGTACGGCAACTGCCGTTTGATAAAAGAATGAATGATTATATTAACTTCAAACACAATAAAGTTATTTTCGCTAAAATATTTATAATTAATCTTAGCACGGAAAATGTAAAAAAAATAGAAGAAGATATGTAAGTAAACACAATTTAAAAAATAATTATTACTTACCAGCGATATCGTTTAGAATAAAATAGAAAATAATACCAAGTAAAAAGCCTTTTTTACGAGCATTATAACACGCAATAAATCATACATACTATTACCGCAAGACTTTCCCGCCAACGTGATAAAAATGGCGGCACCTACTTTCCTGTATGCAAACAATTTTGTTTACACGAAGATGAGGCGAGGAATAACTTTTCTTGTTTACTTTGCTTCCCATTGTTTATAGTTTAGGTTTTAGTTGAATGTATAAGGTACTATTTCACATCTAAAAACATAAGCAGAGCTTTTTCAACAATGCTTTATAATATATTTAAAATATGCAGTGCTGCCAACATGCTACGCGTATTTCTAAAATTAGTAGGCGTAATTCTCAAATAACTAGGCGGAATTGTCAAATTATCAAGTATATAGACGACCTCTGTGGTCTAGCGGTTCGAGTGCCGGACTGCTGATCATGGGGTCGTGGGTTCGATTCCCACAGGACACAAATATTTGTGTGGATAAAACATGAGTATTTGTGTTTGTCTGGGTGTTTCTTATGTATTATACGTATGTATTTACAAAAAAAAAAAGTATATAAGTATTATATCCATTGTCTAGTACCCATAGTACAAGCTCTGCTTAGTTTGGGACTAGATGGTGTTGTGTAAAATGTCCCAAAAATATTATATTATATTATATTATATTATATTTCTCAAAGTATGCAGTAATGCAGTTCTGCCAACATGCTACGCGTATTTCTCAAATTACTAGGCATAGTTCTCAAATAACTAGGCGGAGTTGTCAAATTATCAAATATAGTTCTCAAATAACTGGACAAAGTTCTTAAAGGAATACGAAGTTCTTAAAACAGAAGTGTGGCACAAAAGTTAACAAAGATGGTCATAATTCTTAATAATTACTGAAATACTAGAAACCTATAGGAATCTTTCAAAGTAGCTCCATAATCTATAAATGGACTGTAAGTAAGGACACCACGATAATACTACTAAAATTGAAACTCCCTGATAGCGTCCGGCGTTCTACCGTTAACTTTGATGCTGTAAAGGATATTAGTGCCAATCTATTGAGCATAAGAGGTGTTAATCCGGTTTTATGATACGAAGGGCTTATTAAATTTAACACTATGTTGTAGGTAAGTAACATACACTTTTCTATAGTATGGAAAATCCTCTTTGATCTTCCCTGCCCTCTCTCCAGGTGGTAGAAGAGGGGGGAGAATATGTCGGTCTCGTACCGCACTGGTTAACCTTTTAACCGCCACGGACGTGTATAGACGTCAAATAAAAACTTGCTCACGACGCCAATGACAGCATGGCACGTCAAAAATACCACTTTTTTTAGTTCAAAACAAATACCTATACAAAAATTGTTGTTTTTTTACCTATTATTAGATACTAGAATTTGTCGCTTGGCGTAGAGAACACGGATTTTCGTTATTGACGTGGCGGTCAAAAGGTTAAAAACCGCACTTGCCTTCAACTGCCCTATAGTGAAGGGACATGAAATCAACATTTGTTTCACAACCAAAGCCTGTGCGGGAGAAAATGAATGATAAAATATTAAAAAAAAATACCAGGCAATTAAAAAATTTGTAATTACCAGGAAAGCATCATGCCTAAAGAGTAACTAAAAGAAAAATATTGTTCAGGAAACGCAAACTGGAGAGGACCTTATGTAAATTCTCAAAGAAAACTCTCTATCTGTAAGTAAAGATATTTATTATTCAGCGAATTGAAAGATCTACCTTTTTACGGGCTACTTAATTTCAACTCGCCTGAAGTATATTACTTTACAAATACTCTTTGTGGTTATCGAGATTTTCATTTCTGATCGTTTCCCGTTAACATCACGCTAGTATACCCAAAAATGTTCGGCGGAGTACACGCACAGTTTGCAAGTAGTTTTTACAAGGTGGCTTTGCTCATGCTGCTGATTTTGTTTGGAGTGGTACCAATGTATTTCCCGGTTAGAAAGGCAAAGCAACCAATCAAATTACTGGGCATACGGGACTTGATATACTTTATTTGATGACACTGCGCGTTGATAAACTTTACACCACAGTTGTTAGGTGTAAAGTTTATCAACGCGCAGTGTCTATAGGCTGCTTAAGTAACATCAGGCGGCTAGTAAGGTAGTTTGCCGTCTTATTAGAATAAAAAAATAACAGTACTGCTAATGAGAATTTCATAGAGGAATATAACACTCCTCGACCTGGGATTCGAACCCAAGACCTCTAGCGTATCAGTTGCGCTTAGGACCACAAGACTAACGAGGCAGTTATAATTATGTTGACTGTACAGACGCCAGCAGGTCAAGTTATCCAAAACTGTCAAATTTTCCCAATCCCTACTAATATTATAAATGCGAAAGTAACTCTGTCTGTCTGTCTGTTACGCTTTCACGTCTAAATCACTGAACTGATTTCAATGAAATTTGGTACAGAGATAGAGTTTGACCTTGAGAAAGAACATAGGATAGTTTTTATCTCGGACTTTTGAAGAGTTCTCTTGGAAACGCGATATAACCGAACTCGACGCGGGCGAAGCCGCGGGCGGAAAACTAGTTGAATATAAACCTTATTGGTTTGCATTCAAGTTGAATATCTATCAAAGAAATTTGACAGATTGGGGTAGCTTCATGCGCTGGCCTATGTACATTAATCTCGTAATTGGCAGTGACTAAGAAAGATCATGTGAAAAACAAACATTTTAAGATATTGAAGCCAATCTGTGAGGCATCCGTAAACAACCACTTACTTAGAGTGCCGCCTTACAAAATCTTGGCTCGTATCAATTATGGAGGTGAAGTTCATCATCATTGCGTATGGCAGTCGTTCTGCATGGATCGTCGTCTATGGGATGGCTCTACCAAATATCAGTTGGATTCTTATCACTACATAGTATAAAACAAAGTCGCTTTCTCTGTCCCTATATCCCTATGTATGCTTAAATCTTTTAAACTACGCAACGGATTTTGATACGGTTTTTTGAATAGATAGAGTGATTTAAGAGGAAGGTTTATATGTATAATACATGTATGTTATTAGTACATTGCACCCGTGCGAAGCGGGGGCGGGTCGCTAGTAATTTATAATAAAAGAAAAACAATGAAATAAAACTACTTTTTACGGAATTTATCGCGTTATATTGATATTATTAATCCCGACGTTTCGGACCCCTTAGGGATTAATAATATGAATATAACGCGATAAAATCCGTAAAAAGTAGTTTTATTTCAATGTATAATACTCGCGTAAATGTCAGAAATCAAAAGAAAAACAATTACAATAATAAAATAATAGGTCAGAACCAGTATGTAACCTTATTCTATCCTTTGATTATATACTTGTCTAGATGCCACATTGACACGTACAGAACGGCCCAAATAAAGTCTACTAAAATTGGTAGACTCTCTTCTCACTTACGTCAGTGTCATTTGGATCACTTCAGGGTGTGGAGTTCTCGAAAAATAATTAATTATGTTGGTATGTGCTGTCAAATTGTGTCGCAATTATGTGGGAAAACCGTATAATTACACTAAGATCACATTACATCGGTAAGTTTTGTTATTTAACCTCTATTATTTTATGAAAACATGATTTTTCAATTCGTTAATTTGTAGGTTCGACAGATTAGCCGGTGTTGTCAATTTATTACAAGGGAGATTTGGCGAAACTATGGGAGATAAAATGCAAATATCAGTCATCATCTTTCGATGAGAAAATTTTATTATTTTAATAATTACCTACATAATTTATCTGATCAGTAAATGATAACTTGCCTTCACAAAATAAATGAAGTCATTCACTAAATAGTATTTTTGTTAGTTCTTTCTAATATTTTGGGTTTCAGATTTCTTAAGACTGGAGAGACATTATACAGCGGACACGAAATGAAATATAAAAAAAAAACTATTTCGAAAAGAAATACAAAGAGATGGATTTTGATCTATAAATTGCTGTATATATTTTTTCATTGTATTTTTTGTTTTTATTAAAATAAATAAAACACTAATCTACAAAATAATTACTTTATTCAGCCTATTTCGTTTAACTGTCATCCCATTAAATAATGGAGAAAAGGTAAGTTAATAATTTGGAGCAGGCATCCCTAAACACGCACACCTTGACAGTTTGACTACAATAAGTACACAAGCGGTACTCACACATATCACGCAATTTGGCCCCAGTTTTCGCGTGTCGTTTGTTTGCATTGCTCCATCTAGACAAGTATATAATCAAAGATTCTATCGATAGTCGAGCTACGATCTGGACATCCTTTAAAACCTAATAAGGCGAGCTACACACATTGATCCTACGACCCTGGCATGCCACCGGCGGGTGATTGATAACCTCCGCCCGTGCGTATCTGGCCTAAATGCGCTATCTACCCTTATGTCAAAGTCAACTTGTATGATAACATCGCTGTTTACATGTAAAGTGTTATGAATGTATGGTTAAGTACATTATCATTATATGTATTATTGGTTTTCTGTGGTATCCAAGCTATTTCCCAGTTTTGTTGGGATCGGCATCCAGTGTAACCAGATCCCATCAGAACTCCGCAACCCAGTTTCTAAATAATACCGGTATCCTGAGGATAGACTGGTTGTCAAGCTTATTAACTAACATTATTATAGGTGTCTGTATGACAACAGGGACGGACAGCTTTAAGTGCTCTCCGAGGCATGGAGGGGTCTCGATGTATTAAGAATGGTCACCCATCCACAGACTGACCGCGACTAGCACAGCTTAACTTTAGCTCAGGTTATTTGGCCACAAGCACCTCAATATAAATTTTCCTTAATTCCGATTGATAAGTTCTTGATAAAACAAATATATCGTATTCGTGTCATAGGTACGTACGAGTAGTACTTGTGTCTATTCTTGTGAAAGATAAGGAAGAATGGATCGGATATTCGCCTCATTTGTCTGTAGTAACGTCGTAGTGAACATAGCTAGGGGTCCTAACGTCTACCTCGACTGAGAAAACAATATTTGGAAAACATGACCACCTTTCCTTTAATATTATTCAGGCTTGCTTGTACAGACAACAGCAAATCAAGCTATTCAAAACTGTCAAATTTTCCCAATTGAGTAGGAACCTTATGGCTTAATATTAAAGTTGAAAATCAAACAAAGAAATTTGACAGATTGTGGTAGCTTGATGTTGTGGCCACTGTACTTGATGACACGAAAGCGATGAGCGATTGCCCTCTGTTACGGTCGCAGGTTCGGTCGTTACCGCATGTATGTCAGATTTTTTTATGTAAGCATGGGTGTGTTCTTTTCATCTGAAAGGAAATCCGAGCCCAGCAGTGGTGCAGTACAATAAATAGGTTAATGAAAAAGAAACTTTAAGATAGGTTCAGGAGAAAAGCTAAGCAACGTTAAAATTTCAAATACCTATTAGTAGATTACTTATCTTCATTAACGGTATTTACTGTACTTACCCAGTTAGCCCAATACTGGGCTCTGGTCAGATTGAAAAAGCCTAATTTCAGATTAAGTTTTAAAAAAGCACCCAGCACGGTTGCCTAGTGTGAATTGGCATGTTGAAATAAGAACCCAAAAAAATGCAGATCCTCCTTTTCAAAGTTCATTAACGATATCCAAAATATCTCCTATATGGGGATTTCTTAATGGTCATTTAGAGATTATACCTTACCTATTCAATAATCGAATTTAATCCTACGATACCTTTATGCATAAGATGCATATTACCTATTATTTACATAAATATTTATTTTAGTTTAGATAATTAACGTTCTAGTCTATTCTAATGAATGTTTACCGCCAATGTTTACAATCCATCTGATAAATAAAATAATAAGGTTATTAAAATTATGATAAATAACAGCTTCAAATATTAATACAGGTCCCTGGTGCCTGTCTGCATACCACGTAACCCAATTTCTGGGCAATACCGATGTCCCAGGATAAACTGCTTTTATGGCTTGTGAGATTCTGATTACCTTGGTAACCGGGACGTCGGTAGCATGGTGATGCCTCGATTTGGCAAAAATGGTCACCTATCCAAATGACTGGTCGCAGCAAGTGCAGCTTAACCTTCCAGATCGATTCATCAGCTTAGCCTTAACGAAGAAAATTTGGTCGAAATCTTCATTAAAATTTATAACACACATGACACACATCAAGTAGGTATTAAGACTAATTTATAGTCTGCAATATGTACAGCAATAATTGCTGGTCAAGCAATCCAAAACTGTAAAATATTCCCAATTGAATATGAACCTTAGCATATTGCATTAAGTTGAAAATCAATCAAATAAATTTGACAAATTGTAGTAGCTTGATGTGCTGGCCTCTGTACTAGATATCTGACCTATATTTAAAGCAAGCTGTTCCATTGTAACACCAGATAATATTTACATAATATTAAACGAAAACATATGACATAGACCACGTTGGCCGTCATCCAACAGAGCATCAGACACCGGTATAATAACGTAAGGAAGTGTAGTATCGATAACCAATACCTACTGATGCTTCCTCTAACGTCACTAGCCTATATTTCTTTGAGGATTAGGCTAGCGAATATGTACATTGAAGTTATATGTATGTTCGTACGAGGAATCCTGTCGCAAAGTCCGAGTCATACCAAAATGACGCTCAACGCTGATTACTTCGAATAAAGCAGCATCACTGACGTTTGCTGAGCCTCAATGAACAATAAAGACAAGGTTTATTATATCATATTAAAAACAAAATAAACGAGACTTTCTTCTGAGAGTAAGTGCCCAGTGGTAAGCAAAATGTTTGTTTGCGCACGTTTTGTTTGATATACATATATATCCTCGTAGGGTATTATTTAATCTATAGTGGTATCAAAGACTACGATACGAAATCCCGTGGTTTAAAAGAACGCTACGTGATTCTCCACACTTTAAATTAGTTTTAGTTAGTGATGGATAGTTTACCTCAATGTCGATACGAAAGAAAAAAGGTATTTTTTGTAAGTCCATGCCATTTTTCGTCATTCTATTGTTTTTGTTGAGTAGTTTCAACGTTAGCGAAAGTTGGCATCATAAGTGCCAGGATGAATTATTGGCTCCTAACTGAAAGATGTGTTAGATATTCACGAATTGGGTTTGGAAATACACGTTGTGCTATACTCTTATATTTGGAAAACCAAATTTAGTGTAAAGTTCGGACCTGCTACATGTAGGTACCTTCTTGATTCCAAGCAGTTCTTGGTGGTCACGGTCCATTTTTGACAGAAACATCTCAAAAGCATCAAAATTGCCACAGAATCAAAATGGGTTTTTCTTTCTTTGTATGGGTAATTCTTCTATTCCATTATTCCATTACTTATTATTTTATTACTTGTATTCAAATCATCTTTATCTCCAATTTAGAGTTCGCTAACAACCATTAGGTATAAGAGCCGTATACATATTAAAACGAGTACCTACTCTTTCTTCTTTGCGAATACTAGAGTACCTTATTTGATATGCACCGTAGAATTCTAATGTGCGTCGAATCAAAGGCTCTATAATTTGCTATTCTTTTCAATATTCCTAGTTTTAAAATATTTTAACAACTGAACAACTGTCCTTAAGATCAGAAGAATTTGTAACAGTTACTTCTTTATCTGTACAGAAGAAACCTGACTGGGATTCGGCTGGGTCTCGTTTTTTTTATATTAGATTAGACAAGATGATAAGGTACCGATCGCCTGATGGTAAGCGGTCACCGTAGCCTATAGACGCCAGGAACACCCACAGTATCACGCGCACGCTATCATCTTGAGACCGTTTAAACTTTTATGATCCCAGTAATTTCATTGGCTACATTGCCCGTCAAACCGGAACACAATAATTTCAGCACATTATTGTTAGCTGTAGAATATTGGCAATGCAGTGGTGCCATCATAGACGAATTGAGTAGCATAAACAGACCTTAAAAGCCTTGGTTCTGAGATTAAGTCTTTTCCTGGTGCAATCTTGGTTTTATCTATCATTCGAAAATTTCCAAGAGCTTGTTAGACGCTATGGAACCATCTGGCACCTGTTTGAAATAGTTTGAATCAAAGCCTTTAGCAGTGCTTTTTGGAGTTTTTAGCAGTCGAAGTTTAGTACTCAGAACTCAAACTATTTCTTGACTGTCCATTGTACCAAAGATGAGAGATTACATTCTATGGAGCTTCTATCTAATCTCCGTGGTAAGCATTTGAAATATAGTTTACATAATGGGGTAAATACCAAATAATATTGTCCTACCGAACGTCTGTGTGATTAAGTATTTTTGATATTTTAATTTTTAATTACTGTATTCAAACGTAAAATAATTTATTCAAGATACACTAGATATAGGCAATACCTAAGTACTTATAAACTTGGTAGTACTTTTAAAAAGAGCGTATTACGTTTTAGAGAGCTGCCAAAACACCCACCCTTCAACACTTTTTCATCCTCCTCGCAATTTGCTTTTGATGAAATGAAGCCTTCAATTCCATGTTCTTAATTACCTATTTATATCCAGTATCTACCCACCTTTATTTTATACAGCACATCCAACGCGTCTACCAACGTACTTATTTCCATATAGGCATCAAATGTGTCAACGCAATGACTCTTAAATGCAAATAAAGTAACAGTGAACGCATTAAGGCGCAAACTGTAATAGGATGCAGCTCATTAAATAGATCTCTGAATTCAATAAATTTCGCTATTCATGGATTCAAACGGTGCTACACTCGTTACGGAGAACCAGTATTCTGTAACTCCGTAAGGAAAAACGTGGGCGATGTACATTAAGGTAAGATCTATAGAGATTGTAAAGAAGATAAATCGTCTAGGACGGCATTGTTCACTAGACTAGTATAAGCAATTGGGAGCTTGAATGGTTCAATCAAAATTCTGAAGGGTAAAGTAAGAAGTGATTAAAGAATTCTAGCTTATCTTATCTAAGGTGGGTCGAAGTTACAACACGATAAATGCTTGATGAAGACCGTAGGTGACACCGAAGAAGGTCCACAAAACTTCCCGCACCTTTTCATAGTTTTAGTGGCGTGATGACATATATAACCCAACAGTAACACTTTTTTTAATGTTGACTTAAATGCTATTGTCGTAATATTCAATTTCAAATCCACTGAAACTAGGCGAAACGAAATGGTTTAAGAAGTACGCAATTCAGGTAAATAGCCTTTCTGAATCTGGCTAGATCCATTAGATCTAGCTATTAGATCCTACGACCAAGTGTGCTGTTTTTTTTTTACTACTTTTTTAATACTTTATTGGATGAATGGCAACTAACAAAAGCGATTTATATGGCGAATGTCATATGAAGCGCCGGGATGACGTACCGACCTTATTGGTGATGTACATAGGCCAGCACATAAAGCTACCCCAATCTGGCAAATTTCTTTGATAGATTTTCAACTTTAATACAAAATAATAAGTGGGAGAGCCATGCTTCGGCACGAATGGGCCGGCTCGACCGGACTTGATACCACGGCCTCACAGAAAACCGGCGTGAAATAACGTTTTCGTTGTGTTTCGTCGAGTGAGTGAGGATACCGGAGGCCCAAACCCCTTAAAAGGGCGGCAACGCACCTGAAACTCCTCTGGTGTTGCGGGTGTCCATGGGCGGCGGTAATCGCTTACCATCAGGCGATCCGTCTGCTTGTTTGCCCACCCTATCATATAAAAAAAAAAATAAAAAAAAATAATAATAATAAGGTTCATGTTCATGTTTTGGATAGCTTGACCAGCTGGCGTCTGTACTTCAACAAGGTTAGGTGCTTAGTATTCGCAACCGGCGCGTGTGTATAACAAGATGTATGCATGTGGACGGACTAATAGAACTCTGCAAGAATCGTAGCTCACTAGCTACGATTCTTGCAGACTTTTTTTACTCCGTGCTTTAGTTTCTGTTTTGTTTAGTTGCAGAGTTCTTTAGTTTCTGTCTACCGCTATGGGAAAAAGGTAGTGAGTAAATGTTAATACTATAATACTTTTTTCTCCAGCGTATTGGAACGGAAAGGTTTTATATTCTTACCCGCGAGCGGAACACTTGTCTATGATGCAGATAGGTAAGTAAAAAATAACAATGATTTCTTAAAAATGGAACCAAAGAAAAGTTCAGTAACAAGAAAGAATACAAAAGATGAAACCGCAAAAGTTTTGCCTCACGAAATGAGCGGAACAGTAAGAATTATGAGGACAGTACGGCCGACTTCTGGCTAATTAGGAGCGACGAAGCCTGAAAACTTATCATTTTAAGATATTAATAACGTTTAATTAAGAAACAGACTTCACGGGAGATGAGTTTTAATATAAAACGGGACACTGCAATTTCGTACAGCAGAAGGCAGATGTTGCGTTTGAACTTGTTGAAATTAATAATTTAATACATAGGACTTATACGAAAAGTATTATTATAATGCAGTTTGTAATTTATAGGTGTATATGGGACGTAGTGATAGCCTAGTGGTATGACCATTGGACTGTCATGTCGAAGGTCTCGAGTTTTCGAATTCATGTGCGTATTAATTATCACTGGCTTAAACGGTGAAGGAAAACATCGTGAGGAATCCTACATGCCTAGAGATTTTCTAGGCGGCGGCGTGTGAAGTTTGCCAACTCGCACTAGGCCAGCGTGGTGGACCGTAAGCCCAATCCCTCTCATTCTGTGAGACGAGACCCGTGCCCAGCAGTGGGACAGTATAGTGGGACAGATTGATGATGATGATGATATGGGACGTGTTTAGCCTCCACGAGTGAGAATATATAAATATGTATTTTTTTTATAGTAACGAAAATCTCAGAAGTGAAGGTAAGTGCAGTTTTAAGTCGGTACTTAAAACTGCACTTACCTTCACTTGCCTTATAGTCATGGCCATGGATCGGCGAAATTCACCACGACCAGGATGATTCATCATACCTTGGAGACGGTTCTTATATCAACCACTGTCTGTATATTTTTTTTAACTAAATCTAAATCTTACTACGTTGATACCCATAACTTTGTAGCTTTTGATCATACCATCACACCTGTATTCCCCGAAAGGTTAAACAGAGGTGTAGTAAGATACACAAACACCGAGTATTAGGTCCCATGTAATAGGGAGCGAGCCTAATAACATTAACCGGAGCCGCTACAGAGAATTTCATAGAAAAATCCAATAAAGCTGCTGCACCTCGGAATGGAACCCAGGACCTCTAGCATAGCAGTTTATAGAGCTCATTCCGTAAGATATTGTTTGAGATCAACCACTGTAAATAAGGCAGGAACAAACTAGAAGAACTCTACAATAGTCTTTTCTAGATTTTCTTGGATTACCTACATAGTTTAAAGGTAATTCAAGTAAACTGATAAACCTAAGACCAAATCTAATCTTGCTGTAAGTAAAGGTCTTTTTCTCGAACTCTTACGACGAAACGCTATGAGAAGATATTCAACTGTTTTTTTTTTCAGATTTAACTGTCACAAACAACAAAACGAGATATGTCTTGCTGTCTTGCTTAAAAGATGTTTGCCAACCCCCGTAATTTTAAAGCAAATTATGGAGGACACTCCAAATTTGTGCCATTCCCCCAACAACAACAAAAAAATCTAATTTCACTCCCCCAAAAGTCCCTATTAAGTACGTACACGGATGTTGTCAAATCAACGCGGAAGAATTAAAGTTAAATGTGAGAAACGAGGATACGAGGAAAAGTAAAATGATCTAGAAAAATGTAAAAAGATGCCCGTGTTTTTACAGAGATGTGTGAATGATACAACTTTTTAAAGAAAAATAACTTCAAGTCATCTTATACCTACCTATACACTCACTCATCATCATCATCTACCCATATACTATCCCACTGCTGGGCACGGGTCTCCTCTCATATTGAGAGGCCACCACGCTAGCCTACTGCGGGTTGGCAGACTTCACAAACCGTCGAGAATAATCTCTAAGGTATGCAGGTTTCCTTACGATGTTTTCCTTCACCGTTTAAGCGAGTGATAATTAATAGGATCTAGTCACGTATTTCGAACTTCGGTCAATTTCGAGCATTACTTCGTCGAAACAACTTCGCGAGTAGTGTAGTGGAGGCATAACACTAAAAAGAGAACCGTCAGCCAAAAAAAAAGTCGATGAATGAAAATTTTAAACAGTTACAAAGCAACGCAGTCGTAGATTTATTCGCCTTATGAATATTAACGACTGCCTGTATCGAGGGCGCTCGCAAATCTACCACTTTGTTACTACGACTGCAAGTGACTACAGACTTGTCATAATGAACTCTCAGACATAGTTGTTTCTGGAGAATAAATTAAAATAAATATCACTTGAACTCCGTGGGAAAGCTGGTTAGCTGGGGAATAATGCTAGTTCATTGAGGAACCATCTCATTATTGAAATAAAACACAGGTAGACTACCCGTGAGTCCGTGACCATGGACGTTGTAAAGGGTCCGAAACGTCGGGATTAACAATATCAATATAACACGATAAGATCCGTAAAAAGTAGTTTTATTTCAATGTTTAATATTCGCGAAAGTGTCAGAAATCTCATTAGTCAGTGGTCGCTAGCAACTGCTACGTTATCCGGGTTTTGATTTCCAGGTAGAGCGTTATTGGGTTTTTCTATGAAATTCTCAGTAGCAGCTCGGAATTTGGATTGCTCGCCCTCTAATACAGGGGACCTAAACATACCGGCGAAATGTGGGGTGTATATTAGTATGGTTAAGGAAACGGAATAAGAATACTAACTGAAGTGTTGGATGATTTTTATGGGGCTGATTATGTGAAATGTCTTGCCTAAGTCCATCCAAGATTTTCTATCTACCTTTAGATGTCATGAAACAGATACTAGGGTACACTGCACAAACTTAAACACGAGACATTTACTGTCAACTAAGTGTACACTGTGTATATAAGGTATCTTCTTCTTCTTTCTTATCTTTATATACTATATATAATTCTACTGTACGTGTGTATGTCACTGAACTCTGGACCGATGAATGAATGAGTTTTTTTGTATGCGTTTGGGTGGCGCCCAGGATGGTTTAGATTCACAATTGGACCTGGTGGATGGCGCTGCAATCGCGTTGCAGGACACCGTCTGCTGGGTCAACTAGTATATATATTATTATTACATATATAAAAATCAATAGGTGTTCCTTAGTCTCGCTAAAATTCAAAAACATGAACCAAACACACACGCAAAAAATGACATTATTTGCGTGTGTGTTTAGTGGGTCCCTTGATGGTTTAGATTCATAATTCTACCAATCGGGTGGCAAGACGTCTGCCTGGCTCACTAGTTTTTTTTTTTCTTTATTAATTTTAAATCGAGGGTTTAATCACGCGTGATTATGCCACCCCCAGTGTTTACAAAAAAATAAAAATAAACTTACTCTCTACGTTTCAAACCTAAGTTAACAATTTTATATAGCGTTTTAGCTTCATCTGATAGAGGAGGCTCACTAGTTACTTATAATAATAAGGTAGGTGTAGGTAGGTACTTTAGTTTTGGCCACCTTTCATGATGTTCTTCCCAGAAGCTCTACCTCTTTTCATGTCCAATGCCATTCAAAGTCAAAGCTTATATAATAATAATAAAGCCTTTTGATTCAGACAACAGATATACAATTTTGTTTCTTACATTACTACACTGTTACACTATATTATGTTTTACACAATTAAAATTAAATTATTCACGTGTTTGGTACTTCCTTACTTTCTGTAAGTCCGTTTGCCAGTTGGCAAAGGCCTCCTCCATCCTACCTAAAGTCAAAGCTTACTACAACTTTTTCAGTCCAGTATCTCGGACAGTAATAAAACCTCAGATCACACCAACAAAAAGTTATCAAAATCACGCAACGATCGTGACAATCGTCTTGTAATCTTAACAAAACTTGTCAAAAGTAAGGGGTCAGGGCCAGGTCAAATTGTTCATGCGCATTTATTAGATAATGACAAACAACGTCACGGGTAGGTACTATTTTTAAATCATGTAACATTCGACAGTATGACAAGATGCATGAATGTTGACGAAGCGAAAGAAGTATGCTAGAATTTTAGCAAGTGGCGTTCTTTAATTTCTGCCTACCCTCATGGGAAAAGGCGTGAGTGTATGTAACATGTCAACATATTGCCGAACCTATCGGATCATATCGGAACTACCCAACGAATGCCAAACGGAGGCCTACTTATATTTCAACTGTTAACTGGGATAGTCTGATTGATTGAAGATTTTTTTTATATTTTTGTATTTTTTGGTATTTTCCATACTAAGATTTTTATTTTAAGCAAATAGGTTGGTACATAAGCAGTGATAGCCTAGTGACATGACAAGTGGAGTGCCAAGTTAAAGATCTCAAGTTCGAATCCAAGGCACGCACCTCTGACTTTTCGAATTCATGTGCGTATTAATAATTATCACTCGCTCAAGCGGTGTAGAAAAACACCGTGAGGAAACCTGCATGCCTTAGAGATTTTTTTACTGAACAGACTCAAGTACCAAAGTCTGACATACTCTACTACCTCCTTAGGTGGTGGATAATCCATGAGGACATTCCCTATGATAAAAAAAAGTACTTACGCAAGCGTGGGAAAGAAAAACAGAGCCATCAATAATAGGAACTTGATAGCTACTCCAGTGACCTTGAACTGTCGCCTACCGCCATCACTAGCAACGACTCGAGTAGTAATAGAAAGCCAAATAAGCATAATGATACTTATATCGTACCAGTCTCATATTATTACGATATCGTGGGAATATTTATACTAATAACAATGGCCTGCAATGGTCATCGTTGGGAAATAATATTGACGACACGTTTGGCGCAGCGGCTGAGAGATCAGCTTCTGCGTATGGGTTGTGGGTTCAATCCCAACAATAATAATCTGGTTAAGACCAGAAAGCAGAAAGAGGTTCTCAAATAGGGGCCTGAAAATGCGGCGAAATGGTTCTAGTAAAGGATGGTACGGCAGTGTTTGCTTCGCGCTCGTCTTGGTGGGGGCACTGCCGTGCCCCCAGATAACACTTTGCTCGACCTGGGAATGGAACCCAGAACTTTAACGTATCAGTTGCGCTTACGACCATGACCAATAAGGCAACTCATAATTAAGATTTTCCTGGAATAGTGTCCGTTCTTGGTTTTTCATAGTGGGTATGCAGCAATACTCAGTATGTATTATTTAAATATAAACAATATAATACTTGAAAATTTAATTTTAAAACAAACACCAACAATTTTCAGGTAATGTATACTTCTGAATATCAACCTATTTGTTGTTAATTCATTTCTCGAATTTCGAGTAACTGGCGCTGAGGGAATTCTAAACAGTATTTCTGTGAATCCAACAAGAATTCTGTATAAATTTTGAATGTAACAGCAATGGAAGAAAAATAATTCCCTTGCGAGATATCAGTCAAAACCAAGAATAAAGGAAACGGACACGTTCCACGTTCATGTGTAAAAAATGAGTAAGTATATAATAAGGGCCTTGGTGCCTGAAATAAATAAACAAAATAAAAATAAACACATTTCCACTCAAGAAACTATCAAGTTTATCTTAAAGAACAATTATTATATTTAGATCGCATTATTTTTTAAACCCGTTTATGTATATCGTTGTAACACTTTTTCTTAATAAGCGCAAATATTTTCTTCTAAGTACAAATTTACGAAAGAAATCTAGGGATCGCATAGACCACGAGAAAAACTACAACCTCCTTAAAATGTCGGCCGTCCACAATAAAATACCGTACAGCTTCAATAAATTCTATACAACATTGTATTTGTTGAAATAAAACCAAAAAGACAATGGTATTTTCACTCCGAACACTTAACTTATGTGAATTAGAATAAAGTGGCAACTACGCATTGACCCAACCAATAAATCTTGGTATTCGGGCGAATTCGGGTGCCGTCGGATAAGTTCGGGCCAGCATTTGAACTCGCTACGGAATTTTAGAAATAGAAGGCAAACAATGGACGAACAAAACTCAATGTAAATAGTACCATTGTAGTAGGAATAATGAAGAGAGCCACAAATAAAATGTGAAAGGACGTATTAGAGACTACATTGTCTTTCAGCCATTTTGGAAAACTGGTCCTTTGGATCCATATTTGTCATGATATCCGTTCAGGAATGTAACTGTAGCCTAACAGTTTGAACTGTATCTAACAAACTACAAGACGTGTATCAATTTATAATCAGCGCTTAACATCAATCTAGCTACCCCCATCTGTTGTACCGTTTTTAGTATGAGGATTAGAAGAATATGAAAAATATATAAAAATATATATTTTTAATTTATTCGGAGAATAGCGGCTGTTCAAATTTGGTGATATATGATCTTAGAAGCCTACTTCTTTAAACACAGACTTCCAGCAAATGCACAGTTAAGAATAGGTCACATTTTGCAATCCTACAGTAATGTAAACGCAAGAGTATGCTGCTTTCAACTGTCTCAGATTTCCTAATATACGATAAAACATGAGAGTAGGGCTATTCGTTTATGAAACTGGCTGAAAAAGAACGTTACCTATTTATAATTCTATTCATAAAATAACAATTCAAATTTGGAACGCCGTTTCCCGCTCATCACAGAAACTCAAGACCCACAACCCGCTAGAGACCAAACCAGTATGACGCTCGCGTTTCTTTCCGTCTGCGTAATATTCATCAAACATGCATGGTTTCTGCACAAATATATCGCGTTATACCAGCATGAGGCGACCCGAACACCTATGAATAAATGAGAGCCCTTAAATTCAAGTTAACGCGTCCCACCTTACGGGATTATACGACGGAATGTAATATTCTATGTAATGTAATGCAAAGAGCCATTACTGAGTCATGGTAAACGAGCCATAATTCTTCATATAATATTATTTATTATGTGTCTTGGTCTAGTGGACGCAAGCGGGGTTCATTGAGTCTTTTCATTTTGGTTTATCTAGGCTAGCGCGGTGGACTATGCTCAGAGGAAGTTTGCATCCAGTAACAGGTATTGCAATTTTGTCCCCTATATGCCAGAAGAAGCGTATCGTTACAACAAGTAGCAAGGAATAGTCATTAACACGTGTGTCAAGTTCACTTCCCAAGTCGCAAGGCTTAGTTTCAACTTGACACATTTTTAAAATAAGAATCAGGTCGTGTTAAGAATAGGTCAACCCTACAGGTGAGGTGTGACAAAGCTACTAACTAAGGAGCATCGTGATGTCAGAAGTGACTTAAGGGTTATCAAATGAAACTTACTTTAAGCGTTGTTTGAAAATTATTGATTTTAAGGTACCCAAATGAGTTATATTATTATGTATTATCAAATCTATACCTACTAAAATTATAAATGTGTAACCTTCTCTGTTTGTCTGTTACCACTACACGCCTAAACCACAGAACAGATTTCGATAAAATTTAGAGTCAAAAACTCGTACGGGGTGCGATTGAAATCGAGAGCAAAAACTTCTGTTAAAATTATAGTAATAACAACATCACTTTTACTGTACTCCCCGAAGGAGTAAGCTGAATTGAAATTCCACTGGTTGTCAGTCCAGTGCCTAGTTTTTTTATGGTCTCCTGTTAGAGTAGGGGCGAAACAAGGAAAACCGAAAAAATCTAATGCAGAACTTCCTTTCGAAACGAAGATAATCTAATCTAGAGTACCAATCACACTCAGCAGTCATACTTGCGTTTATAGACGTCAGGGGATTTTCGGGTTTTCCAGCTATTATTTTTAGTAGGTATTGTAGTTCCGCTCGGTTTTCTATTACTTTTTCAAGTACCATAAACAATGACTGCGGAACCAAAACACAAATTGCATAGGCATTAATCAACGGACGAGTGATGGGACAATATCGGTTAAACTATCAGCGGCTAAATCATTCGATTTGAGTTATCAATCAATTCTAATGACAGTGCGTACAATTAATCGATACAAAAATAGTTTACTCGATTCTGCTGACAGTTGCAACGTTATCGATTATGCAGTAGGTAGTCAGTCAATCGTAATGGTGTTTCGTGTTGCACGAGACGGTAATGCCCACACTCGAGTGGATTTTATTATTCTTCACATATTAACACTTTTACGGCGGGAAAAGTGATTTAACGATCGCTTGAGAACGTCACGGTACGGATTTTTGAAGGGCGAAAGTGAAAAGGAACGCCTTATTTTTTTAACACAACAAATTCAGAGGTGTTACGTTACGTTACACGCTAACTTTTACATGATTAACAATTTTGTGTTCAAAACTTTGGAGTCGTTTTGATTACCTCAAGTATTATTCAAGTTCTATGTAGCATCCATAGAGTCAATTTCATTTTCATGCTATCTTAATATAGTAGATTAGTTTGAACCAAACAAAAAAAAAATTTGAACGGGAGTGTGTTGTGTGTTCGTACAGCGTAGCAATAATTCCACTCCGTGGTTATTTTTTTCTATAACAACTCAATATTAATTTATAAGGTCATTCAAACCAATATTGCTTGTATCGGTCTACCACCAGAGAAGTAACTCTGATAGAATATAATTTTGATGAATTTGGCCAAAGATATATTATTATAAGTATGTAGAAATACGTACGGACGACCTGGTAAAGGTCGTTGGAAGTCCTTGGATGCAGACGGCTTGTAACCGGTCCTTGTGGAAGTCTATGGGGGAGGCCTTTGTTCAGCAGTGGAGCTCCTGTGGCTGATATGATGATGATGGAGAAATAATATACTTTTATGCAGATAGAATTGCAGTAATATCCTAGTGATATAACCATTGGACTGCCAAGTCAAAGGTCTCGATTTCGAATCCAAGGCACGCACCTCTGACTTATCGAATGTATGTGTGTACAATTAATAATTAATTATCATTCGCTTAAACGGTGAAGTAAACGTTTTTAAAGCTTTTTTTTATCTCTTGTCATTCAGCTATAGGTATAATCATCATGTAATCAACTCATATACTGTCCCACTGCTGGGCACGGGTCTTCTCTCATAAAATGAGAGGGCTTAGGCTATAGTCCACCACGCTGGCCTAATGCGAGTCGGCATACTTCACAGCAATAGATAAAATTATTTCATGTTGAAGTAATAAAAACCTTACAATTATGTATTCAAAACTGATTTTACAACTCCTCTAGTTTATAGAGTGTATCGTGTTTGTTTGTTAGTAATTAGGTACCTACGTTATTAATGACACAACGAAAGATGACGCCGTAGATGGCATCAGCAGTGTATCTGATCCATATGGATCGGCGTCAGTAAGCATGCGTGCATATACACGCATGCTGACTATCTCAGTATACTCAGCAAATGACCTTGACATAATAAAAAGTTCACGGCGAAAACGGGTAGGTACCTATCATTTCATTTTTCATTTATTTATTTCATTAACAATACATCGATTGTGTCTGAAAATGGTACACATACATTTTACAATCATTAATCAATATAAATAATTTCATTCAATTCAATAATTTCATACATAATCTACGCTATATTAAAATTAGTATCATGCTTAACTATAATATGCATATGTAATATATTTATTACTAAACAATTTTATTCAAATCAATAATTCATTTAAAACAAGCATTAATTACGATTTGTTGACTTTTGACAGCATACAATTCAAATTATCCAAAATTCTTAGTTGCTAATAATTCAGTCACAGAACATTTTTCCAATAGGAAGGCCTTGAGATTTCTTTTAAATACTTGAGTTTTATATATGTCTTTTTTTAGTTCTAATGGCAAACAGTTAAATAATCTTACAGCTTGATATTGAACACTATGTTTAGCTATATTTAATTTAGGTATAAGTTTGGATTGCATATTGAAATTTCGCGTAGTTTCTCTCTGTCTTCTTTCATCTTCCGTTTCATAATTGCTGATATGTTTGGCTAAGTCATTCAAAACTATCAAAATGTATAGACAAGGCACTGTTAAAATGGACATAGTCATAAAGAATTCGCGACAAGATTCAGTTTGCGGAATGCGTACAATAGTTCTGATTGCCCTCTTTTGTAATACGAATGCTTTGGCACCATTGTATTGATAACTATTTCCCCATAGCTGAATACTGTATCTTAACCGCGACTCGACTAATGCGTAGTAAACGGTTTTTAAATAATTTACCTTAACTTCATCTCGTAAGCTTCGTAGAGCGTAGCATGCAGATGAGATAGATTTATCTATAGCATTTAGCTCATCTTTCCAGTTTAGTAATGAGTCTATATATACCCCAAGGAACTTAACCGTATCAACAAGTTCAATTTTTTCACCATTTAATACTATGTCTACAACTTCATTACATCGGGATGTGGACTTAAATAACATTACATTCGTTTTTTTCTCATTTATAATTAACTTATTTGCAATAAACCATTTATGAATTACTTTAAGGATTGCGTTAATTTTAGTATTTAGTAATTCAATACTGTCTGCACTTACTACTGCATTTGTATCGTCAGCAAAAACTACAAGTTGTATGTCATGATAGAACTTTAATATGAAATTAATTAAATCATTTGTGAAGATAATAAATAGAATAGGGCCTAGAATAGACCCTTGCGGTACGCCTGTTTCGACATTAAATATTCGTGATCGGTGAGAATTTTGAAATTTCTTCTTATCTATGTCCTTTATTTCTACATACATTTTTCGATTCTGTAAGTACGACCTAAACAGTTGTAGACAGTTTCCTCTGACTCCGTAGTGTTCCAGTTTTGCAAGAAGTAAGTCATGATTAACGGTGTCAAAGGCAGAACTGAGATCCAAAAAGATTCCAACTACCTTCATTTTTTTGTTAACTTTCTCAACTACGTCGCTAATTAAAGTGTTTATGGCATCAGAAGTGCTCACTCCTTTTTGGTAGCCAAATTGCCTGGTATTAATTATTTGATTTGTATTAAGGTGTCTAACAAGACGAGATTTGATTAGTTTTTCAAAGACTTTTGAGAGAGTTGGCAAGACTGAGATGGGCCGGTAATTTTTTGGGTCCGATTGTAAACCTTTTTTATGTAACGGAATCACTTTAGCTATTTTCAGTTGTTCAGGAAAGATGCTATGTTCAAGGCATTTGTTAAAAAAATAGGTAAGTGGCGCCGCTAAAATATTAATATGTTCCTTTAAGACACTAATTGGAAGTTCATCATACCCACTAGAACTTTTACTAGCCATTTCCTGTACTATTTTAACTAATTCGTTAGTAGTGATAGGTGATAAAGACATATCTCGTTCAATTTTTCCAGTACCTTCTCGTAGGTAGAGCAAAGCTTGTTTTTTGTCATCATCAGCATCCTGTGTGACATTAAAATACTCTCCCATAACATTTGCAACTTCGCCAGGTTCGTCAACAGTTCTATCTATTTGTTTTATACGGATTTTTGTAAATATTTTACTTTTAGTTTTATTCCTATGTCGATTCACCACCTGCCAGATTTCTTTGCTGACATTTTTTGCATTTTTTAATTGTCTCGTAACCGCATTATTTTTTGCATCTTTTATAACCTTTCGAAAAATTTTAATATAATTATTTCTATACTGTAAAATAATTTCGTGTTGGCAATTTCCGCTTTTAGTACATAAGACACGTTTCATTTTGCTAGATATTTTTATCCCGTTTGTTGTCCATCTAATACCCTGTTGTTTGTTCAGTGTGATTCTTTTTTTCTTCTTTTTAAAACTTGTTTGAAATGCGTTATAAAATACCTTTAAAAATTTATTTATTCCCATTGATGTCCAATTAGTATTTAATATTGTATTTTTAAAATTGTCATGATTATTTTTAGTAAACATTCTTTTATCTATTATAATAAATTCATTGTGGTCCGTTTGTCTAGCACTCATATTCTTCATAATTACTTCACAAAAAATACCTGCGTGTCCATCTGCTAAACCGTTATGGTCAACGCTAATGTTTTGTATGCAATTCACATCCAAATTAGTAATGAAGTTGTCGATACACGAATTGGAATTATTACGAATAAAAGTAGCTGTTTGTGTGACAAGAGCGTTAAAGTTATAGCATTTTAGTAGCCTTACGAATTCGGTATGTTTTTTATTTTCGGTAAGAAGGTCAACATTAAAATCGCCACAGATTATGCACTTCCTATTGAAACAATATTCCAATACTTTTTCTAAGTTTTCCATAAACTGGTCAAAATTTTTGTCACTTGGACTACGATAACAACAACATACGTACAGCCCGGTGTCAGTATCCTTTACGCAACATATTTCGAAGGAGTCTCGTTTGTATAATTTATTGATTTGCATGCAATTTAAAACTTGTCTATCAGTTTGGCCTAAAATAAGACTACCACCCCGCCTTTTATTAACTCTAGTATTATATGACACTAGGTTGTAGTCCGAAAAACTTAACAATGGTGCTGATATTTCATTCAAAAAATGTTCCGTAATACAAACAAAATCAAGTTTAGGTGATTGTGATTCTATGTAAACTTCTAATTCATCTTTTTTGTTAGTGATGCCACACAGGTTTTGATGAAATATATGTAAAAGCGTGGTGTCAGACCCATTTCCGACGTTAGAAGTATTTTTTAAAGTGTCGTCTGATATTGCGTCCTTATTCACGAAAAAAGGTGTTGTTTAAAGGTTCGTTGCTCGTATCAGTTTGAGTTGTTCCATCTACTGAGTGGGTCCCAGGCATTAGAAATATCTCAGTCTGTGTATGCTTATTACAGTGGTTACTACGTATACAGTTGAAACATGATTGCACATCAGGCTCATTAGACTTTTTGTAAGCTAGGTAGTCCGTTTTGTATTTTATATGAAGTATTTCTCTGTGTAAAAATCTACTTGCAAAAAGTCGATTTAAGTAATTAGGCGTATACACACCCTCTAAGCTGTCCAAAGGTACATACAATGCATTTCTATAGTTATCACATAACCGTTTTACTAAATTATTCAACATGGAGACATTGAGGTATTTATTTTTATAGATTTTACCTATTAAAACGTTTGTACATTTCATTTGATTGAGGAATCTATGTAGATAAGATTTAAATTTCATAGGGTTATCATCACTAGAACCTCCTAATAATAGCACAAAGTCAGAACTGGAAAAATCTCGGCACAGAGTGTTACATGAACTTAGTACTTCATAAACTGGTGCATTTGGTTTTATTATTGAAGTAACTGTATAAGTGTCTCCGAGCAAGTTTTGTAGCAGTCTTCTCACGCCATAACCATTTTGGTCAGCGAATATCATAACTCTACTTTTAGTTTTTATTTGGTATTGAGTGTAGTTATACGTTAGAGACACCGAAGGTTGAGCACTTGGAATTTTTTCAATATTTTTAAGTGCTTGTGTCTCGCGTGTGTTCATTTCAGGTTCGGCGTCATTGTGGGCTGGTGGGCACATTTTTAGTGCATTAGTATCTTGCAGATGGGCTTTTTGGGTACTTTCAACCTGAATCGGCGAATGTGTATTGTGTTCTTCAGTATTTGATTGATTTTTGTGCGGAGAGTTTCTGAAAGAATCCGTTAGTCGGCGTTTGGCATTAAGTTTCTTACTGGATGATTGGCGTATGGTTGATAAAGGGCTTTTACATAATTGTTTCAGCATTTCAATTTCCTGGGTTAGGTGATTTACTTGTTTCTTTAGTTCTACATTTTCTAGGATAATGTTTTCTAGTTCATTTTGCGTAGATTGTAAGTTTGATTTGAGAGCATTTATTTCCGAGGTCATTTCATCCCGACATAGTGCAGTAACATGCGAAGATAGGTCTAATTTCCCGCTCGGATATTCGTCCGAATAAGATGAGTTAATAGAAATACTCATGTCCATTTTTTCTAAAGATCTACATTTATTCAAGGGGCGTCTTTGGGTAATATTGTCGAGATTTTCCATTTTATTTGTCGGTTCTATGTTTCTAATATGTAATTATCACTTTTCAAAAAAAATTTCACTTTTATTAAATTAATTATTAATGTTCTCCAATATTAAATTTGTTTCTACTAATTAGGTAGGTTATTTGTAGAGCGGTATCACCAAATTCAATTTTTAGATATTTTGAAGTGGCAACTCCTTGGATAGTGTCAGATTTTGTTGCACTACTCACTACTAGATGGCGCTGATATACAATTTTAATAGTGAAATAGATTTATGGGTAGTGGCAACTCCGAAATTATTGTAATTTTTTAGTTCAGCTACTCGACACTAGAGCACTAGTTATCATACTTGTGCAATATTTGAATAGAAAAATTTTTATTAACGGTTCCTTGGAATGTTTTTCACTGAATTTACCATATATTCGTGTTTGATATAGTTCATCATGTTAAGTTATTGTTTATTACTTATCTTTAGTCACTATTATGTAGTCCAATATATCACACAATGTTTATTATTGTCAATATTTAATACAATCACAGTTTCATTTATAAGTCTTGTAATATTGTTTGAACTTATTGTAAAATAGTCACTAACAGTGTCACTACGATTACTCGGTATTATCACTAGAATTAATAACAATTTACACGAAAAACTGCTGTAATAATTTAATTTTATAATTTTAAATACGCGGGCTGTGTTCACAAGGCAAGTGTTGCCAACATATTTTATCCTCTAAGATTTGAGTTAAAATTTAAAGTTTGAGTTGAGGTATAGGTATAAAACTCGATTGAATTAACAATTAGCGACGGGGCTACCGATCTTTAGTTCCGAGTTTACCTTCGAACGATTACTTTAGTAATGGCATTTCAAATATCGCAGAAATACAAATGGGTAGATAAAGCACCATTTAAAAAAAACGTGATCAAAACAATAACCCGATATAAACTGCAATATTATTGCACGCGCATCGTGACAAGATACACTCGTACAGGCCTTGACATTTCAATTAAATATATCAAAAGAACGGGTCATATAAATGAGGTTATAAATAAACGTGCAGAAAGAAATGAGGATCTTTAAGGTTAATCAGATATACTTAATATAACAATAAGCCGAAAACACACAATTCTGAGAAGTGTTAATGTTCTCTAGAATATTATTCTAGTAAGTACACAAGTTTACCTAGCTAAAATATTAATGTAACAGCCCTGCGGTCACGCTAAGGTTGTCACGATCACTACTTTTATAACCCACTCAAGTCACATTAAAATTGTACATAACATTGAGTAGCTACTATAATAATGTTAACTGAATAAATTACATCCGCAATTTGTAAACAGAATTTCCTTGTTTGCTCAGTGATTCACTTGTGTAAATCTGAGCAAGGACTAACCACCAAGGCAGCGATCCTGGTACTGGACGTCTTCAACGTTGACATTGGATACGTTCAGGAGAGTAAGTTGAGCGGTTATTAAAACCTCGTGCGTCGGTAATGTCAATCTTTCACGAAACATAATTGCTGAAATACGATACACGAATGTCATGATGTGCCAACCATATGTTCGCTCCAGGGCTGTCACCACAAAGAACAAAAGCAAATTTTATGCGAGACAAAGCGGCGTTAGTGAATGTTTAATGTGTATTATGAGCGTGCGTCTGCGGTGGATGTTATTAGTAAATGATGTATGGCAATGTGTCATTCATAAAGGAGAATAATTAGGTTTCATTTCTCTGTCTATATGGCAGTCAGGCATTTTTTCATGTAAATTACGAGCTACTTTTGATAAGAAATACGATATCAGATTAACGAATTGGCGTTTACAAATTGCGAAAAACCAATTAATAATATAAATAAATTGTTGTACGGTCAGCCAGTAATCGTCAAGCAATAAATTGTAACTAAAAAACAAAGAGTATAAAATGATGAATTGATTAAAACTGAGCAATTGACGTGGTTTAATTGCTCTTTAAATCAGGCCCAAACTTCCTACGCATTTGATCGGTAAGCCCCTCAAAAACAATTGATTTGAATTGGTGGATTTAGCAAAAAAATTAAAACAATTGAAATTCGTCGGTATATGTTGCCCTAAAGATTTTGTGTTTTGGCTTGTGAAGTGGCTGGGGACAACCACCTTGGCCGATGCCTTGATGGATTAAAGCGGAAATTCGGGCCAGCTTAAAATGGACACTTTAAAGAAAAACAATTCTTATTACTTAACTTGCATGTCCGAAAACCCTTTCACTCTTCAAATAACTGAAAGCGAAATAATGACAAATATTATTCCGGGCCAATCTCCTAATTAAAGCATCGAAGCTGAGAAATGTCACGCGCATCATAATAATGTCGTAAAAACGTAGCGAATGATGATCTGATGACGTTAATTTAATCAAGATGATCACTACTGTATCGTAATTGTATCGCATGCGTACGAGTTTAGCGAACTCCACTTTCAATTTTATTGTCATTTATAATTGCACGTGGCTGTCAGGAATGATATTGTTACTTGTGTTATGGCACTCACGAAAATGACGTGTGGAATTGGACGTTTTTGGCTCCGATCGTAAGTTCAGCCAACAGCCAAAAAAAAGCTTTGTAGCATGAAGAAATGTAAAATTGCTTTCTGTGACCTATGCAGCACAAAGTGGCGAGACGTAACACCTGTGTCTGTTTTAGTCGGAAGTGGAGGACCTACCGACTGAAACCACACGGGTATTTCGTGGAGTCCACTCAGGACTCCAAGGATCACAAGAATTAAAAAAGGAACAGCTTTAGTCAATGAAAAGACTCCAGCAAGCACACTAATGTCTGGACTTTAAAAGAGACTATGATTCTCTGAGTTTGTTTCGGCGTTTCTTCTCAGAAGTCGTCAGCTAGGATATGCCGGAGCCATCTAGCTTAATAAAATATGTAAAATATTGACTTGTAAAAGTGTCTTTAAAAGATCTATTTACAGAAACACCCTCGAATTTCATCATCATAAGGATTGTCCTCGGTAAAAACAATATTCCAGTACCTATGTATTGTTGGTAATCTACTTATTGCACATTATTCAGAACAAATGCTCGTAACTGCACAAGAGAAAATTGAGCGTTGTTTTAATTACTTAATGGAACAGTCTGAAACGAAATGTTTATTTTAATCAAGAAAATCTTTATTAACAGTATTGCGTAAATTGAATTGATTAAACACTTGTACGCTTATACCGTAACAAATTGATGCCTAAGATAATCGTAGGCAGCCGATTATCGTAATTATTAGCTACCAGCCTCTGCGTGCTAAGCCTGCTCATTCGCATTCGAACAAAAAATTTATAATCATTGCAAAATCCATTGCCTACATAGTATCGCATTACTCATATTTTTAATAAAAAAAAAATCGAATGTTCTAGATGGCTTTCTGCAAAAGAAAACAAAATTAATTATCATATTGATTTCTGACATTTACGCGAATATTATACATTGAAATAAAACTACTTTTTACGGATTTTATCGCGTATATTGATATTATTAATCCCGACGTTTCGGACCCTTTACAGCGTCCATGGTCACGGGTAGACTGAGGTGGTGGGCGTCTTGATGATATAATTACTGACAGCTACCCTACATTTTTTATTGTTACATGATCAATGACATTTATTACTAATTATTAATTAATACTAGATGGAGCCGGCATTTCCTAGTTGACGACCTCTGAGAAGAATGTCATGACATGAATAATTATCATGACTTTCATTTATTTTTAAACAACTTTAAAAAAAATCAAACAAATGTGTATTATTACGTGTAGGATTTTTCAAACATCGAACACCTTGACGACACAAAAATTAAAGATGGCTGCCAATATTTTATAGGTGTCACGACTCACTATGCGATGCGATATTCGATATTTTGAATGTACCAACCGCCGATATTGCATTCCGCGGATGTCGATGCGACCGGCCTCAAATTATTGAAACCTGGTTGACGACCCCTCACATTGCAGGCATTCCGTTGTATTGGACTAATCCTAGGTAACTACAGCTACGACTTAGTTTCTGGCGACTACATTTCGACAAATCGTATTCTACGATGTATAGTGTTGTGCAAGTAACGCAATGATCAGTCTAGGAGTCAGACAGGCAAAGTCCGTACCACAAGTGATAACGTTAAGTTGTTAAAGAGAGATGTCCTATAAAAATTAAATAGCGCTATCCCTTTCTATACTTAAACCGTGTTTTGTTCAAGTAGATGAGACATGTTAATAAGTCCCAAGGACGCAGCTCATCTTTAAATGAGGGACAATCCTAAAAAACTGTCTCGTTAAGAAGGATATGGAGCAAGCCTTGGACTGTATTTTTCTACGCTGATTTAACCAATGATTCCCTTGTATCTTATAGTCAAAATAAATTAACCGATTCCAATTCATACCCAAACGCCAATTCTTCAGAGTTTAATGCCACCGTAGAACTATTTGATATTTATAGGTACCTACCAACTACGATATTTAATATAGATAGTATTGAATGTCTCTGCATACCAATCTTCGGCAGTTCATCGGACCAAATTTCGGCAATTCAAAATTCCTAGAAGCCCTTGTAGCATTGAGGGCGTTGGTTCTACTTTACTACTTAGAATACCAAAGACCGATAAGACACGCAAATATTCCATTAATGCTGTTCATTTGCATGTATGGTGTTGCTAATCACTGTTCTTTTAGTGACTAGAACTGTAGGAAATTCTGGAATTGTTGGGCATGAGATACACAAAAAAATGTATTCTGTTTTTCGTCTATGCGCGGGTTTACAGGTACAAATAATCGTAATTAACGTAAAATGATAAATGACATTTATTTCTGTAAATAGATCTTTTAGAGACACTTTTACAAATCAATGTTTTACATTCTATTTTAAGCTCGATGGCTCCGGCATATCCTAATTGATGACCTCTGAGAAAAAGCACCGAAACAAACTCAGACAATCATAGTCTCTTTTAAAGCCCAGACAGAATAGTAGCAAATATGTGAGAGTTACGATACAGGGCAATGTTTGAAATGGCTTTTTGAAGAAAGACCCACAGAGGCTTTGAGTAGAACAGTACCAGCCGACGGCACGCATGCATCAGTCATTGTGTAGCTCGACCATAATTTAGGGGGCTCAACAACCCGTCGCACGACGATACTAGATCAGCGGTACATTTGCGTGGGCCACATAAAAAAAAGTCAGATCGCTACTAGACCGTTCAAAGCTGAGTATTGCCTTCAAAGTACTTACATTTACATTAAGTAACATGCCACCAGTCGGTTTTACAACAAAATCTTAGGCTTATACCACTCCGTTAAACAAATGACATTCTGTTAGCAGTGTTCACAAGTTGCAATCAATCGTCAGAATCGACGAACAAATAGACATAAAAAGTATGGAAATGACAGGTACTTAGGTAGGTAGGTAAGCTTTTGACAAATCGGGCGATAATAAATATCATTCCCAAGCATTTTGTTTCTATTCGTTTGTCGATTCGAACGATAGATTGTAACTTATCTAAACTTCCAGGTCCCGAAAAATATAATATGTATAGGATTAACATTCGCACAAGCTCTATTCGATCACGTGGTGGTAAGTGTCAAATCCCATACATTTTTATGTTTTCGTGACGTATTCACACCAATTTCAACATCTCTAACCCCTCTCTGCTTACTTTATCTTGATAGTATTGCAGTGTTTCGTAACCTATGACAATCTGAGTAGGTAATTACTTTTGACAGACCTATCCAAGCCTACATAAAACATGAAATTGATGTTCTGTTGTGTAAATCTCTGCGATCTAATATTCTGTGTAATAAGATACAAAATTGATTGCATCTTGCGTTGCATGAGTATTCGCAATTCTGAATACATTACAAGGGTAATCAATATTCCGAAGGAGCATCCCTTCGTTATAACTTTAAATGTATTTAAAGTTTACGTTTATTTCAATTTCATTATTTTTATATGTATAGACACAACAGCTTGGTACTTTGTACCACTACCATCACGCCTGTATTCCCTGAAGGGTTAGACAGAGGTGTATCAATGTACACTCATAGTTTGCCAGTATGTTTAGGTCCAATGTACTTAACGGGCACAAATCCAAATTCCGAGCTGCTACTAAGAATTTCATAGAAAACCCTAATAACATTGCTCGATTTTTTTGGTGTTTATGGAGTGAACCTTCGAAAGACGGCCGGTCTACGGGGATTAGACCGCGGAGTGTGGGATTCTTAGCTACAAAAACCACCCCGGTGGCCATGGAGGGGGGCATAGACCCCTGCGAAATGTCTATTAAGCCACATCCCTGAGAACACTGCTCGACATGACAATCGAACCTAAGACCTCTAGCGTCGCAGTCGCGTTTAGGACCGCCAATTAATATTCGCTAGTCATACCAACATCAAACGTTTCTCTAGAAAAAGTGCCACGAAGATCAATATAGGTTCGCAGTCCCTGTTCATAAAAATCCCAACACGAATCCGGGTATAGTTTGTAAATAATATAAGATTTATTACACGCGGCATTTCGTGAGTAGAGCATTGACCTAATAAATTGGCTCCTCCACGTCGCTTGCTCGAGGCGACTTGTCAAAACGCCAATACACCAAGGAGTTTTCGTTTACAGAAAATTATAGGAACGCGGAACGGAACGCTCGGCTTGATCAAATCGAACGCTTTTGAAAATCAACCGGCCTTTTATGAGTGAGCGAATTTATTATTGACTAGCTAAACCCTTGGACTTGCTCCACTGTTACTCAATCTATATCATCATCTTCCTCTTTCTTTCTTCTTTGTCTTTTTCTTCCATACATCTCTTTCAGCCGTCATCTCATTATTCACTTCCTATATAGAATCCTGAACTCTGAAGTCGCTTCAACAAACAAATTAGTGCATACCTAAATGATGAACTCCCTTTATAATTCAGGTATTATCGATGGTAAAACATACCTGCAACAAAGAAAAAATATTGATTAGCAAATCATTTGAAAAAGGTAATTTGAATATTATTAGGTACCTATAAACAAATCATTTGAAAAATTGAGTTGTTTTTTGACACGGCATTACCTATAATTAATTATACTTATGCACCACCTAGACTGCCTTTGTACACTGAATTCTTTCTTTCTTTCTTTTTGTACATTAATTTACAGTGATGCTGTGGCTTTGTTGTGCCTGGGTTCAGTCGTTATTTGAGTTTTTTTTTAGTATAATGTTATATTACTAACGTTTTAGTATTTGCGATTTGGATTAGATTTAGCAGTGATAACCTAGTGGTATTATGACCATTGGACTGGCAAGTCGAAGGTCTCGAGTTCGAACCCATAGGTATATTATGTGCGTACCGTGCTTCTTGATAATAGCTGACAACCTTACAGGTTCTACCGAAAGCAGCAGAGCATCATTATTATACAGTTTTGTATAATTGTATATATAATAAATTATATTATAGCATAGCCATTTAAGTATAAATTTGATAAAAAATCCTTTGTTTCTTTCGTCATGGCTGCCAACATACATCAGGCTATCTAGCACAGCCATCACTCACTAAGGATACCACGTAAAAAGGTAAAACTCGTCCATTGTAAACGAGAAACGACCCTGGTACACCCAATTAGCCGGCTCACCCTGAGCGAAAGAGATGGAACGATCTTGACACCAGATCAGACAGGGACGGATAATTAAAAACAACACCGTCTGTGATCGATGGACGCATTAAATGCTACTGTCAGTCTCTTTGCAATTTAATAAAAGTTGTTCAAGGTAGACGCTTTATGCCCTCTTGCATACAAATCGCCAAACAATACGCGTTTTTGCGCTAAGAATTGTTTTTTCTCTCCCTGTTATGAACAAGGTATCATCCGCACAAAAAGAAATTATTTATTTTTAATTCATTATTTTTTGCAGCTAAATAGGTAACTGCTTTTTGCAACGGTTAATAGGTAACTTGTATTTTATGCTATTGATAATTAATTTGATTATCATCATCATCAACTTATTTAGTGTCCAACTGCTGAGCACGATCTCCTCTCAGGTTGAGACCCGCCCATAGACCAGCGTGGTGGAATACAGCCTAATCCCTGTCAATGATAACTTACGAGGCTGATCGCAGAATGAAGTAATCAATTAATAATAATAATCAGTTTCATAAAATTTGAAAAAAAAACACCAGTGCAAAAGAAATGTGATTAAAAAATGGTGCCATACTCCGTGTTTGAAGTATTCCAACAGTGTGGTTGCAAGGGTTTACTAGCTATCTAATCAATTACTAGGAAAATGAGACAACAATTGACGGATGGCAACGCGCGGGTAAAGGCCCTGGTGTTGCCAGTGTTCATGGGCTAGATAACCATCATGCTCATCGCGTGTTTGTTTGCACAACGACTCTGACATCCTCCGAGACTTTTCCCAACTACATATCTTCGGATCGACTTCCAGTCGAACCAAATGCGACTGAATATCAGTATTTTATACAACGCAACTGACATCGGACTTCCGCAACCCATGTTCTGGGTAATAACGATATCCTGTGGATACTGGTTGTCAAGCTTTTGGGGTTTTTGACTACCTACCACTAACGATTGATATAGCTGTTCGTATGACAACCGGGACTGAAGACTTTACGTATACTCCGTGGCATGTGATGTGCTAAGGATGGTCCCATCCATTAACTGACCGCGGCTAGCACGGTAGCTTAACCTTATATATCGGTAGATTATTACTTAGCCACAAGCCCCTTTGTCCATTCTGTCGTATAAAGAAAACGTCTTACAGTGAAAGTTTCGATATTTTAAACAATCCAATACAAGATTAATTACGAATTATGCCTTAATTCATTCATTACTTCACGGTCATTTTCCTCGAAGAAATTATCGGAACTTCAAACAGTAGCCGCGCTTAATGAGTCGGCAACACAAAACTTATTAATACATTTCATACACGCGCATATCACATTGAAATAAAAGCAATTGCTAAGGTATGTTTTCTATGAGACATCTTTAATACGACTACCCCGCCTTTGTTCTGTATTAAAATTGGTGACTTATATGTAGAATTAAGTAAATAAATAAACATCCTTGAATTATTTTAGCCAATAATGTAAAAATCGCGGGGAGGATCGAATGTGTCCTTCGCTAAAATAACTTTAAAATCTTAGCTTGGAAAATGCAAAAAAAGTAATACAAAAAAATAACCTTGATTTATTTAGTTATATTTACATCATCATCAAAATTTAATTTAATTTTATAAAATAACTACCTATAAGTAATGTTTAGCATTTGTAAATTAAATACTGAATGGTATTTTTTTAAATCTCTTAAATGCTAAAAGTAATGTAGTAGACATAGTATTCGGTTTTCAAAAAGGTGGAATAATCAAAGAGAGGCGTACACTCAGCAGGGAGATTCAAGATGTGGATAATGATGATGATTCGGCTTTCGCATGATTTAAAACAAAAGGAACAACAATCTTTGAAGTATTCCAGTTTCAGCACCTATTTTTTGAACACCTATGCATCGAGCACCAAGGTATTCCCATTAGAGCACCAATCAAAATAATAGCTTGGTGCTCAATCGGGAACAATAAAAAATATTCAACTTTATTCCCTTTTGAGCACCTACAGTGCAGTGCTTCTAGTGATCGGGTGTATAATAATAAATCATATCGATAAAAATTCAGTACTTTTATTATCATATTAATTTTAGGTAACTAAATAATAATTATTAGTATCACAATCAGTCTTATGTTATTTTCTAGGTATGTACTTAAGACAAATAATATAAATCATATTCCTCATAACAACAGAGTCATGATTGTTGTTTTTAATTAAGTAAATAAAATTAATCCTATATAATTATTAATTATATTATACAAGTAAATATTATATTGTAATTTTGTAAAAAAAAGAACTCTAATTATAATTATTGTTAATATCACGATTAACCTTATGTTATTTTCTAGGTACCTCACCTACTTAAATAAATAAAAGAAATCACATTCCTCGTAACAACAGTAGTATTTACGCTTATTGTTTTATAGGTACTTAGGTAAGTACATATATTATACAAGTGAAGTTTTAAATCTTTTTAGAAATGAAAAATTTCTATTTAAGTCACAAATAACCCTATGCTTAATAATCTTATAAGATTTTTATTGTAGCTATAGCCAAATGAATTAAGTGACTATATTACTTAATTCATGTGGCTATATATGTATTCATACAAGATTTTTAAGCATTCTGTTTAACATTTTAAATTTTTAGAAAAAAAAACTCTACCAATCATAACTAAAATAGACATCATATTTTTCGTTTCTATAACAACATACTCGTATAACTGAACTTGTATGGTTTCGTTTAAAAATTCTTAGTATGATACAATCAGTAAATCAATCAGTCTTTTTTTAATATCACAATCATTTCTATTTGAAATTATTACTAAAAATGCCACACTAATTAAACCAATTAACTATTTTGAAATCGCAGTTTCTCTAAGCAGTGGCCAATTGAAATAAGCCCACTTTGGTACACTTCAACTATTGAAATTATCAATTGATTTCTTCTTTTCGCATCTTTTTGGCATTTTGATATTCCCATTTTTGGGCGAATTTCACTAAAACTGTTGCAGTTTTGTTGTAAAACACCTAAAATCTTTGCTAGATTTTTCTCACTGTTTTTATTGATGATCTTGTTAAGAGTCGAGTAATGGCTCTCAAGGAAATTATTAGTTTTATGGGTTTGTCCATAACAAGACCACTTGTTTGACGAAAATCTATGCTCTATCCACTGTGTTATCATATTATAATCATTAAACTTTGTTATGTTATCGTCTTGTGGACTCTCACTCATTATGTATAGCCATGCATCATCTATAGTACCTAGAAAATAACATAATAATAGTGGTACTAATAATTATTATTTAGTTACCTACAATTAATGTGATAATAAAAGTACTGCTTGACTTTTTATCGATATGATTTATTATTATAATACACCCGATCACTAGAAGCACTGCACTGTAGGTGCTCAAAAGGGAATAAAGTTGAATATTTTTTATTGTTCCCGATTGAGCACCAAGCTATTATTTTAATTGGTGCTCTAATGGGAATACCTTGGTGCTCAATGCATAGGTGTTCAAAAAATAGGTGCTGAAATGGGAATACTTCCAATCTTTTCCATGTCAACTGAGCTTTCTGTATCATACCTACTTTCAATAATAATTTCAGTCATTAATAGTTAATTCATAGTCTGCAATAGCAATTGTAAATGCAAGTCGTAAAGTAAGCAGTTATTTATGGGCGTGCGCATTATTAGAGAAATATTGAGGAAATAAAGTGGCGTGTTTCTTTTACGTCACGATATTTGCCCATGATTGCTATTCGATATTATACTGTACTATACTTCCGTAATATGCTTTACGATCAGCACGTCTGATGTCACTCAAATAAATAGCACCTGGGCCATCAAATACACCGAGTTCTGTTCCCATTTCATCATCATCAACCCATATACTGTCCCACTGCTGGGCACGGGTCTCCTCTCATATTGAGAGGGATTAGGCTGTAGTCCACCACGCTAGCCTAGTGCGGGTTGGCAGACTTCACAAACCGTCGAGAAAAATCTCTAAGGCATGCAGGTTTCCTCACGATGTTTTCCTTCACCGTTTAAGCGAGTGATAATTAATTATTAAAACGCACATGAATTCGAAAAGTCAGAGGTGCGTGCCTTGGGTTCGAACTCGAGACCTTCGACTTGGCAGTCCAATGGTCATACCACTAGGCTATCACTGTTCCCATTTATCTTACTATATTTACTACTACTTAGCTTCTGCCCGCGACTTCGTCCTCTTGGAAAAGTTACTTTTATTTAACTCAAAATCGCCTATAATTATAGCCTATATGTTATTCTGATGTATAAATAGTAATACAGTTTACTGTATTAAACTAAATAAAACTACTGAACAGATTTTGATGAAAACTAAAGTTTCATCAAAATCCGTTCAGTAGTTTTAGCGTATATCAGCAACTTAAACAAGGGCTAATACTGTGTATATGGATACAGTCCCACTGCTGGGCACGGGTCTCCTCTCACAAAATGAGAGGGATCAGGCTATATTCCACAACGCTGCCCTAGTGTGGGTTGGCAGACTTCACACATCGTCAAGAAAATCTCTAAGGTATGCAGGTTTCCTCACAATGTTTTCCTTCACCAGTTAAGCGAGTGATAATTAATTATTAATACGCACATGTTAGAAAAGTCACAGCTGCGTGCCTTGGATTCGAACTCGAGACCTTCGACTTGGAAAGAAAGAAATCCAATCCAGTCCAATGGTCACACCACAAGGCTGTCACTGCTGATAATAAGTAATATAATTAAGTATATTATAATATATCTACTAATCTATCTCTGTATCAAATTTTATCAAAATCAGTTCAAGCGTGGAAGTTTGACGGACAGACAGTTACTTTCGCATTTATAATATTAGTAAAAATTTGGTTGCTCATAAAATATAGGATAACGATGGTACCAAGGCCAGCACATCAAGCTACATATCTGTCAAATTTCTTTGATTGATTTTCAACTTTAATACAAAACTATAAGGTACATATTCAATTGGGAAACTATAACAGTTTTGGCTAGCTTAACCTGCTGGCGTCAGTACCTACATTGTTAAAGAATAATATGAACTGCAAGTACTGGACCTGCTCCTTCTAGTTTGGTACTGGGTGAGAGGAAATTCAGGAGGTAAATTTTAATGTAGGTATCACAGACTACCACCAGACCACGAATAAGACGTAAGCTTTCAACTAAGACGTTCGGTTCCTCTGCATAGCACCAATAAATTTATCTAACGTTACAGATGGCGTCGTTTATCGCCATACAGTGAACGCATCGCATTCAGAGCTGTGAACACTGACACTGAATTAAGTGCGCGTTAGACAAGGATATAACATAATGACCATAATATATTGTTAAAAGTACGAGGCCATGAGTGCCAGAGTGGCCTAAGTAATTTTAATTGAAAAAAAAAACTGCTCTAAACGGACGAAATAGTCATAGCGCCACAGTGGCCTAAAATTAGTTCCATTTTTTTTTTCATAAATATATACAGCGTGAAATTATAGTCGTTTTGGAACCGCAACGTGGTAACTTAGGATAATTAGTAGTACAAATTAAAAATATTAAGTTGACTGTACAGCTAATAATAAAAAAGTTGGCATTTCAAAAAAAAAATTCACTTGTTCGAGTTTGTTCGTAGTAGTGCACGAATATTTCATTCTTAAACCGCCGCAGTCTCAAGCTTGCCATTTATCAATGATGCGCGGCGGGCGGCGCGGGCGCGCGGCGCGACGCGGTACGAGTCAGCTCATCAGCTGGTCACCTACCTACAGCAACGGGAGCGACGGACGGTCGGATGATCCGTCCGAATAATCTACTACGCGTGATTTAATAGCTAGTAGCTAGACAAGTACATTTTATTATTAAAATAAATTGCATTACGATGCAGATAGCGACGTAATTTGATGTTAGGTAGGTACCTAGGATCACAGTTCAAATAGGACAAGTATGGCGCCCAGCGAATCAGCTGATACGGGACACGAACGTAATACCTACATTCTTACTAAAAAAATTAGAATAAGACTGTGTGTAGGTAGGTTTTATCGTAGTTCTTATTTAAGAAAAAAAACGTTGCCCAACACTAGGATTTTCTCCTGTGTCATGGGTGCATTTACAAACATAAATTTTCACATACACAAACACGCAAGCCCAGAACATTCACCCACAGATCATACAAATTTGTTCCGAGCAAGGATCGAACCCGCGACAGGCGCAGCAGTCGCTCGTACAGCCGCTGCGCATCAACATTTTCACGCCAACTACGTAAATTGTACCTACTCCAATTTCTCGTTCATACTTTACACGGGCTTAGGACCGGCAGAAATACTTTATTTGAATTGAACTTATCTTTATTTTACTGTAGGTATCAATAATTAGAAACAGAGAGCCAATGAACTGCGTAGGTACTTCAGGCGTTTGGATTTTTGGAATTTGAGCTATTTACAAAATAATTAACTTATGTACATAGCTAAGTACTTACCTATTAAAAGTTTATTTATAAATTGTTTACACTTCCCTGTACCGAAGCAACTACACGAAATGGAGTCTGCCGCGTTCAATACACAAACGTGCCCGTTTTATGCTATTGTCTTTTAGCCTATCACTTTTCACTTTATCAAAGGCGTCCACTATCGCACTGCGTAACTCGTTAAGACTTTCATGTTCACGGGTATAAAGGAGTCTTTTTATTTCCGACCACAAGAAAAATCCAGGGGTGTTAAGTCTGGGCTCCGTGGTGGGCAAGCCACGGGACCGCCGCGCGACGTAGCCTATCCATCGATCACGGAACTGATTGTTTGGGTAAGCACGCACAACACTTACATAACGAGCCGGGCAGCTGACATAGGGCAGTTCTTGCCGGTGCATCATTGTTGTTGATGACGTGAGCTCGACGGAACTTATAGGGATGTTAAGCCATTATTATTTAATGTTTTCCATACAAAGCATTGACTAACATTAAATTCTTGTGCCGCCATTCTCGTGCTTCGCCGCGGAGCCCGCTCGAAGTACCTACTCCAGAATAGCGTCTTCGTTCTCCTGCGAGTCATTTAGGCGCCCTCGACCTTGCGCGTGAGCCGGCACACGGAATTGTCCATGATTGAGAAGGCGCTGGGTTGCAGCCAAGTTGGTAGGGGTTGAAGGTACTTGAGGACTTTCAATCCCTCGTAGCCGCAGCGCCTTTAAATGTTCTGGCCGGGAATACAACCGCTTGGCCTTCCAAATTGTAACTAGTAACAGTGTACAGCTGAACCATTGTCAAGTAACTACTCCGCGTTCGAATATGCATACTGAAGACTCATTTTCGCGTGGCTACGTAAAACGTAAACAATGCAACCTTTACCGCGCGCGAGTTGCAGCAGAACTGGCGGCGGGTGCGCGTCGGTTAACGGGGGTGGGAGCGGCGCGGGCGACGGCGCGGGAGCGCCCGCCGCGCCGGCGCCGCGCAGCCTGTTACTAGGGGTAGCACATAATACATTACAGCTGTGTGCGTGAATTGTAGGCAGCGGGCGCCGCGCCGCATCCAATGGGCGGATAACGTGTCTAGGCATGTTTTACCGCTTAGTGTTGTGTGTGTAACATTGAATGACATCGATCGTAGTGATCGTAGTACGTAACATTGAGTGGAATTATCATGAGTTCTCATTTTTTGTTCGAATATGACATTACTTTTAATAATCAATAAAATAATATATTTTTATTTAATTTAAATTATATCTTAATAGGTTCTATTACTGATATAGAGTCTAAAATTTTCGGTTCCAAAACGACTACAAAATCATCGTGTATATTTTCTAAAGTTAGAATTATTTGAAATCAGGGCTTCTGTTTTCATCATCAACCCATATACTGTCCCACTGCTGGGCACGGGTCTCCCCTCATACTATATAGGATTAGGCTAAAGTCCACCACGGTAGCCTACTGCGGGTTGGCAGACTTCACAAACCGTCGAGAAAAATCTCTAAGGTAGACAGGTTTCCTCACGATGTTTTCCTTCACCGTTTAAGCGAGTGATAATTAATTATTAATACGCACATGAATTTGAAAAGTCAGAGGTGCGTGCCTTGGGTTCGAACTCGAGACCTTCGACTTGGCAGTCCAATGGTCATACCACTAGGCTATCACTGCTTTTTTTGCTTCTGTTTTACTGAAAACTATTTTTTAAGTAGTAAGGTCACTCTGGCTGTCAGAGCCTCATTATTTATCAAGGCCTAATAATGGACGTCCTTAGCTGCAGCTGCCTATGTTATATTTTTGGTCTGTGGCAAATCTTTTATTTAAAAAAAGAAAAGAAAGTCAGGCAACATAGATAAGATATAGGTTGTCTAACAAAGTTCAACTGAAATCAACATGGCTAGTTGGTCCCAATTATTTCACAATGATAGCCTAGTCGTATGAACATTGGACTGGCAATTCAAAGATCTCGAGTACAAATGCAAGCACGCACCTCTGACTTCGAAATAATGTATTAATAATTAATTATCACTCGCTTAAATGGTGAAGGAAAATATCGTGAGGAAACTTACATGCTTGAGAGATTTTCCCGAAGGCGTGCGCAGTCTGCCAACTGACTATAGCCTAATCCCTCTCATCCTGAGAGGAGACCCGTGCTCAACAGTGGGACAGCATATGGGTTGATGATGCGATTTTTTAAAATTATAATAAGATGACAAACAAGAATACGAGTCGCCTGATATTAAGCGACAACCGCAGCCTTTAGAAGCCACCAACAGTCTAACTATATAACGTGTTGTAAGCCTCCAATGTCCTACGAAAATAGCTGTCGGTCTTACGGTTTGCTTACACTCGATGAGCGACGTAAAGTGTTGGACATGGGTTTACTTCATGACATACTTAATAGTAGGATAGATTGTCCTGATTTGTTGTCACAGATTATATTTAATGCTCCTCTGCGACGTACTCGCCATACGCCACTGTTATATGTACCTCGTCATTCAACTAACTTTGCAAGTAATTGCGTCTTGACTCGCATTGCTCGAACTTATAACAAGAATTACTCTCAAGTGGATATATTTAACTGCACTAAAGCAAGTTTTAAAGCCCAGGTTAAAAAGATCACTAACAGAGACAAATAGCAAGCATCTACGCTCTGTTCTAAATCTAAATTTAATTCCTACTTAATGTTTTGAAGTCCGTTCGCATGATATATACAAAATATGTTAAATAGGGAAACCTATTATTAGCCATATTAAACTTAGTTATTCTATACTCTGTATTGCATTATATGTATCGCTGTTGGTTTTCTGAATAAAGAAAATAAAAAATAAAATAAAACGTGTTACAAAATATCCCGTAAAAATATAATTAAATTATCAAAATAATTATTAAAGCCAAAAATTTTGTCAGCTGTCATGTCAGGGAACCAGATTATTTAACAGAAAGGCCTACATACCTATTTTACCTATTAATTGTCTACTTTAAAAGTGTTTCTATTTTTCATTTACAAAAGTTTTCCTTTTTTTGGGGTATGTTATGCAGCGTTACTACGGTTCTTGAATATAGTAAATGGACTCATTATAAGGCCCCATTTAACCTCCTTTCGACTTTACGGGTAGTTTTGTAACACCCTGTATAATTGAATAATGTATTTTGCACGAAGCGGATATCATTGGATATTTCAAATCAATATGCTAAGGACGGACTGACTGAAGTCTGGTTACTTAGCTACGAGATCCTCACAGTACAACGATAACTGCAGATTCAAGCTCAAATTTCGTTTCGGAATTCAAATCTCTCCGACGCCTTTTGACCTCTAAAAAAAGACAATAGAATATGCGTCAATAAAATAAGGTTGCCCCACTTCGCCAGCGCGTTCTTATCGATTTTCATTTCAAACAATCGTTATTCGAAACGAAGTAATTTGTAAAACGATGCCATACTGTTGCTTTTCCTAATTCAATTAGATTCTGCCGGTTTGTTTTTGTTTTTTATGCGATCGTTTTTCTTTCGATGAGTATCCTATTTGGCTAAAAATGGGAGGCAGTTGCGATGGTGCAGTTCGAGGAATTTTTCGTTGAAAAGTCCAACACTTTCAAGCATTTCACGTTAAGAAGACAGATAATATACAGTCTTAAGCATTAACAATTAATTACGGTTTCGCAGTATAACACACAAAATTCCACGTATTTTAAGATCAGTAACGAACGCTTGTATTCCCCGACTTCCCGAAAGCAACTCGGACACTCTACTGAAACTTTCAGGTCATACGACAACCATATAAGATTGGCTGTAAGAGATCGCTTTTAGTGGTAAGTCCGCCCATTGTACCATTGTATGATTTTTTAATGTGTGCTTGGCATTTTGTTATGGTGATTTTATATAGAACATTTAACAAGGGAAGTGCGTACACGAGTTGAGCTACCTTCGAAGTCACACAGGCATGTGTAATAATAATACTAAATTTATTTAGTCATGAACACATACAGAAAACAATCAAGCTTAGATTTACATATTAGTACTTATGTAGTAGAGTGTACAGTTTCTCTGAACCCCACACTAAATAGGGTTCCCTGGGTCATGTGGTTTCGTATATCATACATACAGATTTTGTAACTGTTTGTTTTCCCAAATATAATAAATAAAATAAATAAATACAGGACCTCTAGCCTTGCAGTCGCGCTTACGACAACTACCCTAATGAGGCAGTTGATTTTAATTTCATTATCATGATATTATATTGTATTCCTCTCCGTGCCGCCCGTGTGCACATGCCCTAAAGCTATTTTGGCGACACGGAATAGCCGTTCTGTGCCAGGTAACTCAGTGTAGGTATATACACACTTTCAGTTCGCCGGTAATGTAGGTTTTAAGTATTATCGTAGTATACGGACTATCCTATTAGCATTAACCAGTCAGAAATCCAAACTCCGAACGTTACTGAACGTTCCAAACAGTAAAAGTTTTGCCCAAATCGATTCTATAGCTCATACTGCGTCTCTTACAGTGCGCTAGAATAAAGTGACCACAGATCTCAAGAGCGCTTGCGATCAGTGACAATAGTATTAAAAATCACGATGCCGTGTGAATGAGCCCTTATTTCGGTTACGTGTGACGTAATACGTGAATATCCACTTCCGCGAATAGGGCTGCCCGCAAACCGCAACACCGAATGGTTCTGGGCTCATGTCACACTTGGCAGGCGGATTGATGGCTGCAGTGTGATATTATTTAAAGCGCAGGTGAACAATTTACGGCCTATCGTCCTTATGTAATCTCTCCCCGGGGAACAATAGGGGTTGTGTCGTTTCGTAACGAGCATGCAAAACTCATAAAGTGTTTGTGTACGTATTTTTTATTTTTATTACATTTGTCAGGACTATTTTGTTGACAATCTGGCAATAGCCAGAAGATGGAAATGATTATAAAAAAATAATAATGTGTAGTGTCAATGCTGACGCATATGTTTTGGCTGGAAAGAACTTGTATTGCGCTTTAGCTACAATAGTTCCGTAAACCGCACTAGGTACTGACGACACGCATTGTAAGAAATTATACTGGTTAGGGTTTAGCAAAGTAGTTGAATGTGAAGACAAATTTCGACATGACGGGTGGGACTCGCGGGACTGGCTTAGTGGTCATAGCGTCTGGTGTACCTAACAAGAAGCCGCAGGTTCGGATTCTGCTCGCTCGAATTTTTCCTTCACTTAATAACTTTAAAAGTAATTTTGAGTCAATTAAATATTTCATAATTCGGCCTTCGAACTGGCTTCCACTCATCATCCTGCACACAGTCACCCTGAACATTGAACACGCAATCCAGAGACCACAATAAAATAGGCCACCACAAAATTGGTGACCCCGACGTGATCCGACATGACGGACGAGAATATAGGTACAGGATATTCCCTATTCCCACCCGGATTTCTACCACTTTAAGACTGAAAGGTCGTAAGATACATTAAGCCTTCGTTTAATAATATTCCTTATAACTGTACTCGTGAATACTAAAAATACCGAAATAGAGAAGGCTACGTAGTGCCCCTTTTGTGCTACGCATTGGCGAATCCCTAGAGAATCTAAGTAGGTACACACCCCAAACACGCTTGCGCAGTATAAATAAAGTTCTCAATAGCAATAGGGGAGGATTTACATAATACTTCTTCCTTCTTCGACGAATTTAAACGAATACTAAGTAGGTAAAAGAATTGAATGCGTTGAATATGTTTTGACAATACATATAAATCATATTTCCTCTACATCCTTGTTCCGATGAGAGCTCCATAATAATATTATACATCTTCCGCAGGATGGTTCCCAGTGCTCCGCGAGGAAACGTTGTATTGGCTGTGAGGGGAACTTTGAATCTTATACTGCCAACTATTCCTCTTTCGTTTGACAGGGTCGGCAACGCGCAAATGATACCCTTGGTGTAACAAGCGTCTATAGGATACGGTAACCGCTTACCATCAGGTGGGCCGTATACTAGTTTGCTACCTTAGTGGTATAAAAAAAAAAGATGGACAAGCCCTGTGTCGCCGGGAACTTATCAAACATACAATAAACGGACAAACATTGTTGTTCTCACTCTGTAAATCACATATATGATTCGCCTGACACTTAATTCCGAAAAATAACTTGTCAGAGGAAATGGTTGACAGGGGTGTGATCCCAACTTAACCTGTCGATCATGTCTCCTTAAAGCAATCAGATCGCTTTTTTATAAACGAAAGGAACAAATACATTTAAATATGGCTAGTAAGCCATTGACGGGCCGTAATTGCACTCAAATTGGAGCTGCCCGACTGGGAAAGTACCTAGGGTGCTTATTCTAATCATGTCTTACTAGGCTTACATGCGCGACACGAAATAAATTATATCGTGGCATATCTCGTGTCGAGACATTTTCGAATCGTTGTCCCGCTCGAGATAATCGACGATAAAGTTATTTCGATAGAGTATTTGTTAGTCAAAAGGAGCTAAGTAACGGCGATCTCGCGGACAGCTCTTCATTTCATTAGGAAACTGTCATTTTTTATTAAGAATCCACAGGATAAAGACCATAGCTTTATCCTGTGGATCCTTTACTAGACAATATTGAAGGCAACCCAAAAAGAATAATTAAAATCGGTTCTTAAACAAATAGGCTATGGTTATTTAGCGAAGGAAAAATTCGAGGATTTTTCCTTCGCTAAATAACTTTAGAAATTTAGCATGGAAAATGCCAAGAAAAATACAAAAAGGTAAATAGGCTATGCATAAAACTTATTTTAAATAAATACAGTCCAATTATCACAATATCATCATCATCACCAACATCCTCCGGTTTTTTAAAGGCTTGAATTGCAGAAGTAGAATTACTATTAAAAGCCTGATGAGATGAGTGATTAGAGAGGGTAATAATTATCTCCGATTATCAGGCCGCAATAAAGGCCACTAAAAAATACAATGACAATTCAGTTCAACTTTGGAACGCTCGCGTCAAAAAAGCAAAAAAACACCAAGATAAAGCAGGAAAAATCATACCAGGAACAACAACGAATAGCACAAAACCAATGCGGGCGAATTCATTCATAGCGAAAAGGTCATGATAAAAAGTTTTTTCATTCCCGCATGCGGCTACCAACGTTACAAAAACAACAAAAAAGCTAAAACACTACAAAATTCGCTCCGACGCGACATTATCTAACCTTTTACTGGATAAACTGTTGAAGTCACCATCGGAATGCGAACCACAAAGGAAACCTGCAGTCGGTAACGGAAAAGATAATTAATACTGCGTGCATTCTGCCGAGACACATCTAGAGAACAGCTTTTATGGACACCGACCTCTTTGTTACTTTTTAATATCGAGAAGAGCCTCTCGTACGCTTTCTTTGTTCTATTATATTTTGTTACAGACGATTTCTTCTCTATATATTTCTCTAACATTTGTTTTCGCTCATGAATAATGGATTTTGTATAGCATTGATAATTAGGTGAGCTTTGTAGTTAATTAATTATGATAAAAGAGAGGTAACATAGTGTGAATTAATAATTAAGATAGTAGCTATTTATAATGGTTGGTAATTAGTGATGACAAATTGACAAGATTAATTTAGTAATAGAGATGATACGCAATATGAGGCATGAGCGCATAAAATTAGATTTCGATCTTTAACGTTTTAATTTCAAGGTGTTTCCAAGTATCCCATGATATATTAGTACTTTTCTGTGTTCTACTTTAGTGATATTTTATATAATAAAATAACAGAAGTAGAAAAGGCACCTTAAATAGCAACACATTAACTCTTACGTCACCATTTAATTGAACAATAAAACAACACGCGCCATAAAAACAAAAAAAACGAATAAAATCAACTCGTAACCATTAAACAGTTTTAACGATACATTTCATGGAACATAGCTAGAAACTAGTGACGTGCTAGATCGATAGGAATCTCATCAATGGTAACAATGCGTGTGACCTTGGCATTAGGGCATCGCCTTCCAATAAAAATATCGTTATCGACATTGCCTACTAATTAATTCAATTCATTAACTTCAGTGTAACATGTAAGCTTTTCCTTAACTGTGATTAGAAGTAATATAATCAAAAAGTAATTGTTAAAATCTTTGTGCATTCATTATTTAGTTCTGTTATCGGTAATCTTAATTATCTTTAATAATATGTGTAGGGAAGGTGGTTGTCTTCCGCAGCAGTAATTAGTTAGCTTTCCAACGACAAGACACAACAAGACAATATAAATAAGCAAATAAATACTCATTCGAATCATCTTTGATATAACTGACACTTTTTAAATGTGTACTAAAATTAGCAGTGAACCGCACAATAAAATTTCGTTTAGCAAACATCAATTTAGTAATATCCCCTGACCTTGACACTGAAGCCGCGCCTCATGATCAACAACGTTGTTTGGAGATCGATATTACACAGTGAGCTTTCAATTCATTAAGTGCCGGTGAAATTCAGAAACGACGATATTAGTTCCGAGAACGTCAGAATGAAGGCTTTTAGGAATATTGCAAATTAACTCCAACGTAATTTCATAGTAGACACAGAAGTAACTTGCTAATTTCGTAGAAGCGATCCCGACTCAGTCAAAGCTTTTAAATCAAACTCGTCCCAACAGAAGAACTGCTACTGACGTATGTAAATTGCTTAAAAACACAAATGTCAAATGCACTAGCACATCTAGTTGAAATTTAATAAAATCTGTGTCATAAGTTACTTTTATGCCATTCGCCTATCGGCTTTTCAAACTAAGCATTACCTGGCAAATGAAATTTGGTTTTATTTTTCCCTCCCTTTTTAAATGAACTCCCGTTCAATTCTTGCCGATGGCTACATTACATTAATTCTCTAATTTTGAATGCTTTAGGATTAACGACCATTCCCAATAACAAATCAATCTGTAGATGTCGTTAGGTATTAGAAATAGGATTGTGGCAGAAGGTCCATACCAGAAATGTCACGATCCTATCCCTAGTAAGCAAATCTACCGACTGATTTGTCATTAGGACCGGCCCTAGAATCAATCCCTGACGATTAAATAAAAATCTTTCTCAACACCAGACATCAAGCCTTTGTGACACACATAAGTATAAAAACCTCATCAACTAAGTAACTATAACCTTGGCAGCAGCTCCTCGAAATTTAAACAAGGTTGACAAATTAGGGACGATCAATGTTCGAAACAAAATATCACATGTAGGGAAATTTTTTTTTGGATAAGTAACATGATGTACCAAATGCAAGTAAGAAGTATATTAAGTATTTTGATCTTCATGAATAATTCTTGTCAACATACATACGCTACGATCGCTTTCTGTAGAAACTTCAGGGGCTGCAAAGGAGGAAGTGTAAACTGCACCTAAACACAACAAACAATCAAAGCAAACACCCATATAATTTAATATTGCACTTTGGCAACAAGCCTGAAACATTAAGTCACACGAATACGATGGCTCTCCAAATCGATTGATTAGATTAAGTACCCGATGTATGTCCACTGGCAATTTCAATAAATCGATTCCGTTCCGAATCTAGTCACGTCCAAGTGACAAGCTCGAGGAGGGCTGAGTTAGGGCACAGGGGGAGGGGGGAAATGCGGAATATTCCGGTTGGTGCTTGTAATCAGAATAATGTATGTACCCGTTGGTATAATCTTGCCACTTGAGTAATACGTTAGATGAATATGGGACACCATTTTGAGGAATGCTCAAAGGAGAAAGCGATTACAGAATGTAAAGGTGCTGATGCTATGAATGAATGAATAAATTTCCTTTTATCATTGATAAATGATAAGCATCAATGCTAAAGCAAATCCAAGCCCCAATTTTTCAGCAAACAAAATTGGCCTGTTAGCTTTTATGTTTACGAAATGATGCTCAAAAAATATATTATAAAGTTTCCTCTAAACAAGTTTTCACACTCCATTATGTAAAAAATTTCAAAGAAACTAAGTACCTACATCAAGCAGAATATTTTGTAGACGTAAATATGTATAAACTTCAAGAGGTAAAAAAACACTCTATAGAAATTCAACTAGCAATTTATTATGTGCCAGACATTAAATAATTAAGCTCGAGACTTCACAACACAATATAGGCGTTAAATTTTGTGAATACTAAATAATTTCTAGATTATTCAAAAGCAACAGAAATAAATTAAGATGCATTAAGTGCTAATACAACAAATCAAAAAAATATTGGAGCCATTCAGACATGCATCTGTATGAAAAACAGACGAAAATGTGGATGCTCTGCACATCTACTTGGCGCCGAGCCCAGAGCGTGACCAAACGGATCCAGGATTTACAATCCTATTTCAATACCGTAAAGGTCACTTTCAATTGCCGAAAGTCACTGCTAGCATGCCTTACTATTCTCATGACAGTTTTTTTGGCCTTTTCTAGCCAGCTCTTATCAAGAGCGGTGCATTTCTAGAAATTGCATAGCTTTTTGTTGCTTTGTTAATTATTTTTATTTTAAATTATTTCATTGCCTCCTCGTAAAAAGGTTTGCTTTTTGGTTACGTAGTTGTGGCTAAAATCTTTTCTAAGCGATGAAAACAGTATTATTTTAAACTTCAGATTGCTGGTGCTGACAAAAGTTTATTTTAACTTTCAAGCTATTGCTTTTCTCTCGCCAGTGCAATCGTCATTATTATCGTCAATACATAATTATACTGTTTCACTGCTGGGCACGGATTTCCTCTCAGAATGAGAAGGATTAGGCTATAGTTCACCACTCTGGCCTAATGCGGTTGGCAGACTTCCTCCACGACACCCTTTTGAGAACATCTCTTAGGCACGCAGGTTTCCTCAAGATTTTTTCAGTTGCCGTTTTAGCACGTGATCATTATTATTTATTTATTAATACTGATTATTTCGAAAAGTTAGAGATGGGTAGGATTTATACTGCAGACCTTTGATTTGGCAGACCAATGAACATAGCACGAACCTATCACTAGGCTACTGTAATACAAACCATTGAATGGTTAATGAGTTAAATTTTATACATAACCGATTTACAAAATAATGAAATACATTCAACGTTGTAACATGCCTGGGAACCTTATAACAATAGTTGCTCAACATGGACTGAACTACACCTAAAACATAGGTACGCCTACTATATTTCGACAACCAAACTAAATTCAGCCAACAGAGCAGGGTTAATTAAAATAATAAGCGAAATAACGCCAAGACCTGTTATATTGCTGAAAGGTAGCTCATTCTACTCACTTAATTTACTGCGAAACTCAAATTTCTATCCTTTGACGCAATTTATTACATCATTATCATCAGGCTTTGTCTGCTTATTGTTCAACGTAAGCCTCCCATCGTGCAATTATTCCAAAGCCTGGAAATCTTCATAATCTGTCCTTAAAACACCTATAAAGGTATCTCCTTAATCTCGAGTCCGAAGATGCAATTAAACGGAGAATTAATTAATTGTAAGCAATCAAATGATCCGAGAGTAATATTAGATGTTATCGGAGCAACATCTATTTCTGGCTTTTCAGATTTCCTTATTTGCAATTTTGACGATTCATGTACACAAGCCGTTGCTTATTAAATTAATGAAAGATGTGAATATTTAATATTATTCAGTAAATATTAGAAAAGCTTCATGTTTCAGCACTAAATTATTCAATTTATAATTTTCAGCACGCGCTTAATTTAAGTTTTCGTCTAACTTATCACACAATTTATATTCAAAATCTTGTTTACCTAAACTATGGAAATATTCTTGTCTAAGAAATTACATCACATTTAATCATAACGCTGGCCAGCCTTTAAAAAATGTAAGTATTATCCTGCAACCTTAATGTTGTAGCGTCTTGATTAGATGTTGCCAAAGGATAGTGTATTCCAATCCATCTAGTATTCTACCTAAATCACTGAAAAGATTAAGAAAATTTCAAGAAAAAGTGTCAATATGAAAATAGGTAATTATCGTTCATCATTAACTTAATATATAATTTATGGTTTGGCAAATTAGGCAATATATTTTGGCCTAACCAATCAAATCAAATCCGATTCATTAGACATCAAAGGAAATTCTTAAATCGACAAAAAATTAGCGGGCTCCTCAGGTAAGCTTAGCTTATTAAAATCGACCCGTTCCGCTTGAACAGTCTGCCGGTCTCGGAGAACTTTGCTAAAAGTATTAAAATTCTTAATTAAATTAACGTCAACCTTTATTACAGGAGAGAGTATCAAAAGAATTCGAATAAGCACGAGGTGAATAAATGTTCCGATAGACTGTGTAATTATATTCAGCTCATGGTGTTCCCAACTAGTGAGTAAATTAATTTAATATCGTTACAACTAATTTCTTGATTTATTTATTTATTTATTTGGACAACCAGTAGCTGTTACATTGTTTCCTATATCTACAATATAATCACTATAATCGAATCAAAAACACAGCATTTTAAGGTGTCGCAGCATGCATCAAATTGTAACACCGGCAACATTGATGATTTTAGGTTAAAGTTTATGAGGTCGCTGTATTGTTCACTATTCATCACTACATTGCATTATCTAGGTAATTTTTCCCATAACTAGTTGCACGCTCCCAAATAGTGGTAATACTACTTTTACTACTAGACTAGTACTTTTTTTATTGAGATATCTTGACAAAAAAGGATATGGACCGCCTGATGGCAAACGCCAACCACAGCCGACAGACGGCAGAAACACCAAGGAGTATCACTCCCGCGTTATCATTTTGTAACCTTAGTTGTTAAGTGTCATATGTCCAGTAATTTCACTGGCAACGTTGCCGTTAAAACCCGAACTGGGAACCGCATCTGGTTAGACTGGGAGCCCCTAACATAGTTGGGAAAAGCTTCGAAGGAAAAAGAATATTCCATTTTATGTATTATATACACCATTAATCGCACCTACTCACCGACTGTACATTGGATGTCGACTCTGCTTCATTGCACAGGCCATGGTATTTCAAGAGCCCGGCCCCCCTGAAAATTAACCCTAGATACACACATCAAAAAAAGTTTGCGATATAATTTTTTAAATTGAACTTTATCAAGAAAAAATCTTTGTTGTGTGTTTTCTTTAAATAGAAATGTCTATAATATAATCAAATAGAAATAAATAAATTATAATATAATCTACCGTAACAAAAAAGATTTCGATTTTTCAAATTTGACATGGATGCAATTTCTATTATCTGACATTTTTTATAAATAATTTATTTCATATAAAGTATGAGAGTCGTGCAGCCATTGATGTTGCATATTATATTAATATGCATTAAAATGACTTAAAATTACATTGTGCCCTTCAGTTGCCTAGCGGTCTGAGATTGTCATGCTCACTAAAATGTCCTGCTGATGGTGGCGTTGTGTGTCGGGTCGTTTTATTCCCTACAACATGGTTGAGTCAAACGACACCGATACACACGTCATACTCGTGAACGGGTGCCGTCTGTCGGGGCTGGTCAGCTCTTACTGTCAATGGCAATCTCTTTAATTATTATTTTTCCTTTTCTGTTTAGTAGACTGTATTAATTTAATTAATTTAATAGTACACATCAAACTGCATTGCTCTCATGTAAGTCTGACAATAATGTTTTTTAATATATCAGATATTACTGAAATCGTTACTGTAATTTAATATATATATTTTTCTTATTATTTAATACTTTAACTCAATAAAATGTAAATGTGAGTACTTTGTAGGCTAAATATACATACTTAGCTTTGAACAGTCTGGTGGCTTTAAGTCTTTTTTTATGTGACCTACGCAAATGTTCCTCTGATCTGGTATCGTCATGCGACGGGTTGTTGAGCTCCCTAAATTATGGTTGAGCTACACACAATGACTGATACATGCGTACCGTCAGTTGGGACTGGTCTACTCAAAGCCGCTATGGCTCTTTCTTCAAAAGGTCATTTCAGACTTTGCCCTACATTGTAAGACACATATTTTGTTACTATACATTGTCTGGACATTAAAAGAGACTATGATTCTCCGAGTTTGTTTCGGCGTTTCTTCTCAGAGGTCGTCAGCTAGGAAATGCCAGAGCCATCTAGCTTAAAAAAATATGTAAAATATTGACTTATAAAAGTGTCTTTAAAAGATCTATTTACAGAAATAAATATCATTTAATCAAAGTGATTTCAAACTTTTTTTGATGTGTGTACGAATGCTACTAAACTCTTTGCAGCGTCATCTATATCTATCGTTATATGTATATCTATTTATAATCCTTCAACAATGTTGTAAACATTTCATAATTCAATACAGTACATACACCTATATGTATAAAAAATACTAGCTAATCGATCCAGCAAGTGGAGTAGTAATGCTCAATAACATACGACGGCCCGGCTGTCCGAGCTAGATAAAATTGGCTGAGCATTCGTCAGCCGCTGTCATGTACCACTGCCATTCTCGATAGTTCCAATACTATGTCAGAGTTTTTTTTCCATTTCATGCTCTCTTTATACAGAAAGATTTTAGCTTTATTTTATTTATACTACGTTTCTTATACAACGTGTTACAAAATACCCCGTAAAAAAATATAATTAATTATCAAAGCCAAAAATTTTGTCAGCTGTTATATCAGGGAACCAGATTATTTAACAGAAAGGCCTACGTACCTATTTTACCTAATAATTGTCTACTTTAATAGTTTTTTTATTTTTCATTCATAAATGTTGTTGCTTTCCTTTTTTTGGAGTATGTTATACAGCGTTACTACGGTTCTTAAATATTGTGAATGGACTCGTTATAAGGCCCCATTTAACCTCCTCTCGGCTTTACGGGTAGTTTTGTTACATCCTGTATAATGTCATTGATTATAAATTAATGATACACAATATACAAACGCAGATCAATATTTACCCCAAGTACAGTCAGCAACGAAAGTCGCTGAACACAGCTAAATTTTTTTACTGTCACAGCTCCAGAACTTGGCAACAGGTCTTTTCTACTAAGGTAACCTAAATATTTAATGGTCATCTATGCAATTATTTCGCATAACCTTCGTAGGTCAGTAACTTCATACTTGTTAAAAATCATATTGAAGATTGCAACATGTTCAGCGACTTTCGTTGCTGACTGTACATATTACCGCCAGATTTTGTCGCTCTGCCAAACCACGTTCAACAAACAATAGCTAATAGTATCCCATAGAATAAAATAATTAACCAAGTATAGACAGTCACAGTAATTATACAATTCTGATCACGTCAGTTTCTACCTAACATCCTCAGAGATGCAATCAAACGCATTACAGGATGTGTGTGCGATGAATTCTTAAATTGATAGACTTTATAATGAGTAATTTGAGTCAGTTATTGAATCAGGATTGACTCAAAAAGTTATCAATAAAAAATTAATATTATTTTAAAATGATTATTATATAAACAATATTTTTATTTTTATTATTGTTATTTTAACATTTTATAATTATTAATTTTATTTTATTATTTTAAAAATTGTCTTAAAAAGTTCATTACCTGATGGATAATCAGCATTATCTTTTTCAGAAATAACTATGGACATGTCGGAAATAAATGAATTATTATAATATTATGTCCTTTATTCATTTATTGTAAGTATGTATACATTTTATTGATATTTTTAAATATTTAACAAATAATATAAAAAGACCGTAATACTTTTAAAAATATAAAAAATAGTAGGCCACCGATATCGGGAACAGTATCCAAACTACCGGTGGTCAGGGCCCCAGCGAGAAGAACCTCCAGACGATGCGCGCCGTGTCCAGGAGAACCGCTTTCTGCATCAAACCCTTGACCCAGCCACCTAACGAAAGCCTCCTTAGATATTATTATTATAACCAAAATCGGTACTTAGTTGTTATCTAATACGAGTACCATATCGTTGTTTCATTTGAAGTGTCATTAGTCAACACACCGACTTATTGGTGGGTTTCTTCAAAAAGGTCAGGTGCGTAGTACTCGCAACCGGCGTGTCATCATCAACATCATCAACCCATATACAGTCCCACTGCTGGGCACGGGTCTCCTCTCATATTGAGAGGGATTAGGCTATAGTCCACCACGCTGGCCTAGTGCGGATTGGCAGACTTCACACACCGTCGAGAAAAATCTCTAAGGTATGCAGGTTTCCTCACGATGTTTTCCTTCACCGTTTAAGCGAGTGATAATTAATTATTAATACGCACATGAATTCGAAAAGTCAGAGGTGCGTGCCTTGGGTTCGAACTCGAGACCTTCGACTTGGCAGTCCAATGGTCATACCGCTAGGCTATCTAGGCGTGTGTATGACAAGATTTATGAACGCGAACGAAGCCAAAGAAGTGTGCAAGAATCGTAGTAAGTTGCGTTCTTTAGTTTCTGCCTATCCACATGAGAAAAAGGCGTGAGTGTATGTAGTTAATACAGGTTAATTAAGACATTTTGGTTTTCTACCTCTTATATTTTTGTTCTATACTTAACTGTCTCATTAACCTAGTGATCCTAAGCGCGACTGCTACGCTAGAGGTCCTGGATTCGATTCCCAGGTCGAGCAAAATATTATGGTTTTTTTTTTCTATGAAATCCTCAGTAGGAGTTCGGAGTTGAGATATGCCCCCGTCCTCTATTACATGGGACTTAAACATACCGGCGAATTGTGGATGTATATTAGTACACCTCTGCCTAACCCTTCGGGTAATACAGGCCTGGTGGTATGTTATTAAATACTGTAATGGTATAGAAATAAATAGTGAGTTCTAGATTCTCAGAAGTCACTGCGGTAACTATTATTACAGTCAAACGGGGTGAATAGGGACGCAGGGGTGAAACGAAACAAAACTTTGAGAGGGATTTTTAGCTTTAATTATTATAGTTTGTTGGAAAAAGGAACTCTAATATTGTTCCTAAATAATAAAAAACCATTAGAAGACCTTGTTGGCATCGAACTATAATAATTAAAGCTAAAAATCCCTTTCAAAGTTTTGTCTCAATTCACCCCTGCATTCCTATTCACCCCGTTTGATACTGTTTGTTGGCTAAAGCCCAACTTTTTCTGAATTTACACGTGGCATATTTCGCGAAAATTCTAATTGTACCATACTTATTCAATCAGACCGCAGACGGTATAATATTATTAGGTACTATGTATAATTTACATGCAACGTGCAAATAGTTTGACACGTTTGGCACAGCAGCTGAGCAATCGGCTTCTGAAACACGGGTTGTGGGTTCGATCCCCGCACGGAACAAATATTGTATGACCTACAGGTAATTGTTCCGGATCTGGGTGTTTGTGTGTTTGTAAACGTACCCACGATACAGGAGAAAATTCTAGTGTGGGGCAACGTTTACTTTAATATTTGAATATAATATAGTTTAAGACTTTTCAAAAGTGTGACCTCAGCCTAGCTAGCAAAAATCCCGAGCAATTTCACTCAAGTGATAATTTTAGCTCGCCAATACAGCACTTAGGCACAATTTAGCTTCAATACAGACTCGCTTACGTATAAGCCGAGGTCGTACCGGTAACAATGGCGGAGTGACTAACGCGGGCCATTACGCTTTCATCGTGAGGTATCGCTTACCCCTCCTATCGGCGCTCTGGAAATCACGATATTTTCACACCACCTACCACGAGTTCGGGAAATAAGTTTTATTTTTAGTGAATGTGAGAAAAGAATTATTGATTGAGAATACTTAAGTGATTTTTCAATATCTGTTTCCCGCGGATTGTCATTTTTTTAAACATATTGTATTGTCAATGCATATTTTATCGATATCTCTTCAATGGTTTATTTAATTATTTTAGAAAACCAACAGCTATAAATTGGAGTAAAAAAAGAAACATTCAGTGTCATAAAGCCAAAGTTAAGTAAATCCATCTAAGTATTAATATTCAATGTTCGTTCAAAAATTCCGATAAGCTATAGTAACACTTTTGTATAAGATATTTTTTAGATGCGATTTAAATAGTGTGGTGGGCAACTGTTTAATTGATTTATATATATTATTTTAAATCATTGGTGCCAGACAGAAAATACTATTATGCATCAATGTTATTTATCAAAATATAAAAATAATATAAAAAAAGTTAAACTAACAAGAACATCGTGCGATGTAATAATAAATAAACTATGGAGTATGATTAAATGTTAAGATAGAATTGAACTGAAAATACTACAACAAAAAAAAGTAAATTATATGTAAAAAGATCAGTAAAGGAATGATCTTATATAGGTATGATGTTATATATGGTTAATGATGCAATCAGCGAAAGTCCTAAGACATGAGCGTAGTAGAATTGATTTGCAGCTGAAACCATCTCAACAATCTCTTTCATCTCAACGAAATGAGTTCGTGCATTTTTTATTGATTTATTTCATAACCAAAAGAAATGCATTTAAAATATTCTTCAAAATCTTTTATTGGATTTAAACAGAAGAATTTAGATTGATTAGTAATTCTAAATGAGAAGAATAGGGTATTGACCGATTTATAAATCAGTTACGTATCGAATGCAATACCAGTATTTATTATTCTATTTCGTTTTCACTCACACTTTCTTGCTCTTAGCATTAAAATAGTGTGAGTTGTATCACTCGTACACACACTTCGTATTTACGTATGTACACGAGATGTTGCATGAAGTAGAAATTTTACATTTCTGTTGTCTCTACATTTAATAGGAATTTGATTAAATTATCCTTTTGGGTGTTTTTTATAAACAGTTTTACAAGTTAATGTTTTAATTTTTTTTAAGCTAAATGGCTCCAACATTTTCTAACTGACGACCTCTTAGAAGCATCTCCGAAACAAACTCAGATTCATGGTCTCTTTTAAAATCCAGACAAAGTAATACTTCCAAATATGTGTGTGTTACAATACAGGGTGATAATAGTATGTAGCCCCTAACTATGGTTGTGATAAGATGATAAACGTATTATCGTTGTTAAAGGCCTAATCTATCTCTGTACCAATTTACATGAAAATCGGTTCAGCGGTTTAGGCTTGAAAGCGTAACAGACCGAGTTACTTTCACATTTATAATATCACTAGCTTCTGCCCGCGACTTCGTCCGCGTGGAAAAGTTACTTTTATTTATCGTTGTATTTCTGCTAATTAACTGAAAATCGTTATAAATTGCAGCCTATATGTTATTCTGGTGTATAAATAATAACACTGTAAAGTTTCATCAAAATCCGTTCAGTAGTTTTAGCGTGAAAGAGTAACAAACATACACACTCACAAACTTTCGCCTTTACAATATTAGTGTGATTAGTACGGTGTAGGGATTTCACAAACAGTACCTTCTTAACCAATGTAATACGATCTACGAGAATCGAATGACTTTTTTTCGAGTTTCTTACACGTAGTAAGACCGTAGACGCAAGAAAATTGCCGCGATATTTCTTCTTAATTACAGCACTGAGGACTATTTTGATAGAATCAGGCCTTTGCCAATTATCGCGTCTTTTAGTAATGGCGCTTGTTTAACGATGGGACAAGAATGGTAATATTTTGGTAGGTATTAATAGTTTCGATTGATAGGTTCTGGGGTGGTCTATTATGAGGACCTAGTGGCCCCCTCCATGTGCTGATGGTGGCCACTAAGAATCTGGTGTGAGTAAGAATCCCACACTCCCCGGTCTAACCCCCGTAGACCGGTAGCCTTTTGAAGGTTTCCCCCCGTAAACAAAAAAAAGGTATTGATAGTTCATTGACTATATTTCGTCTTATCTGTTAGAATACGTTATTTGAAACGAACATCTAATTCTATACCACGTATGTCGTCTAGTGGTTCGAGTATCGGACTGCTGATCACGGTCGTGGGTTCGATTCCCACAGGGCATAAATATTTATGTTATCAAACAAAACAACATGTTGTTGTTGTTTTGTTTTAAATGAATTTATACAGATAAATTAAATTGGAGCTGCCCCACCGAGGAATTATTTCCGCCAGAAAGTCGAACTGAAATAACACTGCTTTGAGCTGTGTTGTGTTCCTTACGGTGAGCAAGGTTGCCAGTGCTCCGCGAGGAAACGTTGTGTTGGCAGTGGGGGGACTTTGACCCTTGTACTGCCAACCCGACTATTCCTGCCATTTTACATTAGGCAACGCACAGCTGCTAAGTACCCCTAGGTTCCAGTAACCAGATGCGGCTTAATATCAATATTTTACAAGAAGCGACTGCAATCAGACCTCCGCAACCCAATTTCTGGGTAATACCTATATCCTGAGGATAGACTGGTTATCAGGCTTTTTAGGCTTCTGTCTACCACTAACGATACTCATAAGTGTTCGTAGGACAACTGGGATCGACTTACGTGCTGTCCGAGGCACATAAGGATCTCGATATGCTAAGAATGGTCACCCATCCACAGATTGACCGCGACTAGCGCAGCTTAACCTTCCATATCGTTAGATCAGTTGTTATTACTTAGCTACGAGCCCCTCACATAAACTCTTTGAATCACTGTTGATTTATTGTAACAATTATGTTGTTTTAAGCAATTAGCAATTACATGAAGCGTTGAGTTACATTTCAACACGGGATCCGCATGTTTGTTTTTTGTTTTTCCACAAAACTAATCACTTCCTTGTTTGTGTAAATTGCGATCAAGAAGTGCGTATGGGTATCAACTTTTTCATACTATTTATACTTGCTGAAATATTGTAATGTAAAAAAAACCGGCCAAGTGCGAGTCGGACTCGCTCACCGAAGGTTCCGTACAAACCTGTAGTTATTGCTGTTTCTTTCGATTGCGTTGACATAGAAGTTTGATTTTGTTACAGCTTAAAGGTATTATAGACCTTAGTATTTGATATGAATTTCAATTGAATACCTCTACGTGTTTATGAGGAAAGGGGTAGTAACTCTAAAATTATTAAAAATATTTTTATTATATGATGTAACTAAAAATTTACGGTTTTCGCAATTTTACCATTATCTGTGCTATAAGACGTTGCTTCGTACCAAATTTCAAGATTCCTTCTTGAAGTCATCATGAGTCCCTTCCCCGTTTCCCTTGCGAGTTTCGAAAATTTGCGGAAATTTGCGGCATAAACGGCTGTATCTTTTGATTGCGTTGGTTTAGAGCTCCAAGGGAAAGTAGACCTGAGTATTTGATATAAATTTTAGCTTGATACCTCCACGCGTTCCTGAGAAAAAGGGTTTTGACAGACGGACGAACGGACGGACGGACAACAAAGTGATCCTATAAGGGTTCCGTTTTTTTCCTTTTGAGGTACGGAACTCTAAAAAAGTAGATACTTTTTATTAAAGTGTCTTTATAATGGATCATCTGCCTCATTAGTCCAGTGGTCGTAAGTGCGATTGCTACGCTAGAGGTGCATTCCCAGGTCAGACTCGAAATAATTTAAATCTATGAATCACACAAAGATTTGTCTCGGGTAGGAATCGGATCCCAGCGCAAAGAGGCACTACGCCTAACGTGCAGTCAATTAAATAAATTAAAAATAATGTGCATGTAAATAAGTTGACACCCAACCGTCATGCTTTATTTAATTAGTCAACAAAATTAATATGCGTACACAGTTCTAGTCTGTTCATTGAGCGATAACAACAAATCAGTAAGTACTAAGGTAATTCAATTACAAATTAATGTATGGCCATCAGAACATCGCGTGACCAATCACACTGCGATGTAAGCTAAAAAAGTAATCAGAAATCGTGACAAACGCCGCGCAGACACGTCAAGAAACATATACTTAGTTCCAAAACATTGAAAAAAGTACATAGTAGGTAAAAATTCCGGAAAGCTAGACATGTACGCGAAAGTGAATATCATGATACACCTCAATGATCACCACTCACTTTTGTTATTGATATATGATCGTAATTTGACATTGTTTAGTATATACATAGTCAACGTATTTTTTTTGTGGTCGGGTACAGTCGACAAAAGATTATGGTATACAAGCAGCAATTGACATCTGCGTCTTTGACGTAGTTAGTTCTTGTTTTTAAAACATAGCTCCCGGTCTAGGGATCAAAACTTGTATGGAGGAGGACTTTACAGAAATGTAATTAATGGAGACAAAGTACACCCAGACACGGAACAAATATCTGTAGATCACAGTAACATTTGTCTCGGGTGGGAATCGAATCCGCAGCACACGACGCAACGGTAGTGGCGCGGTGACCATCTCTACGCCAAACGTGCAGTCATAAATAATTACCCGCCATAGGGTTGGTTTATTTTGGTAGTTAGCAACATTTGCATTTTGACTAGTGATATTGATAATAGATTAATCGATTCTTGATAATCGATCAAAACAGTTAAAATTATCTTAATTATCTTACAGGTATACATATCTCACTCAAATAATAAATAATCATGAATGAATGAAGCTAAAGATTTATTTACCTTTGCTTCCTGTCATCTCAATGCTGTGGTGATGTTGATAATCGATTAATCGATAATTGATAATCGATTATCAACATCACTAGTTTTGACATATATTGCGTGATACATTAATACACAATCTTTGTCAAAACACAGTTTTTGTCGACTGCTTTTGTCTTTACTCTTGGCTATAAATATAACAAACTAAATAACCAAGCTGACCTCTGATAGTACGGAAAGTCTATACAATTGAAGGTCAGCTTATTCTAGAATTATATGTGTTTAAACACGCCCTTTTAAAGAAAATTGATCGAAACAATGAGGACTAATTAGGTATTTTTTTCGCGTTTTTCTTTTTAAAAAAATATGTTTCCCATTTGCTTTCCTCAGCTCACTACAGTTTAAATTATCGTGTGAATGATGTGTATAGTTTTAATTGGACTTCCGGTTGAATACTATGATGTTTGATTGAATATTGTGTAAAACTTAATCTGTTGTCTGTTACTGTACCTATTATATAAAAATAAAATAAAATAAAATAAAAATTAAATATCTATATCTTAATATGAAGTGAGTTCGTAATAAAATCAATAATATTGCCTAACTGAAGTGTCTATCTTTCATTTATAATGATTATTTTGATAGTTTTAAAGGGGCTAATGGCTAAGTGATAACAACGCTGGTCTAAGGATCTGTAAGGCTAAATTGACCGTGACACGGCCAGTCTACGGATGGGTGACCATTTCAAACAAATCGAGTGCTACAAGCACGGAACTATTTCCGTGTACCCAAGTGTATACAAGGCTATCCTTGTATCATTTCCAAGTAAAAGTTGAAGTTTCTCTGGTAAAGTTGAAGTTCAATTTAAGTTACATTCAGTGTTTTTGCTGAATATTTTCCTGGATAGAAGGTGGAGTAGGGTCACCATGATCGGGTACATATTGTAGAACTTTTATGAAACTGAAAATCCGTGTAAACTACTGAATTTGGTCTACACGATCAACGCTTAAAACTTTGTGAAATCCTTCAATCACCGTTTAGCCTCGATCCCTAATCATGAGGTGATCCTGTGGCCAGGTTGGGCTAGCTTTATTTCAGACAAATAAAAATAACATTAAGTTATGTATAATTGAATATAGTTTAGATTATATGTATATGTATAAATTAATATAATATTTTTATTCATTAATGTCCTCAACACACGCTATTTTACAAAAATAAAATTCACCGCCTCGGTATTGCCTTTCGCCTTGGTCCTGTGCTAATATCAAACATTCCCATCAACATATGTCCACAAAAAATATGCAACGCGTGGACACCCTCGCCAAGTCTCGCCAACAACTTTATAGGCCACTGATACACTCCTTCCTATTGAAGTATTATCGGCACAAAAACTTAGGACAACTTTTTAATTAGTCTCTAACTTAATTAAAACAAGGCACCTGGTATTAAATTTTCAATTTCAGTTGCAAAACAGTAGTTTTTAACACAATGAGCACAAACATTCTCTATATTTAAGTTACAAAATATGCAATTGATAAATATACTTGACAAGAATTACTAAATTACTAACTTGTGTAATTATTCCAAAATAATCGCTTAAAATAATACCCCAGTTAAATGACATCTCACATGATATAAAAACAGGGTTTTTTAACTAACTAGGTATATCACGCAAGTTGTCAACAAGTTGCCATTACCAAAAAAAGCTGAGTGTTTATTTAATAAAAATAGGCGCCAAGAAATTGTGACAGGTGCATGAAAACACTCCGAAACAAAAGCTATTTTGCACACGCACTTCAATCGAGAGTTCTCGTGAAACAATTAAAGGTCGATGTCAAAAGCCTTTTGTGCACACCCGAGCTTTTGTTATAGCTTCTATTTTGGTTTGTGAACTTTAAAAAGAATACAAATATACACTGTTATTTGAATTCGTTATTTAATTAATAAACCAATTGTTTTGGAAACCAACATTGTAATTAAAATCAACTCAAAATATATTTTGAAAACCGAGGATTTATCGCACAATAAAAAATAAAGATGCAGCCTATTATATGACATTTCTCATATATCGCACTTGCCTCGCCTTGGCTATAGTCAGGGCTTTAAGCGGTGTTAAGCTGGATTCATATTTGTCTGACGTGTCGTGTTGTGATGCGTCAGAATGGTATGGGTTTCATACATTTGATGCGACACAACAGATGGCGTCAGACAGATAAATCTTAGCATACTAAATGTATGAAACCAATACCGTTCTGACGGATGGTGTATGAGCGCTAAACTCGTGATACTCATAGACAATAGAGTCATTGTCATTGCTGAATCAAAATATATACAAATATGTAATTAATACCCACATTATTATTATCACTTAGGTATTGTACAACTTAGAAGAAAACACTATGAATATTATTATAAAGATTTTTGAATAGTTATAATAACATGATGTTTTAGACGGTGTAATTAAATTAAACGTCCTTATTTCATGTAATAAATGTTAATTTATGAAAATATTTTGAGATTGTAATGTCACATATTTTGTAATTTTTAATATTTGCATGTCTACGACCAGTTTTTGGAGGTCGTAACATCAATATTTTTGTGGTGTAATATGTATTGATTTTAGAGGAATTTCTCAATAATCATTAAAAAAATAAATAAATATTTTTACACAGCACCATCTATTCCCAAACTAAGCAGAGCTTGAACTAAGGGTACTAGACAATGGATATAATACTTACACACTGTTTATTTTTTTTAAACATACAAAATACATAAGAAACACTCAAATCCACACCCAAACACAAACACTTATACTTTCATCACATACATTTTTTGTGTCCTGTGGTAATCGAACTAACAACCTCGTGATCTTCAGTCCAACATTTCAACCACTAGACTACAGACGCCGTTAATATAAATCAATAAGGTCATTTTAGCCCTTCTGGCGTATAAAAAGTAGCTAAATTAGACTAGCTACTATATTGATTTGTTGAAAAACTGATTTTGATTTTGTTAATCACTATTCACCCATAATATCAAGCACATAAGATCGAAAAGTTGTAAACCACCTACGTACTTCCGCGTACTGTACCAAACACCAAAATGTATGAAGAATTGTATGTCGTATAACAAAATACATAAAAGCCTGTTTTGTATTTCATAATAGGTACATGAACGAGTACTTCAATAGAGAGGTCTTTTAATCGATTACACCCGATCCCCGTAACCCTATTGTGGCGTTCCACCGGGGCTTACGAAAGAAAAGTGCTTAATCTGCACTTTGTCGCCTTCCATTGTGAAGAAGGCACTCACTTGGCTATGTATGAGTAAATCGGTAGGGCTGCCACAATTTGAGAGTGGATATTCAAAAGCCATAATTTTTTTTATTACATTAATTTAACCTTACTGCAGCCAGCATAAAAAGAAATAAAACATAATACTACTATTTATATATATATTCCGTGATACTCAATTATGATCATTTTTAATTTCAAAAAAATTTCAGCGTTTTTGCCTGTGGATTTTGAAAAAATTGATAGAAATTGCATTGACTTTAACTAGGTACAGACAAAATCGATACCAATACAAAATAAAAATACTAGTCTACAAAATAATGATTTAAATTTGCATAAAATATCTAAGTAATCGATGTTGACGAATATAATTTGATACTTTTATGTCCGACACAAATTACGACAATGCAGGTGGCAACCCTAATGGACGGTAGTCCGCTATCTATGTAGGTAATGGAAATGGAGTTTTTATCACCTGTGTACATACATACATATGTCTATTAAGATATAAGGCACATTATGTATACGTAAACTGTATTGCCATGTAGTAGATTAAGATTTAGAAAAAATCTGGGTTACCTGCTAACAGCAACCTGCACCACAACCTGCAATCGTTTTCCGATTGAGAGAGAGGGATGTCGCTCTATAAATTAAATAACGCCATCCCTTACTCACAAGGTTGTGCGTAAGGGATGGCGCGATCATTTTTAGGTAAAAATGATCGCGTTAACACGTTGGTCTATGGTCTCTGTTAGCAGTTACGAATAAAAAGCTCAATTTAAACTAAGTGTACAAGAAAGTTTTAATTGAACTTAAGCTTACGTTAGCACTTTTGCTACAAGATTATTGTTTGCCACAAACTTCAAAAATTAAACGTTTCTTTATTTAAAATTACCCAACTTGCTGGTGGTAGGATCTAATGATGTGCTTGCTAACCTCATTTGTAAGACCACTGAACAATTTAACTGTGTTCAGTGTGTGTACAAGCTTATAGTCTTATGTTGATTTGTTGTAAAACTGATTTTGACTTTAACAAAGTGGACCACATGAAACTATGTATCTACCATCTGCCTACGTAGGATTCTAGAGTAGGTACTTTGGCCATATAGCAAGAAAAACAGGTGACTATCCAGAAAAACAAAGTAGAAGGAAGAAGACAACGAGGCCGCAGTCCCACAAGAGGGACAGACCAGTAACCCGATTCACGTAATTAAAACCGTAGCGATGTCGCAGCGACTTAATAGTTGAAACAGTTTTCCTATTCACATCCATGATCAAATCGTTTTCAAATCGTTGAACTGTGTGATACAGTTCAGTATTAATTAGTATCAGTACAGTTATTTTTCAATAGGACGACTTCTAAATCACTCCGATTGACGGATGTGAATAGGAAAACTGTTTGAACGATTAAGTCGCTGCGACATCGCTACGGTTTTCATTACGTGAATCGGTCTACAGATCCATAGCTCACTCCGTCACCGTTCACGATGCCGTCCAGGCAGCGGATGACAGAAACAGGTGGCGAAAAATCATCCGCAATAAAGTCATTCTTAGGAAAGGTTCAAGGCTCAGCATTGAGGAATAAGATGTGGACCACTTTTCACCCTTATTATTAAGAACATTAGATCAAATACTTACTTGAATTGCGTGATCCATCTTATACCCTGTTCCATCAAGCACGACAGGGGTTGTACGCATTATTCAACAGTAAACGTTCTTACAATCATGTCCAAACACTGGTACATACCTGAAAACAAAAAAAAGGAATATAATAAACCACACACACACACCATCATGCCTGTATTCCCCGAAGGGTTAGGCAGAGGTGTACTAATGTACACCCACATTTCGCCGGTATGTTTTAGGTCCCATGTAATAGGGGGCGAGCCTATTGCCATTAAGCGGGCACAAATCCAGACTCCGAGCTGCTACTGAGAATTTCATAGAAAAACCCAATAACACTGCTCGACCTGGGGATCGAACCCAGGACCTCTAGTGTAGCAGTCGTGCTTAGGACCACTAGACTAATGAGGCTAATAAACCACGTATCAAATATACTGATTGAGCCACAAAATTACTGATTGAGCAGCAAAATACAGATATCGGCTAGGTTAGAACTGTGACCACACATCGAGAACCAAATCTGGATGTTTTGAGACCAAAGGAATAACTAGTGGCTAAGATAGTGTATATTATAACAATATTTGAGGTGACTATTTTGCTGTGCAATAAGTATTTTTGCTTAGGATTGGGTATTATATTTTATACAAAACGACATTTTTTTATTTACAGTTAAATACTAGTCAAAAAATATATAAGTATTCGTAAATATAAAACGATTAGACAATATCGCGTAACGATTATCACCGATATTTTCTTAAACAAGCATACGGGGTACCTGATTGTAATCCGCAGCCGCAACCTATACAATTACTTAGCGGCCAAGTCAATCTATTTATTTAATAAATAAAAGATTTTTAATATTTATTTATCAATTCTTCATGTACAGAGGCCAGCACATCAAGCTACCACAATCTGTCAAAATTCTTTAATAGATTTTCACTTTAACACAACGTAATAAGGTTCATATTCAATTGGGAAAATTTGACAGATTTGGATAGGTTGACCTGCTTGGCGTCTGTACAAAAGTGTACAAAGGCGGTCTTAATGCCTTAGACATTCTTTACCAGACAACCTTTAGGTGGTGCAGAGACGATCACGGTAGATGCACTAGAAAGGTGGAAGTGAGAGATATAAAACGAGTATTATTGCGAGTAATATTGATATAGTCACTATAAGATATTGTTAGGTCAGCCAATTAGAATAGAATATAATATTTCTTTATTTTGAAAAAAAAAAAAAAAAAAAAACATTATATAATTACGTAATAACTTAAGACAGAAGGACCCTTAGTAGGGATTGAATAAATTACCGATTTGGTATTACATGGATCTCACGTTATAAGAACTGAGTTGCAAGACTTGTTTTATTTTACAATTTATGTTTTTGATGGCGTATTTTTTAATACGGCAAGACAAACTCAGCAGATGAGCAGAGCTACCTTAAAAATCTCGTCCATACTAGCTACCAATAAAAGATAAGTAGTTATTTAGAAACACGTGTTACTTCACAAAACCCACCCATTTGAATCAACATTAATTCTAAATCGATTTTATTCTAATGTAGGTCATCAAAAGCTGTTCTATTCTTTAGCGGGTCAATAAAAACTGCTATAGTAATATTTGTGTCGCCTACACATTATTTTTTGCTTGAATAATGGATGTCCGATGTAAGAAATAAAGTTAGAATCGATCAATATAATTATTATCTGCAAAATCAAGGTCAGGAAGAACCATAAAAATCTGCACAGTAATTATTCTTAATTTGAATAACAAACATATCATAACGCGTTTCCTGCTGAATGTAAGGCGGAGGTCTCTGACTAAAAAAACACACAATAGACTGACTACGGTCGCAGTGATAAATAAAAAAAAATTATACAAAAGCCAACAGACTAATAGAGTACACCTTCAACCGCCTGCTATCTGTTTCTTTTCTAGACTGCTGTCCATCCAATGGATGTCTGTAAGAATCTGTGGAATTACTTCCACTATGCTCTACCTCTCTCGTGTTTGCCAATTGTTCCTTTTTGTTAATTATAACTTCATATTTTAGTGATTTTCCGCTTATTCATCAATCATATGGGGCTTTTAGTTAACTAGTACTATAGAGTATGCTCTTTGACGTCCACTGCCGTAAAGCCGCGCGTACATTATGCAAGTGGCAATAGCACGCAAGCTATAGTTCACACGTAGCTTACGTAATTAAAGCCTTCATCTCATTGGACTTGCATGCTATAATCATCCGGCCTTTTCCCAACTGTGTGAATATCAGTATTTTACACAAAGCGACTGCCATCAGGCCTCCGTATACCAATCTCTAGGCAATACCGATATCCTGAGGATTATACTGGTTGTCAGGCTTCTGACTACCACTTACAATTGCCATAAGTGTTCGTGTGTTAAAACAAAACAAACAGACACAGAGTTACTTTCGCATTTATAATATTAATATGGATATTGTTACTCTCCGCATCGCGACTCAATTAGCAAGGCTATCCGTATCTTGTTGCAACATCGTAGGTATGGAATAAAAACTGAAACTATGCTGTGTTAATCTGTCACTCGAATTACACGCACGCATGCGCCAAAGAAAGATAACAACTTGTTAGCTTTTTGTCGAGTGAGTGATAAACTTTCGTAATAGTCAGTCGCATTGATGAACATTTCAAAATACGTGTGCAGCATAATTAGGTTAATGAAAAACTAGTCAAAACAAGACCTCTAAACCGGAAATAATAATAATAAATAAATATTCTTGGACAATTTTACACAGCACCATCTAATCTCAAACTAAGCAAAGCTTGTACTATGGGTACTAGACAATGGAATATAATACTTATATACTTATAATACATAAGAAACACCACCACAAACATTTATGTTCATCACATAAAGTGTTCTGTGGGAATCGAACCGAGGACCTAGTGACCAGCACGACACACCACTAGACCACAGACTTCGACCAAATACGTAACAAGTTTAAGATATTTTCTATGGCTATCGTCTAATTTTACTTTGACAAAGAGTGACACAATCACAAGCATACAAGAAGCTCTTATTTTTACTCCACTGCGCGACGTAAAATAGGATAATGTGTCTATTACTCTTTGCTGCTAAATGATCTTTAATGAGTCAAGCTAATACATAATCATCTGACAAAGTCGAGAACCTTATCTTAAAAAAAACACTGACTAAGTACATATCTACTTAACTTTTATTGTAACACCCACACGACAAGCCATAAATCACACAATTCTTAATAAAATGAAGCCATTATATGATAAGATTTCCATAATAATATGGTGCAGGAAATATAAATTGGATCAGTGATATACCATCCTCCTACTACTTAAAAATCAGACTGTGAGAAATTGAGAATTACCTTATTCGTTTTTAAGCTAGGCCGATAACCTCTACCGTTAGTCCACAATTTTAGTCGTAAAATCATTTTCAACAGAAGGTCGAATCGAAGTTATTATATTTTATGAGTACCTCCTTGAAAATATTAATGAAACACGAAGACAATCCTATCATTCGATATTTATCGCCCGACTTCCAGCGATCATATTTCACCCCCGAGACAAATACCAATGTTTGCCCGTGTCTCTGCATCGCTACCCTTAAAGAGATTAACCGATTTTAATGCAGTTGTTGTTTCAAAACTGGTTTAATCGAAATAGCTCCGTCTGATTGATGTGGGTGTAGATGGTTTCAAAATACTTTAATATTTTTTTGTGACCCATAAAACCTTGTCATAAATATCTTGATATAATGCCTTAGGATATCAGAAAGGCAAAAAATTGGGTTGTGTAAATCTGATCACAGTCGCCTCGCGTAAAATACGAATATTCACGCATCTGGTTAGACTGGTAGACGACCCCAACATATTTGGAAAAAGACTATGTTTTTTCAGTAGAATATCGGCCACCATTTCTCGCTTTAGATTTTCAGATTTAACCATTTGTCGTCACGCCAGCAAGGTAACGCCATGACCACACATACTATAATTTCTCTCATACTCATAAAATAAGTCATACATATACAGGTCGTAAACTTGTCATAAAAAAGTAATTGGTCTAAAAAGACAGTAATGAAATATAAATGGCACCGTAATAGAAATTACGGTGGCACTTACATTTCATTACTGTCTTTTATTTTATTAGGTATATTAATATATAGAAACTATAAGGAACTAGAGGTAAGCTTTTATTTTTCCCCAAATAGGAACGTTAAGTTTTATTAGAGTTGTGCTAAAAATAAAGTTTGAAATTTTGTCTTTCTGTCTTTCGGCAGAACGGTGTCGACACTGCGACCAAATATAATAAAGTAACAATTACGTGAGTTAGCCGAGGCAAAACTCGTTAAGGCAATGTGTATGCTATGCTGGAGTCTAGCAGTTTGCCTATAATTTTATTTAATTATTATTTCAACAAAACTTTCAGCAGATTAAATACGGGAATTTAAAGTTGGCTGTCTCGTTAGCCTAGTGGGCGTGAACGCGACAACTTTCCTTGAGGTCCGAGTCCCAGGTCCAGCAGTGTTATTAGATTTTTCTATGAAATTCTCAGTAGCAGCTCGGAGCTTCAATTTGTGCCCGGTTAATTAGGCTCGCCCTCTATTACATGGGATTGGAACATAGCCCTTCGGGGAATACAGGCGTGATGGTTTCTAACGTTAATGTTATGCAATTTCAAGTTTCACTTAAAAAAATATAACTTATTGCACCTGTCATCATTTTGGACTTAGATTTGTCCCTTGCAGTAAACATTTTATATGTTTACTCCTCCAAAAAAAGCGTACCTAATAGGCGTTTTCTTCCTTCTATCATACATAATTATATATGGTATACTTATGGGGTGACCTACCAACTGTTGTCTATGTAGTTAGCCTCGGTTACACCGCTTATCTCGGATCTCGGCCGACCTTGCGGCTTATTTGGAATTCCGACGCGTCTGTTAGCGAACACGTGCGATATAATATCGCACTGTTTTGTATGGCAGGGTGGACGTAGTGCATGTCACTGGCAACGATATATGTATATCTATAAAAATAAATTCACCGATTTATTTTGATTTTATACAAACTTTCAAAGCCACAGCGACGCGTTACCAGGTACAATTTTGAAAACAACAATAATTGTAAGGTAGTCTATCTAGGTAAATGTCGTAACATTAGGACGAATAATAGAACAACGATAGGAATAAAAATTAAAGATAAATTACCTAAAATAATGTACAATACCTCAAAGACAATCGAAGAGAGAAAAAGTGAAATGAGGTCACCGTCATAAATGTATATGATTGACTTTCTGTTGTTTAATTTGACTTTAAAATATTAATACTATTAAAAAAAACACTGTAATTCAGCTGGTTATACGAGGATGAGGTCGGAATAGAAACTACTTATTTCTACTAAGACTTTTTTTTGTGTAAACCTTTTTTGTTTCAGGAACAGGGGCAAGCACCGAAAAGCGGCCAGTATTTAGATCATTATCCTCACACAATACCGCGTAATTAAACAATAACGTAACGATCCTCTTTATTATTACGTTATCTACGTCTTACACGCCTTGGTACCTATAGCTATCAAGAAAAAAGTGTGAAGCAGCATGAGGAAAAGGGGAAATCTGACTGGATGTTGTGGAGATAGGCGGTAGCTAATGGAGCGAAAATTGTTTGATTTTCCTTATTGGTATATATATATTTTGAAAATATAACATACAGCTATTTAAATAGAGTTGTAATTGTATTAAGCAATATAGCAGAGATAGTTTAATTTAATAGTACACATCTAACTGCATTGTTCTCATGAACTATTCAGATTTAGACTGTAATACTGAACACTGTAATCATGTTTTTTTTTTGTTGAAAAGAGTGTCTATGGAGTTTCTTGCCGGTTCTTCTCCATAAGACCCACTTTTTGGAACCGTGCAACTAGTTTGACTTTTCAAAAGTGCTATTTTAATGGTCTAATTGAAATAAAATATTTGACTTTGACTTTGAGTCTAGCGATATGACCATTGGACTTCCAAAGCAAAGATCTCAAGTTCGAATCCAAGGCACGCTCTGACATATATTACTTGCTTAAACGGTGAAGGAAAATATCGTGAGGAAACCTCCATGTTTGAGAGATTTTCTCGAAGGCGTATGAATATGAAGTCTGTCAACGAGCATTTGACCAACGTGGTGATATGTAGCATTTTATTTAGAATATTAAAAAAGCAGTGATAGCCTAGTGGTATGACCATTGGACTACCAAGTCCTCTGACTTTTCGATTTCATGTGCGTATTAATAGTTAATTATCACTCGCTTAAACGGTGAAGGAAAACATCGCGTGGAAACCTTCTCACCTTAGAGATTTTTCTCGACGGTTTGTGAAGTCGTGCACTAGACCAGCGTGGTGGACTATAGCCTAATCCCCCTCAATATGAGAGGAGACCCGTGCCCAGCAGTGGGACAGTATATGGGTTGATGACGATTACAATTGCCTACAATATTTATGGTATATAATTTACTGATAACTAAATTGATTCAAACAGTATTAATTAAAATAATCTCTAAACATATCATACGAACTTTGTACATAATTGAATAAATGGAAAACACACTCGTGTACATACAACACGCTAACTAAATAAAGCCGGTGATTAATTATTTAAACAATAGTATAATTACAATGCAAGTTTACATGTAATAATGTTAGTATAATGTGGTTTGTTCTATGCTGTGGTTTTATAGTTTATCTGATTAGCTGATCAGTTTACGTGGTGCGCAATACATAAACATTAACCATAATACTATGTAAAACCATAATAAAAGAAGCAGTGATAGCCTAGTGGTATGACCATTGGACTGCCAAGTCGAAGGTCTCGAGTTCGAACCTAAGGCTCGCACCTCTGACTTTTCGAATTCATGTGCGTATTAATAATTAATTATCACTCGCTTAAACGGTGAAGGAAAACATCGTGAGGAAACCTTCTCACCTTAGAGATTTTTCTCGACGGTTTGTGAAGTCTGCCAACCCGCACTAGGCCAGCGTGGTGGACTACAGCCTAAAGCCTAAGGCTCGCAATATGAGAGGAGACCCGCGCCCAGCAGTGAGACAGTACATATATGGGTTGATGATGATGATGATGAACCATAATAATATATAAAAGAGATTATTCAAAAAGGTCAGCTGCTTATTACTTCTAATCGACAATACGTTTCTATACAATCAAACTTCGAGAAAGTATTATTAGGTGTGTCACAAGGAAGCATACTGGGCCCAACAAGTTAATCACCCATGTGTTACTTCACCGATGCTCCTAGCTAATTTATAACTACGCTGATCAACCGATCTGCAAGTCTATGGATAGGTGATTCTTAACACTTCGAGACCCCTCCGGGAGGACCCCTCGGAGGGCACTTCACGCCGTCGGACCCGGACATTTGAATGTCTATGTCAATCATTCATGGTAGTCAGAAGCCAAAAACTCTGACAACCAGTCTATCCTCAGGATATCGGTATATCCCAGAAATTGGGTTACGGAGGTCTGATGGCAGTCGCTTCGTGTAAAATACCGATATTCAGGCACATCTGGTTTCTAACCAGATACGGCTGAATATCGGTATTTGAAGTTGACTCCAACATATTTGGGAAAAGTTTCGGAGGATGATGATGTGTTCGTACGCTGATGATGCTACCATCCATATTTATTGCAAAGATGATTTAAATGAGACTGAATATACAACTGAGATTAATAATACAAAGGTAACTACTAGGTAGGTATATAAATCTAAAAGAAAGCCTTGCAGGTCCTAGAGATTCCCAGGTCGAGCAGTGTCAATGTTATTGGGTTTTTTTATAAAATTCCTAGTAGCGGCTCAGAGTATGGATCAGAGCCCGGTTAATGACAATAGGCTCGTTGTCGTTACATAGGACCTAAACATACCAACGAACTGCGGATGTACAGTTGATACCTCTGCCTAACCCTTCGGGGCACTTCCTGATATTCTGTTCAATTAAGATGGTTTCAAATAAGTACAGTCACTAAAAAGCTGACCACAAACATAGAATATGCACCGCTTATAACCCTCAACTGCCAATGCATAATACTGCTACACAGAATTCCTTAGCAACAAAAAACCTACCGTGCACATAAATATTCCACACTTGTAACAATTGATCAGCGACAATAACAACAGCTAATAACTGTGCAAAACATCTACGACTTAGCATAAACACTTACATTCAATGTTCACTGCACACTGTATTAAATCACCATTAGTATTGAGGTATGTAGGACTACGTACTAGAGTTACGACTAGAGATTTGTACGGTACGCTACGCTGAAACCTTGGGTGGGATAAGGTAGAAGAAGGACGTAACAACAATCCTTTTCTTCGAGTAGGTGATCCCACCGAGATAACGTCACGAAAGCTGAGCAAATTAACGGGATTAACACTGGTAAACTAACTACTGGACATGGATTTTCTGAGTCTTAAAATTGTTACTGAGCTTGTCTAATATTATGTGTGTTTGTTTCTGATATGATATGCTACTTATTATAAAGTACGGGGGCCAGCACATCAAGCTACCGCAATCTGTAAAATTTAGATTTTCAATTTTAAAACAAAATTATAAGATTCATATTTAAATGGGAAAATTTGACAGTTTTGGAGAGCTTGACCTGCTGGCGTCTATACATACGTGACAATTCGGTTTGCATTACTGTTATAGAATAGTTGAATACATTGTCCGGTGATTGCAAGTCGCTGGGACACTCGGCGCTTACTCCACAACTCATGGAGCAAAAAATCAGTTCGTGTTTTCTTTATTTTCCAGCGGGTTTCGTTTCGGCTAAGCTACCGCATACAGATGATCACAGTGCCATGTCTCCGCAGACTAGACACTCCAAACAAATGCATAGCGTCCGCATTTGTTTGGAGTGTCTATGATTAATAAGTCTGATACCCAATATTGGTGTGTTACTATTTTCACTCCATCTACTCCGCTTGTCATTTGGGAGCAGTAGATAGTACCGACAGACCAACGAGAGTGTGAAAATGATAAAAACATTAACTATGAAAAATATCCTAATTCATTTCTAACAATTTGTAGATAATTTGTACTCATTATAACGAAATAATAATAATTACATTATATCGATACATGGTAATCTGATTGCCGACTTCGATTAAGGAAATCAAATCATGCATCGTTGCCTAACCACAAATTATCGATAGCGTTCCTCCTCGACAAAATATCCTAATGTTTATTTATTATTGTTTGCTGCACTGGCAACATTTCCGTATTTTTTTTTAAGAACTCGGTCGTATTTTCGTATAATTTATGAGACTGTCAAAATAGTTTTTTTGGGGTTAACGAACTCTCGGCGATGTCAACTACTCAAGTACTTAATAGAATTGTGATCAGTGCCAATGAATTTCGTATGACTGCGAGACTATTTTGCAACCGTAATGTGTTGTAAACATACTAAATTTATTTTGGAATAATGTATTGTTATCACAATATAAGTATTTTAAGTGGTTAGAGTTCTTTTTTTTATTGGATTGTGAAACTTTATATTATACAATCCCTATACATACAATAAACATGCATAATACGTGTTTCTGATAAAAGTTAAGGTTTTCCAACTTAATGGTTAACAAAAAATATTTTTTTACAAATCCTTTTTGCACCAAGACTTTTTTCTCCTCTTAAATCATTTTCACACGCCACAAAATTAAACTTAGCAACGGAATTGTGAAATTCAATTCGAAATTCGAACATTAAACGCACTTGACGCTGCATACAATAATGCTATGTGCTTTCTGCATAATGGTCTCAAGTACCAACAGCGCGCCATAACCGTTTCCCCACATCCGAGGCACCTAATAATGATGTCACCTAATCTATATTGCACGCCATTGTACCACATTACAGACGCCTGCTGCAATACTTAGAGAATCTAGTCTTATCATTTGATAACGGAAAAGGAAAAAATCTCAATTAAAAATTTAAAATAAAAACTATTTGCCGTAGTTTGCAATTTTGATTGTTTCGTTAGGATCAGCTTCTCTTTGATCATTTGCTGCTAAATCTAACCCTGGAAGTGAATTAATGAGCAACAACAGGAACCTATGTTTAATTAATGTACTCTCTGAGGAAGCATTCTGACAACCGTCATTACTGACAATAGAAGCCGATATTGCAAATGTATCTTTTATGAGATGATAATCTTTACGATAATTTGGGAAATCGAGCGGAACGTTTTAAGAATAAGAACAATCTTAGAAGATGCATATATTCGCTATAATAATTTGCTTATGTTCTTTTGTGCGTATTTTTAAATTGTGGTGAGTGGTAAACCAAAGCGCTTACATCACTTTATTCGTCATCACATGTCATTAAGTGGGTGCGTTTTGTACCTGCTACATGATTAGGTTTGACACGTGTCATTTAACATTAATAACATTGTTTGTGTGCTACAGTGCTGTACTTTACATGTAGTGTAATGAGTCCTTAATAAAATTCTGTAGTTCATTTTATGCCATAGTCATACCTACACAAATACGTAGACCATCATTAAGGCACGCAGCACAGATTATTAATTTTAATATTATAAATAAAGTAGCAGAAGATTTTATGAAGGGTTACAATTACAATGCATCGTAGTTAATATAATTAATTTTACAACGAGCCCCAAAATTATTACAACTTGATATATTGATAACAACATTGTATAATGAATGGCAACACTAGCCAACAACGGTCGATTAAAATGTACCGATCTCAAAACCACGAACATACTTGATTTAAAACCAAATTAATTTATATTGAGTGTCGCTCCCTGTCACAATAAATTCATCGCGTGCGAAGGTAAAAATCAATAACGAAACAATTGCCAGTAATTAAGGCACAAAGGCGTTCGGTTGACACTAAATTTCCATTAATATCAGCGGAGCGAGGTGACGTTGACAAATTACTGTGCAACGCAGCTCTGTGCAGCGCACAGGCAAAACACGCGGTCATTACTGCACATACACAGATTTCGAAGGGTTAAAACGTAGTTTGAACGAGCGCTGTGAACTTGGATAATTATTTTGTGATATTAGCCTCGATTCAATTGTAACTGGAGTGTTAAATTGCCAATTATGATTGTTATTCATTATTAATACCTGGTTTGTTTAGCTAATTAAGCGTGTTAATTTATCCTCAAATCATATACTGTCCCACTGCTGGACACGGGTCTCCTCTCAGATTGAGAAGGATTAGTCCACCACGATCAAACCATCGAGAAAAATCTCTAAGGCATGCAGGTTTTCTCACGATGTTTTCCTTCATCGTTTTAATACGCACATGAATTCGAAGAGTCAAAGTCGCCTTTTGACTTGGCAGTCCGGGTCTAGGCAATCACTGCTTAATCTTACTAGTGATTAATAACTTCTCGCTAATACATGGTGTATGTACGGAGTATGTACATAAATATATATGTATACATACATATATATTTATGTACATACTCCATCAGGATTACCCATTACAATACAATATTCTATGCTAAAAATATTTAGCCTAGACTTTAAAAGGGACTATGATTCTCTGAGTTAGTAAATTCCGATGCAATCTAGTACAGTCAACAAAAGAGATTGGTATACAGGTAGCGACCGAAATTTGCATCTTTACACAGATTGTGATTTAAATAATTACCCGTCAATTGATTGATTGATTGATTGACCCGGGTTTGATGTGTAGCAGCTTACAATACCTGCGTTTTGACACATATTTCGTGATACTTATTAGGTACACAATTTTTAACAAAACACAGATGTTTAATAAGCTGCCTGTATACTTAACTCTTTTGTCGATCGTACTAAAAATCTAAAACATTGACTTGTAAAAGTGTCTTTATAAGATCTATTTACAGCGATAAATATCATTTATAATAATATAATAACTACCCATTAGTGTCCCACGGATGGATAGTCTCAGATTTGAAAGGCTATGGATTTATAGCCTACCACGGTGGCCTATTTTTAGTCGATACGAGTCCGACTTACCAAAGACGGTCGATCGAAGGCATCGACGATCGATAGCTGACGATCTAAATAAAGACGATTTATAAAAAATATAAGAAGTACCTACGGGTAATAATTACTCCATTAATAATTACTCGTAGTTTGATTAATGACATCCTAATTTGTTTTAATATAGCCTATTACTGTAATTAATTATATACGATTAGAAACATAATATTGGTTATATTCCACACCTGTTGTCAAATTAATGGTTCTTAAATTTGGCGAAAGATTAATGTACGATAGGTGGGCGGGCTATTACCTACAGGAAACATTATTAATGTATGGAAACATGTACTTTACATAGTAGTATAAATGAATGGCATGTTTTGTGTAGTCGCTGAGCGTTCGGCTTCCGATTCCTACACGAAATTCTAGTTTTGGGCCAGAGCTTTAATGTTTTTTTCTAGAGTTAAAATATCATCATCAACCCATATACCGTCACACTTCTGGGCACGGGTCTTCTCTCACAGAATAAGAGGGATTAGGATATAGTCGACCACGCTGGCCTAGTGCGGATTGGCAGACTTCACACGCCGCCGACGAGAAAACCTCTAAGGCATGCAGGTTTCCTCACGATCTTTTCCGTTTTAAGCGAGTAATCAATTATTGTGATTAATTATTAATACGCACATGATTTCTTAAAGTCCGAGGTGCGTGCCTTGGTGTCGAACTCGAGACCTTCGACTTGGCAGTCCAATAGTCACAGTGCTTAATTAATGTTTATGGTTAAGCTATGTTTAGAATGGTAGTGAGGATATATGTATATATACTATGCAACATATAAAATAATCATTACATTATCTTTATGTAATAATTGATTATCACTTAAACAAAAACGATTTTCTCGAAGGAGTCTGCTAACCCACAATAGCCAGCATGGTGGACTATGGCCTTACTCCTCTCACTCGGAGTGTAGACCAATGATCATCGGTGGGATAGTTAATGGGTGGATGATTTGTCATATTAAAAAAACTGCCATACCTAATCCAGATTTTGTCACCGCAAACTGACCAAAATATCTCCATTGGTCGTACTTACAATAATAAAATTTTACCATAATTATAATGTTTGCAAAATTTTAATAACGTTACGTTAATTAACGTTACGCGTTAGATGCAATTAAAATCTCCGCAACGCGTAGTTGGTCGGAATTACGCTCGTCACTGGCGTAATTACGGGTGGTTACACGTTTACGGCGTAATTTACGCGCGGCAGCGTTTGCTGGTTTGATTGGCTTTATTAGGCACTTACTTATTTTCGGGAACGTTTTCACCGATAGCAATGGTAGTAGGCAAGAGACACCGTCGAAATAATGCTGACACGAAGTCATCAATAAATTATTGATAATGAAGAAATTACTCAATATAATATTCTTGTAATCTATTAAGTAATAAGGGGACAACATGAAGTGTACACATGCGCAGGAGTCAAGGAAATCTAATATGACTTGTATGGAAAAAAACAATAAAGATGATTATTAAAGTACTTATTTATAAAAATCTAGCGGCTCCTCCTGGCTTCGAACCGATCATTTGGGGGTTAAATGGGGTGAAAATTCCAAAAATCCTTCCTTAGTGGATGCTTACAAAAAAAAGCATTAACTGCCAAAATTTCAAATTTGTAGTAGCTGCGTTGATGAATCAGTAAGTCAGGACAAGTAATTCTAAATTTAGATGTAAACACTAACGTGATAAACCAAGTCTTAGAAGATCTCCCAATTATAATTTGTCACTACATTCGGTCATACCGCCGGAGATAGTCGGAAATAGGAAAACAAAAGTCGGATGAAAGATATCGGGGAGACCTCCAGCACTGGGACGACTTTGTAGGTTAAAAAAAACCTACATATAGACAATAAACAAATAAGTTCACACCAACATAAATCCGCTAAAAAGTGTCACATACATTACACAACAGAACAAATAGGTACCATTATTGTTCAGCCAACAATGTATTAACCCGCGACAGTCCCCAAATTAAGCCGTCAAAAACCAGTGACAAATTATAGCAATCCTAGATTATAACAACGAAATACCAGAACTGCAATTATAAATCGATAGTATACTAGAAACACATCGTTCGTGGGACGTACGTGAAGACCGGGCCAAGTCGGACACGATATAAAAAGATCTAATAACAATTTGAGGGTTAATAAACTCGCGACATTTTTTTCCTAGTGGTTTGATTTGGAATTTTTAAATTTATTTAGTAAAGCTTACGCTTGACGTCCTGGGGTTTATTCTCAGGTCGATAGAAGTGTTATTGGGTTTTTCTAATAAATTCTCAGCAACAGCTCGAAGTTTGGATTTGTAATGGTTTTATTTGTAACGGTAAGTAAAATCCTCGCCCCTATTACATGGGACCGAATAAAACCGGTGAACTATGTACAATGTACACCGTTATCCCCTTCGGGGAATACAACGTATCTCTATAGTTTTGGTTATTTTTTTAAATTCTATTTAGTAAACATCAAATTATATTCGTAATTCGTAAACTCATAAAAGATGAAGAATAGTGAATACAAGCTCATCCCGCGGTGGGGAATTCCCTAAATTGTTTTCAGCCCACACCCCACAAGTAATGGTGTAAGTAGGATTTTTATGCTTCTAATTATGATGATGATGATGAGACTATCCGTTCTGTACATAGTGCTATTAGTCTATGGCGACCACCACGAGAAGGTAGCCCTGCAATGAACGACGCAGCGAACCTTGAAATCGAATAAAGAACGTAATTGGATCGCATCGGATTTGGTCTCCGACAGGTTAATCGCTAGTCGACGCCTTCAGCTTAGCGGTTACCGCCCTATGTTGAACTTTGTATACAGAGTAAATAAAGTACTTGCAGTTATTTGTTTCACATTTAGAAGTGGTACCAATGAACAATGGCCCGACGTCAAGCGCAAAGACAGATCTTTGCATTGATCTTTTGTCAGACAACCCTTCGACTTATTGGATTCTTCTTTACCCACTTTCACTGGGTAGGTATAGGTTTGTCTTTTGTTCCTAATTATTTGTGTTATCAATGAAGGATTTTGAACAGTGATGTTGATAAAATCGATTATCCATAATCGATTAATCGATTATCAACATTACTATCACAGCATTGAGATGTCAGTCCAGCAAAGGTAAATAAATCTTTAGCTTCATTCATGATTATTGATTATTTGAGTGAGATATCTCTAATATATAAAATTCTCGTGTCACAGTTTTCGTTGCCATACTCCTCCGAAACGGCTTGACCGATTTTGATGAAATTTTTTCTGCTTATCGGGGAGGTCTGAGAATAGGCCAACATCTATTTTTCATACCCCTAAATATTTTTTTTTATGGCAAAACAACGTTTGCGGGGTCAGCTAGTAATGTACCTTTGAGATAATTAAGATAATTTTACCTGTTTCAATCCATTATCAATAATCGATTATCAACATCACAAATTTTGAAGACATTACAGTCATGAAATCTAATCTATGGTAGGTACACGTTTTGCCAGGATTGTGAGGGTATGTCGGACTTCTAGGGACCCATACTTCATGACTAAAACCACACAGGTGTTTTGCTTTCTTTACTTTTTGCTGGGGTTACGGGATCGAGGTTTCATTCCTCCGCGACGGCTTCTACCCGCCTATTTAACAAGACAAATAATATAACTAGCTGTTCTCCAGCTGTTTCACCCGCATCTCAAAGAACTTTTCCAGACAAAAGGTAGCCTATGTCCTTCTAAAAGTTCTAATTTATCTGGACCAAATGTCATCAAAATCGGTTAAGTAGTTTACGCGTGACAGCGTAACAGACAGACAGAAATACTTTCGCATTTATAATATGTATTAGTAGGGATTACTATGAGTACATCATGACTCATGAAGTTAATAGCATATTAAATTAACATTTCAACGACTGTATCAAACTGTCGTAAAATAGAATTGTCGTAGTGTTGCATTTGAGCCAAGTCGGACGACACGCTAGTACTCATTGTAAAAAGGTTATTGAACTCAATTTTGTGTTTCTGTATTCCATTTTTAATATGATACTAGAAATCATTGGGTCGCACCCACAAATCAACTTGTCAGCCTGCAGGCGGAAATTGATCAAATCAAGTTATTTTTTTACACAAAAAAACCTGCGAGTACGGACAATTTACATAAATTGAATTATATTTTTTTTATTTCTGTTTATAACGACTCGGCTATGATCGAGGTCCTGGGTTTGATTAACAGGTCGCACCAGCACTTTGCTCGACCTGGTAATCAAACCCATGTTATTGAGTTTTTCTATAAAATCTCAGTAGCAGCTCGGAGTTAGGATTTGAGCCCAGTTATTTATTTATTTGTATTTATTTATAATATAAATGCGACGTCAAGACGTACAAACCAACAGTTCATACTTCCTATAAACTAGTTAATATAAACTTATCATAAATTAAGGATTCATATTCATCCCTTGAACATATTGAATAGAATAATAATATAATAATAATTATATTTACTGGAATGATAAAAATTAAATAATAAAAATATACTAAAAAAAATATATGTACCTACCTACACACTCTTACAAATAAGCAGTTTAATGGCAATAGGCTTGCAGGAGGTAAGCCTATTGCCAATTTATAGGGGCCCTAAACATACTGGCGAACTGTAGGGACACCTCTGCCTTACCCTTGGAAGGGAATGGCGAAAACCGCGGCGTGATGGTATGGGAAACGTTATAAAAAAACGAAACCCATTCTGACCGACCCCCACGAGCCCATTTATTTCACATTATCCTCCTCTCACCATTAAATAAAGTCAAAACTTCGTTATCGAAATGTCGATTTTGGGAACAAGATCCCATCTTACACGGTACGGATATTAGGTGTAAGGAAGGGTTATGTAATCAGTTTTACGGCGAGCAATCTAAATGGGTGGCGGGATCGATCGAGAACCGTGGACTGCAATATTAATCAACCCTCCGCTCACCGGGTCGGGTTTATATCTACCTTAAACTTGGGTATCGGAGAATCATTATAAGGTCATTTTAATATTTGGAGGAGAGACTAGTGTTACCTCAAAATCTGAAATCATTTGCATATAATTTTTTTTAAGATTACTTAGGTGTTTTTCATTTGTCGTGATTAGTTTCTTTATGGTAATAAATAGGTACTAGCTTCTTCCCGCGACTTCGTCCGCATAGAAAAGTTACTTTTAATTATCGTTCTAATTTGGCGAATTTACTCAAAACCTTTAAAAATTATAGCCTATATATTATTCTGGTGTATAAATAATAATAAAATAATATAATATTTTTGGGACATTTTACACAACACCATCTAGTCCCAAACTAAGCAAACCTTGTACTATGGGTACTAGACAATGGATATAATACTTAAGAAACACCCAGATAAACACAAATACTCATGTTTTATCCAGACAAATATTTTTGTCCTGTGAGAATCGAACCCACGACCCCATGATCAGCAGTCCGGCACTCGAACCGCTAGACCACAGAGGTCGTCAAATAATAATACTGTAAAGTTTTATCAAAATCCGTTCAGTAGTTTTAGCGTGAAAGCGTAAAAACATCCATCCTTCCATCCTCACAAAGTTTCACATTTATAATGTTAGTAGGATTATAGTAGGATAGGATAAGATAGTAGGGTAGGACAGGATAGTAGGATAGAATTATATCTGTAGAAAATAGTGGCGTATTTTTTTTGTCCTTAAATTTCACTGCAACCGTCGTCAAAAAATCAAAGAGAATAAATTTAACTACGTGTTCATATTTCTGAAACTCCACTTTGCCATTGACGGTGGTAGTTAGCCAGGTGGATGAGGTGGATCATTCGTTCCTATAACCTAGCGTGCTGAGTTTTGCTGATATTTTTACAGCACACATTAATTATTCGCACCGTGCGGAGAGGAAGTTTTGTGTTTGCACGGGTTAGGTATCTTTGTATCATTAAATACTATTAACCAAATCATTAGGTAACATTAGATAAGCACATAGTGACGTCACACTGCCCTATGGAAATAGTTACCTATCTAATGTTCGTTATGCGGTGTCTTAATGATCACTCCTTTCTTTGAAGCGCAGATCAAAGCAATCTGTCGAGGTAAAAAGTTACTGGAGTGGCACTTCAGTAAAACAATTTGAGATAGGTAGGTAATTACTCCTTTAATGCATTGATAAGCTTGTTATAACTATGTGTACGAGTGTTTAGGATAAATGTTACACAAGAAAGATAACTGTATAAAGAAAGATTAATGTTGTTGTTTTGCATTTTAGCTAACACTATGACTGAATTTTAATCCGATGATGAAACCAAAACAAATACTAAAAAGGCCAGAAGTCAAAATATTAATTCTTTAATTCGAAATTGGAATCGTCTAATTTCCAAGATGGCTGCCATTTAAAATAATAAAGAACAGCAGAAAGGACAGGATATTATTCCCTGAATATTTCCAATAATGAATTGAATTCTAATTTTAAAATATAAATTCGCACGTCTGGGTGTTAGAGCGGTAATTAACGCGTAGTTTCCGCTGGGGCTCGTCCATAAACAAGTTGGCGCTTTCATCTCAATGAGGAAGTGGTCTTAAATAGAATTACGTTATCGCCACCTCTTTACTATTCAAACTGAGAAACTATGAATATTAATCGAAAGAATGTTGTTTTATTTTTGTTATTAGGTATTGAAAAGTGGTTATCACTCGTTCGTGGCTAAGTAATAACTTCGTTGATCAACGGATCTGAAAGGTTAAGCTATGCTAGCAGCGGTCAGTCTGCGGATCGTTCTTAACACATCGAGACCCCTCAGTGCCTTGCAGAGCAAGTAAAGCCGTAGGTCCCGGTTGTCATCGACTTATGACAATCACAAGTGGTAATTTGAAGCCCAAAAAGGTAGAAAACCGGTCTGTCCTCAGGATATTGGTATAGCCCAGAAATTGGGTAGCGGAGGTCTGATGGCAGTCGCTTCGTGTAAAACACTGATATCTAGCCGCATCTGGTTAGACTAGACGCCGGCTCCAACATATTTGGGAAAAGGCTTGGAGAAGGAGGGAATGAAAATGGTTACCATTAATCACTTACACTAGGTTGCTAGTGTAAGATAACAATGGAAACAATAAATAAGTTATTATTGCATTAATTACTGTAACAATTTAATTGGAATACCTTCAACGTAGATTAATAAAATTATTAAGCCCTCAAATTTTACAGTGCCTGAAAAAGGCGACTAAGTTTAAGAGAACTATGTTATTATATAACACCTATAATGTACACTTAGTTTGGCAAATAAATGTCTAAATGTTAAATTTTATATTAAACGAGGAGGTTTAATAAACATTTTGGTATGCAGTCCTTAATCTCTTGCTTCGTAGTCACAAACTATAGAACGCTACATCTACGACAATTCTTCAATACTACATTCTTTTTCATGTTGATAAGGCAGAATATAGGATTTTTTGTAACTCCTCCAGAGAAAAATAAAGAAACTGACAGTGGTATTTATGGATGCTCTACGTCACAGTTTGATATTCAACCTTCTTACTTGAAACTGTTTCTGAACAAATCTACCACAGGTACAAATTGATAAAGAAAAATCAGCTGATTATGTCAAGACCTTATAAGGTAGGTAAGGAGAATTGAAATTGTCTTTGCGTTTCCTAATGACTATATAGGAAATCCAAACATGGTTAAGTATTTATGGATTATTTATAGTTCGTTTGTTAGTTATCATTTTCGCACTGGTGCGATTGTACGCTGAAGTAAATATCATCAACCCATTAAATGTCCCACTGTTGGGCACGAATCTCCTCTAAGAATGAAAGGGCTATAGCACATCACGCCAGCCTCATGTGGAATAATAGACTTCACACGCCGTCGAGCAATTTTCTCCGGCATGCAGGTTTCCTCGAGATGTTTTTCTTCACCGTTTAAGCAAGTGATAATTAATATTAATACGCACATAATTTCGAAAAGTCAGAGGTGTTCGAACTCGAGACACAACTTGGCAATCCAATGTTTATATTACTAGGCTGCAAAGTAGACGCCAGCAGGTCAAGCTATCCATAACTGTCAAATTTTCACAATTGAAAATGAACCTTATCATTATGTTTTAATGTTAAAAATCTATCAAAAAAAATTTACAGATTGGAGTAGCTTGATGTCCTGGCCTCTGTACATATTTATGTTACATACTTACTATATCATCATAAAACTAATAAAAGCATTAATGTTTGAATAACTACATAGTTTCAAAAAGTTACAAAATAGGTACTTGCCTATAAATAAATTCATTACAAGTGAACTGAAACCTAATTTTCCAAAGTAAATTTATTTTAAAACGCTCCTATTTTGCGCAAATTTATTCAATACACTAAATAATAACTACGGTACTTTGCATCTATAAAAACATCGATAACAACTACATATCAAAGGAACAAGTATCTCTTGAGAATAATGAATAATTAATCGATATTCATAAAACAATTAACTATTGTTAGATCATGACATTGACAACGAGCTTGTTTTCGCAGTCGAGTCACGAGAACTAATAAATTGCAGTCAGGAAGGGAGACACGTAAATAAATCTAATTGTCGGCGTTATGTAGATGCATAATATTGAATCTTCATTAACATGGAACCTGCGAGGTGCAACCACAGAGGAAGTGTGAACAAAGTGCTAAGTATCGCTCTACAATGGACGCCGTCATATGCCGTGGAAATTACAGTTCACGTGCAGTACCAGGTTCCAGCTAAAGAATATTATTTTATATATTGATTTCTGACATTTACGCGAATATTATACATTGAAATAAAACTACTTTTTACGTTTTTTTTTTGTTCTTCTCAGAGGTCGTCAGCTAGGAAATGCGGGCTCCATCTAGTTTTAATTAATAATTAGAATAAATGTCATTGATCATGTAACAATAAAAAATGTAGGGTAGCTGTCAGTAAGTATATCATCAAGACGCCCACCACCTCAGTCTACCCGTGACCATGGACGCTGTAAAGGGTCCGAAACGTCGGGATTAATAATATCAATATACGCGATAGAATCCGTAAAAAGTAGTTTTATTTCAATTATTTTATATGTCAATTGCAACGCTTGAGGTCCTTAATTATACACACAGGTCGAGCAGTGTTATTGGGTTTATCAGTTGCAGCCCGGAGCTTGGATTTGTGACCGGTTATTGGCAAAGGCCCTCTGTTACATGGATCCTAAACATACCAGCAATCTGTAGGTGTGCGCTAGTACTGCCTAACCCTTTAGGGAATACTAATAAGGCCGCATTTGATGGTTCACATTAGAAAATTCGGCTATAAATTCTAAATATGAATTGAAGTCAGGGAAATAGCTCAATATGGCTCTTTCTGGTGAGTTTTCAATCGGGACTATTTCCACTATACAGTCCTTATTACCCATGAGCTACAATATAGTTTTGCAAATCGTTTTAATAAATTACCTTTGTCTAAGTTTAAAAATAGGGTCTTATACTCTGGTATAAGACCGAAGAAGAAGAGATTATGTCTTTTGGTCTGCCAAAAGACAAGTCATTTTCAGCAACAGACGAATAAGTAAAAGTAGAGTGGAAAGACTTTTGCCTTGTAGTGGGACACTACAAACTTTTAATAATAATAATATTTCAAATTGTGCGTGGACACTTACGCGCTATAATGACCATGGGTAATTTACAGCGACGCGCAGCTGTTGTCCAATTGGCAATAGAGGGCGGTTTCTTCGTTAGTGCATAATCCTTCCATGTTTTACTAATCTTTGCGAGTGAGGGTCATGCCTTATCCGATGATTGATTACGGCGGATGCGATAGACGACGGACTGGGTTTAGGAAGAGTTGAATACTAGACAGATTATCCATCGGGTATAAGTAATCATATGAGGAAATCGATTTCCTCCGATTTTAGAGAATTAGAATAACATAAACTGATGTAAAGTCATTGTTATAATCATGTAATGTTTGTTATGAATGAGAGATGAGTACAGCAACACTACGACGCGCTGGAATCTCTCCCCTATTATATTGATCTATCCCATATAATAGTGGTGAGCCTATTGCAAGATACTACTACAATAACATTGCACGACCTGAGAATCGAATCTAGAACGAGAGATCCAGCTGCACTCGTGACCACTAAAGCATTAAATCAGTTCTTTATCAATGGGGCAATAATGATTCGGTATTAAACATCGTGGTGGCAACAAAGTTTTTTTTTAAACAAAACGGTTTTAACTTGGTTTGGCGCCAATCAGATCGCGTCACACGACGTTGTCTAATTATCTGTGCTAGCATGTGGCCACGCCCTCAATTAATTTGACATTTAAGACAGCTTGTATTGGCTCTAGTCTTACGTCACATGTTCTTTATTTAAATACATTAGGTTGTTGATAGTAACAGATTTACAGTTTAGAATCATGCAATAAATTCGACCCTCCAGAGAAAACAATTATTTTTCTATTGTATCTGCTGATTCTGCATTCGTTGAACATCCTCCGGGCCTTTTCTCCGCTGTTGGGGTCGGCTTCCAGTCTAACCAGACTATCTATTTTACACGAAACGACTGCCATCAGACCTCGGCCACCCAATTTCTGAGTAATACCTATATCCTGAGTATAGACTGTTTCTCATACTTTTACGCTTCTGACTACCACTAACGATTGTCATAGGTGTTCGTATGAGAACCGGGAGGGCTTTACGTGCTCTCCTGGGCACGGTGGGGTCTCGGTATGTCAAAGATGGTCACCCATCCACAGAGTGACGGAGTGACGGCAAGTTAGCGCCTAGCCTTGTAGACCGGTTGAATGTAGTTATCATTGTGCCTTAGTTAAACGGTATAGGAAAACCTCGCGAGGAAACTTACACACCTGCTCGACAGCGTGTGAAGTCACCAGCTTAAGCTTGTAGATCGGTTGATCGGCGTAGTTACTTAACCACGAGCCCTTCAATACCTATAAATCCTATAAGAGAATATTCCCTAAGACTTTTGACCAGCTCTTTTTCTTCTGATTCTTAGACTGCTGGCTAATAGATAGTATATATATTACAACCGCGACCTACGGCGTCACGTCAACGACTACGCTTTACCTTACAGAAATATCGATCATTGTCAATTAGCCATGATAGTAATCCATACGCACCAATCAACTTAATTAAAGCCTACATAGCAATAACAGTTACCATAGAGCATAGTGATTATCAGACGTCACAACACCGATGTTTAGTAGGTTCACAATAGCATGGGAAGCTCATTACCGGAGCCAGTCGCATGCATAATTATGTGATTAAACGAACTTACCTAAGTGAAGTTCTATCATAATTATATGAAGCTCCTTCTCCGAGACAGATTAACTAGTAGTAACGCTGGATTGTACCAGCGCCATCACAATTTTTTCAAAGTTACAAAAAAAAAAGAAGAACATGTTTTCTCGTCTGGCAATCCTGTAAATGTCATTTCGTTTAAAGATATTTTTATGAACAACCCTGTTTAGGGAGACACTTAAGGGCGGGTTGGGAGACCTGTCTCGGAGAAGGAGCTTCATATAATTATGATAGAACTTCACTTAGGTAAGTTCGTTTAATCACATAATTATACTTGCTCCTTCTCCGAGACAGATTAACTAGTAGATGTTTAAAGTAAGGGTTGTGAATAACTACACGGTTATATAAATTAATAGTTATATTAACTTTGTATGACAAGCTAGATTAATCACAACTTAATCTAATTATAAAATAGGTTAACAATTCAACTCTTATTATTTATAGTGTTACAAATAGTATCACTGAATATGGTCGGATCCTGAATAACTGGCCTGTTATAATGTCTTGCAAAGGTGGCAGAGTTCTGTGTCCACCCTGCTGTTCTTTGAATTTGGTCTATATTTATTCCAGACCTTCTAGCGGCTGATGCTGATGCATGCCTAGTGCTGTGAGCTGTAAAAGTATTAATATCTATTCCAGACTCTGCTAAAGTTGATTTAATCCAGCGACTAATAGTCTGAGTTGAGGCACAATTATGTGGCTTTTTAAAAGATAATATTAATTTATCAGTCCCTTTTCTCATTTGTGTTGTTCTAGAAATATAACAGCTAACAGTAGTGACTGGACAAATTTCAATTTTGTCTTGAAAGGTTTTTAAATGTAATAATGGCTGAAATTTGCCTATTTTTGAAGTCTTAATTAAGTCTGGAATAAAAATCTGGATACCATCATTTATGAATTTAATGTTGTTAACTTTAATTAGAGATAGCGTTTGGACTCTGTGTCCTGTAGTTAAAGCAAGGATAGTGACAACTTTTTTGGTTAGTTTTTCCAAACTTATTTCTTCGTTTGGGTAAAAACTTGCTAGATAAGTTAATACCACACCTGGATCCCAGGTTAAGTTATACTTTGGGGCAGGTGGTTTCAATCGGTATATTCCCCTCATAAACCGTTTGACCCTTTCATCAGTCCCTATTTTGGTACTAATTAATAGAGAAAGGGCTGATCTGGCGGTATTTATTGTCCCATAGGATGCTCCTGATTCGAAACACTCACTTAAAAATTTAAGTATATAGGGAACAGATGCATTGTAAATGTCTATATTAAGTTTTTTGCAAAAAAGCCACCATGCTTTTAAGGATGAGTCATATTGTTTCATTGAATTATTTGAAAGAGAGTTTAGCATAATTATAAGGGCTGAAGCTGGTGTGCCCCGTCTTATATATGCTTCGCTGAGAGCAGCCCTGCAGCCAGGGTAAGTTTCTGGTGGAGAGGGTGACTTTCTCTGAAAGGAGATGAAAGTAATTTTATATTTGGTTTGAAAATTAATATTTTCTGTATAACAAGTGAGTTTAAGAGGGGAAACCATGGTTGAGATGGCCAGTATGGAAATACCAAAATTCCAGTGGCTCTGTCCCTTTGTATCTTATGTAAACATTTTAACAATAATGAAAAGGGTGGGAAGGCATAAAAATATATGTTTTCCCAGTTGAGGGTAAAGGCATCAACAGCGAACGCCTCTGGGTCACATCGCCAGGAAACAAATTTATTACATTTCTTATTTATCCTGGATGCGAATAAGTCTACTTCCGGATGACCAAAATGCTTGGTTATTTGCAAATAAGCAGTCTGTGAAAGTTCCCATTCGATATGGATTTTTCTAGACTCTCTGTCAGCTTCAAAATTTTCCTTAGTATTTATGTAAGAAGCATAAATCCAAATATTTCTATTTTCACACCATTGCCAAATATCTCTTGTTATATTATTTAGGTGAGGAAACTGTACTCCCCCCATTTTGTTTATGTATGCCACTGCAGTTGTGTTATCTACTCTCAATAAGATTTCACAGTCATGAATATCTTTGGTAAAACATTGTAACCCTAAAAAAGCAGCTTTTAGTTCTAAATAGTTAATGTGGTGTTTTTGTTCTGAACATGACCATGACCCAGAAGCTTTTTCGTGATTACATACTGCTCCCCAGCCTGTGGTTGAAGCATCAGTGTGTATTTCTAATACGAAATCATATTGTTTGATAGGGTTACTCCTATTTATATTATTAAGCCACCAAATTAACTCTGATTTTATATCTTGAGAAATGGATATTACTGCTTCATAGTTTTCATTTGATTTTAGTAATGCTAGATATTTATGTCGTTCTAATACTTTAGTGTATAGCCATCCATATGGGAGTGCTGGGCAAATTGAATTAAGTACTCCTAATAGCTGTGAGAATTCTCTTATTTTGCAAGTGCTTCTTTGTCTAAATAATTTTATTCTTTCTAGTATAGTTATTTGTTTTTCATGAGGGACTGATAATGAGAGATCTGTTGAATTTAAAATAAAACCTAAATATCTACAGCTTTGGCTAGGTGTTAAAACACTTTTTTCAAAATTAACAATAAATCCTAAGTCTTTTAGTAGTTTGCATGCTGTATCAATATGCTTTCTACAACTATTTTCACATTTATTAAAATATAAACTGTCATCTAAATAGCATGCTAATATAATATTATGATTTCTTAAGTATGTGTTTACTGGCTTAAGTAATTTTGTGAAAACAAAAGGAGCCGTACAAAGGCCATAAGGTAAGGCATTAAACTGATATAAAACTCCATTGTATTTAAACCTTAGGAACTTTTTACTTTTTTCTGATATTGGTACAGAAAAATAGGCCTCTTTTAGGTCTATTGAGGCCATATAACAATTTTTTGACATTAATTTACAGGCTGTTCTAATGTCTTCTAACTTGAAATGTTCTGTGTCTATATATTGATTCAGTTTCTTTAAATTTAAGATAAATCTGAAGGAACCATTGGGTTTTGGTACTAAGAAAATGGGAGATGTAAATTGGTCTGCACGGTATGAACACTCAGAGATTGCACCTAAATCTAAGAGCTTTTTTATCTCAGCTGAGATAATTTCTTTTTCCTTTTTTGACCACACTTGTGGCTCAGTATCGTGGGCTGGTGGTATTATAGTGAATGGGATTTCATAACCTTGTACCCATTCCAACACTACTAAGTCATTTGTAATTTCTAGCCAATTACTTAGGAAATATTTGAGTCTACCTGCATGTACCTGATTTTCTATCGGTAGTGTCTGGGCTTGGTTCTGACTGGGTGGCGTTTCCGATCCGCTTGGTGAGGTCGATTGTTGCGAGGTTGCCTCTTGTAAGAAGGTTGTTGTCTGAGATTCTGCCCACTGCGTGTTTGTTGATGTTGTTGATGATTCTGCAGTGGGCCCCTCCAGTTTAACTGTTTCTTGTTTGAAGGTTGGATAGGCTTCTTCTTAGTGTCCGTAATCTGTGAACTAGTTCTTTGGATTGATTGCGCAGCTTTTATTTTATCTGAGCAATCTGCTCCAAATAAAAATTTATCGATTTTTGTATTTTTGACAGCTTCCTGTATTATCTTGTTTGCCCCACCTAAGGCAAAGAATTTTCTTGAAGAGGAATCCTGGTGGTGGATTTCTGCAGCTACTTTTGCTGCATCATTAATTTCTTCAATAAGCATCTTGCTATTGATATTCCCTTTTATTATATTTGTTAGGGATCGGCCCAAGCAAGTCATTAATTTACCAGTCAAATTTTGTCTGTTTATTATTCTTGTATCTCTCTTTATGGAAGGTTCTGATAGCGTAGCCACTATTTCTGCATTCATTATTGGGGCAACAGCATTAGGGAAATTAGAAGGAGTAGGGTACTTGTTAATTATGTTTGTACTGGCCTCCTTTCCCAATCCATCGGACATAATTTTTATCCAGCGGCCAGCCAGTTCTGGTCGGATTGGGTCCCCAAATTCTTCCTTCTCCTCTCCTTCTTTCCCCAGTGCCAGTAAAAAATCTTCCGGAAGTTGGTCATTTTCTGAAATCCAGATAAGTATACATTTAGAAAATATTTTGGAGGTTTAAGGGGAAACAAGTGATATGTCTATCCCTTTACTTATAGCACTTTAACAGATATGCCATAAACAGCCTTTAATCTAAGAGCATTGTCTAACCGCAATGTGATAGCGCTTGCTCAGTGCTTTAACAGATATAGTATAACCAGCCTTAAGTCTAGGAGCATTGTCTAACCGCAATGTGATAGCGCTTGCTCAGTGCTTTAACAGATATAGTATAACCAGCCTTAAGTCTAGGAGCATTGTCTAACCGCAATGTGATAGCGCTTGCTCAGTTCTTTAACAGATATAGTATAACCAGCCTTAAGTCTAGGAGCATTGTCTAACCGCAATGTGATAGCGCTTGCTCAGTACTTTAGCAGATATTAGTATAAACGGCCTTAAATCTATGAGCATTGTCTAACCGCAATGTGATAGCGCTTGCTCAGATTTCTTTTTTAAAACTACGAGGACATACTGTCTATCTGCACCGTGATAGCGCTTGATGTGAGGCCATAATGAAGTAGGTACTTAATGATTTTGTTCGTATATTATATATCCCAGGCGTTTGAAGGTTCAGATGTGTACTATTAATAATTATAGTTCTCAACATACCTGTAGGAATGTCAGCTTCTACAGGAATTGTTGGGGGTTCCTCATTATTCCTCTGGGTCAACAATGGCGGCGGCGTCAGTGGATGCTGTTGTTGTGGTGATGATTCTTCATCACTACTACTGTTTTGTGATATTCGAGATAGTTTCCTCTCTAATTTTCGTATTTTCTTCCTGATATGATTAGGATCCTTATTTTTTCTCTTTCCCATTTTCTTCAAATCAATTGATTTCACAAACACTAGTTCACTTCACCGAAGTTTCAAAGAAAAAGAAAGTTAGACGTACTCGACTTCCGTAGGAAGTAGGAACTTTTTGATTTTTTAAATTCACTCAACCAATTATAAAAGGTTTTATGATATCCGGAAGCGGATATGAAATATGCATTACACAAATTACTAACCATAATATAAGCATTTCCAAATTTGATCATTTTTAGGTTAATTTTATGTAACTATTGTGTTACATACTAATTTCACTTTTCAATAATTGTTTATCGATTTACTGATAGAGATTAAATTTTAAAACATACCTGTTTGGATACAATCAAATGTAAACAACCTTAACCTTGAGTTTTTCCTTCATTACCTGTTGCTAGCTGAAAAGTCACTAAAAATCACAAAATAAACTATGCAGTGATGAGCAATGTAATATTTTTTACTTATTACACTATTTATGTAATAAATATCGTAAATAAACAGAATTTCCAACATTTTTACCAAGACGAGTATGTGATCACGCTGTGCACAAAAAACGTAATGACATTTACAGGATTGCCAGACGAGAAAACATGTTCTTCTTTTTTTTTTGTAACTTTGAAAAAATTGTGATGGCGCTGGTACAATCCAGCGTTACTACTAGTTAATCTGTCTCGGAGAAGGAGCAAGTATAATTAATAATGTCGATAAAACTGTCGCGTCCTATCGATTCCTGGTACTGGAGTACAAACTCCACGTGTAAGTTTTTCTATGGTCTATGCAAATTTGACGTGATGAAAAAACTTAAGTCGTGACCGGAAGTAGAACCAGTTATTTTTTCAAAAATATATTGGATTTATGAAACACAAAAAGGTTTTGTTGTTAAAAGGGTTTTAAAATCAATAGTAGGTACTTTTTTTTAACAGGGTTGTCCCTGAATGCCGATCGCCGATTCTTACCGACTAAAGCCACTCCGTTGGCCACAAACACATGGAGAGGACCTTAATGTCCTCTTAAAATTGTACCCCAGAGCACGGGGTGTTCGGGAACCGTACAGGGGTACAGGGCCAGTCAAGGTACATCCCTGGGAACAAATTTATTTTGAACATTCAAATATGTAAGTTCTCTGTGATAAATAATTTTAACTTCGGTCATTGTTTGGAAAGGAACTTTGAAAATATTTTCAATTAATCCAAAGCTACTTAAACGTTTTATGTAATAAAAATCGTCCTTCATACGGAATGAAAGCCTTTAGCAAAGAAGATTGAGAACTAATATCCAAATGCTGATATTTGATGTAAGGCTTAATACGCCAAGATCTTGGCCCTCGCTGAGGCGACGATCCAACAAGATCCGAGCTAAGTGGAACAAAAACTTGAATTTTAACGGAGATTATTCTTGCACCAGTAGCTCGGGCACGGAGACTGCAGTCGATTTCATAGTTACTATTAGGTTGGAAATATAATAGTGTTCCGTTGTTATTTTCGAGCTAAGCTTTTCAGTTTTCGCTATCCAATTGTGCTCTCTGAAACACAGGTTCTAATTAAGTACCTGGTTTTTTGTACATGGAAATGGCCACAATCTACCTATTGCTCCACAAATGTGATGTTTAATAATCATAAGCTTTAAACTTGCACAAAATAATAATCACGACTACACACATTTCAGCTAGGTTAACAAAGTTAATAAATTTACAGATATATGTAAACTAATGTTACACATGAGAAGAGTTGCTGACGATTCGGACACAATATATTGGGACACATTGTCCGAATTGACACATTTTAATTTTAATATATTTTTAGTGACAATTCGGATATCATTAAATTATTGAAGCTATTTAGTACAGTCAGACAAAAAAGCGTTACCAAATCTATTTTAGAGCTATTGCATAGCCATTTGGTAGAATTATCTTTATTAGTACGTCTTTTATTGTACGTATAACCTGCACGTAGAAGTACCAGTTTTCCGCGCTTTGATGTTATTACATCGAATCCAATTTGATTTGGATTAGATGAACATGCTGGTTCCCCATCTCCTAAAATAAGTATGTAGGTAAATATTTCTAAACACTAAAAACTGGAACGATTAAAAGTCTCTCTGATGAAAAATTGAATAGAAATCTCATACAACCAGATCTACCATTTCAGTAATTACCTAAAACCGTAATCCTAACTAATATTATAAATGCGAAAGTGACCAAACATAATCAAACATTTGACAACTTCTTGGTTTTTCTAGAAACCACCCGAACATTCGCGGAAAACAGCTTATTATTACAACTTTATACTTAGACAAATACAAAAATCTTACACAAAAACTAATTACTAAACATAATCATGTTTAAGCTATCGGTTTGTGTAATTATTATATACAATTAGTACATAATAATTATAAAATTATTTAACTTACCTCCAAATAACATAAAAAACAACATAAACTGCCACATAATTTCTTTTTTCACTTTAACCACTTAAATAGGACTTGCACTGACCTTGACTTAGGACGAATGGCTTGCTGTTCGTCGGTGGTGCGTCAGAGCAAAACGAGCGAGAGAGACCTTTACGAATAAAAGAAATAGAAAGAGTGTCTTTTCTATGCATCTATTAGCGCTTCAAAATTTCAAATACTTATTACCCAACTGCCAAGGCGCGTATCTATTTATGTGGGTTTAGAATATTATTTATTAAAAACGGCATCTTTCGTTAAAAATAAAACTGTATTTTATGGATGGAGGACGGATTTCTACAATTAAGATATCGTTGGAAGTTTTTTATCTGACTGTACAAAACAGCTTTTTTTATTGGTGTCCGAATCATCAGTGAAAGAAATATTAAAATTAAAATGTGTCAATTCGGACACTGTGTAATTATTAACCCAATATATTGTGTCCGAATCGTCAGCAACTCTATGAGAAGGCCAATTACAAGGTTCCGCGGATAGAAAGATATAAAGTAGATAAAGACGACAGATATACACTATACATAGTATTTTAAAAGAATAAAACTATAATAGAAAAAAGAAACACACACAAAAAACACGCTCATACACCGTGTTTAGGTACTTAATTATATGGGAATAAAAAAACTACCAGTCAGTAAGCGTTTCAGCTTAGTTATTGATGTGTGGAATAGGTCCAGCCTTGCTTTAACTACTTTGTTGTAGATAACTTGCCTTAACTAATTTGTTGTAGATACGAGCTAGAAGTTCTTATGATAAAAGAGTTTTGCCTGTAATTAGTTCTCACCATAGGAACATGAAGAACGTTTGGTTTCCTCAATGCAACCGTGTTTAACATCATATTTACTATCTCCTATTGGAGTAGACAGACTATAGAATTCTCTTGGCAAAGCACTTTTGGTTCGTCTACGATTTTTAACCTGATAAATGATCATGGATGATCTAGGAACCTAGGTTCTAATTTGATTGTGGTACTTTCGTCGCTCCTTTCCACTCATTCGACCATACTCGTATGGATGGATGATACTTGTTTCATCAATTTAATTCATCCTCTCTACATCACGACTATCATGGACAATAAAATGGCCACATTCAGTTACTCCTCTGGTATCTGGTCATATTTAGTGCCCAGAGAAGATCCTTAAATTTTCTAATGTAGATCAAAATATATTCGTCCACCTCAAGCGCCCATTTTAGCCAAGCGGCTGGTAAATTGTTCTGTGTAATCTCAAGTCTATAAAACTGATCATCACATCAAAAGAACATTAAACCGTAACCGCCGTGCAATTCCCAACGTTACGAAATCGGATCCACACAAAGACCTAGTTTACAATAACATGGTATTTTAATACTGCAGCATAACAAAGCTACTCGACTACAAATAATCGCAGCTCTAACCTAAGGATTATCTGATTACATAACACATTCACGCTTCTGTTCCCGTGGGGCTAGGCAGAGGTGCACTTTATCTATGATTTATGTAGTGCGGAAAAATCGAATGGCTAAGTTCTACAACAAATTTCAACAAAGATAGAGTTCTTAGAACTTCTAAGCTTAACTTCATCTTAGTAGAAAAAATAAAAAAATATTATTCGTTGTGTGTTAGTAAAAAAAATAAACACAAGGAGTCCTTGTGTGAAACATTGAGCTAGACAAGACGGATGCGGCCAGTTAAGACCCGTATTGCGTTGTAGGATGCCGCGTGTATGAGGGTGTGTGCACAACACTTTATGTCTGCGAACAGTTTTTAACAAAAAATTTGAATCAGTTTTTTAAGAACGATATGATCAAGACCGATATAATTTAAGACTAGCCATGTAGTTAGCCATAAACCTATGTTCTTTATAATAAGTACACTAGTTATTCCCGCGGTTTCACTCGCGGCCCAAAAGAACTTTACCTTCACCGTGTTGGCGACGCGTAGTTGTTCACTATTTCATTGGTTTCAATTTTGTTTTCGCGGAACTATATTTTATTTTCTAAAATAGAAGTAGACGTAGTAGGTTACTCCTTATAAAATCAGCTATTTGTCAGTGAAAGTTCCGTTAAAATTGGTCCAGCTGTTTCAGATATTAGAAACAAACAGACAAAATTTTTAAAAATTGATTTTTTTATGTAAGTACCGTATACGGTACTTATAGGCAGGTATATTTTCATTTGCATTTAGTGAAAAGCTGTTAATTTGGAATTACAAGCGGACACTTCAATTTTTAAATTTTATTTTTGTGTATAAATTATGTAGTTAATGCAATGAAGGAGTGAGTATGTAATCGATATTTCATAAGTGCTTGTAAAAATGTATACTTACCTACATGGTTCATTATGAAAAAAAAAACTATTTATGACTTTGATTTTTAAGATCTTATTTATTTGTTGCATCGGTTCGCGATCGAACGACAACATTAATACATTTCCTGATGCAATAAATAAATAATGCAGTTGAAAGTTTACAACCCAGAAAATAACCACAATCCAGTCTTCTTAACACTTTAAAAATAGCAACACAAGCGTCGTCCAACGTCGTCATAGCAACACCAATAACAAGAGTTAGGAGTAATTTTCACATAATTTTAATACAACACCAACATTTTTTATTTCACCAAAATCGGGTGGGAATCTAATCCACGACACCCAGCTTAGTGACCACCTAAACCACTACGAACAAGCAGTCATATTATACGATATTACCAAGCTACAAAATAATATCTCAACTAGCGACACCAATGCGCTCAAACCCTAACTAAATAGTTGGGAGCAATTTGCATTTTGATACAATTGGTTCTGCCCGCGTTGTAAGTTCGCAGCGTCAACTGTTTAGGATGGACCGTACCGTGATTGCGTTCTAGGTCATTAGAATTCATGTCATTCATCAATGACTTGGAGTTACGGTCAATTATTCTTGTTGTAAACATATTCATTATAGAACGAAGTTGTATGTAGTCTGGTGAGATGCAACTTGTCTTTTAAACTTTGCACGTGTAATTTATTGAAGATTTTGTCTAAGATAATGTGCAGGAGTTTACTCAGCTGAGTAATCTAAGAAATTACTACTTCGTGTAGTAACTAAGTGTACTTAGGTACCTACCTACCACAAAACAAGATTGTAAATTAAATTCTGTCTACAATTCGTTACTAGGTGAAATTGTCTACTTACTAATTAGTTAATAAACAAACATGGGTTTCTTTTAGTGATTCATATCTTGTGAAAACAAAAATTCTTGAATTGTAGAATACGAGGGTATCTTTTGTATTATCGAATTAAACTAACGTAGGCACCGTCTAGTTTCCTTTTTTTTACAGATTTTCCCTGGCGTCATCAATTAGAATATCAGCGCTGCAGCTTGATTTTCTGCTTGCTTGCAGCTTGAGCTGAGATGGGACCTATTCTGACATCGCACAGGATAACGTACTTCCATAGTCTAAGACTTGAATCTATTTTTTTGTATATTGTATAAAAAAAATATCTTCTTCTTTCTACTAACGATATCACCAAACTTTATGATTTTTAACACGATATGGTGACGCTGAAGAAAATATAATTATCATACTAGCTTTAGCTCGCAGTTTCACTCGCATCTCAAAGTTGTCTTCGACACCAAAAGTAAGCCTATGTCCTCCAAGGTCTAATCTATCTCTGTACTTACCAAATGTCTTCAAAATCGGTTCAGCGGTTTAAGCGTGAAAGCATAACAGACAGAGAGATTTCCAATCAAGTCGATGGATATAATAGTTATATATACCTACTCCTTTTTATAAATACATGGGAAATACACAGCTAAACAAACAAAAACACTTAGGTATTTATTTCACTGTGGGAATACAGCCCACGATCCTCCTCATGGTCGACCACTAGACCACAGACGTACGTAGCCATTTTGTTTAAGTACAGTCAGCAACGAAAGTCGCTGCTAAATTTTTTTATTGTCACAGCTCCAGAACTTGGCAACAGGTCTTTTCTACTAAGGTAACCTAAATATTTAATGGTCATCTATGCAATTATTTCGCATAACCTTCGTAGGTCAGTAACTTCATACTTGTTAAAAATCATATTGAAGATTGCAACATGTTCAGCGACTTTCGTTGCTGACTGTACATACGAAAAATTCTCATAGTTCATCTGCCACCTGGGGAGGCGACAGAGTATAAAAACCGTACTTTCCTTCACTTGCCATATACTTAGTCATGGCCATGGGATCCGTGATATTCGCCACGACCATGACAGGGAGTAATCACTTAGCCTGGATTCATCTTAAATACTACTTATGACGTAAACTTCACTGTTCCAAGTTTAACTACATACTACTTACTCATTGTAGTCCGTGCCTTGATTGCGTAATTATTAGATTCGTATTGTAATATTATTGTTCCGATTGCAAAACAAAGTTGTTCGTAACAAAAGAGGAGTGTTTAATGTGGTGTGTGTAGTGCGGCTAAATTTAAACTGACACGATAGTCGCAAATGAGGCTATTGAAATATAAGTCTTGTCTTGTCGATTTTCTGGGCAAACATGAGCCCTACGAGATTGAGCATAAATATGTTTTTTTATTTAGCATGTTGTGTCCCACTGCAGGGCAAAGCCTCCCCTGTTTTAGTCCAGGATTCTCTATCCAATGATTAGTTATCATAATTTTCTCCTCACGATATAGTAGGTATGCTATTTCTGAGCGGCGGATTCTGTTCGCTAGGATCGGGCGAAATTTTTCCTTGCCAGCAATAGTTAGGGCTATGTTGGCAGAGTGTCTGTGAAACCGTTATGGATCAGAAGGAACATCGACGCCTAATACCTAACGCCGATACCTTTGGACTTTGGGCTCACGGGCGTTCAGAGGGTTATGCTAACTCAGAGAAGATGGTAGCACATTGGTTACGTGCACAGAGATTCAGGGGGGATCCGTTTATAGTCTACCAGGGGTATTCTGAGGTGGTCTATTGAGAGGATACAGTGCCCAGGGTAAAGTGGCCACCGGGGTGGTTTTAGTGGGTAAGAATCCTGCACTCCCCGGTCTAACCCCCGTAGACCGGTAGCATATTGAAGGTTACACCCGTAAACAAAAAAAAAGGTTGATGACACTCATTTCATAAATCATTATTAAAATTAACAAAACTTAACACATGGTAATATGTTAAGATTATAAAACCTTTTTTTATTGTAAGTACCGAATTTGGCAATAAAGTAGCATTTAGTAAAAAAGAACAGAACTTTTAAAACATAACACAAACATTGACATAGGTGTCAACTCGTCCCAGTACAAAAAATAACACGTTATTCAAATCAGAAACTGAGTTACATAATTAATTACTTATGTATGCTACTAATGGTTCTTTTGTTATAATAAACTTGTTTTTAACATTTATACGTGTCACGAAATATTTGTTGCGCAGGACGCAGGTTTGATATCAGTTCCTTTACTGTGTAAAATAAGTACTGATATTCAGCCGCTTCTGGTTACACTGGAAGCGATTTTCAACATTAACACAAGACAATAAGGTTCATGTTCAATTGGGAATATTTTACAGTTTTGAATAGCTTGACCTGTTGACTTTTGTGCATACGAGCAAATTGTAAAAATGTGTTACTCAAACTATCATTTTTATTTATGAATTGATGTCTGATAAATAAATTAAAATACTTAAATAATTTCGCAAACAAAACTTGTCTACGCTCAACATACCTAATTTAAACTACATTAAAAATTCGAAGAATTATAACTTTACATAACAGGACTTTAAAATGTTTTTATTATGAAATCATTATGAATGAATGAATCGAGTCATCTGCTCTTCGAGACGAGACGACAGATGCGAAGCAGATGGGATGACGAAAAGATTCATACTTAATTATTTGTATGATTTATCATGAAGACAACATTTATATCTTTAAGACAACAATCTTCCAATTTTGTTACTTTGTCTTACATAGTTATAGAAAGTAATTAGAGCGAGTGCGAGTAATGTCACACTTAAAAACAGCTGTTACTTGTTATTATTTTTATTACACTTTTGAAATGTGTATGGTAACAAAATGGATAATCTCGTAATTTATATCGTAGGTACACAGATGTTTTGGGTCGTTCATTTGGGTAAAGTGAATTAGTGTACATTGTAATTGTTCTCATTTGCTAAAATGATAGTACAAATTATTTGTCTAGCGGTTATGAAATTCAACATCTGTTTAAATAATATGCGTTAGGTCACACGCATTTTTGTTACGAAATGAAAAGCGTTTGTTTGTATGCTAAACACTGACATGGCATTCCGTCTGCCATCTGATTTAATTGTGGCAGTTCTCACAAACAAAGGAGGCTATTGTTATGATTCATACTCAAACGATAACTTTTTAACACCGTCACAGGATAATGTTAATTTTATTTTCGACTTGAGCAAGTAAATTTTTTTTCGCCATAAGTAACTATTAGTGACGTTACAATAATATTTATTTTTGTTATCTTTTGACGTGTTTTTTTACCACACTCATAATCCGAACTAAGATATTTTTTTTTCACAGAAATCCAAAACACTGCTCGATTTGGAAGATGAATTTAGGATTGCTATCATGCTGTCTTTCGACCACAGTTACAAGGCTAATTTCAGACGGATAAAGGCTAATTTAAAGAGATACATTCTACCTAATCTGCAACAGAGCATACAATTTGGAGCTTGGACTTAGAGCAGTAGAGCCGTAACAAAACATTAAGTATAAATTAGTAAAGCCAATAAAAATATTTATTCTGGTTTGAAAATAAAACAAGAAATACCCGACTGGGGAAGTACCTCCCCAGTCGCTTGAATTTGACCCAAAATGGATTTGTGAAAGGAAGATGTTAGCTGATACCTTAGGCAACAAGCTATCTGAGAGAGTTTATTTGTTTAAAACTTGTGTAAGTATTAAATCGTCGGATGCAAGCCCTAGCACGCGAGATCATTTAAAAAAAACCTGCGTTTTTCAGTGACAACACAACCATGCTCCAAACGTCTATAGCCGTTTTAATATTTTCCACTAAAAAAACTTGAGAGGTGTCAAGGGACACCCGGATGGAACGAAGTTCCTTTCATTAATATTTAATAATAAAAAATAAAAAAACCTGTATACACTCAACAATTCACAACGCGCGAAATTCAAATATTGTCATTCACTCAATAATTCGAAATTCAAATATTGTTGACAAGCAAAAAGTGTCGTGACAACTTTTCGTAAGATTTTTTTCCGTCTAGCCCCCTTTCACAACGCGCGATAAGGAACTTCGTTCCAATAATATGTAGTTTGAAAGCAGCAGTGCACCTAGACTCGACATTTTATAAGTGCCTGTACATGGTTTATATGAAAATAAAACTGTTGTGTTAGAACTAGAAATGTGTCGAGATCGAAGAACAATATTCTGTAAGTAGTCAAGACCGAATCGTGGACTGCTATTGCCCGAAATAATTCCAGAACCAGAACAACAAGAAACTGTTTGGAGTCCATTCACTTTTACTCAATTAAGAAAAAACAAGGCCGAAGCTACGTTACAAGGAAAACTTGAAGTTAGCTACTCAAACATTAAATTTATTATCTAAGTAACTGCCTAATAACTTTCTCGGTTCAAATAACATTTCTTTCGCCGGCAGCATCTATTTTCCATCAGCAGTTCAAATATTTGTTCGGGCTCAACAGCGGCCATTTTAGCTTTGGACCAATTACTGCCAGGGCTATAGTTTGGTTACTTTAATTGGGAAAATGATGGAAATCCCGTGTAATGTTGAAATATCGTTTGGGGCACTGAACAAGAGTACGTACTTAGAGGAGCGTTATTTTTTGGAATATGGTTATAGAGTAATGGTTTACCTATGAGTATTTATTAAGTAAATATAACTAAGTTTTAAATATTAAAATACTAGCTGTTGCACGCAACCCAAAGGGTTTTTTGAGACAAAATGTAAGGTCTCTAAGGTCAAATTTCATCAAAATCCGTTCAGCAGTTTTCGCGTGAAAGCGTAACAGACGGACACAGACAGACATACTTTCGCATTTATAATATTAGTAGGGAAGTAGGGATTATTTAAATATTACTCACAGTGTTAGCCATAGAAGCTTAATTTAAAAAGAGGTTTAGAGGCGCTTATCAAAATAACGATGGCTTTATAATGTTTAAGAGAGGTAAGGCATAGTGGGAGTAATTCCACTCAAATTGGAGCTGCCCGACTGGGGAAGTACTTCCGCCTTGCAGAAAACCGAAGCGAAATAGCACTGCTTTGAGCTGTGTTGTGTTCCTTACGGTGAGCAAGGTTGCCAGTGCTCCGCAAGGAAACGTTGTGTTGGCAGTGGGAGGACTTTGACCCTTATACTGCCAACACAACTATTCCTCTTTCGTTTTACAGGGTTTACAACGCGCCAGTGGTACCTCCGGTGTTTATAGGCTACAAAATTATAGGTATAAAAACATACCTACATCATATTTTCAGTAATCAATAAACTGCTACTTTTTACAAAATAAAATAAATTTAGGGCAAAAGCATGCATGAACCAAAACATACCATATATTTATTTAAATTAATTACATTAAAAGCCCGTATCACTACATACACACTCGTGCACGGCGCAAACTGAGCTGAGTAATAAATAAAAACCGGTCAAGTGCGAGTCGGACTCGCGCACGGAGGGTTCCGTAACAATATTTGGCAATTCAAGCGTCTACCTTTTGTCGTTATTAATATCGAGCAAAAAACGGCAAAAATAAACACGTTTGTTGTATGGCAGCCTCCCTTAAATATTTATTTTATTCTGTTTTTAGTATTTTTAGTTGTAGAGGTAACAGAAATACTTCATCATTTGTGAAACTTTCAACTGTCTAGCTATCACGGTTCATGATATACTGGTGACGGACAGACAGACAGACAGACAGACGGACGGACGGACAGACAGACAGACGGATACCGGAGTCTTAATAATAGGGTCCCGTTTTTATCCTTTGGGTACGGAACCCTAAAAATGGACTTGGCAGTTTTAATACGACAGAAGCAAAATACCAGTTGCGTTTGCTCTACTGACAAGCGCGGAGTTCATAGATTAATGAAGAAGAACATTACACTTAAGTATACATATATTACATATTATGCCTGTATTCCCCGAATAGTTAGGCAGAGGTACTAATGTACACCCACAGTTCACCGGTGTGTCCCATATAATAAAGGGCGAGCCTATTTCCATTAACCGCAAAGTCCAAACTAAACTGTTACTAAAAATGTCTTAGAAAAACCCAATAACCCACTAACGCGACAATTGAATTATAATAATATTTTATTTGCAGACATTGAAGTCCATAGTCTTTAACTATTGTTTGTTAGTAACTCATACAATCACAAAATGTAAATAAATATAACAATAATAATAAATATTATAATAATCGATTGGTCCTAATTGTGTAATTAATTGTGGTCCTAAGTAGCCAAAATATTCTCGATCTCGAGCAGGTGCAGCTATTCACAGTGTACCGAAAGTCAGCTGCTCGCCCGCTCAAGTAGCGGAGGGTGAGATTGAGATACTTTCATAGTCTCTCCCAGCGCCGGACCTAGTTTTTTTTTTGAGGCGGGCCAGAAACAAAAAATGCCTCCCCCGCTTGCACATGTTTTTTATGTAGGTTGACCTATAGGCATAGGTCAAACGCGCCCCGCGGAATGTAGTGCTTAAAGTAATGTCTCAATGGTCAAAGTTGCGTTGATGATGAGCGATGAGACGTGAAGTCGTCTGCCAAAAAGTTCGAGTAAGTTATCGAATATAGTACAGACTAAAGAGGTTAGTGAAAAATCGGAACATTCGGCGTCCCGATCAAGGGTGAATCGGGACGAGTCATTAAACCCCTGAAAATCGGATGTCCCACGTACACGTAAAACACTACCGATCAGACTGAGAGGAGAAAGTTGTATTTTATTAACCTTGTAAGGCAATAATATACACGTGCCGCTTCTCATAAATGAAAAATACTGAATTGTTTTGTAAATAGACGCCCGCCATCTTTGATAACACGTGGGAGCTCATGCCGCGGTATAATATCTGATCAAGGTAAATAGGTAGTAAGTAGGTACTTAAGTCTTATATATATGAGTCATTACACTGATGTCCCAACACATGGATGAGGTCAACGCAATGACTAACCTATATTGTTTGTTTGTCTTGGTATTGCGTAAAGAAATCTTCACCCATCTTTTACGATAAGAAAGTATGTTTTCATTCGTTTGTGTACTTTAGTTTTTGCTCATGAGAGAAAGGCGTGTTAAAAAGTGTTACATGTATTGTATGGTTTAGGTCCCATATACTACAAGCAAGTTTATCGAAAAACATCCATAACTTCACAGCGCACTTTTAGCAGAGCAACTAAGTTTCTGTCTTAAAAAAAAAATGTTAATATCATTATGTCTTACACTCGTTAAAAACTATTACCTACTTCGATAAAGTGATTTTTGATAAAACGTTTACTTAAATATTTAATGAGCTCGCGCAGATAACCTTTACGACGCTAAAGTCTCTCAAAACTCTCAGTGGCAGCACGGAGTTTGGATTTGTGACCGTTTATTGTCATTAGTCGCTCTCTATTACACGGGCACCTAAACACATACCTATGGGGCATTTTGTCACCAGATTTTTATAAATGTTATATCGTTATAATTTTTACTTGTAATTTCTAAACTTTTGAAGCTCGATGTGAGGTATTTTTATAACCAGTTAATACTTACTATGTATTTGTCGCAATGGTAGACGCCAACGCGGCAGGCCCAGACGGAGATGGAGATGGAGGGACGAGCTGGACTCATTCAAGAAGGATTGGTCCTTGGTAGCAACGCACAGAGAGAGGTGGAAGAAGAGTGGGGAGGCCTTTGCCCTGCAGTAGGACACTACAGGCTTTTAATAATAATAATAATTTGTTGCATGTCATCTGCGATCGCAAGTGTGAGACGTAAACGCTGTTTATAGGTAGGTAATACCGATATCCTGACGGGTTGTCAGGTTTTTTTAGGTCTCTGACTACTGTCGTGTTAGTATAACAACTTGGACCGACGTCTTTATACTCTCTGAGGCACGGAGGGGTCTCAATGTGTTAGAATGGTCACACATCCAGACTAGCCGCGGCTAGCACAGCTTAACCTTGCAGATCGGTTGATCAGCGTAGTTATAACTTAGCCACGAGCCCCTCAATTTACATAACTACGGAATATTTTAGACATAACTTTTTACAAAAGATATGCCTAAAATATTCGGAGAGCAACTTTATTATACGAACAGTCATCTATTGAACGTTTCGTAGAGACTAAAAAATGTCAAAAATGGTAACAAAAACCCGTAGCAACAATGGGGTGGGTCGACCAGCCTATTTTCACGCGTCTCGCCCTGCCATGACCGCTGTGGTAGGTAGCTGTCAGCGTGCGTTACGAAGGCGCTTAACATTCCTTTGTTTGGAATTCGAATTTGCGTTTGAAATGGCTTTTATTATTTGATTAATACATGAATAACATTGGCGCTTACCATTTTGTTACTAGGTATCAAATTTAAAAAATAATTTTAAGTTTACATTTGACAGGATTTTGCAAGATAGTCATGAAAATATGCTGAAATAGGTACTTAATAAATCTCCAACAAAAAAGGGATTTGATTCGTAAGTAAAGATAGTCAATACTCTGGAATGATTGGGTGCCAATTAAAAAATCTGCAGTATTCAATATGAAACTTTATTTACCAGTAAAGTACTACCCGAATAAGTGTTTTTATAAATTAAATGTGTTCATTAATCACTTCCGTTGTGTGAAGAAAAAAATTTGGACGTGTAGCTTAATGTAAACCGTACGTTAGTCATAATGTTTATAAAGGGCGTCATTTAGAATGCATTAACTAAGTTCGTTTGCGAAAGAGCTGCATTGTAGCCGCTATTCCAATCCCAATGAATAATTTAGCAGTGCCTATTGTTTAGATTTTGTATTGTGTTATCCTAAATAATATGTACAAAACTGTACATAATATTAATTCAATATTACTTTTCAGGTATTTTAAAAGTTAAATAAGCGGTAAGCAATTGATTTCTTTATATTTGTTATTGTATGAAATATCTTCAAAATATTGGCATTACATTTTTTTTATAATTACTATTATCTGTTACCCGCGGATTCACCCGCATCCCACAGGGAGTTCGAGACAAAAGTAACCTATGTCCTTCTCCAATATCTGTATCTATCTCAGTACAAAATTTCATCAAATTTGGTTTACGGTTTCGCATGAAAGCGTAACAGACTAACAGCGTTACTTTCGCATTTATAATATTAGTAGGGATTTACTAAACTGTCGCCTTTGATTAAGTTAATAAGTAGGTACTTTGTAAAAATCATAAAACTGCTGTCAGACACGAATTTGTAGTGAGCCAGACAGTAGGTATTATATTGAACAATAGCAGTGACTAAACCCTCACACACAAAATAATACAAGCGCCAATTTAAGTTGCATAAAAATAGTTAAGCGACAGCTAGTTACCAAGCGACGTTAGTACCTACTACCTACCGTGCTCGTACGGTCCCGGCTGCTAGTCGCAGAGAGTACATAAATGGACCGCACTCTCTTTTATTTCTATTGACGGAGCCCCCTTTTTGTCTACCTCGCAGCAGTCGAGCGCGCTCTGACAAATTTTATTATTGTACTGTTACTTGTTGGAAATTATATCTCCGATGAAGAATAGGGGATGTGTACACGAAGGCTGATATTGGTCATTGTGTAATGTAATTATTGTTGAATTAATAGCAATAGCTATGTATGTATGAACTTCCTCACAACTCACCAGTATTTTCGATAGTCCGTAAAAGTTCGGTTACGTAGGTACTCTTATCCTATCGATTCAAAGGTCTATTACAGTTTTTTTTTATAGATAAGTAATAACTAATAATTATACAAACGAGCATGGGTCTCACCTGATGGTGGTGCCTGAGGTGGTCCCAAGAGTTTCGTTTACAACATTTTAGCGTAATTTATAGCGTTTTTTTTTTAACGTTAGGTTTTAAACAGAAAAAAATCGTCAATCAATTTAAGACAGGCTCCCATTGTATTAATTTCTTATAATATGCTCCTCAAGCATAAATGCAAGAAGTATCTACTAAGGTAGGTACGAGAACTTGGTAATTTCCAAAATTTTTAATATCGGTCGTGTGTAGATTGTACCTATTCTATATATTATATGGTCAGTACTGCTTTTTCTTTGCACAAATTTTAACTATCATATTTGCATAAAATCCTGTAACGTTTTCAGTGTTAAAAGATTATAACATTCGATACGCGTAACATGTTTGTACACCTGCAAATGATAAGCAATATTTACATTGATAAAACATGAAATTTGAGTGTCTATCCCGTTCAGCGAACCGAATTCCATTAGATAAACTAAATATAGAGTTAACGTACAGTCAACAACAGTAACTGATCTAAACAAATTAGGTTTAATTAAAATGTTTATTATTGAGGGATGATTCAGAATAACACTGTACCTACTCGACAACTGGCATTCTGTCATAAATGTTATTCCTTGATGATTATAAAAAATCATTTGAAATTAAACTTAATCTTAAGTTTAATTTTACAGGGATTTTGATGATCATAAGCACAGGCTGTTCGTCGATCGAACTCGCGACAGTTTCAGTTGCTTCGTTCTAAAATTCTGTCGGTGTGCGGCAGCCGGAGGGTTGTGCCCCCCGGAGAAAATGGTATAGTGGAACAAAGATCCCAGGTGCGTCACCCTCGGTCAGGGTCGCGGGTAGGATATTTTAAACACATTTGTAATTATAGTCAACCAGGGTAATTACAAACACAAAGTAAATACAAAGGGTAATTGTAAAAACGAAACTGGTATTGCGGTTACTGTTTCTAATTACCCTTTGGAATTATTGTTTACAATTACCCTGGTTGACCTTACATATTTTCTTTTGCTTTCCTTGCTTAAAGCTTTCGTTTTTGGCTACCATCACTGTACTTTTCAGCCAGAATGTCAAATTATCATTCTTGACCTAGAAATCCCATGCCATGCCATGCCGTCTGTGGCCGCCTGGCCTTACTTTTTGGTTCCACGTAGTGATCCTGAGCAGTTGTTGGGAAGAACATTTTTACTGCCCCCGGTTTGTAAGTACTTTAGGTTTAACATAGAAGGCGAGGCTTACGAAGGCTTGCGAAGTGTTCCAACAACGATTGAAAAAAGAAAGGGTAATTACACCGATAACTTAGTTTTTGACACCACAAAAAAACTCGTCCAGCTGTCAACCTTCAAGAGCTCAAGAACATTTTTTGTGTTCATAGAATGCTGCTTGGCCGTTGGTGGTCGGAATCACCGCGTTGTGAGGCTAAGCACATTATGCATATATTATTGTGTTTCAGTTGGGAGGGTAATGAAGCCTGTAAAAGTTCTGGCCAATTGAGGTCTCAAAATGACAATGTGCCAATGATATCACTGGTGTAGTTGGTGTCTGTAGGCTGCGGTTGGCGCTTACCAACAGACACCACAACGATATTAATTTAAAAAGGGAATAATAAGTTTCTTACAAACGATATCATAAGAAATACCTAAGTTGTAATCAGGAAATATCTAAAAATTATTTAACCACTGTCTCGATAAACAGGACGCCAATAAAGGCAAACTGATACGATTTTGGTAGCGATACTAGCGATTAGACTCCTTACGAGCCGTTAGCTTTATTATGTTGGCGTTTCTTTCCGGTCCATCGCCATTTTATGTCTATTACTTCGATAGTGCCAACTATGCGGCACCTATTTTCCGAATACCCACAGAATTTAGAGTTAATATTTTTTAGGTATTCTTGGATTGTTTGAACTACAGATCATTTTTTAGCGAAACTAAATTAAATACGACATAATCAAATATTTTAGATAATACATAGATATTATCAGTTAGTATGAAATTCGATAATGCAATAGGAATAGACAACATTGTCTAATTATGTTTTTGGCATATTTTAATATATTTTAGAATCTAGTTAAGGTGAAGCTCACTTATTCATCTCACAATAGTATTTAAGGCGATGTGCTCTAATGAGGCTGGGCCGCTAAACTACGCAAACTTGTCACCGCATAACGTATTCGAAAACCAACCTTTTCACAAGCGATTCTGAAACATTTCTCCGACATTCGTTTCGTCGTTGAACGGTTCACCGACAGAACGATTCACTTTTAATTTTTTCACCGATAGAACGTTTCAATGACGAACGTTTCGCCGACACAACGATTCACTTTTCATTATTTCACCGATAGAACGTTTTAACGGCGAATGATTCACCGACAGGAAGATTCACTTTTGAATATTTCATCGATAGAACCTTTCACCGGCGAACGATTCGCCGACACAACTGTTCATCTGCCCCTGGGATATACAATACACCGTTAGACAATTTGTGAGGGTGCATCCATTGAATGTTGGGCTTTTTGTTTGATGTCAGCTTTTACAGTTAATTCTATCTGCTTATCGGGATCCGGTAAATGAACATGATCAAAATTTTTCGAAATAACAATATGAGAATTATTCGTAGACTGTTGAAGTGATAGCAACATTGTACCGGGTAGAATCTTTTAACACCGCCAGTTGAACTTCGTATTTCGTATTCTGTTTAGATGATAGGAATATCCTTCGTGAATCAATATATCTTTACCGCGTTTTGACTTTAACATTACACAATCACTCATTTTTTAACAACAAAATCTAAATCTTTTCATGAACACTTTGATAATTGATTCCGAGCAGACATAACAACGTAATGAGAATGAGAGACGTTGACAGGTAAAAAACTGAGGACTTCCCACATTTTCATATTTAATTGTTTTCGTTTAGAAATAAGCGAACGTGCTTTAATATCAAATATGTATGTCTATCATTACCTCAATAATACTAGCATGCATTGTGCATTTAATTTCGAATTATACCTACGCAGTTAAATTATAAGCTAACCAGAAATTATAAAATCCTTCGGAATGATTATGAGTGCAAAGCTTAATTTTATATATTAGTATTATTGATTGTATTTTGTGTTTTTTAAAACAATAAACGGAAACAGGTCTACATGTCGAATACCTATGTTTTATACCCCAGGGGCAGATGAACAGTTGTGTCGGCGAATCGTTCGCCGGTGAGAGGTTCTATCGATGAAATATTCAAAAGTGAATCGTCCTGTCGGTGAATCGTTCGCCGTTGAAACGTTCTATCGGTGAAATAATGAAAAGTGAATCGTTGTGTCGGCGAAACGTTCGTCATTGAAACGTTCTATCGGTGAAAAAATTAAAAGTGAATCGTTCTGTCGGTGAACCGTTCAACGACGAAACGAATGTCGGAGAAATGTTTCAGAATCTTCACAAGCAGCTATTTAAATGCAGAATGCGGTTTTAAGTTGCGCTTTGGCATTTAGCATTTCTGGGTACTCTTTGTGATCTATGATGTAGACATATTTATCACCTAGCAGTACGCTGGCTAAATTCTAAGATTTTCTGTAAAATATTACACAAAACTTGACAGTCTTGTGTTCCCGACACTGACAACCTTCCTTAGTACTCAGTCTGTTTTCCAAGAAGACATTAGACTTGGCAATTCTTAGTACTTATCTAACACTAGGATTTTCATTTGCCATGGTCATCATCACACGACAACATGACCTTCTGGAATGAATAACAGGGATGTAATCTGTAAATAGTGGTCACAAACCGGACGAACTATGGACCTTCCAAATTCTCACCGTTAGTAGGTAACAGGCTTAACACTAGGGCATAGATAGAACTTTTCCTTTTATTTTCCTTCATAATATTACTAACGCAAGACGTTGCTAATTGCTAATATCTTCCATTTTATTAAAATTTGATTGAACCTAATAGAATTTTAATTTAACAACAACCTTCCTGGATAGTGTATTAGAACTTCAAACATCGTCTTTAGAATATGGAAGAACATTTGACTAAATAAAATGAAAAGACGAGCGTTGCGAGTTCATTTCTTTGTTGTTGATAAAACTGCAGTAAGTTTATTGTGGAAAGTTGCCAAATTTGCACTGTTTTGCCTTTTGAGCATTCCGTTGCCAGTTTAGTTAGACCTTGCCCGGGGTCGATTTCCAAGACTAAGGGAAAAACTTACATAGGAAAGCAATAAAAAAAATAAAAAATAAACGATCTACCTAGAATCTATTATTTCTAAAGGTGACGTGAAAAAAAAGCAGTATTACAATGGTAACTCCATGGCATACTCATTTGCTATGAGCTTCGAATTTCAAAATGTAGGTAGGCAGGCATCAGTACAATGCATCAAATAAAATCGACCTATTGTACGCAATACCTATAGGTACCGTAACTACCTAGCTAGGTAGGTACATGACAGTTAAAACCAGGTATAATTAATTGTAGGTAGGTAGGTATGTAGTGCAGTTATGAATTTGCGGAAAAGGGTCCTTAATGTCCTTAAAAAAAGTGTAGGTCGACTTTTTAACTTTCCCCTCCGTCTAGACAGATGAACTGACTAGTGTCTGTGGTTGTCTATGTGCCTGTAAAATTACAAGCATCCTAAATTCAACAATGACGGTAGGTAGGTAGGTAATTTTACTCAGTTGGTGACATCGTTGAAGTTTCTAGTGGTTTTAGGGTACCTACTTACCTACCTAGGTAGGCCTAGGCATTTATCGTGCTATATATCTATCTAGTAGGTAGTACAATTTTACAAGACGCAATAGGTAACCTTGAAATAATTATTTCTTCAATAATAAATTGCAAGGATTTACCTATTTGAAGGTGGGATGGTAGGTAGTGCTTGGTATGGTAATTTTAATTAGATTTAAGAAAATAAGTTGGTTGGGCAACTATTTATCTACCAACCTACAACAGAAGTTCCTAAGTACCTATTAAACCTACTCGAATTAAATAAGTGTAGGTGGAACCTATAGGTATTTCAAAAAACACTAACCAGTGAGTCAGATACATACGTAGGTAGGTTAACCTATGTGAGTATAATAGAAGCCTTCTTTGCAGGTAAAGCAAATGAGTTCATTAGTAAGTAGGTACTTACCTATCTTCTAAGAAATAACACAAGGCAAGGTTCATGGCAAGCTCTCCCTATCTACCTACATCTACGCACGCACCCGTGCCCGAACGTAGGTAGGTACCAACGTACTCCTCAGCCGGCTGCGGTTATGTAGGTGTGCACTGTGCAGTGTCTCAGCTTTCTCCTAAAACGTGGGCGACACCGCGCTCCCATTCATGATCCGTCTGTTTACACCACGCACACTATCCAACGATAGCCGCTGATACGGAAACAAAAATAACGCGACACAAATCGATGGGAACGAACGCGATAACGATTGTTTACCTGAGATTACTTCACATTCAAGGTAACCCAACCTACCTATGTATCTCAACCCACGTTAACGTTTACACGTTAATTTACCTAACAGACACAAGATAAATCTCTTATTGAAACTGTTGTTGACTTGTGTTGACATTGAAAACAGTTACGCAAGTCGATGCAACTTTTGTAGGAATGAAACGACGTTATACGATTCCAAGGCTAAACTCACGTTCCCTGTCTTCAAACATAACAAAAAGCCGGGCGAGTGCCGCATTTAAGACGGTCCCCCTTACCTCTGTCGCTCGAACGTATCCTGCGAGGACTACACAAGATAGCCATAGGTATATCCTCAAATGCATCACAACAATGTGAACCGGATCGGTCGCACCAGCAGTATGACACAATCACACAATAATAACACAGCACAAAACAATTTGCTGTTATGTTATTCCACTAACACCATACACACGGGTCGAAACAGCGCGCGAAACGACATGCGGCGTCGGTTTGCGATTGTAGTAAACTGAGTGGCGCTTGGAACTCGGTTCAGTGCGTTGAGGGCGCGCGCCCCGCACGCGGCGAGTTTGCAGCTAACTTCGCTCGTGTGGGCCGCCTTCGGTCGTCGCCCGATGGTCGATGGAGCTATATTTTGTGTCACGCACTCCTATTTATTACGTAGGAGAATAATGGCCTAGTCGTCGCGTTCACAAAAACAGGCCCCTAAATTCTCCTTCCGTTCGATCAACGCAACGGCGCTACACATTTCCTTGGCGCATTCCCACAATAAAGGAACTTGTTCTATATTTGGTCATGGGCAAGACAAGACAGAAATATTATTTGCTAGGGCGACGACCGTTCGCATGTGTAACATTGAATGAAGATCAAGATAATATCTACTTCAAAACAAACAATTAGTGCGAAAGCTATCTTATTCTAAATGGGTCCTAACAATTCATTCCTTTACAAGACAAAGTTTACCGGTCTATATATATTAGAATCAATTTAGCAGTCCTGAACTGAAAGCGAAAGTAGCAAGGTTAGAACGCTGTCGGCTGTCTGTCTGTGCATGTAATGGGAGAGCAAAGAAAGCAACGCCATCTGTTGAAATTGAAATTATTACTTATTTACAAAAAAAATGTATGCTAAATGTAGAGCTAGTACTAGACTGGATATAATACTTATATATCCAGTCTAGTACTAGCTCTGCTTAGTTTGGTACTAGATGTGGTGCTGTGTAAAATGTCCCAAAATATTTATTTATTAATGACAGTCTGTCTTGAGCATTATTACAACTTTAAAGTTTTTTGTTAATGTCAGAAATCAATAAGTTTTTTGTTTTTCAACCGTTTTTGTCATCCAGACTGATGTCTATCAAACTTGTGAACTAATTGACAAGGGACATGTTGAACCAAGTAATAGCATATTCCAAGAGATGGCGCTTCTGTCGACAGTATGAATCTCTATGACATGACCTGCCTTCAAGGACATGATAATAACAAATAAGATGTAACAATGACTGATTTGAACTGAACCTCGAAGATAAAATGTATCAAATCCATAAAATGTAGTATTTTACCTGAACTTTACTTCAAATGCTGCTTCTATCTATGGCGGTTTAGGGGAATATTCCCTCAGGTCTTATATGTAACGATGTAGATATTTTAAAAATAGGAAAGCTCGAGTGTTAAGCAATACTGTGGATGCGCTCTTTAAACCAACCTATAATTGTCATGGTATAGACGCCAGCAGGTCAACCTATCCAAAACTGACAAATTTCCCCATTGAAAATGAACCTTATCACTTTGTATTAAAGTTGAAAATCTATAAAAGTAATTTGACAGATTAGGGTAGCTTGTGTGCTGGCCTCTGTACCAAATGCCGACTCCTTGAAGCGATCTCTACAGTACCTACCCATTTCTTGGAACTGGGTATAGTTTAAAGCTAGGATTTCCCACATAGATCATTGATCTTATTTTAACGTCTATGCAATCAAACACAGTATTATAATGCCATCAGAATATGTTATTGCAGTTCAACCTTCTAAAGTAATAACTAAAAAAAATAAAAGCAAAAAGTTGACATTCTTAGAAACATAATTGAGTAACAACTTTGATAAAATACAGTTTTGTGACTGTTCTGGAATAATTCAAATTAAGAATCTTTGGTATCCAGGTCAGCCATCTTTAGTTTTTGGCGGCGGATGGCGTCCTCGTGACGTTTTATTTGTTCCTCATGGAAGGAAATTTCTTTATCCAAGTGCGACTTCAGGTTGGAGAGCTGTTCCTTTTGCTGAAAATAAAATAAGCAGTGTTAATTTACAGCATTTATATTTACTTAAGTACGTGCGTATGTTGATAATGTAGTTTGGCAACAATATTGTTGTTACAAGAACATATAAAATGTTTCTTGGCATGTTCAAAGGTTGGTATTTATTTTACTTTGTAATTTCAAGTAGCAAAGTGGCAGCTCGGAGTTAGGATGTGTGATTAATAGCAACAATTCCTGTCACCTGGGACCTAAAACCAACCAACGAAGTTACTGTGAGAGTATGTATACGTCGGAATCAACTGTTTGCTCGGCTAGCCCTTTAGCTGAATTACGCCATTCAACCAACCGCCTAATATGGCCGACTTAAAATTGAAACATTGAAGTAGTATGTATGTTTCTCCACAAGGGCGGCGCTAGTTTCGCTTTGCTTACAAGATGGCTGCTCAGTTGGTATTTATTTTATTTATTATTCCCTTTATTCATCTTTTTTTTCTTCTGAATTACATTTTAAAATATTTAACAATTAATATAAAAAGATAGTAAAATATTTAAAAATATAAAAAATAGAGGCCCACCTGTAGCGGGAACAGGGTCCAAGCTACCGGCGGTCAGGGCTCCAGAGAGAGGAACCTCCTAACAATACAAGCCGTGTCCAGCAGTACTGCTTTATGGATCAAGCCCTTGACCCATCCGCCTAACGAGAGCCTCCTGAGGTGTTGGTCGAAGCTCGTGGCTATTAAGCCATTGGCTGACACGACTATTGGTACAATTATCGCTGTGTCCACATCCCACATGTCGACAACATCGCGAGCCAAGTCAAGATACTTATTTAATACATTATTATAATAGTTTAGGAACCATTTTAATCAGAGCTAGTTGTTGCCCACAGTTTCACCTGCATCCCAAAGGCCTTTGAGACAAAAGGTAGCCTATTTTCTTCTCCAAGTTCTATCTCTGTACCAAATTATTTCAAAATCTAAATGAGTAATGACTGTCTCCATTGTATAGAATGTCAGTTTGTCAAAAACATTGGTTATAAACTCAACCTTCTTATAGAAGTACTCGTCTTCCCTGGCAGCCTCCATTTTTCCGAAAGCACCACCAGCCTCACGGATGGCACCGCCACCGCCGCCACCCTTACCAGCTCCAGAGCCAGGTTCACCACTGTACATTCTGAAATCAATAGAATTATAATGATAACAATGCGTAATTAAAGTTTTTTTCTGCATTTTGACTGATGACTTGGTGATACCTAATATTTAATCAGTGGTGATACCATAATAACACTATAAATTGCATTTTTCTCAGTTACACTAATTAAATTTTCATAGAGTTTCTTGATCATTCTTCTTCCTAAGAAACAAGCAATTTGGAATCATGCCTATTACTAGACTAGACTAGACATTTCATATGCATGTGAATATGGTTTCATAAGTTATTAATATTATTTTGATTTTGATTGGTTGTATGATATCCCAATCAATAAGCTAAGGTAATTCTCTCTATTTGAAACAAATTAAAAAGATAGAATTAAGACATTCTGATTAAAAGTAACAGGAGATATTTCAAGACATTCTTCGAAGTCACCTAAGCCACAATAACTAAGCTGCCTAATCCAGGTTGTGAATAATATGTATACCTAATATTTTTTAACCTGGCAATGGATAATCAATTTTACATATCTTATCTATTTATAAACTCAACACATTGTTTGACAAATAGGTACTTCGATGATGATGAAATTGTAGTGCAATAACTATCTAAACATATTATATTGTTTTCTCTTCTAGTTACCTCAAACAACAGAATTATACTTAATTACTTAATTTTGCATTTACCATTTGACTTTTGATCAGTGATATACTAACAAAATTGTAGATGTTTCTAATCAACAAACACAAAGAAAATTAAGATGGAACTTGTTACTGAATATGGGACGAAGGAGAAGAAGGAGTAGGAGGGACAGAACTGGAGTTCATCAAGAATTTTACATAGAATCTTTTTGAATTATTAACACATAGCTGCTGCTAGTTTACATTACAATACATTACCTTCAAAATAAATTCTATGAAAGATAATTTAAATCATAGCTGCCAATCAAATTATTGGAGGTCACCGGCAATGAGAATTGACAAAGGAGGTTAGCTTGTAATATGTATGTATGTATTGAATGTCTAATATGGAAATAGTATGGCTTTTAGTTCTAGTTTCCTATTGTGTAGGAAAGTACTGATTTTAGTAGTAATCACAAAGTAACACAAGATAACTGTTGTATTAGTATGTGTTACACACTATACCAACAAAAAATCATATGTGACAAACAGTTTCTTATAAGAATCCACACAAAAGAATTGTGAGTAATAAATTGAAACAATGGAATACATTCAATTGTTAAACTGATAACTTTTTATTGAATTTAACTTCATTATTACAATCATATGAAAAATCAACACATACTTTCCAAATAATGCTACACATTAACACCACAACGTTTTTGAAGTTTGTTTACACACTTTGTGACATCCAAGTGCAACCAATGTCACTATACAATTGTAAAACTTTTCTATTAAAGCACATCACTGTATGGTGAGCAATGTGATGGTGAAACATTCTCCTACCTGGTAGATAAAGAAAAAACAATTAAATAAGGGCTGGCACTACGGTTGAAGTAGAGAAGAGAATTGTAAACACTGCGTAGAAAGATCTACGATTGACGATTTATATTGTGACATTGGCCTGGGGGTTTGTGTCACCGACTATAAATAGAAGGAAAACTGCAATTACGCCTAAGGTATATTAACATAATTACATGACATCAGACGGCTATAGCGTTGATAAATCAGTAAATAAATAGAAAATTGGTGCTAAAACTGAAACATTAGGTAGGTAACTTTTGAAGGTTGCGTAACGTAACATGCCGGTAGTAAAACCTCACCTTACGCTAACAATAGCCCGCGACAGCGTAGTCCTTGCCGTAGGAATGAAGTTCATGATTTATTAAATTAGAAAAACTAGTTGCTTGTATCAAAATCTTCAAATTATTAAAAGTTCTTTGATTTTTACGAAATACGCAATGGCAGTATGACAGTTTCCGTTTTCTTTCAATTTCAAACCAAAGATTTATAAAATATTTTTTTTATGCGCAACCAACTGGCTTTTTAGTTCAGAAATATTTACTTCAGAAATTAAAAACTAGGACGAGATTGAAAGTATGTAGGTAATGATAATGCATAATGTAAAATACGACTTTAATAGCAGGTAGCTTCAACAAATTATTCGGGAGGAGATCAAACGATCATCAGTGTGAAAACCTTGAATGCAGGCAGATATGGTATGTTGTAGGTTAACTTGGTAAGTCTAAGTATATTATGAGTTATAATAACAAAAAAAGAAAGAAACGAAGGTATATGTAACAACTGAATAATATAATTTTATTTGATATTCTATTATTACTAGACGGAGTTTTACCAATTTGTCCTATCAACACAACAGTGTTTTCTTCCAATTATGTTACATCACTACTACAGTGTTTATTTGTTGTGGCGAGTGCCACTAAATACCTCTCACTGCTCTTGTTTCCTAAACTAATCTAAAAAGTCTGTCGTCTCATTGGGACTTGTGATCGTACAATTCCCAGACAAAAATGTATGAAATTGTGTGGGAATCGAACTTATGATTCCGGTTCTATTCGCTGTACATCAATACAACTTCCAAACTAGCGTATAGCGTACCACATATTTTTTTTTAAATAGTGGATCGCAACAATGTCATTCTAATCTACATTATTATCGTTAACGATATAATAATGAACATAACAAAATTATTTTATATCTGAGACGAGATGCACATACCAGAATTACTTACCATTAGGTATGTCCTAACCTGATAAAACCCGACCGAAATTAAAGAAAGTGTAGTAATGTACCAAGCAGTAATTTAACCAGTTAATTAATGCATTAATGTATAATTTTAGATAAAAAATATTTGAAAATTTATCATACGGTTTATTATTTTCCTTGATCTTCACTCCAAAAAGGTACTTCAACTTTTGGTCTGCAATTACTTTGGCCATTTCTGCAGCCGAACTCATTGCTCTGATAAATAATCAATATTTTAATGAAATAATATAATGTGTTGGGGACAAATCAATTCGTCGAAATTTATAATGTATTCTTATGAGTGATCAAGAACAATTGTTTAATTGTTCCACGGTCCACAGCACCGTTCACAGTAATCTATCACTCTAGGTAGGTACTGCTATTTTATCACTGCACGATACAGGATAGCAAACAGAATGCAAAAAATATCAGAAGATTAATATTAATTATTGTATTAAAGTCCGTGAGAAAAGTGACTTACCTTACTCCCACTATTGCGCCTGCCAAAACCAGTTTTGAATTAGGATTAGATGAGATCATTATTTGTATGTATAAATAAAATAAAGAATATAGTTACAAAATAAAACAAATATAAAATAGATTTTTTACCAAATGAAATGTCATGTCTATTGTTCCGCATTATAACAAAAAATAAAAAGCTCACTAAAATGTGCCAGTATTTTGTGTCACGAAAAAGTTTGATTATTACCGGCAACGATTAGCCAAAATTCAATATGGTTAACTGAATGATTAACCGAAATTTTACAAAATAGAGCGTATTTTACGAATGTGCGAATAATGGGTATTCAAACCACCCTAACTGCTTGTGAAAGGCCAGCAAGCTTTAACGTTGCTGACCATCGGTCAGTGATTATTAATTTAAAGTATTAGTCAATTATTATGACAAACCTAAAAAATAAATAGTAATGAGACTAGATTATTAAATTACCTCAATTCAGTAATAATTCTCTCCATTTCGTGGTGATTCCCATCCTAGGTTAATTACATTTTGATGTTTTTTTATTTTTAGTCTGCATATATTATTATCACACTATATTAAATCAATCTTCTGCCATATTACGCATTGTAGACCGTTCTAATCCGCCGTTTACGGGTAATCAGTTGAGCTCTTTGAGCTAAAAGTCACATCTGCTTATGAAACTTCGGCAAAGCTCGCTGTACCTATGTTGTTTATGTAATAGTTTGTATATAAATTAAATATCATTCGTTTTTTAAGATAAACATTAATTTTGACTTCGCTTTCACTATAATAGGATATAATTATATGATTTAATTACGTTTTTTTTTTATTTTAATCATGTGTATGTAACATTTCTAATTAGAATATGAACTTTGGATAGTTAACAGAAGAAAGGTCATTGATGCATCAAAATAGAAATACCATATTAATGTCTGATACCATGGCTTTTAATCCACACCGTGACATGTGGGTGTTGGGCATACAATGTTCACATCGACATTGCTCTGAACATTCATATAACTAGTAAAAAGGATTGCCATAAATTACATTAAATTTACAAAAATAATTACACTCCTTGTATGCCTTCAATTCTTGATTTCAATTTCTTATGTACCATAGACAAATATGAAATTAGGCGGGAATATTTAAATACGTAGGCACCGACATCTTCAACATTCAGTCTTCTCATCTCATGACTGACCTTATTGCTATTTTTACTTTTATGACATGCGTGCTTGTATTTTATAAATCGTTATATATATATTACTATAGTTTATGACATGGGTGCTTATATTCTTCCTCTTTTAAAGAATACAATGACATCATGCATGAGATGAGAAGGCTGGACTTTGAAGTGCGTCATAAAGTGTGTAAGTTTAAAGATATTTATAAGATAAAATTGAACATACGCCATCTCGTGCTTCTTCACCCACAAAACATGCTTCAGTTTTTGTTCGGCAATAATTTTATTAAGTTCAGCTGTCTCCCTCATTGCTCTGACAACTTGACGTTCTTCCTTTAATGTTTCCATCTTCATTTGCTTTTCTGCTGCAGTGTACCTAATAAAATAAAGAAATGTTCAGATACTTAATAATTATGTAGTAAGTATAGAATCAAAATAAACATTTTAAATAATAATATTTGAAAAATATTAAAATTTTTATAATTTTTGAGTTTGAGTTATTATTATGACCATCTCTTCCTTCTAGCATGACAAACACCTATCAAGAAATATGAATTTTGTAAAATAAAAACAGGAAATTGATTTTCTTATAAAGATTATAATTTTTTTTATATATTACAGTAAATTCATGATCTCTACTTATTGTAATTTTTATTCTATAAGTAATAGATAGTTTAAATTATCACAACGATATTTTAAAAATTGTATCTAGTATTATTGATTACTCACTTAAAATATTCTTGTAGCTCCCTGTGAAAGGGATTAATAATATTACAAGTTTCTTCCATAACAGAAGGCTTATCAGTCATGGCTGACACAGTTCTCATGTTGCTGGTAATTTTATTTGGACTGATTTCTTCAGGTCCATCATACTCATTAGCTTCAGAAACTTGCTCAGAAACAGATGACTCAGAAGACTCTAGCTGGTTTGTGCTATTTGATTTATCTTGTGGCACATCAGTTTCCATAGAGCTATTATTAATACCACTGCAACTTGGCTGGTTAATTTCTCTGAAAATAAAAATAAGTAGTAAAAATAAATCAAAATTAATGTGCAACAGATTTTAATTTATATAGGTACTCATAAAAATGATGTCTGAATCTGAAAACAATTGTTAATTTCAATATTTGAAAGTTTTTTAATAATCATTACATTACTAAAGTTAAAAGGTTCTTAATTGATTAGGTCTTGGTACAATCAATTAATTAGGTAAGACAATACAGAAAATTGTAATAGAGGTAAAAAAAACTTACTCATCAATACACTCTGCTTTTATCTCAATATTAGCTGTGATTGATGATTCATTTAAATTATCATTTTCACCTTTTAGAACACCATCCTTCACTAACTCAAGGATATTGCACACCTCTAGAGACAATCGAGAATAATTTTGCAGTTGTGGTCCAATCAGCGCTATTTCTTCGCGGGCTATTCTTTTCATATTCTGCCACTGCGTCTTTACCTTCTTTATGGAGCTACCGGAGAACTTACATCCAAATTTTGCCGATAACTCTCGCAATATTTCATTCCATGCGACATCTTTTTCTTCATAATGATTCGGACCATTGTTGGTTTTAGTTACGACTACTTCTTTGCGTTGCTTAATTAACTCGAGTAGGTACTGCTTTTCTGCAAGTGACCAGTTAGGTGTCCTTAGTCGTCGGTTATTATTTAGCTTAATTATCTTGCCCATCTTCTGCGATGCCTCTCTAGGAACGTGGTTAATCTTTTGCAACGATTTGTTGCAAACGATGCACTCGACGTCCAAAATTATAGGTTTCCACATTTAAAAACAAATGAACGACGAGAAACGAGTGAAGTCTTTGACAAGCTATAGACAGCGCCACTAATTGTGCACTGTTTATAAACCTATTTCTAAATGAAGTTCGTATTTGACTATTTTTGAATCCTAAAACCGACGTGAAATAAATGAACTAAAATTATTTTCAAATTATCAATGAGGCAATGAGTTGTCCAAACTCTATGTAGTTTAGATTTTTATATTTTCCGTTTGGGGCGTGGCGCGTTTATGCATTTAGCTGGCCACTAACAACGCGGGAAACTTAAATGTTTTCTCGAAAACATCGTTCAATAACAAAATTATCGTTTTTAATTTGAAGTCTGAGATACTGAATGAAAATGTTTCTTAAATAAAATTTATTGGTCTGTAAATATTTACAATAAACCTTGAGTTTGATAAAATAGGTGCGTTTAATCAATACCTACGTACCTATTTGGATGCTGTTTGATTAACGTTTTGTTAACGTCAAACTGATTGATGTTTTAATTAGAGGTATTTTGCAACTTTTAGTTTAAATTATGGGGAATATAAACAGTGTGCAGTGTTTTTTGTGCGTTAATTATATTGAAAGATAGTTTAGTATGACACACCTACATTTTTTTAGATTTAGCACATTTAAAAAATATTTACGTAAATTATTAACTTACACGTATATTATTAAAAATATATCAATAAACTCTTGTGTTTATTTGAGAAGATTATCTGTTTTAAAATCAGTTGAGTCAATAAACACTAGGTACTTCGTATTTAAATGAAACAATATGAGATCTACATACCATGCGTGATTCTGATTATACTTACCTACTACGATAGACATTATGAGTGATATCAGGATTTTACGGGACGAACTGACTGGCACCATAAAGGTAAACTTGAATCGGTGAAACCGTGTACTTAATTATCATACTGATAAAATATTTTACTGTCTAAAACACTGTGTTAATATCAGAAGTCAAGACCCTTTTTATATTACGGATAATCCTCATTGATCATCCGCCACCCGGGGAAGTGACAGAGTAGGATGTCGGACTCATACCGACTAAAAACCACACTTGCCTTCACTAGCCTTAATATTATTATGGCATTTCATGACATCCGTGAAATTCGCCACAACCATGAGACACAAATCAAAACCCGACACCACTGTAAGTGAAACGTGGAGACTTTCAGAAAAAAGTAGTGGAAAATATAGCTGGAAGATTCTTCATTCGCTTCCTAGATGCATGGACCAATCTGAACCTTTAGGTTCAGCAGAGTCCCAATCAATATGAGAGACGGTGTAGAAAAACACCGTGAGGAATACGAGATCAATCACAGTTTAACATCCGTTTTCAATAACCAATTAATCAATAGATTTGCTTACTAGAGATTATAAACAGGGGCGTCTTTACCTATGGTGCAGGGTGTGCATTGCATTGCACACGGGCGTAGCGGTTCTAGGGAGCGCCGAACGCCACTTGCCGTGACCGGCCGCGGTTATTGTAAATACTGTCAACAGCACAGCATGGCATCCAAAACTGACAAATTTCATCAATCGATTTTTAATTTAATCTCCAATCAATACAGTTTATTCTCCATTGGGGTAATTTGACAGTTTGTGGTGTGCTGTTATTTGTACCCATTTTATCTTGACCAAGGGCTTACTAGAGGTCGCTAGGGTAGTAATTGCATTGTACACGGGCGTTACATGGGCCAGAGACACCTCTGATTAATTATACATTATTTGTATAGTTTTGTATGGACCTTATGTGAAAATCCTATCTCTAGTTAGCAAATTTACTGACCGACTTGTTATTGAGAATGTCCGTAAATCCATATCTATCGTTGCAACGATTATGAACATTATGCATTTGTAATTTTGTGAATTTTTGGAATTCATGCAACATTTGGTTGCATGAATTCCAAAACTTCAAAACCTTTAAATTCTTTCTTTGGACTTTAATTCGAATTAGATACTACACTATAGCCTAGGGTGAGACCATTGGACTGGCAAGTCAAAGGTCTCGAGTTCGAATCCAAGGCCTATGACTTTTCGAAATCATGCGCAATAATAATTACTTATCACTCGCTTAAACGGTGAAGGAAAAACATCGTGAGGAAAACTGCCTGAGATTTTTTTCTCGAAGGTGTGTGAAGTCTGCCAAGCCTATACTATAACCTAATCCCTCTCATCCTGAGAGGAGACCGTGCCCAGCAATGGGACAGTATATGGGTTGATGATGACTATACTTAAAGTTTATACCTAGTTTAAAAAGATCCCATATCAGTAGCATACCATACATTATCTTCAGATTTCTTCTCTCTCTGCGCCCTTGATAAGTATGTTTAGACCGTCATATATCTGGGATCATTTGGTGTATGAATTTACGTTTTATAGACCAGGTTTTGTAACCAGTTTAATAAAATTTGGGAGTTTCAGACGACTGAGTTTTTGACGTGAACGTGTTTTTGTTTAGTAACTGACTGCTAGATGGCGTTAGTAGTCTGGTAGCTTTGCATTATTAATTTTTATTCAAACTAATGAGAAAAAATTAAAATGTTTAGTGTCGTTTTTAGTTGTTCTATCAGTGACGTCATAATTATATAATTATGTGATAGTCGTATTAATTACAAAAGATAGGTAAATAATTACCTATTGTGATTCATAGTTCCTCCCCGTAAAGAGGTACCTACCTACCTCCTTCAGGCTAGGCACCGCGTAGGAAGATCTACACCACTAGGTACCTACAGACAGATATTGTTTCCGCCTGTTAGGGATGCGACCTAACAAGGAGACCCTGGTACATCCCGTTCAGGGGTCTCTTTTAATTCGATGCAATGCTGACAATGTTATCATTTAATTATATCGTATCACATACCTATCATCCTTCATCCTTGTGCTGATAGTGGTTACCGCGGGTGGTTTTAGTGTATAAGAATCCCACACCCCGGGTCTAACTTGCAAAGAAAGGCCCCCTTTTATAGGTTTCATTATAAAACAAAATCAGGTACAGGTCTCCGAGGAAGTATTTTCCAAGAGAGAGAGTAGGAAACTGATACAACCTGAGATTTTGATAATCATGACCGAATTTATTTTCAGATGCTGTAATTCGATACTGATTCCTATTGACCTGATTCTCTTCACCGTGGAAGATGTAAAGTAAAAAATAAATCAAGTGGTAAGTCAGCCTTAAGCAATTAGCGTTCAAGATATGTTAAAATGTAGTTATTCTATTTTCCTTACAAATTCATGATTCCGTTTATCTCTCACTCATACATAGTCTCGTACATCGTTTATAGAACATCAGAGTGTAACTGTTTGAGATTTTTATCACTGTCTAGATAAAGATAAAACAAATAAATATTTACGTTTATGTATGTAGAGTCGACATACCTATTATAAAACATAAATACAGACCGTACTGCCAACGAAATGATAGGTCAAGGTATTTATTATTTTGTGTTTTACTCGTACTAGTAAGTGTAAAGTAAAAATAGAAAACATATTTTTTTATAATATTTAAAGTATCAAATGAATCAACCAAGTTTTCATACGCGTCTCACGACAGCCATTATTCCTTCTTTGTCTTTATAGTTTAGAGGAATAATTGCAATACTTGCTCATAGAAATAGAACAACACTATTTCACAAGAAAATGCATTAAATATTAAAAAAGTAAATACCTACTTAATAGTTCATAATTGTATTAATAGTTTTAGTAGAAGTTTTGAGAATCGTAAGCTCTTTATAGTTAATTAAGGCAGTCGGCCGTAGAGGCTCCACAGTGAAACACGTTTGTCTATCACCTTTTTTACAACGTCCAAAGTGCATCGTTTTTTTTAAATTAATTAAGTACAAAGGATTTCCATCAATATAGTGTAGTTGGTACTTTGGTTTATAGGCAGTGATTTTACTGTTATTTGATTAGATATAGTTTTGCAAGTAAATATTGTGAAACTTATTCTTGAGTTACCGGTAAGTTTAGCAATAAGGTTTTATTTTAGATACACAATGTTTGTTTTTTTTATTAGCCGACTTATATTTACAGTGTGACACATACTTATATCCTAACGGTAAAATAGAAAAGATCAAAATACGTATGGTGTTTATTTTCAATGTATTATTCGTTAACAAACTTTTTATTTATCTCAATAATTTTAATTAAAGAAATAAATTTACAAACCGTAAAGACAAAATTTATAAAAAGTCACAAGGCATGAAACTTTTCAGCCAATAGTAAAACCTTTTTCGTAGTTCGCTGACCCTAAAGCACTCGCAAAAGTATGAATGCAATGCAGAATATATAATATAATATTTTTGGGACATTTTACACAACACCATCTAGTCCCAAACTAAGCAGAGCTTGTACTATGGGTACTAGACAATGGATATAATACATAAATACTTTTTTTTTTTGTAAATACATACTTATAATACATAAGAAACACCCAGACAAGCACAAATACTCATGTTTTATCACACAAATATTTGTGTCCTGTGGGAATCGAACCCCCATGATCAGCAGTCGAACCGCTAGACCACAGAGGTCGTCAATAAAAGAATAAGTACATAATTATGTTAATGCATTTTAAAAAAATAGTAAATCTAGTATAGTATGTTGGGGTAAGATCGGCGCTGGGGTAAGAACGTATAAACCAAATTTCCGTCTTATTCGGATAATTTTTAATGCTAGCTACCTAGCACTGCGCGCGGGGCGGAACATGACGTAGCGCGAATTTGTCTAGCATTAAAAATTATAGCCGAATAAGACCGAAATTTGGTTTATACGTTCTTACCCCAGCAACGATCCTACCCCAACATACCTTATTTATATTGATTATGTACCCCAGTACATAATATACATCCTATATATATAAAACGGCGTGAACGCTATCGTCACGTTTTTTACAGGGTTAGTCAAAAACTACAGACCGCCTCTTGCTACAATTCTTGCTTCATGTTGTATTTTGTTTTGTTTTTTTTATTTTATTAAAAGTAATATGATACTTTGATATTTGCCTTCTTGACATTTTATTGCAGTTCATAATTACTTAATTTAATATTATTCCAATGTTTAACGCTTTCAAATAATTTATTGATGTTGTATTGTTAGGTCGTATTTTATGAAATCATAATATGCAAAAATATATGCATTCATCATATTCTATATGTATTTATGATCTGTAAATACCATATTTCTTGCCAATAATGGTTTCATTCATGGGTACTGAGTTCTATGTCCCAATGACCGCCTGTCGTCGGAAACTGTAGGTATCATAAGCTCTGTACTCGGTCGGGTAGGTACCTAAATTATCTTACTACGTCACCTACTGTTACTCCACACATCGCTATTCAGTAAAAAGATGCTATTACAAAAAAAAAAGTATGTATGTACATAATAGGTACATTACTTTCATTAGAATTATTGCTTACTAGGTACTAGTGATACTATCAGCTCTCCTTAGTTTCCGACTAGATGATGCTGTGTAAAATGTTCTAAATATTTATTTATTTAATAAACTACACATCTCTATTATTGGTCCACATTATTATATTATTAAATTCACATATAAAGTGCAACACCTTAACATATCGTGACGAGAAATGTGTTGGTGGTACCTACTTTGTATGACAACATGTAAATTATATTTTTCTGCTCTTTAAAATTCCGTTAATGGCATATTAATGAGCAGTTAACGATTGTAGCAGGTCAAATGCAAAACCATCCCATACATCAGCATAAATAAAACGCTTTGAGAAATTCTTCAACTATCCGATAAAATCACTAGGAAACACAAAGAGGTTACATGGAGCCCATCTTGTGTGCGTTCCGTGTGCCCCCTTCACGTCACTGACGGTATGGCCATGAGAACTAGAACCCGTCTTAAAATGTTGTGCAATAGTACCTACCATCAGCGTGTCGATAATGTTGCCGCCCAAATGACATTTTAATTGAATATTTTTTTTTGAATCCTAGGTATGAGTTAATTGCCTGTCATATCAGAAAGAAATGGTCATTGCAGTCTTCCTTAACAACAGTTATTGGCGACAAATTACATTTTCTATTAATTCAAATGAGTTTGTCGATATAAACCTTGTTGAAACGGGATTCATAATTATGATAGATCAAGAATCACGATATCAAGATACAAAATAACAGTAAAATGGATGGGTCAAACGCTCACCATACCTTCGGATAATGAGAGCAATTGTTTTTCGCATAAATCAAATCATGGGTTTATATTACTAATACCGACGTCCCCTTTACAGCATCTATGGTCACGGGTAGACTGAGGTGGTGAACGTCTTGATGTTATAATTACTGACAGCTACTCTACATTTTTGTTAATTATTGGAAATCCGATTTACGAACGCAGAATGAGCTCACCGTATCCTTTGGTCTTGAAGTTGTATGGCTTGGATTTTGATTTAAAAGAATCTATAACATGGTGTCCCGGTTTCCAGAAACGGATTAATAATTATCAATATAATGCGATAAAATCCGTAAAAAGTACTTAATTTTATTTCAGGTCATCTGTTTCGACGCCTTTTTCTAAAAAAAGATAATTACCTATTAATCCGTAAACAGAAACTACGAAAACTTGCTATGATACTTGCTTATACTTATTTTTTGCCGTGTCCACATTTTAATATATCTTCATTCGTGCCAGACCTTTTTGGACGTTCTGTTGTAGCTTTTTTTATAGTACTTACAGGAAATCCAAAATCAAATCAAAATCCTCATGAATTGTCTACTATCCTGGGGAGATGGCAGGGTATGACGGACTCGTACCATATAAAAAACTTGTCTTCATTTGCTCTATAGTCATGGCTATGGGATCCGAGATCGCTAATGTTCTGTCATACCTGCTTAATGATTATTTAATTTTACTTGTAAATAAATTAAAATTGATTTTATTTATATTTTTCACAAGTATTTATGAAACGTTGCATGGTTTTAAAAAGTTGATCGAATGGAGAAGAATCTGGAAAACAAAGGATAATTATATATTTACTAATTACTTACTTACCTTGAGATTTTTGGAGAGAGTTTTTGTAAAAATTGGTTTACGTTATTTACGTATTTGTATTACGTTTACCTAATGGATGAAGAAAACCACATAATGAGAACGACGACGAAAATGAGGTCGCGGATTAACTGACACTTTTACGACACTTAATAATGGGAAACTGGTTGTTACGGTTTTGTAACGCAAAGCCAACGATACAAAAAATAAGTAAATAATTTACGTTATGAAGTAATTTAATTTCCAATAAGTAAAGTAATTCATTTAAATATAACAACATAGCGTCACGCCTATAAAGTCAAGTGAAAAATTATCTCAATGATAATGAAAACGTATAAGTAAGTGGAGAAACAGAAATACGCGGGCAGCGACTTTGTTTGTAAATACCAAGTATTTATAGATTACGAGATGATAAATGCAAAAAAATCTAAAGCTTCTAAATATACTGATTACAGATATGAGGCAATTTTAAACCTATCTAAAAAAAAAATAAGTTTCTAACAAAAAAGTTACCCTGAAATGATAATAAAAAAAAATCTATCTATTTAATCTATACATAGTATGGTTCGCCGGTATGATTAGGTCCCATGTATGGGGTGAGCCTATTGCTGTTAATCGGGCATAAAACCAAAATCCGAGCTGCTACTAAGAATTTCCAAAACCCAATAACACTTTGCTCAAATCTAATCGAATCCAGGACCTCTAGCGTAGCAGTCGCGATTAATACCACTGGACTAATGGACAGTCAAATACAAACAAAGACGCTCAAACGCAAATTTGTAAAACACTAAATTGCAGGGCCGGATTTACCATATGGCTTTTTGGGCTTCAGCCCAGGGTTCCGTGGATTCAAGGGGCCCCCAGCTAAGTCAAGTCAAAATCAATATAAATTACTGTCTCATTTTTTTCTATACTTTGAGTAATTAGGTGGGCACTAGGATCCTACTTAGTAGTATTAGCCCAGGGCCCCCTAAACTCACGGTCCGGCCCTGCGCAAAGTTTTAAAACACTAAATTGTCACTACACGAAACAACATTATTCCCCGTCAACAGTGACTCGTTGCCTTGCTTGTGGAAACTTAACACCGTCATTGGTGGTTAAGTTACCGCGCGTGGAAAGCGACCCCGATCTCCCCAACATTGGAATAATGGGCTCACTTCCTGAATGTTGGCTTATGCAGTAATGACGTGTTTTTAGGTAAGCTGGTTTATTGAATGATTTCTGACACGCGAATATTAGACAAGCATTAAGCAGTGATAGCCTAGTGGTATCACCATTGGACTGCCAAGTCCAAGGTCTCGAGTTCGAACCCAAGGCACGCACCTCTGACTTTTCGAATTCATGTGCGTATTAATAATTAATCATCACTCGCTTAAACGGTGAAGGAAAACATCGTGAGGAAACCTGCATACCTTAGAGATTTTTCTCGACGGTTTGTGAAGTCTGCCAACGCGCACTAGGCCAGCGTGGTGGACTATAGCCTAATCCCTCTCAATATGAGAGGAGACCCGTGCCCAGCAGTGGGACAGTATATGGGTTGATGATGATGATGATGAATATTAGACATTATATGTCCACCACCTCTGTCTTTCCGTGACCATGGACGCTGTAATGGGTCCGAAAAGTCGGGATTAATAACATCAATATATCGCCATAAAATCCGTAAAATGTAGTTTTATTTCAAAGCTACTTAGTTTAACTAATTAATGAAGCTGGCTTGTAATTTTTTTTATTAAAATAATTACTAGCGACCGCTCCAGCTTCGCGAGTGTGCAATGTACAGAGGCCAGCACATCAAGCTACCACAATCTGTCAAATTACTTTGATAGATTTTCAACTTTATTACAAAATTTTAAGGTTCATGTCCAATTGGGAAAATTTTACAGTTTTGGATAGCTTGATCTGCTGGCATCAAGCTATGCACCTCTGACTTTTCGAAATTATGTCCAAATTAGTAATTATTTAAATATCGCTTTTCTCAAAAAACTATTTCTATAAGCTTTCAAGCGCTGCCCTAAACTAGGAATTTCTCCTGTATTCTCCTGGATGCGTTTACAAACACAAACTTACCTACACCTAAACAAACATCTAGACCCGAAACAATTACCTGTAGCGTACCTGTGTACTACGGAACAAATAGTTGTATGTATCGTACAAATATTGCAATGCATCGTGTGGGGATCGAACCCACAATCCATGAAGCAGAAGCCGATCGGTCTGCCGCAGCGCCAAACGTGTCGTAAAAAAAATTATTTATCTATTTTAGCACTTTATATCAATTTAAATTTGGCACACATCAATGTTCGACACCTTATCTTTGAAGTAGATAGGTATCCAAAGAGCATAGTAATTAGTTTATTTTTCTAAAGCTTTTCGTGTTCTACGTGATAATTAAAAAGCAATGTGCAAGAATTGCTAATGAGTTAATTAATAATGATGGTTCGTATTGATTCCATGAAATCATCAATCAGTTTTAAGATTTTTGTTAAGTACCTATGGATAAGTAGAAAGTTTGTTTTAGTTTTAGACTTTGCCCTACATTGTAAGACACTAATGTTATTAAGTATTCTATGTCTGGACTTTAAAAGAGACTATGATTCTCTGAGTTTGTTTCGGTGTTTCTTCTCAGAGGTCGTCAGTTAGGAAATGCCGGAGTCAAAATGTAAAATTGACTTGTAAAAGTGTCTTTAAAAAATCTATTTACAGAAATAAATATAATTTATCATTTTGTTCTGTTTTAATGTTTTCATTGACCTTGGTAGTTGATTTAAGGATCAAGGTTAATTCAAATCCTCATGGATCGTTTGCTACCTGGGAGTGGGGAGGTGGTAGGGTATGCTAGACTCGTATCAAATAAAAACAGCCTTCTCTAGCCCTTTAGTCATGGCAGGGATTGGTGAGATTTACCACGACCATAACTATAATTAATTTAACCTACAATACAATAAGGTCCACATACTATAAGGTATTCAAAAAGAATTTCGTGCACCGGGCTCAGCTTTGAAAAATACCTGGTTGTCAGCCTGACAACCAGTCTATCCTCAGGGTAGATATCCTGAGCTTGCTATACTGCTTGTCAGGCTTCATACCGTATATTATATGTATTGCCCCGAAATTGGATCGCGGAGGTCTGATGCCAGTCGCTCCGTGTAAAATACTGATATTCCGCCGCATCTGGTTAGTCTGGGAGCCGATCTCAACCAACGCCAACCAACGGCTCGGAGGAAGCCTGATTACAACCTGACAACAACTCATCGAGTGGCGGTCACAATAGACCGACTATGGTCGTAAAAAAACGGTATAGCTGCAAAACTAACAATAAAAAAATTTACCTACCTACTTACTGAAGCAAGCGAAGACTTGATTACGTAACGACCTTCATCTAGATCTTTATATCTACAGAGAGAATAAACGGGGCCAATAACCCTAGACGAAATTGTCTAGGTAGGTAGATGGCGCAGAGTGCAGCAGTACTTTGCAAGGTCAGAACAAGAAACTTCATTTCAGTATAGGTAATGATGACATTTTTACAATTAACCAAATTTCGAACTGTAATCAAACAATTTGTCATAAACTAACTGTTGTCTGTGATTTCAATTACATCTGATATCATTTTTCGATAAAAAAGGTAGCCTATTTCCTTCTCCAAGGTCTAATCTATCTCTGTAACAATTTCATCAAAATCGGTTCAGCGGTTTAGGTGTGTAATTGTAACAGATACCAAGAGTTATTTGCGCAATTATAATATTAGTAAGGATTAGTACAGATAGGTACATACACTTATACCTTTTTGCCGAACAAGCAAAATTACCTTGTAATAAAGATATACTACGGAACCTGAAAACTTAAATAACCTCCAGGTTGTTGTTCCGGGTCTTCTACGTGTATGGCTACCATGTGTATGTTAAAAGTGTGGTTGTAAACGAACCCACGATACAAGAGAAAATCCAAAAAAAGTACGCTCTTTCTCCGAAACATTTTCTATTCACTCGTTAAATAATGATTCGATCCATATCTAGAATATTATAATTATCTAATTTATATAAATGATTTACGTGCATTTCATTCAAGGCTTATTATTGAGGCACAATTTTGTATAATTTAGCTACAAACAGTAAGATTTATAGCACGATTTTTTTATATACATAAATATATTATTAACATTTTTGGGAAACAAAACCGACTTCAAGCATTTTGTGGGGGCTTTGAACCGCTGTTCAGACTTAGTAAGTAAATATTCGATAGATGTCGCTGATGTCACCTATAAGAAGTAGAATGTCGAAGAGAAACTCGACATCATAGGGAGTCTCGGTAGCTTAGTAGCTAAAGCGTCCGATGTACTTAACAGGAGGGACGCAGCAGCATTTTATCTTTAAAAATGTTTAGCATGCGGTGTTCAATGCCAAATATGTATAATAAAAAATAACTAGTAAGTATAATTATTGTATCAGAAAAAAAGAAAATGTTGGATTCAGTTCACAATTGGCGACAATATCGCGTAACAAAAAAAAAGTCGAACTGAGAACCTCAGCCTTTTTGGAAGTCTAGCATAAAATCAATTCCTTGTAGCTATGGACCTTCGCGTCTGTTAGATTAGTGACGAAACATATTCAATTTGTATCAATTGATATTAGAACCGGACATGGTAATATCCTTTACAAGCAAGCACTTTATTGAAGATTTGGGCGTGAACTATGGTTAGGATGAAGCGTTGATAAATGCTGTATATAAAATGCTATGTAGAAACTTTTTTCTACAGATACTTTTTCGTAATATTGTTGAACAGAGCCGACTGGTACACTTTTTGTTATTGCAATCCATTGTAATTTAACAACTTTAAAAATTTTATTTTCTTAAATTTCTGTAAAAAGGGTTTAAGATAAGCCGTTAAGTATAGCTATTTCTAAATAATCTAGTGCATTTTGATGCCGCAGACCTAAAATATCATTTTTAAAACCCACCACTACCTATCTTTGTTTATAATTACATGATAGACATAATGTACTCGTATTGTCTCGGAAACTATAGTGCTTACTTATAGTGTTTCGAGTACCTACCTAAATATAGACGGACTCTATTGTACAACTCTATTTTTAACATTTTATTGACAAATTGTTCGTCGTACCGAACTTCCGTTGTCAGTCAGACTTCCCTCGTATATACTTAAGTATACAATTTTAATACCACTGACATTTGCATTTATTAAAAAAAATAGGTTACTTGTTTCATAATTGCTTTTTTTTGTCCATAGTGCCAATGACGTAACACCAAAATGAAGGATACGAGTCTAAAGTTGCCCACGCGCAATTTACTCACGGGGACAATTGTGAACTGGGAGGACGACGAGATGGGGTTCGGGGATAGCCCTGGCAATCTAACCCTCTCCTGGAAAGATCTATCAGTTTATAGAAAGAAGAAAATACAGACCAGTATATGGAAATCTCCTGTATATGAAGAGATTAGGGTTTTACATGGAGGTACGTATTCTATGGAGTTAAAAAAAAATTGCCACTTTCAAATTAGCGAACTGTGGATGTACTCGGACATTAGTACACCTCCGCCTAACCCTTCGGGGAATAATTAATAATTTGCTAAATGATGCTTGGCTAAAATGACTACATTCAAATTGGACATACCTACCTAATAATTATTATACATGCTTTTTACTTATTCACGTTTGACGTTTAGTAGACATTATGAAACTGAGGTTATATTTCGTTAGTAGAATAGGTAGATACCATTTGACATTATGAAACTGATATTATATTTCGATTATTTTTTCAGTACCCGAATTACCTCCTTCTTTTATTGAAAACTTTTACTATAAAAGTCTTCGGGTATGAAAGCCAAGAAACGAAAACTTTTCTTTTTTTTCTCCCAAACGATTTCTTGAGAAAAAAGTAGCTTATGTCATTTTCAAGGTCTTATCTAGTTATGCCGTTTAGGCGTGAAAGCGTAACAGACAGAGTGACTTCCAGATTTATAATATTAGTTAGGATATATAAGGGATTAGGAAGCCATATTTTATTCCATTAAACATTATAATATATAGGTATTAATGCTACGTATAATGATGGGCTGAATTTTAGGCTTTAGAAGAGACTTTGATTCTCTGAGTTTGTATCGGCGTTTCTTCTCAGAGGTCTTCAGCTAGTAAATGCCAGCGCCATCTAGTATTAATTAAATATTGAATTGTAAAAGTGTCTATTTACAAAAATAAATATCATTTATCAAAATTTACTCAATTTTATAAATAGATCTTTACGTTAGTTAAAATAATTTAGTAAGTATACGATTGTAATTTCATAACTACTACTGTTTTAATTAAGCTCTTAAAATGCACGAAACCGGTAAATACATTAATGCTTATGAATGATGGCGTTTTAAAATAGCTTGAGGAATGTGGACCCATACTGCGTTTACGTATTAAATATAATTATATCGTTATATTAATATAATGCATATGTATGAACATATAGGTGACATATATTTATGAACATTATCTAATAAACCGGATTTCTACTTATACCATTTTAAAACTACAGGCCAATTCTAAGTAGGTACTATAATTTATAATGTACTTTCCATTTTAGTAACGAATCAACCTGAACACAACATTTATAGATCGATTAAAGCGCATTTTTATCTTAACGATAGGAAAAAACCAAAACTACAAGCGCCGACTTCAAACAAAAATACATTATATCAGAAAAATATTAACGAACATCGAAAACAGTTCATAATCGGCGACACACAAAAGATCTATTTTTGGAAGTCTTCTAAAAATGAAAAAAAAGCACGTAGACATCTAATACATACTGTAACCTGGCGGGAAGATTTCACGTTTCTATTGGTTTTAAGTCATTGTTTTTCACAAAGGTTTTCTTTTCAGTAAACGGCATCGTGTCTTCTGGCAACTTGGTTGCTTTAATGGGCTCAAGGTGAGATTTCTTTTGCAATACTGCTTCTACATTGTTTTGATCATAAGATTCTTTCTATAAAGCAATTCTGACTACTCAATCGAATTCTAGCCATTCATTCTTTACTTGCGGCCGGAATTATTATTAACTATCGAATAATTATCTATCGAATCCTCTTTTGTTTTTATTGTTAGCTTCGAATTTATAAGTATTGTTTCATCTGGGTTGGTATTTTATTATACCGCTTTGCCAAATATTCTAAGCAATAATATGGTAACATTATTGTTCCGGTTTGAAGGGTAACCTAAAGATCACAAGATGACAACGCGCTAGTGATACTACTGGAGTTGCTGACGTTGAAGCTGCGGCTGCCACTTACCATCAGGGGGCCCGTGTGCTTGTTTGTCATCTTATAAATTTTTTTTTCTTTTTTTTAAAACATTGCCCCACACTAGGATTTTCTCCTGTATCGTGGGTTATCACATACACAAACACCCAAACCCGGAACAAATACTATAGGTCGTACAAATATTTGTTCCGTGCGAGGATCGAACCCACAACCCGTGTCGCAGAAGCCGATAGCTCAGCCGCTACGCCAAACGTGTCGTCGATTAAATAAAACTCGACTGTTTGGCTTTCTGGAGACAGTATAGTTAACAATTACTTTTACGCAGCCTATATGATCTCCTGTAGGAAAACCAGTCGAGAGATAGGTTATTAATATTAATTCCGGTCGTTAATAATACTGACTGCAATCAATAAAGATTAGTCCAAAATACCGGGCCTTTACGAATATACAACAATGTAAAGAAACCTTTTTAGTCTCAGTACGCATCGCAAAGCAAATCTATGAATCTAATTTGCTGCCTGTGTCACCAATTAAAAAAAAAATGTTTCTCAGTGGTGCTGGTAAGACCACGTTGTTAGCCGCTATCAGTCGTCGTGACAAGAGCGCGATGACTGGCTACCTCATGCTGAATGGCAGGCTGGCTGGTGCTGACCTCATCGCCAGGATATCTGGCTTCGTGCCACAGGAAGACTTGGCTATTGAGGACTTGACAGTATCTGAACATATGGAGTTTATGGTGAGTTTTTGGATATGATGGACATAACTAGCTTATAAACTGTCAACTCGCAGTAAACCAGCCAAAGTGTGGTGATCGTTAGCCTACTGGGCTAAAAATGCCGCTTTGATAAAAATAGTAAGATTCGCATTAGAAAATTGGTCGGAATTTGCTATGGTTTCTAAATATAAACCCTGGCCCATTATAGTTCCTGTTGTTTTGAGGGGACGTATGTTCCCAGGGATGTTAAATTTGTGGATTGAATTATAAAACAATCATAGTACTTTAAACAGAAATATGCTATTCCTCGATTGATTTATGGTACTATAGGTCTGCGTCTCGAGTTCGAATCCAAAACTTTTTTAATTCATGTGCGTATTAATAATTAATTATAACTCGTTAAAAACGGTGAATGAAAACATCGTGAGGAAGCCTGCATGCCTTAGAGACCTCTGACTTTTTTAATTCATGTGCGTATTAATAATTAATTATCACTCGCTTAAAACGGTGAAGGAAAACATCTTGACGAAACCTCTACCTATGCCTTAGATTTTTCTCGACGGTGTGTAAAGTCTGCCAACCCGCAATAAGCCAGCGTGGTGGAATATAGCCTAATCCCTCTCAATCTGAGAGGAGACCCGTGTCCAACAGTAGGGCAGAATATGGGTTGATTATGATTATGAGGTCTAAAATAGGTAGTATAGGATTGAATTTCACAAAAGACCGATTCTGATCTCAATAATACTGCAGCCGCAAAATAAGTTTTTAATTATTTTAATGCCTAGGCCCGTATGATGATGGACAAGCGAGCAACAAAGGCAGTAAGAGCGAGGAGAGTTCAGCTCCTTCTCAGTGAACTAGGCGTCAACAATTGTGAGAAGACTAAACTGAGAGCTCTGTCCGGAGGAGAAAGGAAGAGGGTAGCGTTAGCAGTGCAGGTAAGGATGACATCATTGGTTTTATTTACAACTGGGATAAAATAACCCAATAATAACGAGTAATAATATTATGAAATATAGTATGATCCTTCCTATGATCCTCCACTCTTGGAGGTGGGCGCTAATGGCCGCGATACAGTATTCCATACTAATGCGGTTGTTAACGAACACAAAAGTTTGTAAACTATATTTTTGTTCCAATAAACTATTTATATTTGTATATTACAAAACTGCTCAGGAACTGTTATGAGTTCTCGATATGAAATGATTCCAGAGAATTCCTGATTTTAACACCGTTTTAGCCTCCTTGATAGAAATGATTGAACTATTTTATCTCTTCTAATGAATTATCGTATAATATATAATTATCGATCGTGCGCATCATATGACGATATTAAATCCATTCAAGATACACCTACATTAAATGACAGACTTACGGCCCGTCTCAATTATAAATCCATCGATAGATTTGCTTACTAGAGATAGGATTTCTACATTATTTGTATGGTCATTAAAGTCAAAAGCCTATGATTAGTAGCCAAATCTACTAATTTGAATGACAGCTGTGTTATTGGTAATGGCCGTTAGTGTACAAAAAATGTCATTTCTTGAGCTGTTTTTTAGACATTCAAGGCCATGCTATCTGTAATAATGTCGTGTCACTTAAAATGAAGCTGAATGCAAAAAAAAAACACCACTACACATCGCACACAATATAATTATGTATATGTAAGTACTCATGATGTATTTTTATATTTATTTGTTGTGTTTATATTAATATATACTATGTTTATTTAAGTTTATACTGTATTGTAAATATTATTTTTTATTTAAGTTATTCGAACTGGTTTACCATTCGTGAGCCACCAGGGTCTGGTTGAAAACCAGCGCCAGGCATTACGTCTGGCATATGCTGAACCAGCGCCGTTTCAGCACAATGTATAATACCTAGTACAATAAGTATTTATCTGAATAATTGTGCTGAATAAATGATTTTTCTTTCTTTCTTTCTTTCTTTCTTTCTTTCTTTCAATAAAAAATACATGAGACTGATGAGGCATCAGATATATCTGGACGGTATAAACTGTTCAAAATTACCTGTAAATCAAAGAAAAATCTCTCTCACTCTCTTTAAAATAAGTAAAATTAATATTTCGTGACATTTATACACAGCACCATCTAGTCCCAAACTAAGCAGAGCTACTATGGGTACTAGTCAATGTAATATAATATACTACATAAATACTTTTTTTTGTAAAAACATAATATGTACTTATAATACATAAGAAATACCCAGACGAACAGACAACACTTATAACTTTAAAATCTTAGCATGGAAAATGTCAAAAAATACAAAAAGATAGACAACACTTATGTTCATATCATAAATATTTTTGTTCTGTGGTTATCGAACCCACGATCGTGATCAGCCGTCCGGCACTCGAACCACAAGACCACAGACGTTGTCCAAAACTCAAAATATATAAATAAAATTTAATTTCTTTAATATTTTGGATACTTAAGGACAGTCTGTTCATTTACATAACATAATTGGTGTTGTATGAGGCCAGCACATCAAGCAACCACAATCTGTCAAATTTCTTTGATTGATTTTCAACTTATCACAAACCAATAAGGTTAAGGAAAAAGCAGTGATAGCCTAGTGGTATGACCATTGGACTGCCAAGTCGAAGGTCTCGAGTTCGAACCCAAGGCCCGCCTCTCCTCCTCTGACTTTTCGAATTCATGAGCGAATTAATAATTAATTATCACTTGCTTAAACGGTGAAGGAAAACATCGTGAGGAATCCTGCATACCTTAGAGATTTTTCTCGACGGTTTGTGAAGTCTGCCAACCCGCAGTAGGCTAGCGTGGTGGACTATAGCCTAATCCCTCTCAATATGAGGGGAGACCCGTGCCCAGCAGTGGGACAGTATATGGGTTGATGATGAATAAGGTTCATATTCAATTGAAAAAAAATGACAGTTTTGGATAGGTTGACCTGCTGGCTTGTGTACCGTACCTATCTAGCACCGTTTTAAACAAAACCTTCTTTCACAGTTACTTAACGACCCACCCATCCTATTCTGTGACGAGCCAACGACAGGCTTGGATAGCTGGGGAGCTGCGGCCGTCGTATCTCGACTTAGGAACCTCGCCGTAGGAGGAAAACTGGTTGTGTGTTCAGTGCACCAGCCGGCCTCTGGAGTCTTCGACCTGTTCCATGAGGTTGTGTTGCTAGCCAATGGAAGAACCGCCTTCCATGGTACCATCGAGCAAGCTGACCAGTTCTTTGCATCGTAAGTATTAAAAAATATTTAAAAAATAATTATAGTTTCTAAAATTCCTTTATACACATATTAGATTAGGTGTGTCCCTATTGACCGGCAAGAATAACTAAAGTGAATGGACAGGGGGTCGCAATTTATGGTCCTTTAGACCAGGGATTCCTAAACTTTTTTTTACTGTTTTTATTTTAAATTGTTCTGTGTTTTATTATCTATCTAGCTGTATCCCGCAGTACATATTACTCACGTTGATCTCATATTTCTCAATCCCGTCCGAAATTACTAAAGAAATGTATAGACTATTTATCTACCAAATTATAAATTTCTAGTCTTTATAGTTTCTGAGATTTCGTCAATAATCAGAGTCAGTGAGTGAGTGGCTATATCGCCTTGAGAGTTTATAGATGTTGCCCGCGGTCACCCATGTCCCAAAGAGTTTTTTGAGGCAAAAGGTCTTTCTCCAGGGTCTCCATATCTGTGCCAAAATCCATCAAAATCGGTTCAGTGTTTTAGGCGTGAAAGTGCAACAGTGGGAGTAATTCCACTCAAATTAGAGCTGCCCGACTGGGGAAGTACCTCCGCTTGCAGAAAATCGAAGTAAAATAACACTGCTTTGAGCTGTGTTGTGTTTCTTACGGTGAGCAAGGTTGCCAGTGCTCCACGAGGAAACGTTGTGTTGGCAGTGAGGGGACTTTGACCCTTATACTGCTAACCCAACTATTCCTCTTTCAATACAGGGTCGGCAACGCGCAAGTGATACTCCTGGTGTTGCAAGCGTCTATAGGCTACGGTAACCGCTTACCTTCAGGTGGGCCGTAAGCTTGTTTGCCACCTTAGTAGATTAAAAAGAAACACACAGACAGAGTTACTTTCGCATTTTTAATATTAGAAAGGATTAAATTATTATATAAATTATTGGTAGGGTTTTATAAAAATATATAATATTGCTCTTAGGCGCTCTTTTTAGAAAATATCTTCCGTATAGCTTTGTCATCAATATCATGTAAATGTTATCAACGAGACTGGACTGGATATTTAAATAAAGAGTGCGTTTGTCCGTGATTATCTTTAGTTCTACAATTCCATGAAGTAAGTAGTACTGTGTAGTGTTTTTAAATAATATCTTATTGCGAGGAATGTGGGGTTGTTGGAGATCTACATTTATATCATTTATTGATGGAATGCGTCCGATATGAATCCAGACGTAATGATTTAATAAGGGCCTTGATTGAACTTGAATAGAACTAACTTAAGTAGGTACATTTCACCAAATATTATCCAAATCCAATACTAGAAGCGAAAAGTCTGTTTGAGTTCATGGTACAATTATACCTAATGAAAAAGTACTTAGTGTAATTGTGTAAATTATAGGATTACGGTACAATAGGGCTGGCATACTCTGTGCATTTTAAAAGTCCCTCATAATTATATAAATAAAAAATAAAAAAAATCTTGTTAATAAAGATGATCGGAAACTTTGACCAAATAAACTTAATTATCTTACACCATATTTTTTTCGAGGTAGGCCCTTGAATATCAATGTAATGTTCAATGGTAAACATGATGATTTGTATTAAGGTTGCCCTTTAATAACGCGTGTTTTAAATTCCGAAACCTACTCACTTTAGACTTCTGTGACCTTTTTAATATTATTTTACTTATTCACGCGACTATAAGAGTATAATCCAGGTCCTTGAATGCCCTTGCTCCTTATTAAAGGAAATGTTTAAAATCATTTCCGTACCATCAATAAGCTATTATAGCCTAACCCTACACATTATGAGAGGTGACCCGTGACTAGTAGTGGGACAGTAAGTAAGTAACGAAACTCCCAAATATAAGTAAAAGGTTTAATAGCCTTGGAGTAAAAATGGCCATATTAAGTAATTGCTCTATGTAAATAAGTTCTTACATTACATCCCGTAGAATTCCTCAGCAATTTTGTAATAGGTACCTATGAATCATATGTATGTATTTACAAAAAAAGTATATAAGTATTATATCCATTGTCTAGTACCCATAGAAGCTCTGCTTAGTTTGGGACTAGATGGTGTTGTGTAAAATGTCCCAAAAATATTATTATTATTCTTATTATATTATTTATTTATTTAAGGACAACCAACAAAGCATACACCAACAGCTCACGCAATGGATACAGTGAATTTGTATAATGATTGTGGTGTAGCCTCAATTATAGGCTGCCACGGCATGCATTATAATAATAGAAAATCACAGTGTCGTTCGAGTAAATTAAATTAAATAGATTTTACAAGGTTAATGACTACTAAACATTTTGAAGACATTGTGTGAAGGACCAAAAAAAACCGTTACAAAAATAATTAAGTTTGATAAGTTATTATTATCCATAAAGTGACCATTTTACAATGATAGCCTAGTGGTATCATTAATACGCACATGATTTCGAAAAGTCATAACTTTTCGAAATCATGTATTAAAAATAATTAGTATTAATAATAATTAATTATCATTCGCTTAAAACGGTGAAGGAAAACATCGTGAGAATACCAGCATACCGTAGATATTTTTCTCAACGGTGTGTGAAGTCTGCCACACCGCACTAGGCCAGCTTGGTAGTCTAACCCCTCCGTCCTAATCCCTCTCATTCTGGGAGGAGACCCCTGCCCAGCAGTGGAACAGTGTATCGGTTGATGATGACCATTTTACAAAACACCGATAGTTTTTAGGTTTACAGGAGTCATGATCTCCTGGTACGCCTGGTGCGCGCAAGACTCAGGCCAATATTGATATTTATCTAAATAATCTTTCTAAATTACCGAAAGCTTTTAAAGCAATAAAATATTACCTGTTATTATAAAAAAATATCGCATATTTTTATCATTATATTATTATCCTTGTCCATAATTTATTCACATAAAAATGCATTAAAATGTCACCTAACATGGTACCTAACATTTTTATGTGTGGTTCAATCAGATAAGACATAGACGACATCTTTGGCGCAGCGGCTGAGCGATCGGCCTCCGCGCCACGGGTTGTAGATTCGATCCCCACACGGAATAAATATTTGTATGATCGCGGACAAACATACATACATACAGGTCAAACTGAGAACCTCCTTTATTTAAATCGGTTGAAAGTCATAACGATGCGAGTGACACCGTGGGCCACAGCCAGTCTTAAAATATGAATAAGTATATTGAAGTTCAAGGTCGTATTTTGTTAGCTATGAAACCGGATAATCTTGATCGCATCTAGATGTAGCTTGAACAAATAAATTTTAAGAATCTCTGGAAGTTTCTTTTAGTCCACAAATTTTATGATTTAGTTTTTTTGTATTTTTCGTCTGTTTAAAAAATATATTTATAGAGATGTTGCATACCGTGCATACGTCATTTATTATTATTATTTAGCCGTTGTCGTCCCACTGCAGGGCAAAGGCCTCCCTACCCTCCTTCCATTCCTTACGGTTCAAGGCTATTTTGGGCCAATTCTTCCAGAAAAAGTCAAGCTCATCCCGCCACTTCGTCTAGAGGGCTGCCGCGCTGTCGTCTGCCGTTTTGTGGGACCCCTTTGCTACTTCGTTTAGCCCATAGCTCATTTGACATGCGACAGACATGTCCAGTTCAGTTCCACTTCAAGCTAGCAGCTTTTAGGCCAATGTCAGCGATCTGGGTTTTGGATACGTCATAATTATGTTTATTGGTTGAATACACTGGTAAACATACCCTCTCTTCTTTGTTCTTGTCTAATATCCAAAGCAACGTGACTATGTGTGTCGCTCGTACTATCATAATTATTTTACCAGATCTAGTTCTAGGTTACTTCATCCTGGATACTTCTCCGAACTGTTCCAACAAACCCAAATCATTTTGTCGTCGCTTATTTCTTACCGAATCTATGGCTGGAGACGAGTTATATTGATTTTATTAATCACAAATTAAACACTGAAATAAAATCCATAAAAAGTAGTTTTATTTTATTTCAGTGTATAATTTAATATAAATCAATTTATTAAAAAAGAGGTCTGCATACAGCAGTGGATGAGTATTGGTTGATGATGATGATGATGATGAATAAATAAAAAATATAATTATAAGGGACATTTTTACACAGCACCATTAGTCCCAAACTAAGCAGAGTTTGTACTATGGATACTAGACATATATCTACTCAATTTATTATCAACCCAATAGTGTTACTTAACTATACAAATATTTCCTGACCACCTCTATCAGCGATATACGAATACATATTTTTTAAAGTTCTTGATATTATGAAATTATTAAAAAAAAAATTGTGTCGAACTTTTCGTTCCTTTCAAATTAATAAGTAAAATATATAAATTCTACATCAATAGCTAGGTCGTAAGCGCGATTTATATAAAGGTCATGGGTTCGATTCCTAGGTCGAGCAGTGTTATTGGATTTTTCTATAAAATTTTCAGTAATAGTTAATGTGTAGTGGATAATGGCAATAGGCTCGCCCCCTATTACATGGGATCTAATGATTAATCTAGTTATGTTAATTATTAAATTCAAAATTACAAGATCAAGGATGAATCATGAATAAATTGCATTGAATCACATGCTAATGCTATACAGTACATTAAAAAAATTAATGTATCTAGATAATGTCAAAAGATTTTTATCAACAGAAGAAATCTTATAAATTATCCAGTTTACATTTTCACACGCTAATCTAATTTGACCTATTGATATACTCGTAAAGTCGAATTGATACGATCAATGATAAATAGAAAGATAAAAAAGTATAATTATTTAAAATTTTACACAGTCTCAGTATAGTACAGAAAGTACGTCATTAACCCATATACTGTCTCAGGGCTGGGTGAGTGAGGCACCTCATTATGATCTCCTATAATTATGAAGGGGATTTAGGCTATAGTCCACCAAGCTGGCTTAGTGGGAGTTGGCTGAACTTCGAAAATCTCTCAAGTTTTCAGGTTTCCTCACGATGTTTTCTTTTCAAGTGAGTGATAATTAATTATTAAAAGTCAGAGGTTTAAATTCGAGACTTGACTTGGTAGTACACTTGTCTTGCTGATGTGGTCGTTGAGCTCCCTAAATAATGGTTGAGCTACACAATGACTGATGTACCTATGCGTACGGTCAGTAACTGGATTGATCAACTCAAAACTGCTATGGCTCTTTCTTCAAAAGGTCCAGTTTTGCCTACATTGTAAAACTCGTCTAATAAGAATACTGTTACTGTCTGAACTTAAAAAGAGATCATGATTCTCTGAGTTTGTTTCGGCGTTTCAGGTTTTCGAGGGCATGCAGGTTTCCCCACGATTTTCTTAACCATTTAAGCGAGTGATCATTAATTAATAATACGCACATGGTACCCATTACACAAGTTATATCTTATCATGGGTACCAGAGTTTCTCCAAAAATTAGTGATCTTCTCATTGGCTATGTTTCTTGTTTGTTTCTCCGTGTACAGACAGCAACGAAACTCACTGAACATGTTGCAATCTTCAATACGATTTTTAATATAAAGTTACTGACCTGTGAAGGTTGTGCGAATCATTGCATAGATGACCATTAAATATAAAAAAATCTGTGTTGTTATGTTTTCAAAATTTAGCTGTGTTCAGCGATTTTCATTGCTGACCGTACAAAGATTGTTGAAATAAATTATTTATTTATCTTTAGATAGGTACGGTCAACAAAAGAGGGTTAGGTAGACAGGCAGCTAATTAATAATCTGTGTTTTGATAAAGATAGTGTATTAATGTATCACGCAATATGTGTCAAAACGTAAAATTAAATGATTAAATGATTGTAAGTAGCTACATACCTGACCCTTTGGCACGTAATTATTTATGTCGAAATCTACTTAACTCTTTTGTTGACTGTACCTCCGGCACTGTAAAACCATACTAAACCCGACCCATTATTCTACAGCCTCAACTTCAAATGCCCGGTCGGTTTCAACGCAGCAGAGTACTACATATCTCTGTTGGGTATCGAGCTAGATAAAGAGATGGAAAGTCGGGACCGAATCAGGCGCATCTGCGACGAGTACTCGCGATCGGATATAGCGGCTGAGATTGACAGCAAGGTCGATGTAAAAGACGAAACTGAATACTTTAACGGCGAGACGAATGGAAAGGTAGGTGTTTTTAAAATAGTAGGTACCTGGGCTACAGAGCTCTGCTTAAGACAGAGCTATTGTTCTTAATTTGTAACCACAATATTGTTGCTTTGAGCGTGAAAGTACGGCGAATACAAATTTTCCTAAAAATTAGACTAGAACCAGTTTTCGCCCCCGTAAACCATAAATTTCAATATAATCGTTATGTACCTAAACAAAAATCATTAAATACTAAGAAATATATAATAATAATGAAGCCCTTTTATTCCGAACTACATGGATTTAACCTTTTTGGATTTTATAAATTTTATTTCTTATAATATATCTCGCAATTCGGCGTGCCTCTTGGCATAGGCCTCCTCCAGCTCTCTCCATTGAGCTCGGTCTTCTGCAACTCTGGTCCAGTATGGTCCTAGGGTTAGACAGATATCGTCACTCCATCTTGTTTTCGGACGATCCTGTTTCTGATGTCCTCTCTTGGATACCATAAGGTTACTTGTTTGCTCTATTTATTTATTTTGCCACGTAGCATATGTCCTGTCCAACTCCATTTTAGATGGTCTATACGAGTTGTTATACGAAGTAATTCACTTTGACTCTGCAATACAAAATAAAGTTCAAACAGAGTCCTCAAATGATAAAATGAAATCGAGATGCTGACAAAAAATAAGAAGGAAGTAAGAAGTTAAAAATAAGAAGGAAGACAAATGTGGATATTACTTTTGTCTTCCTTCTTATTTCCAAGTACCTAATATACATATAAATAAATATTGCTCGTATATTTGAATAACTTCAGTTACATAAAATCTTATTAATGTCAAGGGGCTTGCATTTTAGAATGATGACAATCACGTGGTAATCTTAGTGTATAGGTACATAGGTAGATATTTGTTGGAACAGACAAATACCTAATGCTTATTTTTTTTCTTCTTTACGTGTTAATGGTACATACATTATAATATATATTACTTGTAAAATACATATGTAATTATGTATTAAGATGTTTTACTTCATCTTTTCCACGTTTTGAGCTCATGATTAAATCCTCTAGTCCACTCTGAAATGCTATGTTATATAGAAAATAAAAATATTCTAATTTGGTGGAATCTTCATAGGCCCAAGGTCCATTTGGCCCTTAATAAATATTTAGAGATCGATATAGAGATAACCAACCAAAAAATACGTTTGTATATATTAGATTTTTATCTTACGAAACTACTGACTTATCTTAAAATTGCTATCTGTTTATCTAATATGTTAATATAAATAATTGCTTATATAGCTATTTTCGTAAGAGAATGATCTGAACTTTACTTATCTGAGTTTTTATCTTATCAATAAAACAACTTTATTGGTATTGATGTCGCTAATAATATTCCTAAATGGGTGTTCGTTGGTTTCAGGTATCATTATTATTCTTGAAATGTGTGCTTGTGTTAAATCTGCAAATATAATTTGCAGATAATATCTTATAATTTATTGCTCTAAAATCTAAATTGTTCCCACACTAATAATATAATATTACGTAGGTATTGGATTGGGTAATAAAAATATAATAATATAATATTACGTAGGTATTGGATTGGGTAATAAAAATATTCAAACTAGAATTTCAGTTTCATCTTCTGATTATTAGAAATTTTTGACGTCTCAAATTTTTATTTTTCTTTCAGGCTCAACATTTTGAACGATATTTAACTCTGTGAGTATTACTTTTGTTCTGAATTTAAATAACTATATTATATTTTTTTAAATTATTAATTAAATAATGTCAAACCGTTCCGAGGTTGGTTAATGTTTCTAAATTTTTCAATTGGTTGTAATAGAAAAAAAAATGATCTTGCCGTAAGGCTTTGTAAAATGTGGAACTAAAATTGCACTGCAAACTTAAAATTATCATGAAAATTTTAAGGTTTAAGTAGTAGACACAATAGAAAAACATTTGCTTCGACCCTTTGGTGGGTCTTGGTTACTATAATGACTTCAAATCAGACTTTTTTTGTCAGCTGTAGATTGTGTTTCATCATTTAAGGACTTTGTTTGATTTTTATTTTGTATTGCAGAGTCAAAGTGAATTACTTCGTACAATTCTATTGGTTAATGTGGAGAAACATTCAAGCACTCAAGCGCAACTACAGCATATGGGTCGCCGAATTTTTACTACTTATGGTGAGTTTGTTATATATTATTTATGTTATAAAAATAGGTATATTTTTTAAATCCTGTAGTACATTGTTGTTTCATGTAAGTTTTTTAAACTTGTTGACGATATACACAAATACATTTTGATGGCATATTGGAAAAGAAATTAAAATTATTTTCTCTCTGTCGACTTGTTTGAAGGTTTTATTAATTTGCACTAAGTATTCAAATATTCAATGAGTCATCTGTCTTAACCAAATTCAATACTCAAAATCATCATCATCCGCTGATCATTTTCGGCTTCTAAACTATCCAGATGCGGCTGTATATTAGTATTTTACACGAAGCGAATCAGACCTAAACAAACCCATTTCTGGATAATTCGGATATCCTGAGGATACAATGGTTGTCAGGCTTTACGGGCTTCTGACTATCACTAACGACTGTCATAGGCGTTGCCATGACAACCGGGACCATCGGCTTTACGTGCTCTGAGGCACAGAGGGGTTTCCATGTGTTAAAAATGGTCACCCACCCAGAGACAGACCGCGTTTAGCGCAGCTTAACTTTGCAAATCGGTAGATTAGCGTAGTGACACTTAGCCACCAAATCATCATAATTCACAATCTAATTCACATCTCGTCTCCCCTGTATAGTTCGTGGGATTGATAATCTCAGTGCCTTACAACGGTCATTTTGAGGAGTTGGACCAGCGCGACATACAAAACGTGGAAGGTCTACTGTACCTGACTGTAGCGGAGACGATATTCCTCTTCATCTACGCCGTGTTCATCACGTTCCCTGCTGAGGTGCCTATCCTGCTGCGGGAGACTGCCAGCGGACTCTACTCACCACTACCGTACTATTTGTCTAAGATGATATTCTGGGTGAGTTTGAGATTTTATCTAATAACGTTCCCTTTATGGTATCTACACCATAAAGGGAACGTTATTAAAAACGAAAAAAAAAAACTTGTTAAACTATAACAAGAAATACTGTATTTATTTTTTTCTTTGCTTGTGCTAATGTTTTTAAAGTGATATAATTCCTACTAACGGTATTAACAGCAGAAAATATTGAGTACCGATACTAGGATTTACGATACGTCTTAGCGTAAATCTCTTTAACAGCCAAAATTACTTGAATCAAGCTTCCAAGGCTACTCGCATCAAAAAATATAAAACACAAACATGCATACTGAACGAGATTGACACACAAATTACACAACCTCTGATCTTTTTACCTTAAACAATTACTCCATTCAGAATTAATTTAAGACCTCTTTTATAGATACCGTCATAAAATATACGGAAGCCATTAATGATAATTTTAATGTAAATAAGGTATAAGAAAGTATATTTTATAACGAGGCCCTAAAATGGTGCCAGCGATGATCAACCGCGATAATACCAATTAATTTTACGATTACCATAATTAACTCGCTTTGAAAGTCCGGATATGTTACTATGGGATCGTCTTTAGCTTTTAAGTAAAGAGGGGTCGCCGCTTTGGGTTCATTTGGCCTCTCATGATAGACGGCATGCATTTTGAAGTCACGACGTAGCTCAAATGGGGCTTAAAAGCACATACACGCGACACGTGGTGGTTTTGAGCCTTTTTTCATGTGGCCTACGCAAATGTTCCTCTGATCTGGTATCGTCGTGCGACGGGTTGTTGAGCTCCCTAAATTATGGTTGAGCTATATAATGACTGATGAATGCGTTCATGGGACTCGTCTACTCAAAGCCGCTATGGCTCTTTCTTCTAAAGGCCATTTCAGACTTTGCCCTACATTGTAAGACACATAATGTTACTATTCTATGTCTAGACTTTAAAAGAGACTATGATTCTCTGAGTTTGTTTCGGTGTTTCTTCTCGGAGGTCGTCAGCTAAGAAATGCCGGAGCCTGCTAGCTTATACAAATATGTAAAATATTGACTTGTAAAAGTGTCTTTAAAAGATCTATTTACAGAAATAAATATGATTTATCACGACGATACCAAGTAGTAGGTGTGAAGCCATTGTCATGGTCGTGGTGAATCTCAAGGATGGCCATGGGGCAAGTGAAGCGTTTTTAGTCAGTACAAGACCATCATAATACCCCACTGCCGCATGCCGTCGCTCTTAATATGATTCACATTACAAAATTTTTGAAGTATTCGAACTGATTGCTGAATTTGATCACCCGAATATACGTATATTTAATTCTTTTTTATGTTGTTATCAAATTTTTTCACTCCTATTTTATGTCAACTCAACTCAACTCAACTTGATATGGATACATTTTATCTGAAATAATTTAATTTAATTTTTAGGGACCATTTTCATGTAGTTTACTCTGATACCTACCTTACTAGCTTTAAAGTGGAAAATGCAATAATTACAATAATAAGATACTACCTTGGTAGTATTGGTGGTGTAGGTAGGGTTTTGCCCACAGTTTTCTTATTAATGTGTTTTATATTCTTAACCGAAGACAGTAAAGCAAGAAAGTTGATTTTCCAGTAGGTACCAATTCACAAATACAGTGAATAATAATGATATTTTTACCTTTTCTTCCAGATACCCAGGGCAGTGATAGAGCCAACTCTGTTCAGTATTTTGGTATTTACGGTAGCGGGGCTCCGAGGTGGGTTCATGGGCTGGCTAGGTTTCAACTTCATCTGTATACTGTGCGCTAACTACGCGAACGCTTATGGTAAGTACAATCCATATAAAGATTCCACTGAAACATTAAATATTATATAGGATCTTATAAAATGTATGCTTCATCCATAATTAATACTTTTGTAGTTAATTTGCTTTGTCTTATTTTCCTAATAATATAAATTTTATCTCAAAGATATTCATTACACTATAGTATTTGATTCTTAAAAATAACAATAGACAAGCCCACTAACTTATTACGTTCAAAATTCAAAATTATTGAACATCGAAATAAATGCATTTTTTATGTAATATTTTATCGTTTCAAAGACAGAAGACCAAAATTCCAAATTCAAAATTTTGCGTTTCCAATTCACTGGAACACATTTTATAATTGGCACTGCAATTTCATTTTCAAAATTCCAGGATCGTTCCTATCATCGACGTTCAACTCTATGGAAACCGCTGCTCTCGTGTCTGTACCATTCGACCTAATTGGCACTATGTTTTCTGGCCTCTACCTCAACTTACGCAGTGTTTCACCTTACTTATCGTGGCTCAGATACGTATCAGGATTCTACTACGGTGTTGAAAGCATCTCGATACTTCAATGGGATTCTATTGAATCAATTGATTGTGTTGAAATCGATGGGATGCCGTGTATAAAAACAGGGCCCGATGTATTAACTAGATTTGGGTTTGCAGAGGTACATTTTTGGCGTAATTGCGTCTGTTTGTTCTCCATGTACTGCATAGCTCATTTGATTTCTTTCTTTATGGTATTAAAGAGGAGTAGGGGAACACCTGTATATTAGAAACTAGTGTAACTATGCATAGCAATCATTTAACAATAAACAGTGCTGTTTGAAATGTTGCCCATACCTTAAAGGAAAACAGGGTGACCATATAAATAGAAAAGTAAGTATGAAGAATAAGTAATCGCGGCCTTATAGGATTCCAAATTCAAAAATATTTTTCGTACCTACATATTTTATCTATTAACATTTAAATTACATTTTTATTAATTGGCAATTACCTATTTCTTATGAATTGGCTCAATAAACTTTAATGTGGTTTCTTGTTTGTTTATTTGCTTACCCTTTCTTTACCTCTCCCTTTTGCAAATTAATCTCTCAAGCAACTTAAGGACATACATACAAAAGCTTCTATTGCTATATAGCTTGTTTTCCTATACGTACTGCAACTGCATTTGACACATAAACGGTAAGTTATTATCTACATAAGTTCTTAGCCCTTGATTACAATCAAAATATCTCTATAACATTTTATTACAAGCGACACGAAATCGAAATCATAAAATCGATAACTGCTACTTGTTTGCAATTGGAAACAAATCGATCCGTCTAATGTCAATATGTCAACTTAACAATGAGAGAAATCAATTTAAATCGAGATTAATATTGTGTTTCCAGTGCCCGCTCTAATCCTTTTAGATCTCTTTGATTAAAATACAGATAGTCCTAGCCTAATAGGCTAGTAAACTGATTATTTTTATTTTTATGGCTTTAAAAAATACAGTTTAAAACTGGTTCAAAAATGAAGAAGTTATAGCCATTTTAATTTTATGCTAGACAAAGAGCGTAACTATACGAGCCTGTGACGTAAAATGTCCGATGTCCCCAACAAATTCTATACAGTTAATACTCGTTTTGCGGGAAAAGGACGGAGCTATCACCAAAAACTTTAAACGCAAGTATCTTAAAATTGTATCAGTCAATTTGATTATTTTTTTCAGTAAACAAAAATTTTATTACTCAAACATCAGGCAACTACGGTGAAATGCCGAAACGATTCACAGCTGTTTAACAATCAACAGGCCATTGTTTTGTAAAAGGGCTAGTTTTGTAGTAACATAATCGGTGATAGGTAGGCTTTTGTTGGCTAGGCTGAAACCTAAGGTCCAAGTAATTCTGGTACTTACATATTTAAAAAAACGTTTCAAAATACTAATCCAATCTAGTCTCAGTTCGTAAATGTCAAATGGTATTAATAAACTATACAACTATTATAAAAAAAAGTCAACGTGAACGAGTTAGATTGAAATGACAACGGAAATTATTCAAAAGTTACATAGTCGAAATTATATTTTGAACATTTTAAGTAGGTACATACCAGAATTCTCCTTCTGTTGTAGTGTTTTTGATTGCATTTGAAAACCTTGTATTTTTTGTCATGATTGTCATGAATAATCTTGTCGTGTCTGTCATGCATGTTAACGATAATCATGTTCGTTAACGCACAAAAAGTTTTCATTTTTTAATAAAGCAATCACTTCAATGTAATTCCATTGGTAATTACATTTTTGTACCTACTTCATAATTGCTCTCAGATTGGATTAGCAACAATTAGCACAATTCATTATAATATTCAGTAATTTATTAATTAATATCTTTGTTCCCTAACAGATATGCATAAATTAGCTATATTCCTAATTTGATGATATAGATAACAAAATACGCAATAACTTTTGAAAATAGAATACCTACCGAGACCGAGAAGAAAATTTTAAGCACCGGTAGTTTATTATAAATTTATACGGTCGGACTATTAAAATATTAAAAGTTATGTATACCTTCTAAGTTCTATGTAACTGTAGCTTCATTACCATCTTATGAAAATAAAGGCTACTTTATTGCTCGTTTACAATCTTTGGATAATTTTACAATCTGACCAGATGTAGATTTATTATAAATAAGCTAACGGTAATGATAAAATCCGTAAAAAAGTAGTTTTATTTCAATGTATATGATTCGCGTAAATGTCAGAAATCAATAAGCTAACGTTGTTTAAAATTTTCCAATGACGTATACACCCATACATTTTGTAAATGAAATACGCAACTTGATTTTTAAATTCCAGGATCGTTCCTATCAGCGACATTTGACAAAATGGAAACGGCTGCTCTAATCTCAGTCCCACACGACCTAATAGGCCTTATGTTCTCCGGGATCTACCTGAATCTAGCCACAGCACCCGCCTACTTCTCCTGGCTGCGGTACATCTCCGGGTTTTACTACGGCACTGAGTGCATATCGGTGTTGCAATGGAATTTCGTCGATAGTATTAATTGCGCAGACGCAGGCTTGCCCTGTATTAAAACCGGTGCTGGAGTATTGACCAGGTTTGGGTATGATGAGAGGAACTTCTGGAGGAATTGTGGCTGCTTACTGGTGTTGTATTGTGTGGGGAATATCGTGGCGTATGCTATGGTTGTTAAGAGGAGTCGGGGGACACCTGTGTATTAAATAGTACAGTAATTTAACTTGTGGTACGAACAAGCTATACATTTCCAGTTTAATAAGGCTCTGCTATAGAGTTCTTCAGGGGTGATACTCTCGTAGTGTCAAAAAATATCATTAAGTTGTTTTAGTTATTCAGGTAACTAGGTACAGTGGCCAGCACATAAAACTTGATAGACTTTCAACTTTAATACAAAATAATAAGTTTCATGTTCAATTGGGAATATTTTACATTTTTGGATAGCTTGACCTGTTGGTGTCTACACTACGTTTGCCTGTTTGCAGTAATTAGGCCAACATCGATAGTATACCTACTATTTAAGATTTTTAAGGTGATACTACTCAGAGGGGCTCGTGGCTAAGTACCTTTACTAACAACATAATAATATCGATCTTGTAAATCGATCTGAAAAAAATAATAACTAAGCTAATTAACCGATCTGCAAGGTTAAGCTGCGCTAGTCGCGATCAGTCTGTGGATGGGAGAGCACTTAAAGCCGTTGGTCCCGGTTGTCATAGGAACACCTATGATAATCATTAGTGGTAGTTGGTAATGTGGTAGTGGTGGTTGGTAAAAGGCTGGCAGAGGATGATGATAATGGCTTTGCTTATCCTGCTGAGTTCGTCTGAGCAGGTACTACAATTGTGAGCATGCCTGCATCTTCTATCAAAGGGGGAGGGGGGAGTTGGGGCAGCGGCGATGAAGATTTTCCATACTATAAAAAAAGGCTTACTAAGCATTGCAATAAGGCCATTATTTTAGGTACACCCAGCATACCTTGTTACCTTACAGGTTAGGCATATGTGTATTGCTTACACCATCAAATCGGGGTATGTTTAAAATCTAATCTCCGAACTGCTAGTTAAAAATATCCACACACCCTAGTAACCACATTGCTGGGAATCGAACCTGTTAGGTACCTGCGCTGGTGACCGCTAAACTAATAACACATTAGCACAATATGATCACATTTGTTGATAAAATTATATATGTACCTATGTAATGGACCGGTATATCGCAACTGTGTGGGTGCCTTTAAACAAAGAAGAGTTCAAGCTCCGCTCACATCCAAAAAGTTGTGTAATAGTTTAACAGCCTTTTTTCCGTTGTGCCAGTAACCCAATCATTACTTTTTTTATTTTAAGTGGCCGTAACACGAAGGTTCATTATAACTGCCCATAGAGAATAGATGCTCTGTTGCCATATCACCATTTTATGATATTGAATATCAACACTGCCATTCGCCATTGTAGTTTGACAGAATTATTAAAGATTAATAGCCGAACATTATAATAACATTAATCATATAAAGGTGTTGCCACCCAAGTGTTGAAATGATTTATTGGGTAGCCATTATATTCACTTAACATATAAATAACATAATAAACAAGAAAATGTAAATCTGGGAAAGTTGTCTGCGACTCTCTCTCGAATTAATTTTAAATGAAAGAAAGGGATATTCAAATATAATGTAAGTATGTATCCTCTTTTTAAACGATATAATGTAATTAGCATTTTGCAATAGCAACATTTTGACAGGGATTTTCAGCTTTAATTGTGATAGTTTGTTAGAAAAAGACTGGGACAGGGACTATTATTGTATCTATAATATAATAAATCATTAGAAGAACTTGTTGGTATCAAACTATAATAATTAAATCTGAAAATCCCTTTCAAAGTTTTGAGTTTTTCTACTTATTATAAGTAACATTTTAGTAGTACTTAGGTGTTATAGGAACGTATCTATTTATAATTATTATAATATAATATTTATATGTAAGTATTTTAATATTAAATAACAGTGTATTATTGTATACATGTGTCATTCTGTGTATGTTGGAGTTCTAAAGTCTAAGTTGGCACACTTTGTAAGTCACATGCGAAAATGTCCTTTATAATCCATCGTAAGTATCTACTCATTTAAAACCAAAAGGGACTAGACTAATTTTACGAAAATAAGAGAGATAAAATAACATCAACTTTAAGCTACCGTGAGACGATTACCATTCACAGTACAATAATGATCTAATTACGTAGACAGAGAAACCTAATTATGACGGTTTTTTAAATTCAAATTTATTTTATTATCTATTTTTATAGTGTGTGGGAAGCTTACGACCCAACAACCTACGAAGATAGAGAAATAAAAAATAAAACCTACATGGTTAAGCGAAACCGGTCAGTGATTCACGTTTAAAAAAAGAATTGGAATTATTTTTAGATATTGGAGAACCTCAAATTATGTTGTAAGTACTTTTGTAGTGCATACAAGTAAATAATTAATGTTTATTTTGAAAATGTGCTTTATTGTATTTCATAACTACACGCAGCTTTGCTTGCGTTCGGAGGTAATTTAAGCCTATGTGTATTACACATAGCATTACACCTATTTCCTGAAGGGTTCGTTAGAGTACAAATGTACTAAGGGCGAGCCAATTGCCATTAACCGGGCATGAATCCAAACTGCGAGCTCCGCTCCTACTGAAAAACGCAATAGCACTGCTCGATCTTTGTCAACACTTATAATTCTAATGCAGCTTTAAATGTTTTGAGACTTGTAACTTTACATTTTTGTTAACTTGGTTATAAGGTACGATGGGCCTGGCATCGAAGTACTTTTTCTGTGTAATAAATGAATAAATAATCTTGGACAATTTTACACAGCACCATCTAGTTCTAAACTAAGCAGAACTTGTGTACTAGACAATAGATATAATACTTATATACTTTTTTTGTAAATACATAAGAAACACCTTATAAAAGTCCAAAAAAAAAACACTGTTCGGTCTGGGATCGAACCACAAGACAATGAGGCAATTGGGAGGCAATAAGATGTGATTAAATGTATTATAGGTATTATTATTTTAATTAATAATTAAATATATTAAATATAATGATAAAACAGTAGGTAAACCTTTTCATTATGGCTGGTTGGTATGGTTTAGTAAAGCTTTTAAATAACTTTAGTAGGCTATACGACTCTTCGTGTGAGTTAGTGTTTAGTTTACTTTTTATTGTTTAAGTTAAGGCATGATACCTGCCTTGTTGCCCGAATTAAGGAAATAAATAAATAGTTGTGTATTATTATTAAATAAGCTAAACCGATAAATTATTATTTTATTTTATTTTTATTATCTCCTATTTTTTAACACTTAAATCTGCATAATAGGATTAGACAATTAAATTATAATTAAATTGTACTGAAAGTAGGTACTGTAAATGAAAACCAAGTCTTGTAACTGTTCATGTCATTACTGTCCACATCGCATTCATTAGGCTAAATGGTTCATTGGTAATAAACACTTTCGGTATAACATCACTACGGTTCAAAGCTTAATCGGAAGCCTGATCAGTATAAAATAATAGAATCACTTTAAATATTAATTTTCATAAATTAATACTGAATTTAAACGAGCTTCCTAGGTGATATCAAACTGACACTAATTACATTTACAATATATACATATATACGTATACTGATGTTCCACAGAAATTAAAAGCCAGACAGAAATAAAAACATTCTTCTAAGAAGTGTTCTTCTTAAAAAAAAAAAAGAAAATATTATCAACGGAACTTTTTAATAGGAATCTAATTCTTATTTTAATAAGCATAGCCTTTCTTTTCTTCTCTCTTCAATCCGTAGTAACCTAGAAGACACCAGAATAATGTAATAAATAGAAAACCCAAGGAGTCTTGAAGAATGAAGTCGTTTACGTAGCCATTTTCTAGCAACACTGCTGCACCGTTCTTGGCGCAAGTTAAAGTCTCGTTTGAAGGACATTCTGAAAAAAAAAAGGTTAATTATTTTATTTATTTTTACCACTAAGGTGGCAAATAAGCATACGGCCCACCTGATGGTAAGCGGTTACCGTACCCTATAGACGCTTGCAACACCAGGGTTATCACTTGCGCGCTGCCGACCTTGTAAAACGAAAAAGGAATAATGGGTTGGCAGTATAAGGGTCAAAGTCCCACTACCAACACAACGTTTCCTCGCGGAGCATGACTTTGACATTTCTGTAGACGACGTACCTAGAAATGTTCCTGGCTCCTCAGTGCTTTAAGATATTTGCATGTTTCTTTAATAAATTAAACAAAACGTAACGTAATGAAACGTCAAGAACAAAAATCCAGATGTTAAGATATAGTTACCTAAAGTGGTTTATTGCAGCCGTATAACGTAATTTATGACGTTAAACTATTTACAGCCGACCTTTTCAAAGGTATTATAAAATAGTAGAGATATTATGAGCAAACAGAAGAAAGATTAATTATAGTTAAATAAAATGCTTTTGTTATTATAAAGCGCTTCTATAATGCATTATTGTCATCGCTAGTATCTCCCATGATTAATCTTGTAAGATTCTCGGAAACGCTTAAATGGAACTTGTATGAATTCCGTTTCGTTTCGAATTTGATAGACACTGTGACTTAAAGGAAAATATAATTATGTACCTATTTCATATGTACAAATTTTAGTAAGTATCAGTAGAATAAAGATTTTTCTACTTGTAAAATTAATTAATAATGTTGTACTCGTGTAAATCCGAATAATGTAACACGTGGATAACGCATTAACATACCTAGATTATAAGCTATTATTAACTATGTATAGGTAATGTATAATTGTTGGTATACCCTAATAAATTAAAAAATATTTCAGACTAGAAGATAACGTTTTATGTTGTAAGTACCTGGACGACTGAGTGTTCAACACAGATGTAAAACGTCTAGCTATTTAGATGTATTTTGTGGGCAAGTCAACTTGTATACTGCAGAGTTCGTCTGGGGTGTATCCACCGTATTGCCAAATATTAATCTGCTAAGCAATCTTGTGCTAACATTATTGTATTCCGGTTTGAAGGGCAATGTGGCCAGTCTACTTAAAGGCATAAGTGACTTAACAACTGAAAAAAGCTAGTGATACTACCTACATGTATTGCTTGTGTCTATTGGCAGCGTTTGCCGTTTACCATCAGGCGGCCTGCTTGTTTGAAAACAGAGCTAACTATAGATCGTTTTTTCTTGCCTAACAAGAATTATAATAATTCTGAATTTAGTCAGCTTTGAAATAAAACTACTTTTTACGGATTTTATCGCGTTATATTGATATTATTAATCCCGCGGTTTCGGACCCTTTACAGCGTCCATGATCACGGATATTGTAAATGTCAGTAATCAATATGTTAGTGGTCAGCTGTTTCCAATCTCTTTTGGAGAAATGGGTAATTACTTATCTAATTTTTAACTGACGAAGAAAAACGTATGGAAGTTTTAAGATTTTAGTATTGTTCTCAAGTAAATGAATTATGTTTTTATTGGGAATAAAGTTTTTTTAAACCTAGCTGTTGTTTAAAAGACAAAATTTACTGAAACCCTTACCTATGTAATCAATTTGTCTCCAATAAATATTGCTGATCGCATCCATTGCGTAGTAAAAATGCGATATGTATTTAACAGGGTACATCCAAGGCGGCATGGAAGATATGCGCAGGAATGCACCCGACATGAGGAACAGAGGTAGGTCGATGCAGGGCATTACATCGCCCATTATGCCCGTGGATGTGAACAGCGCTGCCATGCCAAGTCCTGGAAGTTAATGATATTGTTAAATACGAACCGTAGACAAATCAACAAATCTTCTAAATTTCTGGAACTATTTACACTTTAATGTGACCCTACTATTAATATGAACCCCCAAAGTTATCGGCGGCAACCGCACGGATTGACCCTAATTTTGTTTCATGGAAAGCACAAACAGATGGAGCACGCAATTCCTACTTAGAATTGCGTGCTCCATCTGTTCAGAGGCCAGCACATCAAGTCACTCCAATCTGTCAAATTTCTTTAATAGATTTTCAAGTAATACAAAATAATAAGAAGAAATAAAGAAAAATAGTTTATCTGCTACTATACAGGACACACTAAAAGTAAGAAGAGAAGGGGTACATTCACTGAAAGCTAAATTTTATACTCTACGAGTAATCACTAGGACAAAAGAAGTTCAGAGTTTTGACGTGCGGAGTGTGTCCCGTCTGTAGCAAAAGGTATTCAGCTCAGTATATGTCAGAATGTAATACCTGACGCTGATATTCTGCTGAAACCGATTGTGACTTATGGATGTCAAGCAAAGCGGATGCACAGGCGTTCAATAAAAGTGTGTGTGTGATTTGTTGTTAGAATGAAAGGTGACTATTATTATAAATTACTACCTATATCCTATATCAATAAGGTTTATGTTCAATTGGAAAAAATTTACAGGTTTGGATAGTTTGACCTACTGGCGTCTATACGTATATCACACATTACTTAACACAGTTAAACATTACATGAAGTAGTGGTCAAATGCAAGATTTTTTTTTAAATTTGATTAAATATAAAAACGAGCCGCCATTTTAACGGCGCCGGCGCGTCACAAACCATAAAATCCTTGGCTGATAAGTAACATAAAATTGAGGCAGTCCAACTGGTTTAGTAGCTGTGCTAAACACGTGGGTGAATAAATAGATCTGTTGGCAGTTACTATGTGGAGAACGAACTACTCTATTTTACTCTCAATAGGTTGATAGTACACCGTAATGATGTTCTGTTGTAAGAGTCAATTAAGGAAATTGGGTCGTTAGCTATTGAAGACCTGCCTCTGGGCACTGACTTAGTAACGTGTGTTCTATTATAGGCCCTAAACGCTCTATACCGTAGTACCATTGTTCTGTGATGAGCGTTAGATATTACGAAACATAATATAACATTAATCGAGCCCCGAAGGGTTAGGCAGAGATTTAGGTATCTACCAGCAGTACTTAAATCTACACCCACAGTTTGCTGGTATGTTAAGATTTCATGTAATAGGGCGCGAACCTATTGCCATTATCTAAACTCTGAGCAGTTACTGAAAATTTCATAGAAAAACTCAATAACACTACTCGAACAGGGAAGGCTAGGAATCGAACTTAGGACCGTAGCGTGGAAGTTGCGCTTGCGACCCCTAGGTTAATGAGGAAGTTCGTAAACGCTCCTGATGATTGATGAATTAAGTCTTAGTAATAAATATCTAAAAAGGTTTTATATTTTATTGTTGCAATACCTTATTATATCTAATAATAAAAAAATTAAAATAGAATATTAAAAAAAGGAAACAAACATTTAAAAATTGGTATGTCTGCCTACATTAATTACAGTTTTCAAAGAATAAACATACAAAGTATTTAGGGTTGAGAACGAGCACTAAGCGACACTTGCAGGGTTGAATTTTTGCTGAAAAAAGGCATTGCTTATTTAAGCTAGACTTACCATAAGCCAACGCAGGGATGGCACTCAGGACTAAAGTGCACGTGAACTCAGTGGCCGTCAGGATATGGTTCGGCAGGTCCACGGCCAAGGTCGCAATCGTCACCAGCGTGATCGGCCACACGATGCACCGTGGTATCTAAAGTGAGGGACAATCATTAACCCATTCACTTTTGAATGAATATAGCAACGTAATGCAGTTCCAACGATATCTTAGGCAGAGTGAAGTGGAGGAGAAACATGTACCTAAGGCCGACCGGCAACACTACGGTGGAAGCATAGCTGGGAAGAGAGAGAGAGAGAGATCCCTGTCTTTTAGAGAGAGATCCCTGTCTCTTAGAGAGAGTTCCCTCTCTCTTGCTCCTTCTTCGTTAAAAGGAAAAGAGATCCGCGTTTCCATACTCCTAGAATCGCTTGGCGCAACCTCAAAAACACACTTACAAAGCTCAAAAACCTGGAAACGAAGTATGCTGAACACTTATAGATGCCAACTTCTCTCTTGAATAGTGAGATTTCATACTGGAAGGCGTAGAGGGCACTGTACGAGACCCCGAAGGCCACTTCACTGGTGATGAGCCACAGGAACCCTCGGATGTCCTGTACTCCGCGCTGAGTTGTCCCAGAGGCTCCCACGTATGCTACTGTCAGTACCATTGATGTTACAACCTGGGGAATTAAAGTACTCCTCTTTATCTTGGTGAATAGGGGATATCGCATCTACTTAAGTGTGAAGACAAGATTCACGCCTGTATTCGCCGAAGGGTTACCCAATCGGAAAAAAACCTAACTATGAGCTGCTAATGAAATTTTCATAAAAAAAAGCCAATGACAATTCACTCAACCTGAGAATCGAACCCAGAACTGTTAGCGTAGCAGTCGCGTTTAGGAATACTACATTAATGAAGCGGTTTTTTTTAATATCAGCATTACTTAATTTTTACTACCATTGCTATATTTAAATTCGACTAATAATTCGAATACCTTTATTAAAATGAAAAAAAAAAAACTAATATTGCATCATCATCAAAAACCCCATATACTGTCCCACTGCTGGGCACGGGTTTCCTCTCATATTGAGAGGGATTAGGCTATAGTCCTCCACGCTGGCCTAGTGCAGCTTGAAAGACTTCATATTCACACACCGTCGAGAAAATTCTTAAAAGGCATGCAGGTTTCACAATGTTTACTTCACTGTTTAAGCGAGTGGTAATTCATTATTAATACGCACACGATTTCCATAAGTCAGAGTCCTTAGAACTCGAGGCCTTTGACTTGCCAGTCCTGTCGTCACTAGGCTATCACTTTAATACTATTGAGGTAAAACTCCTTTTTACGAATTTTATTACGTTATATTGATATTGCGTTTCGGACCCTTTACAGCGTCCATGGCCGCGGCCAGACTTGTATACCTATAAATATTAGAATAATAATAATAATAAAATCTTTATTAAGTACACAAAAATACACTTTTTAGCTCAACATGGGAGTAGGTGGGCATTTTTCAAAAAAGATGTACATAGCGAATTTGGGGTGTCCCCTCACTTTAGCTATTTTTTATAATTTTTGTATTCACCGTACTCAAATAAACTGCATATTTATTTAATACTTACATGTTTAAGTTATAAAATTGGCTAAAATATGCAACCCAATTATCACTGTTATTAAAATATCATAAAATTAACAATAAAAAACGTGTAAAATATTCGTTAGGCTCAGTAGACGTATGTTGAACTCATAAATACAGTTTAGAGCTTTTTATTTCGAATTTGGGTTTTAATAGTTCAGAATACTATATTTATTGTTGTCCCAGGAATATGACCGAACCGGAATTCCGGCATACGTCACGATAATTTTTTCAATACTTCAACGCAATATTACCCTAAAATATTGTTATTTTTCATTTCTGGTAACATTTATCTTGTATGTGGTATCAACCGTCATTTTGAAACAAACCTCAGTGTCAACAAAATCTGTGACGAAAGTGGGCGCGTTACGGTGGTGCCGAATTGGAGTTCCAGATAGTAACAGGATTTTATGAGGTATGTAGCAAATTTTCAAGTCATTTGCCGTAACACAATGACATTTCTATTTATAACTTATTGTAAAACAAGTCAGAAGTAGTCATAAAGGGTATACAACAGCTTGAATTATTGTTAGAAGTTTTGTAGGTATGAATTCGTCACATCGGGATTGTCACGTATTGTATAGCCGGAAACATTTTGTGACGCACCGGAACTATTAGGCTGGGGTTACATTTGATAAGGGAATAAAATAAATAATCATTCTGACATTTAAAAAAATGTTAGATTGGATATTTGGATGTTTGTTACCGCTAATCTTCGGAACGGTTGAACCAATTTGAATGAAAAAAATATAAAAATACGAATTTCGGAAAATCTTCTCTTAGTGCTCCCCTAGATTCCTTATGGAACCTACATGCCAAATTTGACCTTACAACCAGTAGTTTTGGCTGTGCGTTGTTTGTCAGTTCCTCAGTCACTCAGTAATTCGGTAAATAATTAAGAGTTGTGTATATATTGATTAAGTATATAATGTTATATATAAGTATGTCTGCTATATTTCAGTAAACATGGCTCTCTCGGCAGCAGAAAGAGCTAAACGCTACCGGGAGAAAAAACCCTGAAAAATTTGAAGAACAGCGGAAGGAGCAGTTAGAACGACTTAAGAAGAGTCGAAAAACCATAAGTGAGTTGACAGAAGAAGATAAAAAATGTAGAAGAAAACAATGGAGGGAAGAAAAGAGAAAACAGAAAGTAAAAAATGAATAAAAACGAAAATCAAAGAGCTACCCAAAGTTCAATGAAGTCCCAAAACAGCGCAGCTCCTGTCTTAAAAATTCGTTACAATAAAATATGTAGGAGATAATGAGGAGCTTTTAATTTTAATTTGCGAACATTTACTAAAGTAAATGTTCGCAAATTAAAATTAAAAAATGAAGCAATTCGCAATATAATAACCTGTTTTTACTTTAGATTATTAATACGACTTAAAATAAAAATGTTCGACCAAATATTACTCCGTGTAAACTTAGCTTATTTTTTTCCAGTTAGTCACATAGAATTCCAGATAGTCACTGTCCCATATTTTACCGAGACAATAAACTTATCCTATTTAAGAAATATTTAGTTATTTGATAATATTTATATAGTTGTAGTTGACCCTGAATTTGTTGTTTATATTATTAGTAATCTCGTTCAATTTCATTTTAAGTAGTAGGTAGAAATGTAAAGTTTTAATGGTCAAATGTTCCGTCTGTTACGATTTCGAAATTAAAATGATTGCTAAGCTATTATTATAGTGATTTATCTATGTTTAGATGTTTTAGTTCAAAGATTTGAAGGTTTATTAAATAAATATTACAAACAAAGTATCATAACAACTCATATTTTGCATTTTATTTACACTTTTCCTTTGTGACAAACCGGAGCACGTTCCTGTGAACCCTTGCATCAAAATAAATATTTCCACGTTGTTTTGCGTAATACTGATGTATTTTTTTAATTTTTAACTTTTTAAGAGTATATTTAATCAAATGAGATAAGAATTTACAGTAAAATTTAAATAACACAAACATCTGTTCCGGTTCGTCACGTGTACATCTTTTTTGAAAAACGCCCAGGTACAGGTAAAATAGGTACAGACACAATATTCGTACTACTAATACCTAAACTAGGAAAAAACCTGCATTGTAGGTTGTTAGTATCGTTCAGTTATGATAAAAGTCCCCTAAATTTCAAATACTTAATTAGTTATAGTAAAATTATCATTAAGATGTAAGCCGTTTGATAACTAATTATTTCGTGGAAATATAATAAAAAGAATAGAATAAACTTTATTGTGACGACGACAAAGCAACATTCTGGAATTCATAAAACTTTTAGATACAATGGCGGTCTTATCGCTAATAGCGATATCTAGACAACCTTTGGATGGACAGGAACATTTGAAAAATGGTTGGTAGTCTTTGGTGTACTATAACCAACTATATAAAACAATAAAATGTTGTGTACTATTACATAATATTTTACCATTATTTATGCCCGTTATAAAATTTTAATGGAATATTTAATTAATCTTAATTACTTACCACAGTGATTAACAACTGTATAAGATGGTCCCTGAAATTCCTCTTCAATGTCAGAGACAGCCTCCATAACAGTAGATACACTTGTTTGATCCAGTACCTTTGTGTGCTGGAAGTGGAACATTGTGTTATATCGTATCATCATCATCATCATCATCATCAACCCATATACTATCCCGCTGCTGGGCACGGGTCTCCTCTCAGATTGAGAAGGATTAGGCTATAGTCCACCACGCTGGCCTAGTGCGGGTTGGCAGACTTCACACACCGTCGAGAAAAATCTTCATCACGATGTTCAACTTCACCGTTTTAAGCGAATGATTTTTATCCCTGATCTAAGCATTTAAAATTATTATTACGCTCACAATAATAAAAATATATTTTTATTGTTGATATTTGCGTATACCTACCTCAGGAGGTAATTGATGAATTTAAATGTGTCATATTTTAAATATTTTTCTAGCAATAGGTGTTGTTTTCAAATTTATATAACTGGTTATAATATAATAATACATTTTCGATAGATAGGTATTTAAAGTCATTTCGATTTATGAGCAATTAATGCATTTATTATACGTAGGTACACACGGCGAATGAGTTAAGTTTACTGACAGGCAAACAAAACAACGTATGTGTATCTTTTATGAGGGCAGTTGTGTATGGTAGTTGAACGACTGTGATAGAACTGCCAACAAATTTGTTTTTTTTTTGTCCGAATATTTATTTATTTATTATAGGTACACCAACAGCATATCCAATAGATCATACAATAGAATATCCAATATGGTACATACAACAATACATACAACAGAATATCCAATAGGGTATGTCGTAATTGACGACTAAATACCTAACTTACCTTCCCTTGCCCCATGGCATTCATCCATCATCATACATCACATACGGCATGACAACTACACCCTGTGGCTCTGATTCACAATTTACTTGTAAACGTGTGGCCAATACACGTTAAGCAAGCCATTTTCTGGTCGGGTGACGAACTCAAAACAAACGAATGCCACAGCTCGTGGAGGTTGGAGGATAAGGTCACGTGAATAATTGATTCCTATCGATTAGTTCCAATTAATTGTTCGATTACAGCTTTGAATACCTACACAGGACCCAACCATCAAAGATTGAAATCATCCAACCATCCTCAATTATGTGAATGTGTAGATATAAGTTAATATTTTATACTTATTTCAAGAAATACATAGGAGACTGCATACTTATCTCTGTTGCCTACTGTACCATATGCATTACTAATTAATACGTTATTAATAATATCTTTAAAATCTTTATAATTGCTACATAATTGCTTTTTAAATTCCTGTCAACCTTTTTCAGTATCTTTTATGTAGGAAATCATTAAAAACTGATTACGGCTATATATTTTTTGTGGTTTCGTTTTATAGCTTGCAATAAAATAGATTTATATAGCACTGATAACTATAGTGTGAATCACACACTGAGGATTCAAACGTCTAGTGGGGTCCACCGGAGTCGGACGCTTAGCTAACGAAGCTACGGAGATCACTGCATGTCGAATTTCACTTCCACATCTTAAGGAGAAGTCAAAGTATATTAAGATGACACATTTTCTTTCATATAAATAAATATATAAATACTCTCACGCCTTTTTCCATATGGGTAGGCAGAAACTGCAGAACGCCACTTGCTACGATTCTTGCATTTAAAGTACCTACTTCTTTTGTTACATCCACATTTATAACTACATCTTTTCATACACACGTGCCAGTTACGAGAAATATTTTATTTCATAAAATTTAATATCTTCAATAGATAATTTTAAAATCTTTGTGTAGTTTTCTTTCCTTTTAAATAAACACTATAGAAACTGCCCCAATAAAATCTCACTTTAGTGGGGCAGATTCCACTGCGAACTTTAAGGCATTCAATTTTACCCCACCAGTGGAGCGGCTTGGTGGGGCAAAGTGGAATAATTCTTATGAAATATAAAAAACATTTGGATACTCACAAACTACTGTGACAGTGTACCGCATCAGATCGTGTCGTACTAGTTGCGTCACATTCATGAACCTCCAACCGGTTCTGGGAAATTTCCACTAGTTTCTTAATGTTGTCATGGGAATTAGACACCGCTCGTATGTAGAACTCCGCCGGATTGTAGTTAAGTGGGCATCGCAGTCCTATGCTGAGGATATAAGAGATTATTAGTAGCAGAATTATGCATTGAGGTAAACTAGTTCTAAGGGTAATAAGCTGTCATGAAATATAAATTTGATTTATTTGGACACACATTCCGAGACACACAACACAGTCACTAAACTTATGTCGTCTTAATTTTATCGACAACAACCATAATTATTTGTAAATTAAAAAAATATATTTAAAAATCCTAAATTTACTGACCCCCGTGTAAACAAAACGGCATAACTTTTAAACTAAATGATCTACTATAACAAAACAAACTCAATAATTATTTGTAATAATTAGGCGTCTAAATTGGGGAATAAACTGTGCTCAATTGAAAATTACGATAGCTTTTTTAATCTTTTTTTTTTCTACTACCTTTTGTTTACACGTGTGTCGCAGAAGCGAACAATAAATTTAAAGTATGGTTTTAGTCGATAAAATTAAGCATAGTTTCCTTTATTTCAATATGTGCACATTATGAAGACTGTATAGTATAATATATATTATTAGTAATAAATAAATTAAAACTGAGATAGTCCTCTTGTCGGTGCGGTGTCCTGAGACGACACCAAATAGCTAATATAAAAATAAACAGCCAAAATAACTTCCTGATTAGCCTATTGGTCATAAACTTGTTGGTAAGTAAGCGAGAATTTACGCTTGGGTATCGGGTTTTGCTATGAAATTCTCGATAGCAGTTATGAGTTTCGATTCGCCCCCTATTATATGGAACCCAAACATATCGACGAACTGTGTGTGTATATTACTGTATGCCTTGCCTTTCGGGGAATACAGGCGTTATGGTATTTTTTTTTATACCACTGAGATGGCAAACAAGCATATGGTGCACCTGGCGGTAAGAGCTTACTGTAGCCCCTAGTGTTACACTTGTAACACTAGGGGTAACACTTGCGCGTTGCCCTATAAAACAAAAGAGGAATAACTACTTAGTTGGGTTGGCAGTATAAGGGTCAAAGTTCCGCTACTGCCAACACGTGCCCTCGCGGAGTAGTATGTATGTTTTTATGATATTTATGAACATATTTAATATACTTATAGGTAGGTACTGCGATGTGTCGGTTGCGAGCAGATTGGGAGTATTCTTCTTTCGGCACCATTGGTTTGAGCACCTATGAAGTGGAACAGCTTAGGTGGTCAAACCATAGGTGCTGAAAAAATTGGTGCCTAAAGAGGAATACTCCGCAGATTGACTGCTTGTGTGTGAACAGCTTTTTCCTTCGGAACTGAGCTTGTAGTGGGGATTTACATACTTTACAGTATATAATAGGAACTAACATAGTTATTATGAAATATTATTACTAACACTGACTCATAGTTACTTGTAATATAAATAAATTAACATAACGTTTTTAAGTTATGTAGATAAAAATAGCGATACCGTAACGTAAACTTGCCTGCCTAACACGTTTAGTCTCATTTACTATAAAAATACTTAACTAATAATAATAATTACATTCCGGTTATTCAGATTTCTAGGTTAAAAATCTAGGTTGAACCAGAGATATTTATTTTTATTTTGTATTTACAAATATATCGTCACGAACTGACTTGTCGTGATAATAATAATGTATGACGGCTCAGCGGAGGTTTAAAATATCTAAAATGAATATTAAACATTTTCTCTCATAGAACACAAAAAAACATTGAACTATGTATAAACAGTTTGTTGTCTAATTTTAGTTTAATTTACTCTGTAGTTTTTTATTAAATTATAGTTTGATAGTAAGTAATGTAGATAAGTTTATTTTTATATAATTGTTTATAAGGTATATTGTATTATAGTATTTCCATGCAATAAATACATATAAGTAGTATATTACTATAAATTATTGGTATTATAATATATTATTTTTATTATCTTTTTGTATCTTTTGGCATTTTCCATGCTAATATTTTAAAGTTATTTTAGAGTAGGTACTGGTAATTATTTAAATAATGTAATTGCAATGTTTATTTATTTGAATGAGCACCCCTCTGTAGGGTAAAGGCCTCCTCCATTTTATTCCATTGTTTTCCGTAATTAGTAATATAAAAAAATATTTTCTATTATTAAATTATTAAAAATAACTTTAGGTATTAATATCAAATTTAAAATAATAAATACTATACAATACATATAAATAAATATTGTAAAAATCGCATGAAAAATGAGAAATAATAAAAGGCTTATTTATATAATATTTATTTAATGGTAATTATATCATCAATACGCCCACCACCTCAGTCTACCCGTGTCCATGGACGCTGTAAAGGGTCCGAAACGTCGAGATTAATAATATCAATTCTCGCGTTATAAAATCCGTAAAAATTAGTTTTATTTCAATGTATAGGTAATATCGTAAGTGTCAGACATCAATACAATTTTTTTAATTATTATTGTTTAATTATTATTGTTGGATCATCTTCGAGCCTTTTCCCAACTATGTTAGGGTCGGCTTCCAGTCTAACCAGATGGGGCTGAATATCAGTACTTTACACGAAGCGATCGCCATGAGACCTCCGCATCCCAATATCTACATAATACCGCTATCCTGAGGGTAGACTGGTTGTCAGGCCTTGTGGGCTTCTGACTACCACTAACGACTATCATAGATGTTCATACGACAAACGGGAAGCGACGGCTTTAGGTGCTCTCTGAGGCACGGTGGGGTCTCGATATTTCGAGAAGGACGCTCACAATACATCATAATTAGTCGGATATAGAATTTTCACTAAGAAATATCAAGAGACGGTTGATTCTCTTATAAATTGCTCTTTTTGAGCATTTGAGCTACAAATGTTTGTTTTTGTTTAGGTAACTGTTCCTACTAAGATACAGTGCACTAAGATGCACTACCATGTAGACCCATAATATATTATTGTCTCATTAGCAACAAACTATTTGATGAGTAGGTAGCACATTATTTATTAGAATATAATCAATTTGATAGCTTTGGCCTTTACCAGCTGGTAGGCGACTGCTCCGGACAACCTTCCATAAATGGTAAGAATGTGCCTAATTGTATGTGTTTTAAGAACCTTTTGTTGGTTATTTTTTATTGTTTAATTGGCATTAACGCATGCTACATACTACATTTTTATTTAGGTATATTTGAATTTTGTCGACTTGGATTAGTAGATTGTATCTGACCCGACATTCGGCTTCCAGATTAGATTTTTTGGGAAAGGCTTACCTAATATTATTTTGCTAAATAATATAGATATTTATAATTGGATGCTAAGCTTTTTGGATTACACTCTAAAGGCAAATAAGATATACACTGCGAACATGAACAGTGTATATTTACAACTAGCTTTTGCCCGCGAATTCAGCAGCGCCCCAAAGGGTTTTCTGAGACAAGAGTAGGTTTATGTCCTTCTCCATGGTATAACCTCTGTACCAAATTTCAACAAAATCAGTTCAGCGGTTTAGGCGTTGTTTCTTGTACTGATTTTGTTGAAATTTTATTTTATTTTAAAGTATTGTAAATGCGAAAGTAACTGTCTGCCAACAGGCAATATTAGTAGGGATAAATAGAAAAAAATATTGAGGTCGGGCCTTGCTTTTTCAACAAAGTGAATAAAATGTCTTTCTATTTCTATATATCATTAACAATGAATGCCTGTAACATTTGACGCAACAGGGTTAACATTAGCATTAAATATACAATATTTAAGATTCACCCCTGTAATACTGGGAGAGCCTGGTCAAATGACTTTACCCGGAACTTCCTCACAGAAAAAAAACCAACAGCACTTTAACCTAGAAATCTAACCACAAATCTCTGTATCTGTATCTTGCGGTTAGACCAAAAATATTTAATCGAAGTAAAATAACATAGCTTTGAGCTGTGTTGTGTTTCTTACGGTGAGCAAGGTAAATGATAAATGATTATTTATTTCTGTAAAAAAAAAAAAACATTTTTTTTAAAGCTAGGTTGCCAGTGCTCCACGAGGAAACCCAATTATTCCTCTTTCAATACAGGGTCGGCAACGCGCAAGTGATATTCCTGGTGTTGCAAGCGTATATAGGCTATGGGTAACCGCTTACCATCAGGTGGGCCGTATGCTTGTTTGCCATCTTAGTAGAATAAAAAAAAAAAAAAAATAACTAAAAAAAAAAATCTTAGCATGGAAAATGCCAAAAATATACAAAAAGATAGAAGGTAAGGTGGCATCGTTCGGCATTGAACTAACTGTAAAGTAAGTTGTGTCGGTTGAAAAGCAAAAACTTGCATTTCAATAGGTGTTACTGACGTTACCATAAAGACGTAAATTCAATATGTGAAGGAAAAATTCGACATGACGGGTAGGTATCGCGGTGGCTTAGTGGTCATAGCGTCTGGTGTACCGAACCAGAAGACGCAGGTTCGAATCCTGCCCGCGGTCGTATTTTTCCTTTTCTAAATAACTTTAAAAAAAAAATCTTAGCATGGAAAATGCCAAAAATATACAAAAAGATAGAAGGTAAGGTGGCATCGTTCGGCATTGAACTAACTGTAAAGTAAGTTGTGTCGGTTGAAAAGCAAAAACTTGCATTTCAATAGGTGTTACTGACGTCACCATAAAGACGTAAATTCAATATGTGAAGGAAAAATTCGACATGACGGGTAGGTATCGCGGTGGCTTAGTGGTCATAGCGTCTGGTGTACCGAACCAGAAGACGTAGGTTCGAATCCTGCCCGCGGTCGTATTTTTCCTTTTCTAAATAACTTTAAAAAAAAAAAGTTTTAGATACAATATTTTAATCCGGATTCACACTAGACTTACTTACGTGTCGTGCCGTGATGTATTTAATAGGTATGACGTCGATGGGCTTCTGATGTACTTTTTTTATAGTACGGAACATCATCATGGATCCTCCGCCACCCAAGGAGGTCGCAGCGTATGTGGAACTCTTACCGACTAAAACCCGCACTTGCCCTATAGTCATGGCCAAGGCTGATGCATCACGATACGACACGATAATGTATGATGGTAAGGCTCCAACCTTACTCATGAAAAGCAAAGCTACTCATACCTTTCAAAGGCATCTTTACACTCATTCTTGGACCCATGGAACAGCAGCCTCCCTTCAGCCATCAACAGGACAGAGCTGAACTCCTTGAACAGGTCACAAGACGGCTGATGGATGGAGCAGATGACGACTCTGCCAGCCGATGCGAGCTTCTTTAGCACTCCTACGACCAGCAGGGCGTTGTAACTGTCGAGCCCAGTCGTGGGCTCGTCGCATATCAGAATCTGAGGGTCTGACAGGAGCTGGAAAATTGAAAAATGAAATTACAATCAAGATACATGTATGTTATGTAGAAAAAAAAGTAATGATATGTGGTATGACCTTTGGACTTGCCTAGTCAAAGGTCTTGAGTTCGAATACAAGGCACGCACTTCTGATTTCGAAATCATATGCGTATTAATAATTAATTATCACTCGCTTAAACGGTGAAGGAAAACATCGTGAGGAAACCTGCATGGCTTAGAGATTTTCTCGACGGCGTGTGAAGTCTGCCAACTCGCACTAGGCTAGCGTGGTGGACTATAGCCTAATCCTTCTCTTTCTCTGAGAGGACACCCGTGCCCAGGAGTGGGACAGTATATAGGTTGGTGATGATGAAGACGTCTGGCGTCCGTAAGGCAGCTGGCAAAGACTGGATGAAAAGAGCTGAAGATTGGGTTCGAGTTGCGTTCTCCAAAAGAGGCCTACGTCTACCAGTGGACGAATACGGGCTTCTTCTTCTTCTTATAGTATCAATGGTTAAACTAGTCTCTTAGTTCGGCCTTTCTGAAAATCTCCAGCCTACAAAAGGGCATTAGCATCCATTAAAAAAGGTTGCCTCATTAGTCTAGTGGTCCTAAGCGCGACTGCTTCGCTAGTCCTGGGTTAGATCCCCGGATCGAGCAAAGTGTTATTGGGTTTTTCTATGAAATTCTCAGTAGTAGCTCGAAGTCTGGATTTGTGCCCAGTTAATGGCAAAAGGGTCGCCTCCTATTACATGGGACCTAAAAACATACCGGCGAAATGTGGGTGTACATTAGTACACCTCTGCCTAACCCTTCGGGGAATACAGGCGTGATGGTATGTAAAAGATTGATTTAGTTGGTCAGGGAACTACGTATGCCAGTATGCTTTTATAAAGTAATAGTATACTTTTCATAAGGTGGTAAACTCTACTCATGCTGCAAAGTACCATCATAGTACCATCTCATTGCTAAATTTTCTGCCGCTATGCAATAATCATCATTTATCATCAACCCATATACTGTCCCACTGCTGGGCACGGGTTTCCTCTCATATTGAGAGGGATTAGGGTATAGTCCACCACGCTGGCCTAGTGTGTATGCACGTTTCCTCACGATGTTTTCCTTCACCGTTTAAGCGAGTGATTAATGCGCACATGAATTCGAAAAGTCAGAGGTTCGTGCCTTGAAATCGAACTTGAGACCTATTACTTGGCAGTCCAATGGTCATACCACTAGGCTATCACAACACATGCAATAATGTTCTAACATTATTATGTTCCAGTGAAAGGCTATGTAGCCACAGAAATTACTGGGCGAGACTTAACAACTGGTCTCAAGTTGACAACGCGCTAATGTTTTTTTTTTTTTTTTTTTTGTCGGACATAGTTTTTAGCTCGAGGGAGCTTTAAAAACTTAACCGGACTAGGTGGCGAGGCACCAAATGCCTCCAGCCAGGGGCAACTTATAAACTAAGCAACACAGCTAAGGGCGTCCCCTGCGGGACACGGACCTCGGCTTAGGGCGTTGCTAGGGGGACAGCTAGGGACGGCTGGATCTGGGTTTAAATTATTTTGGGGCGAATTTAAAGCTACTGGCTCGGCACGAGCCGGCTCGAGCAAGGGACGGGGAGGATTACCGTTAAGGGGTCTTCGCGACGGGCCTCGCCGGCGAGGACGGTATATCGGGCGGCATTTTTGTGCGTGTGTTTTGAGAGTGGCGCTAATGATACTACTGGCGTTGCTGGTGACTATAGGCTGCGGCTGCCGCTTTACCACCAGGTGACCCGTATGCTTGCTTTTTTATACCACTAAGGTGGCAAACAAGCATACGGCCCACCTGATGGTAAGCGGTTACCATAGCCTATAGACGCTTGCAACACCAGGGGTGCCACTCGCGCGTTGCCGATCCTGTAAAACGAAAGAGGAATAGTTGAGTCGGCAGTATAAGGGTAAAAGTCCCCTCAACTGCCTGTTTTATGTGGCCTACGCAAATGTTTCGCTGATGGTATCGCCGTGCGACGGATTATTGAGCTCCCTAAATTATGGTTGAGCTACACAATGACTGATGCATGCGGTCCGTCGGTGGGGACTGGTCTACTCAAAGCCGCTTTGGCTCTTTCTTCAAAAGGCCATTTCAGACTTTGTCCTACACTGTAAGACGAGGCTTAAAACGAGACTATGATTTTCTGAGCTTGTTTCGGCGTTTCTTCTCAGAGGTCGTCAGTTAGGTAATGCAGGAGCCATCTAGCTTAAAAAAGTCAAATATTGACTTGTAAAAGTGTCTTTAAAAGATTTATTTACAGAAATAAATATCATTTATCATTTGCCGACACAACGTTTCTTGCGCGTCTTTATTGACAATAGAAGAATATTTAATAATTATTATACTTTAATAAAAATTAACTTGCTACTGCTTACCGTGGTAGCTAGTGACAGCAATCGCCTCTCGCCTCCAGACAAGGCAAAAATAGGGGTATCAGTGTGTAATTTCAACTTAAACTCTTCTATTAAACTGTTTAATGTTGCCTTAATCCGCAGGTCCTTGCAACTACCCAGTTTCATTTCTGTCTGGAACACAAATGGAATTGATAATAAGTATATTATTTATTTCTTCTTCTTATGTATTATAAGTACCAACACAGTACAAATTGAAGTTATGATCTTTCCCATTATATTGATATATTGTAAAAGTTAGTACAGAAAAAAACATTAAATATCGTTACATTATTATAAAATGGGAGTGCCATTTATAGACTCGATTAAATAAAATGCCATATCATGATATAACTCGTAGGTAACCATTGTAAGTGTAACAAAATATTCTCCGAGGTCCAATCTATCTCTATACCAAAATTCATCAAAACTGGTTCGGCAGTTTAAGGGTGAAAACGTAGTAAACAGACAGATCGACATAGTTACAATGATATTTACCACATTTGAACGGATATTTACACAGACTAATCTTCACTAGTCACCCAATTCAGTAACTCACAATGTGCCCCAAATATTCTGACATTTAAAACCAGGAAGCCCCCGTGGGTTAATAAAGGCAAACTGACCATAAACACCAAATGTTCCATGACGCTGAGACCATCCATGAACACCTCGTGTTGTGGGACGATCTCCACGGCTCCCTGGCACTCCTTGACATTTCTGTTCCACAAGGTTACTGACCCTTCGGAGGGAAGAGTACATTTTCCAGCCAGAGATACTAGAAACGTCGTTTTCCCGGCGCCGCTGCAGAAATAAGGTTTATTATGGGTTGTGTAAAAGGTTTCACGTATAATTATAGCCTGATTCTGTCCAGCTCTATTTGAAATTAAATTAATTTTGAAATAAAACTACTTACTCATTGTACGGATGTATTATAATAATAAGTATGTAGCTAGATTTATTTCAACATTCGCGTTTGTGTCAGAAATCAGTATTAAATCATACGTTGTCTTTTTAAACAACAGTAATTTTTTTTTTAAACATTTCATTCAAATCAAATAAAACAAAGCTATATATTTATGGTTTTATGTGGTTTAGAAATTATTAATTTCTGTTGATTGTAACATAAATCTTTATACTTAATGTTTCCTCGAAAAACTGCTTTTGTAAATCAATAACGTATGTGCAAAAAAGGAAATTATACCTACATACATTACCTACATACCATCACGCCTGGGGAATACAGGCGTTAGGCTGAGGTGTATTAATGCAGTATGTACAGCCACAGTTTGCCGGTATGTTTAGGTCCCATGTAACAATGGCCGAGCCTATTTTTATTTTATTGCCATTAACCAGGCACTAAGCTTAGTAGCAGCTCAACTAGAAATTTGGATTTATGAACAAAATACCTTCTTAGTCGAAATTTAAATAAGTGTTGAGGTTACCTGGGTCCAATAACAGCAGCAAATTCACTACGTCTTATTGTTCCTGTAACTTTAAAACATGTTTGTTAAAAACTTTTTTCACAATTTAAAAAAAATGGGAGTCAATATAGGAGTATATTTTTTGTTTAAGTAGGTACCCTATATTTTATGTTTGCGTATAAATTTGTTATTTGTAAACCTATTATTATTTTAGATCAATATTTTTTATTTGGTAGAGTATATACTTCGTTTCTTTTTGTATAAAGTTTCTTCTTTCATGTTTGAATTAGAAAGTTTATATTGTATTTAACGTTATGTCTTTCCTCGTCATCATCATCATCAACCCATATAAGTACTGTCCCACTACTTAGCACGGGTCTTCTCTCAGATCTAGTGGTATTAGGTTATAGACTTATAGTTCACCACGCCGGCCTAGTGCCGGTTGGCAGACTTAACACACCGTCGATAAAAATCTCTACGGCGGCATGCAGGTTTCCTCACGATGTTTTCCTTCAAAGTTTTAGCAAGTGATAATTTTCAGAGGTTCGAGCTTGGATTCGAGCTCAAGACCGTTGACTTGGCAGTCCAATGGTCATATTACTAGGCTATCACAGCGTCATGTGTTTACTTTCCTTTTTTATCAAATATATAATATCTAAGCCAACTTACGTAATAAGTTTACAATAATATGTTGTAGGACTCTGCTTTAGTGTTCGTCTGTGTCCCAGCGTATTGCAAATATTCTGTCGCTAAGCAATAATACGCTAATAATACGGAACACAACCCTTCATTGGGTTGGAAGTGTAATGTACACAGTAAATGACCAAATGAGGTTTAAAATCACAACGCGCTAGGGATACTACATACTGTTGAACTGGGCGGCTGTATCAAGCTATGCTTGTTAGTGCAATTTAAAAAAATATTTACCATTATTAAGGATGACAGTTTTATTCTTCACAGGCTTGCGTCTCCACCAGGACTTTTCCTCTGGGGTCCACACCTTAAGACCTTCAATTCTGATGACCACATCGTTTTCAACCTGATCTTCAGATTTATCGTATTGCAAATAACGTACCTAGTGTAACAATGTATATGTTAATACCTTAGCATTGTTTGCTTGAGATTTAAAAGTAAAGAAATATTAGCGGTCAGGACTTAGGAAATCTGACCGACTCCATTGTTCTTTCGTTTTTAATATATTCACAAGCACTTTAAATCTTTCCGGGTATGTAAAATCTAGAATGCATAAAATACTCTTTCGTAAAATGATGATAGTTTAAAAAAAATGCACTAACAACAATATTGTCTTCCACTTCACAATCACTTTTAAAATACATTATAAATCAACATACCGAGCCAAATTCCATTTCAATTGCAGAATTACACAAAAACCACTTCTTTCACCAGCAAAAATCGTCAACTAAATACATAATTAGGGTATAACCTTACAAGACACAGAAACAATTAACGAGAACTCAAGTGAAATGAGACAGACTACTACAGTAAACACAGAAATCATTATTCAAACAGATAAACTTGATAAAAATAGTAATTATGAGTTTATTTGCAAAGACTCTGCGTGCCCTCTAACAAAGACTTTCATAATACGTATTAAGTATATGTATAATATGTTTAATTATGTAAAATCGTTTAAATGTACATCTTGACGTTTCTGGTTTAGTTTTGCATACATTGCAATAATAATACTTTGTATTACAGTACTCTGATATATACTATTCCTGTATATATCAGGGTACTGTTATACTGTTCTTGTCTGGACTTTAAAAGAGATCATGATTCTCTGTGTTTGTTTCGGCATTTCTTCTGAGGTCTTCAGCTAGGAAATGCCGGCGTCACCTAATATTAATTAAAAGTTGACCAGAAATTTCCAAAAAAATAATGTGTGTCATTGATTCTTTTTAAATAATTAGGTTTATTAATTAAGGAATCAAGTGAGGTCTACGTCCAGCTGTGGACATAATATGGGCTGATGATGATGATATTAATTAAGAAATGAGAGAGAATTTTATAACATTCAGTATTTAAGAATCTGAATTTTCAATTAGTCTATTCCGGCCGATTTTCTTCTAGATTTTATCCTTATTTTATCATATTCTAGTATTTCACTGAAGAATTACAGACAGTAAAAAAAAAAAGATTAATAGGTACGTAAGTCCCGGTCAAGGATCGAGACCCTCCAGAGGGTTGAAGCAATTGTTTTTCTATTGTGTCTGCTCATTGATCTTTGATAGTATAATTATTGAATAGTACTACATCCCTATTGAAGAAAAAAACTATGGTGATATCAATTTATAGTTGACACTGCGATACAAACAAATCTGCAATTACTCGAAATGCAGGTTACATAATATTGAATCTTTTGAAATAGAGATCGTTTAATAGAATTGTTTATAGATATTTAATTTTATATTTAGTCTGTACTATACTGTGTAAGAACATTGTTGATGGCAAGTGATCCGTGAATGGTAGAAATGTTATTTATTTATATATTATATCTAAATACTTTACTGTATAGGTACGGATAAAAATGACAGTCAGGGCACGTTGCTGGACGAAAACTGTAACACTTCTATCTAACTATCTATCAGCCACGGACGTCCACTGCTAAACATAGGCCTCCCCTAATGATCGCCACAAAATACGGTCTTGCGAAGACCGCATCCACCGACTCCCTACGACCCTCACGAGGTCGTCCGTCCACCTTGTTGGGGCCGTCCTACGCTGCGCTTTCTTATACGTGGTCGCCACTCCAGGACTTTATTTCCCTAGCGGCCATCCGTTCTTCTAGACTCATTGCCACTTCAACCGTGCAATTCTGCGAGCTATGTCGTTTACTTTGGTACTTCTGTGGATATCCCCATTTCTGACTCTATCACGAAGAGAAACTCCGAGCATAGCCCTCTCCATTACACGTTGCGTGACTCTGAGCCTCCTTAAAAGTCCCATCGTGAACGACCATGTCTGACTTAACTTTAACACTTACTAGCGTATATTTTGATGTTAAGTGGCGATGCGGTAGACGATGGAGCACGCTTGCCTAGAAGTAACCTATTCATTCATACCTAACTTGAAGGCTTTTTTTTGAAGTTACCTTGCTACCGAGGTAGGTAACTAAACTTAAAAAAAATATTAAATATACTCCAGATGTGTTCGCAGTTGAATGTAATGAGCGTATTTATATTTCATCTTTTTCTCATAGGTACTTATCAGCTTAAGATGTCATGTATACTTAATTCATGTTTGGAGGCTGACATGACAAGTTGTTGCTTTAGGCTACATAGTCAACTGTTCAAGGCCTTAAATATAGATTAAAAAAACATCTTTAATTAAGAGGCTATTCACCTGTCCTGTTTTTTATAATGTTTTGGGTTCACGTTTGGTGTAGGCCAGGTCAAAACATGTAGGGGTCTCTAGGCAGTCGTGTAGTGGGGGCGATTGGGCTGACCCGCCTCGGGTGGCACCTTTAGGGGGCGACAAAATTTCACAATAAATAATAATATCTTGTAAATATTTGAATCATTTCATATTTTGTCACACCTACGGACGGATTCGGACCGATTGAAATGAACACGGTTCTGTATCCGTGTTCATTTCACACGATAATGATGACTGTTCTAGCCGAAAAGTTCTTTAGAATTATTGTATATTTTTATGTTGTGGTTCGAGTATCGGGTTCGATTCCCACAGGACACAAATATTTGTGTGGTTAAAAACATAAGTGTTTGTGTTTGTCTCGGTGTTTATATGTATTATAAGTATGTATTTACAAAAAAAAAAGTATATAAGTATTATATCCATTGTCTAGGACCCATAGTACAAGCTCTGCTTAGTTTGGGACTAGATGGTGCTGTGTGAAATTGTCCAAGAATATTTATTTATTTTTATTGTATTTTATTAGCTTCATTTTGTCTTCCTTTACATGTAATTCTTATCTTCTGTTTTGTACTTATATAAGGTTAGTAGTTACTGTTAGGTGTAAGGGTCACCTTTTGCGGTGAAAGCCTCCTCCAAACCGTGCCAGCTCTGTCTCTTGCTCTTTTACGCCAGAAGTTTTCGGCTATTTCTACGTTACGTTACGTATGTTGTCACTCCATCTTTTAAATGGTCTACCCTTTCTTTCTTGTCTATTGGATACCAATTTGTTATTATTTGTGACCATTTTTCATCCATAGCTCTCTGGATATGACCTTACCATTTCCATTTTAGTGTTAGGTCTTGTTTGAATGCATCTTTTGATTTATTATTATCTTTCGGTTACTTCAATACGGTCTGCTACATTTACAAGAAACAACATAATCAAATCGTCATTATATTATCAAATTGTTCTTCATAATTTGCTTATGAGGCTGTCTGATGGACTCGGTCCTTAAACTAGCATGAAGGGCTTACCAACAATTACTCATAACTCACTGATGGTAATAAAAAAAAACTTCAACCTTCGTACACACGACGTGGTAATTACAGCGCTTCAATCCGTTCGTGTAATCTATTCGTGTTTCGTAAACTTTGACGACGGCTTCGGACGTTGAACTGTGTTTTAAAAAACAACCTTCATTTTAATTGAGAAGATAATTTGTGATGGAGTCCGGAGGAGGTACCTTGAATTCTTTGATGGAATGATTTGATAGAATGGAAATATCAGACTTAAGAATATTATTAGTACTTAGGTACTGCCTTTTTATTCTAGTGGGGAACTGCTCCTTATGCATGCCGCCCTGCTCGGGGATGCGGGACGGTTATGAAGGACTCTCCAGCCATGTGGCCAGCATACCGACTAAAACAACCACCACTACAACCCTCCGCATAGTGGTGGGATCACGGGAATCGCTCTCGCACGATCCGCTATCCCACCGCGGACGTCCATTAAGGGAAACTCAGCACTTGTACTTACAGATATATTTTTATATGATATTTTTTATGATTCTTACTTACAGTTGGATTGCGAAGATCATGCAGGCTGAAATTGGGTCCAAGAAGTGACAAAGATCCTTATACTTAATGAACGACCGCCAGCCGGACAAGCAGGTGAAGTATGTCGGACTCCTTTCGACCTAAAATCACACTTTGCTCTATTTATGGTATACCAAGGCATGTGCCAATCTATGGTGAATCCTCGGACCTAATTCGGAATGCCTCGCATCTCATCCTACTCTAAGATGCGAGTGACGAAAACAGGGCACCGATCCTTCTTGAGTGAGTCGCCTGGCGCCGCAACTCATGGAGGCTCTACAGCTTCCAATTCGTTGGCTTCCAGTGGATCTACATCAATCAGCGCCTACTGAAGCGAACAGTGTATATAAAAATAAAAGGAAGCTTACCAATAAAATAAAAAAAAACAAAAAGCATTTCGCCTAAAATATTTTTTCTGTAGCACAAAAAAAATACATAAAAGTTATACAAGTACTTAGTAAAATATGTTAAGTTAACCATGTTAAGAAACAATAAAAATAAAAGGGTAAGTATTTTGAAGTTTATCATTTGTCAAGTGTGAATAATATATTTTTGAAGACAATGGAGGGTACTTATAAAATGTTTAGAATAGTTAACATTTCTGTCAAAGCAGTTCATTTAATTTTAGTCTACCCTTTGACAAGGACAACTCTCTTGTGTTGTAATATGATTCATAAGTTTCTTTTTGATAACTTATATTATTTGTGATAAATTAAACAGATTAGAGTGATGATACATTTTTGTGTCGTAGTTACTTGAAATTGTGATTTGACTGTGTTGTGTTATAAGTACAATCAGTGTTTGATATAACGAAGTATCAATATTAAACGTTCCTAGGACACTATGCGGAGAGGTTTTCGGATTTTGAAAACTAACAACATCCTGGGTGCGCTGAGCTTTTAATGTAGGTAAGTAATAATGCTCCATGATCGCTGCATGATGTTTATTTCACTTTCTTATTTATTGTAATAAAAAAATGGTTAGAAAATATCACAGTGTAATTAATTTAGCAGGTAATTTTAGCTTTCTATCATGGTCGTGGTGAATTCCACGGATTCCATGGCCATGACTAGAGCAAGTGCGATTTTTTATCGGTCCAAGTCGGACATACATACCCTGCCACCTAACCAGGTGGCAGACAATCTATGAGGAATATAAAAAAAAGAAAGAAAGAAAATCATTTATTTCTGCCACACAAAAAAATGCAAACTTAAAAATAAGTAAAAAAAAAACCAATAAGCTATAAATATTTTTATATATTTTTATAAAAGGTATTTTTAGCTTTAATGTCGTCTATGAAAGTAAATACGAGCAGTATTCATAAATAGAAAAACGCGTAGTTCGAAGTTTATCTAAAATATATACACACCAATCAAAGAATTTATCAACATTCGTGAGTCATGGATTATGCAATAAAATGTAACTTAATCATTAGAAATAACTCCTTAATAGCTTGCATTTAAACTAGCCAGTTAAACTTGTTTGCGTCAATCACATTCTTTAGGATATTTAGTTGTCTGATTAATTACATATAAGCTAAACTGTGTCTTGCTAATTATAATTAGTTCATTATAATTTTCTTATTTAAATTAATGACCATATTAGCTGTGTAACGAATTGGAATTAATGGCAATTTTACCCAGCACCATCTAGCTAAGCAAAATTGTAGGTACTATGGGTACTAGACAATGTATATAAATACTTATATACTTTTTTTTGTAAATACATACTTATAATACATAAGAAACACCCAGACAAACACAAACAGATAAATGTTCATCACACAAATATTTGTGTTCTGTGGAAATCGAAGCCACGACCTCATGATCAGGAGTCCAACACGCGAACCACTAGACCACAGACGTCGTATTCGATTCGATAATTCCAGATTCATTTATACGATCATTTAGCATTTACGAGCATAGTTAACACAAAAACCTACTTACTATTTCACCTCTACTCGAAGGCCCAACGGTTTTGCAGAGGTGTACCTTCTCATATAGCTGTGTACTCATACAGTTCGCATTTAGTCGTTAGGTATATGTTTAGGTCCCGTGTCACAGGGAGCGAGCCTTTTGCCGTTAACCGGGCACAAATCCTAACTTTTTTTTATTCTACTAAGGTGGCAAACAAGCATACGGCCCACCTGATGATAAGCGGTTACCGTAGCCTATCGACGCTTGCAACACCAGGAGTATCACTTGCGCGGTAAAACGAAAGAGGAATAGTTGGGTTGGCAGTACAAGGGCAAAGTCCCCCCACTGCCAACGCAACGTTTCCTCGTGGAAAACTAGCAACTTGCTCACCGTAAGAAACACAACACAGCTCAAAGCAGTGTTATTTCACTTTGATTTTCTGCAACTCCGAGATGGCCAGAGAATAATGCCCAATTTCAAAGTCCAAATTCAGACAACAGTAGACTATAAACTCACATATCTAATGAATACCTACATATTAGATATGTGATTGTTACGATGTAGGGCCTGAATCTGAACTGGCCTTTTGAAGTAAGAGAAATAGTACCTATAACTATGTGAATAGCAGCTTTGACTTGACTTGTCCTGTTGTCGCGCTTATATCAGTTAGCTCAACTATTATTTAGGGACTATGATCCCAGACCAGTCATCATCATCATAAAGCTATACACTGCTAAAACATGGGAAACATGAGAACTAAACACGCGCCAACTGTGGGTGTACTTTTGTACATGTCTGCCTAACCTTTCGGGGAATACCTACCTACAGGCGTGTCTCAGAAGAAACTCGGAAAGAGTCGTATACATTATCATCATCAACCCATATACTGTCCCACTGCTGGGCACGGGTCTCCTCTCATATTGAGAGGGATTAGGCTATTAGTCCAGGAATCGGATACCTACAGACCATATTATTTAAGTTTGCTCGGCGTTTATTTTTCAGAGCTAGAAAATGGCGCCATCTAGTATTTAAATTTTAAAATATTTAGGTTGTTAAAGTATCTTTTAAAGAAATATTTTTAGAAATAGGTAAGTACTTACAATTTATCATCATTGTTTAATATTTAAAATATACTTAGATAATTTTAGCTGGATATAAATCGATCATTTATCATTGACATGTTACCACCACAGCCAAGATCGCACCTCATTTGTCAAAATCTGTTCACCAATCACTTTGACATTAATCTTCTACCCACTCATTACGTAACGGTATAAAAAACTTGCCATAGGCCAGATATGTTAAGTTACTTTTTATGATGACAACTTTTCTTATCATATTAAAGCTTTCATTTATACAGTTTCCTACACATCTTATTACCTGATAAGAAAGTTTTATCAAATGCATCCAAACAGGTTTTCGTAATGGACCTGGGTAAAACTGTGGCTTGTGAACGTAACGTTTTCGAATGGACTTATTTTGTTTTTATTTTGAACCGTCATAGTTACTATTCTAGTATAGGGTATGGTTTGTATAATTACGTGTTCATGGCAATGCGTGATTGTGTATTTTTTTACATGAGTAAATTTTACATTTATATAATATGGTAACATAAATTATATCCGAATCATTCTAATGATATGGATCTTTTTATTGGTTTAGCCATCTAGGGATCAATTGGACACATTTGAACATAGAAGCAACAAATAAACTGTTTACAATATATCAACAACTAGTATTAACAATATACTATCAAAAATACACCAAATGAACGCTTAAATCGTAATAAAGTTGTCAATGTCTGGTATACATAAAATGGGCAATTGATGAACCATAATTCATCATCAACAAGTAAACTGTCCCACTGCTGGGTCTTCTTGCTGAATGAGAAGAATAAGGTTATAGTCCACCACGCTGACCTAATGCGGGTTGGCAGACTTCACACGCCGTCGTGATAATCTTTAAGGCATGCAGATTTCCTCACGATTAAAGCGATTGGTAATTAAAATGACTTACGTACCCACGCATTGCTTCATACAGATCAGATGTAGCTATTGAACTGAAGTCCAGTTCAATAATACATCTATGGCTATAAATTACGCAGCGGCTATACGTGTCCATAATAAGCTGACCTTGCTTGTACCTAGGCTTACCGTCGAATGAGAGATCACCTTATACTGAATTACTGTACCAAGTGTACACCCAAACAGTCCGCTGGTATTTTAAGGACGTTTGTACACACACCGTGCCCATCTCCGGTTGATTCGCTGTGTGTAGGCGCATCAGTGTTGTATGGATCACTGTGGGAGTGTAGCCGTAATAACTCCATTTGGCTTATATGACTTCACGATAATGTGCTTCGGATTAAGGGACGCTGGCTAGACCTTCTATCGGCGTCCTTCGTGGACTACCCCGGCCACTGCGCCTGCGCAGAGAGAGTCACAGCGAATTATATTCAGTGTGCGTAGCTCGTCGTGAAATTCTACTTCGGCAACCGCGTCGACTTGATCTATCGATAGAAGAGTTTGTTGAGACACGGCGACACTACGGCACGCCGCCGTATGCGCCAACCTGTTGAATGATGAATCAACCAGACCTTGGCACAGTGAGTGTATAAGCGACCTAACATTTACAATAGGGGGTGAGCCTCTTGCCATTAATAGGACACAAATCCAAACTCCGATAACTTTAAAAAATCCAATAAAATTTCCGAGAAAATGTTATTTATTTTGGTCGCAAGCTGGCAAGAAATAAACGCCGAACAAACTCAAAGACTCACAATCATGGTAATATACGATTCTCTCTGAGTTTTTTTTTCTTCTGAGACGCGCCTGTATTCCTCGAAGGCTTGCGACCACTAGACCAATAAAGCAACCTATCTGACTTATGTCAAAAGTCACTTGTCAAATATATTTGTTTAAATTGTCGGTTAACAAAAGGATACAAAATATAAGGTGAATCAAACAAGATTTCCATCACTAAACATTTTATTTTACAGTAACAGCTCTCACACTTTCATACAATAAGTAGATAATACTTATTACAATTACCGTATAACTATCTCCCTATCTCTATATTATTAATTTCATAATATATTTTATGACTTCAGCCTAATGGCACAAGACGTGACTTCATACAGTTTGCTCCAGAGTATAACCTAAACAAAATTATAATATTCTCATAAATTCGATCATAGGCACTTTGATCAATCTCCATAATATTGTAGACAAAACTGCCTATTTAATATTACAGTTTTCAATTACAGTATAAGAAGTTTGTAAAAGCTTGTAAGGAAGACAAATCCTTGCAGGATGGAACAGAAAAATAAAGATTCTATTTCTTATCTTAAACAAAAAAAAAATTCTGTGGATTGCCACACATTAATGTGCTATTGAGAACAGTAATGTTAATCAAATGAGGAACAACAGATTATAAAAATATAAAAAACTGGATTTACATGCTTTATCCGAAAAAAAATAATTCCAAAGTCGAATTTTCATAATCATCTTCAAATGAAATAGAATACGTTTTCAATTGCAAATTACCTACGTCAATCAAACAAAAAGTGCATTTTAATAATAAGAGAGTTTTAAATTTAGAATCTAACGTGTCTTGGTCCTTGGGTTGCGTTTGTGTGACACGTTTTAATTGGTATTTTTCACGGAACATGGTCGGTGATTGGTCAGCATGAGCAGGATTTGGTGTTTCCATCCCGACTGTTCTCGCCGTTGGCAATCTTGTGGTCGAGTGCGAATTTTTCACCATCTCTATTGTCGTTGCTCTGTAGTAGTTTGTCGTTTAAAAGTATCTGAAAAGTAAAATTATATAAGGTTATAATATAGCATAAACTTAGTAAAACGTAATTATCATCATGCCTGTATTTCCCCAAGATTGTGTATATTTATCGCCTATTGCCATTAACCAGAACACCAATGCAAATGCAGTTGCACAAATCCAAACTCCGAGGTACTAATGAGAGTTTCAATAAGGAAGATCTCAATAACACTGCTCGACCTGGGAGTCAAATTTAAAGAGAGGTAGGGCATAGTGGGAGTAATTCAACTCAAATTGGAGCTGCCTGACTGGGGAAGTGCCTCCACTTCGAAGAAAATCGAAGTGAAATAACACTACTTTGAGCTGTGTTGTGTTCGTTACGGTGAGTAAGATTGCTCCGTGAGGAAACGTTGTGTCGGCAGTGGGGGGACTTTGACTCTTATACTGCCAACCCAACTATTCTTTCCTTTTAGAGGGTAGGCAAGTGATACCTCTGGTGTAGTATGCATCTATAGGCTAGGGTACCCCCTTACCATCAGGTAGGCTGTATGCTATTTTGGCACATTAGTGGTAAAAAAAAAAACAGGACTTCTTGTGTAGCAGTCGCGGTAATGACAACTAGGTTAATGAGTCAATGAAGTAAATTTTTTGGATATCTATTATTAAGAGCATTAGAGCATTAAAAGAGCCTCATCAAAGAATGATGATGGAGGTATGATCGTCCATTACAAACATTGGTGTTAATGTCCACGCATAAGACGTAACCAGCTTTATAGACAGACAAGCTTACAGTGGTAGGTAGATTACCAATATAAATTGGCATAAAACCTGGCATCCCAACTGGTATTGTTTCAACTAAAACGCAGAAACACTATAAATTTATAACCAACCATGTTTATTCAAGGTTGTCACAACTGGATACGAACGTGTAATATTTTTCTTCTGACCGTATTTTATTGAATCAACCATAGTTGCGTAATATTTCAGATAGCCATATTCATTTTTAGACACGTTTTTTAAAGACGGTATGAATAATAAACTAGTATAATCCTTTAAACAAAAAAATTTACTACCCACACATACGAGCCTAACTGGTTTGATGAAAAAGATTGCACAACATTGAAAATTACTTCTAAACTGCTTCTAAATGTTGTTTCCCGCCAACAACTTATAGGCTAGACAGTGTTTTTATAATGACCTATTACAACGGTAACATAATTATATAAACTGATGTTGTGTGACTATGTGAATTATCAAGGTTGGAAGCAGTCTCATTTTTTTTTAATCTGAAATTTGTCGAACCATTTAACGTGAACCAAATTATATACATTGTATTAGACTTTTTTTCTTGGTCTCAAGATGAGTGGATTTTAACGTCAAATTCCATGGCGTTATCAGTGGTGACAGTATTGAAAGAAGATATCATTTTGGAGGTTAGTACCCCATTGACAATTAATCTCTGTAGCGTTTGTTTACGCCGTATGCTTAACGAACGCCTATGAAACTAAAGTTTTTAATTGGATTGACGGGACACAAAATGAGCACTTTAGGAACAGTTCACTGAACTGTGAATTGTCAATCAGTTGATTAATGAGCTATTTTTAAATACCTGACATAAATTTAAATACAACACAACAGAATTTGAGTTGAGATGACAATTATTCTTTATTATTTTCGAATATATTGTATACGACATCTTCACAAAGCATTAAAAAGGTCCAAAAACCCACCCAGCGAGTCAAAAATTGTCCTACAACTTGTCACTGTATCTGTCAGTCATAAAAAAACAAACAGACATTATCTACAGTCATGGCTACATTAATGTTCCCACCTTCGCCCATGGCCATAAAAAAAAAACAAACGAGCGTGTTCTACTAGAGCCGTCGATTGCACAACATTACAAAAATCTAAATTATTCGTATGAACGCCTCCAAAACTTTCCGTAAGATAAAAATATATATTCGTAATAGGCTGTAAACGATTTTGTGGAATAAAGTTTTAGATTTCAGAGGTTTTGTTTGTTGCGTTTATTAAAGAGGAAGAAAACTCCATGCCAAAAGACAATCATAGATGTCATAATTTTAAGAATACAATGGAATTAATTTTCTTAATTCAAAGTGAAGTAAGTACTTATTGTAATCTCTAAAAGATATCTGAAAGGCATCTTCAGTAGCACAAAAAAAAATATTAAATCTTTTCTTTCTCCTCACCGTCTACGGTACGAGAAGGGAAAGCGTTTAATGGGCACAATGACCTATATTAATACAATTTAACAGCCGTTGTACTAAGCCGTAACATTATTCCTGCTATAGGCTACCATAGCATATAAATTATGTTCCATGACATCATATTGCACAATCTTTAAAAACAAGAATTTTGAACATCGAAACCTTGTAAGGTATGCGAGAGCGTAGGATAAATTTAAATTAATTAACAAAAACTATTCGAAATAGGAAGTTACATAACAAGATTTGTAGCTCGAATAAATGGAAAATTAATGGTATTTATTCATATTTAATTTGTGTACGCAACGAAACGCCATTACTTATAATGCCATTAGTGTGTCACTTGGTTTAATCAAAAAGTAATTCTTTGTGATCTTTAGAACTATTATGCTTAGTACCTATATGATTTTAAATCTACCTATTAAATATTAATCGTGTTATTTAATTATAATGAAGTGAATAATATATTTTTATTGTAGTTGAGTAGCTTTGGAAACATTAGGACTACTAGGGTATATTAAAATAATATAGTTTAGGAAACACAAGACATGGATAATTTATGTATAATAATTTTATACTGAAAGTAATTCCACTAAAGTAGGTACTTTTTATCCATCTTCTGTTGTTATAACTTCATAAATATTCGAAAAGCAAAGGCACTGGGTGTCCCGCAGGGAACTATCTTAGGACCTGAAAAATATCAGTTTTTTATGTTTTTTAAAGCAACCCTTACCTTATTAACTAGTGACCTGGCCGCCTCTTCAATGTTGATGTTTTCCTTGGCTGACGTCTCGAACCAGCCCGCGAAGCCTTTCTCACGACAGTACTCCTCCATTTTAGCCGGAGAATTAACGATACCCTCTTTTTGTTGGTCGCACTGAAGAAAAGATATAAATTACAAATGGAACACACGTTAGATTTTTTTTGTGATACGTAGAACAATTATTTTGGATTCAAACAAGTCGCAGTTGGTCTTCAAAAATATGATTAAAAAAAATATTTGCTTTTTACATTATAAGATCTTTTTCTTCTTCCTAACAAAAATAAGAATACCTAGACAACAAATTGAAATATATTAATAGATTTGTAACGCCGCTTGCTAAGATTCTTGCATACTTCTTTAGCTTCGTCCACATTCATACATCTTATTAAATACACACACGCCGGTTGCGAGTGTATGTCCTGTACTTATTGGAGAACCTCAACAATAAGATCGGTGAAAGTCTTTCTAGGTCATCCGTTCCCAGCACTTTCGTCCATTCTCATGCCCGAACGATCAAGGCATATTCTTCTCAATTATTGTCTCTACAACGACTTTTATACTGCAGCGTTGCCTTATCACACTATTTATCAATCTATTATTATTATAATTAATAATTTTAAAATATATTAAAAATTTTATATTAATAAAATACTATTATTCCGAATTACACCTCACATACTTTGCAAGGAACACATTTCTACCTCATTAATCAGCATTTATTCTTCACAATTACCTTATTAGCCAACAATATACAAGGTATAGGCGATCCGTCAGGCAGTTGAACTTTAGCATCCAGGTCGTTCTTCCATTTGACGACAGCGTCGAAGGTGGCTACCCTCGACACGTCGAACACGATGAACGCGCCAACCGCCTCCTTGTAGTACACCCGGGTCATGTTGCCAAAACGCTCTTGACCTTAACAATGACAAAATAAAGATTTAAATACATTGTCTAGTTCATAACACAAGTACAAGTAACATAGTACAAGCTCTGCTTAGTTTAGGACTAGATGGTGCTGTGTAAAATTTTCCAAGAATATTTATTTATTTATGAGACCCATAGTGTGCGATAACGTTTCTGTGCCATATGTCATCACTGGTAGCCTGTGTTACCAGTCAAGTACAAGGCATCGAGATACAGTTAACTCCGTATCTAGTCTGTACCTAATTGGCTAAATCAGTCGCTAAGAATGTAAAACGAGGAAAGAGGCCTACCTTTATACTTGATATCAATAGGGAACCATAAACAGCAAACACATAAATAACAGTCCCATAAAAACCATACACAATGCGAACACAAAGTTGAAAGCAGCCGAATCTTCATCCATTTTCTAGAGTTAACGTTCAACTTATTGATCTTAATTACGTATATATTTTTGGTTCAACTGATAATAAGTAAATAGGGTGATTAATACAAAGAAAATCACGAATGACTGCCATTGCAGGATAACAACGCGCTTGTCAATATCTTCGGATGCAGATAATATATAATTTAAAAAGAGGTTGGTTAACCAAAAAGATCTGTCAGTATTTACAATTTCGATTCGAATGCGAACTGTGGTTCAAGAATTGAAGGTTGTCTCTAGAATTGATTGAACAATTGAACTTCAATTGTTCAATTCTAGAGACGACTGTTAGAGTTTTCATGTTATTTTTAAACTTTTAATTTTAATTGTTTTTTTTTACTGTTGGCTATTCGATAATGATTATTATAAGTATGACAATATAATAATGTTGTTAAGATGATGCTGACACATTGAAATAAAAATGAATATATAAAATAAAATAAAATTAAATTTCTATAATTTAATTGAAAACTTGGTCAGTCATTATTTGTTTTTATCTTTTTGAATATCATTAACAAAGACAACACTGATAATTCGTCCACCCTTCATTATTTTATCAACCAAGGTCTATCAGATAATAAACGTAAACAACTAAGTAGATGACGAGGGCATAGACCATTGTGAATGGGCAATTGGGCAGGTACGTAGTCATGAACAGTATAAACGGTCTCTAAGCGGTCTAGCTACGTATTCAGGAACCATTTAGGAACTTCCGAAGATGGTAAACTAGCGTGAGTCAATTTGACTGTACGGCATTGTACTTGTGCAGTCATAAGCTTAAATATGTATACAATCACTATCAAAAATTTGTAGTGTTTTTTCGGGAATGAAGATTGGAACTTTCATATAACATCAATATAAAAAATTCAAAAATACTATGTTCCTAACACCATACAATTTAAATTAATACTTTATGAGAAAATCGTTTTGTAATTTTGCAAATAACAAACGTTTTAAAAGGACTATAATTTAGTCTTTACTTCAAAGTTCAAGTTAAAAATGTCTTTACAAACTCTTACGAAACATTTATAAATTTAGGTGCCAAAAAGTTGATCCTTCGGAGAATAATTGACAAGAAACTCCATGGCCCAAAAAAACCTAAATATAGTCTTATGTCTTTAAGTCGGACAAAAAACCTTTAAACCTTTTACCAACTGGGTCAGCTTCCATTCTAACCAGATGCGCCTAAATATTTGTATTTTAAACGAAGCGACTGCCCTTTGCAACCTAATTTCGGGGCAATACGGCAATCCTAAGGGTAAAGAAACTGGTTTTCATAGGTATTCAAAGGACAATCGTTACAAATAAGTTAAAAATGGTCACCTCTCCACACAGTGACCGCGGCAAGTGCAGTTTAATTAGCCCAAAACTTGTAAATCAAAATCGGGAATAAATAAAAACGGCGGTTTTTTAACTCACCTGCAATATCCCATAGCTGCAAACGTATGATTGTATTCGAGTCCCAATTGAGCACTTTCAACGCGAAGTCCACGCCAATGGTTGCTCTGTAGTGCTGGCTGAAGAACTGGTGCACATATCGTTTGATGATGGAAGTCTTTCCCGTGCCAAGCTCGCCGATCACCAGGATTTTGTACAAGTGCTCCCTACGCTCAGCGCTGGGAGATGCGTGTGACTGAAAGAGGAAAGAGACGAAGTTAGACTTTTGTTGGACTTCGGTTTACAATTTCGATTACCCTCTCCGAAGTCGCTAATGACCCGCGAATTTTTTAGTGAGGACTTTTACTAAAAAAGTCGCTGGTGTATACATACAGTGCTCCTAGGACGTACCTTTTCATCGTCTCCTGAATTTTTTTTTTCATATAAAATTCATATAGCTGTATAAAGCTATCCAAATTATGTCAAATAATATATATATTATGTCAAATTGTCCCAATTGAATTATGAATCTTATCATAATGTATTAACGTTAAAAATCTATCAAAGAAATATGACGGTTTGAGGTAGCTTGATGTGCTGGCCTCTTTACATTAGAATTACATACATATATTTAAAACTAACTAAACTAAGCAACTAAAGTTTACTTATTTATTTATTTACTACTACTTTATTGTACACCAATAAAAATACAATACATCAATACATACAATGGGCGGCCTTATCGCAAAAACGATTTCTTCCAGGCAACCTTTATGTTATGGTTCAGTAGTTAGGTACAATCTAATCTAGTATTCAGCGGTGTGTGCTGCTATTTGCAGTTACAATTAGGAAGCATTAATTATTTCAATTGGTCTTCAATCAACTATGCTAGTAAAAACTCAGATCAGATAATGTTGCATCATCAATATTGTTGCAACAACAACAAGGTCCCTCGTGCGTGCCCAGCTGTGTGACAGTATATGGGATACTGTCCCACTGCGGGGGTTGGTTCTCCTCTCAGAATGAGAGGGATTAGGATATAGTCCCCAGCAGCTACAGCGCTGGCCTAATGCGGGTTCAGACTTCACATGCCGTCGATAAAGGCATGCTGGTGTCTTCACGATGTTTTCCTTCGCTGTTTAAGCGAGTGATATTTAATTATTAATACGTGCATGTTTTCGAAAAGCCAGAGGTGCCTTGGATTCGGACTCGAGACCTTATATACTTGGCAGTCCAATGGTCAAGATAATGTTTCCATTGCAATCTATTTCAAGTTCTGATGATTTTTTAACGTTATATATTTTTTTAATAACATTCGTTGTTCAAGTAACGTTACATTATATCTATAAAAGGAGAACAAGAAGATCGGGTTAGTGGCGTTCACTAAAAGAGGCTGTAATCATGTTTTTTTAAAGAGTGTCAGTTTTTTGCCGGTTCTTCTCCATAAGACCCACTTTTTGGAACCGTGCAACTAGTTTTGACTTTTCAAAACTGCTATTTTAATGGTCTAATTTAAATAAAGTAATTGACTTTAAGGCCTACGTCCTGTGATATAAAAAGGCCGAATCAAACTGTTTTTGCTTTACCTAAATTTTCAAGAAAAATAAATTCAATTATGGAACAAACCGATTGTGTCTTATTGGGATGCTAATGGAAACGACGTGTTTTTTATGTCATATTATCTGTGCGAAAAAACTAATTGTCACGATTTCGGAACTACAATCATTATGAATAAACACTACACAATGTACTTTAGGTGCTCGCTTAAAACATTTTTCCGAAAATTATACCACATTGTGGGCCAAAAGATAAAGGCTACTAAAGCATGTCACAACCACAGACTATGAAAACCTACTTAAACAACTTTTTACCTACAAGAAAAATATACATACTGGAATGAACAGAATTCCTTGAATTTTATCTGAAGTCTAATGTTTACATATAAATAATAAGATGTATGTTATAATGACGTCACAAACTTGCAACACGATAGGTATTCCTGTGCTCGTTTCTTGATAAAGGAGAAACATCGAGACTCGACAATTAAAGTCAATTGAGAATTAATAACATGGTTAATGATTGATCTTAGTAAGAATACAAATCATCCTAATAATCATGTCCAATGAAAAAAATCATATCAATTCTTTATAATTTATGTTTCTTAAATTAGAAAAAACTAAGTATAATAAGAATCTAAACCACTACGAGTTAAGCTGTAAAAAAGGTGTACTGATGATTCGCATAAAATAATCCTCCCCTGTCTATATGAAGTAAAGGAACATTAAATTCATAGCTGTTAATAAGAAAGTAGAATATTTTTTATTAAGTCTTCTTGGGGTCGGCTTACACTCTAACCAGATGCGGCTGAATATCAGTATTTTACACGAAGCGACTGCCATCAGACCTCCTCAACCCAATTTTTCGGTAATAGCGATACCCTGAGGATAGACTGGTTGTCAGACTTTTTTTTTTAGGCTTCTGACCACCTTTAACTATTGTCATAGTTGTTCGTATGACTACCGGGACCGACGGCTTTACGTGCTCTCTGAGGCACGGACGGGTCTCGATGTTTTAATTTTTTTATTAAGTGTCTCAATTTTTTAGTAAGTATAGTGTAGACCGTTTGTGCTTTTAAGCAAACAAGACTATAACGCATTTAAAAACAAAAGCACAAGAATTTCAAATTTTTTATACAAGATACACACGGCTATGCATTAAGCTAAGCTGTTAGCTGACCTCTCGATGTACGGAAGGCCTATTTATTGCAAGGTCAGCATGTACTGGAAATGTGTAGTTACGTACGTACCTGCTGTTATTCTGTTGACAAGTCTCACTATTGCGTGATACAATTATCTAGGTCTAAGGTAAACACATCGATATCTTTTCTTATACGATAAGGAATACAGTCTACCAAATGGTTACCGGGAGTAAGTGCGTAATACCTACAGGGTGTAACAAAACTACCCGTAAAGTCGAAAGGAGGTTAAATGGGGCCTTATAACGAGTCCATTCACAATATTTAAGAACCGTAGTAACGCTGTATAACATACCCCAAAAAAAGGAAAACAACAACATTTATGAATGAAAAATAGAAAAACTATTAAGATAATTATTAGGTAAAATAGGTACGTAGGCCTCTCTGTCAAATGATCTGGTTCCCTGACATGACAGCTGTCAAAATTTTTGGCTTTGATAATTATATTTTTTACGGGGTATTTTGTAACACGTTGTATATATTTTTTTTAATGCGGCTGTAGTGTCACTGCGACAGCAGTCGGTCTATTGTGATCGTCGTTGCATCAGAGCTGCACTGCAGGACTTGTTTAGGGGTGAACTCTTTTATGAGGCACTTCGTCCGACTGAAACTTGCCTCTCCATTTCTCGCTCGGGCAGTGCTTCTGCACATTGTGCATTTGCTGATAAATAATTAAAAACAAAAACGTTGTCACTAACACTAGCTTTTAAGTCTCTTGTTTTTTACTAACAAATATGAACCTGTTGTTGTCCTAATAAACAAATTTATTATTTATTTCATCTGAGCTTACGATATATATGTTTCCCTGGATGAGCATTGAACTTGATTTTTTTATACAACTAAGGTGGCAAACAAGCATACGGCCCACCTGATGGTAAGCGGTTACCGTAAACTATTGATGCTTGTAATACCAGGGGTATCACTTGCGTGTTGCCGACCCTGTAATACGAAAGAGGAATAGTTGGGTTGGCAGTAAAAGAGTCAAAGTCCCCCCACTGCCAACACAACGTTTCCTTGCTCAGCCTTGGCAGCCTTGCTCGCCGCAAGGAACACAACACAGCTTAAAGCTCAAAATTTCACTTCGATTTCTGCAAGGCGGAGATACTTCCCCAATCGGGTAGCTCCAATTTGAGTGGAATTAGAGAGATAGGGAGGTAGGGCATAGTGGGTCTATGCCCTACCTCCCTATCTCTCTGGTTCGAGCAATATTGTTGGGTTTTTCTATGAAATTCTCAGTATCAACTCGGAGTTTGGATTTGTGTCCATTTAATGGCAATATACTCGCTCCTATTAGGTGCTTACATGGGACCTAAACATAACGGCGAACTGTGGGTGTACATTTTTACACTGCCTAACTCTTCGACGAGAAAATGAAAAAACCAAACTCCGTTCGACCGGAGAAAAACCCAATAACAACCGAATAAAAATATGACGACCTCTGTGTGGTTTAGCGGTTCGAGTCCTGGGTTCGATTCCCACAGGACACAAATATTTGTGTCGATAAAACATGAGTATTTGTGTTTGTCTGGGTGTATCTTATGTATTATATGTATGTATTTACAAAAAAAAAGTATATAAGTATTATATCCATTGTCTAGTACCCATAGTACAAGCTCTGCTTAGTGTGGGACTAGATGGTGTTGTGTAAAATGTCCCAAAAATATTATTATTATTATTATATTAATCCAGAACCTCACGAACCACAAGCTTGAAAAATGACCTCTAGAAAAATTGGGTTACTTAATAGTGCTTTTAATAAAAAAAAAATCTTTAATTAAAAATATGAACCACGATTGTTAAAAATCTTATTCCGTAATCTTGAATTAATAAATTTACATTAACGATTAATTTGGTCGTTATTAGGATTTTTCCAATGAAAAATGAAGATACGTCGTTTTATTTAATGTTTTAATTTTGTTAAATAGCGTAATTAAAATGTAATTAATGATTGTAGAATATGTAAAATATGATATGGTCTAATGGAGGATGAGTCAACCCCAAAAGATAGGTAAGTACGTCTACTTTAATTACTTAAATCCGTGAATATATTTAATGTTTATTAACCGACATTAAAAAAGTAGGTTTTTCAATAATTATACTGTATTATTTTTGTGATTTCGAGATGTTTTATCTAATAGAATTTATCCGAAATGGTCCCATAATAATTATACATTTTATTTGAAATAGTCGTTTTTCTTTTTTCTCAAAACGCTAATTATTTAATAATTTCAATATCAATTCATCTGTAATTGTCACAGTAGGGCAAAGGTGTACCTAATATTTCACATATCTATACTAATATAATAAAGATGAAGAAACTTTTTGTTTGTTTGTTTGAACGCGCTAATCTCTGAAACTACCAATCGGATTTGAAAAAATCTTTTACCATTTGGTAGCCCAATTCTTGAGGAAGGTTTTAGAGTATTAAGCATTACGCTACCACTCTTAGGAGCCGAGCAAAAAGGAAAAGTCAGGGCGGGTGTAAGTTAAGACGGGATAACGTTTGTAGGATCAGCTAGTCATCTCATACATATGTGGCCTGAAGGTTTGATGACCTATTTCAACCAATACTAATGTCTCAGTCATATAAATCTACAATCACACGAACATTATTGTGTTCGCTGTTTATAATTCGACCTTAAGTTCCTAATAATAAGAGTGAAAATTACTTCTCTAAATAATAATTAGGTAGGTATATATTTTAATCATGTTATGTTAGTCATGCAAATAGGTATTGCATACAAATCTACCTATTGAAAACATAATTAAAAATACCATGCAATACCTACTTAGGAACTTAATTAAATGAATAAATTGTCTGAAAACAAATTAAAAAACTGAAAACAAAGGCAATTTATTCATTTATTTATTCCTTGCAAACGTAACAAAAATAAATACTTATTATTTTTGTTACATGTTCGTTTTAGAACATTTTGTTCACGCTTTTAAGTATAAATTTATTATAATAGCTGTTTTTAGCATAGCAAAGTAGATTAGGATTACTTTAATCCATCCTATTAATCCCTTCCGCCTTTTTTACAAGTTAACAATGATAAATACTTGCGACGGTGTTAATGTATGTTAGGTATTTAAAAAGACTTCCTGAACCTACGTATCTACTATGTTATAATATAATATGGTATATCCACAACTACCAGACGCAATCAAAATTCGCGTCAATGTTTAACTGTCACAACACAATCTCGTTCCAAACACTTCTATTTACACAACACATGCATACAAGAGATAATATCAACTTTAAATAGTAGCTAGTTAGGTATACTAAAACTTACAACACTGCTGGCCTTCAGTTTCGGAGACATTTTCATTCAGAAGTTTTTCAACAAGTCGTCAAGAAACACAGAAGTAAGTCCAAAAAAGTAAATCACACGAACGGTACAGAATATTCTCGATTTTGTTATATTTACACCACATCTCACTTTGTAAACTTCAACTATCTTCACTCACCCTCCATTTAATGAATAAATACTTTAAAATATTTTGTTGTGAATTAATTTAATCGAAATTACAAAGTTTATTTCCTTAAATAAAAATATTAAGCTATATTTGAGCGCGACTTAAATTTAAATTTGGAACGGGAAATAGACAATTTTATTATTTTATTTAGTTCACGGTCCTAATCGTTCAGCCTTCGAATACAAACTATCGAGTCGGTCCGATGACCAGCTATTTATGAAGTCGCGTCGAGTGGAAAGATAGTGCTTATCGGACATTTGATAACGACAAGTATTTGTCATTTGCACTCCTTGGCCAGCAACCGACCCTATATTTGTGTCTAGTGGATAAACACTTTTTTTACTTTCCTGTTTTTTTCCCTTGACCTCCTAGAATCACATTACATAATTATTATTAATTTCAATTAATCTTACATATTTTACTAATGGTTTTTTAATAGTGGTAATGAGAATTTCTTTTGCATTTTTTTATGTTTCTATTTAACAAATTGCTGAATAAACTCAATGTACCTATTAAGTTTTTTTTAATAAACAGATCAGCGGTTTTTTAGATGATTTTAAATCTTTGTGTTACGGTTTATCTACTAAATTATGTAAGTGACGCGTTATTTTGCCAATACTTAGGAAAGTACCTTTAAATGGAACAAAAATAATTTTAATATTTAGGTGACAAGAATAGTCTATATAATTGTTGTACAACAACTAATAAATAGACTGACAAAAAGTTAATTTGTTGTTGAAATCCTGATCAGCCCCAATACTTTCATAAGTTGCGACTTGCCATGATTCATAAACATTATAATTATCGCCACAATTTTATACTGTGTTATTGCTGTTCTATATCCTCTTGTATATAAATACATATACATACATATACAATTCAGGAATGGGATTCTCTAAATGAATGAATGCGAGTCATTACAGCCGTCAGATTTTTCATACCGAGCAGATATTGCTGTTAGGTAGGTAATAGTTTCTAAATATATTCATTTCTAAAATATAAATTAACTAGCTGTTGCTCAAGGTTTTACTCGCCCCTCCAAAATACTTTCTTATATTGAGGAGCTACGCTTTTGTCGGTGCAGCACCTTCCACAGCTCTCTATTGAGAGCTAATTCCTAGATATATAATTTTCAAAATGACTATTTAAGTACCTACAATATTGCGAGACAAACAATCTATTTCCTTGCCAAATGCCAATGGAAATCTGTACAAAGCGTGAAAAGGTAACAGACAAACAGTTACTTCCGAATTTACAATATTAATATGAGTAGTAGATAGATAGATAGTAGATGATACAGACAATGGATTCATCATTGTTAATAGCGCAATATTTTAATTATTTATTTTCCTCATTAGCTGACTTTCTTCTTTCGTGTCAATATGACTCAAGTAAGTTGAGATAAAAGCGGGAAAATGCTTGATGTAAACAGGTGCCGTCTGTCGGGACTGGCCAGGTCCTACATGCTATTGTAATCCAATTTCTTATATTTCATACTTTTGGAAGGCGATTATTTAATTGATCCTGATTTATTCATGAGGTCGTGGGTTCGATTCCCAGGGCACAAATATTTATGTGATGAACATTAAGTGTTTTTGGATGTTTGTAAATATAATTTAAGTATGTATTTACAAAAAAAAAGTATATAAGTATTATATACATTGTCTAGTGCCCATAGTACAAGCTCTGCTTAGTTTGGGACTAGATGGTGTTGTGTGAAATTGTCCAGGAATATTTATTTATTTATTCTTGTTCTCACATGATTGTACAATTCTCACATTGATAGAATTACCTTGTAAACTTCTATTATTTTAAGGAGTATCTGACCTATGGAGTTTCTTGCCGGCTCTTCCCCTTAAGGTCCACTATTTGGAACCGTTCAACTTTTGACATCTCAAAAGTATCTAAAAAAATGGTTTGATTGAAATCATAATAGTAGAAAGATTCGCCCGTCGGCAGGTTTGTAGTGAGGTTGACTGCCTTGGTACACCGGACGACCATAATTTAAAGTCACAGCAGTTCTTTCGTGCTATATCAGATGCAGACAAAAGAGAATTTCCTCTAATTTCTAGTTCCTAACTATAACCTACACTTAATAAATTCTGAGTAGGCCAAAACGTTGAATATATAATAAAAACTCCATTCGAAACTTGCAAGGCTGTTTTCTAACATTATTTCTAGAAAATTCCATTCACTAAATAATCAACAATCTGATACTGGTGCATTCACATATTGTCAGCGAATGGACATTGCACAACCGTTGGAACCGCGACTCGGCCGCGGTAAGTCTAGCCCAGGTATTAGGTTACGTACACGCATCAGCGGCGACCTCCGACCGACTGGCACTGGCATGCCACAAGGAATGGCATATCAATATAGAAACGCATGACAGTTTGTCGGGCATGTATTAAGGGCATAGTGAATCTAGAGTTACTTTCAAAGAGGTTGAGTGACTTTCGAATCGTTTTAAACCCTGACAATCGCATTATTTTTAATAACCTATTTTTTTTATAAAAAGAAATTTCTGGTATTTGTGTAGAATAATAATAAATAAATTGTAAACCTTACCGTTGTATGGAAGTTGTAAACCGTATTTTCCATGGGAAATCTTGTTTGGGATATTTTTTTTTGGCAATATGATCGCTCTTAATAACCTAAACATACCGTGCGAACTGTAGATCTGCTTAGCTATTTGGGGAATACAGGCGTGATAGTACGTTATGTAACTCTTTTTTAATTATTCACCAATCCTTTCAGTCAGTACCTACATATAGAAACCAGTTAATTTGCATACATTGTTGTGCTGCCACTAACGATTTCACGCTCAATTGACTTAAATGATTGCAGTATTTTATTGATTCACCAAATACCTAATCACCATTACGTCATACTACTTAAGCAATTCCCTTTTTTTTTTCAAAAAAGAAAACCAACGACAAATTTAAAGTGTTTTCTCTGTGTACAAAATGTATAAGGCTCATTCAAATCTGTTGATAGAGGCTAAGAACACACATACAGACGAATTAGGGACCTGCTTCAGTATTTTTATTTTTGCATTGTAAGTTTTTTATACTTGTGTGGTCGCTCACAGCCGTGTTAATGTTATTAAAAAAATATATTTTGACGATTATATTTTCGTTTGGAAATACATATTTAGTTCCAGTATTTTCTTTGAAACATTTTAGTTTTCATTTTAGAAAAAGGGAATTACTGATATCTTATTTTACATACCTTTATCTACGTATTAAGTAAAACGACAATCTTTTGATCAACATCAGTATAAAATGAAAAGAAGTATCAATGTCAAGAAGCCATACCAACTCACTGATTATTTTACTATAACATTTTCCAACCCATTAATTATTAACTTGGGTATATTTTCACCTAATTTATAAGGTTTCACACAATGACCCACTTACATCAGTTCGATTCCATAGCTTTCACATTATGGCAACTCGAAGTAACATGTTCAAAATTTAAATATTAAAAAAATGAAAATGCTAATGCATGCTGCTTAAATTTCGAACATGTAAGCGGAACTCATTTTTTAAGTTGGAATTCCAGATACATTATTTTATTCTTAGATTCATTATAATTTATCCTTTCAACATTACTACGTCATTTTCCTTTTATATAGCTCAGTATTTCTTTAACTCGATGTTTTAACATTACTTATTTAAAATTACTGTATTTCTATAATATGTAACTAGTTTTTTTTATATTTTAATATTCTAATCTAACATCAAAATATTTAACATTACGTAATCATTAAGATACTAAAATGTTTTAATTTAAGATAATAATGATCAGATAAGAGATGCAAAAATTATATATTTAATAGTGCAGTTTTTTTAGTTCATATTTGCATAATTAATACGGAAAAATATCAATAAGTATGTATCTGATTTCGGATACCTATATCTTATCTAAATAAAATGCTTAATTTAATTCAAGGCTGTGGTATTTCATGAAATATTATTTTATTATGTTATTGAATATGTGGCTCGAATAAAATTATCTACTAAATATTTTTTATTGGTGAGGCTTTTAAGTTTGAAACTGGAACGACTTTCTTATTTTAGACACCCAGAGTCATAAGATATTACGTCACAATCCAGATTAAGGAGTCAACAAGTTAGTAATAGAGATAAAATATACCGAAATTAAATATACGCGGGTCACATGAATATGAATAAGTAGTGTTTCTAAGAAATATTGAAGTCACAAAGAGGTCCATACACTAAATTATTCTTTATCTGTGACAATATTTTTTTCTTAATATAAGTACTTACTGTTTTTATAAGCAAAGAGCTCAAAATAAAGGCAGTGCATTGTATAACGTGCTTTTTATTCGTTACACACGTCACTAGGCTTCACATATAAATATGTAAAAATAGATAGTCCATAGCGTTTCAGTTATAACATATCTGCTGTGTTTTCTGCCTTATATTCCAGCGCGGATATGATACCAATTTGATTCCAAAGCAGAGAAACAGTATCTATATCTACTTATTATACTTTGAGGTTTTTTGATAAAATATATTCTAATTCGCGTTACGCAAATAGCAAAAGATTCACCTTATTCACATTCTCATGAATGAGACTTAAAGATTTATATGACTGGGGAACTGTAAGTACATACAACTGCTCTAGATACACCTCTACCAACCTTTGAGGAAGACAGGAAATTTGTTTTTAATAAACATTTTTAAAATAAACAAAATCAGTTTATTATAGTTTCTAATTAGATCGTAGACTTTGTTTATCAAAAATCAAAGTCTACGATCTAATTAAAATACCAATTTAGTAATAACGATGCAACTTAAAGTAAGTAGATAATCATTTAATATATAATAAGTAAGTACCTAATCAATATTCTTTTTAAAGTTCTCGTGATGGGGATGATTACCTAACCACCTACCTAATAATATAACGTTTCATTAATTACACTTTTAAGGCGACGATAGCCGCCAGCGATCTAGAGTGACGAGATTCCGCGAAGAGCTTAGCTAATCCGCGCACGATGTTTGGAATAAATCTAGATGTTATTCTTTCCCTCTTCAGAAAAAACGTACTTATATTAAAATATAACAGATAAATAAGTTATTTTCAAAATTGTGAAGGTTTCATAAAATCACGCCTGATATTTTTGTGTGACTGTTGTTGATTCCCGCTACCGTTTAATATAATATAATCTAAAATATTCATTCACTTGTCATGTTAATAAGGAAATGTTGCAGTTTAACAAATATTTTTTTTTCTAATCATTACCACTACTACTTGTTTAGACGTGATATCCAATTTTAAATTCATAAAATAATTTAGTAGGTACCTATATCGGCGCCCTAACAAAATATCAGGTAACCTGTTAAGGTATTTTCCCAATTGAATATAAACCTTATACTTTTGTATTAAAGTTGAAAATCAATCAAAGAAATTTGACAGATTGTGGTAGCTTGATGGCCTCTGTACGTAGACCGTATTTTTTTGCTTCAATGTTAATTAAAATCATTAACAATCTTAACTCAAGTAGGAAAGTCAGAAACAAGCATTATCTAATAATTAAATAAAAGAAATCAAGAGACATTTAATATGGCCCAAAATTGCCGAGAGAATTTAACGAAGCTAACAAAGACCATTCATAAGGTAGTCAGAAGCCCAAAACATCTGACAAGCAGTCTATCCTCAGGACATCAATATTGCCCAGAAATTGGGTTGTGGAAGTCTAATGGCAGAAGCTTCGTGTAAAATACTGATATTCACCCGCATCTGGTCAGACTGGAAGCCGATCCCAATATATGCAATTGGAAAGAAGCCTTTGTGGATGAATCAATTTATCCATGGCCTTTACAAATTTTACAAGGTATGCGTTACAGTAACAAAGTATCAACAATCTATTCCCTCTATTATCCTCTATTACTGTATCTAAGTATACAGGGTGGAAGGAACATAGACGCGCAACGGCTTACCATGACATCAGTACATGATTCTGGACCCCCCTGCGTAGGAATTTTTCGTCGGCTTTTTCTTAAATTTTACAACTCGCAAGTGAACTCTAAGGAAACAACTGACCAAAAGATCTTTCGAGTTTAATTTACAATGCTGTTTTTAGTGAAAAAAGTGAATTATTAATTTTTAATTAAAATTCTTATTGGGTTAGAAAGAAATAATGATTTTATACAGTTTAAAGTTGAAAAAACTGCAATAAAAAAAACGTAAAATTTAAGAAAAAGCCGACGATAAATTTCAACGCAGGGGGTGCAGAATCATGTACTGAAGTCATGGTAAGCTGTTGCGCGTCGATGTCCCTTCCACCCTGTATAAATGAGAAGAACTCCGTAAGTATGTAGGTATCTCACTGAATAATTACTAAATGTTGGAAACTAAAGCCACTATTAATTGAAAAAAAGAAGGAAGGAATGACATATCTCTACGAGAGAAACGAGATCATACTGCTTTACACCACCGGGTACAGCCTATAGCTGTATATATCTGCATAATTATAAAGTTGTTATCTATCTTTCGAATACATTTTATAAACAATTTTCTTCCCAAAATATTTACTAATATATACAGGGTGTTACAAAACTACCCGTAAGCCGAGTGGAGGTTAAATGGGGCCTTATAACGAGTCCATTCACAATATTTAAGAACCGTAGTAACGCTGTATCACATACCCCAAAAAAAGGAAAACAACAACATTTATATGAATAAAAAATAGAAAAACTATTAAAGTAGACAATTATAAGATAAACTAGGTACGTAGGCAGTAGGTATTTCTGTTAAATAATCTGGTTCCCTGACATGACAGCTGACAACATTTTTGGCTTCAATAATTAATCATATTTTTTACGGGGTATTTTGTAACACGTTGTATAATCTGTATGAGACAATCTGCGACCACATTCGGCTTTTCTGCTAATAGTCCCTTGAATGTTAATTATTTATATCCTATATTCCGTATATTTTACAGTTAAATAATCAGTAGAAATAAGAGTTACTCGTATGTTAATATTACAACATTTCTTCCATGTTTATATTTTACGTTACAATTTGAGGGCCTAAAAAACGCCACTGATGCTGATATTAACATGGCCACCTGATGATTACACCTACTGGAGTGTATAATGTATTTACCATTGACACGAAAAGAAGAATAACGTCTTCTTCTTCTTTCGTGTCAATGGTAAATAAATTATTTTTAAAGTAGTCATTAATTTTCAAGAAGATACCTCATTCTCAAAATTTCTGACACCACAGTTTTGGTATAATTGATACAAACTAGCGATTTAGTTATCTTTTTTATACGTTGTGTGTTTGTGTGAGTTGATGAAGCCTCGAGTCGTAAGCTCAACAGGAAATACTAGTTATTTACCTAATGTTATTGATAATTAAACGTTTTTATAATTAATATTCCTTATGAAATAATCTCAAAATGAAAATGTTTGGAATATCAAATATGTGTTTTTGGTACAAAAGTATCATATGGTGTCATTATCGTTTGAAAATTTTACCATTAACTGTATAATAAATATTCGAGTTAATGTTATATTAAATCAGTTAAGATCTACCGGTATCACTAACAGTATATTTTTTTCCGTCAAACTTGTTCTGTAATGTTCCAATAGAAATAGGAAATCCCATTATGGAATATTTTAAAACAGTAAGTATCAATTTAACTATCATCCATTTATTCAACACCAAATGGAAACATACATTCCGTTTAACAAACAAGTTTAAAACGATAAAAAAAGTAAATCGATTATTGAATTCTAGTTTCGAAGTACCTACTTACCTACTACACTGCGATTTATATATTTATTCATCCTATATGTGCAATTTAATAAACCCCCGGGTTTAAACTAATTCTAAAAACTAGTTGAGTTCCTAATTTATAATACTTAATAATGAAATAATAGAAGTGCTCCACGAGGAAACGTTGTGTTGGCAGTGGGGGCCTTTGACCCATATATCTACTGCCAACCCAACTATTCCTCTTTCGTTTTACAGGGTCGGCAACGCGCTAGTGACACCCCTGGTGTCGCAAGCGTCTTTATGCTACCGTAACCGCTTACCATCAGGTGAGCCGTATGCTTGTTTGCCAACTTAGTAGAATAAATAAAAGTCAAGAAAAATATATTTTATGTAAAAGGGTCTCCAAGTGATATCTAGATAGAATATCAAAACCTTTGCAGTTCTGGTATAAAAAGATAACATTGTCTGAGTTAGGTTAACCTATCATGGGACCTAAACTTACTGGCGAACTGTGGGTGTACGCTGGTACACCTCTGCCAAACCCTTCGAGGAAAACAAGAGTAATGGTATATGTTATGTTTGAGTTAATGATAAATTAAATCAGTTTGTATTCTACCGATAACACAGTATATTTTTCCGTTAAACTTGTTCTGTAATGTTCCAATAATTTTAAGAAATCCAAATTTATAACCTTGTTGAAATATTTTAAATGGGCTTGTATAAATTTACTGTCATCAATTTATTCAACTTCAAAGAATAAGGCATGACAGATTAAAAAGACAGATATTCATTTCTTAATTTCAAAAATGTTGATTCCTTTTTAAAACATTCATTATGTGCCAGTGCCTTTTTGTTATGTTAGCATAGGTCAGTTTGACAAAGATGTATCTGCCTTTATGGAGTCCATCCAGTCTTGTTACAATAATTTGCATGACAATAACTAGTAACGAGAATCGGTGACAAATTAAGTTTTCTCCTACTTAATCTTGAAAAGAATAAAATACTCAAAGTTATAACAAAAAAGGTTTAACTTGAAATTGACTACACCGAAGTATCGAAGTATTACAAAAGAGCATTTTGTAACCTTAATAGGCAATAGATTTAGTGAAGGGGAAACTAGAAGTGAAACTGTTTCAAATATGTTATCATTCAATATAATTTTGACAAGTTTAGGTTTAGGTTTAGTTCAGAAATCAGACTAGACACTTAATACAAAATGAAAAAAAATTGTAGCAGTATTATATATAGCATAGCAGTGCCTATACTGCTATGCTCTTCTGTATCGTAATTTGAATACTGGAATTTAACTGATATTTAAATTAGGAAGAATATATTTTAGAATCGCGTTCTTTATTCAACTGTTTTTTGTTACAGTAACACCAAATGAATGAACTGGTTGAAATAAAAACATATTTGTTTCTGTAGAAGTTTAGAGCAATCAAATTAAATAAGTCAATGTTTATAATTTTTTCAACCGACGAAACAAAAAACGGAGGAGGTTCTCAAGTCGATGCGTATATTTTTTTATAACTCGATGGCGCCGGAATTTCCTAACTTAAGAAGACATTCCGAAACAAACTCAAAGATCATGGTCAATTGATTGCTAGAAATCGAGAAATTCTTACGAAGTTTGAATTCTAAGCAAACGTGATAAGATTATTATTCATAGATAAATAGATATTATTTTCTAATAGAAGATAAGTAAACTGCTTCCATATGCGGATCTAATTAATCTAAGCTATTATAATTGTAAATTACGTCAAATGCAAACGCATTCATTATTCATTCTCTTAATTATTTCAGTGATATTTTTTAAATTATTTTATAGTTCATCACTAGTAGATATCTGCCTAACATTTTGAGAATATATAAGTACTTAAACGTTTGTTTATATTTACAAGAAAACCATGCCACTTAATTATTAAAAAATATTTTGCATAGGTAGGTAAGTTGTAAAGAAACTTACCCAAACTGTTGATAAAAATGTTAATTAAGTACAATATTATAAACACATTAACACATCAAGGCGGATACCTACGTGGTCTCGCTAAGAACTCGTTTTTGTCTAATATTAAGTAGTGTTAATTGGCCTCGGAGCATTACTAATTGTTGTGTAATGCTGACTTTAAAAACTTAAGTTAGAAATGTTTACATAACATAAAATGCTTCAGGTTTATTTTAAAGTCACTGACTGTAGTTAGGACACACGTATACGTGAACAGGACTAGTAATAATGTTTTCGACGTCTAACTATTCTGTCGCAGCAGCTACCATTGCAACACAATGAAAATGCGTGCACTTGTACAAACAAAAGAACCGCATGAAGGATATATTTGGTCAAAGCGAAGCGCTCACGAGCAAGCTAGTCGTACTCACGAAGGGCATCGCGCCGCGTGACGTCCGCTGTAAACTATCGTGAAATGTAACGTACTGGGAACAACACGGCCGTCTCAGCGCTGAATCCGCAGCACTCGCACACTGTTAGATAGGTGTCGTCACCCGCCTCTTCGAAGGTCATGGCGCGCGCGCATCGCACGGAGCACCTTCGGCCACTGAGGCGGGCGCCGCGCCGGCCGCGCACGCGCCGCTCACCAACACACCACACTCACCGGTGCGCCGTTGCTCCCAGCGTTGTCTTCGGGCTCGATGAGGTCTCCGTACGCGGGCATCGCGTCTGTGTACCCCTCCTCTTCCGTGTCGTCGTCGTGCGATTGTGACGGCGAGGGCGGCGCGAGCGCGGAAAGCCTAACGCGCGCTAGCGCCACCGCCTCTTCCAACGACCCCACTTCGGCGCCTCCCCTCTCTCCGTCATCGTGATCCTCCGACAGGCACGCCGACGCCTGCGCTACGAACGCAATACGCCTACGTAGAGCATTCTCTGGGCTCGGATCCTCCACTGGCTTCTCCATTTCGGGCTCACTATTGCGCTTCCAGGCGGCCTTAGTAAAAGGTCGCATCGCGACGGGGTGCTCCACCGCGATGGGACTCACAGGCTCGGGGGTGGGTGGTTCCAGTTTAGGAGATGGTGTCGGAGGGTTCTCTGTGGTTGAGTCTGCGGTTGAGCCTGCGGTTTCTGCTTGCGGTTGCGGGGCTGGTTGAGGGGACTCACTAGCTCGCTTTTTCCCTAAGCTGCCCATCCTGCGCATAAAGTTGTTTCCATCTTTTTTCTTCTTGTCGACGCTGGGCGAGCTGTCGGTGCTGCGTGACGCGTCAATGGCCGCCTCGCGTTGTTTCTTATTACGCTTACGCATCGTGCGTTCGTCGCGCGCGATCTCGCCGTCTGAGGCAACGGATTTGGAGGAGCCTGTGCGCTTGATCAAGCCGATGTGGAAGGGCGAGCCGGGGCGGAACGGCGTCCGCAGCGTGTGTAGAGTGCGGCGGAGGCGCGAGGGCGCGCAGCTTGCGGGAGTGGGCGAGGGGGGTGGCAGGGGGGGTTCCTCGTCCCGCATGGTGGTGCACGGAGCGCGCCGCGACGACTGCCGTGGGCCAAGTGTCCAGCCTGCCTCCGACAATACGACCTTGTTCCCTGGTACCTACCTACTAAAGATATCACCTTACACACTTTCGGCTAGCTACGACGTGATTGATTAACTTAATTAGAGCACTAATTAAAAGGACTGAATATTATACTCGTGTTATGGAGAGCGTTATAACAGAACTTCTGTGTAACGAGCTGTGGAATGAAATATAGATCTCTTAGCTCAACAACCAAAATAATTATGATAAAATGAGTCATCTCACCCAGCTCATATCGGCAGGCCGTGAACTAAGTGGAGTAGGCCTTGCTCCAGTATCTATAAGTGATAGGTACCTATATGATTTTTATTTTTTGTCAAAACGTCTAAAGGAATGCGTCGCTAAGTGTCAACTAATTTAATATATACATTTATTTATGACCATAGTCCGTCCATTTTCTAGTTTATAGGCTGTAGTTGAAGGCCGATTCAGTGTTTTTTATAAAATATCTTACATGTTATAAATATTTTAATCGCAAAACACACATAACATATTTACAAAAAACTGAGTTGATAATAAAATTTTGCTAAATATTATAACGTTTTCTTTCAAGTAGGTTTGGGTGCTCTTGTGAAAATAATAAGTACTACTTATTAAAATGAAAAAGTGTCAGCTCACTTCTCAAAACTTTATGCTTACTTTATATTTTGGCGGCAAAATGGCGAGCACAATTAGTCAAGTTGAAAAGTTATTGTAGTAGTTATACCTACCAAAGCATTATATTTTATATATTATATTATATTATTATATACCTATTTTAGCATGAATGTATAAGTTTAGTATGACAACTATCTTTTTGTATTTTTTGGCATTTTCCAAGCTAAGCAACCGCGAGTTCTACCTGCCAGGTCGCGGTAGCTTAGTGGTCATAGCGCTTGCTGTACCTAACCAGAAGACGCAAGTTTTGAATTCTGCCCGCGGTCGAATTTTTCCTTCGCTAAAATTAATGTTAGCATGGACAATGCCAAAAAATACAAAAAATAGTTTTCATACTAAACACTGGACATTGTTTTTTTTTTCTTGTTTAAAAACTAATCAAAAATATCAAGACTCACAAAAAGGTTACAGTCCACTCGGTAGTTCATTCCAATCGTCACGTATTGGGTATTATTACGTATCGTTCGTCGATATCAAAGGTAACAATGTTGTGGGGTTTCCCTTCCGTTTACACAAGGAGTCCGTACAAATGCCATAGTCGTCTCACTCACGGTTCAACAGCTCGTAGGGGTCATGAAGACCGCTAGAAGCCACTAGTTAGTGGAATTTTTGGGGATTAAATGCCGTCAAGTACATAATCTAATGCCCAATTAAAGAATTTTAGCTGGCATTGTATGTATTAGAGAAATGTTATGTAAGGAATTAGCTTCAATTTCCTTCAGGCGTTACGGGGAATATCCAATAACAATTGTCAACTGTTTCTGTAATAACTTAATTATAGTTTCTGGAAGGATATCATAAGATACCGTGGTCCTTCACGACCGTATTCCTCGAAAGGTTAGACAGAGGCGGCTGTAGACCCACAGGTCGTCGGTATCTTTAGGTCTCATGTAATGGGGGCGAGCCTATTACCATTAACCGGAGCCCAAATATGACCTGATACTGAGTTAGTAGACAAATAACCCATTATTAACGTTACGTATTTATACGTGTTTATATATAAATTACATTTTACACATTTTAAATTTATAGACAATTAATGTAATACTTTTGTAAATACATAAAAAACAGCCAAGCAAACACAAACTCTTATCTTCATCACATAATTATTTTTGACTTGTGGGAATCGAACCACGACCTCGTGATCAGCAGTCTGACACTAGAACCACTAGACCAAGACGTCGTCTTTTTTATTTTTATTTATTATTATACACGTGGATTACAGTCTTATACCCAAATATACGCTACTGAATAAAAAAATAATAAATACTGAATAAATATAGTAATGACAGCACGGCATCTTTAAATTGTGTACCGTTTGAATATTCGATCATTAGTTACACACCATGACGCATGTATTCCCCGAAGGGTTAGGCAGAGGTGGTATATCCACACTTCACCGGTATGGTTAGATGATTAGATCCCATGTAATAGGGCGCGAGCTTATTGTCAATAATAGGACACAAATCCCAACTCCCAGCTGCTACTACTGAGATTTCATAGAAAAACCTTTGCCCAATTTGCTCAATAACACTTTAATCGAACCTAGGACGTCTAGCGTAGCAGTCGCGCTTAGGACCTTCTAGGCTAATAAGGCAGTTACTTATATAATTATAATAGTTTTTTTTCATAATGATGCATTTCTGGTATAAACGAGTCGCCAATAATAAGAAAAAGAAAATAATTTACCGTATTTGGTTCGAATTCGAAACATAACTTTTAATAATAATACATTCAATATAGCGATTGAATGATACTGTATTTTATTAGAAAATACTACTGCTTTACTTTATGAAACACATAATACCTATATAGAGGCGGGGCTCGTGGCTAAGTATTTATTTATTTTTATTTATTTATTTAACAACATACATCTACCATTACAGCTAACCAATAAATATAAATAAAAAAAAACTTGAGAGGTGTCAAGGGACACCCGGATGGAACAAAGTTCCTTTCATTAAAAAATAAAAAAACCTGTATACACTCAACAATTCACAACGCGCGAAATTCAAATATTGTCATTCACTCAATAATATTTGAATGCTTGTCAACAATATTTGAATTTCGAAAAAAGTGTCGTGACAACTTTTCGTAAGAATTTTTTCCGTCTAGCCCCCTTTCACAACGCGCGATAAGGAACTTCGTTCCAATAACTACGATGTTCAACCGATCTGCAAGGCGCGGTCAGTCTGTGGATGGGTGACCATTCCTTACACATCGAGACCCCTTCGTGCCTCATACCGTAAAGGCATCGGTTCCAGTTGACTTACGAATACTTATGATAATCACTAGTGGTCTCAAGCCTGACAACTTTATGTATTATAAGTATATATTTACAAAAAAAAAGTATCTTAGTATTATATCCATTGTCTAGTACCCATAGTACAAGCTCTGCTTAGTTTGGGACTAGATGGTGTTGTGTAAAAATGTCCCAAAAACATTTATTTATTTTATTTATCACCAAAATATCGGTGTGGCCCAGAAATTGGGTTGTACTGAACGATCATTTAAAAGATTAACTTTGGAGTTTCTTGCCGGTTTGTCTGCATAGGAAACTACTAATTTGGAACCGTTCCCAGGAGCTATATGAATTGATGCCTCCGTCACCTTTTTATCATCGCACCACCCGCCTCAGAAGCAGAGCCCATCCTCACACTCTGGAGACCTGGGTCTCCAAGAATGTTAGAGCGTCGCGCAGTTTTCTCCCGCGCACCTGCAAGATGTGGAATGGTCTCCCTGCTGAGGTTTTCCCTGTATGCTATGACATGGGGTTCTTCAAACGGCGTGTATACAGGTTCCTTAAGGGCCGGCAACGCATCAGCAACTCCTCGTGTGTTGCAGATGTCCATGGGCGACGATGACCACTTAACATCAGGTGGCTCGTCTGCTCGTTTGTCGACGTCAACAAATAAAAAAAAAAAAAAAAAAAACCGTGCACCTAGACTCGACATTTCATAAGTACCTGTACATGGTATACATATGAAAATACAAATTATTTGTATTTTTGTTTTGATTTTGGAGGTCTGTTGGCAGTCGTTTGTACAGAGGCCAGCACATCAAGCTACCACAATATGTCAAATTTATTTGATAGATTTTCAACTTTAATACAACAGGATAAGGTTGATTTTCAATTGGGAAAATTTGACAGTTTTGGATAGCTTGACCTGCTGGCGTTTGTACTTATATTGGACGTCGACCAAAGGCTTGGAAGATGATAACACCTAAGTATGTAGTTGCATATTTCGTCGCAAACTGTGATGCGAATTTCTCGTAGCAGGGATTCTCGTAGTGGCTACGCCGAAAATTGTATTAAATATTATTGAATGACTTGCTACGGATGGCGTAGCAAAATGCAGTTATTGCAAACGGGGCTACAGTTGCAGTGGTTGGCACGGATTTTGAGCGCTACGGGAAAAACTAGGGAACCAATCATGACTAAACAACTGAGATCTCATGATGAACTCGTGAAGAGCTGAGCACCAATTACGACTGGCGGTAATAACGCGTGGCGTGGTGATCCAATCACATGATCGAAATGTGTCGCCCGTTCCGCACCTCACTTCATACCCCCAAACAGACCCAATAATTCACTTCTGCGCAGATAAAGGTCAGCTCAAGATTTGTGCCGGTGACTGTATTTGTTCTGTTCGTTACCGACAATTTCAAAATATTATAAGAAATACGTTGTTGTTCTCAATACATAGGTATTGACATTTACATAGGTACAACATACCGTCACGCCTGTAATCCCGACAGGGTTAGGCAGAGGTGTTCTATCCATAGTTCGCCAGTAGGTTAGAGCTAGTAAGTTTAGGTCCCATGTAATAGGGGCCAGCCTATAGTCACAAAACCTAACTCCGAGCTGTCACTGAGAATTATTCAATAACACTGCTCGACCTGGGAATCGAAGCCAGGACCTCAAGCGTAGCAGTCCGCCAATGAGGCCTATGTACCTACTTTTGGCTCTTCATCGTTACTACGACAACGATCAGAGAGATGATTAAAAAAGTTGTATCATTTTTTTATAATTAATGAGATAAAACCGCGCAAGTGTCAAGGGATCAACGTAAACATTATCGGAGTTACAGTTTCGTAATTTTCGATGGCGCCGGAATTAGGTACAATGACAGGATCACTCAGATAAATAATAGATAAGTACCTACACAAAGTTCAATAAAATTAATTAAAACACGTCGTTTGGCGACGGATGTTCTACAAAAAAATGGATATTCATTTCATCAAAAAATAATTATATTTGATATGTCATAATTAACATATTGATTAAGACTATCTTAATAGTGTTTGTAATATAAGTAACACACTAACGTGTATTCCTATTCTACCCACTTAACCTAGATTTACTGTAAATTATGTAAATCCCTATATAAACAACATAACAACAACATAACATAACTGCTACAAGCTGGGTTTTGAAGGAGAATGCTTGCAGCAGCGGTTCACGCACAAGCAGGCCAATCTGGTCGCGATATTGCTCAAGGCGGAGTTAAGTATGAACTCCTAGTATCTACACCGTATTCTTTCACAAACTGTTCAAATCCCCTGTTCAAACTGAGATAATTTGCTAGGGATACCAGGAGTCGTTTAGGCATGAGCCAAGATGTCGAAATAGTCGCTCGACGATACGTACGGTATACATTACAGGAAGTGTCAATGATCGCCGTAACTATGTTCAATGTACGGTAACCTTATAGATATTATGATGAATGGGAGTATTATATGGGAATGAATGAACATATTATATTTTAACAATTGAACGTTAAGGTGTGATCTAGAGAGGGAAGAGCTGCAATGATACCCGTTCATTGATTACATAATTATGAGTACCTTATTTTTTCGAACGAAAAATCCTCATCAATTATCTACCACCTGGGCAGGCGGGAGGTTATGCCGGACTCCTACCGACTAAAAACCTCACTCGCCTTCTCTATCCAGATGTTACGGTCATGGGATTCTTGACAGGGAGTCCACCTGCTATATTGTGGAATGTTCAATAAATTATACAGGGTGGAAGGGACATCGACGCGCAACGGCTTACCATGACTTCAGTACATGATTCTGGACCCGCCTGCGTTGGAATTTTTCGTCGGCTTTTTCACACGTACAAAATCGTAATCTACCATTTGTTACCCATAGGTAATAAGTCGCTATGCCTAGTGTCATACGACATCCACCACCTGGAACCGACATACTCTGGTATATCGGATATATCTGGATATATCTGGATATATCTGGATATATCTGGATATATCTGGTATATTGGGTATATTGGACTCGTACCGACTAAAAACCGTAATTAACTACACTTGTCCTATAGTCAAGGCCGTGGGATCGTCATACGATAGCCTGACAAAACAGTATTCTTTTATTTATTTGTAACTAGCGACCCGCCCCCGCTTCGCACGGGTGCAATGTACTAATAAAATATTATGTATTATACATATAAACCTTCCTCTTCAATCACTCTATCTATTAAAAAAACCGCATCAAAATCCGTTGCGTAGTTTTAAAGATATAAGCATACATAGGGATTTTGTTTTATACTATGTAGTGATTGTTGCCAATACTATATACATATTTTTTTTTTTATTAGTGTTATAGCATTTTGAATGATTTTTTTAATGGAATAAATATTAAGGTCTCTTCAAATCATATAATCAACCCATATACTGTCCCACTGCTGGGCACGGGTCTCCTCTTAGATTGAGGGGGGTTAGGCTATAGTCCACCACGCTGGCCTAATGCGGGTTGGTAGACTTCACACACCGGTCTCCTCACGATGTTTTCCTTCACCGTTTAAGTGAGTGTTAATTAATCAGTAGTGCGTGCTTTGGATTTGAACTCGAGACCTTTGACTTCGTAGTCCAATGGTCATATCACTAGGCAATCACTGCTTCCTTCACATTAATTGACTCTTCAAGTAAATTTTCTTAAAGAAAACATTCGCTCGAGGACTCCAAAAAATAAGTTAGTGCGTATATTGGTCCATCTTATTCTGAGAGATGTGTGCCTATAGACAGTGATAGGCTAATAATTAAATTAATGGTTATGATATTTTTTTATATTTTTAAAAGTTTTTTTTATCTTTTTATTTTATTCGTTAGAATATTTAAAAATATCCAAAATATATGAATAAATACATACTTACAGGAAATGATAATTATTTTTTATTCAACGTTACATTAAGATTCGATCTCATATGGCGAGAGATTATTCCGATAGATATCTATAAAATTATGCAGTTTTTATTGCCTTATCAAATAAAATCTTAAAGAACTGATAATATTCTGATTTCAGCGAAACAAGAAACACATAACGACTTTATTAAAGGTTAGGAGACCGTGGCCTTTTTGGTGAATGCACAGCTACTGTTTTTAGGCAACATTTTATTATTTGCTAGCTGTTCGTTGTTGTTCGTCATTTAACCCTCATCCCAAAGAGCTTATTGAGACAAACGTTAGCCTATGTTCTTTTCCAAGGCCTAATCTATCTCTGTACCAAATTTCTTCAAAATCGATTCAGCGGTTTAGGCGTGAGGGCGTAACAGACAGTTACTTTCGCATTTATAATATTAGCAGGGATTACGTCACATTCAAAAGTAACATTAACCTACAATTATTGGATTTCCTACTAATTTGACTGCTTCGTTAGACTACTACGACGATAGCGCGGTTGATAAACTAGAGGTTTTGTTTCTGGTTTGAATCCCAAGAAAACTACAATTTGAATTTGGTAAGATTCGCGATTTACTTTTTAATTCGTGAATTTTTAGTAGATTCTAAACTTACTTTCTTAAATACATAGGTATAACATCATCAAAATTATAAAAACTGAATAACTTTTCATTACACACATGAGAGAGAGAGAAAATTGAGCTTCAAGGAAACCGCTTAGCATTGGTGAGTTTTTAGAATCTAGTATCTTTTAGTATTTTAGTCAGATTCTTGTTAGTTCTAACAAATACTAAACATATTATATTAATTGTTTACATTCGGGCTGTCAATGTCAAACAAAAACACTTAGAAATGTGCATTTGTCAATGGCTTTTTAAATAAACTTTTACAAAAGAAAGTTTATTAATTATTCAAATTAAGAAAGGTCGCATTTCGACCACCGCGGGAGCACTTGTTTTAAATAATGCATTGATTCCGCGATCACAAACTTTATATTATAATCATCATCAAGCAATTTACTGTCCTACTGCTGGGCACGGGTCTCCTATCAGATTGAGAGTGGTTAGGTCATAGTCCGCCACGCTCGCTGGCATAGTGCGGGTTTGTAGACTTCACACGCCGTATACGCCTGCATACGGCGCGCTGTCTAGAGTATCTCAGGTGTCTAGGTTTTCTCACGATATTTTCCTTCGCCGTTTAAGTGAATGATTTGAACCTGTGACCTACGAATTGACAGTCCAATGGCCACATCACTAGGCAATCACTGCTCTAATAAAATAATAATAGGTTATATAAATTAAGCACTTTACGAAACCAGAAGTTACAACCTACGTGTTACCGTATGCAGTTTTTATTGAAGCCGTAAAGTCTAATCGATTAATCAGTCGTTGAACTCTTTATATTAGTCATAAAACAACTTACTTTTAACCTTCCACTAAGTTCCAGGTCATACGCTTCTTCAGCATACATCATAGTCTACTTGAAATAGTATTTTAACATAAAAGGTTACACTTTCATTATTTAAATAGTAGAATAATTATTTATAGATGTTTAAAAACGGATTTTGTCACATCACTATCATTATTTAATTTCAAAATTAGAATAGTTTTTTCATTTAGCACGAAACGCAAAGAAAGTTATTTTATTAGGTTGATGACCTTAAATAATTATCTGTCAAAGTAGCTGTTATTGGCATTGAAATGGCCTTATTTATTTCATATCATGGACGTAAGCGACATGAGGCGATAATATTGTTGAATACTATTTTTCACTTGAATATAATAATTATCATACAGAGCCTATCCCGAGGCCCGAGTCAAACCACGTAAATCGCAATAAGTACTAATCGCAGTAACACGTGTATTAATCAAACTATCGTACTTTTATCAGCAGTTATCGATAAGGTGTTTGCATATTTTGTATGATATCAAGTCTTAATTTGGTATATTTTACCTTTACTTTGAGCGTGAGTAAGCAGTAGGTAAGGAAGTATCAAAAATGTGGAATAACATTTATTAAAAAAAATAAAAAGGGTAGACATAAAAACGCACCTGTGAAAGCCATCTCCCATTCCGTGTGGTCGACATACTGCCACTGTACTTGGACTTAGTTTTCGACTCGAGCAATTTCTCTTTTTGCAACAAATGTTCGTGTACTGTATTTTTATTCAGATGCTTTATCATTATACGATTTTATAATAATTTACATTTAAAACATCACTAAATAAAATCAAACTAAATATTTTCCGCCGGCATTTGGATACGCGCACTCGTAATGCACTAACATAAAAACTGTTTGTGACGTAATGACAATCTTTTATCTAGAAAATGCCAACACTACCGATTTTGAACACTAAGAAAAAAAGCTAATGTCAAATAATGGCGCGAAAAGCAAACTTTATAAATTAAATCGAGCACGCACAAGTATCTTTAACTATCGAACGCCGCGAAATAAACGTCGTACATCTTTGTCTGCCCCTCACATAAGATAATAGTGCTGAGAATACATTTATATGCCTATTTGCAATATTAATTTTCAGTAAAATATTGTTTACCGCGGCTAGCAACGCAGGTCAATGTGCAGTTAACAATAACAACGTTGTTATTAGATCGTTATAAATCATTCATTGATTTAAATCGGGCTGCTTTTCCTGGGTGGGCTAGTGACGAAATTATTCAATAGATAGTAGATTTTGATCTAAATGTAACTATTGTATATCTTATTTCGAGTCCTCTCTTCCGAATTGAATCACGTCATCGCCTACGGCCTAAGACGGGTTAACATTAGGGATGACACCTTAACAATTTCCCATCTGCAATTATTTTCTATCGTGTAAGCACCATTTCTGTCCATTATTTAGACCTAATTGCCTATATATAATATAAATAAATTAAGGTTGTCATGTAGGTACCTAGTCCAATGACCTTGAGCATGCCTTTGATATAGGTACTTACAGACGCCAGCAGGTCAAGCTATCCAAAATTTCAATGGAGAAGATGCCTGGGTCTTACCACCTGCTTGGAATCCTGTTATAGATTCTATTAAATTAAAATCGAGGCCTACAACTGCAAGACCAAAGGATACTGAGCTCGTTTTCGGTGAATCGGATTACCAATAATTAATAAACTAAAACATGATCATTGAATATTGTTACTTTAAAAGAGACCATGATTCTCTGAGTTTGTTTCGGCGTTTCTTCTCAGAGGTCGTCAGCAAGGAAATGCCGGCTCCATCTAGTATTAATTAATAATTAGTAATAAATGTCATTGATCATGTAAAAAAAAAATGTAGGGTAGCTGTCAGTAATTATATCATCAAGACGCCCACCACCTCAGTCTACCCGTGACCATGGACGCTGTAAAGGGTCCGAAACGTCGGGATTAATAATATCAATATAACGCGATAAAATCCGTAAAAAGTAGTTTTATTTCAATGTATAATATTCGCGTAAATGTCAGAAATCAATATATCTAAAACTGTAAAATTTCCCCATTTGAACATGAACCATAACAATTTGTGTTAAAGTTGAAAATCTATAAAAGAAATTTGACAGATCGGGGTAGCTTGATGTGCTCAGTAACACGATTTGAATCATACGGCGGATGCATTACGGGGTACTTCAAAAAAAAAACAAAATAGTTTTATTTTCTTAAAAACCATATACAGGCACATATTATGAAATGTCGAGTCTAGGTACACGGTTCGATTGGTCGTTTCCTATGGAGAAGAACCGGCAAGAAACTCCATGGTTACTCTTTCAAATTATAGTGGTTTACAATGATGTTTGATACAATAATAATTATAAATTGGATACTTACATGAGAGAACAATTTAGGAATGTTGCGAAGATTACAATTAAATAAAATACAGCTAGGCATAAAAGAAAGTTCTAAACAGTTCTCCCATTTACAAAGAGTAGTAACTAATAAACTATATAAAGCAACTGACAAAACTTGTCACCAAGATTTACGGAATTGTATGTAAGTATCACGTCAAAAACGTGGTAGTTAATAGACTTACATATACGTCGTTACAGAGGTTCCAGGGAAGCCACATGTGCAGATGTATCAGTCCAACTATCCCCAAACGTCCCTATCATCGACATAGTCTTGTACTTTATAGTATGCTTTCTTAATTAGGATGCGTTTAACATGTGCCTTAAACTTTCCATCGGTAAGGTAGGTCTATTACAGATTTGAGCAGCTTGTTATAAAATCGTACATCATTTCCTAAAAATGACTTAGGTACTTGTTTTAGACAACCTATGTTTTGGTATTACTAGTTTATAGGTTCTGGGCGATTGTGAATATAACGTTCATCTTATTTCGAAAAACAGCTAAAAACTAAAATAATGCCAATCGTTAAACAAGACATTAACATTGTCATAAAAGTAACGTTACTTTTATGACAATGTTATCTACGAGTCGTAACGAAGAGAATTTATGATTTATATTGAAAATTGACTATTCTCAATACTTTCTTTTTATAAAATTTGAGCACACATGGATATTTTGTACAATAGGTACAATTTATTCGTAATAAATTCCTCTTCCTATAGGTATTTTTGGGGTGTGAGAGTAGTGATTGCCTAGTTATATGACCACTGGGCTACCAAATCAAAGGTCTCAAATTTGGCCAATGAATTTTCGAAATAATGTACGCATTAATTATATGGAAAACATCGTGAGGAAACCTGTATACTTGCGAAATTTTTTCAACGGCGGCAGTTTGAATTCTGCCAATTTGCATTTGGAGACCGTGCCCAGCAGTGGGACAGTATATGGGTTGATAATGAAGATACACCACAGGAATACAGTCAAGGAAGGACTGTCCCAGTTTGTCTGATGCAAAATAGGGTGTCCTTTAGATTATTTGAATAAACAATAACTTCTTTTGTTGGAAGAAAACATCAGGTCTGAAGGAATAAAATCAGTAAATATCTAGTTTCACTAATTAAAGCAGTGTTGGAAAAATAATCGTTGAAAAGCCAGACAGTTATTAGCTACTGTTAAGCTGTAAGTAGCTGATATTAGGTAAAGTGTTGTTTATCGCTTAATCCCACTGAAGTCGCATTACCTAGTTATTTTCCACATTTTCATTAGATACTGATAGGTTTTATCTATCCGTTGAGTGGGGTGGAATAACCAATCAATTGACATTATTATTTTAATCCGTTAGTAATTTCGGTTATTTCCATGAAGCGTGTAAACAAAACGTTTTTAAGGATATTCATTTTAAAAAAAGAAAAATTGGATCTCAAACAGGGTTTTTGAATCGGCGTCAGCTACCGAGACTAGCTAGCAAGACCCTGTGATGTTGAATGTCTCTTCCTCATTCTTACGTCTTATAGGGAAGTCGGGCTCGTAGAACTGATGGCGGTTGGGGCAAAAAGTCGAGTGGAGAACACGCACCGGAAAACGCAGCGTAGGACGGCCTCCAACGAGATGGACGGACGACCTGGTAAAAATCGCTGGAAGTCGTTAGATGCAGTAGGCATATAGCCGGTCTTTGTGAAAATCTATGGGGGAGGTCTTTGTTCAGCAATGGAACTCTTGTGGCTGATATGATGATGAAGATGATAGAGATGACAGCGACATCTATCAGATTATGTTCTTCAACCTACATCGACATGACTTACTTTACAGAACGTTCAATGTCGAACGATGACATTGCCATATATGGACGTCAGCGACGTCAATCCTAGTAAAGTTGTCCTGTTAAGCGTTCGCGTTCCGTTTTAACTTTTTTAAACGACACAACTCCCTTCAATACAACAGTAATGTTTACGTAATAATAATAATAATAATAAGTTTATTTGAGGATTTCTTACAAAGAGAGCTTACATAATAACAGTAGCACTGAACCTCACACTAGGATACCCTGTGTTGTGAGGTACAGTCTCTTTCGTCACCTTTTGCATGCGTATTTAATTACTTGTAGTATTAATAAAAGTTTGTGTAAGTAGGTACAGCATTGTTTCGTGTGTATGTGTGTGTGTGTGTGTGTGTGTGTGTGTGTGTCTGTGTGTGTCTGTGTGTGTGTCTCTCTCTGTGTGTGTGTGAGTGTGTGTGTGTGCACGCAAGTGTGTGGTTGAATGTGTGTGCGCTTGTTTCAGGTAATGGTGATGATTTTTTCAGTGTTCGAGTAATCCATGTCTAACAGCCAGTTAGTAACAAGTTTTTTACAAACGTATCTGGACTTGCAAAGAATGCTGAGGTTTTTATTGATTTTAGAGTATAAATGTGGTCCCATAAAAGCAAAGGCTTTGTTGCCAAACGACCTGTTGCAAGTTAGTTTTTTCCATTTACATCTCCTTTGCGATCGTTCGTCAGTTATAGCTACAGAGTGCGCTGTCTTATGGAACCTTAGAACAATTGCCAGAATGTATAGTTTGCGCACTGTAAGTACTCTAGAGTCTTGGTAAAGTTGGTCTGTAGGGTAGCGGATTTTTTTCTTGTACATGACCTTTATTACTGCTCTTTGTGCACGCTCTGCAGTAATAAGGTGACTTTTACCGGCTGATCCCCAGGCTGCAACGCAATAATTAAGAATTGACTGGCACAATCCAAAATAGATCAATTTTAATGTTGTGATATCGGCCAATGATCTAAGTCTCTTAAAGATATAAAGTAGTTTTCTGACCCGAGCGCTTAAGGCTTTGATTTGTTTCTGCCACGTTAAGTGTTGATCGATGTTGACCCCCAGATACTTAATACTATTAACTTTTTCAAATGTAGGACAGTTGCAATTGCAAGTACTTCCCGAGTCATAAACACAGCATTGAGAGTACGTAAATCAAGGTTTAAATTTTGAAATATATGCGTCAGCAGATAAGAGCCATTTTATAACCCAAGTTTTTTTAGTCTTATCTTTTGTTATAAAAGAAGACAGGTTTTAAGTTTGACAAAAATTAAAAAGTTTTCTAGAATAACGGCCTCTCGATCGAATTAATTTAAAATTAGAACATCTTCTGGGACTACGCTACGTCTCATTCATGTATAAGTATTGTACCTACCTACTTAGCTACATAATTAGGTACAATGTAGATAATGATCGTGTCGCCACAAATAATGTCTCAGTGGTGACCCACGGAAACCTACTGATTGTCGCTGTAACGATAACGTGATGATATCCCAGCTAATGTTTAGTCGATTTTCACCAGAGTAATAATACAACTGATATTTAAATGAACGCAAATATTGTAGAATTTTATACGTACAAATTATATATAGATAGTTATTTATACATTCATCTATTCTGCCTATAAGTATAATCAGTTGGTGGTGATTATTTTATATAGGTACAGTCAGCAACGAAAGTCTTCAATACGATTATTTTCATACGTTACGATTTTTAATATGAACCGGTGAAGGTTGTGGGAATTCATTGCATAAATGACCATTAAATATTTACCTTAACTTCATAATAAAAAAGTCTCTTGACAAAGTTTTGGAGCTCTAATGTTTTCAAAATTTAGCTATGAATATAAGTAAGTAATATAGGTACGGTCAGCGACTTTCGTTGCTGACCGTAGGTAACCATATTCGATTTTTTTAAAGACTTGTGTTACATTACTCGTCTTTTAAAAATAGCAAACCAAATGTGTAATAGTCCTAGTCTTTATACTATAATGTTTCATACCAACGTAAAACGAGTTACAAAATTATAATTTCAATTAAAAAGTAAATTGAAAAACCCGCCTGAAAAGAAAAAAATCAAGACATCAGGAATATGGGCCATTAAATATTCTAGACTGGATCAAATTTTCTCACCTAACATAGTTTGTTAACATTATTTTTTTCTTTTTCACAATATGGCGTCTGGTTGTCGCCATATTAAATTTTGATTAAGTACTGTCATGTCTTTGCGGCACTCGCATTGTATGTGTAGTGACGCTCGCAGAATTAAGACAAATCGGTTGATGTAAGAATCATCAAAATCGACCCACGCATTTGGTCTCTGCATCTACATACCTAATTAAATCTGAAATTCATCGCAGCCCTACCGTAAGTCATCTTAAAAAAAAACTATTTAAACGATTTAAAACTTTGTTTTAAACTTATATTTTATCTATCTACCTATTAGATTATACTAATACCAATTAATCTTCACATCATCATCAACCGTATACCTACTGTCCCACTGCTGGGCCCTCTCTCCTCTCAGAATGAGAAGCATTCGTCCCATGAGGGGCTATAATCTACCAAGCTGACCCAGTGCAGGTTAGCAGACTTCACACACCGTCTAGAAAAATCTAAGGCATGCAGGTTTCCTTACGATGTTTTCCTTAACCGTTTAGGCAAGTGAAATCATTTACTAATAAAATAAGAGAAAATATTAACAATTTATAATGAGGTCACCTACGTTCGCTAATAATAGAATGGTAATTTATCTTTACTCTTATATAATCATTTACTCATACTGATGTTACATTGTTTCAACCTGAACAAATACTTGCTAACAATGTGTAAGTCCTTCAATGCTAAACGAACATAATTTCTATTCTACGTGACGATATTAGTATCGTAGGTCAGGTTATTTCTATGTAGAGAAATACATACACATTTATACTGCATTATTGCGACGGTGAAGTGCCAATACCTTCTAACTAACATAGACCAAATGTCGCACGGTGAAAAAAAAAATGAGTTTCCTCAAAACTTTAAAATACCTATCCCCCGGTCAAATATATTCGCGTTGTATTTAAATAGTACTTATTAAAAATACAAATGGGTGGCTACATCAAAACACGCGGAAAGTCGTATGTATAAAAAAGCAAATTTCTCAAAAAATGTAAGATATGAGCTATTGGCACTTCGCCGTCGATTGGCTTATAAGTGCAACTAATACATTAAAAAGAGAATTGAGCTTAAGAAAGAGATTGAAAAGTTCCTCGGTCTAATTCCCAGGTCGAGCAGTTTTTCATGAAATCTTCAGTAGCAGCTAGGATTGCCACCTCTCGGCCGTTTGAATCCGGGAGATAAGGAAAAAACCTCAAAATAAAGGAAGTACCCACCTAATTTTTTAACACATTTTTTTTTAACTTATATTTTTAATTTGTTCGTACAGATTTCAAAATTTCTGGTATGGAACTCACAAATCCAAAAAACTTGACGAATGTCTGGATTTCTGCCACCGCCCGCTAGTCCAGTCGACAGCGATCGATAATTTGAACGACAATTCAAATTCCGGGATAATTTCGATTATCTTAAAATCATTCCGGGAGAAGGGAGATTTCTATTTTTAGGGTACGAAATCCGGGAGAGGTGGCAAGCCTATTAGCAGCTCGCCCTAATTACTTTGGACCTAAACATAACGGCAAACTGTGGGTGTAAAGACGCCAGTAGGACAAGCTATCCAAAACTGTCAAAGTTTCCCAATTTAATTATTAAAGTTGAAAATCAATCAAAGAAATTTGACAGATTGTGGTAGCTTGATGAGCTGGCCTCTGAACATATTAGTACACGTTTTACCTTTCGGAAAATACTGTCGTGATGGTATGATCATGATGAGGAGTAATACAAGTATTTAAAACCTATAATAGATTTTCCCGGCAATTTTACTTGCATCCCAACAAAAGGTAGCCTATATCCTGCTGCGAGGTCCATCTATCTTGCTGGGTCTGCGGACAAATGCTTCAGCGCTCCCGTAGTCCTGGCACAAAGTGGTGACGCGAAACGCCGAGGTTGGTTTTAGTCGGTAGATCGCTCGTTTCAGAGCGGAGTCCGACACACCCCATAAATGCAATGCAGTGCATAAAGCATTTAAACCCCGTCATAAAAAAAGGTCCAATCTATCTCTTTACCAAAATTCATCAAAGTTATGATTTCATGTAATAGACGACGAGCCTATTACCATTAACCAGGCACAAATTCAAACGTCGTGCTACTGAAAATTTCATACGAAGCTCCAACAACACTGCTCGACCTGGGGAACGAACTGAGGACCTCAATCGAAGCAGTCGTGCTTGCGATCACTAGGCAGTTACCTACCTACATACGTATTATATCAAGGTTATGTTTTACAAGATTAAAGCTAAAGTAACTTGCATTGTTACTGATTGGACATGTATGTAAACGTTTACATACTAACTGTATCGTCTAACGTTTATAAAACGATTGCTTTGACCGCGATTTCATTTGAATCACCAAGGAGTTTTTGAAATGGAAGAACCTCAAAAAATTCTGTCAATTGATCACGAGATCGTGGGTTCGATTCCCACAAGACACAAATTGTGTATACCTACAAACAAATGTGAATTACCCCAAATATTTATTTATTATTTCATACGAGGAGGAGGTAGGTTCGCAAAAAATACATTTTTTAAATAATTAACAAGATCAACGTCACGATAGGGTCGTGTTTTTATATCAAATCACGTCACTCATGACGAGATAATGCTTATACACTGTAGATAGTGTACTACAATCTTGTAGATAGGCAAATAGATAGGTAGTTACATTTTTAAATCCTTAAAATAGGTACAGTACTGATAGAAAACAAGATAACAGACGTATAGACGTTTATCGGTAAGTTTAGTATTAAATAATTACAACATATTTAAATACAAATCCATGAAACATAATAGATACCGACTAACATGACACATTTATGAAGGTAAGTACTTAGTACGTTACCGCGCAATAAAAACAAAAGCCATTGTTTTTAGCGCCATCTATTATTCAGAACAGTTACTACATAGTAAAGCTATAGATAAAATAAGTTTTTAATTACTCACCATGTCGCCGAATCCGATTTTCCTCGCCGAACGACTTTTGGGGCAGTTCCGTGAATGTTTTTTCGAAAAAGGAACGGGTGTTTCTCGACGTAAACATCTCTCGGATTCCCGCGAGGTAACTGCCGCGATGCGGGCGACCGCAGTGCACATCTTTTGCGCGTAGATAACGTTGTGATTATAATTATGTATGTTTTAAATGACTGGTTTAAGGGCTTGCGTTGATTTTGATTAATGTTATCACGGTCTCTGAAGCTTTTATCTTGGTAATTCTTTGAATTGATAACCACGAAATCACATCAAGGGACTACCTATTTTAGGTACTTGGGTACTTTTGGTAGTTGGATAAAGGATTTAAGTAAGTACCTACATACGTCCGTGCCTACATACTAAGATTTTACATGGACAATTACAACACAAAGACATGTAGGTAATTGGATTGAATAACACTGCTCACTTACAAAGTTACAAACAAACATTTGTTTGTAACTTTTAACTTCAGCAACTTCAGCATACATATGCACAACTGCTGAAGTTTTTAATAGAATAAAAATAATATAATAAGAAAATTATCTGCAACTTCGGACATTCAGAGAAAGTAAGACAAGAATACATAAATAGGAATCTAAATTGTACCAAACCAATGTGAAGAACCTCTTTAGTATGAAGAACAGACGGCAACAAATTGCATTTATATCTTTTATTGTAACAATATCAATCTTATCTCAATATCCATAAGGTTTTAAATAGATTTAGCTTATTCAATTGTCAAAGATAATAAATAGTAACAATGCAATGTATTGTAGACACAAAGATTAATTTGGTCGCAATAAGTCAGTAGGTTGGTGTGTTCTGGGTCATTTTGCCGTTTCATAGTGGCAAGCATCATAATGGCGGGTACCGAGGAGTATATGTAGAAATAATGGATTACCTACCTAATTTAGACCGAGACAAATGCAGAGGACTAACAATTTTCGTCCTTATCTTTTTAATTAGGTACTAGCTTCTAACCGCGACTTTGGGCTTCTGACATCGTTGTAATTTGGCTAATTATCTCAAAATTATTATAAATTATAGCCTATATGTTATTCTGATGTATAAATAATAGTACTGTAAAGTTTCATCAAAATCCGTTCAGTAGTTTTAGCGTGAAAGAGTAACAAATATCCATCCATCCTCACAAACTTTCACATTTATAATATTAGTAGGAATAGGATTAGTAGGATAAGGGCGAAAAGTAGTAATGCTTTGATCGCTTATCATACCTACCTGCAGTTTTCTAAACATAACGTTCATGATTTCTTTTCGCAGTCGTCGAAGACGCCATGTTGGTTGAATCATTTCTAACCAATTTTCTTAAAACAAATACATACGTACCTGTATTCCCCCGAAGGTTAGGCAGAGGTGTTCAGATTACTGAACACCTCTGCCTAACAAAATAGCGGCGAACTGTGGGTGTACATTAGTACTTACACAGTTCGCCGCTATTGTTAGGTTCCATGTAATAGAAGGCGATCCTAATGCCACTAGCCAGGCACAAATCCAAACTGTTAAGCTGCTACTGAGAATTTCATACAAAAATCCAATAGCACTTTGCTCGGCCTGGGAATCGAATCCAGGAGGTCAAACGTAACAGCTACTAGGCTAATGAGACAGATAAGTACAAAAAAGTTCAAAACAATCATTTAAGAATATTATATAGCCGTAACGAGGTTATCTTTCCAATAATACCTACCTATCTGTAATAAGCCTACTAAGTATTTAATTACCACAGACAAAAATTATAGGTAGAGACGCCAACAGGTCAAGCTATCCAAAACTGTCAAATTTTCCCACTTGAATATGAACCTTATTTTTATAAATTAAAGTTGAAAATCAATCAAATCATTTTGACAGTTTGTGGTAGCTTTATGTGCTGGCCTCTGTACATTGTTATGAATCTCGGAAAATGTTTGTCAATTAAATATAAAGATGTCAGAGGTGAGTTATGTACGAGTATAACTAGGTTACGTACGTATACGAACTCATTTCTAGGATAGATAGCATGGGGGGGGAAAAATTGCAACGTTTTATTATTCATAATTTGATTATCGAACACAACTACACAAAATGTCTAGTATAAGCTGACCTCCAAGTGTAAGAAAGGCCTATACAATGTGAGCTCACTTTATACTGGAAATGTATGGCCCGTTATGTAGCAGTGGTCGACCCGTGAATCTTATTAAAGGTGACGATTTTGGACCTCAGAAATCGAGAATAAGTATTGCCATTCAACGTGGCAATGCAGCCAGCCTCTTGTGTACGGGGAGGAGTTTTTTTATGCTCTCTTTTCTAGTCCAGTTTAATTCGTGGTTTTTTAAATTTTAGTTTGTTAGTAAGTACATAGTGTAAATAAATTCATATTTATACATATATTATTGTAAATAAAACATATTTTTAAAATCTATGGAATTAAATTATTACATCATAATTATTATAATTACACTACATAGGTACTTACTTACCTATATATTATTATACTGCGGTTACGAATTGATGCCTTCACTTAAGAAAAATAATAGAATCAATAGAAACAATTGAATAGGTTATAGAAAATGATAACGCAATATTTTAATTTTATTTATTAACAAAAAAAAAATTATTCTAATGACATACTTACATACATAATGTGCGATAACAATCTTGGCAAATGTGATTTGGAAATAGCTCTCCCGTCATTTTAACTGATAATTTAATATTGTCCTTAACACTATTGCAATACAGTTTAAAATAGCATGCGATTAAATTGCTTGCCGCTGACCGTTTACTTCTTAATATTAGCGTGCTATTTTCTACTGTAACTGAATAAATAAGGATGATTTTAGCAGTCGAATATGCTCGATCGAGTCGAGCATATTCAGCAACAAAATCGAGATTTCGATTTCTATGGATTGTGCTGTTATTGGGAGAAAGGAAATTACCTAATCCTAATTGATTTACAATAAAAAATAATGCTAAAGCTTCAATTAATTGTGAACACAAAACATAATTGCATTGAATGAATACATAAAAATTCGAATAAAACTTTAAAAGGAATTAATTTAATTCCCTATCATAATATATAAGGTGCTATAAAAATATCTGCCAGGGCTGCAATGAGAGAAAGTATTGTGTATATACATTATAATAGTAAAGTTATTTTATTTATGTAGCACCATATTTTTCCCAATAACAAAAAAATTTGAGTATAAATTTGAATTGATTTACTTTTATGAAACCGTCCTGTAGCTGATTTCGGTGTTCATTCATAGAACAGTAAAAAAGAGATAGCAATTGTTTTCATTAACGAAACGACACGTCGCGCGTGGTTTGGTTTGTGGACTACCTTATGGAGAATAAATATTATGTAGGTACTTTGCTTTCTCATCACTATTTGATTATTCCGGGGTACGAAATTTCTACACTGGTGTAATTTATGTATATACACAATACTTTCACCCATTGTAGCCGTGGCAGATATTTTTATAGCACCTTATATATTAGCTAAAAATTGTATTAACATACTTACTACATTATTTATTCAACACCATCCTTTTCACAACTACGTTGGGGTCGGCTTCCGGTCTAACCAGATTAACCTTTTGACCGCCATGTCAATAACGAAAAGCTCTGTTCTCTACGCCAAGCGACAATTCCAATATCTAATAATAGATTAAAAACAGTAAACATATTTTTGTATATTTATTTTGAACAAAAAGCAGTTATATTTTTGACGTGCCATGCCGTCGTTGGCGTCGTAAGCAAGTTTTTATTTGACGTCTATACACGTCCGTGGCGGTCAAAAATGTTAAGCCGTCGATCCCTACATAGTAGTAGCAGTATGTTACACGAAGCGACTACCATCAGACTTCCTTCAGGATAGACTGGGTTTCAGGCATTTTGGGCTTCTGACTACCACTAACGACTATCATTCATGTTCGTATGACAATCGGGAGCGACGACTTGACCGGGGTCTCGTAGTGTTAAGGATGGCCACCCATCCACAGACTGGCCGCGACTAGCGCAGCTTAACCTTGCAGATAGGTTGATTACCGTAGTTATTACGTAGCCACGAGACTCTGCATTGCCGTGAATTATTCTGACCTGCCAGGTGATATCGTGGCACCCGGAACAAGAAACGAATTTACGCCACCGGCTGCCAGGGGCCCCGCACGACATAGTTTGAAAAAATGCCCTATAAAATCGACTAACTCGTTTTGACACCGTGTTTTTGTCGTCTTACAGCCGAAAGGAAACCACCATTTCAATATTATTTCTATTAGATATGGGACTAAGTCTGAAATCTTGAAAAAAAACAGAGCTGTTTCTTAGACAAAAGTTCAGGTCGCTAGACGAAATTTAGGATGTAGGTAGCTGTTTATTTTTTGGACATCATGGTTGATCCCATACAAGAAATTGTTGATCATGATGAGTAGAAGTATATTCTTTTCGGCTATAACGTTATTAAAAGTAAAAAACGTGGTGTAAGTATAAAGCTTTTTAGCGCTTGATTCTTGATGTTTTTTTTTCATGCCTTAGTCTGCATACACTATTATATTGCAGACTCAGAAGGCATGAAACTATTACCTTAATTATAATCGACAAATGAGTGACGTCAATGACATCACTGGGTGTAAGTAGTATTAAATTAAAAGGAATTCGGTGCGGACACAGCCTGTTCTAAAATAAATCTTATACACTAGGAAAAAACATTCAAATTAGCAAACAAACTTATAAATACATATTATTTCCTAATTAAATACTAACATTACATAATAATTTTAACTTGCAATTAGTAGCAGCGAGTTTCTATTGATAGATTACAAAGTGATTAGATTATTTGACAGGTAATTACAATGTTCAATAAATAATTATTAGGAATAAACTTTGTTAGACAATTTCGTACTGATTCTGCAAGAAATTAAGTACCTAACCCAGATTGTTCAATTAGTTCAGAATTATTCAGCGAAGATATTGATTTTAAACCAGATAAAATATTATGAAGGATAAATAGGACATTACGAACCAATTCGTAATTTACTACTTGTTACTTAATATTATAAATGCGAAAGTAACTTTGTCTGTCTGTTCTGCTTTCACGCCTAAACCGCTGAACCGATTTTAATGAAAATTGGTACAGATATAGATTAGACCTTCGAGAAGGACATAGGCTGTCTTTTGTCTCAAAAAAAAAACCCTTTGGCATGCGAGTGAAACTGTCATACTGACCAAGTCTGTCAAAGAGAGAAATCAAGTCAGGAACATGTTTTGTATGAACATTTTCGCAATTTCTATAACTCTTATGTCTGTTTGTTTTATAGACTAAAATTGAATGTCATTTGCACGTCATAAAAATGTGACAACGCATTTTCACTTAGACCTTCCCCATTGTTATGGATTGGATTCTTTTTTGTCACCGACTGTACGATCGCTTCAATAACTGGTGTAGGGGTCGAGCACGCATAAATGCGGAGAAAACAATTTTAAATATATTCAACTACCTACCTTTTTAGGGTTGTAGTACTCGGTTACTGAGTTCCTCTTGGTGGGTACAAGTACCCACAAAGGCATTGTCAATATTCTCGACACCTTCAAGGTACACTACGCCAACTCAGAAATGGTAGGTTTAAAACAGAACCTCCTAAAGCAAAAAAGTTGATAATTTCTCTTCTATCATTTCAATAATTTTAATGATATGTTCGAAAAGATTTTTAAATTATTCTTATAGACCAGCACATGTCAAATTTCTGTGATAGACTTCCAATATAAACATAAAATAATAAGGTTCATTTTCAATTGGATGTGTCATTCTGTACTACCTACGTTTTTTGTAGTGTTTCGGTTCATGAAGCTAATGAAAAATGAGACTTGACAATACGTGAGTAAACGCCCTGGTGTTGTTAGCATCCATTCAGGGTTACCATTTACTATCAGGCGGGTTTTATGCATTTTTGTCATCTTGTATTACCTATAATAATAATTAATATCAACGTTTAATGCCAATTAACTACTCAATATTCAAGGAGACTGACCTAAACAATTGTATGACAATTCCATCTGCTTCCATACAGGTGCATCTGCGGTAGCATTGTCTACTTCCGTTATAATTTTAACTAACTTAGTTTGTGACAGGCAGTTAATAATCCTAAAACCTACTAAATACCCAACTAAATTTTAAACAATTCTACACTAATACTGTATTAAACTAATGTGCTTCTAAAGTGATGGTCAAAAGTTTTATCTAGTTTTAATAATATTTGGTAACTTAATGTTTTTTATATATAAAACTAATTATCTAAGTTTTAATTTCGCTAGGACCTGTCAAATCAGAACGCAAAAATTAATTCCAACAAATTCGTGCTGTATAATTAAATAAAAACTCGTGCGCACGAAGTCACGATATATATTTGACAAGCAATAATTATTTTACAGGTATAAAACAAATTAATCTAGAATATTCTTTTAATAAAAATAATCTCATGTATTGAGTGAGCAGTCACTGCTTTTTGTTAATGATTCTAATATTTGATTTTCTAAACGCTCAATCACAGCGTATGCAGTATTATTTTAAATTTCCTTCCTTGTAGTTTAAAATAAGTGATTTAATTCCGGATTTTCTCGTCACACCATCCTCTAAAATGAAAGGCGACTAACAAAAAGGATTTATATGGCGAATGTCAGTGGAACCGCCGAGAAGGGTAGGGCGTCCCTAATGGCAACCGGCACGTATGTATTACAAGATGTATGAATGTGGTCGAAGCAAAGTAAGCAAGAATCGTAGCAAGTAGCGTTCTTTAGTTTCTGCCTACCCCCATGGGGAAAAGGCGTGAGTGTATGTATGTATATATGTAGTAATAGTAATAGAAGACGTAGCACTAGTAACTAAGATATAGAAGTAAAAGTAAATAGCTTAACCACGTAACTAAGTATAACCTCATGTTCGAGTACAATTTTACCCCAATCCCCCAATCTTATCAATAAAAACTCGACTAACTGTAAACTTTCACTAGGAAGGCAGCTTAATTTCGCGGGACTTGCTCAGCATATAGTGCGAAACATTCTCGTAGGTCAGGAAAGTGACCATTGTTGCCGGCACGACGCGTATCAGACTTGGCTTAAGTCCCTTGTAGAAACCACGCAAGCCTTCGTGCCTGAAAACCGTAAGTACAGGGTTAGAATCGATGTTAATGGTGCTGTATGAAATCTATGGAACTTACCTTGACGTTTCTATTAAACTTTTCGGCACTTTACTGATTGGTGATTAAATGTATGGCAATAGAATATAAATTAGTGGTTTTTCTTTGCAATTTAATAAGGATTTGTTTTCGATAACTGTTGGCGGTATTAAGGACCTAATAATTGACATTTATTTCATTTTATTTTAAAATAAACTTGTTAGTTATTTCGATTTTAAAACATCGTAAGAAATGTAATGTAGGATGAACATTTTTGAAGGCGCTTGTACCTAGGAATTATAGTACATATTACCTACGATTATATTTAAGTCTAACTATTTTAGAGGAATTTTTAAATTAGAAAATTCAAATAATTTAAAGAAGAATTTTTGCATTATGAAATAATATAAAAAACGTTAAAATAATACTTATGTTAAGTTTGATGAAATAACAAACTCAATGTCAATTTGCTATAATTTATTGATTATACAAATTGAATAGGCGAATTGAAACAATTGAACTTCGAGTGATTATATAAAAATATAATAATAATTGATTATTTTATGCTTGTCTTACAAATTTCTATGTGGCCAGCCACCGAACAAGACATCTATCGAAACATATCGGTCACAACGCTAAAGCTACGTTAGGCGATAGGTTATAATAAAACAATATTGTTTAATAACATCCATTTGTAATGAAATAATATACTTTGATCACTTTAAAAGCTCGAATAACGTAAATGTTATATTAATGGACTTGTCGAAGTAATTGGTTATTGCTACTCTCTAAAAACGCATGATCGTCGGTATGGTATTTATTGGGTTAAACAATAAAATAAGAAAGTTCCATCAAAAATTATGGTACTAATTGGTAATTTACTTTATTTATCTCTTTTTAACCCTATATATAATACTTTATTGACAATATGCACGACAAACCATTATTCAAGCTATCACAGTAATACATACATTAATAATATAAAACCTAAATAGGTAATTAAAATATCCCAAAGTATATGCAATTACAAAAATAAATAAACTACAGTAAATTTACACATCAAACTGTCAATCCATTTGATGTGTAAATTTACAAAATTTGCATATAAATTGAAGAACAATAAAAGAAAAATACATAAATATAAAACATTGGACGCACGTTTATTTTTAAACAATATTTTTTATACAATACTTTTAGCGAATAGGCTCTCGCAGCCAGATTGGGAAGTAAATTTACGCTAAATTGCCTATAGTACACAATAGTGCCAAACTTTATGGACTCTCTGAAGTTAGCGACGAGTGACTTCTTTAAAGATATGAATTTAGCAACGAGAGCATACGCACGTCACATATGCACGTGTATCTAGCGAACATACCATTAACTACAAAAAAATATACTGCATCGTTCTAGAAAGAACGACGGTCAAGTGTCAAGTCATGTCAATCTACACTTCAACCACCCTATGATCACTTCAGTACATTAAAAAAACAAACTGTCAAATTTATCTTCAGAGCAGCCATGAAGGTTGGCGCGAACATAAGCCTAAAGCTAGTCTATCCCTAATCGAATCTCTAGCGTTGAAACCGTGCATAAAAAGAAACATCTAATGATTTCAGATTACTTAATTAATCATATTTTATTTGGTGTATGTATTTTTTCATTTCACACTTGTCAATATAACTTTATTTTAAATATTTTTGTTAAATAGTAACAGCTGTGATTTTTGTATGAAATAAATAGAGTATTTAATTACATTGTCCCTACTTATAGTAAAACTTCGAGCTACGTTTGTGCGTGATTGTACTACACTTTACTATGACGAAAAGGGGGATGGATGATTGATATTATTGTTTGCCATGTATTTAAATCGGAGGTGTAATGTTTTTGACTTACAACAAGGCGAGTTACATTTAATATTTAACACTAAGATAGATTAGCTTCATACTTGCATAACATGTTTGTGAAAAAAATACTTTTAACTATCTATATATGTATATTTTTTCGTATTTATATATTTATTATAAGCAAGCAGAAACAAAACTATCTTACATAATAAAGAACCTAACGTCGTCTCACCACACATGTAACGTTATTTAAAAAAGGAAATCTTGTCTTTTTTTATTGTTAAATACTTCTGGAAGCGCGACAGTTTAAGTACATACCCTATTATCACAAAAATCGATAAATTAAAACTAAATTGTGCTATTTCTGGCAATACTCCTTGTCAGGGTATTGCCAGAATTTTTAATTAACGTCAGTCACTATCTGATGGGAAAGAGTACGACTACTATTTACAGGAGATTACTAATATTGTTAGATAAATAAATAAATAAAACAAAAAACAAACATATGTCGTGAGACAGATTTCACATAATAGAAAAAAAATATATTATAATACAGTCAGTAACACAATCTTCATGCATCGTCAAATTCAGATTTATTATTTTTATACACCGTGATATTGTATAACAGTTTTCTATGCGTAGTGTTGTGTTGATATCAATAGTACTATCGATAGTCGAAGAAAAATGCAATTTTTTATCGACTTAACTCGAACTGAAACCAACAAAAATGGTTCCCTCATGCACTTTGCAGCTTTCGCACTTGGTGCGTTACGATCGATATTTTCATTTAGTGTTAGTTTCATTAACAAATTGCCTTGACTAATCGATAAAATACTTGCTATTGAAATTCAGTCACTACACAATTTATGAAAAACAGTACAATTTTCACGGTAGGTACCTATATATTTTTTAATCTCTATGTTTAAATTAGTCAATCATACATACACATAATTCAAATTGTGTTACCAACTGTCAAACAGTCAAATTTTTATCATAACTTCTATACATAGGTTCACAATTTCGCAGAACAATTTCATAGTCACTATATTATTTAGCAATACATATTAATCATTAAAATTACGAAATTCGCTTTGAAGTCGTGCCAACTAATGTACCTTTAGCGGAAACTATGCCAGAAATTGTTAAAGTCATAACTATTAATAAATTTGAATCTACAGCTAGAATGCGGGGAATCTAGGAATCCATTTCGAACTGTCAGTGTTAGTTAAGATACAAATACAAACAAAAAATGCATAATTATACAAATAAAGATTATTCTATACAATAAATTATCCCGCTTATACACTAAACGCTTACCTTAAACACTCCATAGACAAATGAGAAAAAAAACTAAACAAAATCAGCTGTAGAGCGAGTGAACTGTCAAAAATATCAAACAGAAAAAACATTAAAAATAAATAGTTGTGTACGCGATTTCCCATCAGATGACAATTAGACTCAATCGTTATTGGTGAATTTCTCCCATATGAGCATAACTAGGCATATGTTAGGCGTTACATGTAGCAGATACGGCGTTAGGCCCTTGTAGAACCCTCTGATTCGTTCGTACCTCCATGTCTCGTTGATGCAGTGCCAGGCGCCGTCGTAGCTGCGGTGCTGGTCCTGTAGGCGAGCGCGCACCACCTGGTACGGGTACGTCGCGCCCGCCGCTATCAGCTTCGATATGGCCGCGAACGTCAGGTACTCCACTGACGTCTGGAATTCAACACACACAAAATGTTCAATAACAACTTAGTAACTTCCACTGCCTCATTGGATGAAGATCGATTCCCAGGGTTAGCATTGTTATTATTTATTTTTTATATTTCTAAGGGCTTGTTCTTGGCTGTTGGGATTTGTGCCCGGATAACAGGCCTAAAAAAATCGCTGTAAAGTAGGTGTACATCAGTAAAATCCTGTCTAAACTTTCGGGGACACCGGGGGGTATGTTATGTTATAACTTAAATTAAAGAGATGTACGTTCGACAAAAGAGTTAAGTATACAGGCAGCTAATTAAACATCTGTGTTTTGTTAAAGATTGTGTAATAATGTATCACGTAATATGTGTCAAAACGCAGGTATTGTAAGCTGCTACACATCAAACCCTTTGACGGTTAATTATTTAAATCAAAATCTGTGTAAAGATGCAGATTTCGTTCGCTACCTGTATATCAATCTCTTTTGTTGACTGTACGTGAAATTTATGAAAAAGAGCGAGCTGACTTTATGTGATCTCCAACTGTGCGTCTCGAATATGGTGTGAGCTAGGCCTATTGCTGGATTCGTCACAAAAACCGCATCGTACCGTCGGCAACGATACATATATTTTTTTAATTACTATTAATAAACCATTAAAAATTATAAAAAACTACGAAGGTTTCTGTTTTTGATATGACCAGACTGTAGTATAGAGCAAGAAAAATATAATCTGTATTTTTCCAATCATAGTTCTATAAAAACTCAGGCAGAAGCCAGCAGTGCCCTGGTTTAGTTAATTGAGCTAGTAATTCCAAAATTTAATTCTATTATTTTTCAAGCAAACAAAACAAATGGTTTAGGTACCTACATATGCGCTTGAATCGCAAACAATATGACACGTGCATGACACCATCCTAATTAATACAAACATCAACCAAATGAACATAATGATTCACAGCGTTCATAATTATGACTTATTTACATGTCTATAGCGTATATGACGGTCAGCCAACGTTCACGGGACAATATCATGGCAATACAGTGACATTGACCATGAAATGTCGCTCGACCATGACCTTGGCTTATTACTAGTATTTTCCGCTTTGACATCCTAACATTAATACCTATAATTTAAAAATAGATGAACAAATATTAGTATGATCTACTGTTTGATTATTTTATTCAGTTTAGGTATCGCCGTAAATAATACGGGTACTTGTTCCGGATCTGGATGTGTGTGTGTGTATGTGTAGGAGAAAATTTGTGTTAGTAAACGCATAGAGTAATTCGTCTCTATCTGAGAGGAGATCCGTACCCAGCAGTGGGACAGAGTATAGGTTAAAGTTGAAAGGCACCCGCGATGCAGAAGAAAATCGAAGCAGGGCAACCTCTTTTCAAAACTGAAGGGTTTCTTAATTATTATTAAGAGAAATACCGAATTAGAGGTGGTAGAACTCAGTTACTGAGTTTCTCTGGGTGGGTCTGATTTGCCACTAAGCAAAAATGTATTCCGGTTTAAAAGGTAATGTAGCTTCTTAGCCAGTGAAATCACAGAACATAGAAAAGACAGACTCTAGAAACACCTGTGTTGTTATCTTGAGACGTCAGTTTATTCTTCATAACAGTTAACCTAATGAAGGTTAACTGTTTAAAGACACATTCAAACTCAATGTTTTACTTCTTTTTTTAAGCTGGATAGCGCAAGCTTATCCTAACAGACGATATATTACCATTGGGTTACCCGTACAATACTTATCCAGCTTAGTATTACAAAAACAAAATTGATAAAAATATACACTGTTCTTTTTTTAAGCTGGATGGCGCAAGCTTATCCTAACAGACGATATATTACCATTGGGTTACCCGTACGCTACTTATCCAGCTTAGTATTACAAAAAAAAATAGATAAATATATACACTGCAATGCTTAGTACATTTCATTTTACTATTTAGCAACACTACTAAGCCAGACGTTTAACTGGTACTCATTTAGGTCATGTGATAAATGTCGTAAACTGATATCTTTTCGTAGTTTTCGTGAAGCATTAGGGCAAAAAGACATTGGAGTCGGCAGGCCCTTAAAACTCATCTTAACTTAAATTGAGTAATTACTTAATACTCACCAATTTGATGTCAATCGGCAGGTTCCTGTACTGGTTGTACCTGTTCTTCATCTCCTCGTACGTCATAAACTGCAGAGCGCCGTGAGACACGCCGAACATGCCGGGAACGAAGCCCTGGAATGTTGGAGATAACTTTTTAATACGTCACAGTTTTTGAGCAAGGTGTTATTGGTTTCTCTATGAAATGGTCGGCAGCAATTCGGAGTTTGGAATTTTAATGGCAATAGGGTAATTTATTACATGAGACCTAAATATACGTCTGACCCGATCCGACCGAACCGGCTGTTTTCGTATTTTGCGTAAGTATTATATTTTTTTTTTATATTCTTGTGCAATTCCACAAAAGAAATACTTGTATATGGGGCAGTATTCAAGTCAAATCAATATAAATTGTTAGGGGGCATCCATTAGTTACGCGTGGAATTTAGGGGGTGGGAGGAGGTTAAGCTGAATCTCACCCATTCTCACGTGGGGCCGCAGGGTTTATCCGCAGATATCACATTTTTTCCGGCAAGAAACCGTGTAAAATGGCGGGATAAGCCAAATCACACAACATCTCACCAAGTGGGACGTGGGGGTTGAAAAATCGCATCACAGAACTAATGGACACCCCCTTACAGTTATTGTTTTTGGGAGTGCCAACGTGCTTAAATCCTTTACAAAGTTAAATAAGATAGAGAGCAGCTTCCATAATACTTTTATAAATAATATTATTGCAACGAAACGTATAATGTCCGATAATAGTGATGTAAATATTTATGTCATTTTTATCAATGACATCATAGGTACTTTTAACAGATAAGTGGTGAGGTTGATTTATGTTTACACGAGGATTTAGTGTCAAATATTTCAGCATAATAATGAAGTTCTAAGGAAAGAGATTTATTATTAAAAATATACTAAATAAACACTAACATGTTGTATAAATTATACAGGTGTAAAAAAATGTTTTGAATAAAACCTATTCATTTTAGAATTAGAACCGTTTAGTTATAAAATCACCATAATTTCGAATGAAAGCAGTTAGAAAGTGTAAAGTAAAAGATTTTTGATAGAACATAATTTTTTTATTCCTCACGGACCTTATTTTAATATGAATTCGAGTCCATAATAATGTTTAAAAAATATTCAGGTCATGAATAGTGCAGTACAGGTCAGCTGTGCACACTATCCTTATCTAACCTACTATTAAAAATTAAATCATCTAGATGTATTCACGGTATACTATAAAAATAAATAATAAATTAATATTTTGAGACATTTTTACACAGCACCATCTAGTCCCAAACTAGATGGTGCTGTGTAAAAAACTAAGCAAAGCTTGTACTATAGGTACTAGACAAGATTGATATAATACTTATACCTTTTTTGTAAATACATACTTAGGTATATATAAAAAACACCCAGACAAACACTTATTCATTATTCATTACATAAATATGTGTGTATTGTGGGAATCTAGCCTACGACCCCATGATCAGCAGTTCGAAACTCGATCCAGTAGACCATAGACGTCGTCAACTATACCTTATTTAAGCAATGTCCCGTTTTCATAGACAACCTGTATAATAAGTTCTAGTCTAGACGACGAATCAGACAAATAGGTTGTCACTGGCCTCTTTCGCGGTCCAGTAAAAAATGAAACCGAAAACAATCATTCAAGTTTTTTTTACGTATCCCAATGACATAAAAACTTTTTTCTAGTGATTTTCCATTGCGCGATAATTCTGGCAAAGTCAAGGTTGTATGAAATAAAACACTTAGTAGAGTTGGGTGGTTGCCCGGTGAAATAATTAAAAAAAAAATGGAAAATTTATACAATTGTTATGTACATTTTTTGTAGATGTAATGAAACAAGTAATAAAAGAAAACGGATGGATGGTAATCATCTGTAATTATGTAAAGTAAATGAACATTTACATATGGAAGAATAGTTATTTCCCGCGGTTTCCACCGCACCGCAAAAGGCCTTTTTGAGACAAAGGAAGCCTATGCCCTTCTCCAAGGTCTAATCTATCTTTATACAAATTTCATCAAAATCGGTTCGGCTGTTTAGGCGTGAAAGTGCAACAGACAGTTACTTTGGCATTTAAAATATTAATAGGATAAGTTGAGTAATATTACTGTAGGTTACCTACTCCTTATTACCTACGTTGGTTATTTATTATAACAATTTCTTGAAACATACAATCTTGTTCCTTATATTTCTAGGAAATACGTCACAGACTTTATCGCTTAGTTTTTACTAAATCTAGACAACAAAATTGCTTGGACTGAAGGCTATCGCATTCTAATTTTTCTACCGTGTATCTTTTTGCTCACAGCCTTCCAAGGAAGACTTAACAAAGTCATAAGAGGCAAGTAAGTAAGTAATCATTTATTTGTACTTACTTACTTGCCTCTTATGACTTTGTTAAGGCTTCCTGAAATGATTCATACAATCTTCATCACAACTCAATCGATTCCGACAATAGCAAACAATTGATGAATCGATCGATAATATTGATATGACATCTTTTGACGTCTGGAATGTTCTTTTTCTGTTCGATACAAGTTCCTTAAAGTTTATGCATAATAACAAGTTAGGGATAGTAATCTGTTTATCAACGTGCGGCTATCTAAGCGCGAGGTTTTAATGTCAACACTCACAGATTGATGTAATTGATGACTTATCAAGTAATAATGATAAAAATATATAAATAATAATATGTATTTCCTAATTTTTAAGACCCGATGCGATGGTGTTGCTGCCGTCTATAGGTTGCGGTTGCTACGCTGCGCTACGTACGCTTGTTTCGTCATAATTATCTCAATAAAAAAACGGTGGATTTAAGTTAAATAATGTCATACTCATAAATTTCTCCCGTTTAATAAGTACTTTACCTAACTTTGTAAAAGGAACCTGAGTTGAAATGTTTTGTTTTTAGCTTCAATAATTTCTGTCATTAATTTCATCAGGATATTTCTGTCTATGATAAGTGATAATGTTATTTATGTATGGGACAAGTTATGATACATAATATTTATTTCTATAAATATATCTTTTAAAGTCACTTTTACAAGTTGTACAATGCAACTTGTAAAAATGACTTTAAAAGAAGCTAGAAGTGAAAAGGCTGAAATGCCACATAGCAGGCACACTGGCTGGTGCAATGATTGCCAGAGTTTCATCACATTTCACTATTAACGATCGGCGAAGGTTAGTCTATAATCTACATAGCCAGCGGAAAGTGACTTTTTTATACACTCATATAAAACAAATTCACTTGGAAGTGAAGTTTGTTAAACTACGCAACGGCATTTACTTACACCTTTTATAAATTTTCTTCAGAAGAAGTTTTATATGTACCATACATGCATGTTATTAGTAAATTGCGCCTAGCGAAGACGGGGCACATCAGTTAAGGACACCCGGACCGATTCGGCTATTTTTTATTAATTTATTTATTTATTTATATACGCTTTATTGCACACCAATTACACAATTTCAAAAGAAATGAGGCAAAACTTATATAGGTAGGTACAATGGGCGGTCTTATCGCACAAGGCGATCTCTTCCAGACAACCTTTGGATGGACTGGAAGAAAGGAAACACAGTGGCTAGTGTAGCGTACTATAACATTACATATGGATGCATATAAATAAGTACATAATAATAATTATTATATGTAAATAAATATGTAGTGTGTATAAAAATAGATATATATATATATAAATATAAATAAAATGTATAATATAAATATATATATATATAATAGGTATAATAATAATAAGGAAAAGAGTGAATGATAGAGCAAGTGATTATGGAGCTATGCATTCCTAGGAATAAGAGATAGATAATAATCTTTCACCAGCTTTTTGAAGATAGGCAGCGATTGAGCACCTCTAATACTAATTGGCAAAGCATTCCATAGGCGAACTGCTTGGATCGTAAACGATTTGTCAAAAAAGCTGGTGGAATGCATTCGCATTTTCAATTTCAAGTTTTCAGATGATCTAAGACATTTACTGTGTGTGTCACAAAGGAACTCAAAGCGACTTTTTAGGTACAACGGGGTGGAAGGATTAAAAAGAACATTATATAGTAAAGAAAGAATATGAGCATTCCGGCGAAGGCGAATAGGCAGCCATTTGAGCTTCGTACGAAATTCAGAGACATGATCATATTTGCGCAAGCCAAATATGAATCTGATGCATAAATTTTGGAGTCGCTCAAGCTTATCAAACTGGTCCTCAGTAAGATCAAGATAGCTGGCATCAGCGTAGTCCAGGATAGGAAGGAGAAGAGATTGTACAAGAGCAATTTTGGTGGCAATTGGTAGAAAGTTTCTAAGGCGTCTCAAGGAGCCCGCCGCTGCAAATAACTTACGACTAACTTCCTGTACTTGCGCAGTCCAGGAAAGTGTGCAGTCTATATATATTCCCAAGTTTTTCACATTGTCAGTGATAGGTATATCAATGTTGTTAAAAGAGATTGGAGGAAGTATCGACCAATCAATCCTAGATACCATCCGAGAACTTCCCACAATAGTCACTTGGGTTTTCGAGGGATTGATGGTAAGCCCAAACTTTTTACTCCAGTCACCTAATCGAGCAAGATCCGAATTGACCACGTCAATGGCTTCTGACAACTTTCCAAGTGGCGCTTGGCTATAAATCTGAAGATCATCGGCGTAAAGGTGGTAGGAGGAAGTAAGTTGATGAGAAATAGAATTTATAAAAATTGCGAAAAGAAGTGGGGAAAGAACGCCACCCTGTGGCACGCCGGCAGACGTGTCGCACCAAGAAGAGAAGGAGTCTTCGATGCAAATTCGTTGTCGGCGACCAAACAGGTAACTATGAAACCAATCAATCACCGATGGAGATATGTTAAAAGAGCGAAGTATGCCAAGCAAGATGTCGACATCTACTGTATTAAAGGCATTGGTGAAGTCTAAAAGTACAAGAACTGTTAAATTACCGACTTCCATGCCTGATCTGATATCATCCGTAATGTTTACAAGGGCAGTGGTAGTGCTGTGCCCCGGACGAAATCCAGATTGGAGGGAATTGAGGAGACTGTTTTTGGAGAGGAAACAACTAAGTTGCTGGTGAATAAGGCTTTCGAGGACTTTGGACAGAAATGGTAGTATAGATATGGGACGAAAATCGGAAAAGGATGAGGGATTCGATTTTTTGGGTAGGGGAACGATCTGAGCATCCTTCCAGGCATTTGGAAAGGTCGTGCTGGTAACTGAAAAATTAAGGATATGGACGATGACAGGAAGGATTTCATCAAGGATAGGAATAATCATGTTACGGCTGATACAGTCGCATCCAACAGCGTTGGAAGTAATCGATACGATGCCCTTTTTAACATCACAAGCGGTGAATTGATTTATGACAAAAGAGGGAAAATCGAGTGTCGGGAGATTAGAAAGATAATTAAGAGTATCAGCTTTCACAGTCTGATCAAAGTCAGACGCAGAAGAAAAATGATTGTTAAGTAAATTAACATCTAAGTCTTTTGGAAAAGTGTCATGCTGTGACTTCCCGACCCCTATTGATTTAAGAAATTTCCAGACTTTAGCTGGATCTCCATTTTGAACTGACTTATGGATGTGTTGGCGTTGTGCATTCCTACACACCTTATTGCAGTGATTTCTGATGGAAACAAATTTTGCCCAATTGTCGTCCGAAGGCCGAGCTTTGTATTTGGATTTTGCCACCGCTTTCTTATACATTAACATCTTGATTTCATCAGTAAGCCAAGGTGATGGAAGGTGTTTAATTTTAATTGCTCGAATAGGTGCATGCTGATCATAGAGTTTGATCAGGTAGTCCGTAAGCAGATCCACCTGCTCATTAACTGATGAAGATGCAAGCACAGGAGTCCAGTCAATTTTATTTGCATCATCTCGAAGACGTTCAAGGTTCATGCCCCCAAAATTGCGAAGAAGAAGAGTTTTAGATTTAGCCTTAGGCGGGCGAATTTTGTAAGAGAGAAAAATCAGGTCGTGATAAGAAAAGTTCTCTGCTGGGCATTGGCCATGCTTAGCAACATGAAGAGTAGATGAGACTAAAATAAGGTCAAGAAGTGAAGGAACGGAGTTGGGGAAATGATGTGAAGCGCCGAGGTCAAGAATTGACAGATTGCAGGATTCAGTGATATGACGGAAAGAAGAAGAACGGAAATCGTTTCTAAGGAGACAGGTGTTAAAATCACCCATGATTATAGTGTGACTGTAAGATGGGAGTAGAGATTCTAACATATTTTCAAAGGAGGAGAAGAAATTAATATGCAAAGATGGGGAATAATAGACTCCAAGGAGGACTTTAGTATGATGGAGTTCAACTTCCAGAAAAAGATGTTCGCCGGCATTCAGCGGAGGAGGCTGTGTTGACATATTTACAATAGTAAATGGAATATAGGTACGGAGGTAAATGGCCACACCGCCACCACCGCCAACCGCACGATCATTCCTAATAAGCTGGAACCCCGGTAGAAAATAAGAGGATGAAGGAAGACATGGTTTTAACCATGACTCCGAGACAAGAATGGCATGGAATATAATGTTCGAATATGATTTTTAGAAAAAATTTAAAGCGATGCCTGTATAATTAAAAAAATACATATGTAAATTTGGACAGCACGCCTGTCGGGTCAACAAATTAAGAATAATAATACAAACAGTATGCTGAACCTAAAATGTTTATGTATATAAAAATTCTCCTTGCACTCGCTGACCATCTTTGACAATCAATTATAGAACCTGTCCCATACACAATAAAACATATTTTGCGATGCCCGCTGCGTATTATTTAATTTACTGAATATATTACTAATATATCGCAATCCGAATTCCATATCTGTGAACTATGAACGGGCGTGAATAACAACTGACTGGTTTGAACCGGATAGCTTTGATATTCAGACCTAATTATAATAATACCTACCAGCTGTTTAACATTTATTAATGAGTTTCTGGTCTTCAAAGTTGCACAATTTTAACAGCATAAGATGCGACTTTAAATGCCTATATTAATTTTAAAATAACTCTGTTTTTTTATACCGATAATGTGGCAAACAAGCATACGGCCCCCTGATGGTAAGCGGTTACCGTAACCTATGGACGCTTGCAACACCAGGGTATCACAAGCGCGTTTCCGACCCTATAAAACGAAAGAAACGAATCCCCGCTTATCATAACCCGGCCATTCTTCTATACATATAAGGGTATAATACTGCATTCAAGGAAAGTAAAACAAATAACGCAAACAATACCCGACCCACTGCAACTATCGCTTTGTTTCGCATTATTGATACCTCATAACAAACGATTATTTGAAAAGTAGATAGTTGTTTGTTTACCCTTTGCTTCTGTGAATAAGGTAGAAGTAAGCCATACACACTCAGCGTAGGACGACGTCCAACTAGTCAAGTCAAATATTGTATTACAAATTAGACCATTAAAATTGCACTTTTTAAAAGTCAAAATTAGTTGCACGGTTCCAAAAAGTGGGTCTTAAGGAGAAGAACCGGCAAGAATTTACATAGACACTCTTTAAAAAAAAACATGATTACAACATTTTTTATATAAAAAAACGTGTTTTCACTATCGCTATCACTACATATACATAGTATAAAACAAAGTCGCTTTCTCTGTCCCTATATCCCTATGTATGCTATCTTTAAAACTACGCATTTTGATGCGGTTTTTTTAATAGATAGAGTGATTCAAGAGAAAGGTTTATATGTATAATACGTATAATTTTAAACGTATATTATACGTATATTTTTAAACGTTTATATGTATAATGTTATTAGTACATTGCACCCGTGCGAAGCGGGGGCGGATCGCTAGTTTTTATATAAAAAAAACTTCAACCTTAGCTTCGGAGCAAAGATGACATCGACGATGTAAAACTTGGTTTACAATTTTGTTCTGAATAGTTCATAAGAACAATGCAGTTTGATGTGTACCTACTTACTAATAAATTAATCCAGTTTAATAACTAAACTTCATCAATGGACCTTGGAAATTCGTCTAATGGCGGTCCCTTAAAATTATCGTACAAAGAAATCACATGGGGTCTAAACCATCAGGTGAGCCGTATGCTTGTTTGCCACCTTAGTAGAATAAAAAAAAACGCAGGTAAGGGATGAAAATGTCATGTTTGTTGTGTCGACCTTGTCACATCTATATACTTATTTTATACGGCCCTTGTGGCCCTGGGTACACATGAAAGTCTACTGTTGACCTACTTCCTCATATATCAATGTGTGTCGTATATACACGACCTTTGTAAACGGAATCACATTTCCCTTGTGAAATAAAATTATGGATAAATTCTGGTGTTTTAATTCAATCTATTTTATGGTAGAGACCTTTTGCTCTTTGACTACGTTTGTGGTTTAGTGGTTCGAGTGTCGCACTGCTGATCACCAGGTCGTTGAGAACCCACGACCTGGTGATAAACAAATACATATTTATATGATGAATAATAATGGATTTTCTGGGAGTATTATAAGTATGTACAAACAAAAAAAGTATAGCATTATATCCATTGTCTAGTAACCATAGTACAAGCTCTGCTTAGTTTGGGGCTAGATCGTACTGTGTCCCAAATACCTATTTACTATTGTAACTTGCGTTTGCCACTCTGTTTTGAATGATTTCATGGATTTGGGACAGTGTTTTTGGGACATACTGAAATTAAATGTACTTAATACATGCCGAGTTACCAAGACAAGAATATCCTGTGAAGATCTTATGACTCGACTCTCTACTTAAAGGTCTTAATATTGAATACAAAACGATAATTATGAATATTGATGATGGGGCCTTAACAATTGCAACAGTACCTACCTACAAAAACACATATAAAATAATTTTCTTAAACTTTGAAAAATGAAAATCGTTTATTGTCAGAATTTTTTACATTATTGGTTATGCCCTATTAGAAGTAGGTATAAAACTTGGCATATAATAAAAGCTTGTCCATTTAGCGGTCATAACAACACAAAAATCAATAAGTGAGTTCTAATCTATTAACTTGCTGACGTCAGCCTAAGGTCCTTGAACCATTTCGATATGAGATAGATTAGCTCAGGTAAAATTGAAGCATTGGTCTCAAGGTCAAAAGACATGAAGATGAATTATTACTTCTTTATCGACAACCGCAAAATAGAGGGGGTTGGCGCTACGGAGAGGGGGGAACCCAGCCAAATATACGGACTATCATTTATCTCTAGGTAAAATCTTTTCTAAAATCGATAAGTGGATAAATACCTTGTAATTTAATGAAAATCAGTTGCCAAAGAAATCAACGTTCATCACATAAATGCCAAGCAATGTAAATGTCTATTATTTACTAGTAAAAAATTAAAATATTACTTTAGAGGTAGACGGTTAAGAATGCAAACTTCCTCTTTGCACGCCCGAAAGAAACGCGTATTGTAAAAGTCAAACACGTTTGGTGATAAGGTAGACCCATTATCGGACATGACTAGGCTCAAACGGATCCTCTTGAAGCGATTCAATGAAAGCTGGATCAGTCTGTCACAATCATGTCTAATGTCGCGAATCCAATGGCCGTGACTTTAGGACAAGGGTCATCAAGTGCGATTTTTAGTCTGAAGAGGATTGAAGAACTGATTAATTCTGGTCAAAATTAAAAAGAACGTCATGTAAACGTTTTCTTTTATATGGACCTATGGTCTTTGCCTTTATTTTGAAATCAGAAATGGCTGCATCTATTTAAAGTTTTGTTTGTAAAATAAATAAACTCGCTGAGCACACGTCACACGCGTTGTTTGTGACGTCAATTGTTTATTAATATTATTACTTATCTAAAGGAACTCCCTCACCTCATTCCCTGTAAAATATAGTAACAGTTCACATTCGAGTATTACATAATGCTCTAAAGGAGTCCAATATGCAACAGTGTAAAAACAGTGACAGTAAAACTTTACTGGTATTTACGATACAAGCCCTTAGGTACTATACTCATACTAAGGCACACGTGCGCGGACTGGGGCCATTATGTGGTCGGGCGGCGGAATCCTCCAATTTAACCGCCCGCAGACCACAGCTCATGGAGGCCGGAGGTCTGTCTACGCCCTCCGGTACCCGGTGCGTCTACTACGGATTGAGAAAGGGGTAGACAATTTTTTCCCCTTTCCGACAACTCCTTTGCAAGCATGACTTGCTCGCAATATGAGGCAGTGGCTTCACACGCGCTCTCGCTTTCAAACATGGACTACCATTGGAAGCGAGAAGTCACCACCCACTGCTGGCGCCGCCCGTCAGCCCAAGCCGGGCATAACTCCAGTTAATTGTGTTTAAATAAATAAACGTCCCGTCGTCGTCACTCGGCCAGATGTATTGACGAATTGCGGAAGGCAGCTGGCAGTGACTGGATGAGGAAAGCCGAAGATTCGGCTTTGTAGGAGAGGCTTACGTTCAGAAGTGGACGAATATGGGCTGATGATGATGATGAAATAAATAAATATAATGCTCGTTAGTCAGTGAGGGACTATTGTAATGAAATGCTCAACTTTTAATCTTGGATTGTTACATTATAAGCGAATGCTCTCGCTGAGATATAATAATGCTGTTACCTCAACATAGGTACATCGCAATTTTTAGGATTTTCATTAGTTATCAAAGCAAACCAGATAACCAACTCAATAAATATTGCGAAGGTAATGAAAACGTTCTCTATAGTATGTTCTGACTAGCCTATAGGATTGGGTAAACTCATTAAGTTTTTTCTCGATATTGATAACATTGTAAGTTTAACAGCATTGTTTGAAGCTTACGTTGCACGCTTTGGGACAAAATATATTATCAGAAAAAAAAAAAAACTTGGTATAAGTTTGCTATTATTTTCTATAATTTTTGCCGAAATTCTAAAGCGAAATCATATTTACAAAATACATGAGCTAATCATGTAATTTTCTAAATCTACTTTTGGAAAGGGGGGTCAATTGAGTTTCTTGTCGATTCTTCTCCATAAGATCCACCTTTTTGAACCGTGCAACTGTTAAGACTGTTTAAAAGTACCCTTTTTATGGTCTAATTGAAATAAAACATTTGACTTTGTTAATCAAAAGCATCGATGGATTGATAATGGGTGGATAATATAAGTACAATAACCTAGAACATAGCAGCCAATATCCAGATAATTCATAATTTGTGTAAGTTGCCCCAATCTGCACGTGATTTGAATACAGTATCATATCAGTTTTATCAACGCTTCACTTCTTATCGACTATTTGATTACAACCTTTTTGGAGACAGATTTATTTTTTACTACATTCATACGATTAAAAGTGGCTAAAATTATGCCCTAAAAATGGCCCTTAACCTACCGACAACGACGCGCTAGACCCCTGCCACCTGGCTTTCATCAGTCCAAAAAGACCTAAACGACATGAATGTTGATGCTGAGACCACGCAAGATAGAACAAAATTGAGAAGGCAGACAAGGAGAACCGACCTCTTAATGCGAAAAGGCGAAGAAAAGAAGAAGAAGATAGTGAAAACCGTATCAAAATCCGTTACGTAGTTTAAAAGAGCGTACAGAGGGACCGCGACTTTGTTTTATACTATGTATAGACGATTAGTTGCTATAGAAACAGTTGGCATTCTTATAGTTATTTATCATCAGGAATACCTGACTCACTTTACACGTACAAAAGATTTTTGTTTTAAACCGTGTTACCATGTTTGTTTAAATTAATTGAATCATATCGACAAATTAATCGAGCAGCTAAATCGCAAATTAGTCATTACACATAATTTTCTTTACATCACCATCTTCCTGCCCTTGTCCGTGTAATTTATTTGAGGTCGGCGCAGTCCATTTCTTCCAATCATCTCTGTCAGCCGTCACATCATCATTTACTCCCTTTTATATCATATCCGCTTTAACACAATCCATTTATCTTTTCTTTTGCCTCCCTCTACAACTCCATTCCTCCACATTCATATTCATCACATTTACTTTACGTGAAACATTTAAATTTTTTTTTAATAAACTTACCCTGTATAGGCCTCTGATCCCTTCAGTCCTGTAGATCTTCATGAGGCCATCAATCATGCCCTTGTACCGTTTGTTGTCAGCTACAATCTCCTCGCTGTACTGGAGACAGAGCCGGGTCTTCACCACCCAGATGGGGTTCGTCATGACGAGGGACAGTACGCCGGCTTCTGCTGCAGCCAGCATGTGCAGGCCAGGGCCGAGAGGCGTGCGCGCGTTTCCGCCTTGAATCCATGTTTTGATTGCATTATAACTGCGAAGAAATATAAGTATCATTAACAATAATTGACGACTTCTAAGCTAGACAACAGAGAGTCCAGTTTACTTAAGATTTTGGGCCAAAAAACCTCCAAACTGTGAGGAATGAAAGGAGAATAAGAAGGCCTTTGCTCTGCAGTCGAACCAACTGGCCTGATGTGATTTTTTTATGGTTTATGTCGGCAAACCAATGTCGAGCCGTTCTGACTGTAGGTACGTAGTTATTGTCGCCCATGGACACCTGCAACACCGGAGGAGTTGCTGATGCGGTACCAGCCTGAGGGCCGCAGCAACTAGCAGGGGGAACTGGCTCTCACGAGTAAAAGACGAATATTATGATATGAATGCCTTAACCTCTCAATGAACAAGAAGCAGACACAATAAGAAAAAATGCTACGAACCTCTATAGACGGTTATTTAATTAATTAAATTTAAATAAACCTATTTGGTAACGTAAGCGTGTTTGTTTTGGCAGATTTCACCAGCGATGCAAAAGTAGACGGATCCCTTAGTTAAAGCAAGCCAATCTTATTTGGCAGTGAAAGTGGCATAAGGATATATCAAAGTTTCATCTATCAGATGAGGTACCTACTAATGTAAATGAATGGGAAACGGCGACGGCCATTAAAAGCAGCCGAGTCGTATTTTGAAATATTGCCAAAGCTAAACGTAGACATTCCATGCAAAATTAATTGAGAAGTGGTTTCATTTCATGATCCTAAACAGGAATAGACTATTTGACAGGTTTTTAAAATCCATTTTATATTATGTAGTAGAGTTTAAGGAACCCAGTAAAAGTTGTTTTTTTTAATTCTGGTACATATTTGCTGAAAAATATCAAATTAAAAATTCAATATTTAAATAGCGCGCCAAAACGCTACTTTGACAATATGGCGCTGCAATGGGGTCGGTGACGTCACACGCCTGTATTCTGATCTGTGGTACATATCATCCACATACATTTGTTGCAAACAAAAATCGAAAGTGCGATTGGATTTAAATTTTATCAGTGAAATAAGTGACAAAATGAGTTACAAATGGTGTGCAGTTCCAAAATGTACAAATACCTCGATAAAAACTCCGGAAAAACTATTTGTAAGTGTTCCAAAGAATGTCGAAGTGCGCCGAAAGTGGTTGAAACTTTCTCGCAGGGATCCTAATGACATAGCGAATAGTACAAATATTTTCTTCTGTGAAGACCATTTCGATGTAAGTAAACATATTATATAAATTTTGTAATAATTAATTACATTCTGAATCTAAATATTTTCGTTATTGATTTGAGGTTATAATACCTCTAATGTTTATAACAGAATGTCTTGCAAATCACTTCGAATATTTCTGCTGTTTTCCATAATATTAGTTAAAAAGTGTAGCTACAGTCTTATGATTTCAATAAGTATTACACTAAAAGATACCGACTATAATATATATATCCTATATAAGTTCGATGTAGAAGTTCATCATTATTTCACTTTCTTACGATATAATTTAAGTTACCGCTTAAGTGTTAGTATAATTACTTTGCTGTTTTCACATTTTTTAGCTCCGAAGTATAAAAGTCGGAATTATTTTTGAAAAACAATCTGACCATGATTGCGTCGACTTGGGGCAGGTTTCTGCTGTCGGGGTGCTAAGGTCAGACAACCTCCTCGTGTGCTTCGTGGCTATCAGTCCTTTCGGGATACGTCCTGGGGGAACGTTAGTCATGAAGCCTGGTGCACCCTGGGCAACTCGGGTATCAACTCTTCCTGACTTTTGGGGAGTCTTGATGCTCGAGGCTAATGGTCTGACACTGGGGAAAGGCCCTTTTCAGGGCCAAGGGGGGGGAGCCCTCCGCGCGGCCGCGAGGCTTCGTGGGGGGAAAAACGGCCCTTATCAGGGCCACGGCTGGGGAGTCCTCCGCGTGGCCGCGAGGCTTTGTTGGAGAAGAAACGGCCCTTTTCAGGGCCAATGGGGTGGGCCCATTCACTGGGTCAGGGTGGCGGGTTCGGCGTGTACTCACCCTACCACCGAGCTGGCAGCGGAGTTCTATCTCTCTGCCACCGCCGTAAAATCGGAGGGTACTCTTACATATGCTGAGTGCTGTGGTCATGTCTCGCGGCTCAGCGTGAGGTGCCCTCCGTCGGTCTTGGCTTGGTCGCCCGGACTGCGGGGAAGACAACCTCGAGAACAAATCACCCCGAATCCCAAGCGGCGGCGCACCGCGAGGGGATGTGTGGCTGGTCGGGGCTCCTCGGAGCAACCAGTCACTAGTGCGACTCCCACCAGGGTACCTGCGGACCCCCTGGGTGGGTTACACCCTACGCTTACCCGGGTACAGGGGGCACTGCCCGGGTGGACCTTTATTTCCCCCACACTCGTGGGATTCTTTATGGATATTTTAAACACAAAAAACAAAAACGTGGAGGATGAGGAGATGGGTGCAGTATCCGATGCCGGATCTACATCCAGTGAGGTGATGGTGGTGGAGCACAGCACCGTGCTGAGCCCCTCCAGATTCTGGAGAGATGGGGAAGCTGGGCGCAAACGTCGCTCTAGCGACGTGAGCCGCTCTGGCTCAGAAGCAGAAGACGACTCGCCGGCTGTCAAAGTCGGTACAGCCAGAAGGGGGAGAGGTCGCCCTCCCACTACTGGCGAGTACGTAGGGCTCGCCAAAGCGAAGGCTGAGCTAATTTCCTACAGGCGGGAGGAGCTTCGCCTTCGTGCCGAGGAAGAGGCTGTTGACTTAGTCGAGATGGCTAAGTCCAAAAAGGCGACGCGAAGGACTGATTCTGGTGCTGCAGTGGGCGAACTCACTGCTGCTGCTCTTTTCGAGCAAGTGTCCGCTGGACTAAAGGTGGTGCAGCATGTCGCCACCAAGTCCAACAATCTGAAGGGTACCTTCACGCGGAGCCTCAAAGAGGCTATGGCTATCATTGAGGCTGCAGCAAGTGAGCTGCGACAACTTTCCGCGTCAGAGGAGAATGGCAAGCTAGAGGCTGCCAATAGTCGCCTGCAGGAGGAACTGACCAAACTGCAGGCTGACAATGGACGCCTTCAAGACGCCAATAGCCGCATGAAAGCAGAGCAGGAGCTATTGCGCCGAGAACTGGAGCAGCTGAAGTCGGACGTGGCGAAGATCCGCCAACCAACTGCTCCATTGGAGGCAGTGCAGCCAGCTGAATCGGAGCTGATTAGTCTGTTCCGAACAGAAATGGCCAGCCTGGCTGCTAGATTTGGTGTTATCGAGGGCAGGATCCTACGCCCGCCTCTCGCTGGGGATAGAAACATCCCAAAGCAAGCGCCGGCCTTACCTTCTTATGCGGCGAAGGCTGCAGCACCCAGTGCCCCGGCTAAAACTGGTGGAAGGGCAAAGAAAGGTCAGGCCAAATCGACCACCACCACTAGTGCGTCGACCTCGGCCAAGACCACACAGGCCCATGCCGCTCCAACCCAGGCGAGCCCGCCTCAGCCTCCGCAGGAGACACCGACCCAGGTCGCTCCATCCCAGGCCGCGCCAGGACAGGCTAAAAAGGGAGCGAAAGCACCTGCTGCTTCACAGAGCCAGACAGTTGCCAACCCCAACGAAGGGGAGTGGCAAACTGTGACAAATAATAAGAAGAAGAATAAGCAGAAGAAGCAGAATAAAAAGCCTAAACTGCGGGCGCCACGGTCAACTGCTGTGGCTATTACGCTGCAGCCAGGCGCAGAGGAGAGGGGCATCTCCTACGCGTCCATCCTGGCGGAGGCCAAGCAAAAAGTCGACCTTGCCGGCCTAGGGATCCCCTCTCTCAAGTTCCGAACGGCAGCCACGGGCGCACGCCTGCTGCAAATTCCCGGAGCCACGAGCGCCGACAAAGCCGACTCTTTGGCAGCGAAACTCCGGGAATGCCTGAAGCCGGAGGATATTAGGGTCTCCAGACCCACCAAATGCGCAGAGTTACGCGTGTCGGGTCTGGATGACTCCGTAACCTCAAAAGAGGTATGCGAGGTTGTCGCACGGGTTGGCGAATGCTCCCAAGACGACGTGAAGGTTGGGGAAGTTCGCGTCGGTCCTTCCGGCTTGGGTGGGGCCTGGTTCCGCTGCCCAGTTGCGGCGGCGAAGAAAATCGCCGACGCTGGCCGTCTACTGGTGGGGTGGGTCTCCGCAAAAGTGACACTGCTGGAGCCTAGGCCCATGCAGTGTTACCGATGTCTGGAAGGCGGGCACGTTCAGCACGTGTGCTCGTCGGAGGTTGACCGCAGGGACCTGTGCTATCGCTGCAGCCAGCCGGGGCATAAGGCCGCCCAATGCTCCGCGACGCCGCACTGCTCGCTGTGCGCGGGTATAGGCAAACCTGCGGAGCATAGAGTGGGCGCAAAGAACTGCTCGGCCCGCACGAGTAGGAAGAGGGGTGGGGTGAGAGTATCACAGACTCCCCCCACTCAGTCATCGGCAACTCAGGCCATGGAAGTGGTGGAAACGGATGCGGCACCACAATCATAATGGCCAAACCGTTCCTGCAGGGGAATCTCAACCACTGCGCCAGAGCTCAGGATCTACTACTCCAGAGCATGGCGGAGTGGTTGATACACGTGGCCGTGATAGCGGAGCCGTACTCCGTTCCACCAAGGGACAACTGGGCAGGCGACCCCACAGGCTCAGTTGCCATCATATGCCAGTTGTCTACGGGGGCCACAATGGCAGTTTTGGACAGGCGCCCGGGCTGCGTCGCTGCCGTCGTGGACGGCGTCCTAGTGGTTGGGGTCTACTTTTCGCCCAACAGGGTCCTCGCCGAATTCGAGGCTTTTCTTGGAGATGTGGGAGCCCTGATTGGGCGGAACCACACCCACCCCGTCCTCCTCCTTGGGGACCTCAACGCCAAATCTTCGGCTTGGGGTTGCCCCGCCACCGACGCACGTGGCGACGTGCTGGAGGAGTGGGCGATTGCGACGGGGTTGGAGATCCTCAACCGCGGGACAGTCCACACGTGTGTGCGGCAAAATGGCGGATCAATCGTGGACGTCTCTCTTGCAAGTCCATCTGTGGCGCGCCGCATTCAAGGGTGGAGGGTGATGGAGGGCGTGGAGACACTCTCCGACCACCGGTATATCCGGTTTGAGATCTCCACGCCGTCAGCGAATAGCGGCCGCCCGAGCCGGACCACCTCCGAGAACCCGAGGTGGGTCCTAAAACAGCTCGACAGAGACGTCCTCGTCGAAGCCGCCATTGTGCAGGCGTGGTTTTCGTCTCCCGAGGAGCCGGTGGACGTAGACGCTGAGGCCGCCTGGTTCCGGCACGCATTGACGCAGATTTGCGACGCCGCTATGCCCCGGGCCAGGGTAGGACCTCAGAAGCGTCAGGTGTACTGGTGGTCCCGGGAGCTGGCGAACATGCGCGTGGAGTGCGCTACGGCCCGACGCCTGTACACCAGGCACCGTCGACGGCGCCGTCGTGACCCTTTGGTGGAGGCCCAGCTGTACGAGGCTTACAAAGCGGCCAAGGAGGCTTTGCAGCTGGGCATAAGCCAGGCGAAGGAGGCTGGCCATGAGCAGTTCCTGGAGCTGCTCAACGGTGATCCCTGGGGACGTCCCTACAAGCTCGCAAGAGCCAAGATGCGCCCATGGGCACCCCCTCTGACGGAGACTCTGGAGCCAGCCCTTCTTGGCAGCGTCGTATCCGCTCTATTTCCCAATAGAGCGGAACATATACCGCCGTCAATGGGATCACGAAATCCGGCACCTGAGGAAGAAACTGAGGTGCCAGAGGTCACCGAGGCAGAGCTCGGAGCGGCGGTGTTACGCATGCGTGCCAAAAACACGGCGCCGGGACCAGACGGCGTTCCCGGTCAGGCCTGGGCTCTGGCCCTAGGGGTCCTCGGCCCCCGACTGCGGAAGCACTTCACTGAGTGCTTCAGGCAAGGCCGCTTCCCAGAGCACTGGAAGACGGGCAGACTCGTCCTCCTCAAAAAGGAGGGGCGCCCTGCAGACTCTCCCTCTGCATACCGCCCCATCGTACTGCTTGACGAGGTGAGTAAGCTCTTTGAGCGCGTCACCGCTGCCCGCCTCGTCAAGCATATGACCAGAGTGGGCCCCGACCTGTCCGACAACCAGTTTGGGTTCCGAGCAGGCAGGTCGACAGTCGACGCGATTCTCCGTGTAAAAGCCCTGTCGGAACAGGTGGTGGCGGACGGCGGAGTGTTGCTCGCGATTTCGTTGGACATTGCCAACGCGTTCAACACTCTGCCGTGGAGTTGCATCCTGGAAGCACTCCACTACCACCAGATGCCGCCCCACCTATGTCGGGCGGTTGGGGACTACCTGCGAGATCGGTCAATCACCTTTTCGGGACGCAACGGGGTATGCAGCAGAGGGATGACGTGCGGTGTTCCACAGGGTTCTGTCCTCGGGCCGCTCCTGTGGAACATCGGGTACGATTGGGTCCTGCGCGGGGCCACTCTCCCGGGCGTCAGCGTGACTTGCTACGCTGATGACACGCTCGTCCTAGCCCGGGGGAGTACGTATAGGGAGGCTGCCCGTCTTGCCACCGCAGGTGTGGCACAAATCGTGGCGCGCATCCGCCGGCTAGGGCTGGAAGTGGCGCTGAACAAGACGGAGGCTCTGTCATTCCATGGGCCCCGGAGAGCTCCTCCTCCAGGATCCCATCTTATCATTGGTGGGGTCCGCATTGACATCATGTCGTGCATGCGGTACCTGGGGCTCGTGCTGGACAGCAGGTGGAGATTTGACGTGCACTTCCAGCGCCTGGCGCCGCGGTTGATGGGGGCGGCTGGCGCCCTCGGACGGCTCTTGCCGAATCTCGGTGGCCCGAAAAGCAGCTGCAGGCGGCTCTATTTGGGGGTCATTCGCTCAATGGCCCTCTACGGTGCCCCTGTGTGGGCCACCGAGTTGACGAGTCGCGGCGCCACTATGTTGCGGCGGCCACAGCGTGCGATATCCATACGGGTCATCCGCGGATATCGCACAATCTCGGCGGAGGCAGCGTGCGCACTGGCCGGTTCTCTCCCTTGGGACGTGGACGCCCGGGTCCTTGCGTCACTCTATACATGGCGCAAGGAGGTGCGGGAAAGAGGAGAGATGGTGGTTCCGAGGGAGTTGGACCAGTGCAGGGAACTGCTGCGGCAAGCGGCGTTTGAAGAGTGGGCGGAGCGGCTTGGGCAACCAAGCGCTGGACTGCGGACGGTCGAAGCGCTCCGTCCAGTTCTGAGGGAATGGGCTGACAGGCGTCATGGTGTGCTGACCTTCCGGCTGACGCAGGTGCTGTCGGGGCATGGTTGCTTCGGCAAGTACTTGTGCCGCATAGCCGGGAGGGAAGCAGACACCCGCTGCCACCACTGCAGCGATTGTATGGAGGACACGGCGCAGCACACGCTAGAGCAGTGTGTCGCATGGGCCGAGCAGCGCCGTGTCTTGAGAGGTACAACAGGTCAAGACCTCTCACTCCCGGCCGTAATCAACAGCATGGTCGGGAGTCCAGACGCCTGGGAGGCGATGCTCTCCTTCTGCGAGGACGTGATGGCGCAGAAGGAGACCGCGGAGAGGGAGAGGGAGACTGCCTCCACCCTGCCGATCCGCGCCCGTCGATCAGGGCGCAGGAACAGGGCAGACAACGCCCTGTTCCAACCACCATAAACGGCCACGGGCGGCGGACTTGGGGAAGTCCGTCCGCCCAACAACACAAGGCCCGAGATGGAGGTGCGGTTGGTGTTTCCGCACCCCACTCACGTGGATCGGTAGGTGGGGGCACGAAAGTGTCTCCCTAATAGAGCCGGAGACCGCGAGTTTGCGGTCTGCCACTGCTGGGGTCGCGGAGGAATGTTCTCGCTCCCGTAACCCCAGCAAAAAGTGGTGAGGCGAAACACCCGTATGGTTTTAGTCGGTAGGTCACCCCCTATGGGTGGAGTCCGACACACCCCACCGCCTTCCCCGGGCGGTGGATAGTCCATGAGGATTTCCATACGTTAAAAAAAAAAAAAAAAAAAAGGTTTCTGCTGTCGGCTTTTACAAAATCGTTGTCCATGGTAAAAGTACTTGACAGAATTTGTAAAATATTGCGAATAAATCACACAAAATGAATAATACAGAAAATCTTATTAAAACAGTTTAGAAAGCTGATAAATCACAAGTAGACGCAAGTACGCAAACGAGGTTTCCAAGCTTGTGACGTCATCACAAACTCGACCAATCAGGAGCGTTTTGTGTCACGTGACAAACGTTAAAAAAATGCTTTTTTTATTTAAGGATTTATAAATAAATTAGATATTATTTTCAAGTTACGTTTATAAAAAACCATTTTTAAACTCTTAATTTATACTGATAACAGTAATTGACACTTTATTTTTCGCATTGTCAAATAGTCTATTCCCGCCAATTTTGTATGCGAGCGACTTCATTGGTTTCAATTATTGTCTTCTTCCTGTATATTTTTTTATAAATGACGAACTACTTAATTAACCTTATTCAAAAAGGAGGTTTATTGTTTACCTTATCTTTATATAGTATTTTATTACGATTTTCAAATTCATCCGTATTATCTCCAGGATTTTTTACAAAACAGCTTTTTTAAAAGAAATTAATTAAACTCAAAGAGCCACTAAGTCGTTTTTTCATGAGTAAAAATGTCATTTCTCTTTATCCTAACACCGACCACGCAATCAAGCTACTATAGGTCTCGGAAACCAGAATTATTCTACGTTATCTATCATGCGGTAATTCTCGCCAGCTGGTGACCTGAATACTTCGCATACTTAGCAAATCAAACAGTAGGTAAATTGTTTGAGCCTGTCACGATATTGCCAGTACTGGAAAGTTTTGCCAGATAATAATAATAGGTCAATTAATAATAAATACTGTATCAGAATCATAAAAGTTGGGCGTGTATTGATAAAAGAATCAACTGGACATTCTAATATTGACTGGAACTATTGATTCAGGCTGAAGAAAATGTGCTTTGAAGTTACGTTTAATGGCACCGTAAGACCTATGTTCCAATACTAATTATAAGTAGGTATGTGACATTTTCATGGACTTTATAAATAAGTATGTATATTAATAACTTTGTGTCATCATCATCAGCCTATAGTAGTCCACTGCTGGACGTAGTCCTCCCCTAATGTGCGCCATTTCACCCATTTTACACTTTGTGTAACTATGATTAAATTTTCGTTACCCGCGCTTTGAAGTTGGTCGTTTTGAGTTCTAGACCAAGCAATCACTAGACCAATGAGAAACTGATCTAGTAGTCGCAAGCGCACCTGCTGAGGGTGAAGCCGTGTGTTCGATACCCATAACAAGTGTGGTTTTATACATTAGGAGACCTTAGTGGCGACTCGTATTAGTGTGCCCAGTTAAGGGCTCATATTAAATAGGCATATAAACAGTCTTAAAAAAATTAAAGCCTGTCATGACTGATATGATAACTATACCAAAAACAACTAAGCTATATAACAAAGCTGACGCGTTTTTTTATTTGTCTGTTTGAACGCGCCCGCTCTCTCTCTCTCGCTCTCTCTCTGAAAACTGCCGGTCGGTTTTGAAAAAATCTTTTTGCATTTGATAGCCCCGTTCTTGAGGAAGGTTATAAGGTATATTGCTATATGCGTAGCATCATGCTACGACCCTTAGGAGCCGACCAAAAATGAAATAGGGTCGATGAAACCGTAGCGCACAGCTACGATATTAAAATTAAAATAACCAAAAAGTGTTATTGTATCTGGGAACAGAACGTCAGATGAAGAAGAGACGGAAAATAGGCGAGTGAGAGGGAATGATAGGAAATGTCAAATTGAATTGACAGATCATGACCGAGGGTATTTTAAAAGGCAATGTCGGTGTAAGTGTCTGGAGTTATAAAATATTTAGCAAAAAATCTTTTGTCTATATTTTGCTACTTATCTTGTCTTCATCCTACAGGTGATGATTATCAGTACCTACCTAAACGTAAAAAATACAATTTGATTCGGTTTTGAATCAAAACTTTCATTAGTAATGCGTACCTATAGACAAAACAACAATTAACTTAATACTGCAGTAAGATTATTTCGATATCGTCGGAGCTAATTACTTGATTAGCTGATGGCAAAACGTGTCGAAACGATGGATGATGACGTTACAATTATGATTTACGAAAGGCAATTAGCAGTTACTGCAAGTACTTTGTTGCTCAACAAATTATTCTCTAGTGGTGAACCACAGTTCAGTGTAGGCCTGTGTAGGACGCCGGCCGGCCATGGCTTGTAGTATACGTTACGATCCACGGAGCCCATACTTATAACGTGTTATATTGCGATTGAGAGGGAGAAACACCGCCCTACAAATCAAATAGCGCCGTCCCTTTCTTTTAACCTTAAAAATTATCGCTTTAACACGTCATATTGCGGTGCCCCTGACCAGACCATGCTCCACTTGCTGCACCTTTGAGGGCCTAAAGAACGCCACTGATGGCGCAATTTACGTGCCTGCTTAGTGTGCTCAAGTAATATCAATATTGTATTTACCATTACACGAAAAGAAGAAGTGCCGTCGATATGACTGTGCTTGTCCGAAGTTAGCCTTTGAATGAATGCGCAACGGTTAGAGTGCTAGCTTGTCATACATCCAAGGCACGCAACTCTCACTTTTCGAAATGAAGAGAGAATCAGAAACCGATTATCACTTGCGTTCATGGTAACGTAAACATCGTGACGTTTCTGCATATCTAAAAGGACTCACTACATAACTCCATACACAACAGCTCTTGAAGAAAGGAAAAGAAAATATCGTCGAATTTAGAATCGCCTCCTTTTTTTGTCAGGCGTGTATTTTATACATTATTACCGTTGTGTCCCCTAATAAATGTAACTTTGTTGGTCTGGCAATTTCCCAAGATTTATGGAAAAGTAAATACTCGAAACAAAGTACTTTCTTTTCTTCCCACGCTACGGTAATATTTCCAATGATAAACTTCCGTGTTCAGGTAAGTGGGCGCGGGGTTGAATTTACTTTGAACGTTCAATTCGTATCACACACTCTTGATGATAGATTTGAGGGGCTGATGGCTAAGTAACAATCATATTAATTCTCGTTTGCATTGTTGATTCTGCGCGTGCGGTTAATCTATATATAGGTTACCATGCCTAATATAACAAGAATGTGCTTTGGAGGGATTGTTAAACGCGCATTTGCGACAAACGTTAGTGGTGGATCAGAAGTCGGAAAATCCTGACAACCAGTTCATTCTTATCATATTATCTTATAGACAAATTGGCCTGCGTTGGAGATTCAAACAAATAAATATAAGAAATACATTCAATTCTTTATTTTGACACTTTCCGATTACATTGGCAATATGAACACTGATTAAATACCACCGAAAAACAGTTGTACGGTATTTTCTACGTACCTACAACCCAGTTGTAATTCAAGAAGTCATTAATCGCGGGATTTTTAAATAAACACGTAACAAAGTACACAATGTAACAAAGGATCACGTGCCTGACGTCAGTTAAGGCGATTCGCACTGTTTCTTGAAATGCATTATTAAACATACACTTCGCCTTATTGGCTTAGTGTCAGCAATCAGCATGAGAATGAAGTTCTTTTGACGTCACGCTTCATAAGTGAAATTGTGTTGACTGAAATTTAAGAAAGTGCGATTGTGATGGGCTGTTTGATTAGGGTGGACTGTTCACTAATTCCTTATCATCAACCAATTAACCGTCTCATTGATGGCAGGGGCCTACTCTTACAATGAAAAAGGTCAGGCTATATTCCACCACACTGGCCTACAGCGTAATATTTGAAGTGGTAAGAAACAATTTGAATTTTGAATTGAAACAAATATCTGTGGAACACACAAATATTTCGCATCGATACGGATCCACGATAGGTACGCGGTGCAAGTCGGAACGCGGTGTAGTAGAAAGTTAACAAATAGAGACATATTTGGGACATTTTATACCCCACGATCTAGTCCCAAACTAAGCATATCTTGTACTATTGGATAGCACTTTTTTTGTAAATACATAAAAGATAAGAACACCTAGACAAACACAAACACTTAAGTTCGTACTTAGGTATGTGTGTAATTATAAGTGTCCTGTGGGGATCGAACCTACGACCTCGTGATCAGCAGTCGCGACAGTCGAACCACTAGACAACAGACGTCGGCAAACCTTAACTGCTACACCAAACGTGCAGTCAGTGATTCAGAAGTTCGCCACGACCATAATGGTTATAGGCCCTACAATTTAGGCATTTTATTAAAATAATATTTAGTGCTATTTGTTTTAATCGTTTTAGGTACCTACGCAAGGGCCAAATTTGGAGATCGTATGAACAATGAACACCTCTCTATTACGCTATCAAAGATTACAGTATAGACGTTGTCATGTTAGATTAAAATGATGATAAACATTGGCCAGATAAGAGATATTCAGGGGTGACCGTTGTTATTTTTTGTCAATGTGTGTACAAAATGGTGTATTGATATTAATGTATCTGATGTGTATTGCAGAGATCGCTACAAGGAGAGCATTATCGCATAACTGGATGGTTTTATTGAGAACAAACAAACATATGGGGCACGTCAGTGCCCCTGCCAAAAAAAAAAAAGCGACACGGCCTACCATCCTTTTCTCGAAACAATTCAGGCCATTTTCGACCCCCTATAACTTCATGTGGATAAAACTAGAAACCTGAATAGCACTAAACAATCTAATATAATATAATATGTACTACTTGTGAGATACATTGCTTTCATGCGATGGCCAAGTCAATCTATTTATTTAAAACATAAAAGAGTTTTAATATTGATATGGTCACTATTATTAACCGACTTGGTATTACACGGATCTCACAACTTTTAACGGTAGAAGAACTGAGTTGCGAGACCTGGTTTTTTTATAAGTTATGTTTTTGATGGCATTCGTATTTAGACGTAATATGTTTAGTAAAGTAATTCATGGATATATGTCAGAATTCCCTTGGCTCTTGAACAATACAACAAATAGCCACTATTTCAGCGAAGGATAATTCGACTGTGGGCAGGATTCGAACCCCAGTCTTCTGGTTCAACACACGAATACACCAGACGATATTACGTCTAAAACTTTTATATTAAGCTTTAAAGTGACGTCAGTCGAACATTTTCTTCGCTAAAATTACTCTTAGCTTGTAAATGCAAAAAAATACAAAAACATAGTTAATAGGTAAAATACTTTTGTGATAAGTTTTTTTTATTATGTAGGTAGGTATTTGAGTCATATTAAACGAGATAAGCTTACAGATAACATATTAATATTACCCACATGTTTAAACAAAATTATATAATAAAAGCACAAATCAGAAAACTTATCTTTAAATAAAAAAAACTGATGTGATAAGTATATCTGTAAAATACATTATAGTCTCAAAAGAAATATAATTGATGATTCCCGTGTTGTTGCCATGCATTGGGCGAATTATAATGATGCATTTATTTATTGAAATAGTTACGCTGACTAATTTATTCTGTGCTTGAACTTCAATTATTTCTAAACAATTTTTTTTTTCACTGCCTCGTTAGTCTAGTGCTTCTAAGCGCGACTGTTACGCTAGAGGTCCTGGATTCAATTACCATGTTGAGCAAAGTCTTCTTGGGTTTTTCTATGAGATTCTCAGTAGTGGCTCGTGTTTGGATTTGTGTTAATGGCAATAGGCTTGCCCCCTATTACATGGGACCTAAACATACTGGCGGAATGTGGTGTACAGCAGTAGATCTCTACTTAACCCTTCGAGGAATACAGGCGTGATGTAATTTTTTTGGATAACACTCTTTTTGCACCGAATGCTGCAATTCATATTTAGAAGTCTAGAATTCTAAGATTCATTGAAAGCAGTCTTTTTGGCCTTACATAAAACATCATAATCGACGATTTGATTAAATGTTATAAATAAAACAATACTCACAATAAAAAGTAGAAGCCCCAAGCGGAGCCTGAGCCCCAAACGTTAGGTGTGACTCCTCTATATAGTCCTTTCACTCCCTCCTTCTTCACAATGGTAACAAATGCGCTGCCAAGCCCATCGTACCTAGGAACTGTCGCGGTCCGGCCGTCATTCACTGGAAATACACTGCTTTATTAGCATTGAATAATGAATAATATTTGTAATTGTAAACACAGCTACAATACAGGAGAAAATCCTAGTGTACTGAAACAAAATTTTCTTGAAAAGAAAGGGTGTTTAACTGCAAATAAAAATAAATATGTTTTGTATAAAAAATAATTCCTAATCCTAAACAAAAATACTTATTGCACAGCAAAATAAAAGTTACCTCAAAATATTGTTATAATTGACAACCTCTGTGGTCTAGTGGTTCGAGTGCCGACTGCTGATCATGGGGTCGTGGGTTCGATTCCCACAGGACACAAATATTTGTGTGGATAAAACATGAGTATTTGTGTTTGTCTGGGTGTTTCTTATGTATTATAAGTATGTATTTACAAAAAAAAAATATATAAATATTATATCCATCGTCTAGTACCCATAGTACAAGCTCTGCTTAATTTGGGACTAGATGGTGTTGTGTAAAATGTCCCAAAAATATGATTATATATTATATTATTACTTAAGGAAGTTCAATTATACACTAACTTAGTCACTTGTTATCCCTTTAGTCTCAAAACATTCAGATTTGGCTCTGGCATGTGGGTGGGGTCACAGTTCTAACCTAACCAGTATTTGTATTTTTTTATGTGCGGTGTATTATATTCCAAAAGAAAATAATAACAATGTAGCTCCGTGTTTTTGTATACATGGTAAAATCGGTTTGTACAGAGGCCAGCACATCAAGCTACCCCTGTCAAAGCCCATCTGTCAAATTTCTTTGATAGATTTTCAACTTGAATGCAAAGGATTCATGTTTAATTGGGAAAATTTGATGCATCTATTCTATACAAAACTATTGGCATTTTGGATTTGAATTGGATTTGGATTCAATGACCATTATCTTAACATGGATATCTAAGGTTGATGGATCATCAATAAAATTTATTAATAAAGATAATTGTCTATAAAATTACATTATTAATTAATTGATTCAAAAAGTAATAATTTTTTTAAACTGCTTTTGTGTATGATGGTGTTAGATCATTTTTAAATTTTACCCAGTTCATATGAAGGGTAATAAGTACTGACTATTTTTGTCATATGGGCAATATAAATTAAATGTAACTCTACAAGTATGACACAATTGTTATGTGAATAAGGAATGTTAGGTGTCTATTATAATATAGTAGACGTATGCATTTAAATTAATGTAAAAGGTACCAGTAAGTATGTTACCAACATAAAATTAATGTTTATTAGATTTGTTGGAATTAAAATTAATGTGTCAGGAATAAGGAAAATAAAAATACCTACCTACTTATTAACTCAAGAACCATTAAGTTATTCATTATAATTACTAATAATGTACTTGTTAATGAAGAAAGAAGTTAAAAGCATACTTTCCAACTGTGATTATGGTTTTATGGGACATTTAGTTTTAGGATATTATAAATTTTAATAATATGCAAAATAATAAGCAATTCAGCTCTTCCTGTAAGTCTTGCAACCTACTTGCTCGACTTACAATTTAATGGTTATTTTGCTGAAGACCATCCCTGCCCCAGCTATGCACGGGTGCAATTTACTAATGTAAATGCAATTTTAAATGCATGTATTATACATATAAACCTTCTAGAACGAATTATCTAAATGATGTGAAAACGATATCAAAATCCATTGTGCAGATGAAAAGATCTCAGCACACAGAGGGACAGAAAGTGCCTTTGTTTTATACTATGTATAGATTTTATAGCATAATCCTTTGAGTATAAGGATACAAGTACTCAATAAATATAGTTTTCTACTGTGTAATAGTTATATGGATTAAGATGAAAATATAATTTCAGGAGAGTATATTAGAAATATAGATTTTTTGATTATGTAATTATATATTATTATTATTTTATCAAATTAAGGTACCTACAGGGTCATAATACATTAAAGATCAACAATATAGAAATAATAGTAGTCCCACTTCCTTAATACTTTAAAACTGATTTTCTAACAAATTACGGGTATTTCATTTAATTACACCAATTTCAAAAGAGAGAATGGAATATTAAAATAGTATTCAGTAAAAAATTTATGGCAACAGAATCACAGTAAACCAGTTTTACATTGCATCATTAGGAAGTTATCTTTGCAATGTAAACAAAGCAGCTGTCTTTACTTTCACTATGTGAAGTTCAAGGTTGTAACTGAACTTCTTGACTTTTATCCAGCGATAATTAATTAATTGATTATCTTTCACTCGACACATAGGTACTATTTCTAACGAGTGTCGTCAGAAAATCAATCGCCAATCGATAATAATTTAACCTTTTAAAATCACGAGACCTCACATGGTAATTATGTGAAAAAAATGCATCACTCACCAGCAAATCTAATTTTAATTAAATCCAACGGGTGCAATATGAGTGTGGAAGTTACTCCACCTGATATACCAGCTACCAGGTGCTCGTACTTGATGTGGCTGAACAATGGCTTAGAAGACGACGAATTAGGGTTCTTCATGGTAGTCATGACGAATTTACTAGATCACAGATAGAACTATTGATATCATCTTGCGGGGACCTTGTTAACACCTATGTCTACCGGCACACACTTTCCCAGAAATCTTTAACAAAACTGAATTTATTACAATCCTCACTAAACATCGTTGCTCTCGTAATAATCCCACGAATTACGTGCGATAAAAAATGAACGATTTCCAAAGTAATTGGACATGCCGTTCCTTTCTGCAGATTATAATCGAAATCGAGTATCAAATACGACGAGATTTTTTTTGTTACTATTTGTTTACGCTAACTGCAGGCCCCCACGACCATGAAAGCGAAAATCTGAATTGACGTGATTGTTTCCTTTCAGATTTTTCTCTAATTAGGTTAGTATGAAAATAGTTTTGTTAAAATTTAATACGACATCGTAACCTATTATTACCAGCTGACACGGTCTATTTTTTTTAGAGCTGCTTGTGAAAGTAAAACGGAACGGTTTCAAATTGTAATGACGTAAGAATTAGAGAGGTCGAAACTCGAGAAACATATTGAAAACCGAAAAAATGAAATACATCTATAATTCGTCCATCTAATTGAAAACATATTAAAAAAAATGAACATTTAAAATGGATTCGCAATTCACACAATCGAAACTAAATTAGAAAATCAATTCTTTCAAATTGTATATGCTACATTCGAATTTTTTTACACTCAATGAGTAAATCTATTCACTTATATATTTTTTATTTAACTCTGGATACATGCCCTTTAAACCATCTCAAAAGAATTGCTATAGTAATAGTTTTCTTCCATTTTGTAGTAAATTATTTTATGTACTGTCAATAAAACACTTAATTTTATAATATTTGTAACAATTACAAACTCGCAGTTTTAAAAAACAAGAAACTTTTTGCAAGGAATGCTCCTGATTATGATGTTTTAATAAATAAAAATTAGTCTCCAAAATACCTAATAAAGATGTGATTGTGATTTTAAGAATATAAGCTATAGCAACATTTTCATTCACCCTTTTTTGACATCTTGGAACTATTGCCCATTTATTACGTAAATCTGCGAGCGAGAAATTTTATTCAAAAAGGATCAGAAACACGGCAAAAATGTTGAAGGTGGCGACTACTTTGAGACTAGTCTCAAAACAGGGCAATCAGGTGCGTTGTTTGGCTACAGCTGCAGGTTACAAGGAGGCATTAGTAAACGTACCACCAACAAAACTCTCGGTGTTAGATAATGGAATCCGCGTTGCTTCTGAAGATTCCGGTGCTGCGACCGCTACCGTAGGACTGTGGATTGACGCTGGCTCCAGGTACGAGAACGCAAAAAATAATGGAGTTGCCCATTTCCTTGAACACATGGCGTTCAAAGGCACAAGCAAGAGGTCGCAAACTGACTTAGAACTTCTAGTAGAAAACATGGGCGCCCATTTAAATGCTTACACATCCCGGGAACAGACTGTGTTCTATGCTAAATGCCTCGCTAACGACGTCCCAGCTGCCGTCGAGATCCTAGCCGATATTATTCAGAACTCATCGCTCGCAGAACCCGAAATCGAACGAGAACGAGGTGTGATTCTTCGCGAAATGCAGGACGTCGAAAGTAACCTGCAAGAAGTTGTGTTTGATCACCTCCACGCCACTGCCTTCCAAGGTACTCCTTTAGGCCAGACCATCCTTGGGCCTACCAAGAATATCAAGAAGATCTCAAAAGCTGACCTTCAGAACTACATCAAGACTCACTACCAGCCCGCCCGCATTGTTCTTGCTGGAGCTGGTGGAGTTGACCACCAGAAGTTAGTAGACCTAGCTAACAAGAACTTCAAGGGTCTGAAGAATACTGTTACTGATGTTGCATTGACACCTTGTCGTTACACTGGTTCTGAAATCAGAGTGCGTGATGACTCCATGCCTCTTGCTCATGTAGCTATTGCTGTTGAGGGTGCTGGATGGACAGATGCTGACAACATTCCTCTGATGGTTGCCAACACTCTTATTGGAGCTTGGGACCGCTCCCAGGGTGGTGGTGTCAACAATGCTTCATTCCTGGCCCGTGCTGCTTCTGCTGGCAACCTCTGCCACAGCTTCCAATCCTTCAACACTTGCTACAAGGACACTGGACTTTGGGGCATTTACTTTGTAGCTGAACCCCTGCAGTTAGATGATATGCTATACAACATCCAGAAGGAATGGATGAAGCTTTGTACATCTGTTACTGAAGGTGAGGTTGAGCGTGCTAAGAACCTCCTGAAGACCAACATGCTCCTGCAGCTAGATGGTACCACTCCTGTGTGTGAAGATATTGGCCGCCAAATGTTGTGTTATAACCGTCGTATCCCCATCCATGAGCTGGATGCCCGTATCGAATCCGTCACTGTACAGAACATCCGAGATGTGTGCTATAAGTACCTGTATGACCGCTGCCCTGCTGTAGCTGCCGTTGGTCCCACAGAAGGTCTGCCAGACTACACTAGGATTCGTGCTGGAATGTACTGGCTTAGAGTGTAAACAATTTTAGTTGTACATTATAGAAACATTATTTAAATCAGTTTAAGATCAGAAAAAAACAGCATTAAACATTTTTCTCTCAATGCCTGTCGTTTTATTATGATAAAACACATTGTCTTGGTGAAATCTGTAATTATTATAGGACAAAATATGTGTAAATAAACAGTTTTTTTGTATTTGATTTTTTTATTTGGAAACAAATAATAATCATTTAGTAAATGTAGTATATATATTAATATTTTAAATAGGTATGCAGGACCAGTAATATAAATTATGTATAAATACCTAACGAATTATAATTATGTGGATACAGAAGAGACCCTGTACCAAATTCCCACAATTATGGAGATTATTACAATATTACACATAAACAATAGAATATTACACATTTTACATCTGTTCTATTCTAACTAATATTCATGTTAAGATTGATTGAAAACCTGTTCTAGAAGGCATCTTGATGTCAGTATCTACAACTTTGTTGCGATAGTTTGTAAGAATTAATTTACGGCATTCTAAATTTTAATTCTGATTGTTACAGTTGGTATTCATTTGAAATGACATAGTGAAACAAACACTGTATTTAAAGAAATCATCAATAGCTAATGACGATTTTATTCGTAATATCTGTCTCAAGTCGCACTTAAATATTGTAGAACTGAAAACAGCCATGCTTTTTAGAAGGTAATATAAGCCATGCTTTTTAGTTAGAAGGTAAGGTGACATCGTTCGACATTTAACTAACTGTAAAGTAAGTCGTGTCGGTTGAAAAGCAAAAACTTGCTTTTCAATAGGTGTTACTGACGTCACCATAACGACGTAAATTCAGTATGTGAAGGAAAAATTCGACATGACGGGTAGGTATTGCGGTGGCTTAGTGGTCATAGCGTCTGGTGTACCTAACCAGAAGACGCAGGTTCGAATACTGCCCGCGGTCGAATTTTTCCTTTTCTAAATAACAACAAAGTAACATTTATTTTGCACCAATACAAAAGAGTTACACAGTAACAGTGTTAGCAGAGGCTTCTAATCCACTATTTTCTTCTTTCTCCTGAACGCTAGTAACACTGGGTTTCCTAATCAAACTAGGTTTGATTTTACTTCCGTAAGGCTGTACTGGTTCGCTATGGCTTATGAGGCTAGCTGAGGATATGAAGACGGACACCTGCTCTGGGGTGGGGCAGGCAACAATAAGGGTGTCTTCGTAAGTGTAACCAGCATTTGTTAGCAGCTGTTCTATTTGAACGAAGTAGCCGACGACGTTGTTCTGTGGGAAGATGAGAGCTTATGATAGAATCTTGTTGGATGGAGTAAGACATTCAAAATATATGCAGTACCAAATGAAAGCGGTTTTAAATTACATCTTTATAGGTAAATGCGTTTTTGAGTTTTAGCGAGACTAACGAACAACGATCAATTTTTATAAGAGAAGATATAAAATAGGAATAAAAAAGTATATAAGTATTATATCCATTGTCTAGTACCCATAATACAAGCTCTGCTTAGTTTGGGACTAGATGGTGCTGTGTAAAATTGTCCAAGAAAAAAAAAATTGTGATATTATAGCCGCAAAACGAACAAGAAAAATAATACATACTCTAATAGGCCTGAAGAGAATGAACTCTGTCTCCTTATTGGCTAAGTACAGCTGCATGGATCGCTGCAGCGGAGCTAAATGTGCTTTTATTTTCTTCTGAGCTTCTTTCACGACCACTGCTAGTTCTTCAGGCGACGCCCAAGGCTGGGACCTCAGTTGTTCTATTGGAGTAAAGGTTTGGTACTGAAATAGTAAATATTTAACATAAATAAGCTGTTGAATAAGTACATGGTTTTAATAAATAATATTTTTTAAATAAACTTATCTACTACTTATTAACAAACTAAAATTAAAAAAAAAACTACAATGTAAACTAAACGCAAACTAGACTAAAAAAGAGCATCAAAAAACTCCGCATCGCCATAATTTGGTAGCGTACCCAAGAGGCTGACTGCATTGCCACGTTGAATGGCAATGCTAATTATGAGCTGTTGAATTATTTCTACATTTAGGTATTTTTAATTAATTGTCAATGTCAAACAATTGAAATCTTATTTTTCTTGTGATCATTTTGCCAGATTTGTACAATAATTGTAAAATTGTGATGGCAGATGAAAAAACACTGAAAACCAATATTAAATACGTATATTTAATATTGGAACTCAAAAAATTAAACGATAATAAGTTTTGATTATGTCAAATGGAGACACAATCGGTCTTAGGAATTGTTGGAAGAACAAAGTATTCTCTAAGTTTCACTTAACTTCTACTATAATTTTTCATCACTCATGTATCCGCCGAGGTATATACCCAAGCAGCATGGGGTTCTTTAAAAACGGACTGAAAATATTTTTACAGGGTAGGGAACACGCAGTGATACCCCTGGTGTTGCAAGTGGAGTTTGCCACGTAAGTAGTATAAAAAAATCTCTCACCTTTTCTATAAACGCAATCATAGGGCCCGCCAAAATCTCCGTGGCATCTTTGATAAACATCTCGCAGCAACTCTTCAGCTGTCTGTCGACTTCCTTCCTCGAATCCAGTAGATGTTCCCTCACCATGGGCGTACCTTCCAGTAAGAATTCTAAAAGTGCATTGTTACTATTCAATGAGAATATCTGACGAGGCTTCTGAATTAGCCCGTAAGCAGCATTCTTCATATTGCTAAAGTCTAAAGTGGTCTCTTTCACAATAAAATCGACTTGGAATGGTGCAATCTGTTCTCTAAGAATTAAAAGGTGTTTTATTTGGAATAGTTCCCCGTCAATGTTGGTAGTGTTGGCCGAGATTTGCTTGGCAGCACTATCGACACTTTGGACGCACAATGAAATGGCTTCCTGTGCCAAGCCTTGGAAGACCTTCTTCTCTAAACATCGGTACAGCCTAGAGAGAGCCGCTAGTGTTCGTCTAACCCCAGGGTACCACATGCCGTGAAGATCAGCAGGGGAGGCTTGGGGTCTTCGCTGGGCCTCCACGTTGATGTTGGCGACTTCTTGGGACGTGGCTGAGATGTCAGATACCATGGAATTGCGGGAGTCACTGCGTTTGAGGGACTGCTCTTGAATAGACATCGCGATTTGCTGTGGAAGATAGTTATGTCTATTTAAAATCCTGTAGTGATGTAATTTATGAATGAAGAGTACAACATTGACTCAGAATATGTCCTTTAGATAGTTGAATGAGTAAATAGCGTGAGTTTGGCTTAAGCTTTCATCGCAATAATGATGACGTTAAATCGTCATTTTATTGGTCTGGCATCATAATGAATTAAGTATTAATTAATAGTACGACGTACGTGTAGGACGCTGGACGATATGTGTGGTTTGTTTGGGTCTAGATCGTGGTGTGTGAAATGTCCCGAATATTATAGACACAGTCTACGTTGTTGCAAAAATCAAACTGATACCATTGAGTAGCCTTACACTATCTCTTAAGTTTTTTTATAACACTACGGTGGCAAACAAGCATACTGCCCACATGATTGATGGTAAGTTACCGTAGCCTATAGATGCTTGTAAATACCAGCGGTATCATTTGCACGTTGCCGATCCTGTAAAACGAAAGAGGAATTGCTTGCAACTTGGAAGGAGTTGCTTTGGCAGTATAAGGGTCAAAGTCCCCCACGGCCAACACGACGTTTCCTTGTGGAACACTTGCAACTTTGCTTACCGTAAGAAACACAACAAAGCTCAAAACAGTGTTATTTTACTTCAATTTTCTGCAACGCGAAGGTACTTCCCCAGTCGGTCAGCTCCAATTTGAGTGGAATTACTCCCACTATGACCCACCTCTCTTAAAGATAATAAGAGACAGGTTTTCCTAGTTTAAGAAGCAGGGTTTACCAATTTTTGTATACAGATTATTTGCAGCTTTTTATCCTATAGTATCCTACAGTATTCTACGAAACTACGTATGTTTTAAAAAACTGTATATCTGTAATATTAAAGAAATAAACTTATTATGACGTCACCATAAAGACGTAAATTCAGAAAGGGAAGGCAAAACTCGACATGGCGGGTATCGCGGTGGCTTAGTGGTCATAGCGTTTGGTGTACCTAACCAGAAGACGCAGGTTCGAATTCTGCCCGCAGTCGAAATTTTCCTTTGCTTAATAACTTTAAAATCTTAGCATGGAAAATGCCAAAAAATACAATAAGATATATTACATTGATTTCTGACATTTACGCAAATATTATACATTGAAATAAAACTACTTTTTACGGATTTTATCGCGTATTCATCTAGTTTTAATTAATAATTAGTAATAAATGTCATTGATCATGTAACAATAAAAAATTTAGGGTAGCTGTCAGTAATTATATCATCAAGTCGCCCACCACCTCAGTCTACCCGTGACCATTGGACGCCGTAAAGGGTCCGAAACGTCGGGATTAATAATATCAATATACGCGATAAAATCCGTAAAAAGTAGTTTTATTTCAAGATATTGTATTTGTAACGATGGTTTTACGTATCGTTACATGGAACTCGATTTTTAGTTCGGATTTCTACCACATTCGTTTTTTTTCGGATCAATTAGCTGTTTTCTAGGTTGACTATCATAATAAATTAAAAAGTCATCTGTCAAAACTTTGACAACTTCACTCTACGACCTCTTGCGACAATGGCCTGATCTTGTTTTTTGAAATATATTCAATTTATTTATAATCCGGCTATACCGCGATTAACCTTAGAAGTGCATTTATGGATTTAAATTAAAGCCTAAAGGCTAAATCTATTGTGATGGTTCCATATTTTATTGGTGAGTCGAATATTTTTTATTAGAAATGTGTCCGTTACATTCGATCTTCGAAACTTTGTTTCAATGTTCTACATATCGCATTTTTATATTGTTTCAGGCATAATTTAGCCGTTTTATCCACATAATGGTGGAATTATAATTTGTTTTTGGTTCGAAAAACGGTAAGCGATTGTGATTTACATGACCAGGTTTCGACATACACTTTTTATCTTTTTAATTCTAACCCAGGCTTATTTCTTTACAGCCTCGGCGTTTTTCACCAGAGTTTAAGTTTTTGACCAGACTTATATTTTTGACCAGAGTTTAAATTTTTCACCATGATTTATATTTTTCATCAGGACGTATTTTTATAAGTACTCCAATAATTCGTATGTATAATTTCCTCTTACTTATTATTTTTTAACGTCCTCGTCTGCGTCACGCCTCGCCGGGATGTCAGGAGGGAGACAAATATATTAAAGTACCTATATTATAAAAAAAAATCTAGTGAGATGCAATAATATCAATAATACCAATAATATCCATATCAATACTACTATTATCTTTATAGTTAAAATTTAAGCCTTTGTGTTAAATTTTTGTGCAGCCTACAGGCAAATTATAAGACAAACAAAAGAGCATAAGCCTTTTATTTGTATCCTCCCACCGGCAGATTAATTGTTCAATCTCTCCGTTGGTTAGTATCCGGTAGCATATCTTTTACAGGAGTGAGTTTCTGGCGCCCGAGTTTATTATTTCTTTTATTTTGAAACTCACTTATACATACATCTCACACCCAAAAATTTAAATACATTTTTTTTATTTTTTTTATTACATATTATAATCATACTAATATTATAAATGTGAATGTTTGGATGTTTGTTACTCAATCACGGAAAAACGGCTGAACCGATTTGCATGAAATTTGGTATACTAATAGTATGTGACCGGGAATAAAGTATAGGCTACTTTTTATCCCAGAAAAATGTGGGAATATCCCGGAAATCCCGAAATACTAATATCTTACGGGATCCGAATGAAATTTCATACACACATAGTATGTGACCGGGAATAACAAATAGGATATATTTTACCCCAGAAAAATGTGGGAATATCCCGGAAATACCGAAAACGTAATATCTTACGGGATTTGAATTAAATTTCATACACACATAGTATGTGACCGGGAATAACAAATAGGATATATTTTACTCCAGAAAAATGTGGGAATATCCCGGAAATCCCGAAATACAAATTTTTTACGGGATTTGAATGAAATTTCATACACACATAGTATGTGACCGGGAATAACAAATAGATATTTTTACTCCAGAAAAATGTGGGAATATCCCGGAAAAACGAATATCGGAGAACTATTTACGGGATTTGAATGAAATTTCATACAGACAGTATGTGTGACCGGGAGTAACAAATAGGATACATTTTACCCCAAAATGATGTGGAATTTTCCAGAAAACTTATGTAGGAGACCTTACGGGATTTAAATGAAATGTTGGTACACTAATAGTTTGTGGTTGGCGCTGGCTTATTGAATACTTCTTTTCTCGGAACAAAGTGGGAATTTCACTAACATTGAGTACTTCTTATCCCATGAATACAATCCGACAACAATTGTGTTACTAAGTCTAGGCGTACGAAGTCGAGGGTAAAAGCTAGTAAATAATAATAATGTGGTGATGTACCTCCATCATGAGCAGTTTGTGTGGGTATGCGAGGTCCCCGGGCGCGGGCCGGTAGTGCAGCACGTCGTTCCGCAGGTGCACGTGCGCGCGGTACACGAGCCGCTCCTGTGCGTCCTGCACCAGCGCATGCGCACACTGGCCCAACGCACTCAGGCGCACGCCTCACAACACAACACAACACAACATATATTACACTACGAAGTACATAATGTCATGTCATATAATATGTCTCCCCAGGGATGTGCCTTAATAGGCGGTGCACAGGGGGGTTCTGGGGTGGTCTATTAAGAGGACCCAGTGCCCCCCTCCATGTGCTGATGGTGGCCACCGGAAGGTTTCCCCCCGTAAACAAAAAAAAAGAAAAAAAAAAAGTACATACTGTCGGAATAATCGTTGACGGCAAAAGAAACCACAACTCTTAGTAAAATTATCAATATAAGTAATTTAGAGGCCAGTATATGTATACTCACGGTCATTATTGACCTGTTCCTCAATAACTTCGACTCTCAATATAACGCAGAGCTCGGCGAGTGTCTCCAGGTGATTTATATGTATGATATGCGGCCGCAGCGTCTCGTAGAGACCGTTACACAATGATTGAAGATATTCTCTGCAAGGTAAAGGAACAACTTGTCAAATTTTTTTTATTTTTTTTTTAAGAAATGGTATTAAGTGCTTTTAAACAATAAGACAAGAATATAACACAATAAGAAAAAAGGGATATCCACTTTATTATATGTTTATTTTTTTCTCCTTATTATAAAAACATAAACAGTTTTAATACTATTTAATTAATACCATTAAGTAGGAAATACGACTTCGTACAACAACTGTCGAAATACGAAACAGATGTCGGACCTGCATTCGCAACAGAGGCCGACAATTTGAGCAGGATTTGTAGCAATTATGAAATAAATGTTAAAAATGCAATTTTGTTATTTATTTCAAGTAAATCCCACGAAAAGATAGAGATACGAGACAGATTTTACCTTATAAGATTATGATAACAGATTTATAGGTTAGTCAGGTATCATTTAAGCAAAAATATTTTTTAAAATCATAATTTTGAATATTAGCCTTAGGTGACTCGATTCACAATTCTAGGGAATTCACAAAGTTGTTAAAAGATTTTTATGGCATGTGGCACATCATTAGCAAGAGGATAGACTTTTTTTTGTAGCCATATAAACAGCTGTAACATGTACAGCTGTAATTTAAGATTTACCTTTGCGAGTGAATAAAAAAAAAACTAGGTGACTAATGTCACTAATTTTGTATTTAAAAGTACTCTTAAACAATACACATCGAAATCAAATTAAACTTTAGTCTACACCTTATATATTTTTTTAAATTGTATTTGAATGTAAAATTTGGGTCTTTTTTTAATAAAACAATAAAAAGTCGATAAAAAAAATCCACAGGGCATGAGGGGTGTTAAGGGGTCTGAAAGGCTAGCAGATGACCCCTTCAGTCGACCATTTCAATTTGGCACACGATGCACCAAACACCCTGTATAATATTTTTTAATATTTTGAGATACTTTTACAGCACCATCTAGCCCCAAACTAAGCATAGCTTGCAGAACTAGAAAATGGATTTAATACTTTTTTTTTGTAAATACATATATAATACATAAGAAGATATGATTGCCACCTTAGTGGTATAAAAAAATATATAAAAAAACTCACTCTAATGCTGGGGACGTGTTGCTAAAGAAGTGGTTGTACAGTGCACATTCATCTCTGCAAGCGTGAGCTAGTAATGAGCACGCCGCTCTAGCCAGCGAGCAATGGTCGCGCAACTGTCGCGCCGCCGCGGCCTGCAGCGCGCCGCCTGTCGCCGCGCCCGCCACTCGGGACCGACGGTACGCATACTCACGCTGTATATCCGCTAGAAGAGACGCGTAGCTGCGAGACAATTATAGAAACATTTAAGAAGTAGGCACATTTATAACACCCGATGACATCCCACGCGTGTTTATTGGCTGATTGTAGGTTGAAGTGTGACCTAGGAACGCAACATATAATCTGACGAATGGACACGTTACATTCACGTCACGTGGCGTGGTCTGTAACAAGTCTGTTCCTACCTTTACAGTTTTTGTAGTTTTTTTTTTAATGTTATTGCCACACAAAACAGATTACAGTCAATACATGGTTTTAAAGTTATTTTCTTTATACTATATTATTTTTACGCGGTCGAATTTTTTCTTTACTAAATAATTTTATTATACAATGTAGTACGTAATTTTATAAGTAATACTAACTCTTTGAGGAACACAAGTGTCTTGGTATGAAGTTATTATAGTGTAGTTATTAGACAAGCGGTAATTTCATCTCATTTTAAGAAACTGTTTCAGTAAACTCCCTCTCCCCAGAATTTCTTTCACAGCATGATTTTCTATTTTCTTCAATAGAGCCATATAAATAATATTATTTAGAATATAGACGGATTTAATCCAGAATATTTGTCTAGACTAATCCTAGTTATTAATAACCAAATCAAAATTAAAAGTACTATTTGTCGCAACATAGTAATATCATCATTATTGTTTAGAACATACTCTGTATTCTTCTCAGCACGGGCTTCAATTTCGCTGATAACCATCTTCAGTTTAGGCGCTGCAGCTTGGAATTTCCCAAAATACACAGCATAAGCAGTGTCCATGGTTTCCTTGTCGTTTTGGTCCTCGTCCTTGGGCGCTAGCATTTGTTCTGTGGCGTGGTTCAACACGTGTGTGACGTAGGAACGCATCAGAGAGATCGCCCGGTTTTGTAGATGACGGTATTTTACTAAGTATGTATGTGATTCTTTGAAGTTGCTCTGGAATGTGAAATATTTGTATTTTATAGTTTTGTAGCCTAGTGGTATGACCATTAGACTGCCAAGTCAATGGCCACGAGTTCAAATCCAAGGCACTCACCGCTGACTTTTCGAATTCATGTGCGTATTAATAATTAATTATCACTCGCTTAAACAGTGAAGGAAAACATTGTGGGGAAACATGTATCTCTTAGAGATTTTCTCGACGGCGTGTGAAGTCTGTCAACCCGCACTAGGCCAGCATGACCCTCTCAGTAGTGTATTTGTCATTAGTCAGCTATGTTGGCGTATGTTTTAGTTTTTTTGTAGTAGCTTAGCATAAGAAACCTCAACAAAAAACCTATATGTATATTAGCATCTAGTAACACTATGACTGTTTTCAATTTGGAAGTTGGATTAATAATAGCAATGTAACGCAATGAAATCCGTAAAATATAGTTTTATTTCAATAATATGGAGTTAGCAAAATATTTTTTTGACAGTTTACTCACATTAGCTCTCATATATTCAAGACACTCATCAATCTTGGCTAGAACATTGAAGAATGTTTCACTGTTCACAGACATGGTTGGACTATTAAGACGCTGGGACAAATGCTCCACCTGCGTGAAGTAGTGAAGCCTCTGTTTGATGTCATCACCTTGAAAGGAAATATTTTTAATTTTATCAGTTCTAAATTATACTATAGATTATTATGACAATAAAATTAATAGTGCCTATTATTATACATGGTCTTTTTGCTGTTCCGAAGGCATATCTTGAACACTGATTCACTTTAAAATGACTCCAAAATCAATCTATACCCTCAAATCAAGCCATAGTTAATGACAGGGGTAGAAAAAATTATAACTTATTAATGATTAACTTTGTGAATCCAACCCTATTTAAAGTAACAGGTATTTACTGCCCCATTGTTGCATTATTTTATTTAATCAATCATACATAACATATTATAATATAGTAAGATCTGTGTGTCTGTACATTGTATTTACAAAAATAATAATTTGGGGGACTGAGAATAAGTAATAAAATAACTAGAATTTTTGTCTATTTATTGGTTTGTCTGTGTTGGGTTTGTCCTTGTATTATCAGTATTTATTTCCAAAAAAAAGGCTTTATAAGATACCCATTGTCTAGTACTCATAGTACAAGCTCTGCTTAGTTTGTGACTTGCTGGTGCCGTGTCAAATATTATATACAACTTGTTTTATATATATATTTCTCATGTTGTTATGTATTTAATATGTACTGTTTAATTTTTATTTTAAGTACTATTTTCTCTAATGTGTCTTGGTTGTAGCAAATAAACATTTTTCATTTCATTTTCTTTTCATTTCATATTATATTTATATTGTAGATTCTATTTGATATCCACCAATATTATAAATGGGAAAGTAACTCTGACCGTCTGTGTGTTCCCCTTGCAAGCTTTAACTGCTGAACCGATTTAGATGGACTTTGGTACAAAGATAGATTACACCTTGGCTAATTGTATCAAATTTAATCAAAGAACATGCGAGTGAAACCGGTGCCAACAGATAGTATGCTATATTTTATTGAGATCCCATCCAAGCAAAAAAAGTTGCAGATGGAATAATAAGGACATATCTACCTATACTTGACAGCTTGTTCTGGTCAGCTAGAAGTTGTTCACTCATTGTATGCAATGCATTAGTCTTTGTTGACACAAAGTTATACTGGTCAGACAGTTTCTCTAAGTCGGACATTGTAGCACCAATCTGAAAATAATATCCAATAATTGTGTTAATAAATTTAGTATAGTAGTATCCGGGCAATAGGTAAGTTGATTAATAATAATTAGTCTTTTTATAGTATGGAAAATCCTCATGTATTGTTCACTTGGGGAGGTTGGCTGGGTATGTTGGACTCATATCAACTAAAAACTGCACTTGCCTTCATTTGCCCTGTAGTCATGGCCATGGGGTCCATGAATTTCACCACAACCATAGTTTGCATAAGACCTTTTTGAAAGCATTCTAATGTTGTATTATTAAGTAATATATTTTTTGGGATAGAATAATTTATAAGTACTTTTTCCTTCATTAACAATCAAGAACTGTTAAAAAGAGGAAGATGTTCTTGTTATGTCTTTTTTGTTTTTATAAATAAGCCTTAATATCATACCTGATTGGTCAAAGCAACACACTCATTTCTTCTATCATCTAACTGCTTATGATAAGCTTCATATGGTGCATCATCAGCCTTTAGGTTACTATCACACAAGCTTTCATACCACTCCAGAAAGTCGTATGTAGTATCCACAGCTGGGATACTGCTTTTTTCTGTCTCCTCATTCGGTTTTACTAGAGATTTTTCCTAAAAATATATAAGTAGGTGCAATAGAAAGAAATTGCTATTACTGAACAAAATTTGTAACCCTCATACAAGAATTTTTAGTCATAAACTTTGGTTCAGTATTTTTATTGTATAAAAAAGCCAACTGAGTAATTTGGTGGTATGCTATTGAAATGTAATGACAATGTAAGCACATCACAAGTACAACAAGTACTTATTCAGGTCACTCATTAATAACTGAGATACAGTAAATATTCGTTTAAATAATAGAAAATACAAACATCATCCAAGTCAGCAGATACGCCAAGTACAAGTGACTCTAAATCCAGGATAGCTTCCCGTTGATCAGATGTTAGAGGCGCCAAGGGATTATCCGAAGCCTCCCATAGCAAAAGTTTGTTTTGAATCTCTTTTAAACTCATATTATCCATTCCTATGAACGATTGTTGAATTCATTAACTTTTATTTGCATCAGTCAGACATTCATTGAATTGGTTTCGTGACAATGACACTGACAGTTATGAGTGTTATGACGTCAATGACGTCAAATGACGTGAGCAAAATTGAGCTTTGAGCGTTTCATTCTTTCATTCTACTCCGTGGTATTTGAATTTGAATTGACAAGCGATTTTCTTCATTGAATATGGTGGAACAATGAGATGGAACGCTTCAAAATATCTAAGAAAATAAGCATCATGACTGAATTGGTAACATACCAATTTTGAAACTGAATTGGTATGCATACATGTATAAATTGTACGTTTTATGGAATATTTTTAAATAAAACGCCTACAGTGCCATCTAGTGTCGAGTAGCCAAGACAGCTTTGCCATAAGTGAACAACACCGTAATGTGAGTGAACAGTATTTACAGTATTTATTTAATAATATTTAGGTAGTAATGTGTATTCATACTATAGTGTAATATCATACACTATCTAGTTTATCATAAAATAAACTTTGATGCAATAAAGACAATTATTATGTATCGCGGCTAACGCAATACCTATTTAATATTTAGATACATTTTAAATGCGTCATACGTACTCTACAATTACGTTTTTCACATTATAATTTTAGTATTAAATTTTATACTCTATCCTTTTCTTTTATATATTTTAAATGTATCAGGTTTTCACTTTTAATGATTTTAATAATTATTGGGTTACGTTAAAACAGCTAATGAAACTGCCGTTTCATAGATACTGTTGCCATCTATCAAAATACTTACAAACTACTACACAGTCATCACTTCATAGAATCTTACTATGAATTTCTTGAGAATAGATGGCGTTACATGCTACTATTTAACAGTAGTTCAAAAGGCCTGTTACTAATTTCCTGCAAGTAGATGGCGCTCTTCTTTGAAATAAGAAACAATCTTATCATTTCACGACTGTCCCAAGAAAAAGCATTCGAGTAGCGTGAAAACTTTTGTTCTTTTTGTAAACAAAGCTTTCTATGAAATTCTGACTGTAATGTTTCGTAAAGTTTTATTCAGTGTCCCGCTCCAGCGGTGCGTGACCCGCCAGGGTCCAGACAGTATTTTGTGTTCAAAAATAATGTAAAGAGATTTAAATTCAGTAAGTTAATTGTTATTCTACAGATCCGTCAAGTAGGTAGATGCATTTTTAATAAGCTCAATTTGGTTCTTTACTGTCAGTGCGGAAACGGCAGTTAATTAATTGATACCTATTTGATGCACAGTGCATCGATCTTATTGTTCAATGTTCCTAAGTATGCACTTTACCTACTTTTTTTGAACCTGCTCTCGATGATGCCTTTACTTTTCTTGAAGCTGGTGCCTCAGTAAAATAAGTTGTCTGGAAGCCAATCCCCACGTATCTGATTGGAGCCGGCTTCAAACATTTAATTCAAGCATTTAAACTTCACAGCAACTCACGATTTTCCATACGCCTGGGGGCTATTTATGTTTTTAATTTTCTTCTAATCGATATCTTTTGTTAGATATCATCAGGAATTATTGTGGTTTGAGATGGCAATTTCATTTCTGTTGGGTTGGGTGTTGAACAAAAAACACGAAGATTTGAGTAGTTTTGCATTTATTGGGTATGAGGAACCTTTCTGGTCAACATAAGCTACAATGGACTTTTGTTTACAGTATATTTACAAATTTCGGTATATAATATAGTTCATATTACCATATCTAGATCTAGAGTAATGCTTCTAGGAGTAAATTACTGTATATTCACAATAATTATGAAGACCTAACAAAAATCGTCTATACACATACATATGTAGTAGCGTTGTACAAAATACTACTCTATAGGTAAAATAGTCACACTTCAGTCGCTGGGACACGCCTTCCTAACTTTGGCTTTTAAACAAACATAGAGCCTGACTTTCACGTCTCATCCCACTAGTTACAAATCCATACAGTCAGTCACCAGCCACTTTGTTCGCTTGTTTAAGTTAAACAATCAAGCTATTTAAATACAGCGAATATTTTAAATTATAACTTTTTAGATATACCTTTCGCTCTAACATCTGACCAGCCTTTCAAGGCTGGCTTCGGAATCGGTTCCTTTAATCACATTCTTTCGTTATATACATCGTTCCGACTCACAATTGTATTACAACTTGTACTATATACAAACAATTTCTAATTATTAAAAAAATACAATGTTAAATTACTATATACCTCCATTATCATAGGGTTGGAATAAAAATAGTATATTTTTTTCAGTTTCAGCGTGCAAATTTCACTAAAGCCAGCATCGCACGAGGTCACATTCTCGCAACGGTTTTAATTCTAAACAACTCCTCAGCTATATCGACTGTGGATAACATACATTCAAACATTAATATTTAGTCGTAAATATGTAATTAACAGTAATAACTAAATGAAAACGTCACACAACTCTTTCAGTACTTTACTATTGACAGATCATTATTATCGGCCCTACAGGAACACTTGCAATTTAATGCAACTTAGTATTATCATCAACCCATTTATTGTCCCAATGTTGGGCATGGGTCTTCTCTCAGAATGAGAGTACGTAGTATACATACAGATAATTAATGTGATAAATAACTTAAATTACATAAAAAAATATAGATAATAAATTAACACACAGTCCTTGTTCAATGCATAGCAATATTCAACTATATCATTACATTTTATTATATTAACACACGTCTTATAGTTATCTTAAATGGAATACATTAAGTGGATAGCGATACCTAAACGTTAAACCAGATAAAAATATACACGACGTATATCAAAACACTAAAGAGTCGTTGCTGAGATGCGTAGCAAAAGCATGGCAGTTAGCACGAAATTCTGCACCCTAAATATTAATAACAGAAAAATATATATCTATGAATCCGAAGCATAATGTCTGGTGGTGCGGTGCACGGAAGCCGCCCCAGAGCCGGAGCCGAGGCTGCGCGCCGGGGGCGGCGGCCGGCCCGCGTGCGGCGCGGACACCTCTAACTAGACACTTGTGTGATTATACGAGGACAGGCGAGACGGGCGGCGCGATACTTGCGCGCAGCGTCCCTCGGCGCTCGACCGGTGTACTTACACTCGTTCCTTGTTAACCTACCAATTAACATAGCACAGCCATAGTGACTCCGTGGGAGGGGTGCCGCGAGCGAGGTCGCGCGCCGAGGGCGAGGCCGGGGACCTCAGTGGCCGGCGGAGGCCGGCAGGCGTTTTCAGCGGCGCCATGCCGCCGCCCTACGACACCGGCGGCTGCGGGCCCTGTGGCGCCGCTGGCGGCTTCGTGCCCGCCGCGGCCGGCAGTTGCGCCAGTGTGTCTTGACTCGCGTGCGCGCGTAGGTATGTGTTCTCCACTTCGAGCTGGTTGATCCTCTCCATCAGTTCAGCGATGCGCTCTTTAAGTACTTCCACTTCCTCGCGCACCGCGAACATCAAGTGGCTCTTAACCAGATCCTGAAACAACGCAAAATATCTACGTCAGTATGTGTTTTTTTTTTCCTCATGTATCGTGGGTGGGTTTACAAACACAAAATTTTTCTCAAATACAAAAACACCCAGATCCAGAAAAACGACCTGTAGATAACACAAATATTTTTTCCGTGCGGGGATCGAACCCACAACCCGTGGAGCAGAAGCCGATCGCTCAACCGCTGCGCCAAACGTGTCGTCAAAACATACAGAAACTCTAGAATTAATTTCCTACGGTTAAAATATTAAAATAAATATTAGAGGATATTACATTATTTATTTATTAGAGGATTTGCCTAAAGCCTATATCTATTTAGCTCATAACATCGTGCATCGATTATAACTGGCTCTGTAAAGTGAATAAGTCGCGCGATTGTATCGTTATCAAAACCTGAACGCAAATGTGCATTAAATACGTATACGCAGGCAAAATGGTTTGTAAAATAAAATAAAAAACGAGTTAAAACGAAAACGTACTTTTGGATTCGGCACGACCACATAACAGGTATCTTTTTGTCCTTTCTGTCTGATTTCGTACAGGCAGCCATCCCTAGGTTTCTGCACAACGTCGATCATGTTAACACTGAACGATAAATTTATTTTTAGGGACACTAAATGTATGAGCGTCGCCGGCGACGACTAAAACTCAACTGACGATAACGTAAAACTCGCGAGCTTGTACGACGAAGTTGCTCTTGCGCGTCCTACCAGGCGACTGATGGTCTGCGCGCGCGCTCGCCCTATATAAAATGGCGGCGAACACGTCACCAACTCACCACGCCACGCGAGCCGACCGTGCACCCTGAACTCAACGACACAACCTATATTCATATCAACAAGCCCTTATTTTCTAGATCTTATATTGACATACACTCGAAAATACAATTTATGCCTAATTTATGTTGTTTTTAGATCTCCGATCTTCACTCGATAGAAATAACATGATCATCCTAGAATAGAAGGGTAAAAAAGAGCTGAATCAAATATTTATTAGTTAAGACACTTAGTTATGAAAGCAATAGTCGCTGCCGTAGTATGCGGATGTCAGTATAAACTAATTGACGTGCTCTTTGCGATAAATTGGAGCAAATAAAAAGTCTTCAATGACAGCCTCCAGCATGCTCTTACAATTAGTGTGGATATAAATACATCCAACAAGTGCCTCTTCGATAATGCCATATCTAAACTCAGAAAATACCCAAGTAGAGACGAATATGTAGCCAAATAAGAAGACCAAATAAGCTAAATAAAGATTTACATGTTAGCGGTTAGATGCTTACGACAATCGTAAGCCAGTTTACATAGGCCAATTTAGATTCATTGGAAAATTTTCGCCCTTAATAAACACACATCGCAACGAGCGACAAAATAAAAACATTTAAACTGTGTCGGTATGTAACTAATTAATTACACAAGTGGCGCTCTAACACAAGGTTATACAACCATTAAAGTTACAAAAACAAAGAATTGCAAGTTCAATTGGAACGTTTTAATTCAGACGTTATAAATATAGAAAACACATTTACTAAAGAGAGGACATTACGGTACAATAGGAATTTTTCATAGACATGGACTGAGATTTTTATGATACTAATACGTAATGCAATGGAGTTAAGAATGCGGATAATGGATCCAATAGGTCAGCAATAAGCATTTGCTACATGCCTATTAGACAAAGTTGCAAATTTAATATAATACCAACATAATTACAAAAAAATGTGTATAATGTAAAGCAAACAAACAAGAAAAACATATCGACGATCACTTGAATGTACAGTTTATTTTTTCTAAGCGACATATTTTTATGTTCATCTACAACAAGCGCTACGCAACGTCTACGTGATCGCGATAGAGCGGCGAAAACAATTTGAGCAATGTTCTAGTCATCCTTTAGTGAGTCAAGATATGCACTTAGGCTCTACGTGTGGCTAAATGCGGTGTGGCGTGTGTGGATTTCGGTAATGATATAAATATAACAGGATATAAATAGAAGGCTTGATGAGATCTTATTCAGTGTTGTTGCTTTTACTCTTACGTGGGGTACCGTGACCTTCAATTAAAGAAAATCGGTGTGTGCCGAAATTACACCAGTTCGTGCCGGATCTACCTAGACAATATTGTGCCTCGCGCCTGTGGCAGATTGACGGGGCGCCAATGTACTCATCATTAAAATATATTGGCTCGCAATTGAGAACGTGTTCGCGAGAAACTAGAAAATTTCGCGTGCAACGAGTAAATTGTAATTAGACTCGGTTCGCCATCATTAGCACCTTATTTGCGATGTAAAACAGCACTTATCATTGTTTACCTACATTTTCATGTTAGTAGGTGAATTAGATAAGGACAGTGAACGCGAACAAACTTTACAATTTGGAATAAAAGAAATAATTAACAAATCGTGAAATTGAAAGAAAGTAATTGAAGTTTGTGAAACGGCTTCCTTAAGAGTGCAGTGAACTTTTTGCGGCGTCGCGCACCAAATACAACGGCCGATGATATAACCAGTCCAAGGGCATACGTTAAAACCTGTCGCATTGTTTTTAATTATAGCTGGACGCACCGGAGAATATAAGATATCTAGTAGACACCTTTTAGCATTTTGTGACCCCGTCTAGATTAAACCAATACATTTAGTTCGCACATCAATAATAGACATGATTCTAATTTATAATATTGACAAAGTTTTAAATCTACTTAAATATTACATATAAACCACGCTGATACTGTTTTATAGCCAACTACAGAATTCAGTTATCAAAGATTATAACGATTTCATCGACAAAGATTATCTTTGAAATAGAATTATAAATATACATCCGGCTATTAAACGCACTTACGTAAATGTTAAACTTTTTATCAATCAACAACAGAGGATTACCAAAACAAAGAAAAAAATTGAATCGAAGCAGAGGTAGGAAAAAACAGGTTTCATTACGAATACAGCTCGTAAACAGTTTGAACCGACCGTGGAGTTTTAATTTAATCGTGTTAGTGACATCATCTCTATTATAATAAAACATTTTGTTTGTACACATTTGTCCAATCCTGTTGTAGTTAGTTGTTGGTACCAAGTACCAAAACAACAACGATAAACGAAGTAACGAAGTCACAATAGTAACGATCCTAGCAATAGATACGAGTGTGTTTACAATACGTATTGTACAAATATGTACATGAACTGAATTATTTAGATTTTAATAGAGCGTTCGAGTGCATGTAGGTGCAAGCCAGGTAGATGTTTACTAAACAATTATGTGTGGCGACATGTCGCGGATCTATTAAATTCAAAATCGTAAGTATAAACAAACACAGTCTAGTTTTACTAGCCACAGTATAGAACTGAACTCGATTCGGTATCGGTAATAATGATTTTAGGAGTAATGTAAAAAGTGATATGATTTATCTTATTTATGTTTATTTAGATGTAGTAGTTATTATGTTATTTACATAATATAGAAATGGTTATGATATCAGAATAAACGGACAGCCAAATTAAATGGGTATTATTAAGAAACTGAATCTGTTAATAATCGCGGAATCCAATCACGATTTCAGAATTCTGCATTAAATTTCTACTGTAGGTGCGTTGATCAAAAAGAAAATTTCTTGACTGGAATATTTAATTTCCATACTTAAATGCTTAGTTAGGACTGACTAATTCATCAATATGCATCAGCTTGAAAAACGGGTTATCGATCTTTCAAGGAACATTCGTAAAAGTGGTCAAGCAAACGTGATTCTCCACACATGGTTCCCTCCACACTTTTGATTTTCACTTCACCTTGCCAATATATCTACATGTCAACACTTTCCAAGGGCTCAAAGCCTACGTTTTATTTGTAATTATTAATATCTTGAACATTTACTAATATATTCAATAGGTACTACATTTACGTGTGGAAAAGCTGCTGCTCCTTTAAAAAATTCGTTATGTAATTTGTTTAACACATCACACGTGGATTTGCAAATAAATGTGACTTGAAATAGCAAAAATATGCGTTCTTGATTCAGACAATGAACAATATTATACATATCATAATGTAACAATACCTAAAATATAACAATAGTCTTTGCGGTTTGAAAATAAATTTAGTGTGATTATAGCGCCACAAATTACCGTGTAATCCAAATTTGCAAATAGAAAACTGCGAATAATTCAGCAAAGTTATTTCAGAAACATATGTTTAAATATTCTTAAGATCGCCATTGTTGTCTTTTATAAAACCTTATGTGGGGATGTATTTGAACAGTTGGAAACAATGGTCTATTAATATTCGTGACACAATTGTAATACATATAATACGATGTGGATGTGTAATGTTTACTACCGATATTTGTAACTGTACTCGTGTCTGTTTTATTGGCTCATGTTTAGTGTTTAATTACTGACTCTTTATTGCGTACAATTTCCAATTCCGCACTAATTAAATTTATTCGTTTCTGACCTTCTTCAATTGTTCATATTGTCGTTTGATAATGTTTTTTCTAATTCATGCGCGCCATCTTTCAATTTCATATAATAATGTTTTCTATAAATTTAAAAGGTCAGGTCTACAAAACTGGTATGGTGCCAATCCTTGACCCGTCTTGAACAAGCCAGACGTTCTTATCAATTTCCTTATGGAATTAATTTTATAAAATAATTTAATAAATAAATTAATGTAAACATGCATTGACGTAGCTATAAGTTATTACAGCGATAAGTTAAAACAAACAAGTGAAAACTGTACTGTAGCGGTCAAATACGTTCATAATCAAGACTGGTCGTTTGACCCTGTGATGTCATTGTAATACTCATCCCGTACATCTGTCATAAAGAAAAATAAACATCATATTTATAAATAAAAGGTAAAATAATACACTAATAACATACAAACGGAAAACGTCAATAATATTATGGTTTAGGAATTGTAATAAATATTTTTTAAATCTTATCTACAAAATGTACTCTTCCAAATTCACGAAATTACGGCAATCAAAAAGGCTTTTAAATGTTTACCTTCTGATACCAGTCTATGTTATCAACATAGACTTACAAACAGCAGATGTCAGTAAAATTTAGAGGTATATTTTCAGCGAAAAACATGTTTATCATAATGTTTGCAATCTGTTTAGCGTTTATCAACTAACGTGTGAATTCGATTGTGCTAATCTTTAGATTTACTGTACCTCTGGTAGATTTCCAAAGATAAAATATATTCCAATGCTTAGATAATATTTCAACATTGAAATATATGATAGATATCGAAAAATAAATAACAGATAAGCAAAATACTGTATTATCAAGGTTAAACGCTGGGTTTACGTTTCACGAAACCGTGATCGCGCCATTGGTATATTTTGAACATTTTTCTCAAGGAAAGTAATTAACTTTTATTATTTATTGTTGAAGCAGTGTTGAAATTTAGTTAGCATGTAAAAAGGTTAAGCTTGCCTAATGACAATCTAAGGATGTGGCACCATTCTTAGAGTAGTTTTTTAATCAATAGTAAGCTTGGAAGATTAAGAAGTGCGTTCCTAAGATGAAACTGTACAAAAATTAAAACTCCAAATGGAGACGCGTTCGTTCGCATACATGCGCGCCGCCACCGACGAAAGCGACTTCTTACAGGAAGCAGGTTTGTTTTCCAAGAAAACTTTTCTAGTATTTCCTAGGTTCGTGATGCGATTCCGATCTAGCGCGTGCTCTCTTATAGCGGCTCTTAGTTGCAAATTACTCAATGCTCGTTCACGTTATTGGCGGCACGCGACCGAATCGTGTGACCTCCTGACGTCTCCGGGTCTTTATCCAGTTGGTGGGAGTACACAAATCGCCTGCATAATCAAGAGAGCACGTGTCTCCACTCCAGCTCCGCGCCGGTGCCGGCTTTCCTTCCGTGTCTATTCTGGGCCGGCCGAGTCCCGTCGGGTCACGTTTAGCTCATGCAAATCACGTATACAACGAGGGAATTAGCATACGGTGGTGTATGAAGCAAATAAAAATTTCCACACGCACATTTGAACAAATAAACACTTCATAATACTTGCTAATGACATCTCGGAAACACGACAAAAACTAACGGCCCATTGCGATGGAGCAGCATACAGCGGTCGTCGCGTCAATCATCACGGAGAAACTTTAAAGAATATAATGAATGTAAACGCTTGACCAGAATCAAAGAAATTTATGTTTGAACAGATGCGTAAAACCGGGTCAGTGGTGTAAGCTATGGCTGCTACACATCAATATGATGGTACGCGTAAACATATCTACCCGGATGACGTAACGTTAGTCGTAGATATTACGAAAACCGGCGAGAACCCGTGTACCACTGGATCCGAAATTATATAGGCATATTATATTGTGCAGGTGTACATTCATCGTGCGCCATGTAAGATGGCGTTCTTCAAGGTGGACCGGTTTAAATACTGGTCGCGCCACGTTTGCCTGATGCTTAAGATGTTAAATATACTACTGTGTGCATTAAATTTTATGCTAAAAAATATTTTTAATCAAGTTACACCTACAATTATTCATCAAATATTCATTTTTAATTACAGTCAGGATGATTAGGTAAGTAATGATAATCATTAGAATCATTGCATTAAAAACGTCTTTTTTGCAGAAAGATAGAAAAATACATTGATAAAACATTTCTAAACAGCTGCCTATAATTTTAAGGACGTGAATCGAACATAAAGATTAAGAAAAACAAAACGGTCTGATCATCCATTAGTTTGATTTCTGCTGAAACTGGAGTGGCGTTATCAAACAGAATAAGTAGCAATAAAATATCAGAAAAAATGTGTGAGACCCAACAAATTGTATGCACGAATCATTAGTTAACAATAGATTGAAGCACGATAACAACATATATGGAGATAGGAGACCTGCACGAGCGTGTTGTGGGGAGTGATAAAAATACTATGATGCGATGGTAGTGAGCATTAGGGCTGGATTGGGGTCAATCGCTTGAGGCCATCTGCGTCGGCTAATTATAGACGATGTGAGACGCGTCCAATAGTGCACGACGATGAATCTCAATTGCGATAGCAGATGTACTTGATGGTAGAAGTAAAATCTGTTGCAAATATTGTACCCGCCCAGATTAAGATTGCAATATGAAAACAAACGAAAAAGAAACCATTGCATTAATAATAATAATAAAAAAGAGGATAATAAATAATAATTAAATCGATGTTATTAGCTGAACTGAGATAAACTGATGGGTATCGAGACAATTATGTAAGTGAAGAAGGTGTATTTAGAACATAGAACACAAAGGTTATATTGTCTTTGTACAACGACAATGAAACCAATTCAAATCACTTGAGCATCACATGCGAAAGGAACATAGGTTTGACATATTATAAATTAATTATATTGCGAAATTACATATATATGCCAATCACTTCTAAATAGCATGAGATGCCACGATTTCATAGATCACATACAAATACAATTTATAAAACAACGTAAAATGTGGGTTCTGATATATGCTGCGGGCAGAACGGGACGTTTCCTGGCCATTAAAAAAGGGAAGTCATTAGTGATTCAAATGGTGACTCCGATCTAATAACGGTGTTATGCAGCACAACCATTGCTATTATAAACACGGATCAACTCTTGGGAGATTGCATCTTTACGCAACTACTGCGTGGAACGGAATCGTAATGGCCGCGATTTTGCATCGAATGCGAAAATGATGATAATGTCGAAATTTCCTTAATGTTCCCATGCGTGTGCGTTTATCAGTATTACGTAGAATGCTGCGCGATATCGGTCAACGCTACTATTGACCGATATTTCTGGGAAATTTGATTTCTCAAATATTTGATTAGCAAATCACGAATAAATGAAGACAGTATGTCTATTTGCCGTACGTTGTTCCAATAAGTCGGACTATACTAGGATACAACCTATATTAGGTGGTCTGAGAATTATAGCAGAATTAGAAATTCGTGAGTTCGTTGACTTGCAAGTCATTGAGCGATGAAGGCATATCAGTAGTAACGTTTTATTTTTGTTCGGTGCAGATAAAATAACACGAAAGTTATCGCGCACTCGTGGCGCAGTCGGTCACGCGTGGTGTTTATCTGAATGCGGCGATTTGCAGCACAAAAGGGACGCGGCGTCCTCAAAGCCAGTTATACTGTTCCACGAATTACTAGGATTGAGAGCATGCGGAACCACAGCGGCCGACTGACACGCCACACTCTGGATGTCTTGGATTGCAACGCAAAGTCTAATAAAAAGTAATGACCGCTAGTCGATAAAATCTTTGCGACAGATATATGAAATACTTGCAAAGGAACGATAATGGGACGGAACGTAGCAATTTAATGATTCGAAGTATGTGTGTCTAGATCTTGCATTTGCCAGATAAACTAATTGAATTGCCTGTCTGATGCATTTCTAATCACTTGGTGGTATGTTGAGAATAGTATTGAGTCTAACTACCTACGTTAGTTGTGACAGTACAAGTTTCTGGTGATTAAACAAACTAATGCTTATTGTCCAGTTGATCACTAGTAAGCAGTTGATAAGCTTATTTTTCGAACCTTAGGTTAGAAACGGATAAGCATTAAACAATAATAAGAAATACAATTACAAATTAGCGGAGATTATTCACTTCTCTTGAAATGAGATTAAAGAAACAAATAAGAGTCTGTGAAGAAAGTATCAGATAACAATAAATACAGCAATGCGTACTTATAATTTAAAAACGGAATGAAACATTTAATTGTGTATGGGATTAAAACGGATTATAACATTGCTATAAAACGTTTGAAACTACCAAGAAATTGCAGATGCATCTAGTACATTCATGTAGCTAAACGTCTCTAATGTATGCAATGGACCTTCATCGAAGTTACTGTGATACCCTACTCACACCATTTGCTAAGTCAATTATGATAATAGTGGTAAGAATAAATGAGGAACTAATAAAACGTGTAATTTGGACTCACGTTGTTGTATGAGTGAGATTGTTGACATAGCACATTGAATGAATTTGTATTTTTTCTAAGCTTAAATGTAAGCATTTAAGCCGGGCAAATTTGGTATTGGATCTGGTTTTTACTCGGTAAGACATTTTTTGTGGTAGTAATTGGTTCATAAGCCTTCGGAATGAATATTCTCCGTGATCTACAATAATGTTTTAAACCACCAATATTGGATAATTAACTATCTGTAAGACTATATTTTTAAGCCGCGTTTATGATAAGTCAACTTAATCCATGTTATAAATGAACATATAACAGCGGCCGAATGTCTAAAACATTTTTATGCAGCAGCTTAAAAAAGTTAGCAGAATAAAATTCTTCGTTATTTTGTCTCCTAAGATGGAGCATTTTCTTTGACTAACTTGTTATTGTGGGAATACTGTAATTTTTGGTTCCACCTATAAAGAATAGTATTATTTCTAAATTAATAATTTGCAGTAGAATCTTGTTCTATCAAATAGCCACAATGGCAGACAGTTTCTAGTATAATGATTCATAAATGTATGTCTATCTTTTGTGTATCTTTATCTTTGTATTTAACAGTTCTCAACATCACAAAATTCGATTGTATATTTTTTAAAGTATTGTCTCGCGTTTGTTGGATTTTTCTAACCTTGTTGTTTTTATCTTCTTAAAGCGAGGTTCTCAGAATTCGTCAATTTTATGAGTAGGTAGAACTTTTACTATACTCCTTAATCTTTTAACTAGGGCATTGCTGAGACAGTAAATCAATTCAGTGAAGTTATTAATCAAGTACATATGATAAGGTAAATCTCTTGTATGATACTAATTATTTCTTGATTTAATAAAGAGTTGAATTTGATTGGTGAGCGAGTATTGTTTGATTACTTGTAGTGAATGAGAAATGTGCGCGATAAATCTTTCCTTCATTCTGTTGTATTGTTTACGGGAAAACCACTTACTATTGTGCTCAATGGTTTTCAAATCATTTTCCTTTTATTTGTATCTTAGATGCAGCATGTTTGCAACTTGCACTGCGTGCATGTTTTAGAGAACTGCATAAATTATTGGTTAGAGCGCTTGATTTTATAATTTCTTACGTTATTTATCCACTGTAATAGGGCAATCAAATGAAAAGTGATTTCCTTATGCTAAGCCATAAAAGTTTATTGAAGGAAATAGTTGATGTACGATAGCTAAAAACCAACGCAAAATTTGCGATTATTGAACTATTACATATTTTTGTGTCTATGGCTTCGAAGATTATTATGTCTGGTCGTGGTAATAGGATTAAAAGTAGAACTTACCATAGCTTGCTCGATCTTGTTGTCGATGGCCACCGCGCTTGTGCCCGATGCGCTGTAACAATAAAAAAAAGTACTTTAAAAAAATGTTTTCTGTGGATTTTGTAAAATTTACGATCTTAAAATCACACTAATTGATAATACATTGCAACGGCTGAATTGTTTACTTACAATATTTAAGTACTTATAGTAATGTTTTTCATCATCATCATCATACTTAATACGACCGTCCTGACCGTACGTGACGATTAATAAATAGGTACCGCGAATACGCTGTTAATGAATAATATGACACATTTAAAGATATACAAGTTTAAAGATAATTAAAATTACGCACAAATTATGCATTATATCCTACAGTTAAATATACAAGGTTCCGTTCAAGTTTTCGGGATGCGGAAATCCAATGCCATAATCATGTTTGCATAATTCATAAATTATTCACGCACGGATGCGCGCCGTCCTGGCGAATACAAGAATTTGCGCGTACGTTTACATTTCCCATATAATTACTAGTTTCCGTAAAATTATCGATTCGTTATACGCACGTCTTTGTCACTACATAAACGAAATTAGCACGGAGATTTATCGTTTATGTAACGACGACTACTTGATTAAATTATCGGTATACTGGAATGCGAATACAAATCGTAGTATCGAAACGCTTTCGCGTTTTAAAAACACCACTAGTCGTACATACGTCACAGTGCAATTACCACGGACGCTCGCAAGCATTGGTGCAATAGGATGGTGGCGTAAGGGCGCACGAAAAGATAATGCACATACAATATGTAATTAATACTTAATATAATAATAAGAATGGACCGGTAATTTAGAGAAAAGCTTCCGACGGTTGCAGTGCGGATGATTACGCTAACACTGGGCGCTGTGGATAAATATTGCAAAAGCGTTGACCCGCCTGTTGAACTGATCGGAATTTGTAACAACAATAGGGAACAATGGAGAGCTAAATTCTGGTGTGATTTGTACCCTATTTCCTCGATTGTAATTTCAAACTCGTGTGTACGTAGTATGGACGAAAGGCTATGTTATACATAAATATTGAGTTATCTATTCGTAGTCAAAAATTAAGAAATTCGTCTTCATTCGCCTGATGTGGACACTTGACCTAGAAACCTCTATCGATCTTTTCAGACAGCCAACCGCCACACGATATTCGAGAGAAAGAAGTTAATTTAAAACGATATAACGTTACAAGTCAGCGAACCATCGTCGAGGTCTAAAACCTCTTGTAGTTTAACTGTAAATGCGAAATTGCATTTGGTACATAATTTTATCATGACGGTGCAATCATTAGTTGTAATTGTACGGAGTGCAGCAAAACAATGGTATACAAATGCAGCAACGTGTCTCACGAGCATAGCGCAGTGGCCGACCACGTGCAGCGCGAGAATGACGACACACTCTACTTAGCAACTGGAGAGATACCATTACTGGCTACGATTGCCGGACTTACCCATTATGATCCAATCTCGCTGGTGTAATCGCCCGGTAGCTAGTATGTAGCACGACGTACGGCTGCGTACTTGACTTTCTCCGACGGATTCCGTGTCGCGTCAACGAGGTGAACAACACAACGCTAAAGTTGAAGCCATTCGACCGTCGAGGACCGCGACGCGGATCGATTTCGACCGGTTCGCCAGCGAGCTCTCTGATATTAAACAACGGCCGTGGACCACATGACTACCACCGCAACAATGGACTACTGGAACATTAACGTCTGCTATTTTCTACCGAGCCGTCCGCGGTGCAAAGATGTAATTATGTAAATATCTGTCGATTCTAAGATAATGATTGAAAGTCTTAAATCTGATACTCGAGGTGTTGATACACAATAAAAAGATAAAACTTGCTTTCTCTAGGCGGAATTCTACAAAAACAAGTTTTAGTATTCCGTGAGTGATTACGCAAGTTTGGGAGTTGACAAAATTGCAAACCACCAGCGGCGTAGAGGTGCATGAAAAAGTTGAAACATAAGAAGGCGAAACCAGAGAGGCGGAGAAAGTCTTTCTTGAAGGTGACGACATTTCTCCGTCAAGACCAACGCCCAAATGATGATAATTATGAATTTAAACAGAGCTCGACTCATTTTATTTATTGTCTGTAGTGTGCAAAATTCAATGAGTCCCACGTAAAAACGATTCTTATTTGAATACCGTGTTGACTACTTTACTTTCACGTAACATATGTAAAACAGTAGAAGACGAAAATAAAATGATGCCAAATATAACTCAAGTAGTGGGTTTCATATACGTGTCAATCCACGCAGTCACAAAATATATTTGTCTACGCAGAGAACCTGGCAACCATCGGTTGACCACAATTGCAACAGTCATAACGAAAACACATATTTTCAAACTATGATAGCACACAAAAAAGTGCTGTTTCAGTCATACGCATAACGCAACATAACAACCTGGATAGAGCGTAAATGAAGAAACATGAAGAAACTGAAAATAAATGTTCTAAAAGATGTTAAGTAAATAAGAGATGCAAACAAAGAGATAAATGTTTTGTCACCACGCACGTGCGTGTTTGCGTAGATCATAATCAACTCCACTGCACTTTATACACATCTCAAACAAAGACTCGAGAGGTTTCGAGACTTTCAAACAAGAACAAAAGAGCCTTTAAGATTTTTTTTATAATAAGCAAAATAATAATGTTTTATTTTTTGTTTCGCTTATGATCATGACGAAAATAACATCTGCCTTGTCCGTCGCTTCTTAAATTTAGTGAATTACCAAACTGGTTTGGTGGAAATCTTTTTCAAGACACTTGGATTCTTATTTACAAGACAGAGAGTCACAAAGAAGGCGAACCACAAAGATTGAGTAAGAATTCGTTTAAATCAATTTACATCAGTTATCGATGCCAATGCTAACAGTTATTCTGAACACAGAGATACCTGGATCAGGTCCAGATGAGCACGTCGGGACAATGTATTTAGTTTCTCGAAACTGGAAAAATAATGATAACATCAAGCTTAGAGCTGATGGGTGCACATGTCGATTATCACGTATTCACAAAAGTAAGTTGGTAGCAGACGTCAAAGAAAACATCGTTACGATAACAGTATCAAAAGCATAATATAGTACGATGAATCATAATGCATCAAACAATTGCGCTGTGTAGTCAAACAACAATACCAACTAGAAAACAAAGGTCACTGAAGAAATTATGCGAGTCGCATGAAAATTTAATGTGTTAGTCATGACCACTTGAAGCGCATATTGTTTGTCCACTACCGGCATTCTTCAGATATAGCACAATTACTTTAAACTGTTGATAATTTTAATCAATTCTATTGATTCGGATTGCTTGGCTCACTTGCCATTTTAAGTGATCATCATTATTCAAGAGTTATTTATGTGGTCACTTTATAACCGGATTCAAAGCTTTGTATAGGATTATCATCACTATCGGCATGTTGCAGTGTTCTCGTTTGTTATCGTGGAGTTGAGTGCGCACGCACAAGGTCATTGAAGGGAAATCGTTGGGTGTCGTGTCGACATGGCTGGCGCCAGCGACCCAGGCGTTACATCTTGCAGTCGCGTTTCATAACACACTCGCAGTTCCTTTCAATTAGTGCAAGAAATGAGTGGCTGTACGAATTCAATTGAGCGAATTGTTAGGCGTAATCATTTCTGATTGTAGTTGATTATGGAGGAAGTAAAGTATAAACATTTTGCGAAATGCAGTTTCGAGACCTAGCTATAAACTTGAATCACGTGATACAAGTAAAGTTAAGTTCACGTGTCGTTCACAAAGAACAATGGTTGTTAGGACGTGAACACTAAAACCAATTGGACACAAAGGGCATTAGTGGGACACTAGGGGCATAATGTGCTGGTAGTCAGTGTTTGTCACGCGAAACGGTCACGCAACGGTGCTTTCCCCAGGATTTCATAAAACATCGCCACGTTTATGAATGACTTTATTATGAACAGCATTAGCGCACTGACGTAGCGTTAATTAATTCAAAATATAAAAACATAATACTACCTTTCCATAATAAATATTATTTTAATACAAATGTGTAGAAATAATAAACGAAATTATGCAGTAAACGCGTTACCGTTTATAGCCGTGAAAAGATATTAGTCATCAGAGGATCCTGGTGGCAACTAAAAATAAAATGTGATTGAGTTAAAACACGGAGGTTCAACGTCTGACGAGTGTCAGCGGTGCAGTAGCAGGTTCAACGGACAAAATTCAAAAGACACAAGGTTGAAATTTGCACTAACGCAAACCTAGACCTCAAGAATAATGTGGTGTTTAGTGCATTGGATCGATACAGTGGTCGAGCGATAGGGACTCCTATGTTCAGTAGGCGGCGCTGACGTCAGATGCAACGGTTTGTCTGGCTGCAGCCGGCCACGTTGCCGTGGAACCTTCACCGACTTATCGGCTCGGTAATTTGCAGAACAGTTTGAGAACCTTCACACCACAGTCACTCGACCAACCAACAGCCAGTGACGGGCCCGCAATGCGTCAGCTTATTAACGCATAAGAAAAAAATATAAATTTAACGGTACTCACACGGGATAGAAGTAGTCTATGTACTTCACGACGACCTCTCTCAGCAGATCTTGCTTGTTCATGATGGACGTATAGCTTCCACTTATAAATTTTGTTTGCATGGTTTCCACTTTGCCTATCGATTTTACAGCGTGGGGCCCTCGAGTCCCTGTTGGCGGGTTCAACGGAGCCGTTTTTGTTGTTTTGTGCGTTGGAAAACGTTGTGCGTGCTGAGGTAGCAATGGTTAAAAATGATTGTTAAGGCGCGCGAGCAACCGGATCGACGCGTTGCGGCAAACTGGGACCGGGCCGGTCGCAGCTAGGCGGGGCGTTGGGGGAGGGGATCGGAGCAAGTGGCGCGCGCACGACTCTACCTACTACGGGCTACGATGGCGCCTCGAAACACCAAGGCAACGCTTTTGCGACACACCCGTTGTACCTCAAAAACGAGAATAAATCTAACAGTCGCCGCACCTCGCATTTAATGCTGAAGCTCATTCAAATTAATCTATCGCGTAGGTTCAAGGTTAACCACATTTGGTCAGTGTTTTTTGTTGTTGTTCGAATTATAAATAAAACAAAGAGAATAGCCATTTGATCCGTATGTTAACTAAATATAAATTGTTGCATTCCTTCTATTTATTTAAAAATATCTTGATCAAATAAACTGTTTCTATAAAATGTCTTATTTTTGTTTATTTCGTATCATACCGAATAAAAAACCGACAAAGATTTCAGCGCAAATAAACACAGTGTTAGTCAGAAAACAAGGCTGTCTCAACAAGACATTATCAGTGAGACGGCTAGACGAGTGTCATCAAACAATAGCCACAGCTATTACTACTGGCGCTTCCGTGTATTGTTCTAGATAGTTTAAGTTTCGCGCAATATAAGGGCTAAGCTAAATTTCCAATACAAAGAAACAACAAATACGAACAAAAAGTAGCTACAGGAATAATAAAATTTTTAGAGCTGAAGCAGACGAACAACAGGAAATAAGAAATGTAGAGTCAAGAAACCACAAAAAGACGCATTTTTTTTATATCCAGGGAACCAAATACATGTATGTGGTGATAGTAAATTTCCTAAACGGCTCTGCTACAAACAGCTTAGCAATAAATAAAATGCATCACAATAGGACAGACAAGTCTCCAATCCGCAAAATCCTAATTTGCATGAACTGAGAACCGTAACAACCTGTAAGTACGACAAGTGGCTTGGCGAGACTTCAAGGTGGATTGGTGCTATATTCTTACAATAAATTCATCTTCTCAACATAAATCTACTGGTCTTAAATTTTGCAAGATTTATTTAACATGATTCACGTTACAAAATTCATAAATTATGAAACAATCATGTGTTAGACTATTTTCGTAACTGTTTGTAAAGCATTTGTTGGTTGGCATATAAAATTATGTTTTGTGTGCAGTATCTACATAATTACGGATATACGATATCATTGTTATTAACACAACTAGAGGAACTTAGCATTAATGATGTGACATTTGACACATCATGATACTCATTAACCTTGGCTTCTGTGTTGTGGGAACTGTATTTTAATTAATAAAATAAAGTGAGGCACCATAGACTGTATGAATATTTATTGTTAATCCACACGGCAACCACATGACTTCCTTGCACCAGTATTGTAAATAATATCGTTAATGAGCATTCTACATGCATCATAAAATAAAGTAGTAGTTAAACAACACAGTAAAATATTATAAACGCTAATACATTATTGAAGTGTTTCGTCTTGTTTATGGTTCCTGAAGATTGCGAAAATATTTTATACGTCTTTGCTTAGTACTTTCTTCAAGCATAGCTTGAATTAACGACTGAATTGAGCATGTCTCATTTCAGTCAAACTTGTTATCATCATCATCTACAGTGAGCATAATTATAATGATCCTAAAACTAAACAAAAGTTAAAGAAGTCTGTCAGTTTAGTAAATCCACAAGATATTAGTAATCATACAAGTGACTAATCATGCAAATTATACAACGAAGAAGATATGTATGTATAAATAGATATTAGTAAATATTATTATACATATAAAAGATTACGTATTCAATACCAATGATGTATTTTTTTATAGACTCTGCCACTTCTATAAGATGGTGTGAGCTGAGGACTTGCAAGAGGAAAATAATTAACATGAATGTCAGATTGTATTAACATTCTAGAATCAATAATTCCCCACGTAATTTTTATATCATGTCTCGATTAAATTATATTACGTTAGTTGTCATCAATTCCATTGCCTACTGGCCTTTGCATCAACATCGGTGGAAAATGACGGCATCGACCTATTCTTTGTTAGCAGAAACGCATGATTATCATGTACATTTTTTTTCAACATTGCAATTATAAATGAGTTATCATTATCATTGTTGCATTGTTAGGTGTATTTGTAGCTGTGGAGTGTTGACCACAGAAGACAATGGCAAGATATGTAGGTAGTTTATCCTATCTTTTTTTATACATTTCGGAGTTTACATCGTCAAAGTGCTTAATTCGTTTTTTTTAACAATATGATGCTGTCATCGAAGATAATAAGTTGTGAAAATGAGTTATGAGAACGATCCGAAATCGCAGATATGTATCTAGAGCGACGGAGTACAATGTGGGAAGTCTAAACGACGAATGAGAATCTTGAACAATTCTAAAGCTCTGTTAGTCATTGCACGGTAGAAAGAAATGTGCTTAAGTGACAAGTTCCTGATTTCTCTCTTTATTGTCTTAACAGGGACCGAGACGTACAAATTGAAATTTCCGGTAGTTCCAAATTAATAGAGTGAGCTTCATACTAGATAAAACCAGAAAGTTTTCTCGGATTCACATGGCTGCATCTGAGAAATCTGAAAGTCTAGCCAACTAGTGTAATAATTGCAGATATTTCAGATATTCTTAAGTCAAAACAGCTTACATCAGATATCATATCGCACAAAGTATATAATTAATCACTTATATTGAATTCGCTAAAGAAAGAACGCATTTCGAAGTAGATTATTACAACATAATCAAAATAAGTATTCTTTATTCATTACGAAAACACGCAAGATTGCAATCAGTAGATTTATTATTATATTTAGAAATATTAATTATATTAAGTACAAGTCAATTACTGTGAGTGATTGTATCTAAGAGCAGATACGCTCAAGGTTGTATCGATTACAGTTTGTAGTGTAGTGTTTGGGACCTTCGCTTATTATCAAAAAACGGTGCATAAGTATACAATTTTTTGGAGTCCAATTTAATTCAAGGTTATTCGAGTACAAAACATCTATTTTGAGACATAACTCGCAGTTGATATGGAATGTCATAAGAGATAAGAACACAAACAACATTGTGTACAAATCATAGAAACAATCACGTAGGTAATCCGTAACGATAACGACAAGTGCGATAAGATATTTAGTTGATAAAACAAGGGAGCACACACAATATTGAATATTTTAAGTATAATTATGCCTGAAGATAATTATGTAATATAATGTTAATGTCAAATCCATACATTTAAAAATCAATATGATTTGTAAACAAATTGATCACTTACGAGCACCACGTGTTCCTACGAGCGAAAGGCGATCGGGGTGGTTCGGTTGATGTTGTTTTCGGTTGAGAGTCTACCGTCAAATTGAGCTTGAAGCCAGCTATAGACTTCCGCCGTTTCGCTGCAAGGGCCCGGGAAGCGAGATCAGAGTCGTGCACCTGTTCAGGTGGGGATACTGCGTGCGAGCATGTCTTCATATGCGCTTGCGTGGTCGCCACCTGCAGCAGCTTCGTAGAGAGACTGCGGCGGCCCAGGGCCTCACAAGTCGCGCACCGTCCGTCCTCCATGAAGGTCCTCGTGCGTCCGACACGGCCACGGCGTGGACACTGAGCGCGTATTGTTTCCAGCGGACGTGGTGGCTTAACTGATGTCATCCGACGGACAAGCGATACACGCGCGACCGTTCGCGTTCGCCGCACAAAAAATTCAAGACTTTACGAACGGACGCCGGAATCGATCGATACTCAAATGAAATAGGTTTAATGCGATAATAAGAACGCGATAAGGTATACACGCGAATAAGTGTAATGACCTAGACGGTGTGGCATAGCACGGCTTCGGTGTGGCCTCGGCGGGCGGCCGTGCGCGGTCGGATCGGCGCATGCGACTGCGGTCACCACTACAAAGCACCCCCGCCGCCGGGCGTAATCCGAACGTTAACGAAGATATCAATATTTGCGGTGAATAATAACACGATATGCGAACATCGTATGATTAACATACGTCTAACAGTCGCACAGAGGTGTCATTCCGGCATTCCTCTGGACACCGTCCAGGTGATCTCAGTATAAATAATTGGGGGTCATAGGATGTTCGTTCCTATAAATCGTACAGTCCCATAAACGTACCCTAAATATAAATCTGAGAGAATTTGTAATCTGATAAATTCTTTGTGCGTTAGAAATACGGGCTACCTACTTCATTGTGACTAGTTACATAGATTATAACAATTTATTAGACCTGGGCGATCTAAAAATACTTCGTCTCAATTAAGACACGCAATGAGGACCACGATCATGCCAAACATAATTGCATGTGCATGACGTAGGTCTGATTTTTGCATTTTAAAATATCATTGGACATTAGATAACACCCCTGAAGTTCTATAAGACGTATTGACAAGCGAGTAACCCAGGCCAAAAAAATCAATGCCAATAGTTGCAGGTGGCCGATTTAATTAATGTATCTGCTAAGACGAATCTTCTCGATCGCCAGGGAGATTGTTAAGCCCATCCGATGAGCTAGCTCTTGCAGATTTTAGACTAAGTAATTCAGCACAAGGTTGTCTGTTGAGTAGCATGGAGCCGTTATTTCTGAACACTATCCGGCTTTAAAAACTTTAAAACGAATTAATCATAGAATACTTTTGTCGAAGATGTTTATAAAGTGTATTGCTGCAGTGCTGCCATCTTAATTTGTTCGCATTGAGTCCGATTAAATGAAAAATAAATATTCCAGACAATTCAAGCGAAGGAAAACAGACTATACTTTGAAGTCAAACAATGTAATCAAAAATTCTTTCCGTAAACTGCATTAAGCCGATTGGCATACAACCTTCAGCAGCAATCGATTGTGTCAATGTTGCTTGAAAATTTAATAACCCAATCCATGTGTGCTATATTCCTATTGAGCAGTCACGCTATGAGTGAATTTTTAACGCCTCAACGTACATATTGTCTAATATGCAAAATGCATCTTATTTTGCATATTAGATAATAAATGTACTCAATACTTTTTGCACTAAATTGAAGAATTTATTTCAACACTAATTTCCATTAATATTATCAACGTGTTGACTAATGAAACAAGGCAATTTACAGTACTTAACAAAGTTGATTGATATCTAAGCTGGTATTTATTTCCAATCTTATCCTTGGGAGGAAGTTGCGGAAGCAATTATTTTTGTTTCGTGTATCAATTATTTTAATTTGCCAAGTCTGCCAATTTAGCGAACTTATCGGTGCCAAGTGTTCGACACATTTTGACATGCATCACGTTAGCGGAATTAAATATTCGCTGTCACATCTTCTCAACACGCGTATAACTCTATGTCCAGAGGGCATAGTCTCTCTCGATGTAAATAAGTCAGTTCTATATTATGAATTATATGTTCACATAATTGCCGTTGATAAACAACTGATTAATGTTATAATTTGCTATGGTACTTTGTAAACAATGAATAAATCAGATAGATAAATATATGCTACATACATCCGAAGATTCGTGAATATTTATTGATTAATATCAATATATTCCGTTCATCGCGGAGAACAGGTTCTATAATATGAATCCACTCTTCGCGACGGGGTATCTTTGCACGAATAGCTTGTGTCAAGGAAAAGGAAATGGGTAACATTTTATTCCGGCCGGATACGAATTTCCCTCAAGATAAAAGCTGAAATAATATGTTCCTGGTGTGTAAGTTAATCATCTGTTTCAATGTCCATTTCTATCAAAATATCTTAATTCAATGTTGACTTAATTGCAAAAGTATTTCCTGCCGTATCTCGTGATATAAGATGAAATAATCGACGAAAACGTACCAACAAAAGAAAGACATTACAGTTTTAATAATAATGTCACAGTGCATGATAAAACGTGGATAGTTAAATTGTAACAATTTAAGATAAATTGTACTATTTCTCTTTTAATTGTTACAATTTAACTCGGATGCAAAGAGATGACGCAAACAAATCATATATAAAAATATATATCTCTAAGTAATTATAATAAATAGCAACGCATTAGAGCTGGTATGAAGATCAAAGGTGGATTTCAAAGTCCACTTGTTACCCGATCTGCATTGAAATGATGTAAAAAGGACGCAAGAAGCAAGAAGATCTGCAAATCAGAAGCTTCTCAGAATTAATCCTTTTGTGGCTTAAATTAACAAACTAGAAGAGGTTCTTAATGTAATGACGAACATGAGGTATTTAGATATTAGAAAATAGTTCTAAAGCAATTTAGACGAAAGTGGCGTAAAGAAAATATATAGGATTAACTCTAAAAAATCTTAGTATTTAAGAGGTTACTCTGGTGTAAAATTGCGGGGGATGACCCAACAATAAAGTTCAGTGTTAACGGATCAAAGAAAGAGCTACGGGCAAATAAGAGCTTTAAGGCTTTGACCCTTTGAAGGTCGGTTGGTTTTGAATGGCATTTTCGAAATACATCTATGAAAACCCTATTCTGCAAGTCGATAATTTACGAGCATATTGCGGAAAATTAGTTACCTGGCACTATAATATTTTGAGCTATGACTATTAAAATTAATGTTTTAGGTGTTCGTAGCGAGAAGTAGCACTCAAATAGATTCCACGTGTAGGAACTGTAGCTTCTTGTGTTTATACATAAAGAACATTATTGTGAGCAAAACATATGTTAACACGTTAGTGAATCACGTATAACTTACTGCAGAACTATTATCATGAAGACAAACTGTAAGGAGTTTTTCACAATGATATTACAATTAGCTCAATTGGAATATTTATGATGCATAACTTTAATAAAAGCATGTTCAGTGAAAACATAATTTTTGGCAGAAAATTTGACACAGTAGAAAACCACTCACTTCTTTCCACACGTCTCTATGTGGTATATCAGTTAGCATCATCTTATTTTTCCTCATCGCTTCATCATCATTCACATACTACATATTTAAAAAAATCTGCTCATACTTCAACCAACAGTTACCACATAACATTTCAGTCACTTGCTCTATTTTCTGCGTCATTATTTTCTTCCATACATACATACTCATTCATCTCATCATCTCATCTTACATACTCATTCCTTATTTTTTATATAGGTAGTAAATATTTATTCTTCCTTTTTTATTTCATTTGTATCCTTTACGCATCTTTTAGTAGAATACGATAAATTTTACTTTTTTTTTATATTGCTTAGTTTTTTGAGTTTAACGAGATTCGGGAGTCACCTGTAATGTTGTTGCCATGATTTTCCCCCATTTCATCCACACTGCGTTAATTTTGTGCTCGACAGTTCGGTCAATTTCCTGAATCAATAATTAGAGAAGAATGTTTTGTCTCATCATGTTAATAAAAACTCATTGGGGAAAAGGACGAAATGGTACTTACATTTCATAAGTTGCCATGGCACCACAGTAAACCAACGATATATTGGATAATGAGGTACGGTATTGATTTGCAAAATATGCGTCTATAGTCACATATTTTAACGTTACTAGTTGTAACTTCGCGTGGGAACACAAGCAGATGATACGATGCGGTAACTTTCTATATATCATAAATATTTGTTTTTAATTCATTTGACGCTGATTAGAATATCATTATAGAGGCATGTTCGACCTTGGAATGTTAATGTGTATTCGTGAAGTTTAAGGTCAAATTAATAACTCCCAAGTAAGTAGTGTTGTTTAAAAGGTGAATGAATTTAAAGTTTGTACATTGAATATTTATTAGAACGGTTCCCAAAAATAGGTGGAGAATTGCAACTACAAATAGACGCAATGAGGTATTTAAATCCATCATAACCTTAACATGTTTGGAATTTGAGCATCAATTGTTGGATGATATAATTCATAACGCGATGGCAAAGCTATAAAACGACCATAAAATATTCAATAGTATCGACGTTATGGTCGACCGCAGTGTTCAGAAAACGGCCCGTTTACTTCATGATAACACGTTCAAGTTTATCGTATAGTGTGAAAATGCTTTCATTTATCGTGACTACCTCGTCCTTATCACAATCATTATCTGTTATTCCTAGCATGTTATCGGGTGTTATAATTAATATATATCAAAAACCACAGATACAAATAGGTGCTTTTACGTGATATTTAAACGCAAACTTCATTTAGAAAGAAGAAGTCGAAAAATGACTTTGATAGTCATTACTGACCTGTCTAATACGATACTCATGTGTCTATGGAGATTCTGCTTGAGATCTCTTCGTGTGTACTGCAGCTGTTGTGTAGGGGGCGACGGCGCGTGGGCCGCGCCCCCCGCTGGTGCTCGTTGTCCCACGAGCACCTTCAACTCCGCCATCAACTTTTGCACCATACGGACACGTTTGGACTCAACCGCGTAACACACACTAGTGAAGACGTACACCTCAATCAATTGCAGCTAACTTGCCAAGAGCCATTGGCTCGGCCGTTGCATACACACGTGACGTCACTGCTGCACGTGATAATAAACCATCGATATCGATACAAGCGTCGTTACAACGCGCGTGCGGGTTCCACACTGTCGGCCCGCGTACGACGCTTTGACCTCGCCGCCGCTTTTTATAAGTGCCCGATGAGCGCGCAAGGTGGTGTATGTATGTGAGACGGAATAAACATGTTTATATTTAGGCGGCATTTTCGGGACGCATGATACGCACGCTTTGATAGGATTAGTTACTGTACGTTGTTCACTTTCCATGAAGTCCGTACAAATATCCTATTGCCGTGATAAACATTAGAATATTGACGGCCAAGGCTACTTAATCACGCTTTAGTCAGTTAGGGGCACTCATTCACTAATTACACTGCAATGACTAATTGCAAATGTAGGTCGTTGGTTGCAGGGGACCACAATAGCGGTGAGAGGAAATGGGGTCATACGAGCATTGTTCGACTCCGAAACGAAAAGTTGAGCTAAATGGGACGCTGTTACGCTTCCGATGTCAAATTGGTCCAAGGACATAAAGTAGGTAACGCGATGGAAATAGAAATCTGGAATTACAATATTATTTCTAGAATGTAATCGGGGAGATTGGTTGTAAAGATCGCGTAAAAAATAATAATTGAGGTATGTAGCCGAGAAAGGAATCCTTGAATCATAAGTACTAAAGAGAGGTTCGTTCTGGTTTTTAAATAATCGTCTTTGAACGTGAATTGCGAGACGGGTAGGTTCATGGAGAGGTAGAAATAGCACCACCTGACGCCGCCGCCGCCGGCGCAGGAAGTGTGGACGGCCGAACACACCATCACTATATAATCAGAAACGAAGTGAAAACATGCACATATTTTTACATGGCGAAACCTAAATGTGTAATAGAGTTAAATAACTGAAAACTATAAACTGTTAAAATTATTACATAAGTGCACCTGCTAGTGGTTTCTAGTTTCTTTAGTCATTAATAATAGACACCCGGAATTTAGGTAATGAGTACTCAAACATTGGTAGAATTTTAGGTTGGTAGTTTTATTTTGGTGATGAACATCAAAATACGTACTTCGAGGATGATTTTTTTTTGTGTATTCCTTTGTCTCAATTCGGAAGGGTATTAAAAGGCAATATACGAATCTGTAAGTTTTCGGTAAGTCGCTTCTTCTGAGGCACTTAAGTAATCGTTTGCAGTTTACGACTGTGTTTAAAAACAAATTTTATTTTTGGAGGACTGCAGCTGCGTTGCCTGATTTGATGTAAATGATGAGAGCGAAAAAAAAGATTTCGTCTATACGCGGTTTAAGACGAAGTTACGGTTCAGTGTATAAGATAGACAAGAGGAGCCTCCTTACCTAACTAGATTACAGTGATAAATACTACATCATGTAGTTACTACGCAGACAAGCAGAAGTATTAAGAAATTAATACACAAGGAACGGTCCAAGTTGGGTAGCGCGTGTCCTGCGATAACAACTTTCTCTGAATGAGAGGGCAAGATTAGATTGAGATAATCCAAGCGTAATCATCAGGCGGCCTTATAGTTCCTACTCGCACACAATCGAGAACACTGAAGAGGAAGTGTTGCTAGTTCCTGGATTAATCATTAATTGCAACTTTCTTTATGTTGATATAAGAATTACAGAAAAATATAAGCTGTAGATGCTTATTGCCCCACGCAAGTTGTAAAAGTCAAGCGAATTTAATGGACCACTATCATTTGGATTCAATATTTTATGGATGAATAAAGTAGCGTCGTTAAACCTTTTAATATTTGAAGCTTCAAAAAATAAGAGCACGGTCCATACCGAAATATCTGATAGAGACATTCACGCAACCCTGATTAAGTTAAGTTCGTTTTGTTTCAAGCCACTTAGTTGGTTGTATGTACAATTTAATTTGATTTCTCTCAGATCTTTTGTCCTGCTCTTTATGACCCATAAAATGTTGCATGGTCCACAGATCTCTGTGGACGCAATAAGAGGAAACAATTTTGTGAAAGTTCAAACAAAATACTTTGCTTCCATGTAGTAACTCAGCATTTCATGTAAGGCGAGCAGAAGCGTTTTTTTATGAAATGAAACAGAGTCATACAATAAAAATATTATAACATTAAAATAAGGACTTGTTTGGGCTCCTCCATTGTCATAGTTTTAATAATCAATGACAGGGAGTGGGAATAACCACCCCATGATTGTATCCATGGCGCCTATTGCAAGGGTGATGACGTCACCTTCACTAGTAACACAGGAGTTAAGTACAACGGAAATAATTAAGACATAATTAGCATACTTGCTGAAGACACCACACTAACTCAGAAAAACAACACGCCCATTCATAAATAAAAACCTTTAGGGCCGAGGACGCGGAAGCTTGACCTAGTTTAGGAATCGGGGTTTTTGTTGTACAGATCAATGTAGTACTTACAGGTGGTGTTTCAGGGAGTCCTCCAGCGCACTGGATGATTATTTTAATTCAGAAAAACACTGTTATGCACTTTCACGGTTGATTTTTGCGCAGAGGTGAGAGAAAGCGTGCTCTCTGTGCGATGGAACTGTACACACTGAATGTAGACCCCGAGTGTAGTAGTGAGTATGCGCGCGTCCCTATTCCCGACGTCCTTGCGTGAAAGGGGCGGTTTTGTAGGGTGGCGCCATGGTAGCACGTCAAGGCAACGCGTCAATCAATATGCGAGATGAGATCCCTGGTTAATCGTTCAAGTGACACGCGGAAAACGCATGATTACTAAATATCAAACAGAAGTTTAGGGAAATACAAAAACTAATCTCGATTTATATGAAGTTGATGCAACGGTTTGTGTAATTATTAAAGTTATCGCAACAAGTAATTTATTCTCAACAGGTTTACGAATGCACATCACACTGCAGATGCAAACGGCCTTGCATAACTGCAACTTGGTGGTTTTTTCTGACCCTTCAACTTATAAACTTTCCATTCCCTTGCTACTTGTTTTGATGTAAACAAATAAAGATGCGAGAGCCAGGCTATGATGAAACGTTTTCATTACAATGGCAAATGTGAGGTGACAAAAACAGAAACGGTTGCACAAGATAGTGAATTGAAATCAATAATTTATGGTGCGATAAATAGTGCAAAGGTACTAATAATACAATATAAGGTGAGTAAGTATTCGACCAGATATGAATACTACGTTAGCCTCTGTTACGCAAGTATACAGTTACGTACATGCAGTTGGTACGAACACGCACTATCTCCTATCATATCAAGACGCATCGTTGCGAGAACCGACAGCTGATCGACAGTAACCGCAGCGAACAATTCAAATACGGTGTGTAACTTAAATATTGTTGTTGACTAATTACATCGGCAATGTTTCAGACTTATTGATGAATGATAGTATGGATTTGCCTTGAGTTTTAGGTTAGATTCTGAAGTTGAATGAAAGTGTTTATTGTGTAAGCTGGGACCGTGCATGTTTCATATACCATGTGATACTATGATTCCCTATTACTTATATGGAATCAATCTATGGCTTGTAGACTATATTAATACCACAATTTGTAACAAAATATTGACCGGTTCAGAGGTTCATATTCAGGTATGTTGCATCACTTTAGAGATCAAGAGACACTTTAATTGTATACCTACACTATGCAACATAGTTGAGTCGAACGACGCTGATACGCACGTCATGCTCATAAACGGTGCTGTCTGTCGGGGCTGGTCAGCTCTTACTGTCAATGGTATTTTTTTTTCTGTTTAATAAATACTGGATTAATAATTATTATTAGGTACACATCAAACTGCATTGTTGTCATGAACTATTCAGAATAAAATTATAAACCAAGATTAACACTGTTTTTTTAGGAGTGTTTATGGAGTTTCTCCATTAGACCCAGTTTTTGCAACTGTGCAACAAGTTTTCACTTTTCCAAAAGTGCTATTTTAATGGTCTAATTGAAATAAAAGATTTGTCTTTACTATAATCGCGCTGACTCCTTCTCTGAAGACGAATGTGGTAACAGAATTTGATTTGGGCTTATCATATAAATAAAAATGAAATACTGATCGAAATGGTAAGCGCATCACTTTGGCTAACTTAAAGGTCGAAGCGTGAGATTTTTTTTTTAACATTGACCGTAAAAATGGAAAATTGGGCAAGGGCATTTGTCTATGGGTTTTTTGTATACAGGACAACGTCTATCGGGTCAGCTACTAGTAATAATAATTCTAATAATTCATAAGAATAATAATAAAAATTTCTTAAATACCAGGTTACTAAGACCCATAGAAAAATACAATAATATATACTTACAAATTATTACAGCATGTTATTGCGTTTATTATACTTATAAATATATTTCTCACACTTGTTCAACTTTCAGATAGTTTATTCAAGTGTTGCCCTATGGCATGGTACGACAAGGTATAACAATATAAAACTGAATCAAACCGAGAGTAAAGAGCGGAAGTCTCGTTATGTGTGTTAACCAAATATAATTTGGTTACTTCATTGTATAGTAGACTACTTAAAGTTAACCTTTTACTTAGTTACTTAAAGTTAAAAGAACTTAGTGATACCTACTTATACCTAAACATGTCTCTATGCAATATTATCCAAGTCGAAAAAAAATAATTTAGGTACGTTTAAAGTGATTTTAAAATAACGAATGATAATGAACTGTGAAAATTGCTTTGTTGATTCCGATCAAACAAAACAGTGTTTTATGGCAAAAAAAGATGAATCAAATATAAATCGAGGAAAAAACTTTAATGAGGCTATTGCTTCTGCAACACGATATACAGGATGAAGGAAAACAACATTTTATGCAAATTCCATTTTGAAAATAATAATGTAAAATTAAAAGCAAAAGTAAAGCATAGATAACAGGTAAGATCATAAAGAATTGATGAAATTTGATAACCTAAAATAAAAGTGACAAGTAAGTATGGATCGCCGAAAGAATCCCCAGCGGAGATTGATTGCGATAAAAATCAACAAACGTGATGTCGATATGATCTTTATTTGTTATGTAATCAACCATAAATGTACAGGCTACATTTACAGATGTTACATAATTATTAGTGAAATTCACATATATTTCATAACAAAAGTAACTTTGTGAGGGTCAGACAATGGCAAGTGAAATTTTTCTTAAAACTGCACTGTTCGTAGTGAAATCGACATCAATTAGAGTGCAACCATTAGTGTGAAATGAAATAAACAAGAGGAATTAGCGCCGGCCGATAGCCTGAGCTAATCTGACCGCAAGGGAGCGGGCGCCACTAAGACTTTCCCTTTTCTTCTTGTGAAAGTGATGATGCCCGCTGCAACAAAGCAACAGTTTGCATCTAAAATCAACCACCCACCGATCAAATCAGCTGCAGCGATGGTTAGTATACGTATATTAAGTCGTGTTCCGACCATCGAGAAGGGGTTCATCATAAAATCTCAGAACCTACACGTGCTAGCATTTTCTGATAAAGAAAACGAAATTTCATAGCAACGGCAGTCACGTGCAGTACGATGCACTCAATCATGATGCCAGAAAATAGAACGTCAATCGGTATAGATATGCAAAATGGAAACATAGAATGTTAATTGCAAATGCATTTATAGAAAACAGTGGCCGCATAACGCAGACTACCACGACGTCTATCCACATCCGTTAGCTTTTAAGAGCATGAATTCTAGTATCTCTTGTGGGAGTTGCTTATCTACAAAGGACCAAAATAGCTGAACACGAAAACAAAACAAAGCGTACTTTCTAAACGAAGACTTTCTCCTTACGAAGTTCGGCACGGCTAATGTCCGCCCTTTATTGCCAACAATTAGCTACAGCCACTAACGCTGTTTATGGCAAAAAGAAAATTATGTGGAGCAATACAAGCAGTTGCTAAAAGGTCCAATCGAGAAATTCCATAATTGCTTAGTGATAGCCAACAACCACCTATTTTGTTGTTATTAGGAAATTTAACTTGATTGAAATACTTTATCAAGGCTTTATTGTTTCGAAGCGATGCCAAAACATGAATCTTCATTTTTCGAATGTATCTTAATAAGATTGGATTAATTATTAAAAATATTCATAATTATACGTCATCGAGTTAAGCATGTAACAACAAAGATCAGAAATGGTAGATTGAAGAAAAAATATTTCTGTCAGTCGTGCCAAACCCAATTTGCGATAAAAAAATGTAAACATAGGTGTGGACAGTGAACATGACTGAGTTTATGTTAAATTCAAGGTTACTTAGAAAAACATTGGATCAAGCAGTGTTATCTGTGGCTGATATAGACATCAATACAAATATTAAATTATTATTTACAGACGTGAAATATTTTTGATAACGCGTTAAATTGTAAATATTTTTAGTGTCAGGGTACTGTTAAGGCCAAATGGCTGCATGGTCGTTCTACTCTATTAGCAGCCAATAAGAAAATAACATACGAACATTAATGTTTTGTTGCTAACCGATAGTAAACAACTGATCTTACAAACGAGTCATTCAGTCAAGGTTGAGGTACCTATTGTGGTGGAAAATAGAATATCATAGTTTCAAAAATATTTCAGCAATATTCTGAATATTTTCACTTAACATTAATAAATGTTAAGTGAAAATGAGCTAGAAGGTAAGAGATAAAATGATCTTAATAATAATTTTGAAATTGCGATAATTATAAGTAATAAAGCTCATTGGCCGATGCGTGGCTTGATCTACATGGAGTTACTCAATCTGTCAGTCCAAATGCAATTGAAAGTGTCAAACATAAATCAAAATCTGACCTTGCAACTTTGATTTTTACACGACTGTAATTACATATCAACAGACTTATTCCATTAGATTAATAGCTTTAGGTAGCCTAAGATCTCAGTTGATTAGAATGTATAGAATGTAGATGCTAGTTTCCGCATATTATAATTATACAATATGATTGATTGGAGATTTCGGACGATTCTGTAGGTAGTGGTCACATGGAGAAAAATTATACGGTCAAATAACCAATTTCGAGGATATGAATATGTTACAACAATCGTCCTTATTGTATCGGTTACATAAGAACCCCAATTCTTATTCAAACTCCCCCGTCGAACCCAACGGTACGACGCAGAAATGGGATAAATTTCCTTAGCATACGACTCACCCAATAAAGTTTTTGATGAAACAGTAGACTGCGAATAGAGTCGCATCATTGAGGCCGAGATCCGGCTTGATCCTAGGCAATGCGACATGCGGAGAGGCAGCGTCGGCCGGCGGGCCGCGCACCTCTGGCGTGGCCGCGCTCATGGCGGGCGCGCCGCGCGGCCGCGTGCCCGACGCGTGCGGAGCGATCGTGACGGCCGTTCAGCTGGCTCAGCAGTCGGCCTGGCAGCGGCCGCACCCGCCCCGCATAACACCACCGGCGCTCCCGGCACGCGGCACCGCTCGCACCGTCGCCGGAGCGCGCCAAAACCACCCGCGTGTTAGCCCGCGCGGCGCACGGCTGACACCGACCGGTGGCGCTACCGACACTTATCGATCGCGACGCCGCGTCTGCGCTCTCAAACGTCCACAGACACTATAGGACTGAGTCTCGAAGCCGGTCTCACACGTCCAGCATAAGGAAAGCCAAGTAGATCACGAGAAAGAACCAGGGGCAAACGAGGTACATGCAAACTGACATCATTTGCTTGTTTGTTTTTAAAATAAAGTTTATTCAGACGCAAAGTTCAGTGATGAGCTGGTCGTACTGAAGTTGTGGTTAGCACGTGCAAGTCGCGCGTGCGTCTGGTGGCGCGGCGGCACTCTGACTGGGCGCGCTCGCGCCGCGTGCTCGTCGCCCGCACGATATTATCCGCTCACCACGCTATCTATACTCGTTATATACAACTCACGCACAGCCTGCACACCTTGATTTACATATCGAAGGTGTGACACCCATAACACTGCAAAAAGGAAGTGCCGTACTTTTATCTAAAGTACCAAAACAAAACGAGGTAAGTACAAAAATAATGTTGCGGAAATAAGATCGTGTTCAAGTAAAACCAAATTACAAAATCCTACAATCAAGTACTTGCATGTGCGATTATCGTAGCGAAGCAAATTAAAAATACTTTCCATAGACTACCGCGATTTATCAAATAGGTGATGAATCGTTAGAAAACTTCAAAACTTTTCAGCACGCACAGGATTAGTATGCCAAATTTTTTTTACTAACTTTACATTGAAAGTCCTAGTGACAGACTATTTGTCTTATGATAAGAATATTATTTATAACTCCTCACAATATTTTAAAAACTGACACGACATCAAATCACTTAGTCATTTGTTGACAATACTCATCAAGGATCGATTAGCTTCATATTACAAAATATGATTGTAGGATTCATTTTTTACTAATACAAATCTTACAAAAATAGATGCCAACATCCTTAGACAAAAACTTTTCCTTGATATAAAGAAACTTTCAAAATACTTATAAGTAGTACCTAACTGAACACCCTCAATACCAGAACCACGGTCAACGTCCGCGTGACGGACCGGCGAATAGAGCGATCTGACAAGAAGACAAAAAAAATATCTCTCCCACCGTCCATCAAGAGTCGTGGCGAAATGACGTAAAACAGTTTTTGCCATAGCTACAAGTGGTGCCCAGAATTCGTCTAATGAACTCCCGGTTCTTATGACCCGCTCACCGCAACGCTCCATGAACTGCGCGAACATCGACGACATATCGAATTTCTCGAGTACATCGACCCTAATATCTCTGCGTAGAGAAGCTTTGGTTAATCGTGTATGGTTGATGAATTTATTCGTAGTTTTTGCCTCATACGAAGTTTTAGAAATTATTTTTTCTCCGAGCTGTAACATAAATTACACTTCACATTGTAAATAATTTAATAAAGTAAGAGATGAGTGTGTGTGTGTGTGCATGCAGGTCACGATAATCCCATAAAATAGTAAAATATTTTTTTTAAGAAAATGTAAATTGACTCTCCTTTATGCAACGGAGATCACCTAAAGCTGTCGATCCAAGTGGTTATACGAATATCTATGGCAATTATTAGTGGTAGTCAAGGATCTAAAATGCTTGACAACCAGTCTATCCTTAGGATATAGGTTTTTCCCAGAAATTGCGTTGCGGAGTAAAATACTTGATATTCAGCCGCATCTCGTAAGATTGGCAGCCGACTCCAAGATAGTGTTATGAAACCTACGAGAATGAGAACTCCCCAGCCGTCTGCTGAGAGAGCTTTGTTTGAGATCCGAAAGGCTATGCCTCCGAGTTGTATTATGCAATTAATAATGTAGGTATCAAAATCCATTTACAGAGACAACGTTATTTCATATTATAACCAAATCTAAAATAATTAGATGATGAAATAGAAATATTTAGATGTTAAGAGATATGAAATAATACGGGTCATGAATTGGTATAAGGAGGGATTCCCTCAGACGAAGTTGTGCGTACGCTACATAGGTAATGTATAAGAACAAAATCCACACAAAGGGTTGAACAACTGAGCTAGACTGAGTCAATTGGGTCATAAGCAGATTTATCACCGAGTCAATGTCTTATCTGTAATTAATGAACGTGCTCATACACATGCTTTGTGAGGTATCAACCTGAAGAAAAAAATAGTTAATAACATTGACATTTTTAAAGAGTCTACAGTAAACATACTTTTGAGCTGACTAAGCTTTTAAGCAAGGAAGTAAAACAGCATTGCTGTAAAACAAAATATTCGTTACCATTTAACTTAAAATTTGTTATTGATAACAAACAAATCTTCAAACATAACATAATACGTATTTATGAATTGAGACGTATAGATGTTGGCAACAGAATCGTTGTTAAAACATACACGCAGTTAAACAATCGTAAATATTAGTTGAAAGTTACTACCTAATTATTCTTTGGTGCGTAAATTATAGAGTAAAACTTTTGCGATACGCAATGGGATATGTAAGAAAACGCGATGAAGTGTTAATCATGTTAATAATTTCATCCTTCCACATGATTACGAAAGAATACATTTGTTTATTAATTCCTTATAAAATTAATATTAACATGTAGATTTTGTAGTAAAGGAAATCGATACGACTTTCGATTGTAATATCAATGACACGATTTTCGCGCTAGTACGTTATGAAGATAATGAGTCTAGTTGCCAATAAAACATTGGTTCCCGTGAAGTGTTTTGCCTGTAAATGCATACGTTGTAGTTGTTCGTGACACGAGAAAATTACAAAGTTGCATTCGCAATCACCGCTATGGTGTCTTTAACGTTCGCGTGCATCGTTCTATTGATGCAATATGACCCACTTGTCATTTCTATGAAATCATTGCTTCTTTAAACATCACAAGCAAGGGTATTTTATTAGCAACTTGTTTGGAAGATTGGCTTCATTTCCATAATCTTACAGTATCGGAATCTGAGTAAGAGTAAGAAAATTTACATCGTTGTGCAAAATATTAATGACGGATTTGAGGACAGCTTTGATCAGCTAAATCTTATCTAAAGCCCAGCAGCGGCTGCCGTATTTACGCAAGTATTAGCGATTTCCCGCTATCGGCAAGCCGCGCACGCGCACAAACTGATCTATGGCGCAAGCTTCCATCATTATTCTCATTACGAACTGGCGAGCGTGTTCGCAATTGCGGCACACCCGTCTTATGCCAAATGGTGACTTGACAATATTACTTACTAGTGGTTTCATACGTAATTTGTAAAGGCTAAAACCCTTTTATAGGTCGACAACGTACTGTGTACACAGTTTTTATATAAATGTGGGCTGTTGCGGGAAACATTTGCTAAATCAGATAAGTGAAAGCTTCGATGATGCAAGTGTCTGTTAAGCGGCTACTTGAAGAAGTTTAAGATTAATTTCTAGATCAGTTTTAACATTAAGCAAGATCTAAGACTAAACTTTACAAATCTAGCATCAAATAACATGGGAATTTCTTAATTGAAAAATTTCGTTTTATTTGAAGCACACATAATTAATCTAAGTATTTAAATTCCGTGACGTAAAAAATACATAAATAATGGATTTCGTTACTCACGCAAGCAATTCAACTACGGAAATTTTCAATTTGTCTGAAAAAATATAACTTCTTTCAATGTGTTCTAGATTTGATATTTTCATTAATTCACACGGCTTGGTGTTTGATATTTTTGATAAATGAGTAATAAACCTCTTTAGTACAACATTATATTAAAACAGATTCAAAACGAAAGCTTGTCCAAAAAATTACGTCATATCTGAGGGTACACGAAAATATGGGAGTGTGTTTGCGCACGTGGCCAGGCCGTTTCATTTCCCTGTTCCTGCTAATAAAGTTTTCGATTTTGCCGTAACAAACAAACTGTTATGAATCAACACTGCTACGATTTTAGATTTTAATTACGTCTCTATATCCGTGGTCACGTGAGACCGCCGGTGACTTGAGACTGTTATTTGCTGAGGTGTGCGCTGGGAAAGAATGCGATTCACCGTTTGTCACCTTATCAGCCGACATAGCATAGTAAGGTGTCCGATTACGAATATAACCTACAATGATTGACATCGACTTATGGTGCATTACATATAATGCTCAGTAAATCGATTAACTCCCACTAGTAGAGCCAGTGACAATAAAACCATGGATTATAATTTTATTTTTAATTCGCGATTTCTTTCTGTTAGTTATCTTATCAAAAAACCGTATCGAATCTGTATTACCGCCTTATCTACCACAATAATTTTATCTTTAATTACTGATATTCGTATATGCGGACATAATATCATATTACCGAAAAGAGGTAAGACAGGGAGAAAAATAGGTAAACATAATTATATGAATATAGCTTTTTTATTTGAGTTCGTAATACCTAATTCTAGTTTCAAATATTGTTATACTGGGTTCAGGTAGACAATCATGCAGCAATTAATTTACTAATTATTGTCTAAATGTACATCTAAATGTACAAGTAATTTGGTTATGAGACTTGAGATCAATTTCTCTTAATCTAACAATTAATAGTAAATAATGAGATGAAATTACGATTCTGGCGGCTACTATGAAACATAATTTACATCTCACGCTAGCCTTTATATTTACATTGAATTCAGAGAAGCAATAGTAAACAAGGAAAATACTGCAATATAATGACGAATTGAAATTAATAATGACCGCAAATATAAGGAAAACTTGATAAAAGTTAAAGGTAATTCAGAGATGAAAATTATTATTTATTATACAGTAGGTCTTATGCTTTCAAACCCAGTGAAAGGTTAAGGCTTTTCTAATGTCGATGAGTTATATTTACCACATATACAGAATAAGTTTAACTAAACTGATGGCAATACAGACTAAAATGCAGTGACATTTATTTCGCTCACGTATTTTGGGTCCCATGATTGTAGTTTTACTGATTTGCATATATTTTTTTGCGTTTAAAAGAACGATCTTAATAAGTTTATGCAACGTTATGATCACATTGAAAAATCCAATTATTTCAGTTAAGGGCTTGTCTAGCCAAATTCGCTACGCTGTGACTATTGCGGGGACTGTCTGTGAGAACTTCTTATAGGCAGTCGGTGAATTTCTCACGCCATGTTTATGTTCAGACTACAATTAAAACAATGCGCCGCGTCGGCATTTCTAGTAAAGTTACGTTTAATATTAATTCCACGAAATTCCTCAACATAAAATAATTTAAATACCTATTAAAACTCAACTACGTTCACCTCGGAGAACTTAATTACGTACTGAAAGCGAGAAATTGATTTATCAAAAAACCCGCTAAATACAGCTGCAGATCTCACGGTTTAAATGAAGCATTTCCGAGAACACTTCAACGTAATAATAACGTACACTTTGTTAAATTTTAGCTTGCCATTTGCTTAGAGAATGATATACTCTGCACGTCAAGAATAAACGATCAGGTTGGTTAACAATTTATCATACAGTTGCACTCTTGCAATCGCCCCGAGACATTGCAGTCATTAGTTACAATTCGCAACAGTTGCTCTGCTATTTCGAGAAAATAACTAACTTTGGCCCTCGTCATAGAGTAAGGCCGTAGCAGAAAGTCAAAGAAGCCACAGCGCCTGGTGATGTTTCTCAGAATGAATACTCAAAATTTTTAATTGCCAAAGGGAAAATGCTTCTTTAAATTAAACGAAGTGGTTATGATGACTTCACGTTTGGCAAATAATAGACATGCGTTAATCCTGGGGATAACCCGGGAGCGAAATCGCCTCCTAGTGTAGATTAATACGAAGAAGAAACGCGTGCACTTTGAACAATATTGAGGCCAAAACTGCACAGTGACTTGCTCAATATGCATCCAATGTGATGTAACCTATGTGTAATGATGCCTAATGATGCCAACGCAGTTCGAATCTATGAATCTATTTCACAGTGTATTATGTTACGCGAAATTGTTCACAATATCCATAAATATGTATATTGTGAACAAGGTTGACCTGTCTTTTATAGTTAAGCACTAACTGAAATTAATCAACACAATAATGAGTTTTCCGAAAACTTGCCCGCGTATCTGTCATGGTCGACGTCGCGCAACAACCGTGCGACAGTCGCACGGCAAAAGCGACCTCTGTAATCTGACCAATTAGTATAAGCGTCACTTTGAAAACCAGCCTCACACAATCCGCTTTGATCAACGGTCGACGCGCAAAATGAGAACCATTTTCGTCGCTAAAATTATGGCATGTTATTTGTCCTGAACAGTTTATTAACGCGTTGATAAAAAGATAAATCTTCGTGCTTCTAAGAATACAAATGCTTATAGAATGCCGTCCGTCTATAACGACCGTAACTTTAAATCTAAGGCTAGAGGAAGTTGCATTTAACATAAACGAGTCCACGTCCATAAAGCTTTTTAAAATAACTATATTTTGATAAAAATCTTCAACTGTCAAGTTATTATTAATATAATAATATAATGTGCGCTGTACAGCACTTAATTAATCTAGTTTTAAAGTTCAACATAACCAATTTGATCTGGCTTGTTGAAATATTATGTGCATGTCGGTCAACTGGGTCTATGATTGCTGCTTCAATCAATATAAAAACATAGTGGATTACCTTCACGAGAGCAAACCAGAAAGCGGCAGTGATTAAACATTAAATCATATCTGCAACAAAAACAATTAACGATACGAAGAAAAATATAAATAATTAATAGCTAATTATTGCTGTGACTATAACTATTTAACAATCAATATGAGGGTCTTACGCAATATGTACCAACAATTGCAACTGAAATGCATTCGTTGCTAAACAAATAAGAACGTTAAAAACTTAAATATAAACATTAGTTGAAATAATAATTTCAACGAAAGTAACTTTGTAACGTCGATTATATTGCTTGCAAGCTAACGAATTTACACATCGTCTCAGTGAGGATCTTCAGGTACAAAGAGGCGAACAAAAGTATTGCTATAAGGAAAAGACCATAAAGCTCTCACAAAGTCTTGTCAACAATGTTGCAGAGCTTGCAGACTATTTCAGTAATGAAAAATGACGAATTTTCTGTAGCCACGCCACGAGACGACAAAAGAATAAAAGAGCTTACGCACAAAGTAAAATTTCAAATGAAATATTGGTCATTTCCGTCGAGTGGTATTTTCTTCTAATCTTTGAAGACTAAATTAGAATCTATTTTATGTCAAGACTAAAAATTTACAGACAATGTTTCTGTTTGCGGGATCCAAGATCAAAATTTATGACCAAAAACTGCCAAGGGCGTAATAGTTCTTGTCAAACTGTTGTAACTTATGAAAGTAAAAAAGTTGAATGGCAGACACAATTAACTTAGAATGATAATGAATTAAAATAAAAGTTTGATTAGATGGTAGCAATAGTAGTTGTGATTGTAAGTAACAGTTGCATATTAGATAGCAGTCGTTGGCCAAATACAGATAGAAGCCATTACAATTTAAAGAAGCGTCTGGGACAAACTTGCATGGATGGATATGGTTAAGTTAAGATATGAATACAAATATTAATTCATCTGTACTAACAGCAGCAAGTAATAACTCTTTCACTTGGGATGGTACTATTTTAATGTTATCATCGCGTTCACAAGTCTAGAAATGATTGGTGCAAATCAATCACCAGCTACACTTGGAAGCAATTTAAATAAAAATATGCAACTCATTCTCAAAAATTGAATCCGTGACCTTCGCTCTTTTATCAGAGGTTTAAGAACTATGAATTTAATTAACTATAACGTTGTCTGTGGAGCAAAACAACTTTCATTTGAGAAATCAATGTCGTTCACTCGACTTTTTATTGTTACCATTATGCTTTAAACATTTTACTTATTGAAGGTATTTAGAACTTTCTGAAGCAAAAATACGAGGTACATTCTCGTGAGTCGTTAGATGAGAATTAGGATCAAGTACGGTTATTTGGAGGTGAGTTGTAGGTTAAAATTTTTACATCAAGTGATTATACAAATTAACGTGTCTAAAGGTACCATCGTGAGGAGCACATCACGCCGCGAAGCGCGCTTCACAGCAACAACCTGCAATTTGTTGTAAGCGTTTCATGCGCGAACTGTAATTACTATTCAATTGAAAAACATTTTTTTTACCACATGGTAGGTAATTTTTAGCGTAAAATGTGCCCGCCCATCCAGGTTGATACTAAAGGGAGCTGGGGACTTATGTCACGAGTTACAAAGAAATAAATAAAAAATTGCTATCAGTTTCCATGTTTACTTACTACAGGAATGTACTTCCATCTTAAGAACGTATTATTTATACGATATTACTTGAGTGATTGTCACCATATTGTTTGGTGAGCACATCTTATTTGGATTTGTATTCCGCCAGACAGGCTTACTTCAACAGTAAGCCATTAGTGTGAAATATTACATGAACAATATCCAAAAAGAAATAAAGTATTCACTTTGAGAGTGCCAGACACAAAAAGTTTATTCAATTTATCCTTGCCTAACCGAGCGGGGCAGGGTCATTTCAAAGCGCTTTCCTCCTGATTACATGTTGAAGAACTGATGGAAGGTAATTTTGTTTTGGACATTTTAAAGTTTAGAAGAGACAGCCGTATGACTTTTTAAGTTTATAAGGTTCGGAAGTTCTATGTCGACTTCCTTCTTTTCTACGCTTGTCTATTGTGAGCGTAGTATTCGCAAATGTATTTCGAGAACTTATAATAAACGCGAAGTCTTCAATCCGTCATGCTATCTACAATTTTATTCTTTGACAGAAATGGATCGATTGCAACTTTTCATTTCAGAGTTTAACTTTGTTATTAAGGATATAGATAGAAATCGCGTACAAATGAGAACCATGGTGGAAGTAATAAAACAAAATTATGGCCAACTGACGATTGGAGAAACCGATGACCACGTGTTTCCTACACGATCTGACATCGGTGCTTCCTGGTGTGTTTCTAAAACTCGCAACTTTGAATAACCTCGCAGTTATTTTACTCGAGGGCTTTCACATGTTTAATTTAATGCGTGAAGAACTAAAAATACACATTAACCCAGCTCTAGATGTTTCTTCTGCGCGATAAACATCAGACTAGAGTTTAGCCGCGTCTGACCGTGTTCCATAACATTTTAGGATTTGTTGAACTTTTAGTAAAAATACTCTTAGTAAAACAAATTAGGCTAAGTTTTCTTTTCTTATCTTACAATAGGCTAATTTTCGAGATGGATTCCGATCTCCAAATAATGCTCGTGGCGGAGCATTATGTTAATAATTGGTTTTGCGGATACCAAGGGCCAAGCGGTTTTGGGAGCAAACGCGCATGCGTGCCGAATTGCAAAACAACCGGTTCTATTACACGATATACATATGCAGAGTTATTTCAATGTGGTAAACAAGCAAGAAAAAAAAATATTTACTGTGAAAATAATACAATGTAGAATAGGAAACATGAAACTAGGACAATTAAATGTTTTTATGCAACAACCTTGTTGTTTACCTCAACGTTTGATGGTACAGTATAGGTAATGATCGGTATAAATTATGTGAAAAGAGAAAAAAGTTCGCATACGCTCGAAATGCTGCAGGCGATGCGAGCGGCCATTAAAGAAAGCTGACATCATCGCCAAAGTTAGAAGCGGCCGGCTATTGTTGTTATGCCGAGCACTACACCAGCGAAAGGAGATGGTTTATCAGTAACTGTTGCGAATATTAAAATTACAGTGTCAATAGCAATACGCATTAGAATAGCATTGTTCTTATTCAAACAGGGTCTGCGAAGTTCAATGCCACGGACGTCGGATTAACACGCAACAATTCACCGGTTCATTGATTTTATCGCGATCAAATTTGCACGCATTGTGTTAAATGATCCATTGATAGACCCATAAGTGGCTGAGAGAATACTTGAATAAATAAATAGTTCTGATGTACAACGTCTACCTAATTAGCATGTATACGATATATTTGGCACTAATTTCTAGACTTTTCGACATTTAGCTTGGCTCAAAAATAGATTAGAAGAAATAGCAAAATACATTTAAAGTATTGTTTAAAATTATTGTTACCTTAAATGTATATGCTAAGGGTCGCCAGACTAGACAACATAATCGATTACGATAAAATTAAACTGAATAATCTTACCGTTGATTTAAATAAGTACATTGCTTAGTATACTAAGTATAAGGTTTCACATTTATATGTACAGAAACGCACAGGATTTTCTAGACCTTTAAAATTATTTGCAGGGCATCCCTTAATATTCTAAAGCTAAACACCACACGTGCATGCAATTTCAATAATTATTATGTAAAGTCTAGCCGGGAAAGAAAGTTTGCTAAATCTGATAGAAGGTAAAATGATTTTTAATTAAAGTTAGTCGTTGAGAATTCCTATTATACTCAAGGGTCAGTTGAGGGAGGCTTTTAACATGAAACTCCACTCTATATGAAAATTAGGGGTAATGAGCACAAAACACTTATTCCGTGTATTAAAAAAATAAGTTAACAAGTGAGGAAGTGACATTAAATGTAAGCGTGACGGAAACAGACATAGTTTGCATAAATTACTAATTCAAGTTTATTTATAGAGACAATGTAATCGAAACAATAAATAAGACAATGAACGAATGTTAAAAAGAACGTTGTTAAGCTATCCCGAGGTTGGTGCTACTGTTGTTAAATGAATTAAACAATTTTATTGTTCAGTTCATGATAAATTGCCTATGAGAGATGGAAGTTCTTTACTTGATTAATTAATTAAAATAATCAAAATAAATTTGGTCACAGATTTTTTGACGTCAAAAAAATCTGTGACAAATGTTTCAAACCTTGGAAATGAAATGAAAAATGCCTAATTTTATTTCTTTCTTTATTTTTACAACGTAGATACAAGAGAGTACATTCGTGTAAAAAACAAGCCTGTAGGCCGTAATTTAAAACGCTTCCATCATACCGTGACGTGGAGTTAAAGCCGAATCTTCACCATGAAAAATCTTACACAAAAACAGACCTGTTTATTCTGTTTCGTTCCACTGTGCGAGAGGCGAAGGAAAAAACTTCGCAAAAAAACTCGCATGTTGGTGAATGCGTGAACGATGAAATGCTTCGACTTAACTCTGTTTTTTATCCAGAACAATATCAGTCTCTGGCAGTCCAAAGTACTTTAAAAGTAGAGCAAAGCAAATCCAGCAATGTAAAGCCGCAAGATTTTCGTACTGTTACAGAATTACTGAGATTTGTGACTATGCAAATCTCAATTTATTGAAAATTGCGTTTTGATTATAACTCTACTTGGTTTTTGTTTCCACGTACTGATTAAATGAATTGTGTACGTGCGTTACTTGTCCTTTAGAATGCCTCGTCAACGTTCATGTAAAAACGTGACCGGAGTACCTAGTACTAAGATACTTGTATTTTACGTTTGAGCGATTTGTTTGATCGTTTTGTATAATTTTGGGAGCATAAATAGCCAATTGTCTAGAACATTAACGAAAATTGATACTCTTAACCAAATAGCTGTTCTGTGACATCGATTTCCGTTGTAAACTTGATTGATACAGCTTTGTTTGCAATCAAAACGACGCCTACCGCTATTTGCTAGAGCTTTCATTAAGATTTTTAGGTCAGAACAATCGCAAGGTTAACTGTAATCTAAGATTTATCGATAAATACGTACATTTGTTGCTAAGTGCGAGAACTTGTCCACCGCTTTCAACCGCGGTACACTTGAGGCAAAATAAAGCGTGATGTCATTATTTTTTGCGGGCATTTGGTAATGTTAATGTGAGATGAATTGCTTTTTGTTCGTGCTCGACAGATGGTGGTTACAATGCTTCGTTTGCATTTAAATTACGTATACATACCGCTATGTATACCTATTTATAATAATAACATGGTAAACGTATTTATACAGTTGTGTTCAATCTATTTTATGTATAAAAAATTCCAAGTCTAGTTTTCTATGCTTAGTAATGAAAACTCAACACAGAGTTGCTTTTGTACCGAAAGTGAAATTGATAATAACCGCTAATAAATATAGAAACCAGGTGAGGTAAGTTATCTTAAAAACCACTAAATACTTTAAAAGAATACAGCAATATAGAAAAAAACCTTAACAAATGATGACTTCATCAACAATTAAGATAATGGCACTATGATTGACGAGCCAAGTTCTAAAGTGCAAATAGTAAACACAATTTTGACAAAACCGCACGCGTGAACAGATTTCCAGTGTAACATTTAGCTATTAATAGGACTTGTAGAAGTCGATGATCGGTTTTGGCTCTTCGACGATACCTAAAGCCGTAGAGGCCAAATAGATAGCAGCCGTGAAAAGTGCCGCTACAATGTCGAACAACACAGTCAAATGAGGCTTATTGTGAAGTGTTAAGGTTGGTATTACTGTGATAATGATGTTAACGAAGTAACGGGCAGGAAGACATCCGTCAGTCAACACGGCAATCATTGACGCTCGCACTCATTCCGGGAATGGGCTGATGCCACGTGTCTGAAGGAACTGGCCACTGATGAGATAGATGACAGGACAAGTGACGTCGATGGAGCATGAATGAAACTGAAAACTTACTCCACAACGTGTTCAATTTAAAATAAATAATGCATGAAGAACAATAAACATTTAGTTAAAGAAGCGCCATACGATGGAAGCATATCAATCACAGCAATAGACATTGATAGCAATAAAACAGTCATAAAAATGGACGTTAATAAAACAACCTGTGTGAGTCAGTCGTTATTTAAGGGAATCCATAGAAACTGTAGCACAACAAACTATAAAGACCACCGCAATGTCGGTGCAGTGCTGTCGGAAATCAACGCGGTGGTTGCGGACACTAAAAATAATATTACGCATGTTGCGGGATCTTGATAGTTTCCCCAAACTGCTAAAATATTTAAATCACTTGTAATGTCTATTAATGTAGTCGAATACGGAATTCATTCGTTGACACAAGTGTTACTTTATAAATAAAACTTTAATGGTTTGGTTTTACCGTTCATCTGAGAATGACCGATATACAAGAGTTACAAAAAGGGTAAACACAAAAAGATACTAGTGAAAAAAATTTGCGATGGCAACCTGTGAAAGTACCGTTAATTTTCTCAACTTTTTTGTGAACGAGTGCTCAATAAAACCGTAGTTAGATATCAATAGCAGACTGCGCCTGGTATTTAGAAAAATCTGTCAAGTTTTGAAAATAAATCACCTGCACCACTTTTTTGCGTAACTCAACAGGCACTGTTTAAAATATTTGTCCGTTGAAATCCGCAGAAGTGATTGATTGACTTGGGGACTGATATTTCCCTATTATCGCTTAGGTGAGCCAAGTCATTTGCATATTGAGCCAATGATATAACTCCATAACATGATCACAAACTAATTAATAGAAACCAGATCTGTAACTGATCGTTGATAGATTATGTGACATTCGATAAAAATCAGTTATCAAATTTTCATAACTTTTTACTGTTCTGGTTAAATTCTGGTTCTCTTATCGTGAAAAGAGACAAGAAATATCTTCAATTTGTCAGTCAAAGCCACGAAATCTTAAGCAGTACCGTTTGCCCGTCCGCCCCATGTTTTGGCACGATGCTATCTCCAATGAGATGCTAATGTATTAGTTGGCACGCACACCCGTCAAGATTTTGGCCTATCAGATTTCTGTATTAATAAATGAGTAAGAGACACGTTTATTGTTTCATCGAAATTTTTACATTGGCCTTGGTTTTTCTGTAAAGTACCTTTGGTAACTGACCTTGCGGTTACGTATGAAGTTAATAAATCTAAACTATTCGAAATATAAATCACCTTAAATTGGTTTTATATGGAATAAAAGGTAACCTTAAAGATTACAGTTTCTTCATGTAAATTTAACGTGCTCCACAGAGGGCATTAAGAGATAAAGTAGAAAATACATAAATACTTTATTACATTTAATAATAACTGTCAAAACTTAGTATTCCACCTGAAGGCTATACAATCTAAACTAGGTGGATCCATCGCGAGGGAGTACTACACGAAAACTTATTCAGATGAGGCATTGTACGAAAATGTGTCCAGTGCCCGTGACCTAGGGTTTTGTTTGCTACGCAGTGTCCGCCAGAAAGACCCAGACTGCTTGTCGCCGCCAGCACAAGAGCGAGATAGACAGATATACGTAAATGAGGAGCGGGACGGAGACGGATTATCGACCATAGCGTAGATATAAAAACTCTTGTGTGAGTTCAAGCGGGTGACGTAATGCGACGGCATAAAACGCAATTTTATGATGATCAATGTTAGCATTTTTCAGTAGCGTTGTCATTAGATTAGCAAGTCAGATATTAGACATTAATGAATTGTAAAATGATGCATAAATTAATCAAGATGATAAATGATTTGAATTATGTACAGCGATGAGCGAAAAATATATGAAACAAGTTTCAAAATTAATTATTTAACGATGATGAGTAAATAAATAATTAATTTCTGAAACATTTCTATAACAGTTGGTTGACTGTATAATCTATTATTTATTCATACTGTATAAATACTATATTTGCGTTATCAGTGGTACAATCTTAATTTAACTGAAGTCACACGCTCCAGTTCCCAACATAAAAATAAATAAAACTGCTATATGAAGTTTGACTACAGTAATAATTGTAGACGTATTAATTCATCGACACATTGAGAGCCTTCCAAAAGAACCCTTACTATTATTCCTTGATAACTGAAACAATGACTTACAGCTTTGAACGTGTTATATGTCAAGTATACAATACAATAAGATGAGCAATGTCTAAAAATATTGATTCTGAAATTCGATAACACATTGGCGACTTTTTTAAAGTAATTTATGAAAATACGTCCGTCGCAACGTTTCCAAATGAATTGACCGTGAAAGATTTATGTATTACTGGCCTTTGATAGCTAATTACAATATTAATTCAATTGATAAATAAACGTGAGTAAATAAATAGAGCTCGGTCGCGGCTGTTTGCTCATAGCTAATTGACTTGTTGATAAATTCGAGATAAATTTTCGTTTGACAATAGTATTCATTAAATTTTTCTCAAAATCCAGGGATATTTTGTTTTAGAAATTTGATACAAAAGCTTCATTGTACTAAATTCATTTTTAATTGAGTTTTTTTTTCTAATGCATAATCATAATATAGGCCAATATAGAGTCGATACATGAACGTTCATAGACGAAGAAACATTTCTGATGTTACTATACCTTAATAAATCTCCAAAGACTACACTTCCAGGCTGTCCGTTATTTTTCTGAAATTGTTTTATGGACAGAAAATTATTATGAAACTGATTATTGCGGTAGGTATCAATTTATTTAGGTACGCAGTGTTAACCAAATGTAGACGTAAATGATTAGCAAGGTTAATGATTTATCTAGGATCTACGACGAGGATAAGAATAAAATATGGGTAAAATATTTTTTTAAATATTTTCAAGAGATCAGTAAGAAGTAACTTAGATATCATTAAAAGGTTTTTGAGTCCAGGTACCAGTTTATAATGGAAGTAAACTATAGGATTTAGATTAAAGCAGGTAAACGTAGGTTATGATTTGATCTGACGCATAATAATTATACTATATATTTTAACCTTTTCAGTTACCTTGTGTGTGATATACGAATACAGTTTGAACAAAGTTAGAGATCATGCTGTCCTTTGCGAGGCAACTAGCCTTAATTAACTAGGTGATTGCAAACCTGCCTCGTGGTCCGTGGTAAAATCAAAGTAAAAATACTTAAACAGCATACTGTTAGTACATACTATAATAAACTACTAATGCAAGAGTTTAAAGACGCTTTCAGTGCAGAAATCAGAAAATAATTTTAATCAAATTTTATCTCATGGATGAATAAATATATTCATATTGCAAAGTCTGGCTGTGTCACGAACACACGATAACTAGAACATGTCATCTGTCCTCAGGTCAACAAGGCTAACATCAAGATTATCCCTTAATCTCCTACCGTCGTCGCGTGCGCAATGAAATCGTTTAAGTGCGTTCTGCACGCCTTGATGTGACGACCCAGACTTCACGACGACTGAATGCTAATTGCGGTGTCATAAGAAACGCATATGTTGACGTTGAATTAAAATAAATAGAAAGTAGCTAGTACGATCAAGTTGAAAGTAGCTTACCATATAAGGGTTGCTGGATTAATGTTTGTAATATTGTCTGGGTGCAGGATACATTCAAGTGCGTTGATTAAAAGATAATTACTAACATTTGTAAGAATCTGGCTGTACAAACGCTGATGATTACGATGCATAACAACAGACTACAGCATTTTTTAAACCAATAAGTACCGTCCCCTAATTATTAGAATCAACTGTTGAAATACATAACATCAAACAATTTACTGAAGTTTAAAGGCATTCTCAATAAGGAAAATAATTGGCGTTGCCATTCAATCCAAACCAGTTACACACACATAAACTTTATATGACTGTAAAAAAAAACTATAAACTGGCGAGGCACAAATAGGTCAGTTGATCATTGCTTAACCGCATTGGTTGATCCGCGTACCTAAGTGAGCCGCGACCTCCTTGCACCAAACGTTTTTTACTTCACTCGGCACAGGTTTGAAGCGTTTATCGCAACATTTATATCATATTTCGAAGTGGGCACAGTTCCAGCTGCTTAAAGATCGTAAAGCGTACTGGAACGTGTATACATATGTCTATTGACAGAGCAATATACTAATCAATTTTAACATTTCTACTGACATTCATACACCATAATATTGTTTTATTGGTTTCCAATTCTGTGTATTGTTGCCAATCAATTTAGTATCATTATTTTGTAGCATTTAGTATGGTATTACTCGATGGAAAGTACAAGACATAATATAAAGAGACAATAAAAAAAAATTGTATAATGATTGACTTTCGATTTAAATGCTGTGAATACATTAATCAGATCAAATCGGCTTTCAAAACAACCTAATACCCAGATGAATTTTCACTTGTTTTGCAGAACTATGACAGGTCACTAGATAATAATTTTCCTTTCATTCATCATGTATTAGTCAAAAACATTAAGGTTAACCGCAGCATGTAGTGCTCATGTTATGTGTATCATGTAGGAAATGGTGGCATGACATCACCGGAGGAGCGGTGTTGCGGTGTCGCGTGCCATGTGATTCAGTACAGTGATGCAATTCCAATAGCCTGATCAGACTGACAGCAACAGCCTTATTCTAAAAAACAAAGCCAATATATTCAAACAATTATTTAAAAAGCCAAATATATTCATAATGCATTGGAGTGGGCACGGACGTTTTCGTATACTACAATTATGTTCAAGGTTTAAATTATGTTCACTGTTCTCCAAAACACTTTGGGTGTTGCATAGCCTGGATAAGTCCATGGGAATCCGGTTCACAAGACAGACACTGTGAGAACTATACAAATCGCGATAGGTGAAATAAAATGTTTAGAAAGCTCTTCCTTATTTTCGACAGGTTGCCAATCAATTAATGCATATCTTACTTGTACATCGCGTTCCTAGCAAGAAACAATTCTGTATAGCAACGTACGATCAAAATTGATATTTCAAATTTATCGAATTTGAAATTCGATAATCTCATAACTGCTGCCATTGCAGTGGTATATATTATCAAAATTGAGCACACGTTTGCAAATAGCAGTGAGGTCACTCGCGATCTTAATTACGACTCGATCGTACGATTTTACTGTATCAAACCGGTTGAGAAGGAAGTGGTCGAGATCTTAGGACCGCCTTATGATCATTGGTGAAACGAAATTTAATAGTAATCGACATTTAATTCTTTACTTGTTATAATTTAATAACTTCTATTTTAAGATAGATGCTTCGTTATAGGCTGTGGACTGTCTGAAAGGTAATTCGGGCGGAGCTGCTTTGAATTTGATTAGTTGTACTACCAAAAAAAACATTTGAATCTAATTAAATTGATTATACTCACACATGATAATTATGATGTGGCTACCATGGGTGCCACAACAACAATCCAAAACAAGCGACGACGCTAAACAGTTCAATGACATCACACTTTGTGACATCATCAGTAATACCAAAGCTTACAATGGATTTAATCACAGGCAGTTTTTTTGGTATCACTTCATCTAAGGAAAATTTACCTTTAGAAATGAATCCAGCATTTAGATGAAGTAAGAACGAATCAAGAATTTGTAACGCAATCGTGTTGATAGTAATCGGTATTTGTCAAGAAATAATGTAGGAGTAAAGTGTGTGGAGGGGAAGCTTTACAGTAGAACTCATGTTCAACTAGGTTAAGAACGTTTACTTAATCGGATCCGTATTAGTATCTGATCACATTTACATCGAACAACGAATTCATAATGTATGCGAATAAATGAATTTCGCTAGACAAATATAAACAAACTTACGTTTCTGATTCCAACACACAAAAATAAATGGAATCCGGTTTTAAAGAATGACACTCTGCCTACGCAGTCAGTTTTTTGGAACACTTACATAAACTACCAGCGCTGGATGTTTTTATAGAGTAAAAAAATATGTAAATTTACTTGCGAGTAAATTTATCAAATGAAACAGCGTCATAAACGAAACATTTGCGAATAATTTGGGTCGAGAGACAGATGAAGTGGGGAAGGGAGTTGACCAAATCTTCAATAGCTCATAGTTCAGGAGCGTGTAAATTACAAATTACTTTGTTAACCAATGCGACGACGACATAAACAAGTAGATTTTTAACAAGCCACGCTTCAACAGTCAACACGTTAGTCATTATCTACTGAAATCTGGACTGTAGTCAACAATGTTATCTTATACTTATGTCAACTTTGCATAATATTCGCTGAACGCGACGTGATGCATATTGCATACACACAAGATTTAGGACATAATTTTATCAGTACTGATAACGTCTTCAAAGATTTTGAAAATTTATTGCAGCAGAGGAAAATGTGAATGACATAACAAACGATAATTATGTACAATACTAAACAAGAAGGGCATGAGCCAGTTAACATCAATTAAGCAAGCATTAGAAACATGGATGCAAGTAAACAAAACTGTTAGCAGCTGTACCATAAGGGTTTTCGAACAGAAAAGTTTGTGAGCTCGTACGGTAATATATTTTCAATGTCCTTTTACATACAATAGATAAGTATCAAAACGAGTTGCAAAATGTATATTTGGGCAAGAGATCTGTTGTGCAATAAATAACATACTTAATCGAGACTCGATGAATTTGTGCGGACAATAGGCGTGGGCAGCAAGTCAGCAACCAATGACGTAATCGAATTTAGACAATTAGGTGCTGTGGAGTAAACAACTCGTGGCTGAGATGTAGGTTATCGGTACGCGCTCAATACTGTGATAGCGGCGGGGGACACACACAATAGCGGCAGAGTTAATAAATATGTTTATGAATTCCTAAAAAATATCTTTCCCAACCATGTGCTCAAAGATCTATAGTGTCGGTTTGATTAAAATAAATACAAAGACAGCTTTAAAGCAAACCATCAGTAAAGCGTTAAGTAGAAATAGGCGCGTTAGAAAGCTACTGCGACGTGTGTTGATTGACGTCAATGAGACACGTGCTGTTAGGTGACCTAAGACCCGTTTTCTCAGCATATCCGCTTAGGTTAGCGCTTTAGAGACAGTGATAAGATTGATTTGACGTTGAATCTTGGCGAAGGGACAACGGCTGCTTCTAGAAACGCTTATATGACCTTTAGCGTGACACTCGCGTTACAACGTTACGTTGCGGTGAATTATAGTAAGCTTAGTTGTTGGCTGATTGATTATAATAAACCTGGACAACATCATGGCTAATTGTGAGACCTGAAGCATGGTTGTGCATAAACGTGATGCCTGTGTCTTAAATGAAGTCTTAGGCATCAATAATTACTGAAATTTTTTACGTATTTTTTTAAGTATTTGTAACATGCGGCCAACCCGGAAACGTATGTTAGCGGTTGTTACCAAGCATTACTGGACCAACTGCATAATGCGCACTTTTAATTCATAACAAGCTGCATTCGAAACCGTGTCTAAGCATTTCAAGTAAACTTTTACGTAACGTAGTTACAAAATATTTTACTGGCAGGACTTTTTCAACTGATATTTATGTTGAGATTAACTGGGTACAAAAATAAAGTGTGACGTAAAATGTCTTAAAAATGTTGGGTTTCTACTGCCATTATTCTCGGCAAAGTGAAAGTGAAAATATCCAAGTTTAAAAGAAATTTCTTTTAAATTAAATGTTCTTGCTAAAATAAAATGCTACTTCAAACAATCACTCATGTGTTGTTTCAATTTTAGTTGTGTCGAAAATGTTAAAATAAATTGTCGAAATGTCTGCAAAGCTGGCTGTAAGCTACAGATGAATACGGCTAGGAATAACGACGGAAATATAAATTATGCAAACTTTAAAATATAAAGAGCCTTTCGAATAATAAACCAGACGGTCAACGAATACTGATATAACCGATGTGATCATAACTCAGAAATAAACATCACACGTATCTACAACGCTAAATAATTTTGTTCTCACATTAATAATTTAAAAAATGACGCTAATCTCGTACATCATTACTGTTATCAGAGGCAGCTTGCTTGCAAATGTAAACACAGCGGATAAACATTGATAACTGGTTACACAAAGATGGCTGACATCGAGGATCTATTGAATACTAACCCTGTCTCACAACGCAGAGGTTATCTTGCATCAACCAGATAACGAATCTACTGAGAACCACAAAATTATTTTATTCCAACAAATATTTCAGAAACAAGATTTAAAGAAAAATCTTTTGTTTAAATAGAGTTTTTCTAAAATCTTAATAAAAATAAGAAGCTGTGGTGCGATAACCAAAATCATTATCTGTTCAGTTAAACACAAACAATTGAATATCAATGAGTTTTAATTAAAATGCCATTGTACCAAAGTTTAAAGTAGGTAGTTTATTGAAAGCTTTAGATAAACAATAGCTGGGCTAGCCCAAGTTAATTGTTGAACACTCCTTGAAACTAATGGGCTGACGTCAGTGTCAAAGGGGAAATTCAAAGCACGACTGTATAAACAATAAAATTATCGATCTTTATCGAGCTGTATCTTGGCGGGAGATCGGCTGCGCAAAGATAGTGATGTGGTAATGAGCGACACTACGATAACATTACAATCGATCATTGTCGCGTGTCGTTCACTTTATTCAATGTATGAAACTGTAATAACTTAATTTTATTAATTACAATATTATAGACTTGTACTTACTTATTTATAACACATGATAAGATAATTATGAAAAAAAAAAACACCGAAAATTTGTCATCAGTGTCATCAGTCATCACGTATGGGTGACAGAAAAAATTATATAAAAAAAATCGGATGGATAATATTGATTCCCGGTCTCGTGTCGAGACGGGCGAGAAATACCACCGACAGAATCTAATTAGATACGATATAATAGATGAATTTCTCAGAAATCGCACACTAAATGCCAGTCAAAAATGACTCAAATGCCAGACTGGTTGATAAAAATTTAATTATGTGCCAAAACCTTACAGTGCGGCTTCAGGTGACCGTTGGCATAGCGCCCGGACATGGCGTAAACAATCTATTTTAGATCCGAGAGTTGATTCGGTGTGTTATATTCTAACGGGACACTTCCCTCTACCTGACTGTCGTGGGGCTCTTTGTATGGGCATGTATGGTCACGAAATGTTATCCCTTTTGAGAATTGACGTCGCATTAAGTTTCAGTAATGACATAAATTAATTGATGACGGCACACTCAAGCTTCATACAACTTAAATTTGCCATGACGCCTTAAAAGGACAATGTCTTCAATGACGTAATTGAAGTGACTAATTATACATATGTATGTATAAACTGGAGTGTGACAATTTGCGGTTTTCAGCTAAATCATCATACGATCGCGCCATGACTCCATGAGTTGAGCACAAACAAAATATTTGCTTTGAGCCGTATGACTAATCGTTGGACATTAAGTAACCAGTGCCGGGGTGGATGACCGTGTCTGTTTGTCGTGCGCTCAGAGGGCAGGTTCATTTGTTTAAAAAACAGCTTTCAGACAAAGGTGTGGACAAATTTGACATGAAACAATATGTTGGTAGGTTTTACCGAATGTAGTACGTTGGCCTGGTCGACTTTTCTCAGGATTGGAGCATCTGGCAAACGTCTTTTGATTGATCACCATGTTTGACGTAGGTACCTACCTTCTTCTGGGGAAAGATGTCACCCGTTTAGAAGACATTGCCTTACCTGAAACAGAAATAGATGAAATATTAGAACATGTTATGTTGAAGCTGTTGCTAATTGCTGCATGCTTAATTTATCGTTGTTTTAAATGTTGATTTAAGTGTTCGAATATTGCTTTCTATAATATGTGGAACAATAAAAACAGAATTAAGCGGAAACAAGGAAAGTATTAATGATACGTTATAGTAAACAGTGGCCGAAGATTTGTGTGGACACAATAAAACACGTGGATGAGACAATCGGTTTGATTCACGTAGTAAACATGTTCAGTCGATGGGCCACCTGCCAGATGCTCAGTAGTTAATTAATGTCTGCTGATTTGTTTCATTCAGAAATAGATGCTTGATTACGTTAAGGATAATCCATATTCATGTGAATGAATAAATCCTTAGACAAACCTTAGCAAATACGACTAAACAAACAGAAGGGCCGGTATCACATAAACAAAAAAATTAAAAGACGGCATATAAAGACCAATAAAACCTTGAAGCGAACAACACGCCTAACAGATAGGTGTAACGTTACAAAATCTTGCACATAACACTAACAAATGACATTGAACCTTATTCGCTATTGCAACATAACATAAAGCATACAAATATTTATGTAGTTACATGAAGTTTTCCGTATGTATTGCATGGCAACGTTACCTACTATTATTGACTAAGGCACACTTGGTTGTATAACTCGGCAAGCGGCATGGCACATGCGCGATTAGAAATGCATAAATCACGTTGTGCACCATGCGCTGGCGCACCGCACGATGCTGCAGTGTGATCTCTATTATGCACAGCCTTTATGAGTGCCATTAATTTACTCTGACAACTATTTTGTTGAGTGGTTGTTACAAAAACGTTTTGTTACAAAAACATTTCGTTTCAAAAATACCATAGTTACGGTAAACGCACGTTCCGATTACCTACCCACTCAGAATATTTTGGTAAAAGATTTTTGTTTAGAATTTTCTCCGCGAGATTGCTTTAGGAATTTTCGGTACAAAGGCCATTTAATTTTAACAAATGTATAACCAATTAAGTGTGAAAATTTTTGGTAGTGTAGATTATGAATGTAAATTTTTCAACACCCTATGGAACACGCCTTACTCAATTGAAATGCAAATGATTTTTATATGAAAATCAAGTGCTGCGCAATACACGCGCATTGTCCTCTATATGTAGCGTTGCTTTTAGTTATAATTATTGTTCTTTATTATTATATTCTAACAATTATATCAGGTTACCGTGTGAGAGCGGACGTTACATAAGTGGTTACAGGTATATTACAAGTATCGAACCATTAGTTATAGGTATATAAGTACAGTGTTTGTTACAATTCTATCATTGTGTCTGGAGCGTGGTTTTAAATGCGCTATTTGGAGCGTGAACAAGTCGTAATCAGAACTATTCGACGTTTTGGAAAATCATGATCGTTGCGTATTTATAGAATTTTGAATAGGAGAATTATTATTATTACAATGTTATTATATTATTATTATGTTTGAATAATTTCAATCTACTTTGATTTTTTATAAACAGTGCTCCATACTCATAACATTTTTTATTTACAAATTTACAGTATTACTCTGTACCAAAAATACACATTGTGTAGGTACCATGATGCATGGTACATGACGCAAAGTAAATATGGAATCATATTTACTTTGCGTCATAAAAAAATATTGTGTATTTTTCTCTCTACAAATGTATTTGTTACATCAGTCAGTACTTCGTAGTCTCATAAACATGTAGAAAGAGCAGAATAACTCTCAACTGAGCTACAGCTGAGTATCAGATCATCTTTGAGATATTAGTCGTTGAGGTTCTGAGACTTTTAGTAGCTATTTTTCACTCAACAAAGCTATTTATGTGTAAATGTAATAGAATATTCACGTGTTGTAATGCTGCGTGGTCACCGGCTTGTTTTCTTTTTATTTTTCTAAGATGCCCTAATTTTAGAATTGTTTGAGGTGGAAAATGAGGTGTGTATTATATTTGCAGTCATGTGGAAGTACTAAGACTGATCAATCATTGTCACTTATTCCAGGATAGTTCGGATTACGCTTGCACGCGTACCCTAGTATGTACCATGAGACTGGTTGTCCTACTGAAAGCGAGCACATAACTAATTATTTATTTTGCAAGATTTTTTTTACACATGGTATAATATAGGGAAATTGCCAGTTTCGTAGTATTCGCAACCGGCCATGATGTTCATAAAAAGAAGTAAAAGGAGTATGCAAGAAGCGTAGCACTTGGATAAACAACTTATAGCTAGCCTAGCCTAGCTGCCACATGTCAACTTTGTTACTGAAAACTGAATTTTAACATACTTATTGAATCATAAGTTTACGCTATCCTCTCTGAATTTGAAGCTTTAATGTGTTTATGTATAAATTAATAAAAAAGTAATAGGCACCTACCACAATATGGAAAATTACCATAAATGAGTACAACGTAAATAGGATATTTTATAGGTAGCTTAATGTAATTAACACTGATTTAGGTGTGAATAGGCAATGAGTGATCAAATGATAATATTTGTATTGTTCATTCACGCAACTTTTTCCTACTAAGCAAAAACTATAGTTTTATTTTACCTAAAATTTCGCGTAGGAAGTGCTGTGTAGAAATGGATACCTACCTACCGTTTTTCTGTTTTAGTCAGACTAACAAAAATATTATTTTCACTATGTTTTGATGGCCGTTAATGTGAACAGCTGTTTCCTCTTTCGTATTAACTTCCAAAAATATTGTATCAAATAAAAAGCTAGTCTAACTTCGTATACCTTGGCGTTGTCTTTATTTTTTTTTATGAATCGTTGATATCTCATTCTCCGCTAGCTTTTCCACCTAATCCCAGCCTCACCCTTAGGCGACTCGGCCTAGCATTGTATGCATGAAGCTCCGTTATACCGGTGGCACCGTCTATCAGATATAAAACCTACTGACAGACGATAACGGTAACAGACAACGTTTCTTATGCGCGATACTACAGCCTACAGACATACGACGTTATTCAATGTTCTACATGATGTATCTTGACATAAGACAGGCCGCATTAAGGCGGTTTTATACGCTTATAATGGTTCTATAAGTTCGCATGTCAATGTACTCAGTAGTTTTTGTGAAAGAAGCCATATACGGGCAGTTGATCTGAAGAGTAATTTGCATTGTGGGAGGTATGATAAATGAGTAAAATTTTGAGCACATACATAGCTTAGACTGTCTGCTTTGAGGTTTCATTTGATTAATCTTAGTTATTTTTATTACAGGTAAGTATTTGACCTAAGCGCATGCTAAACATTTTTAAAGATATAAATTTTAGCGAAAGAAAAATTCAATATCATGCTGGATTCGAACCTTCGCCGCTCAGTTAAGTACACTGGACGCTTTTATTAAATATGTAATCAAAGGAATCGTAAAACGTTTGGTGTTAAGTGTATATAGGAATATTTCCGACAACTTAACACATACACAACAAATTATTATGTCTAGGTTATTTTATAGCTTTGATATAACAGAACGATTATATGATTACATAAATGCTCACCAGCTGTTTCGCGCAAACAAGTTAATTTTGTAATCAATTCACGACTTGGTTTTATCGGTATAATGAATCGGTCATAGGTCATTGTGACGAATTTTCTGATATGGCCAAATGTAGAAATGCGATTATTGAATAAAATTTGAGACCTCACTAAAGATTTCCGTATTAGAAGATACATCACTACAAAAGTATTATAAATTAAAGCCCCTGCCGCGCTGTTTGTTTTGTTCGACCTAATGACAGAAACTACTATAGGTACTAATTTACGTTTTACACCAATACAAAGAGGAATTATCTAGGAGGGTTATGGACATACCAGTGCGAAGCCGGGACGGGTCGCCAGTGTTAATATAAGGTAAGGTTTTGAAGGTATAATAAATTCTATTGAGTTTTTTTTTCCAAACTGTTCAGATAGACAGTGTAAAACTTGTACTTTCAGTCGGGTAAGTTTCTCCCAAAGGGTTAAACAGAGATCTCCTGCTGTACATGTTCGCCGGTATGTATAGGTCCAATGTAACAGGATTCTAGCCATAAACCGGACACAAATCTAAACTCCAAGCTCCTACTGCTCGACTCGAGAATCGAACCGAGGACCTCTTATTCAAGCTATACTCAAGTATGCATCTCCATTACCATCTTTACATTGACCGTGGTAAGAGTATAAATTCAAATTGCCTCAATACTAGATTAACTCGCGCGCATGTTTAATTACTCGTAAGATCTATTTGCGGGCCGGGTCAATGTTAGCCCACGGTTGATTGAAAGAGTTTAATAATGCTGCGTACAGGGCTGTCACTCTCAATTTAGAGGTACACATGTCAACACAATTGGCCACGCAACTTTTCCTAACGTTAAATAGGCGTTCGTTAAGGAATATTAATTTTGTCTCAAAGCTATTGTGGGTATTTAAAAAATATCCTAGCTGTCCTCGTAAGACGTTGCCCTGTTCAAATTTCGATCTATAAATCACCACATATACTGTCCCACTGCTGGAGAGCGTTAGGTTATAGTCTATCTATCAATCATTCAAAAATAGCAGAAGCACTTATCTTTTTTTGCTGATTTTGCCAATTTTCAGAGCAGATTTTCCCATTTTCTTTCCATAAAAAGATTATCCGGACTATAACGAACATTAAAAAAGATGAGACTAAAAGGTCCAACAGTTCTCAAGTGATTCGCTTACCAACGAACATATCATTTCATTTATATAGAAGATCAAGGATCAGTTTACCGACACAATAGAAAAACAATTTTTACACCTCACAGAAGGCTCACGGAATCTTAGATGCTTTTATTGGGGCTGTAAAACTGAAAGGATCATCAAGAATCAAATGCGGATATTAGCAGAGTATTGGAGGACGTTGATCAAAGGATGATCCAGGCCATCTATTACTTTTTTCTAAATTAGTACTGTATTCTTCAATAAATCGTCGTTTTTCATTGAAACGATTGATTGATGAATTTAGAATCTTCAATTCGAGCCTCCAAATCAAAATTCTCTTACTTGAGACTTCAGAATTTCCTTACAACCCTAAATTTGTATTCAAGAATTCTCAACTAACAAAACCAGCTCTACTGATAGTTATAAAATTAAAACGTTTGCTTCAGTATGGAAATTTGCTTTATAAGAGAAGCTTAGTTTAATAAACTATTTCTATGAAGCTTATTATTTCAGATTTCTATCATTATGTTGGCACTGCTTTACTGGGCTACTTAATATAAATGTGAGAGAACCTGATCCAACATCCCACATCACCGCTTTTTATAGTCATACTCGAGTTGTTAATGCTTGACGAGTTATTAATTTTCCTTAGTAAGAATTTTCCGTGGTGACCACGATGACTGGGCTAGATAAACACGTCATGTTTCTATCATTAGTGGTTTACCTACGAGAAGAATAACATAAATCATAATAAAATAGGTTTTTTGACCTCATTGCTTCAATAAAACAAACACATACTACTTGTAGGTACTGTACGTGTACCTAATATATATATTTTTGTATGGGATAGGGGGCAAACGAACGGACGGATCGCCTGATGGTAAACGATTTCCGCCGCCCTTGGACACCCGCAACACCAGAGGTGTCACAAGCGCGTTGCCGGCCTTTAAAAGGGAGTACGCTCTTTTTTTGAAGGTTTCTCTTTTTTTGAAGGTTTGTAGGTCATAAATGTTCAATTTTAAGTTTATTCGTTAATTCAAAAAGCTGCAGACGACAATAAGACTGATGTTTATATTCTTTTAATTGTAATGAGCTCGTCTACTAAAGATAAGTAATTAAAACAACATGGAACTGGAATAAAACAAGTAAAAGGCTTAGGTTATCAAGTGATAGATGATAATGTGGACAAACAAAACAGCTCAATGCAAACAGCTAGTTGGTACGAGCCACTATCTTATATACATAGAAATATCGGTACTGAAAACACCACTCAGTTCCTTTTGGTAGCGTTACTGAAGTATTTGCAATCTATGATCAGCATCATCATCTTCCTTTCCTTGTTCCAATTTATTTGGGGTCGGCGCAGTATGTCCTCTTCCATTCATCTCTGTCAGCCGTTCATAATTTACTCCCTTTTCTATCATATCCGCTTTAACACAATCCATCCATCTTTTCCTTAGCCTCCCAAAGAATTTGCAATCTATGATACATCACCAAAATTTGCTTTTCACTTACCTAATTGTCAGATAAGTGTCATGTCAGAAACGGTCCAGAAAAAAAAGTATATACCATATTGAATAAAGAATTTAGGCTTGATATGGAATTTGTATTTGTCATATTGAAGATTCTGGTAACATATGCACTGACTTCTGACATTATAAGTTTAAACTTTAAACTGTCTCATTAACGCTATGCTTTATACGATAGAGACTTCCTGGGTTCGATTCCCAGGTTCAGCAAAGTAGAAGCTCGAGTTTGGATTTGTGCCCGACTGCCTAACCCTGGGCAATACAGGCGTAGTTTATAATAAAGGAAACTAGTTTTTGCGGATTGATATAACATCAAATCATCCATGGTGGTGCTCGCTACTGGAATCTGGAGTCAATTTAAGTAACGAGGTGACTAAGAACACCTAATGTTTATCGTCCACTGATTTGAGAAACAACAAAGTCGAATTAATTGTGTGAAAATTTAATACATTTGCTTCCATCTTGTGGTACACATGGACTGTTTCAAGCGTTCCGATGTTAGCAAACATCAGTGCAAATACTTGGCAAATAGGAGGCGATTCTTTGGCACAGGCGGCAAAGTCACGCCCCCGTTTTGTGTGTAACGGGTCTAAGATGGTACTCGCTTAATATTTAAATCGTACCATTGTGTTTGATCAGACAAAACCTTTAACTGACGTTGAATTGTTGGTATTATCTTGCTATCGGGTTATTGTTTGGCTGTCTGAGAAGTAAATATTCTTGATTCAAATAAGTAGATCAGATACATTTTTAAGATCAGTTTTTAAACGATACGACTGATAAAATGTTACTCTCCGATAGCCTACTTTAATTAATTCGTTATTTACTTGTCATGAATAAAGAATTATAGTGTTCTTATCTGGAAACAATTACAGCCGACTCTGAAAATATCCCTTCTGTTTGCTGTTAATACAAAACCAAATAAAATCAAATTATCTTCACAATATGAACGTAAGTGGGCATATCGCATGACAAGTAAATAACGAATTAATTGAAGTAGGCTATCGGAGAGTAACATTTTATCAGTCGTATCGTTTGCATAATCGAGCTAGAGAAGAGGATTGCCCTGCAAATCGGTGTCACTGTTACGTATCATCGACAAGGTCGGTGGGACTACAGATACGTCAATAGGCTGAAACGTACATAGACACTTATCTAATTGAATTATTTGTTAAGAAATATTTGTTGAAGCCTTTCTTTCTTGCTATGGTTGTTTTTTATGCATTATATGCTTGTGTTTGACCACTATTTCACCTGATGGCAAGTGATGATGATGTCGACCATGGAGCACGCTTGCCTAGACCTATTCACTCGTAACTTGAAGACTCCCAGATTGTTAGTGGTTTTGATTAAATTAATTATTGTATTGGTACTCTACTGAATTAACCTTCTCTTAGGGGGATTATTGGCTTAATTTCTTCTGATTTGCCGAATGAGTATTGAAAAATCTGTCAAAAATTAACATGCCATTTTCTTGAAAGAGATTGAAAGGCTTCTTTTCAAGTATTATGATTTCAGAATAGGTAGCAACTTGTCATGCCTAATCCACTATTCCTATCTTTGAACCTTACATGCTTTACGTTGCCCAAGGCATAGTTCTGCTTTCTCCATAATAAAAAGGAAAGGAGTTTTATAACAATTTCTAAAACCGAATATAGCAGATACCTTTTAAGTAAAGGGAAAATAGTGTTTAGTATTCCTTAAAACGCCGTAGGTATTCCATCATCAACCCATATACTGTCCCACTGCTGGGCACGGGTCTCCTCTCATATTGAGAGGGATTAGGCTATAGTCCACCACGCTGGCCTAGTGCAGGTTGGCAGACTTCACAAACCGTCGAGAAAAATATCTAAGGTATGCAGGTTTCCTCACGATGTTTTCCTTCACCGTTTAAGCGAGTGATAATTAATTATTAATACGCACATGAATTCGAAAAGTCAGAGGTGCGTGCCTTGGGTTCGAAGTCGAGACCTTCGACTTGGCAGTCCAATGGTCATACCACTAGGCTATCACTGCTTTTAGTATCACTGCGTAGGTATTAACAAAGGTAAAAGCAGTTACATGATCCGATATGATGTAAGTTTTGGCTCCCACATTAATGAATTAGATACCTCAGTACGAAACTAAGTGAATGTTCACGAATATAAATCTTTCGCCACGGTCGACCTTTGCGGGTGAGCCATCAAGGCCGATTGCCGGCGAACCGGAAACAGAAGACAATATGGGTCAAGTGTGATATTTGATCATAATAAACGTACTAACCGAAAATGGATTCGGATATGGTTGCAGATGTAATTTATTTCGAGTGTCAGATTATAATAATAATAAACATTTATTTCAGACTAGGTCCATATTTTGTTAGTAACAATAGACTTAAAAACTAATGTTAGTATTGACAGCACTTACACTACAACATGAAGCCGCCCCCATCTTTGCAGCATGGGGAACTCCCACCTATCAGCAAAGACACTCAGTATAGTGTTGGTGCTGCCACGAGCGCGAGTGAGTAGGGAGGCGCACCTTTTCCTAATTATGGCGGCAAAGCCATCAACCCGCGCTTCAGCAAACATCCCTGACGCACTGCATCGCCACGGCAGCCCCAACAGTACCCTGAGTGCATTGTTATATTGGACACGCAGGTCGCTGTATACCCGCTGCGAGTAACCGACCCACAGGCTGCAGGTGTAGAAAGATTGGCAAAATACTTTAAAAAGCGTGATCTTCACTAAATTTGTACACCTCAGGTTTGTTACAACGGACAGCCAGCGACCTGCGTTCCCTGTCAATATCTATGTTATCACTCAAATCATCGGCAACCCAGTGACCCAAGTATTTAAACTTAGAAACCCTACGCAGTGGTGTGCCACAAAGTGACACATTCGGAAAAGCTGGGTAAGAGAACCTACTTGCTTTATAAAGCATTAGTTCACTCTTGGTAACATTATATTTGAGGCCATGGGTAACCGCATAGGATTCACAAATTCGACACTAGTCTCCTCATGGCACCGATTGATGGACTCAGCAACACCATATCGTCTGCGTAACTAAGATTATTGGTACACACTCCGTCAATATGACACCCGACCTTGGTGCTGCTGAGCTCAACAATCAGCTGGTTCATGTACAGGGTGAACAAACGAGGCGAGCTTAATCCCCCCTGCCTCACCCCGCATTCCAACCGGTACATACTCGATAAGGAACCGTTCCACCTTACACAATTGCGTTGATTGCTATACCAATACTTAAATATTGATGTAACTTCAACTGGTAAAAAAGTTTCAGATAGCAACTTATTCCACAGCACGTCATAACTGACAAGATCGAACGCCTTCGATAGGTCCAAAAAACAGGCAAAGACAGGCGTTTTTCTTTCCTTGTAGTACTGAACTTGTCTGCTTTAGACACAATATAGCGCTTTCAGTGGACAGCCCCGGCCTAAAGCCAAACTGAGCGTCATGCGTCGTCTTGACGACCTCTCTGGTCTAGCGGTTCGAGTGCCGGACTGCTGATCATGGGGTCGTGGGTTCGATTCCCACAGGACACAAATATTTGTGTGGATAAATCATGAGTATTTGTGTTTGTCTGGGTGTTTCTTATGTATTATAAGTATGTATTTACAAAAAAAAAGTATATAAGTATTATATCCATTATCTAGTACCCATAGTACAAGCTCTGCTTAGTTTGGGACTAGATGATGTTGTGTAAAATGTCCCAAAAATATTATATTATTATATTATTATAAATGCAATTCTAGATGTTTAGCCAATTGTGTGTTATGTGATGAGTAAATTGAAGATGGATTTCCTTTTATGCTTTTCAAATGATGATAAATTCGGTCGTGACTTCACAAAGCTGCTGCATGAGGTTCCAATAGTTTGCTACTCCATTTGACATGATAAGTATTCTCATGATTTTTCTCTGTTCTTTTGCTTTGAAGTGAACGCAATTAAATTGGATTTAAAATAAGATTTATATACTGGAAAGACAGGTCTTGTTCAAACAACTGTTAATGTCAAATACATGAAATTGTTGTGCTTAACGAATAGAAAGTCCAGCCGCAACAAAAAAGTGACAAGCTAATCTGTTGGCAAATCAGTTGTATAACATGTGATCCACGTAATTCGTGTTTGACGACAATCTCTGGCAAACACTGATGTCACCGCTTGAGATGGCTGTTTGCGAACAAGATACTCTATTTCCGAAGATAACTGCCTTGGTATTTTATCGCTGACAATAGTTAGTCATGCATTAGGAAATGCGGTTACATTTCCGCTTAACATAAATGCTGACGCAAAATTGAGCGATTCACATATGGTACTGCATCTCGTTTTATGGCGCATAAAGTTTCGATTGGCAGACAATTATTATTCTACGATGAGGTGCTGTCATCGCATCGGTAATGGGAAGCTACAAAGTAAAACCGCATAGGGCCCTTCAAGGTTTAAAAAGATACTTTCTGCAGAGGAATTTCGCCCCTGTTCGTATGGAGAAAGATGTAATTTTGTGTGCGTAATTCTATTGTCGTAAGTGACGTCATGTAGAGTCCTTGTACGGCTGGGTGCGCCGACGCATCCCGAGGCTGCGGTTACAATACAACCACTCAGGATACGTTTCAATGTCGTATGAAATGACGTTAGTGCGTTGTTGCTAAGGGCAAGGATGAAAGTACAGCCTCGTACAGGGTTTGAATAGAAAATAGACAAGCGCAATGCAAGAATTTGCATACATTACGTTTCCTTCAGTGAGTTTTGTTTGCTAGCGAGCTTTTAGTGGAATTCGAAGCTTGGATCGTGTTAAATTAATTTTGCAAATTGACCTTAAAATTTAACATAACATAACATCACGCCTGTATTATCCGAATGTTTAGAAGAGATGTTTTTGCAGAGAGAGGTGTACTAATGTAGACCCAGAGTTCGCCGGTAGGTATGTTTAGGTCCAAACTTACAAATCCAAACTTTGATGTCTGTATTTGTGAACGGATAATGGCAATAAGCCATTATTACATTAGACTGGGACTATCCAGCTACTTATCAATTTAAAAAAAAAACTTAAAACACTGGTCGACCTGGGAATCGAACCCAGTACCTCTAATGTAGCAGTTGCGCTTACGAACTCCTGGTTAATGAGTCAGTTTTAAAATTTAATCTTATCTTATACCATTTATGTTATCTTTAATACCTACTTTAAAGGAGGTCATCAAAAGCCCATACAACTCAGCCCAAATTTGTTCCAAAGGTACATGACGGCTGTCAAGTTGACAGTTTTTACTATGAAACTGGTAATAATGTGCCAAAATGGCGTGCGTTTGACATTCCAAAACTGACACTGACTGCAGATAGCTATCAAGTCGACAGTTTTTACTATAACACTATGAAACTGTGTCTACAAAATGGCGTGCGTTTTTTTCAAATTTAAAGTTATTTTTTAATACAGTTGCTTAAAAAGTGCCGTATTGCAGGGACGTATAGCGTTCGGGATGTGGGCTATTACATACTCGAGCTTTTTCTTTACCTTTTCCGAACTCGTGCTTTCTCTTTCCCAACTGTCAAAATAATGTCTAAACCAACCACGAAGTTTTACTAAAAAAATTCATAGAAGTTTTTATGATTCATGCAAATATTTCTAAAAAGAAGCTACAAATTTGTTTCAATATCAGATTTAATGATTTGATAAAATAAAATTTGATAATGATTGATTTGTCTAAACCAACCACGAAGTTTTACTAAAAAAATTCATAGAAGTTTTTATGATTCATGCAAATATTTCTAAAAGGAAGCTACAAATTTGTTTCAATATCAGATTTAATGATTTGATTCAATGAGTTAGGTTAGGTTTCATTTCATTTCATCTCATTAAATTTCATTTTTATTTCATATCAATAAAAAAAATCTACTGAAGACTTGGCTGTATGGGCATAGTTCCCTTTGCCTATCCAGAATAGGTGAAGAAAAAAAAATCTCTGCTAATATTCTTTTACGGTTGGTGCCATTTTCCAAAAATGTTCTTTGCGAGTTTAACTGATTAGTTAGTTGAGTTTATTGTGTTTTTATTATTTTATTAAATTGCTTCATTTTTTCGCAACTGTATTAAAAATAGTTGTTCAGTACACGTGCGGAACCGTCATTGCAACTTGTTCCGACTGTCAACCCTCACCTTCGGCTGCGCCTCGGCTCGGGTAGACATTTGTCGGAACTATTTGCAATAACAGGCTTTCCGCACTCGTAATGAAATATACTATTTTCTCATCCTTTAGTGAGCATAAAAAAAGTATGACTAGAGTTTTAACCAGCGTAATACAGGGTATTTTTTCCAATAAGTGTACCCTTAGTACATCATTTGGGCAGAGTTTGGTGACATCCTTTACTAATACAAGAAAGGTTTCTCCATATCTCATCAGTCTTCTTAGGACGTGCCTTTTCCGGCCAATCCTATTTGAAAGTCTTAAGTGCCTTTAGCTGCCGCGCCTGCGTTTGCGCCTAGTTTGGTACCTCGTTGACTCACTGACATACCTAGTGGAAAATCTAAAATTTAATAATACTGTACATAGTCGTATTTGACCTGGAATTAGAGCTGCTTTACATTTTACGTTTATCTATGAGTAAGATTTATTCGAAATCAGAGCCTCATGTTTCATCGATTAAGATGTTGACGAGGTATAAGATTTATTTGGTATTTTAATTTCACAAACTCGGATTCATCACGATTTTTCGAAAGATCCGTGTTCAAAGTACAATCGCTCACAGTATTGCTACATTAATAGAAAATTGTCTGTTCTGTAACCGCCTTTAATGGAAAGGCAGTGTTGCCATAGATCGCACAGTTACACCGCTCAGTCGGAGAGACAGCATGTACAAAATGATGAATTGCGAATGGCGAATCTATGAGGTCACTACATTTCTTTCGGACATCGAACTCTCTACCGGTTGGTTGTTACTAGGTAGATTATAACGGGTCACATCATAGTGCCTCTTTACGGGTACAAGACAGCAAATTACAAAAGTTGCGCAGCAATTAGGCCGTCGCTTAAGCAAGTCTACAATTATTGTTAATAGAAATGTTTCTGTTAGGTGTACGGCATAAGATTCAAAATAGAGCGGTGGTTGTTACAGTAACAGCAAAGTGGAGTTTGACGGCAATAAGAGTGATGGATGTGTTCATGCCAGCAATGTCTCTTTGATTGACAAAAAGTTGCTGAACTGATCGTTTTTATAGCGAGAATTCTTCAATTTCTGTGTCTATGTCTACGTCCTGAATACCTTTACGTAAGGATATAATTAATATACTATGCTACATGGCTTTACTTGGTTTAAAAAGGCTTCTTTAATATACATACTATGTGTCTAGCTGCGTTGATTAGCATCGATTTTGTTTCTTTTCTTAATCGCGTTGGAATTGTCCGAATCTTAGCGGATTACTTAAAACTTAAAAATTGGCAGGTAGGTTCCAGCGTGGGACGCCTGAATCTACCTGCCAAGTTTGTTTGTAGGCGTGAGCGGTGTTTCACTGTAATATACATATCATAAGAAGTTACTTTTCCGTAAAAAATAAAAATAATATTATAATAATTAAGCTAGTAGGTAAGTAAAGCCTAAAAGTTCTTTTTATTTCTTAAGAAATCTTGTTTTGTTGTTATAAAACAAATTTTATTATAATTTTGTATTTGTTTGTATTTTCTATGGTAAGAGGTTTTAAAGTTATTTTTCAGATTTAATCTAGTCTCGGAAAATAATTTCTACGCAGACTAATATGATACCGCGGTTAATAATTAAAAAACCTCATCGTGAAACGGCTACGAAATTCCCCAAATGAACTTTGCGTCTGTTTCAGATGTTTCACGGTGAATGTCTGAAAGACAATATTTGATATTAATTATTCCCCTATGAACAAAGTAATTGTGCCCATTGTGCAACATGGCACAAAATTAAAATCTTGGGTCAGGTACGAGTAAACAATTGGCTTACCCCTTGCAGGGTGGTAAGTGGAGCGAGTCAATAGCTTAAGTCTCAATGGGGACATTTACTAAAGCTATACTCTACTATAACTATAGTACTTGCGTATTTATAGTAGCTGACGCAAGATTAATTTTATAATTATGTAGTTGCGAACACGTGTTTGAAACACGCTTATAAGGCAAAACCGTTGCTATAATATTTTATTCTACATTTTTAATTGCATTATTTCATTTTTATATGGTCTCCATGTATTATTAATTTATACTGCAATGTGGTGGTGCACGTGACAATAATAGGTATGAATGATATTGCATTGTTGTACATACATAAAAGTGGTGTAAGCTTCAGTAACTAAAATTACGCGCAGAATTCTTAGAATGGTGACGTTTGAATTCTTAGATTCTGTCACATACTAAATAGTGAGTTCATTTTATTATTCTAATACAATATTTCTGTATACTTACATTACTTGCAGTGCTCTCACCGCAACAACACACATGAATGTATTGTGGGACCTTGACAAATTTATACATCGTGCTAACACGACAATGTACAAATTTTATAACAAACTAGATTTTCATATAAGACTGCTCATGTGATAAGTATGTTTGAATTAATGTATACATACATTTATTTTGCATTTAGATCTTGCAAAATATGTAAAGCAATATAGCAATACTTTATGGGATACTCGTGAGTAAAGTTACCGAAAAACGCAAGATATTTCTATTTCAAAGAATACATTTTCAAACCACTCTGCTCTCACTCTGTCTTTCGATTGCCACTTGAGTGCTTCTGACCTCTGACTCATGAAGTTGAAGTTTTTAAGCCTACCACAGCTATGCCCTTGTTCAAATTAATAAGCCCTCTATACGCGAATGTCACCCAAATGATCGTAAACTTCGTCTTCTGTTTTAAGATGTTGTTTTACTATCTTGCGAAATAAATTAAGCATTCTAGGTAGATGTTATCTGATCATTGTTTAAAAAAACAATAAACTAGACTAATCGTGCTGCTTTAAAAATGCTTGGATTGTGTTTTATATTTTGAAGAAATAACGGCTTTTCCATTCTGTTACATGCAATACATTTAAGTAAGACTTACATTACATTACATTTAAGTAAGACTTACATGAAAATCTGTGATTATTGAGTAAGTAGTGGATTGTGTGATTTACTACATTAATTATAAGAACCTTGAGGAAGTAAACTAAATAAAACTTAGCGGAAATTAAAAACCTTTGCGATTCCTCTACGCTTATGCTTACTTTATAGCATGCGCTGTTTGAAGTTGTTCAACCCTAATGTCACTTACAACCCGAACGTAGGATTTTGCATATGCGTACCTACTACCAAGAGCACTCGAGGCGCGACCGAGCAGGCAGAATACTAGAGTAATTGTTTTTTTTTTTCTAAACTGGCTTAATTTTTTTCTCAACGCTTTCGCAAGGAATTTAACCCGTAAGATATAAGGGGTGAATTATTGAAACGATCACGTACAGGTTTTATTGCGTACTCAGGAGACGATTTTATATAAGATCTTGAGTTTTAAGTAGGATAAAAAGAAATGTATTCGTGGAATAAGTATTTTGAGGATATTGGGGATACGCTTCTATTTTATTAAAGCAAATTAAATTGAAAGCTCGAGCTTTTTATCTTATCAAAAGAGCCCATCTTTAATGTAAGAAATGGGTCTTTAGACTTTATACTGATATGGTATCAATCCATCAGCATATTTATTGGCAAGTGTTTCATTAATGTTTTTCTTTTTTGTATATTTCGATAGCTAACAATATCAATAATCAAAAAATGACCAATTTTTCCAAGATATAAGGAAGTTTTAAAGGCACCTTGAAGAAACGCACATCCAAATGGAATGTACTGAAAAGTACCTACTAATGGTGTTTGTATTTTTCTTTTTCTAAACTTGGATTTATCCATGTATCATAGTGCGTTTACAAGCAAAAATTCTCATATAGACAACTGCCTCTGTAGGCCATATAATTATATGGTTCGTGCGGTATCGAACCTGCAAGCAGTAGCACCGAAGCCGAATGCTCAGCCTACGCACTGCTCCATTTGTATCTTCATCTTACGTCATTATCGCGAGTATCTACTTACTGAGGTTCTAAGATGGTATTTAAGTACACCTACGTCAAGACAATACATTGAGTACTATGTTTTTTGACTTTTTGTACTTATTAAAATCTCTTACCCTCCTAGATTAAATAATTCTTCAAACAATTTAGTATAATTATATATTGTTATTATTGTTGTATTGTATCTATATGCATATGTTCCTATCTATCTTATTATTTAGTTTTGTTTTATAATTTAGTAGTTCTAACCTTAGCCAAAATTTGTAATTTATTATGTTTGTGTGCTTCAGTAGTAAATGTTGTGTATACCTGTAATTGGCATATGTATCAGACCTTTTCGATGTACCTTTTCTAATAATTGCAAAAATATGTATGCTGTTGGTGTACCTTATTAAATAAATAAATAAATCTCACATAGTTATCGTACTTCGCCCACACAATTTTAAAGTGTACTTCAACTTTTTAAATATTTACATTTTACCGAATAAGTATAACTCAATTTTATCATTGAAGTCGTTGAGTTCAAAGGTTCAAGTGCAATTGTGGGTGCCTAGGTTATTTATTAATCAAACACTAGAAGCCATTTATATTTTTTCTCTAGCATGCCAAATAAATTGGGCTATAAAAAGCAATACAGCACAATCTGCTGATTATAATACAGTTATCCAAATTTAATTTGCAAAAAATGTACCTAACAAGAGTAACAAGTCATTACGACTGCTGATTTGAAATATTATGTTGATACATTATTCACACAGTACGCCACCTAAACACCTACTTGTTTGCGTGTAGGTAATTTATAAATATTTATAATCGTGGCACATAAATAAACAATAACGACCTTCACATCTGTTTTAAAAAGGTATATTTGAACAAAATATTTATGTTGCTTTAACCTAAACATCAAACTATATTGATCTGCGTTCATTCAAGTGCACCGTGATAAATCAATAATAAATCGAGCAACGGATGTCTTCACTAGAAAACTGGAAAGTTCGATAGTTCTTAATTTAAACAATGCATAAAAAATATTTAAAACGTTTTATGACGCTATTCGCGAACAATGTTGTACCGTGCACGTATCAGTTGCAATGTTGCCGAACGTTCGGTACGGTGTAAAAGAGTCGTGTTCCTACGTACCCTTGCCGTGACATCTAAATGTTCAAGTCAATAACCTGCCAGCAAAAAATCTACAATAACTATACATTGAAAGCAACCGCGCTCTATTCTGGGAGCATGACGTAAGCCTCGCCGTAGAGTTGAAAATTATGAGTTAAATTACAAGATGATCAACACGTATAGTTTTGGGATGAGGATGCCTTGGGAGGCATGCATATTCAAGTTATTTACTGTAATTATTCAACGTCGCGTCGTTAGCAGATAATGACATGAAGGATATAAATGCTCTTGCAAATTTGTGCCACATAATTGAAAGGCTGTCGAATGAAATATTATATAAAAAATATATCATTATGGTTGTTTACTTCTAAATTCAGCTTAGTTAAAAAACATCCAAACATCGCCTGTGACACAGGTTTACCTAGTACAGACACCTAACACTGTAATACCTCTTAATTATTTTATAAGTTATCTCTGTATTATATTTTACCTTTGTAATTATGAATAAATATTATTATTATTATTATTATTCATAGGTAGGCAAATAATATTTGGATTATTTGGATCCTCAATTTGCTTAACGTGGGTAGAATGAAATAAACAGAACTTTTTGACTTCTTATGCTTCTTAACTACAGTGTAAAGAATTATTGCTTAACAAGCCTTTATCGTAATACAATACAAACACGGAACAATAATCGTAATTACATGTAGATTACTGTTTGAAAAAGATCTAAAGGTGTATGCTCTAATACAATACCTTAAATATTTGAGGATTTATTGTAAAGATCATGGCCACTGTTCATTTGAATATTGTAGATAATTTTAAGTATGTATCGAAAGACCAATTCTGTCTAACAACGCACTATGACGTTTCTCTATTATCGAAGATTTGCTAACTGGAAAATTGTCCCACTGTCCTATTTGACTCTGTGACTACCTTTCAACCCAATTTTAAATTCGTTTGGGGAAAATTAGAAGACCACATTGTACGATTGTTGAGTATATACTTCAAGATCCTGACTGAAATTTTACTATCTGGCTCTGATTCTTTATTAAACGTCTGTTAAATAATTCCTGGAAGCGAAGAGCTGAAAATCGGGCTCGTTCTCCGGTGGAGTCTACGTTCAGAAATGACGATGAAGAAGTTTTAACTTTATTCCCGTCTCATCGTTGACATGAAAGTATCAGGGACAGTGATTGTAGGTGGGTTTGTCCAATATAGACCTTCTTTACGTGTCTATTATGTGACATAACTTAGTGTGTACTGTGTAGGTGTTGAGTGGAAAACCTTCGTGACTATTGATTTTTTCGTAGACTTTTAAACAGATACATATTGTCACTGTAGATAATATCGTTTGACAATGCCAACGACCGCCCACAATCAGGCGATACTCTATATTAACTGTTGGCTACTTCCTACTTTTGGCATTAGATCTAAATTTGGATTGGAAAAGTTCTAGACTTCATTCGAAATAGGTGGGACACTTTTGGGCAAAGTTCAGTTTTTAACTCAGCCGACTTTTAAGAAATCTAGTTCTTACGATTACTAATTCGAGTTACATTAGTAGTTCGTTATAGGCATTAGATTAGACTTTGACCAATTAACACATATAACTTATAGTACCTAATCAATTACCTACCAATCAATATTTTCTTACCTAAGAATTAAAGGTGCACGTTTGGTTATTAATATTCAGAGCAGTGATTCAACTAAAACGTGCCAACGCAGACATTTGCTTCGGCGATTGTATCTATCGTATTTTGACTTCTGTGAAGTCGAATGTCTTTTATATTACCAATACAAACTTTTTAATTCTATTGCCAACGGCTTACCTGTTGAAACATCGGAATTCCAGATTGCAAAAATGTAACACCTGTGAAAAGAACCTATTCCACCTCTTTTCTATATTCCAACCCTTTAACGTTTAATCTTTTAATTTATGTTTGTTGTGTATTGGTGGTATCATTATCAGCTCTCTCATCAATCACAATCCGGTAGAGTCTAAAAATAACCTCATTTGCATCGATTCTAACTCAGGTATAAAGTCAGGCAATAACAAGGACCATCGTTGTTTTATTTAGTACTGACGTCATTCGTTGCCGACAGGAAAACATATGTAGGTATGACTTTGACATTGTACAGTTTAGAACGATCATTAAACTTAATTTCCTCTTTAAATTATTTATATACTCTTTTATTTTCAGATATTGGTAGCCCGCAATGCAATTACGACCTTTACAAGTTGTTTCTACACGTAGGTGGATGTAATAAATTGGTATAACACAATGTTCGAAGACGCTGAAAAGTTTGTTAACTTTGAACAGGATACAAGAACTAACGGCTACAAAAACAAATACACGGAGAAATACAAAACCAAACAACAACACAAAAAGGTTTCTACCACCAAAAAAAAATACACAAATCACTCAGCAGGCAAGCATGCACACATACTAGGAACGTTGTATGGCGTTCTAATAGTACAACACAATTTGGAAACGACCTTGACCCACATAAAAAAATATAGTACAGAAACAACGGAACCAACACCTTTTAGGTTTTCCAATGGGACACTAGCTTTAAAATTGGTAGCTGCTAACATACAATATCAAGCACTCCTTGTGAGAGCGTGGAACTTTGGTTCAAAAGACGTATATTATTTTAAAGCTAGTGTTCCCGTGGCAACAAAAACAGCCATAGCCAGAGAAGCCAAACGTTCCGAGCGTGGAGCGCGTCTACCTGGAGTGCTGCTGCCTCTCGTTTGGCGGCGGTGAGGGCGCACGAGATGAAGTCCTCGTCTGGTCCCGAGAGTCGGTCGCCGCCGCGGGACTGCCTGCGCCGCTGCCGCCCAGCGCCAGCGCCAACCCGCTGATGCTGCCGACACATGACCACGTCACCACAGCCCTAGCGTCGAATGCCCAAAGACCTAGCTGCTCCAACCTTCCCTCCGATATTTTACGACGAAAAGACACAACATAAAACACATGATACTAAACTAAGGTTAGACAACATTCAGTGAAACCTTGGAGCAGATAAGCCAAAGCTAATTTCATTCTAGGATCGATATTCACTATCAATGTTACTATTCTAGTTTGTGATTATCTCATTAATCTAACCTCTGTTAAGTTGGAAGAACCTACTGATAATATCCCGCCAAGTTTAATAATTAATTTTTGATGCGTCGATTATTCTATTGTGTTTGTAAACTGTTATAAGACTACGAACAGCCGAGCGAAGCAGAGCATTCTCAGCGGGGTGAAGATACATAAGCGGTGATGTTTAGTTAGTGGCAAGGCAACGGGAGTGTCAGTCATAATATAGGTATTTATTGGCAAGCAAGCATTCCGCACGCGATCTGTTATAAACATTGCCGATGACAATATTATCATACAAATAAAATTCATTTATAGATGAGAAACCATCAATCAAGATAAAAAGAACAAACTTGTGAGATGCAATATTAGTTGGACATGTCCATATGTTGCAATCGAAATTAATTAAAGCAACATCACTGAGAGAACAAAGAATTGTCTAGACAGCGATGTAACAATGAAATAGATCAGCCAAGCTTTAACTGCGATCGGAGTGAATAATAGTAAAGACGATTGTGATGCCAATCATGGCATCGAAGATAAGAGTCAATAGGTAACCGCCGAATCACTCACGTAGATAGGAGTGGGCGAGAAGAGGCAATTAGTTGAGCTGGTCGCGTCAACACTGTAGAATTACGTCGCACGAAACGCATCTAGAGTATAAATGGACGAATGCGTAAGACTCAGACAAAGCAGCCGAGGCGTCGCCGTCGTCAAGGTTGCGCTTTGTTTCACTAATATGAATATTATGAACTGAAATTACTTGTAGTTACAATAATTGTCAGAACCTTTAGACTTTACTAGGATATAATCATTGTTTCGTTTCTGGAAAATGAGAAGATTTCCTCAATTTCAGTTGGCAACAAACATGATTGACGTCATATGATAAATAAGGACTTGCCAGTATACAGGTTATTGAACGAAATTTTATCACTACTACAAAAAATAACTAAAATTTTGGGTGCTTGGTATGTCATTTGCAGAAAATTTTATGAACTCTATATAAGTTATAATGTATGTTGTAAAAATATATAGTTAGCAAGAAATGCGAAGATAAAATATAATATGTGAAGACGATAATGATCGGTTCGCGTGACGGAACCAATGGTGTTTGCAATTAAAACCTTGCAAGACTATTGTGCGGTAATAAACAAATTCTAGAAAGAAAAAAGGTTTTTATGTATACCGCGTCGGATTTGAACAGTAAAGAGAACGCGCCTAGATTATTATCGTGAGTGGAACTTAATCAGTATTTCAATGGAAACCGCCATTGAAGTTTATTTAGTGCTAACTAATGATCCTAATCTTTAGCCAAACATAGTTCCACTAACGCTTCGTGCAATTTACATAGCGAGTGGGCAAAAATAAAACATTTCAACACAAAATCAGAAGTTCTAAACGTTTTTTTACCAGAACAATTATTTAACTTCTCCAAGTTTAACTCAATGAGGTTACTAGAGATGATAAGGAATCTCAATTAAGTGTGCTTGCGAAACCGTAGAGTTTATTAATTAGATCAAAAATAACTCTTTCTTCTTCAGGAACACTTACTATTTGTGGAAACAAAGATTGCGCAGAGAAATACTTAACTTTTGACAGAAACTAACCTAATATTACTGTGTAGGTATATTTTCAAAACCGATGGTAAGGCAGCAGTGAAGTCGTTGACTTTATGATATTTATAAGGAAATGGTGATGTGACCCCAGACACCAATTATAAAAGAAATTAACACACTTTAATAAGTTCTCAGTGCAAACAGACCGATTTATGCATTTCCGTTGACAGCGCGTTATAATAAAATTGTCTTGAACCACCTTCGCATTAACAGCTTATATTTCCGCAAATTGTCATTTTTACATGACCATAAAATGTGAAGGTCGGCCATCATGGTCTCAGGTCACATTTGGCGGAAGTTTGGATTAATCGCATATTGTTATTGTTAACATCTGTTGAAAACAGGCGCCTTTGTATATGCAACGGCGAACATTTCTCAGTGGTATTACTCATAAATTCGTAATATAAGCAAACTTTGAGAAAGGTTGCATGTAGAGTCGTGTATGTGATAGAGCAGTGAGTTATGAAATTGCTCCGCCACATGGTGAGCTCCCTCGATCGCATTTCAACAGGTTGCATCAGTAGTACTTCTTGCTCCATATTTCGGAATTGCGTGATACTGAAATACTTACTATTTCAAATGTTTATGGAATAGAGCGACAAGAGTGTCGCATGTAAATGATGCACCTTTATATTCCACATCACAGCATTAAGGTTCAAATACACATAACATGTAGATTGAAAACGGTTTTATTGATGCAACAGTATTTCCCTTCCTTCTATTAACGGACGGAGATTTCATTTCAGATTCAACAAATGTTCAGTGTGACATACATAAAGTCTTCTAGATAAAGAAATTCTAGACAAACTTATTTCTGCCCACGTCTGTCGTATTTATATTTAAATGTCACTTTCAAATATCATAAGCAAAGTGCATTCTAAATATTAAGCTCAGTTGGAAGAATATAACGGTACGTGTATCCATTAGTTATCCGATTTTCTTCTGTGACTTAAACAAAATACTGTTGTTTATTGAAATTATTATTTGACTCGTATAATCAATTAATGCTGTCAATTCAGTGCAAACAAAGTATTTATTTGTTATATTCTTATTCTCAGCAACACTTCAACCAAATGTATATGTATGTGTATGTATATATTTTGTATTGTCCCCAGCATCATGCATTCCTTATTTGTTATATAACCTACCTATAATGCTATAGTTAAGTTTTTGCTATATTTTTCGACTCCTTCGACTGCTACACGATTGGCCCTGAGTTCGATTCCCAGGAAGTGTTGTTGAGTTTATCTAAACATACCGACGAACTATGGGTAATTAGTGGACTTCTGCCTATCCCTTCGGGGAGACGTGATGGTATGTTACATTTTGTTTAGAATAAAGTTAATTAAATCTATGCTAATCCAAAAATAGAGCTAAAAATAATTAGTTAGTTAACTAAAAATAGTTAGTTAGAGCCTAAGAATGATATTGAACAGTAAATTTGATTCAATATAGATAAATAATTTTAAATCAAAACTTGACTGTTGCTTAAATTATCTTGATGCTTACTGAAGGATACTGATATCATCAATTCAAATTGCACAATTTGAATTATTGGATATATTATTATTCGATTTTGATTATGCAAGACTTGTAAAATCATCAACTAACGCCGAGTTAAGGTCTTTTAACTAAATGTGATTTTGTTAAGCGTTTTAGCCTTTATGTACATTTTTATAACTTTACTACTTTTTCTGCCCGCAACTTCGTTTGTGTGGACTTTACCTAGCTAAAAAGTCTATTCTAGTGTTAAGTTTTCTGAATTTTTCTTTCCTGTAAGAACCTTCTACAAAGTATTAGAAAACTAAAAAAAAAAGATAAATGAAATCGGTAGTCGTTCTCAAGTTGTGGCATGACCAAGGGAAACATTCATTTTTATATGATTTTATTAAAATAGGAATAAATAATGTTTAATTAATCCATTAATCACTTGGCATGTTACATTGAGGTATCCCTTGAAATTTGAATCACAAGAGAAGGAGTCAACCTGGAATGGTAATTCGAATAAAATTATGACTTGCGCGGAAGGAAAACTTCAGTTGACTTCTGGTTCTTTGAAACCTCGGTTACATCCTAAAGATCACTGTACATGGTTAAAGGTCGAAAATCGAGACCACATAATAAGGTTAAGTTAAAGAAGTAGAGCCCTAAGTACTTGAGTACTTCGCTCAAAGGTATACTTCGGTACTATGCAGCAGAATTTATTACGAAACAATAAATCACGATATAGGTAATAAATAATTTATAATTAATGGACACTTATTTATTTGCTCTGAAAGTTACCTCTTTTTTATAATTGCATAGCATGAAGTAGGTAGCTAGACAATCAAAATTGATTAAAGCATGCTTATTGAGAAATTACACCCTTTCTTTAATATTTTCTCTGAACCCCAACAATCGTGAATGAACTTGATTCTTACAGAGCCTTCTGTGAACTGGAACATTATCGATTGCTAGATCAAATATTCACGATAAAAATATAATATCGAATATTCATAATATGATAAAACTTTTTTTCTACAACAATTACAATTGTGTGTTGCAAACAAAATTTAATAGGTACCTAATGTGACCACAAGATGCGATTATGTTTTATAGCATCGACCAATGCTGTGCATATATGCGACCTCGGTACTACCATGCATGCAAAGTATAATGAGTTTGATAGCGTCGATTTCTCGGACATTTCAAGGACCAGACGGTAAATGAAAACAATAATAAAACTCCATTTCCTATGCATTACTTACATACTTGCGATATATCGTTCTGATAAAGTATGTAGTAAACAATATAAAAGAAATGTGACCGTGACTATTTTCTTACTTTTGTGCGTCATTATTGTTATTGTTGTTTGAACTTAACACAAAACACTAAGAATAGTTATTGAGGTTAAAAGTTGCACGGCCTGTGTGTGTAATCCAATAATTTAAGTTGCTGGTCTCCATGAAATTATTAAGAAACGAAAGCTACTGTCAAATACGAAAATTGACGATAGGATTACAAGACCGCTTATTTAGTTAGTGGTTAGCTCATTAATTCAATAGAATGACCAGCTAATTACAAGCAGCAGCAGATTATAATCCAAAACTTGTTTGAATTATTTTAAAATCACAAAAGTTTAGGATCATAATACATATATTCGGACTGTCTCATTGCGCTGTTTGTTGGTTGCAAATTAAATTGCTAAACGTAAGCCCTTCGTTTCCCAAATTTAGCACTATTATTGAATTTTTCTATGAAGCTCTCAGTAGCATTTCAGGAATTTGTGTGATTCGATTGTTGTCATTGAGGTATAAGCCTCTTATATGAGACACACGTCAGCTTATGCCTTCTGGGAAACAAGTACCTACGTATAACATTGTAGCAAAAATTGCATAACCGCTTAGAGTATTTAGATGCAATTGCCGATATACAATGCAGTACAATAGTTAAATATAGCCATATCAAATATCACAGATACGAGTGTATTTGTTCAAACCGAGACATTGCATCATGTCGATGCATTTCACTATTTGCTGGCGCCAAGGCCAGCTCTAAGGTTACAAATAACGATAGTATCAGAGCTTACATGCCGTAACAATGTACCTACATACTGTGATATAATAGACTATTTTCCACGGCAATCAAATAGAAACTTAATTGCCGGTTTTTTGTGTTAATCAAAAATTGCTTTTGCTTCATACAGAATATAGTGTGTGATCCTTTATAACTGTACCAAAAGGTTGTCCATCTATGGAGAAAAGAGAAGAAAAGAAAGATACAACTATATAATATTTTCTTTTTTAAGAAAAGATATTTCTCATCGTGATCATGATTCTAGCCTTTTCCTATGTTGGGGTCAGCTTCCAGTTTGAACGAATGCAACGGAATATTAGGTACCACAAAGCGACTGTGATATGACCTCCGCAGCCAATATTATGGGTAATATCCATATCTTAATAATAAACTGGTGGTCAGATTTTTGGGCTTTTGACTGCCACTAACGAATGGCATAAGTGTTCGTATGACAACCGAGATCAACTGCTTTATATGGTCACCGAAGCACGAAGGTGTCTAGATATGTTAAGAATGGTCACCCATCCATAAACTCACCACGGCAAGCGCAACCGGGTCAAATGACCAGCGTAGTTATTACTTAGTCACATTGTTAGATAATTAACGTTTTTATATAAAATCGTAGTAGAAAAATTAAAAGAATTAATTTATCTGTTACCTTTTATACAGATCTGGGAATAAAGTAAAACTTAACAGCAGATGTTCGCATGAGTCAACACAGATGCAGGGTTATTCCCGACGGAGTAATTGTAATGTTCCAATTTCATCTTACTTATTATTGCTTTTGATTATATGTACCCAAACTTCCCCAATGGTTCCGTAAATAACCCTGGCCCTGAATCACCCCAGTGTTCCCAGAATCTTATAACAAATAAGGAACAGTATCGTGACTTCAGCTAAGTGTAGATTACGCTATTTCATAGAATACCTTATAAAGAGTTCTTGTATTCCTAATGTTGTATATTAGTCCTAATGTTGGTCATAACTATCAATAAATTTGCGGCGGGGAAGTTTTAACTTGATAAAGTTTTTATTTTTTAGTTCCGTTTTAATTTTATATTATCGCAAGTTAATTAAAAATAGGCAGCTGGCAGCGACTCGATGAAAAAAGCTGAAGATCGGAGATCGAAGATTCACAAAAAGAGGCCTACGTCCAGCAGAGGACGGATAAGGGCTGAAAACTATGATGAATTAAAATGTTTGCTAAGACGTCGTTTAGTAGGTATTGTATTTCTATGAATATTGGAAACATAGGGAAGGAACTGTCTCCTGAGATATAGGCTAACAACCTAGGTCAGGAGGCAGAGCTACTATGTAATAGTTACATAGTAGTTAATGGTTTCCAATAAAACATTATTATTATTTACAAAACTTCTGTTTGTCAAATCATGACAAAAATTACAATGAATTGTAATGACTTTGGCGACAAATAGCTAAAGCTAGCGAAGTTATAATCATAAACTATCACTCCACTATAAAGTCATCATAAAGTGTCCAACTAGTTACTACGAAACGAGTATTGCGGTAACGATCACACCATTCCTTTTTCATCTTTATCTATAATTACCAGCTAAGCATTATGGCTTTCTGCATGCGCAATGTGACATAAATTACCTTAGATAGCGTTGTACGAGTGAGTCATCGAACAAACGACCGCATAACATGTCGGCACGCTAACTCACTACAAACTCGGGTCAGAGTGTATATGAGTAAGTTTTTAATTAAGAAACCATTACCATTTGACCATGACAGAACCACAAAGAATACATAACTCGTTCTCCATACGCTAAAAAAGGCGTGTTGTAAATGTCAACAAAACAGTACGGTCGGTGGTAGGATTTAATGATCCGCCTGTCTAGCTACAGCTCACAGGTAAGACCCGGCGCTAAAGAGTTTAATTGTGTTCCGTAGTGTGTGTGATTATGTTTGAACATAACATTCAATAACAACGGTAATGTATACTATATCTTCAATTCATCATCGTCATCAACTTATATACTGTCCCACTCCTGATCACGGGTCTCCTCTGATTTCGTCAATGATCATATCACTAGGCTATCACTGCTTATATCTTCATTTAAAATCACTTATATTAATTAAATAAGTATTTCACCTGGACACAGACCTGATTCCAAACACGCTATACATAAGAAGAAAGAAATAGCTGGTGCAAATTTTTCGTACACTACAGACAAAAGGATACCTAAGTGCCTACCACACTTCTTATCATCAACCCATTTATTTTCTGACTGCTGGGCACAGATGCTCTTCTCAGAATGAGAAAGGTTAGGCTATACTCCACACTAGGAACCTTAATGACAGGATATATCTCTTGTTCTTATCCAAGTAGTTTAGTGAGTAACATATTAAGTATATTACAACAATAATGTAATATACTTAATTTGTGTTTATCGGGTTATTACGGAAGTTGGTTAATTATATTGCATGTTTATTATTTTGCGCAGTAGGTATGGTAACAATCAATACTGAGATAAAACTCCGTGGTCAACACCTAGAAATAGGTCAACCGTATCAGTCAGTCAGGTCAGATGCACGTGCATATTCATAATTTATATTCCGATAGCATAGTAATTGTAAAATAATAATAATTCTGCTTATTATCTCTAGCACTGCTGGTCAAGGGCCACCCTTCGGATTGCAAGGGTATAGAGTCCAGACAGTCCGCTAGAGAGTGCCGTATCACGAAAAAAAAACTGGTTTCTGATTATGGAGTGCAGAAAGTCATACATTCGACCTGCAATTTATTAAATCGTCGTGTGATATTAAGCAAACGCAAGACCAGTCGGGAAAAAGTAAAGAAATAAGAAGCATCGCAATAGTTACTAAATATTTATAAGTAAACACACAGTTGACACTATTTTCGTAATGGTTTAAATATAACACATGAACTGCGCAATCGCGATAATATTAATCCCAATATTAATAAAAACACAAATTCCTGCGTAGCTTCGGAATCCACCGTGCCAACTGTTTGGCGAATCACCAAAAGTAGTGATTCATCACAACCACCTTATGCCAGTTAGTTATCTTCGAAGCCGTGTAATTGATTAACACTAATTGGAACGACCCGATCTGTTGCCAGTATAGTTTGTTGTTCTGCTTGCAATATAATATATAAAAACATCGAGGATATTATACGAAGATAATTACAATTAGGGTTTTAGGATCGTATAACAGGTAATATATGCAACGATTTCGTCAGCAGCGCAATTAAATTTCTAATTGGTGGACACAGGTTGGCCATTAGGTGTCATTACGTGAAAAACATGGGCTGTTTATAAAAACACGACGTTGGGCAACATTGAAATAGTTTTGGACACGCCTACATTTTTAACGTAGTCTGGGAAAGGGCAGGATTGAACAGCAAACGGTCAATGGTAATCGTGGTACCAACAAAAAGATCAAAAACGTGAAATACCAACAACAAAGCGCATTAACATTAGTCATCGGTCAACTTCAGAGAGGCAGCGGCAAACAGTCACAGATAACCTCCGACAGGCGTCAAACGATGCGATTGTGTAATCGCCGTGGAAGTTGTTAAGCCAACAATGGTACCTTTCAGTGGAGCACGTTGTAAATCATACAAGCGGTCGTTATTGGCGCGTGCGCCACTCGATACGACACGATAACAACGAGACACAATCAACCGCATAGGACTAATCCGCCACATTACAAGTTATACTTTATGTTGATCTCCATAAAGTTCAATTCTTATGATTTACGGTAAAACGAGTTCATTGTGGACGCAATGGACCGTGAATTGTGATAAATAGTTGAGAACAATTGTCCTTTATTTCGGAATCACGTTTGCTATAACTTATTGTAAGAAAGAGTCACCATTTGAATAAATAATTATGAATACAATCTTGTTAGAATTGTGGTTCGTGACCATAAGACGGATAAAAGCTGCCGCAAGCCTTGTGTTAGAATAACAACTGTATGATTAGCAAACTAATGTGTATATGAAAAAAAACTACTTCATCGACATTTGTATTAACTCAGAAAGCAATGGTTTCAACAGGTTAAAAAATATATTTATGTACTTATTTGTGCTTTATTTATTTTTTTAATTAATTCAATTTATTTTGGGAAACAAGACTTTTATCGTGAATTAATAGATATTTTTTATACACAAACAAAGTTTTGTAAGAAATACTCATGAGATGAGCGAGGAAGAATGTTAGAGTCGCAGCAAAAATAAATGGTTTACCTAAAAATAATCTAGTAAAGAATGAGTCTTAAATATAAAAAGACGCTCTCATATTAAATATAAAAAGCTGAATCTGAATGATATTTCCGGAAAAAAAAAGACTAAAACAGAAACGTATGTATCAATCAAAGATGATTGTGGGTGACAAGTCGTGTTAGATGTCAAAGAGCATTTAATTTTATTTTTATAAATATGATTTTGACACTAAATTGCTGTAAGGTTGCGTCAGCGTCTGAGGCGTCTCGAACGGTGTCTGTCATTCCGTCTGCATGTTTCTATTTCCAACTAGTTTTGCCGGTTCCAAAACGAAGAGTTTATTTTGTTATCAGTTAAAGACGAGTGGTGAATGAAACATAACGGTTCTAGAACTGGTTGTCTATATTCGGTTCACTATCTCCGGTTGGATGGTTGCTAATCTTTGAACACGTGTCCTCTGAGAGTCCTACGGTTAACCTTTTGAAGTGGTTGCATCCGCGCAGTGCAGATTCTCCTAAATTATTTACGTTTCGGCGATAGTGTATTTTTAGTTCAGCTCCGGGTTGGCGCAGAGTTCGCCTTGACCGCAGTTCGGCAGTGCAACAAACCACGGAAGGCTGACCTTACACCCTGAAGCGATCGTTACATAGCTACGTATAGAAGGTCCTATTGTAAACATTTTATATTATAAGAATGCACACTATGTATATTACAGTATACTGTGTTGAAAAATAAGAATTAAGATACAAAATAAGTATCTAATAACGTTTCTGATCGAAATAAAATAGTCATTGACAAGTCGGATATGATACAAACTTAACATTACTCGTTGTCGTTCCAACCACAAGGATTAATATAACGATATAACAAATCTTCCAAAATTAAAACGATTTAGACAACAAAATGTATACAAAAAGTGCAAAATTAGAATTTTTACAGTTCTTACTCAAAAGAAGCAGAGGTGAGCTCTAAATTCTATTTTTGTATGAGCTGAGTTACGACACGATTTAATAGCAGTGAAAAAATCTCAAAGTGTGATTTCACAACTATGCGATAGATACAAGACAACGGTGTCGTGTCAAAGCTAAAGCTTTGAAAAAGCTCATAAACACACGGAATTCCTAAATTTGGCATTCGTAATCGGCCACCTTAGATTTCTAATGCTATCTACGTGCAAAAGAGATTATGTGAATCGATTATTTGCTGGTAATTACGATCGATTAGTCGAAAAAGTGTAACATAACAAATCGATACTATTAAAATTTCGCAACAAGAATTCTTATTACATATTTTAATAGAATAACCTACTAATTCTGCAATGGTGACAATTTGCTTGACTAGGTCCACTGATATGTTTTGACATATCAGCTAGAAAATAATGTAGTATAAGCATTATAATAATTTCTATTGGTTTAATTGCCCATGAGATAGAATCACTAGACGAATATGTGAGGCTTTACTAAGTATCTTCAGTTAATGACTAAACAAGAAACCATCTCGAAGCGAATGTAATGTAATATAAAAACTCGTAACTTTAATGAATTTATAAGTCCAGTCCTACTTTCATCATCTTGTGGTGGATTTGTTTTGTAATACGCGACTGCTGCAGCGAAAACAGCAAAAAAGAAAGGTTAGTGGCCGAAGGTCGAGTCGTCGTTATTGACTCGCAAGTCTAGACTCCTGCTCAGTCATACACACACCCCGATGAACGAAATTTTACGATAGGTAAACATATCGTTAATAAAATGGCAGAATCGACTGCTGTGTGGGTTGTAATTGATCATTTTTTAATTATGTTTGGTTGTTAATGCAACAAAACAAAGTATGGTTTATTCAGCAACTAATTATTTACTAAACAAAACTTTTTAATAGCTGTCGTAAAACTGTAAAGAAAAATCTAAATTGTGCACGTTCATTGTTAATGAAAACCGTGAAACGAAATTAGTATTACTAGAACACGAGCTCAAATCGAATCAGGTCATAGCCTTGGAATAATTTCGAATAATACATTTCACTGTACTGTCGTGAGAAATTAGAATCCTTAATCTTATGACAGCGGTGGTTTTCCACTCGGAAATGGTTCCAGGTTTATAAAAGCGCTCGCGTGCGGAATGTGTCGCATTAAATTCGCTACATTTACGAGTGTTATTTGTCACGACTCCAATACGAATATACTGGCGTTAAAATATTATGATGGAAATATAAAGTCAATGTTTAAGAGGGTGTCAGCAAACAAAGTTGATATTAATACATCTTTGATGTGTGAAAACAAGTTTGTTGAAGATTTGAATGACATACTTGTATCTCAAAGACAAACTGTTCTGTAGGTAACGTAATTCAAAGGTGTGACGCATATCAAAACTAATACAACAATATATAAAGTGGTTTAATTAAATCTCGTGGCGATCGTAAAGATTGTCTGCTGCCACCCACGGCTAACGAAATTAGACGAATGACGAATCCGAGGTGTTATTAGACATCAAGACTTGTTCGATAAACGTAGAGGACAACAAATAAATACGAGACAAGGACAACACTTATAAAAAAAATTAAGAATAATGTATAATCTGTGATAGTGATAAACGAGGTGTTTGTTTATAACACCATACAGTTCGTGTAACAGATGCTCACTCGCTCGATAGCCGTGCCAAATGATTTCATGAAAACACATTTCTGATAATATTTACCGAGAACATGTAATCATGTATGAATTGAAATTAAAACTTCTTAACAATGATTAATTAACAATTTTAAGAATAACAATTAGGAAAATATCTGCATTATCATCACCAAAACGTTTTCCCAACTATTGAAGACATCTTTCCATCTAACCCGATCTGACTGAGTATTTTACACGAAGCAACAGTCATCAAACCTCTGCAGCCCGGTAGGTGTTTGTAAGTATAGCTAATGTGCTCTCTAAGGCATAAAATAATTTCGATGTAATAATTATAATAACTGTCACCCATCCATAGATTCATCGCGACAAGCGCAGCTTAACTCTACATATCGATTGATCATCTCAATAAGAAAGTACTTCGGTTAAAAATAGTGTTGAGAGTCAACCGGGCATGCTTGTGCAGTAACTTGACGCTAATGACATTAGTAAGTTGACACCCTGACGAGCAATGAAGGTCGTGCGGTGAACCTTGAACAATCACGGAGGGTGAGGCCGTGAGGGCAGTGACCGATGACGATGACGTTGACTTAGGGATTATTTTGAAGGTTTCTAAGTACTGGGACTTTGTTTGAAATCCATAAATATTCAGAAACGTTTCCAGCCAAGAACTACGTTATGATACGCAGTTGATAGTTGGCTACTTTGATTCCGTGTTTCTTGGATTTGTATCTTTAGGTATGATACGGATTCAAATATTTTAGGTATTTTATGAACCTAAAGATTTACTAAACTTAAAAGGTTATTTATATGCAAAATCATCAGCATTGTTTACAACGGCAAACACATACACAGACCCAAAGAAGGTAAGACAGGGAAACTAAACTGTAGGATTTATACGTTATTTCGCGTTGGGGTTGGCCCTGGTAGTAATTTGACACCAAGGTTACACGCAAAGGCCGTCCATCGAACTTTCTAGTGCCTTCCGGGTGCCAAACACATGATTGATAGCACGTTATATGGTTTCCATAGTAACTGTAGGCCATTAGTAGTTCAACGGCCATCATAATGATGTTGCAATTAATGATTGAATGCCGCTATGATTATGAGAAATTATGTTCGATTAATATTTTTTTGTGTTAATGTATTTCTTGACTTTGACCTCAACTGTTGTGAATTTAGTATATGTCTAAAAGAAGAGATCTTGGTCTGTCAGACGTGATCAATGGTACAAAAAGAAACATTACTTAGTAAGAAATATTTTTAGCAGTTATTTAATCTGCCTTCTTTGTCGTTTTACTCTTGACAGAACGGTTGTCATGTAGTAACATTGTGAAGGACAGATGTGACACGCCTCATGATATCTCGCCATCCTAATGCGTCATACCAAGTCAAACCTTGCACGAGTAGGTTTGATTTGGTCGGTCCATCGTATGGGTGATCTTCCGCGTGGTCTAGTGCCTTCTACTATCCTTTACATAACCTTGCTCTTTCAACATATCGTCTTGATAGGTGGCCAAAGAGCTTCAGGGTTCAGGACTGAACTACAGCAGATAGAAACTGCTTAAAGCAGAGTTCTTAGAGTATGCAGACATTGTGCAAACCTCTGTCCACAAAACTCACGCGTTGTTTTCCACCAAAACATATCCAGTGCCTTCATAAATTATATTAATTGAATACGTTTAGCAACAATAGCGAGTATTAACACACATTATTTCATTTGGTTGACTTTAAAATTTTCCCAGAGCGATAAGGCACATCCTGAATATGAATCATCGACATTCGCGGAATTGTGAATATTTTAGTAAGGCAGAAATAATTATTATGATTCGAACGATATTAGTCAATGAGTTTATTTTCATAATTATTATGCGTTTGTGAAGCAGACATCTATTAATTATCAAATCTCGTTTGTGAATTGACTTAATTTAAGAACAGTCTGAACATTCAGTGCACATTCCAATCTACCTATTATGCCGTAAGCCATCGAATCCGCCAAATTCATTTAGAGAAAAAAAATATAACAAAACTACAGATTAAATATCAAAACTTCATGATATTTTCAAGTGTGCTATTTTTTTATAATTTACTTACTGGCTTATTAACGGTCAAAATTAATTAGCAGAGGGTACTCAATCTTACATCTCTTTGACAGGTGACTGTCGACCGTTACTACCGCGTACAATGAACTTGATGGTTCCTGTAAACTGATCGGCGCAGAAATAGTTCCATTTGCGTATACACATCAATCGGCGCATTGGAGCGGCACTTTACATGATCGCACCCCAAAATAAACAAGTGTTGTCAACGATGCGTTAACAGTGTGGTTGGGAGAATAAAGCATTTACTGTTATTATTAGTTTAAAATTGTAGTAAGATGGCACATAGGTCGCCTGATGGTAAGCGGCAACCGTAGCCTATAAACGCAAGCGACACCAGTAGTATCACTAGCGCGTTGTCGTCTTGAGACCTCAGTTGTAATCTGTATGTACCTACTATGTATGTAAGTTATTTCACTGGCTACCTCCTCCTTGAGTAGTTCTCCTCACTGCTGTGGTTCGTGATCTCTATGTAAAAGCTTCTTGGGAACTATGTTCTTCCATTTTGCTCTATTCTCTGCAGCATGGATGGCGTCGTTCACACTGGAGTTGAGTGTCGAACGAATCTGATCGGACCATCGCATCGGGCTCCTCCCTCTTGGTCTTTAATCTTGCCCGCGCTGGCTCCATTGGCTACATTGCTCTTCAAACCGGAATACGATAAGATTAGCTTAGCGGCAGAATATTTGGCGAGATGGTACCACCCCAGAACACCAGCAGCGGAGGATTGCTAACAACGCAATCTTCTTAAAAAAAGATAAGATAAAAGCTAGATAAAGTTAAGATAAAATTGAAGCTGACTTGATTTACATACGATTAACAATCAATTAACCTATCAAGGATCAATAGACCCAATGAAAAAATATTTCGACCTTCCGGTGGGTCACGGTTTCTTCAATGAATTTATGACCATATTCGCAGTCCAATACAAGAAATAAACCACTCCCAGTGTTAAAAAATAAAGGTATTTCTGGACGATAACGTATTTTATATGTATAAAACATGGCCTATCGTGGCGCCACAAATATTGGATTTACTCGTAATATCTCAATATTTGCTAGCGCCGCACTCGTCATATTTGTGTATCATTTACTGTCAAACGAGCATGGAGGAGGTTACACAAACTTTACTTAAAACCATTATCTGATTTGCATACAAAAATATTAATGTATTTAGCAAAACTGCTGATTCAACATATTGAATACTGCCTCATTAGTTTAGTAGTTGCAGCGCAACTACTACGCTTGAGGTACTGGTTGTTGTCCCAGGTCGAGCAGCTAGGACAGCTCAAGCTATAAAATTATCAGTAGCAGCTCTAAGTCTGTGTTTATTTAGGTCTGGTTAATGTGCAAAAGGATCGTTCCCACATGGGGCCTAAATATACCGGCGAATTGTGGACGTATGTTACTGTATACCTGTCCCTAACCCTTTGAAGAAAACAAACGTGGTAGAAAGTCAACATATTTAGTTACAAAATCGTAATTTGTGGTCTACGGTAAGCGCTAACCATGCTCAACCTTGAGAACATTGCAAATTCCATGCTTTCAATTAAAATATTCATGCAATTAAAGTTTTTGAGAAACTCGTTCTATTGGCACACGGCAATCCAAAGTTAATGGCGCTCGGAGATCTATTGACACACAATCGCATATTATGGCGTGCAATGTTGTTTGTTTTCTAGGAACGATAAAACTTCAGCTGTCGTGGCTAGCAATGCGGAATCGGCATATAAATAAAACGTTTAGCGGCCGTCAAATTTAGCGGACGCTTGCAAAACGTTGCCGGCACAACGGTTAAGTTGTTTAACATGTCACTTATACTGTTATGCGAAAATTAACAATTACTTAAAGATAATGTTGCTATGAAGTCGGTTTAATGATAATAAAGCAAAGATTAAACTTCGTTACCTATGATTTTAATAAGCTTGTATCATGTTAAATTTCCTCGTAACGTTTTGCAGCGGGGTTAACATGCATGCCGCAACTTCATTTCTCGTCACATTATATCGTCTTCAGCCATAGTTTCAGCACGAGATAAGCGACGACAAAATTAGTTCGTGGTGGTCTACTATCTCGTCTTCTTAAAAATTTTTGAAAAATATAAAATCCTGATCTTGTGTTCCTAAGCTTCCATCAAATACCCAAGCAATTCACCAGCAAAATAAGTAATGACGTAATACCTAGGTACGTTGTAAAGTGTTAAATAAAATACGATCCTATTAATCCTCATGTTGGCGGATCGGTTAATCTAACACGCACTGCGCGTGCAAACAGACATCAAAACAAAAGATTAAAAAATTACCAAGCCCGAGTTGTTTACCCCAGGAGCTGACGTCACCAGTTGATGCGAACCCGATGAGATCATTTGTTGGTCGTTCGCACTGACCTTAGCGTACCCATTAGGGTTGAAAAAAAAATATTTTGCTTCAAATAATCACTGAAAGTTTAATAGTTTGTGTCACGCGTGGTCTATGACTATGAGCATTGTGTTTGAGAGCCCTTTTACACTTTTGTACAGACGCCAGCAGTTCAACCTATCCAAAACTGTCAAATTTTCCCAATTGAATATGAACCTTTATAACTTTTAAAGTTGAAAATCGATCAAAGAAATTTGACAGATTGTGGTAGCTTGATGTGCATACTGTAACTCAATTGGCTGAACGTTTGGCGTAGCTGTCAAAGTGGTCTCTTCTCTTGGTTCGATTCCCACCTGAGACAAATCTTTGTGTGAATTTGAATTGAAATAGCAAAAATTTTTTTTTATGTAAGTGTAGGCAATCTAGCAAGTGGGTCACCTGATGGCAAATGATCACAGCAAGTGAAAAATAATGTTTGTGCATTTCTGGTACTGGACATCAGTCTCAGTGGTCAAAGTTGCGTTGATGAGACGTATATTTGTCTGCCAAGAAGTTCGAATTTGCCGCCCGGGGCATGGGATGACGATACCACGCTGAATGAAGATACCATGGTCCCTGAAATACAGTTTGCACTAGTTTAGGGACCAGAGGTTTCATATGTATTGTACCCATTTATGTCAATAAAAGAATTTAAAGAAAGCTACATTATCCGCGAGGAACATGGGCTGGATTTACTATCTACCAGTGCGCAGCCAGACCAGGTCACTAGTTGTTGATTAAATTAATAAAAAAAAACTGATTTTAATGTAGATGTTTCATTATGACTTGAAATATCACCATTCCTTACTAAGGAAATAAAAATATGAGACGAAACAAACACATCTATCTCATTAGCCTAGTGTTGGTAAGCGCAACTGCTACGCTTGAGTTCGGTTCGATTCCTAGGTCTAACAGTATTATTGGGTTTTTCTACATGCCAGCAAGCTTTGGGTGAACATTTACATTTATAACATACTCTGCCTAACCCTTCGAGGAATACACGCGTGATGTACTCCATCTCCATTAAAACGGTCAACTGCAGCACTACCGTAGCTCACCTATACTAATATTATAAGAGGTAAAGTTTGTAAGGTTATATAATAATAAAAATCTCTAGATCTACTGAACCGATTTTGAAAATACTTTTACCAATAGAAAGCCACATTATTTGTGAGTGTCATAGGCTATATTTATTTATAATATATGTATGTTATTAGTACCTTGCATCCGTGCGAAGCCGGGGTGGGTCGCTAGTACATAATAAGTACATTATTATTTCTGTTATATAAGTTTAAGTTATTAGACCCCGTAAAATGATGATTCATTGTGCCGGATGTTTTTTCAGGTAAGTAGGGCATTATGACACTGGTAACAACGGTGATATATAACTTTTATCTCGTTTGACAGTGTAGTATGTGTTTAAAAAAGATTAGTACAACGTAACATGATTTCTAGGAAGTTTTATTACTACTAATGTGGCAAACAAGCATACGTCCCACCTGATGGTTAGCGTTTACCGTAGCCTATAGACGCTCGGGACACAAGGGGTATCACTTGCGCGTTGCCTGTAAAACGAAAGAGGAACAGTTGGGTTGGCAATATAAGGGTCAAAATCCCCCCCCCCCCCCTGCCAACACAACGTTTCCTCGCGGAGCATTGGCGACAAAGTGGCATGAGCAAGCCTCTTTCCTTATAACCGCTCTACGAATTTTACAATGTTGCACTCTTCTCAATTCTTGTCACTACATTTTTAAACCGTATTAGGTAGGTATACATATATTTTAGGTACTATACAAATATTCAAGTCAGGCTCATTGGTCTTGGTCTAGGGAACTCGGAGACTGGCTACCGAGCTTTAGGTCCGTGGGTGTCTCCACTCATAGCATTTTATTTTTTTTACGTAACATCACATACCCATGTGAACGTAAAAAATATTAAACTATACTGAAGAATATGACGTGGGTGTTGTTTATTAATCATTACAGACTTATTATTGGAAATATAAAGCAAAATGTATGGGCAGACTGCTTAACGTCAATATACACAACAGAAAACATCTGATCGGAGCAGTTTCGTGAGCTATTTCTATGTGAGATAAACTTCGATCGAAATACCAGCGTCTGGAATTTAACCCGTTCTTTTATTACAAGCGATCATACGAGACGCCTGATAGACGCCAACAACACCAGTAGTATCACCAGCGCATTGACATCTTGAGAACTCCGTTGATCAGTCAAATATTTCTAGTAATTTCGCTGCCTACATAGCCCTTCAAACCGGAACATAATAAAGTTGGCACATTATTGGTTAACGGCAGACTTTTGGCAATGCGATGGTACGACTAGACGTGTGCTTATGCTAGAACACAACACGTGCTACAGCAAATAAAAGAACCTACCCTAGAGAGCCCACTCCACCTACCTTCGTATGTACATATAATAGTTCATAGTTTTCCCAATCAATGCACCACAAATATAGTATTTTAATTAAGTAGTTTCGAGGCAAAACTGTGACATTTATTGTGACTTCCTAATAGCCGTTCTGTCATACTATATCAAAGTATTATTAGCTGGACATAAATCATACGCCCCGCGGTCCCCGATAAGAATAGACCACCTTCTTTGTTATTACCAAATATCTTTCCTTTTAGATAGGTAGAAGAAGCAATTTGTACACTCAACATCAACGGGCAAGCACAATTCATAATGCTCACAGATCGCTCGGAAAATCTTTGTAGAACGGCAGCAGCACACAGCAACTGCTCAGTAGTGCCCAACTGTGTCTGACTGATAGATCCATGATAACTCTGTCCCCTTTGCAGCGAGTTCCTAGTTATTTTCCGGCACTCAATATATCAATGTATTATTAGCTGAGCATAAATAATAATATGCTATTATCGCACGCGGATGGAATAGGCCCATTATGACACATAGTTGAAAGGACACAGCGCTGCGCAACCGAAGTAAGTATTGTTCTAGCTCACTTCGACATTCTACTGGTCGGTATTAAATCAAATGATCGTTTATGTGCAATTTTCATACAAAGGATAGAGGACTGGACGTCGCAGTATCGTCATTAGTAGAAGATTTATTTTCATGTTTCACGACACAATTACCATAATTAGATACGTGATTACTGGATATAAATCTGTCAAGTTTATCTTAGAGGTAAATACAAATTCTTATGAAGTTGCAAAACTTGATTATGTTGTTTAAATAACGGCTTGAAGATGAATCCTGGAGATTTTTCTTTCTTCTTTTTATTTGACAAATATAAAATCGGTTCTCGAAATCTGCTGAATCAATTATAAAAATCTTTACATTCACCCAGGCATACATACAATCAACATAATAAAATCAATTTTACTTTTTAGTCTCCTGAGTTACTTATGGTATTCTTGCAGCTATGTCATTTGCTACGTTGTCAATCGGCTTGATCGGAACGCAACAAATACGCTTATCTGCAAATGACGTTTGTTGCATAAAAGGAGCGGGGAAAAAAGAGAAAGGCAATTAGGTAATTTGAGATTCCGTAACTGGATAAACATTCTGTATATTTGGAAGTAAGAATAAAAGCTAACGTTTCAAATAAATTACCTCAAACAAACTAATACACTTTCTCTATTTGCACTGAGCAAATGACTTTAAAGTAAACCAATGAAGCGAGATGTTAACACTTTTCTAGAATGCTAAATTGTAGTAGGCGAATTCGTGTAGGTGTTACCAACCTCTACCTGAAGAGGTGAATTTCAGTATCTTTTGGATCCAAGTCCATATCAAAATATACTAATATAGTACCACAATTTAAATGAAAGTATACGTACATTAATATTTAACTAACATAACATACCATCACCCCTGTATTCCCCGAAAGGTTATGGAAATGTGTAGTGTACTAATGTACATCCACATTTCTTCGGCACGTTTAGGTCCCATGTAAAAAGAGGAGAGTCTACTGCCATTAACCGGGCACAAATGCAAATTCCGAACTAGAACTAACTAATTGAAGTATTATGTATTTAGCAATAAAAATTGCAGACTAGTTTTAAAATGATTTCTTCAATTACCTATTGCAACTGGCCCAAAACTGTTAGCATGAGGTACTGTACACTACATAAACTTTTCATCTGTCCCATGCATCAAACGTGCGACGTGCCGTAATTCATACAGACGCGATGCAATAGACGTCTAGTCGACCAGTGTGCAATGTAAATCACGACAATTGCATGCCCGCGCACCGTGCGGCGGTGGACAGTGGGCAGCCTTCGTGGCTAAGTATACTAATTTGTTATGTAAAGTGTTACTAACCGTGTATTATGGAAAACTGGTATCATTATTATGGCTTGCCTTGCTCAGTGGGTTTGTGAGGTGGGGTGGACATGGACTAGTATTACGAGTGTTATGTTAGCCCTATGAGAAAACTTATTTGCGCCTCGTCGATATATTACATAATATAAAAAAATATTTTACAAAAAAATAATTATTAGACATAATATAAAAAAATATTTGATTGTCTTATCGTCCTAGGTTCCTATAACATTCAACCGATTAAAGTTTTAAATGATGAGTAGCAACAAAAATAAGCAGTAACAATAAATATATTCATAGAGAATTAAATTCAAGACAGTTCATCAGTTCAAAATCTCAACAACATCGTTAAAAAAGAACGATATTTAAAAATAGAACACATGAATCGGAAACCAGTCTCGGACCGGTCTCCGGGAGGTAATACCTATCATAAACATTTTAGACAACCTTTGCTTGTAACACTGACCTAGACTTGAATGAAACAATGATAATAAACAATGCAAAAAACAAAGAGAAAACAAGATTGTCAGCGAACCGATGTGAATTCAATTTACTTTCACTATTCTCTTGGGAGTTGTATTCAAATTGTTTACACAATTTTATTGGTATAAACTTATTTTCCTTTCGCCTACTTTGCCCAGTGCCAAAGGTAAGCTTTCTAAAGGTTTAAATTAATGGAAGAGTTGTTTATAGACGAAGAAGACATCATAGAATTTACGATTATGTAGATAGGAACGGATGAAAATATTGGCTATTACTTATAAGATGTTTTCTTTATAGGTTTCATAGTACCTAAGTAGTTCTTACGATGGTAACTCTGAAATGACAGCTATCCTAAAGCAAGCGCTTGATGTATTAAAATACAATGAAAGTTGTCCAATTAATATAATTCATTAGTATTTATTGATTAATTAACAAATATGAACAGCTTTCTAGGCAATTTGTGATTTCATTTAGTAAAACTAAATGAGATTATTAATTGACATGGGTGCGTTAATGATTAGTTTTACTACTTCGATTAAGTACATTTCTAGATAAGGCATGGTTAGACTACAGAGGGTTAAGTAAATATAAATAAACAAGTTTATTTAACTTAACTTTTAACCTGACAGATAACCATTGCTTATTACGCACATTTTCTATCAGTTACTGTCTACATTTAAAGCCAATAAAATCATGTAATGTAATTTTCTTTAGTTAACCTATGTGACAAATACTAATAATATTCATTAGTATCTTTAGACGGCACGTTTGCAAAGGTCAAAATATGATCATTTCGCCACTACCGTCGCGCCGAGTGTTCGATTCCCGATTATAAATGATCTTCATATCACATCAATTTTATATTACCATTAAATCAGTGTAAGCTTACAATATTTTACAGTATTAACATAACATTTACACGGGTAAACTGAAAAACATTTGTTTTACTAGAAACAGTAGCTTCCGAAAACTTTGAACAAACTTTACAAACCGATTGATCTGTATGACGTCCAGTGTAACAGAAACCATTTGTTTACACCTGTAAACTAAAATAGTCGAAGAAAAGTTCATCGGAACACATTAACGGTTCCTAGAGTTGTCACGGGAAGTTCTTAAACTTTTTTTTTCCTTTTACGGTAGCAAGATATTTCAAAGGGATATAAAAATATGTCTTTAATGTTGCATTCTGTTTGTCACGAGTTGATCCTTTATTATTTTTGGAGCGATAAAGTGTCACCAAAGTGAATTCTCTGCCTTTTAAGTCAGTGTATTTAAAGAAAAATAAGCCGGGGCACATTAATATTCTATTTTATGTTAAGTTGATCCAATTCGTTGTAATTTATGTCTGGTCTTCCATGTTGTTTTTCACATTACAGGACAAACAAATCAGTCAACAATTTGTTTGTTATGTTTGTGTCTGTTAATGTAATTTATCTTAGGAAAAATATACTGGATTTGGAGTTTGGTCATGTCCTACCTAATCCAACGTAGTCATGAAATAACGCCAAAACACGCATTATTTATTTAGATTAATTATTTTTAATGTGCGTAAATAAAGACATCGCAGTCATATTTATGATGACAACAATAATAAACTATTGATTTCCATATTCTTTTTTCAAAGTAGGTACACTCGTGTCAAAAATGAGTAGCAGTCAGATGTCAGATGCGCTCCACTTGCACTACTCCGGTTTCATACGCATATGTATGTATATTTTAATCGCCCATATATCTACGACATTACGCATTATTGTTACGACAGAGTTGCAACTGTGTAACTAACACGTAACGCACCGCATGTAACGCATTTGTGACTGACTGTACTGATTCGTTTGTTAAAACAGAAAATTGAGCGTAATGCCGATTCGCTTGTTAACGGCTTTCATTCTTGGAATTACAAGTTTTAATTATAATAACAGTCGGTTTTAAGCTATTTATTATGTGAAGTGGATTGGCTTTTAATCACCTACAAATGTTCAAGTAATCACACACAGAATCATTACATATGCACGCATAATTACTGTTTTGTAATATCACTAAATAACAACCAAAGCTAAAATTACTTAATCAGGAAAAGTTCATAATCTTTACGATTATAAAATAACATATTACATAAATTCAATTATTTATCTTAGTTATACGGCTAATACAACCAAAACATGTTGTACTTACTGTATATCATCAAATTCAAGATATTACGTCAAGGGGGTCGTCAGAACATGGAGCTGTCAGGGAAATGTCCAATATATTGTCTGAATTAACGTATTAATCGGAGTATCAGCTGAAGTGACCGTAAACGCAAACGCAATTGCGTCAGTTGATGTAACTTTACGCACGTATGTAATAATTACCGACTGATATAGGTACTACTGTATAATAGGCAACGCGTGTTGTGTTATAGTACACGGCGTAGGTATCTCGAGAGGGATGCCGCTCATCAAATTGCGCCATCCCTTTTTTAACCCCCGACGCAAAAAACGGGGTGTTATTAGTTTGACGTGTCTGTCTGTCTGTTGTTTTTTTTTGGAACGAAGTTCCTTATCGCGCGTTGTGAAAGGGGGCTAGACGGAGATGAGTGTACTAAAAAGTCAATTTACTGGAAAGAATACTCATCAGCGATGTCTTTATTTGTTTATAAAAATACGGGTTTTCGAAGAATATAAAATAAATAACAAACACAATCATCGATCCATTACTGCGAACTAACCGAACAAAGTCTGTGTATAATAAATTGAAGTAATGTAACACATACGACACAGTCAATGTCGGCGGCAAAAGCATAAACAGATCAATGAAAGTGTCGCATAAAATTAATCGTTTTGCAACAAACAAACAAACATATCAAAATGACATGTTATAACAATTGAAATCGTGTACAATGCGCGATGTCACTCAGTGTTGCCATTCACATTGAACATGTCGCCATAAAACAATTCTTACTAATATTATAAATGCGAAAGTAACTCTGTCTATTACGCTTTCACGACTAAACGGCTGCCCAGATTTTGATGAAATTTGTACAGAGATAGATTAGATAGACCTTGGAGAAGAGGTCATAGGCTACCTTTAAACCGCAGGCAACAACAAGTTTAACATTAAATGCTATCAAGCCTGCATTTATTTATTTAATACCTACTTCATGCAGAAAATCGAAATTGGCTTGCAGAAAATCGAAGTGAAATAACAGTAACACTGCTTTGGGCTGTGTTGTGTTCCTTACGGTGAGCAAGGTTGCCAGTATTCCGCGAGTAAACATTGTCTCTGCAGTGTAGGGACTTTGACCCTTATACTGCCAACCCAACTATACCTCTTGTTTTACAGGGTCGGCAACGCGCAAGTGATACCCCTGGTGTTGCAAGCGTCTATAGGCTACGGTAACCGCTTACCACCTTAAAAAAAAACAAATTGTTGTACAAAGGTGGACTTAAAGCCATTAGGCATTCTCTTCCAGTCAACCTTAGGGTGATGTAGAGACAAAGCAAGTAGTAGGTGCAAAAATGGTGTAGACAAATAAATATTCTGTAGTCCTTGAAAGGATAGGCTGAGGAGTACCTACAAATGTACGGTCAGCAACAAAAGTCGAACACAGCTATATTTTGACAGCATGACAGCTCCAAAACTTGTCAAGAATTTTTTTTATTATGAAGGTAAGGTAAATAATGGTATTTAATGATCATCTATGCAATGATTCCGCACAACTTTCACAGGTCAGTAACTTCATAATAAAAAATCTTCATGTTAAAAATCGTATTGAAGATTGCAACATGTTTAACGACTTTCGCTGAATATGTTGCTGCTGACTGTACCACCCACAGTTCGTCGGTCGGTATGTTTTAAGTTCCATGTATGGCGGGCGAGCCTATTGCTATTACATAAAAATACAAACTACGATACGAGCTTCAACTGGCAAGTTTATAGAAAAACCCAATAACATTGATCAACCTTGGGACCAATAGACCAACGAGACAGAGCATTAAATAATTTTAAATTACTTTATGCGGCAATTAATCATGACCCATCCAAACGGCGCATTTCCTATGAGATTCAAATAGAATTTATCTGCAGTATGCAGCAGAAAATATTTATGCATCAAAATTGAAAAGCACTGCAGTTCCTAGCAGATTGCGCCAAGTTTCAAGACTTGTAGTATTGCCAAAATACAGTCTGTTTCTTTTGTGTTCGTAAGAGTTCTTCCTATCTTACTTATTAACCACCTGTATGTGTATTTTATGGAATGCAATAAATATTATGAATTAATAAAAAAAAAGGTTAAGTAGGTACCTACATTATAGTTCTGTCATTTTTTTTTTTTTTCAACTAGTTTGGGGTCGGCTTCCATTCTAACCAGATGCGGCTGAATATGAGTATTTTACACGACACGACTGCCATCAGACCTCTGCAACATAGCCACTTATTTCGGTAATGTAAAATGTTTAAACATTTTAAAAATACCAACATGCCTGTATTCCCCGAAGGGCTTGGTAGAGATTTAGGTACGGTCAGCAACGGAAGTCGCTGAACATAGCTTAATTTTGAAAACATCACAGATCCAAAACTTGTCAAGAGGTTTCTTTCCATTAAGGTAGCCTAAATATTTAATGGTCATCTATGCAATTATTTCGCATAATCTTCACAGGTCAGTAACTTCATACTTATTAAAAATCATATTGATGATAGCAACTTGTTAAGCGACTTTCGTTGCTGAGTTCTCATGTTATAATTTAGGATTTAAACATATCGGGTGCCCAGGTATTGGCAATGCCAAGACAACCACAGGTCCTGAGGCCCAGGACTTACAATTTATTGTGTCAATGACTTCAGACGTGTTCAGTTATGACAGTTATGTCTACGAAATCACGATCATTCTGAGAAAGATCAAACTTGGGTCCCTAGTCCCATGTAATATGGCGATATGCGAGCCCATTGCTATGAACTGGACAACTCCAAACTTCGAGCCGCTACTGAGAATTTCATAGAAAAATCCCGCTCAACCTGAGGTTTTCAAATAAAAAGTTTGATTAAATTAAGCTATTATTAAGTATAATCTACGCTAGAGAGTAGAAGTAAAAAGCTGTCTTGTTAAACTTTTAAGGGATCGTACTAAGATACTGAAACACTCTTACCTAATGTCGCCATAATCCTCAAGCTGTTATGCTAAGTAACTAGTAAACCTAGAGAAACATGGTTAAAAATTTAAAGCCACGACTTTATGAACATATCCCAACATGTCTTACGAGGTTCCAACATTACTAAGTTTCATTATAGAGTTTAAGTACTCTGGGTTGTTGAGAAGTCATTGCCACACAGGCCCTCCGTCAGACAACCTTGCGAGATACAAAGGTTCGTACGCTGATAAAAATAAGGTTGGTTGCGTGTAGCAATCTAGAAAAATTGATACCTATTTGAATTATGAAGTCAAAGGCTTACTGGTAGAAAACTAGAATTTGATATTGATTTCTGACATTTACGCGAATATTATACATTGAAATAAAACTACTTTTTACGGATTTTATCGCGTATATTGATATTATTAATCCCGACGTTTCGGACCCTTTACAGCGTCCATGGTCACGGGTAGACTGAGGTGGTGGGCGTCTTGATGATATAATAACGTTAGTTTTATTTCACTAGAATTTGAGTTAAGCTCACCCTTGAACATTGTTTGTTTTACTATCATCATCACCAACCCATATACTGTACCACTGCTGGGCACGGGTTTTCTCTCAAAGAATGAGAGGGTTTAGGCTATAGTCCACCACCCAGCCCAATGCGGGTTGGCAGACTTCACACGCGCCGTCGAGAAAATCTCTAAGGCATGCGGGTTTAGTGGTCGTAAACACGACTGCTACGCTACGCTTGAGATCCCAGATTCGCTTCCCAGGTGAAGTAATTTTGGATTTGTGCCCGGTAAATGACAATAAGCTCATCCTCTATTACATGGAGCCAAGAATTGAAACCTATTGAGCTAAGATTGCCTAACTCTTCAGAGAATACAGACAGTATTAAAAAGTTAGTTATTCTTACAAGTCAGTGTTTTTAAATTGCATGATATCATGCGGCTGATCCTCGATTCTGATTCTGACGTCACACATGCACAAGCTTCGATAAGACACTTTTGTCCCTCATTTATCAAAATGTCATTGGTATTTAATTTATTACTTAGTTACTTTATAATATGATGTCATTTGACCGATTCCTTAAACTAGTCATGATTTTAAAAAAAGTGTCGATAAGAATTTATTCTGAATTTAATATTGGAACCAATTCAGTCAATGCATTACCATTTATTTTATTTCCTGGTAGGTGTGGTAATGTTTCATGATGTCATCCGACTGATCCTTATTTCTGACGTCATGAGCAAACGGTTACGGAGGCAGCTTGAAGCTTTCCTTTGCCATTAACCCTATAACATGCCGGTGAAGTGTCAGTATACAGCAACACATCTCTGCCCCACCATTCGGGGAACAAAGGCATGAAGGTAAATTTTCTATTGTGATTTAAAGGCTGCCTGAAGAGTTTTGAATTATTTTCTAAATTCAATATTGGTATCAATTCAATTGGGCTGATATTTAGTGTGTTTCTTTGTAGGCGTCATGAAGTTTGATGATGTCATTCGACTGATCCTTGTTTGTGACGTCATGTTCAAATGATGGCACCGGCTGTTTAAAGCTTTCCTTTGCCTTATGAATTAGGACATTTCAAATCAACTTGACATGTAAAAATACATAGAACCAAATTAAAATTTTCCGTTTTGAGTTTGCGATAGAGATTTCTTCATGATAACATATTATAAGTGTGATGATGTCACCCCTTCCACTCTCGTCTCTGACGTCAGGTAGGTCGGCTGCACGGAGCTTTCCTTTGCCTTATGACTAACTCTTGTTGAACCAGCCAGAATCAAGAAATCGAAAACATCAACCAATGTTTGTCGTTTGGTTTGAAGATTACATACAAGCGGCATACTTAAGTTCAGTAAGTTCCAAAGTAAATTGTTTTTTATTATATTAAGATGACAAACTAGACACGCCAGCAATACCAGTGGTATGACTCGCGTGTTATCATCTTGAGACCTCAGTTGTTACCCAAGTCTCATTTTCCCAATAATTTCACGGGTTACTCATTAAAACACATTATTGCTTAGTGGCAGAATATTTGGTAATAGTTGTATCAACCCAAACAATCTCTGCAGCAGAGATACCAACTTTAAAAACGGTTTAAAAATAATGTCGGTAATTAAATATTTTAAAATCTCTGAAGCGAGCAATACCAACTTGTTTATGCACTAGTTTAAAAACAAACTTATATTTTTTTTACTAGTGTGGCCAGTAATCATCAGAAGTGTGGCCGGTATAATACCGCATTGCGGCGTTTGTTACCACGAAGAACACGGCACGTGAGTAATTTACCATCGTCCACAGGCGATTAGTAGAGATCAACGGCGGTAGTGAGTACCGACAGTAATTGGAGAAAATTCACAATAATGACGTTGTATATTTTTCCACGTTTCACATAATTACTTGATTTCTGAAACAGTTTCCGATATATTATATTGAACTATCGGAATGGCGAAGTTTCCTTGAGAGTCTTTTGTATTATTCACCCTTACTTCTCTGAAAGCGTTCAGGGTTCTGACTTTCTGAGGTTTACTGAAGCGATCTTGAACTACTTGAAGTTGTCATAATTGAGTAGTGTTGAAGTCTTGCCTAAAAATTGTTGGTTCTAGAGATTTTTGGAATATTTATAAATATAAACACAGCGTATAATGTTTTCGATTATTTATGCTGTAAATAATTGTATACTAAAAAAAACTAACGCCATAAAAACACTTCGGAACCATTAGAATATGAATAATAAGATTAGAATATGTTTCTAAAAACAGACCCGAAAATAATGCAGATTAGCAAAAAAGTAAAATTAAAATGAGTTGTTTTTTTAATTAAAGAAGTCCACCTGCTCAATATATAATTCTATTCTATTCAGATCCTATTTAAAGGTTATGAATACAAATTGGAATATTAAGCAAAACTGCTTGTTTTGACGGAACGAGTAAAAAGTGTAAACAGAACCTGCTTATTTTTATTGCCAAGATTATCATATCAAATGACCAAAGATCGTCCAAAAGTCGAAAACATGTTTATTTTTGTTTAAAGTTACAGATTTGTAATCGATGTAGGAAGGTATGTATGTTCCTAATTCCGGTTTAGGCTTGTTTCTAAGTGGAATGGTGGAATTTGTGTATTAATTCAGCTAATTACGGGTCTCTCCCCATATGTCGAGTCCATAGTGTCACAGATTAAATAACAGCACTACGTCAACGACGCTGGTCTAGTGCGGGTTGGACTACACACTTCGAAGTATCTTATAGGTCGGAATTTAGTTTGAGCAATTTCGCTCCTTAAAACATACCTTTTCGCTAACGGGCACAAAACCAAATTAAAAATCTCGACGTATGGATAAAAGCAGCTGGTTTAAAAGACCAAGAGTAGTCATTGCCTACATCATTAAAAATGAAATTAATTATAAGATAATGTATATAACTTATTCATAATAAACAATATTTAAGTACCTAATTAAATTTACCGTGCTAGGTATGTCTTTTATCTGGTATTTTGACTTTGCAGTAGCAAAACTGAGAAATCCATTATTGCAAGTAGAAAAACCAGTCCAGAAATAATACAATAAAGCTACCTATTGTATTATTTCTGGACTGGTTTTTAGGGATCTTAGGTAGGAAATCTTATTTAATCGAAAATGGCGAATATTATAATAATAATATAAAAAATATTTAGGTAGGTACATTAGGTCCTTCCGAGCCCATTGCAACAACGATGAAATCTTACGGAAAAAAGTTTTTGCAAGTCTGCAAAATCATGAAGTTTTACCACGTTTTACACCACGCGTTTCTATTTATAGCTGTGAGCACTGTTTCACGTTTTCTTCAACATTCTAGTTTTATTAAAGTGAACCAGTGTAAGTGCCTTTGTCAATAATATTATTATGGCTATTTATTTTAGGTTGCACAAGTATGGCGGCAGTATCACAATTGATATTACTTGACAATAATCAGATTGAAACCACATAATTACGGTCGATATCGTTACCTATGCAATAACTGCACCCTATATTGAACGCACCTTAAAGGTTGCAAATTGCAATCTACATGACCTTGCATTACCCTTTCGAGAGTACAGTCAACATCAAATATATCGGGACTAACACTGATCATACCATATCTCTCGTTAATTTTATAGCTATCCGTGAGAACCTGTAATTGGCTCTCTGTAACATAAGCTGGTTTTTCGCTCTGTATAGCTGTTGGATTTCCGATGAATAAATAAATAAACTGTAGAACAATTACTGTTAACATTGTGGAGTGCAATAACCGAATTGAATATTCGTAAAAAAACATGCGAGAATGACAGTTGCCATCTACGTTGTTCATTCTAAACACTAAGATATATTGCTTTAATATTTATAGACACACACAAGGAGCCCCACCTCTAAGTGTATGAAAAGCTTCTACAATGCGAGCGAGGTCTCACCATCATATCAGCCTATCGTAGACTCGCAGTCTACAGGTGGACATAGGAGTCTCTCAGGTTCTCTGTAAGGTCTGTTTACTGGAAATGTATGGCCAGTCGTGTAGCCGTGTATCCGTGATTCGTATTGCGATTTTAGTCCACCAGATCAATTTAAACAATGTGCAAATCCAAATTATACTTATCTGATGCTGACTGTATGAAGAATTTATACCGAGTTGAACTAGTAGGAAATGGTTACCAAACTGAAGGGCATCCTTTACATTCTACCGCGAACAGGGCTAGAGTTGCATAACCCTAGTGCTGTCCGCGGTAAATTTATGAAACGGCTATATAACGGCGAAAATATTTTTTTCAATATTTCAGGTTTGCTCTTATAGTAAAATTTGTATATAATCATGTACTTTCACGCCCTGAAAGGTTAACATAAGTATACTAAGTCTACTCCTCCTACTCTTTACTTGGTGTCAGCGCAGTATTAATATATTAATATTTATTCCTACATATTTATATATGCCGTCATCTCATCAGTTAATTCCTTTTGTGTAATTAAGTAAATCATATAACATAAATATATTTATAAACTCACGATCAAAGGTCGGATTTTTACGGATTTTATCGCGTTATATTGATATTATTAATCCCGACGTTTCGGACCCTTTAAGTACAGCGTTCATGGTCACGGGTAGACTGACCCGACGTCTACCGCGTATAACGCGATAAAATCCGTAAAAAGTAGTTTTATTTCAATTCTTTCACTGTTACGAAGCTACACTATCCCAAGTGAATAAATAGGTTACTAAAGTAATAAGAATAAAACAGACTTGGCATTTGGCAAATACGGAGTGTTTTCTGAATCAACTTAGTTTACTGGATTAGTCGATTAGTTACAGATTACTTACAGACAAACGTGACCGGAAAATTTATGTTACGTAAATGCTAATATTTCTTGTAAAAGTGGACACAATTTTAATGTATCTAGACATTTTACAGCATCATAATATTCACGACAAATTATTATTTTTATAACTATGTACTAAGTTGATATTTTTATGATTTTCTCTCTAAATGACAGTAATTTAATGGGTTATAAATCTCTCGACACAAATATTAGAAGTAGATGAATAAATATATCTAATGTCGTATTTACGCAAAGCTTATGTTTAATTCTATACTAAACGATCTTAGTTTATTGCTAGACGTAGGTGTAAGCCATGAAAACCTGACACGATTCAATAAGTTTGTTTACTATAAATCGTATCGTATTTGTGTTTAAATAATATTATGAGCTACCAAAATAACAAGGAGCTGTGTTAAATGCGATAAAAAGAATTATTTAAAACTTACAAGACATAAACGTCAAGTATTTTGTAAAATTTAGTTTCTATAAAGTCAGTAAGATAGATGAAACAAATTTACAGTTTGCCATAATAATTTAACTTAAATTATATATCTTTTCCTAGTGGTTGTAAGCACGACAGCTACGCTTGAGATCTTGAGTTTCATTTCCAGGTTAAGCGAAATGTTATTGGGTTTTTCTATGAAATTATCTGTTGCAGCTGAGAGTTTGGATTTATGTCCGGTCAATAGCAATGGGTTCGGCCATGACATGGGACCCACATACCGGCGAGCAGTGGGTGTACATTAGTACACCTCTGCCTAGCCCTTCGGGGAATCCAGGCGTGATAGTATCGTTATGTTCATTACAAATTTACATGTTGCCGTAATAACTTGATTGATTTCCGACTTCCACATAAGTACTGTATATTAATTTCTACTATAATGTTATTTAGAAAAGGAAAAATTGGACCGCGGGCAGGATTCGAACCTGCGTCTTCTGGTTAGGTAGGTAATTTTTCCTTTTCTAAATAACTTTAAAATCTTAGCATGGAAAATGCCAAAAATATACAAAAAGATTCTACTATAATGATTAAACTGGTTAATAGATTTGGAAAATCATGTCACTGTTTCGCAGAATCCATAAAAAGCATATTAATCGCCTACGCTAAACGCTACTTATTTATTCGTAATCGTTACGATTACGTGTGTTATTCCTACGTCTAAATACATTTAATCGTTGTGTACGAACTAGGTAATCATTATGTAGGTTAGTCTTATCTTAGCTAAGTTTGCGGGTATGTTGATTACAAATTACCGCTAATTACTAGACGGCTTTATGTAATGTGTGGCGAGTTAGCATCTTTATTGTTTACTATTGGTTTACAAGGTTATTCATTCGCGATCATCATCATTCGCAGGTTTTATCTACCCACTGCAGGCCATGCTAAAGCCGTCAGACTCTTTTCCTTGATCCGTTTTGTGCTAATTTTGTCCTAGTCGTTCAGGCACACTTTACTATACAATCCAAAAAGGTGATATAGTTTTTCAACTTTTGGAAATAAGTACCCAGAAAAAAAGCATCTTCCCATACTTACTATAGCTAATTTAGATACTTGTAACTTAACAAGTCCATCGATATTTTTGGAATAAACCTCCTAAATCCTACAAACTTGTATAATGCCTTTATTCAGTCATACTCATTCGCGATTTAAGTATTAAAAAAATAGGTGTCCGCTAATTTTTCATAGTCACTCGCTAGAAGCTTATGATATTATATAGTTTCAAAGAATTTTCGACCTTAACGACGAGTCAAACATATCCAATATCATTGTTATTTTGCCTGCCTTCCTAATCAGTTTTATTTTGGCTCTTCTATTGGATCCCTTCTATTCAACTCAATATTTAATGTAACTGTTTGATCTTTGTATCCTGTAATAATACGCCTTGCTATTCACCCCTCCTTAAAAATGTATGGTATGGTATGGCCACCACATCGTAAATATTGTTAGGTAATTAATAATTATTATCACGTGTTGCCATGTAATTAGGTATGTGGCACATGGGCTCGGATTTGATTGATAAACAAATAGTAACCGTAATAGATAAGGTAAATACAAGTCTAACTAAACGTGAAGTCATATATTAAAATAAACAACCTTTAGTAAACCTTTCCACATATTTTTGCCAGCAAGTATATAAAAAGGTAAACAAATACCTACCTAGACGTGTGAAACAAGTTCCCATGTAAGGTCGAATTAAACAAACGTTAATTAAATTGTCTAATATTTTCAACCAACGAATGTGCGGTGCAAGAACCTATTTTCTTTAAAGGACTGTGTAGTATGATGATGTGGTCCTTGATATTGACTCAATAGGTTAGGGAGCATCCATTGAAGTTTAACTTACACGACTGCATAATTTTGAGAAAATTATCATGTGTCTATTAACTTGTGAGATCTTGTCAAAAGTTTATGGGACTTATTAGACAATATTTTAAATAAACTTTCCATTAATGATTATCTGTATTATTTAATAAAGATAATGAACTTATTCAGTAGTTATTAGTATCCGTAAACGGTACTCGTGCTGCCATCTGTTAGTCTTTCTACAAATTACTTTGAATAGCACTATAGCGCCATCTAGTTGCTCCTGCCGCAGTTACTTGGTAAACCTCGAATGTATTACCGTAACGGCAGTAGTTCATGTGCGCAGCCATTTAAATATTTTGTCTAACTTTACAGAGATGGCGCTGTATTAAAATGTGACACGTCAAACTATAATTTTAAAAATCATTTTTATTAAGCTATTTAAATATTAAGTCTGTACATTATTATCACTAATTATGAAACGGTGAGAAGATAATAGGAATCTAATATACCTAATTATTGATTGATTTTCTTGGTAACGGCATAAAATTATAAGTACCTATGTACTACTTACACAAAATTAAATAAATATAAACTCACTAAAATTATTGTTTTTTATTTAAAACGAATATATGGATATCTATAGTTAGATACTGTATATTGAGTCTTATAATTTGAAAAATCTGAAAAATATCTCTTATAATTTCACCCATACCCTTCTACGCATTGAATAATTCATCAAAAATATTTTTTAAGCCAGTATATAAAATAAATAACAAAAATAAAAAGCAAAAAGAGAGCCGCCCGAACAGGGACTTGAACCCTGGACCCTTGGATTAAAAGTCCAATGCTCTACCGACTGAGCTATCCGGGCTCATGTCGTGTTGGGCGTAAATGTTGTTCCGTTGCGAATTACGCCTTCGTACTTTTACGGCGATCTACATTTTGAGTTGGTTTTTATATGGATGTTATTATAATAAAAATTACATTCTATACTAAAGTATATCCATTGAATTGTCTTATCAGAATATGTTACGTCATAAATATAATTTATTGAAATGCGAATGCAACAAAATAAATAAATTATTACAAATAAAAATCTTTTTCTAAAATACATTTAATGCTCTATTGTTTATGCGCTAAACGAATATTTTAGACGAATATCCCATTCGAGCTGACAATAACACAGTTGTGTATCTAACACCGCTACTCGACACTAGATGGCGCTATGTGTTACAAACTCGAACGTTGTTTTAGTGACTGTTCATTAGATTGGAATTTGCGTGATCATCTAATTAACTTAGATAATACGTCAAAATAATGTTCAATAGATAAAGTTATTATTAGCGAAGAAAGAAAGAACATGATGGGAGTCAAGTAAAATGAATGAGAAATCATAATAAATACAAATCAAAACCAAATTGTGATAGCCTTGCCAACAAACCATGTAGGACTTCAAACCCTGAGGACGATCTGCTCACGGTGGCTTCTCTTGGCGGGGCACAGGATAACGACATAGCACTAAAAAGGCTAGAATTGTGTCGCAACGCCATCCACATTGTTTTTCTGTACAACACAAAAGGCCAACGAACCCGATAGACTGGCACCTTGCAATGCCAGGTGTTGCAGTGTCGGTGTTGAAAAAAATTTACAAAAACAAAGGTCGATCTATTGAATGGCGTTATGACACAAAAACTGCGAATATGCTCGCTGTGTAGAAACCCTAATTTATTGGAAACAAAGTTCGTTGAAAGTAACTAGTTGCATAAAAGCAATACCTGTATGAATTCCAAAACAATACAAATATAATGAATAAAATTAAAGTCTGATGGACACAGGTTTTACTTTTTTGTCTCTTCTATAAACTATTATAACAAAATTATAAACCACACAAAACGTTCACCGTAAAAAATCCTATTAAAACCGATTCCGTGAATCATTAACGCGTCAAGCTCGCCGTTTCCTAAAACCATCAAAACCAACTGGTTTGCAGACGCTTTACGATAATCCTGATTACAATTTAGCGAAACATGGCTCTAATATGTTGTATTTTGAATTTGTTACAAAGATTTGAGAATCGACTCAAAGTCACGTACGTACAGGGCAAATTGTTTAACGTCTAACGTTTCCTAGTAAAATCTTTTTACCTGACTAAATGGACGCGAAAAAAATTTAAGATTGAGCAATTGTAATGGTAACATTCTTGAGTCACCAAATATTCGTTTAGGCACACAGAGGTATAAAAAATTGTGTGCAGATATAAACATTTTATTGTCATGACTAACAAAAACAATTTTATTCTGTCTCTCAGACTTTTTGGGACATTGTATGGGATCTTTCATATTAATAACAAGAAGCACCAAACTTTGCCGAATAACAGAGGCCTTATAATGCATATATGTATATTTTATCGTCACAGTAGTTCAGAACTTTTTAAGATGTCTTACAACAAAATACATACATGGTATTCTACATAAAATGTGTTGTACTCGAATTTCTACACATGCTTAGATGAGTCAGATGTTTAAAAACGAATGGGCCGTTAAAAAAAATGTATCGTCATGACATACTTTCTGAACCAATAGACAGGAAAGAGACCTTAGTAGTAACGATGACGCTATACAATTTCAATTGACACAAAAAGCACCATACTGACGTTTCACATCAAATCATGATGACATCATCATCATTACGGAAGTAAGCAAATTAACTCCTAAAAGAATCAGTCACCTTCGTATACTGACATAGTATTCTATTACAAATATATCGATGGACTGCTTGCTCGACTAGACAGATAAAATTTCCAGATCGGAACAAAAAATCCCGCTAGCAATCCATTTTACGGGGACACACAGATCAGAATAACATCGATTGCAACTGAAATCTGACCTTTTTAGGTAGTTAAGATTAAAATTCAATCTCAATCCGTTTCAAGTACGTTGAAAAATTAATTAACTGATCAATTAACCTCTTTTCCTTTCGACGTTGCTTTAATTAAACTAATATTGAATGATAATAGTGTCAATATTTTCTGCGATACGTCAGGGGGCGTCATTTATCAACGGATGACTCACGGTCTCGGTGTGCGGCGTAGACTGTCGTACCTGTAACAAACCGAAAGTTGGTCAGTTGTGATTAGTGCGTTTTAGCGTTGTGGTCGACATTGCCGGCAGTCGGCACGGGCCGCGCCATTGTTCGACACTGCGAATTTGATCTGTGTAGGAAATTGTGTATTCAGGTTTCATTACGCACACGCAAACACAGAACTGTTTACACAGGAGTTTGTTTGTCGAGCGTTGGAAGAAAATCTGTATTGAAAATCTTGTGTATAGCAAACACATAAAATAGTAAAAGTAGTATTTAATTCATTTGGACTACTTAAAGCCTTAAGATGACTCCAAAACGGCTTTCAATGCCGCAACTAATTTTGTAGGTTAAACAAAAGTTATTTATGTCAAACAAGTGCCATGTAACATGAAATATACATTTCTGTTATCCATCTTCGAGGACAGTCGAATGGTCGTAAACGCAACTACTATGCTAGAATTCCTTGCTACTCTAGAGAAAATGTTTATTGGGTTTTTCTATGAAATTCTTAGTAGCAGTGACTTATACTAATGAAAGAAATTTTTCAAATAACAGGATCTTATACATATTAACATTCCTATATCAGCATTCACACATACCTACTTTATCATTTTGCGTTAAACATTTTTTTTATAATAAGTATTATTAATATAATATGAATAAAATATCAATAACCATAATAAAAACCTGAGTTTCATTAGTTGAGGTTGAAAAACCGGATACGCAAAGCCTAGACAGAATGCTGTTTTTACGCATCAGTATGTGACCGTTGTAAGTAAACAGGCAATTAACACCGACCAGTTAAATACTTTATAAGTGAACATACAATTTAATAAGCAGGGTTTTGTACGAATATTATGTTAAATGCTAGTATTAGTATGACGATCATGATAAGTCACAATAGGCTTACTTGAAGGCGTTTTCTGATGAAAGGTACCCACCCTAATCCCCTGCCCAGGATTACTATAGGGGTTTTTATATGATTACTAGTAGCTTTTAGAACTTTCAGGCATTTTTCACGACTACCACTAAATGAGTATTTTATGTTATATTCCTTAGATTTCCTATTCCATTCTACAATATCCTTCATCTTTTCTATTCACATTGCACTTGTACACAGTCTATAATGTTCTGATTTCTCAAGTACTTTGAGTACCTATTTGAAAGCATACAATGCGGGACGCTTTGTTTTTTTCATGCGACTCAACCTCAGTCACTAATAGTAATCCTCTGTGGTAAAATTGTGTATAAAAGTGTAAAGTCCAGCAGCTTACCACATACGAAGTCGAAGTTAGTCGGATACATGTTACAATGAAGTGGCCTAAAAAATCCAGTTTCTTTCAAATTTCTCGAATTTTACTTAATATATTTTCGCACAATCTCAAATCAGTTTCAAATATAAGTAGGTACGAGTGGGCTGGTTATAGATTTGTTTTGTCTGTTATTGTCATCTATTCTTAGTGGGTAGTTATAAAATAAATCAATAACATTAATAAAAATAGTGGGGATAACAACATAACAAGTCTACGCTTGAAAATGTGTATCGTAGAAAGGCTATTTCTTTAATAATCTGACCAAATATTTGTGTTTTGGTGGATAATTTTGAGCCGTTAGGGTTCGAAACGCTCAAGCTGTCGAATGAGCGCCTCCATTTTAAGTCGTAGATATCCAAATTTATTTATTTTAAATTGGAGATCACGTCTAAACGAGTAATGCAAATATGTTAATGATTTGTAAAATATCTGAATATTTAAATGATGGTGTTAATTATTTATGAAGTTATGCATATCAACTAGTTTTACTGCGTGCAAGTTTGACTTTTCAAAAGTGCTATTTTAATGGTCTAATTGAAATAAAATATTTGACTTTGACTTATCGGGACCAAAAAAAACGACTATCACAAAAACTATCAGGCGCCATTTTATATTAAAACTTTTACAATTTTAAAATGAACTTATTTACAGTATATATTTACATAAAGTAATATGTATTTTTAAAGGGTGAAAGAATAACATCTAGCTTTATTTTCCGACTAAATATTGTTCGCAGATTAGCAGAGCTCTTCGCAGGAATTGTACGCTCACGTTCTCTGGCGGCTATCGTCGCTTTAAGGAAATTTCTTAGTAGCTTGTCGACACTGCGCGACTATAGAGCTGGCTTATTCTTGGGATAACGAATTAGCATTGCCATTCAACATGGCAATGCTGCCCGTCTTCTGGGAATGTGATGACAGCGATGTGGAAGAGGACTTTGACGCCTAGGTGTAACAATTTATTTTTGTATGTTGTACATTATGTTATTCAATATACCTTTATAAGTAAATTACAAAAATGAAATCTTTCTAAAATATACAAGTTAACCTCAGGTTCACGATCGAGCGGTGCTTAATGCTATATAAACTATATACTTTTTAAGCAACGCTCGATCGTACTATCGATAAGAAAAACTTACACGACAGTAAAATTAAGCTCGAAGCGATGGAAACAGAATTGAAAACAGACCGTAACGGAGAAGGGTCGGTTGATTCAAATTGAGTACTTACAAACAAAACCTTTGTGTTGCTGTTCTTAAATTCGCTACACAGAGCATCAAATATTGTGTGTAACGAAAAAGATTGTATTCAGGTAGACATGAAACATTTAAAACTGTGATTATGACGATATAGATAATGAAAGAGTATTTTTTCCTTTATTAAGGCACGCACCTCTGACTTTTAGAAATACACATGAGTATTAATAATGAATGATCACTCGCTTAAACGGTGAAGGAAAACATCGTGAGGAAACCTGCATGCCTGAGAGATTTTCTCGAAGGTGTGTGAAATCTGCCAACCCGCATTAGGCGTGGGGGACTATAGCCTAATCCCTCTCATCCAGAGTAGAGGCCCGTACACAGCAGTGGGCCAGTATATGGGTTGATGATATATAGGTACTAGGGAACAAGCCCTGCGTGGGAGACGTTACAAATATAATTAACAGACACAAAGTACAGCCAGAGCAAAAAAAAAACACTCGAAACAAATGAATATCTGTGAATCACAAAAATATTAGTCTCGGGTGGGAATCGAACCCATGTCATCAGGCGCAGCGGTAGTGGTGAGGTACTTAACTAAACCGCTACGCCAAACGTAATCAGATGGAATAAATAAAGTAAGTAGATTCTAGCAAGACAAGATCCGAAGGTGTAGCTATCCAAAACTGTCAAATTTCCCCAATTGAAAATGTATCTTATTATTTTGTGTTAAAGTTGAAAATCTATCAAAGAAATTTGTCAAATTGGAGTATCTTAATGTGCTGGCCTCTGTATAAATATATAGTCAGATACGCAAACACAAGTCAGACAGAAGTAAAAGCGAATTGTATTACAATTCTTTATTAGCACGCCCCAGGAGATCCCCCCTAGAGGCGAAACCTTCCTATGTACAGTCAACAAAAGAGTTAGGTATACAGGCAGCTAATTAATAAACTGTATTTTGTTATCCTTTCGGGTGGCACGACGTGTCAAAACGTAGGTTTTGTAAGCAGCTACATACCTAACCCTTTGGCGCGTAATTTATTTAAGTCGTAATCTGTATAAAAATGCATATTTCGTTTGCTATCTGTATACTTAACTCTTTTGTTGACTGTACCAACACATATCCCCGGATCCCGACAGTGAAGGTTTTATGTGAATCCATTTAATTAGTTTTTAAGTGAAGTAAAAAAGGAAAACATCAGTTACAGTTAGCACATAAACATTTCTTTATTCTACAAGTTTTTTTAATAAATTGTCTCTTGATAAAAAAAGGGTTTTACTTGCTTTGCTTGATATCATCAAACAAAGTAGTAATAGCCTAGTAAAATACCCATGGTTTGCTAAGTCATAGGTATCGAGTTCGAATCAAGGTACACACCACTCGCATATTAAATAAATCAGCCGCTTTGATGGTGTAAAAAGTGGAGAAGAAGTATCTTAAATTCCCATGCAACCTTATCATGAACATGGAATTTGTTTTGACATCTATAAATAATTAACGGCTGTTTGAGAAAATACCATAGCCATAGATTAAAAAGTAAAATTACTCATGTTAGGTAAATTTTTTTATAACTATGAACAAAAACCTATATACCGAAACTTGAATAATAACCACTTTAGATGGAAAACGGCTTCATGATCACACTCAACTATAGGAACTTAAAGAGGGTATCTTGGTTGTAATAAATTAATACTGCAAACAACTCTTCATCATTAATTCACTATTTTGATAAGATAAACGTAACACATGTCAATCACAACACTGCGTCAAAACTACAGGGTCGTAAAATTAATGGACATTTAACAACTACGACGTGAATTAATCAGAATAATCAGACATGTGTCACGTTGATGACATTTTCTCTTTACTTTTCAATTTCAAACAATGACTCACTGACTGGCCTGCGTCCTGTTGACCATATGGTAGTGTTTCGTCTCCATACCATTTAAGAGAATTGCTTAATCGAAAACGTGCTTAAGTAAAAGCTTAAAGTGCTGCCTGAATTATGTTCACACCAAAAGCAACTGTTTCATTATTAACCTAGTGATCGCGGCTGTTGAGCGGTTGTATGGCAATAGCTTCACCCCCTAATACATAGGTCCTAAAAAAATAACGGTGAAGTGTAGGTAGGTACTAAGGTACCTACAGCAAGATAAGTACACACAGTTTTAAGATATTAGCTAACTTTGGTTTAGTGCGAGAGCTCAATTATTATAGTAAACTGTTTAGATAGTTTGCGGATGACCCAACACATTAAAATCATCTTAAATGAACCTTCTGTCCATGATAATACATAATGAAGTGATCGTTAGTAATCAAGCATCAATTGTTATGAATGTAGTAAAAATACTCACTCATTCTTTTATTAAATATAGCACAGATGTAATTTATGTGACATTAAAGTTTCATAAACACCGATATAATTGATCGCAGCCTCTCACTGACAGCACGCAATGTGAATGAACCGTATTCTAGCGATATCAATACAACATTATCACCAACAGTGTCAGTAACATAGTTACTTATGATAACTATAATAAAATTAGCTTCGCCCACACCCAGTGACGCGCCTAGGCTAGACTGAAAGGCAGGCACTCAACGCCTTTTCGACAAATATGTCTATCAGTCAGGCAAGATTAATCAATATGCTTTTAGAAGCTCAAACATTTGTCTAGGATGAAATTTCGAACGTTTGTAAACTAGCCGGCTTGGGTCAGCACCGCACAATTTGTATTGGCCTCGGGGTCGGCCTACCTCATTCTGTATTCTCATACAAAGCATGATTAAAAAGGATTCAAACAGCAATTCTCTTCTAGAGTAAACTGTACCGTAAAGTGCGTTACTAAGTTATTAGTAGAACTTCAAACTTTGATCCTCTCGAGTAGTAATAGGGTGAAAAGTTTCCGTGGAAAGCCTTCGTAACTTTTAGTAGATTAGTCAACACTGAAGGTTAAACCTGCAAAAGTAGCTGCCGAATCAAGGTAGGTTTATTTTAGAAAATATATTTTCGTAACAGGTGAAACAATTGTCTAAACAGGTTTTATAGTGAAAATAAACATCTGGGGGCACGGCAGTGCCCCCGCCAAGACGAGCGCGAAGCAAACACTGCCGTACCATCCTTTACTGGAACCGTTTCGCCGCATTTTCAGGCCCCTATTTGAGAACCTCTGGATAAGACCAGAACCCAGAAATTTTCGTTATCCAGTAAGCTATAATCACATACTTAAAATCCAACATTTCAAGTCTGTAAGTCATTTAGTTCCGAAGTTAAGCGAAAGCAAAGTTTCGCATTTATGACACTCGCTCACTCACTCACTCATGATCATCGAAATAGAACTAGTACTTCCCATTAACTCAGAGAGCTGAAATTTGGTACAAAGTTAGGGTTTAATGGCGACATATAGGGAAAACTATAAAAACTAGGATAATCGAAGATCTGGAGTACCTGCCTAACGGCCAAGTCACACAAAATTAACTATAAATAATAAAGATATCGCAGTAAGGAACCTTAGACTTGGCACGACTTTGTCTAGATTTCATTACTTTTTAGAGATAAACAATCAGCTCCATCGAGACTTGGCTAGTTTTTTACAGAATGTTTTTAATGGGATTTAGATTCCTATGTCACGTCACATTAGTTTTATCAACTAGTTGTCCCTTTGTCGTAACACGTGAAATTGGAAATTACATACATTTTACTGAAGTTTCCTGTAACCTTGTCGTTCCGCTAATTCTCCGAATCATATTCTTCGAAGTAGCCATTTGAGAGGCACTTATCTTATGGAGTGTATCATCTCCTCAACGGTTAAACAACATAATTCTACGTTAAGGGACTACCAATTGCCCCAAGAACTTCCACATGAGCACCAACTAACCACTTGAACAGGTTTCATATCACCCACGATCGGCCTTGGGTATTATTTTGACCTTCCACGCAATTACATAATTTGTGTTCAAGTGACGATAAAACGTAGATTTTTTATTACGCATTAAGAATTTTAATACTGAGGTACGTTTTAATGAAATCATCGGTTGTCTATGAAAATGTGACAAAATGACTCCACGGCAATTTTCTCACGGAATCCTAGTCGTGCCTAATCTATACTTCTACAAGTTATCTGTCCAAATATCGAGATGCATATAACGTATTTAGGGACATGATGTCACTCTATTAATAAGGTTTGTGTATCTGTAACATTATGTGAACACTTCCAAAACAGACTCCGAATAAAATGTATACAAATATTTTTCGCGCCACTTAAAAAAAATAGGCGAGTGTACACTAGTCGTTTCAAAAGTCCTTGGAATCTTCAAGAGCGGACGGTGTTTACTTCTACAGATTCAATTGAAAAATGCATCGTGTCCGTTATAATTATTAAATAACTGGGTCACTATATGTTGAGGTTAATGGGTATCAAGGTCGTACAAACCATCTTAACGCTTATTGAGACGTCACAGTGATGATCTTTTTTAAATCTTCCACAGCCGAGTAATTGATATTGTGTCTTCATTCATACATTTCACAAACAAATAATTGGGAATCTACTGGAGGATTGGAGTTACAGCTATAGGTACGGTATATTAAAGTTAAAGCTTGATTTACGATTTGACAAACATAGACGTACTAGTGAAATCTATACATTACTGGGGAATTACTTAATTAATTATCACTCGCTTAAATGGTGAAAGAAAACATCGAAGGGAAACCTGCATGCCTTAGATATTTAGATGATAATCCATATCATGCGAACACCTATGACAATCTTTAGTAGTAGTCAGATGCCCTAAAAGCCTGACAACCAATATATCCTCACGGTATCAGTATTGCCCAGAAATGTGTTTCCAGGGTTCTGATGGCGTACAATACCTTATCCTAATATACTGGAAGCCAACGAGCGAGAAGAAGCGAAAATGCTCGGAAGATGATGATGATGATAATTCATAGAGGTATAAAAATCTGAGTCAATCTCTCCGCATACTTTCAGCGGGTGGGAGTTTATTCATATTTGAACTAGTCATTTGGAATTACACCATGATTCAACGGATGAGCGTGGTTGTTGATATTGGACTCATCACTAAATAATTTCGAAATCAAATCGCTCTGCCTGTTCATGAAGTCAAATACATAGTTGCCCAACCGTCTAATACAAAATTCTATATTCAAGGAAGCAATTTTTGCAACCACGTCCGATCGGAACCAACCATCACGGTGTCACGCAAGCTGCACGGTTTAGGGAACATCGTTTATGTACAGTTGATTAAACGCCAATCGTTCACGAAATAGTTCCTAGAATACGCCGAAATATAGTGCATGATGTACGCCTCAGTTGGAACGTAAACGTTTATCATTTTTACGTAGGATTCATGAAGCTATTTTTGTATGACAGAAAATCGCTATCTCGTTTGAATTATTACGTTTATGTTCGAATAACATTGATGAGGCATCTTGCACACCACTAATTATTATTACGTTGAGAACAGATGCCCAGCTTGAACCGAGTGTTCTTTCACGTTTTAACTATCACATGAATATTAGGGGAATACGTTTTCTAGTGTGTTGCGATCAAAAATGCTTTATTTATAGGACAACGATAGTTTACAAGAATCTCAGTTGCTTACATACTATATAATTCTGCGTGGGTGGACATCGTGAAGCTTCTTTCAAGTGTTTCAAGTATTATTACGAAGTGCATTTTCTCAGCAAAGATCAATTGTTGGGTCTATTTTTATATTTTAAAATTCAAGTGATTTTTTCCAAGTAAATTCCAATAACATGATTAGAAAAGGCTCAAAACAGGTATTACGTCAGCTGTGTGGAAAAAAACTGATCAATGTTTTAATAAGTCGTGAAAGTTAAATAATGATTAAGATAGAACTGCAGACTCTACTACTGCCTAGATAATCTAGTTGTCCTAAGCGCGACTGCTACGCTAGAAGTCCTGAGTTCGATTACCATGTCCAAGTGTTATTGGGTTTTTCTATTCTCAGTAACAGCTCGGAGTTTGGATTTGTGCTAGCCCCCTAATACATGGGACCTAAACATACCAGCGACTGTGGGTGTATTTATATTAGGGGGAATTCAGGCTTGAAATATAATGGTTTAAACGGGACGACTGACACATAGTACCTTCCTGCAGGTCTCAGAGTTTCGTACAATAAAGTTTAGTCTTGAGAGTGCACTAAGACTAATTTCTATGATATTGTAAATATAATTGTTTGTAGGGCTTCGCATTGACTACCGCCAATAAATCGTCATTCTGCTAGTGACTCTCTTGCCTTGATGGAGCAATGGATGAACTTTAACAGAAGTTAGTTCGCGCTGGTCGGCCGATGTGGGGCGGGAGTAGGTACATTCATCTTTTTTCTTAATTAGAAAACCATTCTGACAGACGGTGCGGTTTAAAAGCCTGCTATGTGTAATAATTACAGCTATACCTACCACCTATAGTATATACTAGTGTATTTTTTGTAAGTTCCGACGGCAATCGATCGAGGTGAATTAATGGCGCATATAAATCATTGTATTAGTAAATTGAAGAGATTTCATGCGATGACTCACATCCTAAATTCAACTGTAGTAAACGTACCTACGTAGAAATTAAATGATATCCAAGCGACTATAAATCAAAATAATGTACCCACTTCTTACAAAATTTCCTCAATACTTATGGAATACATTTTCTTCTTACTTATCTATATAAAATAGTCTAACTACTATTGCAGGTTTGAAGTTTGAATTATGACATGTTCGTAAGGATTCTATTCACATTGAATTTAAGTTGATTGTACATTAAATCCCGAAAGCCAAATCAACCAATCTACGTGCCAAATGACAAGCGTCCAATTAAAGCTTCAGCTGGCGTCTAATGTACTTTTGATATGCTTCACACAGTTCAAACACTCTACTAGAATTTCTACTCTTAAAATGCACGTAAAAATAATTTAATGTTCCAGAAAATATTTAAGATCTTCAGAAAAACTGCAGAGATAATAATAAACCACGTTGACTAAACATTGTTTTGAAGTAACTAACACAAGTGGGCCAGTAAATAAAACTATTTTGGACATCAATGTACTTTACGAGAGAGAAATTTCAATCTCAAAACAACGTGATGGCGTAATCCTCGATGTTTTCGCCAAAATCCAGACAAAAAAAATATATAAAAAATGACACTAGGCAGCGAATACGTAAAGCTGTATTGTAACGTAGCACACCGATATGCTAGCCCCACTTTCAGACGCCACCGGCTCAGGGAGCGCCATGGGATAGAACGAACGAGAATCATTGCCAAGTTTTTTCAGTCGGCCGGCACGCAACTGGACGTGTATAATGGCCACGTCACAGGAGGCGGTGCCCCTCATATATATTTCTTGTTTTTCACAATTCGCACTGACAATCTTACACTGTTTTGCTGACGTCTGCTTCCGCCAATTTCACCCGATATTATAGCTCATAACAATTTTAATTATGATTGTATGTACCTACATAGTAGATAAAACCAATTTCTAAGATATTTTTAGTCTTTATATTCGCTCGTTATATCAGTTAATGTAGATCTCCCAGAGGCGGCAGTATTCTCAGTATGCCTATCCATATTATAATTTCTCTTTGGCCCGCGACCGTAAGCTCGTATTCATTTCATGCTTTGATAGAAGATGGGTACAGTGGCATGTAATGTGTAGTGTATATATTATTAGGACGGCACACTTATGTCACATGCCAAAATTGAAATTAGTATTAGTAAAGCTCTCAGGCCGAAAATTTGTGCGTGCGCATTTACAAATCAGCATTGCTATAATAAACAGATCATCATGACAGTAACACTTGTTGACTAATTAAAACAGAGGAAAGTGTAAGAATTTTAAATCTAATGTCAAATAAAGGACGAATCTAATTTCCACTCGGTTATTGTTTGATTTACCCAGTTGTGAATGTGAATTGCGTCGTAAAAGAATAACAAGGAAGGAACGGTGTACTGTGAAAAATTTGCCCGTGTGCCAAATGGGTCACTTGTCCGTCAAGATATAACGAGAAAACATCTAACAGGTAAGCTTTCTATATCAGAAATGCCAACATTGAATAGAGTACAACAACAGGTATTTCATGAAAATGGCAAAGTATTAGGGACACCCAAGGTCATTGTTCTAATTTGCCGCTTCTTTTATAAGACATCTAATTATACAAAGATAGAAGAATCCACGGATGGGGGCGAGCAAGCTGTCATCATCAACCCATATACTGTCCCTCTGCTGGGCACGGGTCTCCTTTCATATTGCGAGGGATTAGGCTATAGTCCACTACGCTGGCCTAGTGCGGGTTGGAAGACTTCACAAACCGTTGAGAAAAATCTCTAAGGCATGCAGGTTTCCTCATGATGTTTTCCTTCACCGATTAAGCGTGTGATAATTAATTATTAATACGCACATGAATTCGAAAAATCAGAGGTGCGTGCCTTGGGTTCGAACTCGAGACCTTCGACTTGGCAGTCCAATGGTCATACCACTAGGCTATCACTGCTTAGCAAACCAAGCAAGCCGTATTGGATTGTAATGATAGATTGTAATGTTAGTTTGTTTAATGTAACAATCTTCAACTACCGTAATAGGCAATTAGCCTTCTTTTATAAGATTATTTATTAAAATGTTATGGTAAAAAAATACAGTGACGGATCATTTAACGTAACGACGTCATACTGTTACGCTGTCTGAGCGGTGTCTAGCTTGCGGCCGCTTTCTCACTCCAACGATCGTAAAACGAAAGGTGCAAACTGTAAAAGCTTCGACAAGATTTTCCTTATAACTCGTATCTTTACAATATAAACTGCAATAGATGATTGCGTTACCTAGCTATCATTCATACTTGCTAGCTAAATATTGCTCCGAGTTCAGTGACCTTTTCTTAGAAAGTAGCTACAGCTTAACGTTTTAATATTTATTCAAGCATTATGGAAATTATTTGAATTAAATTTAATTTTTGCACGGGTACCGCAAACACTTCCGTTGTCAAGTTTTTATTATAGTCAATATTGATAATATATTATTTGCTATTCACTAAAGATTTAAATGTATGAAGATAGAACTTGGAGAACTTATAAGGAAAATGTTGCCATGAGAAAATTCTCAGCAAAAATACATGGCGAAGGTCCACAAATAGGTTGCCAGAAGTCCCAAAAAACACAATCGGAAAACACAGTTCTTCGAATTTGAATTGTAAAAATATTGGAAGAAGCAATTATAAAAAAAATGTAAACTGGAGTTCAAAGAATGAACTGACAGCAAAAAATAATTATTGTTAGAAATGATAACCAAAAGAAATGATAACATAACCAGTCAGCTAATTGAGATAATAACGAGTGCATTACAAACTCTGGAACGACGACAAAAACTAAAACCGGCTGCCACTATAAACAGATTGGATTAAAATTAAGTTTAAGCTTTCAAGATGATAATATGCTAAATCAATGATTGAATAATGGCACACAGCTGGTCAGATAATTGCGTATAATTTGTGATGTAACAATAGGATTGAACGTAATATTACTTACGGCACATGTGTGTACAGTTCTCAAATGACGCCTAAACAAAGCCTTCGCCGCAAGTCTCTCATTACTTATACTCATTACTAGCTAGTGGAAGAAAGCAGACACCGAGCAGACTGCACACAATGCCCGAACCAGAACTGGGTTAATTGAAGACAACAGCGCCCATCGCCGCCGGCTGACGGCAAGATCCGATCTCTGAACGCCTCTAAATTAATACTGTAATAAACTATTCATTCGGAATTATGGGCAGCCGGTGAGTGGTATCATTGTTTGTGTAAATCGACGAAGTACAACACTGAATCAAATAGACTCAAGTAGTACCAGCTGGCAGTAACAATTTTAAGTCTTTCAACTGGAAAAATCAAGTCAAGTACTGATTTAAACATAACATCACGTAGAAATGACTAAATATTGTTGCAACTAGTCGGGTTTTCCCATAAGGAGAATCAGTTCGCAGTTTTAGTAAATATTGTGAAGGTGCTATTGTCCATTCTACCAATGGAATTCCTGCTTTTCGAGGCAATTATTATCAAGAATTTGAAGTAAGAATGTGAAAACTATTCAGTTTTGTCTGGGAGGAAATCCCGAAAATAGGTCGAGTAACTTTCTCCAGTAACCGAAGCGGCGTAGGTAGGTATCTGCAGTGCGGCACTAACTTTTTACATTTATATCAACGTCTGAACTCGAAATTTGATTTTAAATGACATTTCTGACGCCGCTTTCAGAATAAAACTGTTAGATGTACAAACATTTTTAATTTGTTTATATGTCCAATGAATTGCCATGCTGCCATTAAATCCTGACATATTTTGCTAGATATTTAGAGACGCAGAGTTTATGATATTTCAAATATGTCAATACATGTGTAATTGTGATGCAAAGCGATACTCACTAAACAATACACCGTGAAGGCGTGAACACAATAAGCTAACGTAATGTGAGGTAAACGGTATACCGCTTCCTGGCTTGAGGACTAAAGAAGAATACTAAATGTGGCCTCAAACTATGGACTTTCGTCGCAGCCAAAGTTGAATGTGACTCTTAATTTTCGGTAAAAAACTTATTCATATTCAAACCTGTATTTTTTTGGCATCGATGACAAGATTTTATTTAAGCAACGGTTTTCAAAACTACAAATTGAAACCATTTTAATTCGATGAAAGCGAATGGGCCGAAAGCAAGTATTACATTTCCATTTCGCAAAACTACTAATATATCATACAAACTCTTAGAAAAAAAAACAGCACGTGTAGATTTTACGTAGCCAAAATGAATACTAGTGACTTTGTCGACTTACATTTTTACGCCCACACACAAAACTAGATCAAAGTTCAATGACTTTGAGAGTGAAATCCATTCATCATTATAACTATTACTAGAGCAGTAGTGCTGAAAATGACAGACAAGTAACAGACATTGATGACGTCACTATTACGAAAAGCCAATAAGGGCGAGTGTTTTTTTTTATAAGGATACGATACGATGTGCTTCCAAGTGTTATCGTGAACTACACAAGAGTTCATTCATAGTGATAATGAGGGCGTGAGCAGCAGGAAGGCACTGCGGCCAACCGTTCCGGGAAGCGGCGGCAGACGATGCGCAGACGCCGTTGACGTCACGGAGTGATCAGCCAATTGGGGCAGCGGGCCTATCAGCCTTAGTTAACTTCATTTGTTATTTAAGTTATTGAAAAAGCATTGTTATAACGAAATGAGACGATACTAAAATTTTTAATTTGAATTATTTACTTATACATTTTGATTGTATGACAGTAAAGGATTTAATGTAGCATTAAAATACACATAATACAACAATGCGCGACGTGACGTCTTTGTTAAGTCGGAAAATACAATTTAAACCTGTGCAATTACAAAGCAGGCAGGGGCCAATACAGCCAGTACGACATACTAACTAGAGGAAAATTTCGCGGGGCATAAAATGCTAATAATTTACCGACTGATGTAAATAATTAAACATACATCGTCGACAAAGAAAACAATGCGTTTGGCAAATTAAGTGCCGTTGCATATTCACACCTAAATTATGCTTTGTAAAACTGAAAGTTCGAAGCAGTTTAAAACTCTGTTTCATGTGTTTCAGAATAATTAACGTGGAAAATGAATGGAAAAAATGATGATGTCTATATTTAACAAAAAAAAAAAGGAATGTCAAGAATGTTAATTCCGTATAAAAAGCTGCCTAGAACAAAATGCCAACGGCCATACCAACGTTACAAGCGAATATAAAGCTGTTGGCCTTGACAGAAAAAACTTAAGCTCATGCCATAACACGGCTATAGCATGCCATTGAAACGAGGGCCGCCAAGGTCGCGGAGTCAATGTACAGGACAGGACGCCACCTGTCTCCGGCACAATAATTATGGTGAAGACATGGAACGACACGTGAAAGAACCCTTTCCAACGGCTTTTCAACAGTTTGAACTCGTTGCGAATTCACACAGTAAAATCTTGAATGATGACATTTACTTTTCGAAGTTTCACGATATACTATACTGTCTGATGGAGTGAGTATACCATCAAAATATGAAGCGTAATAAAAAACTTCTACAAGAACACGAATAATATAATGCGTTAATCTTAACCCACGCTTCGCTGCCATTTGATTATCCTATTTAAAAGCACGTGACAGCTTTTGTAGAAATAGAATTGAATGTATTTTTGTTTCTCCCTTCGGCACGAAGACTGAGTTCATTATCTTCTTGTCCTGCTTCTAATTATCTGAGAACTCCTTCTTTCATCATATTATCGTAAACCATACAAACCATGTTTTCTGAGGCCTCTCTTCTCTAATCTTTAAAACAACACCATTTAATCCTGGTAAATTTATTTTCTTCGTATTCATCATATCGAGACTAGGATTGAGTTATTAATCCATAAATACAACCTGCAGATGATATGCGAATAAATGCAGATAAATCAAGTCTCTGTTCACTGAATCGATAAACTATTCCCATAGTCATATTTCCTCGAGCGTTTATAATTAAAATAGGCAGACTAATATCGGTTCCAGGGTTCCATTAGTGGGCATAAAATAAATACAAAACGCAGCTAGCAACACGAACATAAACTTAGTCATGGTATGAGTCGCGGCCGAGATGTGATTTACAACAATATTCCCGTAGGCGTAGCGAGCGAATTGTATCTGTTTCCAGAAATGGAAGCTGACTGTTCCAGAACTTTCTTTGTTAGCTTTAAGTAAGGAGGTCGACGCACCGCGACTAAATATGAACCTAAAGTACGTGCGTCCGTACAGCACCGTTCTTAGATCTAACTAGGCGAGTTTAGCACAGTGCCTTTGTAATCTAAGTAGTGTTGCGAACGAAACATTATATTAAGCGCCTAAGCGGTCTTTTGTGCTGCTTTATTATGCAGATCGAATATTTTTTCTGAGTAGGCTTCATATTTGAAATAATATAATTAAATATAATTTTTAATATAATTTTTGCTTAACTTCCTGAAATATATGCTTAACTTCCATAAAAAAAGATTTCTAGAAATTCTGTATGATTTGAAATCCTAACAGGTATTAGGATTTAGATTTCGTGAAAGGTGAGGCGCGTCGTACAAATTAAGTGTGCGATTACGAATTGAGGACCTTAAAAGAGAGCTGCTAGTCTTGTTGATTTATCCCTTAACGGAGCATATAAAAATAGCTCGTTTATTGATTCCACAGTGATATCAGAGCTAGTGACGTGCGAACCGCAGAATGCTTCAAAATTGTTATCTCCTTCTGTTACGTAACGACATTTTCTTTAAATTCGCACTGTTTATACGGATGCGGACTGGCATCAGGCCAATGGTTCTTTTTAATCGGTTTAATTCATTGAGCAACTGCTTTATTGCCGAATGAGTGCGAATAGACAGGGACGACCTCTCCAAGGTCAATGAATAGTGAGAGAAACGAGTTCGTTATAACTCGTTTGCCAGTCATATAGAGACCACTTTCTTAAAAATTATTTTATTCATGGTCACAAAGTCCTTTGGCGCTGAACAGGAAGATAGGAAATTATCGACTGGGTACCTACTTCTGAAAATTTTCAGCCAGTATGTATGGCTGAAAATTTTCAAAGTGAAAAGGTGGTTGCTTCTGCGAAGTGCTACTGCACTATGGGTTAGAATCTTGACATTGGTTTTAATATCTTTGAACTGGTTGGCACATTCATTCAAAATATGGAAGAATGATAATTTAATAAAACTGCCTCATTAGTCTAGTGGTCCTAAGCGCGACTGCTACGCTAGAGGTCCTGGGTTCGATCCCCAGGTCGAGCAAAGTGTTATTGGGTTTTTCTATGAAATTCTCAGTAGCAGCTCGGAGTCTGGATTTGTGCCCGGTTAATGGCAATAGGCTCGCCCCCTATTACATGGGACCTAAACATACCGGCGAAATGTGGGTGTACATTAGTACACCTCTGCCTAACCCTTCGGGGAATACAGGCGTGATGGTATGTATGTATGATAATTTAATAGTAAATTAAATTATCATTCTTTTAATGCATGTATAAACTATAGTCATGTTGTAAGCAGCAATCAAGGAAGTGCCATAACATTAAATATAAAAGATTTCTAGATAACAACACTAATTTGTATTAGAATGTAAAAGCTTGCAATAATGCAAATAAGGATTATTCAATGGGAAATGAGATTAAAAGTGCAGATCGGGCAGTCTCTGAGCTAAAACTACTAATTTCACATTACTCGTATGGTTAGGAACGCTTGCAAGATATTTTTTTGCTTGCAGTTTCTTTAAAAAAGGACGAATATTGGAAATTTGTATTTGCAAATATCCAAATTTTGAGTGATATTGTGCAAACCAGGAAACAGGTCTCCGCCAGATTGTACCAGTATAATTCCGAGCAATTAGCACAATGGCGGGTTATTTTTCATAAATTAATTATCTTGAAGCTCAAATAATTTCACATTACATAAAAATTTGCCGGTCAGCTGATAACTTAAAATTTCCCAAACTCTTAAAGCAAAAGTTTTATACGTTCATGAATAGGAATTATATACAAAAAATGTACATCCTTTAGCATGACACACTGTATAGAAAAAAAATAAAACAGAGACAGATGTTTCTAACGATAGGTAAGCTAAGCATACTTTATTGAACTTTAAAATGGAAATAACAAATCATGCCGCTTTATTCTCAGCTTATGTGCATTAATATATCCTCGGGTGCAATCTTCTACAGAATTATATTCGTTTACTTGAGTGTCGACGTATACATATACGGCAACAATTAACTCCCGTTAAAAACTTGAGAGTATTATTATAATTTTCCAGTCTCACCAACAAGCGTACCTACCACGACAATGTAAACAAGGGTTATGTCGAATTTTCAAGTCCACATATTATCCATCTTTCATGTAAAGACGCCAGCAGGTCAAGCTATCCAAAACAGTACATTTTTCCCAATTGAATATGAACCTTATAGTTTCCTATTAAAGTTGAAAATCAATCTAAGAAAGGAGGTCATCAAAAGTCCATACAACTCAGCCCTAATTTGTACCTGAGGTACATGACAGCTGTCAAGTTGACAGTTTTTACTATGAAATCACTACGAAACTGTTATTATTGTGCCAAAATTGCGTAACGTTGGACATTCCAAAACTGACACTGACAGCAGATAGCTATCAAGTTGACAGTTTTTACTATAAAAACAATATGAAACTGATACTAGTGTGTTAAAATGGCGTGCGTTTTTTCAAATTTAAAGTTTTTTTTCTCATCCCTTAGTGAGCATAAAAAAAGTATGACTAGAGTTTTAACCAGCGTAATACAAGGTATTTTTTACAATAAGTGTACCCTCAGTACATCATTTGGTGGTAGCTTGATGTGCTGGCCTCTGTACAGTCCTTTCATGTTATTTTTTTTTTGTTTAACAAACGGTCCACACTCCTGGAGGCCCAACCGGTGCAGTGATGTGTTCGCGACAATCGCGACCGAATTAAAGACACTATTTTCAGTATATCTGGCGTTTCGTGAGAGCAGTGTATGAATGCAATGTCTTTAATTAATGAAATTGGTGTGCGGTCGTTTTAGTTAGTTACTTAAATAAATAAAATAAAAATACCGTTTATCTACGGTGATGAATGCTACGTGTGCATATAAGTTATAATACATAAAATGTCTGTGTTGAAATATTGTCTTACTTGAAAAAAAAAAGTTGACATCAATTTGTAGATTGTGAAAGCATTGTTATTTAATTAGTAATTCAAATATTGCGATTTGATATAACATTCTAGATACTTTTTGTTTAATTATAGTATAACAATAGAAATAAGAACAATATACTTAAATTTATGACACTGACGTGCTATAATCGATACTTCCCCAATTTTATTTATCTATGAACTGCGCAGTTGTCTGTCTAATACTTCGCGGCGCGGGCAGCCCTCGGCGCGAACAAGGTTGCGCGTGCGCCTAATTAAACACGAGTTGAAAAAATCAAACATTACATTGAAGATTTTAGTAATACATATTCTGCATGTTTACAATAATTGTGTTTGTACCGTGAAGCAAATAATGACATTATGTTCAATATTATCTAATATGACGTGAAGAGTAGTTTTATTTACGCTTCTCGATTCATGGTCGTATGACGGCTGAGATAGAAATATTGCACTGCACTGTGGTTTTGAGCCTAACCACTCTCACTATGAGAAAAACCGTGAACAGCAGTGGGACAGTTAACGGGTTGATGGTGATGACTTTTTGTCACATTGTAAGTATATTATCATGTACATAGTAATTCGCTAGAATTTTTCTAGAAGATTGATAGTAAGTACCTAAGAGCAAAATTATCAAACGGTAAGGATTGGTATAAATACGTTTAAAAAAATTAATATAATTACTTAGTAGTGATGTTGATAATCGATTATCCATAATCGATTATCAACATTACTATCACAGCATTGAGATGACAGGAAGCTAAGGTAAATAAATCTTTGGCTTCATTCATTCATAATTAAGTATATAAGTATTATATCCATTGTCTAGTACCCATGGTACAAGCTCTGCTTAGTTTGGGACTAGATGGTGTTGTGTAAAATGTCCCTAAAATATTATTATTATATTATTAATTATTGATTATTTGAGTGAGTTATTGAGTTGATTGAGAGATATGAGATAATTAAGTTTTTTTTGTTGCAGACGTGATTCTTCATTTTGAGTTCTGAGCGGCGGCGGGGGAGGCTTGGTCATACAAAAATTTGATTTTCTCTCGGCATCATGGCATGGGAATTCCCGAGGCCGAGGCACTCATATTTAATATCAACTTTAAGCATGTTCTAGTTTTCCGAGATGATTGTTTTCGTTTGAAATGCCTATGCAGTCATTTGTCACAGTTACACTTTAAAACATTTAGTCAAGAAGTAATAATATCTAAAGAAATATTTGTTTGGCAGATGTGACAAAGGCTCGAGTTACCTTAACAATTAAATTAATGAATTTTCTTCATCTAGTGTTAATGATTAAACGATAAAACAGCCATAGCTACGCAGTTGTACAGAATGAGTCACAATAGCCGGTAGGCCAGCTAGTTAAGTGAAGATCGAACGATAACTATAGTTAAATTGGTATTATTTACCACTACAATTACGTTTTTGACATTACGCAACAACTAGGCGGAATCAAAACTCGAAAAAGAGAAAGTTTCAGTCTTGATAAATAATTATGGGATATAAAATCGAAAGTATAACAAATTGCTTAATGGTTTCAAACTTTGGATACTGCAATCAATCACTTTTGGTGGCACAATTAATCTTTTCTTCTGACAATGAGCAGCTGTGCTTACTTTTTGTGCGTTAACTCAGACCAACTCAACACGTTGCGACAATATAACCAGTTACCAGTTAAGATCAATCTGTTCGCAATTGAAATTATGCAAGTATTATTTTATACTTTACAACGCAAAGTCAATGCTCTCGACACTATAATGATTACAAGATCTTATAAATATACAAAAAGTATCAACTTGTGAAGTAATTATTTCCACGTATGACTCAAATTTATTCAAAGTCTAAGCTAAAACGTTCTTATCTTGCCAATTTAAATTCAGAATACTCAGAACCGCAAGATTCGTCCACATTCAAGCTTATTTTAGAAACTCGAAAAAGGAAATCCAATTTCATGAGAGCGAGGCGTAAGAGAAGTCTAAGTGAATGCCTGTGAATAAATGTTATATTTAGAATTCTCGTATAGGTATTTCAATTGGTACAAGTTATTCGCATCTTCTCAACTCTGTACTTTATTTCGCCAGCGCGTAAAATCCTAAACAAGTCGGTGGTTGGACCGCCCAGCTCTAAATCATCTAAGGGCATATGGCCCGAGTCTGCGTCAAGTTATTTATTGCATTTCTCCGCAAGACCCACAGAGCTGCGAATTTAATATCACCAATGATCAAACACATTTACGACAACTGTAAAACTTTGAGTACATTTCCTTTACTTGTAAAACATAAGTCGTAAAATTTTAAATAGCGTTTAAAAAGGTTAAACAGGTGAAATAAGATTGAAAGCAAGTTGACGCCGCGTTGCAGAATTTTGAGTGCGCATATACTTATCAAATGTTATAGCTAGCAGCGACTTGTGAAAGTCTAGACATATCGGATATATCTTACGAAGTTTGTTTTACCTATTTTTACTCATACGCGAATCACGAAAGTCAAATTGCAGGCATCCGTGCAACGGCTCTGCAATTTTGTGAAACTACATGAGGTCAATGCGATAAATCGCAAATTACAATTGATTAGTACCAAAGTGTTAACATATAATACAATCAGTAGATGGAATTGGTGACCAAGTGACTTTAAATTTAAGCTGTTTACGCAACTGGTAGGTACATAAAAGTCAAAGCGATTGTAACAAACAACAAGAGAAATGTAGTTCGTTCGGTTAATGCGTAGTCGTGTACCTATCAGCATTGAGTTTGGCAGATGGCAACTTAACGGATTGACGTATGACAAGGACAGACTCATTCTTACCAACTCCACTCAAATTCAATGAAAACAGTATTCTACGCATTTCATGGCTGGTTAACAAACACGGATTTCGGGTGTGGCCAATAAAATTTACAATTATATATATATACGGTAAATATTTGCCCTCTCACTATATTTATTAAGATCTGTACAGTACAAAATACAACAATATTTTTTATTTAAGCAAAACAAAACGTTTAATTCACAGGGCTTATGAATATGTTTAATATAAGCTAAGGATTAGGATAAGGATAAAGTAAATACGGATAAAAATGTAGTTTTTTTTGTGTCAAAAGTTTAAAATACTTTTGACCTACTATTTCACATTGTAGAATTACATTAAGCTCTCGCGTGATATAGAAAACCATAGTAAAAAATATAAATGAAAGTTAATAGACTCCAGTAAGATAAAACACTAGTTAAACTAGATTGAAAGTCGACGTCTAATCATAAATGAATCATACAAGTCATGATTTTATTTTCATTGAGAATGTGACAGAGAGGAAAGATAAAGTACATTTATCGTGTAACAAAAATTACCTATTACGCAGAAATATAAGGGATTTTTAATCAGTGTTGTTAATGTATGAGCGTACGGCGGAGTGCGCCCACTGACCTCAACGCGGACGAGATAAAGGCTATTTTAAGCGTTGCGATAATACCAGAATACGTCGAATGTTTTAACAGATACGACATTGAAGAAACGCCGGAAGCCAGGCAGGACCTCTTATAACTAGCGTACTTGATACATAGACTTCCGTTGCTTACATATTAATTGACAATTCAAGTTTTATGATTGCTGAATCCAATCTTAATGTCGTTTCCTTGTTATAATCATCATTTAAAAAAGGAAATGCGGCACGTATTTCGTATAAAATCATACATTACAAGAAAATGTAATAAGTATTATGTTTTGGGCAAAAATCCCACAAGAATAGAATATTATTCGGAACTCGGAAATGTATGAAGTTGAACTCGAAATTCGTACTCGACGTTGGGTGTTATCATTCATAACATGCCATAATGTGAGAACATTACATCGCTATAATAGTAAAAAGCAGTGCATTAATCGAATATCATGTTGTAAATCGAAAACGGTGACATTAAAACTAGATGATCGCGACTATTAAATCAGCATTTGAATTGTTGATAGAAGTAACGGCAATAGCCTTCCGAATTGATGGACTACTTTACATACCCAAGTGGGAGTAAAGATCCATTATGCATGTTTGTTTTGAATCGTGAAATGTTTATTTGGCTCACTTATTAGTTCCAACGATTTCAATCATTTGAAAGTAACGGTATGGTGTAATCCTGAGTCATAATTCTATACACCCGAGCCCATTCCGTGTGTTAAATTGAATAATGTAGTTTTTCACCTCATAGAGAATTCAATAAATGATCTGGCCCCTTTTCCATCCTCTTCACCTAAAAGAATTCGCCTCAATCGGGAACATTTTCGCATCAACCTCAAGTTATTTAATCATAGTTGGATTCTTGAAATAAAAATTTGTCCTCGGTAATAAAATAACGGAGTAAATGAAAATTGCGGGGAGCAATACATCAGTCGGTTCTGCACTTATTGGGACAATGATCTCTAAACAGCTGGTTTATTTATTAAACAGTGCTCGATTGACTGGAAGGCCTCGAGCTCAGAGATCGCTTTCATGCCCACTGAAAGGATTCCCCGTCTGACGGCGTCGAGAACAGTCTGAGGAATTGGGCTAATCCTCTTTAGGCTACTATGGGGTACGCCACCTCGTGGTAGCAAGCCATACACCTGATTGAACGACCATAAACTCTGGTACGAGTGCATAAAATATAATTTACAAAGGCATGTTTAATATTGAGTGTCAAATCAATAACTCCTCGGCGCGACAGCGGCAGAAAGTTAGGAAGCTATGAGATCTCAAACGAATAGCGACTTTAAGAGAAGGTGATAGGATCATATTTAAAAATTTTCAAGTTCGGTGGGACAAGACAGTGAAAGCCTGTCTGCCCTTGCGATCTCTAGATCCACGAGAACATAATTGCACACGTTCAGTAAAACGATTCAATGAATCCATGACATTAAAAGCCAGCGAAAACTTAATCTATCTTATTAAATTAACATCCATCAAGTTGTAGAACTTGATACTCTTAAAATATTCGTTGTTTGAGGTGAAGACATGATTCCTGCAACTGTTTGATTAATGGAATTTAAGTGATTCTGCTTCGGATATAATAATTAGCGGCGACAGATGCCCACAGTGGCAGTTGCATTCCGATTCCGTCTGCGCGTAATCTTACGCTTGCAAAGCAGTAAATTTTATTCTTATTAGAAAGTAGCAAATTTGGTCTTGGGAGGAGGGGACAGGTCGTTGACCGACAATGTTCCTCAGCCTGTCCTTTAATCGAGGATTATGTAATACTGATTAGCATTGTAAATTTTACAGCATCACATCACAACGGAAATAGCAAAGCTGTATAATCAAAGATGTACGATATCTACATATACGTCTGATGAATATGAGTGGATGGTTAAGTAAATTGTTAACCAAAGCAAAAGTTACACAAAAATATGAAACTAAAAAAAATCTAAATTCGCCATTAAGAAACATCAGTGATTTGAACAGTAAAAACTTTTTAATAACATGATAAATGACCCGTCAATTCTAAATCACGGAGTTACGAATCGGGACAGGAAATTACTGTTCATTCTGAGCCATCACTAGACAAAAGAGTTGTCGGTGAGAGCGAATACTGTTCTAAGAATTCATACTACTAAAAATAAAGTTAGTAACTGTACTTATTTGGTTCTGAAGTATAGGTGATCTGATGACCTAGTTTAGAGTTTTAGTTTAGGGAGGTTCTAAATGGATCACCGACAAATAGATTATTGCGAATATTTTTAGTCTGTTTCAATCGATTTCCGTCGCCGGAAAATGGAAACTATGACGTTAGTCAACCATGATGTCGATGCCCCTTGGGTTCCGTTTGCTCTAACTAAAGCTATAAACCCTAGAAATAAATGTAATGGTTAACAAACATTGGTCGTCACACTTTTCAGTTGTAACACTGCATACGGCCGCAAGTGCGAACGTTAAAGTGGAGTTTGCTCAATCAAACTCTCGGCCAAACGAAATTGGACTTACAGAAGTTAGCTATTGAGTTGTAAATTTTTCGTTACAATAACTAAGTATAGACTTTCAGCACTGCTTTGAAAGTTGCCCATTAACACCGAAGTGTTCATTGTTATGCTTGTTTTCAGAAGTTTTATACGTTATTTTATGTTCTTATCTAATATTTTGTATTGTAGTTGGCTAACCATACTTATTCGCTTTTCGATTCTTAGGCCTTTAACTCATTGTTTACAAAAAGAAGAAAAAAAAACCAAGTCGTAAGTAAATGCAGTTATTCAAACCACGTGTGGATACATAATATTCTTTAGCTTGAATGGACACAACTGTCTTTTTTATGTACACAAGTGTAGTGACGTTGAAATACGTCATTCAGACTGGACCGTGGACTGGGGGAATTTACAAACTAACCTGTTAATGAGTATTAGGTATGATAATATGTAATATATGTTAAGTAGTGTTAGTGTATAATATATTTTGATTTCAGTGTTTACAGCAATAAATAATGTAATATTAAGATTATTCATGATCTTGAATTTATTTATTTTTATTTATTTTATTTTACATTTTAAGGAAAACTTACAGCTAAATACAAACATAGGATTAAATCAGTAAAAATATTAAGGCCAATTAAAAGTTTCCACTGATAAAAATACAAGATAATAGGTTTTAAGAGGTAGACAACAGTCTTGTTAATATTTACAGATAATAATTAAGTTATGTTTTCAAAAAATAAATCACACATAGCCTTTTTCAATTTCAAGCTGGTAGTGTTAAAAATATCGATGTCGATGTCCCTACAGACCGCATTGTACATACGACACGCTCTTATTATGTAAGAGTTTTGCCTGTAGTTTGTTCGGGTTGCAGGAGTAAACAATAAATGTGGATTACGCTGAAAGGTGGAAGGGACTCGTAGACAGATTTAGTGGGATATTTTTATACAGCATCGTCTAGTCCCTAACTAAGCGAAGCTTGTACTTGACAATGGATATAATACTAATACTTATTACACTTTTTTGTACATTATATACTTAATTATAATAAATAAGAAGCACAGACACACACAAAATATTTATGTTCATCAATGTAAATGTTTGTGTCCTGTTGGAATCGAACCCTCGTGATCAGCGGTTCGACGTTCAAACCACTAGACCACAGACGTCGTCATCGTCATCGTGTGTTATCTAAATGAATGTTATTGTGAAAAAAAAACTAGGTTCTTTAACCATGTGATTACCTACTAATGTCAGTTTTACTTAGTACTATTTTACAAACTTCTCTTTGAGTTCTATATTCCTCAATTTCAGAGTGGAACCAGCATCATTTCTCGGTAGGTATAGAAACTTATTTGTGCTTTAGATTTCTATAACTAGTTTTGGATTAATCTAAATTTATTGTAGTTGGTAGGTATTGTAACAGAATGATGGTTCGCTATTAAAAGCGTTAATTATTATAACAATTGATTTTATTTTAAATAATAATGGGTAAGTACCTACTTTCTGTGTACGAATAAAATTAATGATCGTTGGCTGTTAATTTATTATTATATCCTTAATGAAATAGTGTGATACAATAATAATATCCTCTGTAATAATGTAAGTAGTTATTTATAGAAAGTTCTAGAAATATCCATCTTATCAGTAAACAAACAGTAAATGCGAACATACAATTTTGTAGTTGAGCAGTAAGTAAAATTTTAATATAGGTTCAAACAAGTCACTTTGAAATAATGAGTTGAAAGCCGCAAAAAGTTTCAGCACATTGCTGGCGTATACCGAAATATAGGTCAAGCAACTGCCTTGAACATTGTCTAGAAAAAAAAATATTTCAAAGAGGGATTACAAAAATAAACTAGACATCGAGACGCCTTGTGCTTAATTACCTACATTTGTTTCTATTTTTGAAAAAGTTAAAATGGCAGCCAACTAAAACTGACCAACACACGCAGGTGAACATTTTACGATCAGTGAGTTTTATAACAAGCTTCCACGTCAATGATGATAGTACATATGACCGTATTGCATTCTCTTGGCGCGATGAAAATTCCAGACATCGATATTTTTAGTACGATCGTAGATATCTCGGATCACGTGAGAAGCAACTATTAAATTAATTTCAAACCAGAAATGGAAGTGAATTATCTGGGTGCCGCATTCATTAGACAGAATCAGAAGAAGCACTTATCGTAATTAAAATCTTAATCTTTTAAACGATGTGCATTTTACCGAATAATGAAAGCAATATGGATAATTGGCGCGTCGCATGATTGTTTAAATCTGGAGTACCTATGTACAGACGTCAGCAGGTCAACCTATCCAAAACTGTCAAATTTTCCCAATTGAAAATGAACCTTATCGTCTTGTATTAAAGTTCAAAATCAATCAAAGAAATCTGACAGATCGTGGTAACTTGATGTGCTGGCCTCTGTACCTAATTATAATCCAAATTTGAACAAGTCCAAACCCGAAAAGTCAGCCTATTTAAATTAGCATAAAATTCACTGACGTCAGAAATAACTTGTTTTATTAAAACATAATACTATGTTACATAATATTAAAATTCATTTTGCAATAGTTCGAAACATTTTTATTTTTTTGTTTTCTATTATTCCTAATGAGCCGTCCCATTCCGACACACCGGCTTCTCCGAGTCCCACCTCTTCCGTCGACACAGTTGCCAGGAAAGGCAAAAAAGAGCTCTCATGATAAAAAAGCTGAGATAAATATAAATATTTAAGAATTGTAACTCGGAACAGTAAAACCTGCATTAGAAAATTGTGACACTAATAAAACTTCAGCCTCAATTCTTTACAGAATCGATATCAAAGGAACACGAAACAATAAACTGAGTAAAGAGCAAAGAAATTTACGTGGTACGAGCTGGTGCGGTACCATGACCTTGGTGAGCTCGTTTGCGAAATGAACCTCCAACTAATCGATGGGCGTATTCTTAGTATATAAACACAGGGCTCACTGTACCGCGATCAGCTAATTCAAGTTCAATTAATCAATTTTGCGAACTTACGAAAAGTATACATTCTGTAGCACGTATTTAATTTTTGTTAACTTAAATGCTTCTGGTGTTAGTCGATGCGGGAACACATCGGGAGCCTGAGAGATATCTCAACAGCGTGTGAAGTCTGTCAACCCGCATTAGGCCAAATTGGTGGACTACAGTAATACGAATCCATCTCATTCTGAGAGGAGCCCCGTGCCCAGCAGTGAAACAGTATATGGGTTAATGATAAAATGCGTTTGACTCTAGACTTGCTCGAGGGAAAGCATAAATAGGATCTAAGACGAGCACGCAATTCTAGCGGGCTGTGGATCGCACACGGTAAAACTTTGGCACCGGTTTTTCATGAAGGTGTTAGCTGGCCAGGTGGAATATAGATTCTGCTACGGTGCTTGATGGTTTTTCGCTTTTTTCAAAAACCTGTTTCTTCCCCGTGTGCGTAGAAGCTTTGTATTTTTCTTTTATATCAACACCGAGACTTTTTAATAACATCGTAATTTGGACAAACTTCAGAGCTTAAGAGCATACTATCATTAATTTTGTTGCATTTTATCTAAAACTTATCTCATTAAGAACCGAAATATTGAAACTTTTCAAGAAACAGAAACATCAATTTTTATACATGAAATATTTCAAGAGTAAGATATGAACTTTTAAAAAGATTTATGTCATAATAGACTTCAGCTAGTCGGAGATAATCATAATACACAATGATAGAGTAATTTATATTCTTCCATCCTGATACATTATGTTCTGATGGATCCATTACCATACAGAGCACAGCGATTAAATAAATCATGACTTCATGACACATAATGCCATCCATCATGAAACAGAAACCCACCTAACTTCAACAACCGGGAGTCAAATGTAAGAATTACGTATTATCTTGAAGTAATCAACAACCCTGAATTCCTTTATTTTCTCTTGTCGTGTCACTTTAGTGATATCAGAATGACAAGGATTGTAATTTATTTAAAATTAATAGTGACTGACGAAGCATTTTGGTATAAGGCCCTCAGATAATAAATTATGACTAAATTTTAGTAAAATTTGTGTCGTCTTACTTTAGTTGTATCAACATGATAAGGACAGGTTTAATAGAAGTGTCATAGCTAATGCGAGGTCTACCTAGCGTTTTGGAACCTGCAGATGATAAATCAATGGTAAGTTGTAGTTAAGTACTTGCTAAAAACGGAAAACCATGTCATACGTGAATTTAAAATGTACATTTTGTATTCATGAGGCCAGGGCGGTATCCGCGCTGCATCCGATCACGGCGACGCACTTTATGTTAATCTTCATTCATTGCAAATAAGCACGGATCATGTCTAAATTCAGATAACAAGGTGTGCCAGTCATGAACATGAAATATCAAGCATCGCGTAACACTATGTGCTAACATCATTGCAAACTCTGTTAAAATCGCGTTATTTATTAAACAATGTTGTGTTTGTAATGTTTTGTTTCTTTCGTACCAATGTCACTTAGTATTGGGACGAAACGAGACAAAATTATGTGCAATGTAGTGTGTAGCTAGAACGGTTATTACTAACAGGGGAAATATTCCACAAGTTATAATTACTTACTGGATTTTTAATTAATAGAATTTTTACTTAATTAAAACAAAAGATAACTAAAAAAATTTAAATTAAAAGAGCTATTCTTTTCTTAATTTACCTAGGTATATTCCTATGAAACAAAAACGTTCGTTTGTCGTACAGACGCCACCAGGTCAAGCTATCAAAAACTGTCAAATTTTCCCAATTGAATATGAACCTTATGACTTTGTATTAAAGTTGAAAATTAATCAAAGAAATTTGACAGATTGTGGTAGCTTTATGTACTGGCCTCTGTAAGTATACCTTCTGTTTTTTATCAGTGACGCTTTCAGGGTAACCGTAAGTCATCATGAACACGAGAGGATGATGATGACTTACGTATGTTACATGTCACCTGCATCCAACGATTCCCGGAGACCTTTACCACGTCGTCCGTCTATCTCGCTTGAAGTCGTCCTACGCTGCGTGGTCTCCATTCGAGAACCTTTTTTTGACAAAAGCCATCTGTTCTACGAGCTATATAATACCGTAATAAGTAGGTTCAATATCAGAGTTAAAAATAGTACGAGTACACTTTCCGTTAGGAGCTCGACGGACTCGACAAAAAACTCAATCCGTCAAATCATCGAAGAAAGTAAAATCTTGATTTTCCTGTTCCGTATTTGATTAATTTATAGATTATATCTTTCCCCGTATGTCGCGATACAATCGAGCACGGTGTATTGAGAGTATGACCTGTTTTATAAGCTTCTGGCATTTAGCGATTTAGATTTTATCTTTTGAATGGCCAAATCACTTTGTTTTTCTGTTGGATTTCTTTAAGTCTAGTTTTAGAGGCACTGGGGAGTGTCCCCCTAGAATATTAGGTATTTTGATAGTATTGTTGCTATCTTTATTATTCGCCAGCACCCAGCACATGCACAGCAAGACATCATTCTACTTATCTGCGAGCAACTTTATAATTCGTAATTTGATGATAAGTTGTTCAAACATTTTGATAAACGATATTCAATGTATTTTCTAAGAATTTTCCAATTGCTAGATCTCTATTTCAAAATTGAGCATTTATTCTGGAAATTACTACTTTTTAATATCCTTCAACGTATATCTGACAACTACGGACACAGACAGCTTTTCAAATCTACAAAATTCCTCTTGTCTACAAAATTCCATTTACTTTCATTAGTTAATATTGAAAATAAGATGAAACTTCGTTTGTATAGACCGCGCTGAAATTTCTCTTAAAACACTAAAACTACGATAAGTTAGATTTTGTGTCTAACCTTTTTTGCCAATACATATTCGAATACAAATTCGTACCTATAGTATATTACAAGATTAAATTTCCGGTTTGTCCTACAGTTTAATCGTTAGGTATTTCATTTATATAATTATTTACCAAAAAAATATAGGTAACTGGCTTAAGCAATAACTAGTTGAGAAACAGTAAAAATATGTTACAAATTTATAATATTCTTACATGATATTAAGAAATAATAAGCTACAAAACTAGCATATTTACCAGTATTGCATTTTTAAGATCAGTTGGTAACGTATCCTTATCATATTACTAGAAACAGTAATTACTATAAAAGTAAGTAATATAATAGTGTAACAAAAACAAATACATGGTCCATTACGAAATTCTAGTTATAACATAAAAGTATAGGAAGTAAGTACCTGTAACCTATTAAGTAATCTGAGGTATTACAGGCATTTGTTTGTTCTCGTTATGCAATGTTGAGCCAACATCAGTCTAGACGACATGAGGTCTGAAGATTTCAATTATTGATAGATTTGTTACATGACGCGTTCGCAGCTTACGGCGATTCATTCGCCAAAAATAGATATCAATAGCGAAACTAACTACTTTCTATTTACAATGAGTAATATCGTGTCAGTTTTTAAGCTTGACCGGAGTGCGGGGGGCGCGGGAGTGGACGGTGCCAATGAACTTGGCGGGAAAGCAAATGCAGCCTCGCGCCACTGGGTCACACAGGTACTGTCGCGGAACGAACGCTACCCGAACACCTCCGCATACACCATAAATTCATAACGGCCCGGTATCCAACAGCAACCTCGTAATTTAGTCGTCTTACACACAATTTATTGCTTGGATTTTCATTGGGTGCACCACTACGTACAACCAATAAAGCGTTGCGTTTGAATTGCAAATGCCTTTACAAAATGAAACAGCTAAGTAGATATATTCCCACGTCTATTAGATTCAAATGCGAATCTAGAGGGCATCGCTACGGGTTAGAAGGAGTCAAATACCTCGCGTGATAATTTAAGCTCGGTCAAAGTGATTTTCAGTGCAAATAAATACTTTATGGCAATTGTAACGCAATAAATTCTGTAAGGATGATACTTACATTCATTAAGACTGGCAATGTGCCATTCTGAGGACGTTTCCGGCAAGCGCCGGCAGCCGCCGATTCGTTCTGGCGACCGACGCCTGAATTACAATTGCAAGCGGACGCGGTTCTGCTATGCGTCATTTCAAACACCAGAAAAAGTGCTGTTTACATTTCGAAAACGGAATGTGACCTATGTGTGTGCAAGCACAGCTTTTTGCTAAAGCCACATCTACCCATGTGGGTCAACAAACCGAGCAGCTTTTATCAAACGCAACATTATACATTTTCTATATCGATAACGAGCTGGAACCGCACGCGGCGTGGAACCCTTATCTAAACTCCAACGCTTCGCAATAAAAGCTTTGTGTAGGACGCGTAGGTACATTAGTACTCCACTTGTTTTTCTCAAATTCTCTGAACTTTTTACAAATCTATCTGCGTTACTTATTCGCCTATTACTAATTACTGTTAAATTCTCCGCTTTGAAAAGTTTTCTCCAGATTTGCAGCCGTGCTCTTTACCAACCTTTCCAGTACCTATACGGTAAGCAAACCGTAAATTTGTGTGCGTGATTGAAAACTTCAAGACGATGTCAATTGGAAAATTGACATCGTCTTGAAGTTTGGATGGATGGATGGATGTAGGACGAATTGGCGTAGAAAGCTACAATTGCAGCCTAATCTTAATTAATAATAATAATAATCTTAATTAATTAATAATAATAATCTTAATTAGGTAAGCGTCCGTATTTAAAGCATATATTTAAGTATTATATCCATTGTCTAGTACACATAGTACAAGCTCTGCTTAGTTTGGGACTAGATTTTGCTGTGTAAAATTGTCCAAGGATATTTATTATTATTTTAATTAAAGTTCAATTTGCCGCATCCACTGTCAAGAACATTTTGAAAACAAAGAACGATAAAGGTTTATAATTAGAAATATTGTGCTGGTACGGAGGTCAGCATCGCCTCGCAATAACTCGGTGATATTTTATAATAGACACCCATTTTATCAGATTATTGAACCTAAGAACCTAGCGCATTAAGTATTTGTCTGTGACAATGTATAAACAGATCTTATTTATTACAGAATTATTTTACTATGCAGAATGATATCAAGCTGTCATAATTTGTTCGAATATGCGTCACGCTTGCATCTCGCTTGCCATGACTTTATCAAGCATTATCGTCACCGATTCAATTAGGAATTCGCTTAGTGGTACTAAAAGATGGGTAATAAATGCGATAATCCATAATCTATCAGTGGACAATCAAAGATATATAATCAATTTATTGGAAATTTAGCACTACTTCGACAAGTTTGATCGCAATTTTCACGATTGTCTGTCACAGTTGACAGTTGTTAAATTATGTAAAAGAATTACGTAATTTAGCGAGAAAAATAAATAGGTTTTTGTGTTATTGATTCAATGTTCGTAGTTTGCAAACTTTTTAGCGCTATAACACATTTATGTTTGATTTATTAAACGATATCGTCTAGTAATTGTTTGTTTAATTATATTGTTCAATCTGAGGTCAGACCGCTAATTAGCTGGCGTGGAACAATTCGAGGAATGCACGTGAGATCCACCAGTCTAACAGCCTCTTGGCTGGTTTAATTATTTGCACGAAACCATCCGAACTGTGGCACCCAAAGCGAAGCGGATTAGTATCATAGTTACGCACCAGTATACCTTAATTCGGTACTCAAATAACTTGCAAGATAAGACTATAGCTCTAAAAGTGAAAGCAACTTTAAAATTAATAGCCGCTGTATAGGTATGTCCTACACGCTTAATTGCAATAAATCATAATCTTATCGATATTATTTTGGAATTGTTAATAGTTTCCATATCACGGGAACGGTTCGTTGAGCCGTTATATTATCACTGTTTATTATCAGTCAACAAACTTTATAGAAGTGTGATTATTGAGGACTAAAAGTTTGTAAAATTTTTATGTGGCACGATAATTGCACGCGATATTAATGGCTTATTTATTACTAAAATTGGTACACGTGGACAACAAAAGAAAAGACTAACGAAGAAGACAACAAACAAATTAAGTTTTAAGGTATGAATGTCAATATGAAATTGCGTTTTTATTTCAAGTTACTGGTCTCAAATTGTTAAACATACAAGCATTAAGTAAACATTAATTGTATTCACAGCTCTAGACAACGCTATTAGTATAGCGACATGATACTGCGCAGTAATCGATGCTTTATCGGGGCCACAAGTACCTAGTTCCTCAATGCTGTGCAAAAAATCTATATTTTTTGTGGCATTCACGAGATGAAAAAGTGTCAGACGATGTAGCCGCGTTGTTCGGCGCGAGTTTTTTCGAGCCCTGGACGTCCTTGCGAGGCGCGCCAGCGTCACGCACCGTCGACCTACAGCTGTTTGTTTGACAACAAACTACGCGATATGAAACATGTTATCACGGCAATCCAATGGTAACACTTCACACGACCGCTGTGACGTAGCGCAGATGAAGCGTCGAACACACCACTATCTCTATACTGCACCAATGGAAAAATTATGGCACTCGAGTGACTTCACAAAATTTTATCGCACATGGTTAACGCATATGACGTCCAGATTCGTGAAATTGAATCAGCGATTGATTTAGTGAAATGATGACGCCATTTCTTCCACGTAACTCGAATATTAAAAATATACAAAAGGCGATAAGCATTGGATTACTTACACAAAATGTCTGTTAAAAAAGTTGTTTAATGGTATTAAAAAAGATGGACGTCTATCATGACATAAAGCGTGTAATACCAATTAAATTCGAGAACCCATAAAATCGCCAAACTCGTTTCGATCATATAAAATAAATTACCAGTGTGTTGAACACGCCCGAATATTTTTATAAATGGCCGTTTTATTTGACAATGTACAGCGCGCAGATCGCAGCCAAGAAGGCATTTTGTGCATCCACTTTCACCGATATAAGCACGCCAATAGAATGCACTGCGAGGTAGAAAACGTACACGCGGATAGTTCTCTCGGATTCGCAACGGTTCTATCCAAATGTAAATCAGTTTGGATTTACATCACATGGTCCTCAAAAAGAAGGTTGTTCCATTTTCACTTAAATAATCGCTATCAGAAACCGTCACGCTAAGTAATGTACTAGAGATAAGTGTGTTACATTATAAGTGGGTTAGAAATCTACTTGGCTTGCACGTTACATTTAATTAAATGATCTTTGTTCTGATCTCTGTTTACGTGTTCATTACGGCTCGGTGTTCATGCAACATTTTGCTAAGTGCCATTCTACTATAGTAAATGTTAAGCATTCATAATTTTAATAACATGGTGTCAGTAACAAAATAAATAAAGATAGTAAGTGGTGCTTCACCTGCATGTTACGTGTTAAACCTTGTATACACTTCGAAGTTTGCGTTAAATAATACCAATTATGAATAATGAAAATCCATTAAAATGGGGTCAATAGTTCTCGCGATTAGAGCGCTTGTTCTTGTGCTCTGTGATAATAAATACTACGACCTGATTTAACAATGGAAATACTACGCCCTATTACATTATTTTTATTATATGAATCAATTGTAGAAAAAACAATAATATGTACGAAAGTTTTCCAAAACGAACTAAGTACTTACCTAGCCTACCTTCTGAGTTAAGAGCCGATCGGGAACTGTTCAAAGGAAGCATAAAGATTTTTTGTGATTCTGTCTCTTCTTCTTTAATCTTTCAGTTTAAATATAAAAAACCGTGAATGTCATTGGTTGATTGGTTGTTCCATGGACTTGCCGTATACGACCATGATTCCGTGAATGGACAGGAGTTCAAAAACAGTACGTTTAGACAATGGGCTATTGAAAAAACTCGAGGAATCTTTGCAAGCAATAAAATAACGGGAGCTGACATAAGTGCTATTTTAAGTGCTAAAAAACAACAACATGTTTAAGATACTCTACGAAAACCAAATATAATCTTAATTACCGTCTGATGTTAAAGTTGGTAGGTATCTTCATATGTTAGTCATATGAAGTGAGGAGATACTTAGTTGGACTATTTTAAGCACAAATGGTAGTGCATGTGAATCGATCAGAAGCGAATGGAAGGTTCGGGTTTCACGGCCTTCGGTCGTCTACTCGATTACCAACGACGCCAGTGACGTAGGTGCGCTGGCGCCTACACCAGCTTCTCTGCGGCTTCGTGTCATGTATACATGAGGAAGTCTTTAGTGTTGTGAACAAATTCGCGGTTTTACTCAGGGTTACTCAAGGAATGTGGCTTAAGTTACCGAGCAAGTTTAAAATCCAGTAATACTTAATACGTGACCCCAATCACACAGTTAACGGTGGAACTGCAAAAATGCATTATAAAGTGCTAGTAATGCAGAAAATTAAAAGATCTGCAAGAACGCGAGAAATCTAGTGCAAAAAGAGGTGTACGTATCGTCGAGCAGGCCAGACGAAAAAGAACGCCCGTCGGTCACTTTTTGAGCCAGGCAGTGGATCGGGTGCGTTGCGCGTGAGTCACCGGCGGCATACCGGCGCGCACCATGCACCGTTCGTGTCAACCACCTATTTATGTCGCTGGTCGCAGGACGAAGCGCAAATAAACAGCATCAAAGGGACGCTGGATTCCGCTCGACGACGGTGCGAGCACCAACCGAAAGCAACGAAAACAACTACCATTGTCTACGGATGAGTTATTTTCGCAAATAGATACGGATTCTCCACTTGCCGTATGCAACTTCTGTAGCTATGCTAAGCTAAGACTCGGCTTAAAGTATTTAGATACCCAAGCGAAAAGTTGTTAAGAGTAAGCTTCACTAATTGTACATGTGATAGTATGAATTGGAGCACTTGGAACTTGGAATTAGGTACCTACCTACCAACAGTCTCTCATTCTATCATGAATAAGTTAATACCTACTATAATAATTTCAGAAAGTCTCTATTTAAATTTAATCTTAACATTATGTTTTTTAATGCTGACAAAAATATTGAAGTTAAAACCTGGTTTTAAAAATACTATCCTATTTACTTGCATAAAGAATTAAATAAAATATTTTGTCAGTTTCGATATTGCTAGAAAATAATTAAATAAATAGGTAAGTAATTAAGTATATCTATACTATAATAATATAAAACTGAGAAGTTTGTTTGGTTGAACATGCTAATCTCAGGAACTACTAGTTCGAATTGAAAAATTCTTTTTGTGTTGGATAGTCTGTTTATTTAGGAAGGTTACAGGCTATATAATTATATAACATTACGCTACGACCAATAGGATCCGACCAAAAAGGAAAAAAGGCGGGTAACACGGGGGACAGCTGGTCCATGTATATAAATTAAAACCGAGCAACCAATAACAAACTTGGAAAAAGAAAATATTGTTAGGTAGGTATGTGGTCAGTGTGGTTACCTTATGTACATAATGTTAGTACTTATGGCTTACACTATGTACCTGTATTGTAAAATAAAATCACCTTTCTAAATTGTACTTTTTAATTTGAATTGAGGGCAGAATTTAATTGTTATAAAAATGGAATTTGATAGGTACCTACTTGTATTGGATGGCTGCAATCCTTTTCTTTATTTAATAAACATTATCAGGAAAAAACAATTTGTTTTATCTATTAACTGAATCCCTCATTTTGTAATAATGTATGTATAGGTATCATGTGTATTATAATTATTTATAAATACATAAGTAAGAATAATTTTTAATATAAAATACAGAATTATTTATTTGCAATATATTAATCTTGTTCCATTGCCATAAAGCTAACAGTAATAGAATTAGAGTAGTAAAGTTTGCTAAGCAGGTCCCGCTGACTAGTAAATCATTGAACTCGCCTCTTGATATTAATTGGGACAAGGAATGTAGGATACCAGAGGCCACAGAGACTTAAAAGTACAGGATATTAGGAATATAACAATGTGCTACATATTTAAAATGAAAGTATTTGATTAATTTTGTACAATAGTACTGACCTTTCATCCTCGGGCGGCGGAGCAGGCTGCTGGTCCTCCTTGCCGTCGCCTGTATCACCGGCCTGCAGCGTGTCAGTGGACACGTCTGGAGCACCACTATCACACGCATTCACATTTACACTGCTCATCACCGCGCCACTGATTGCATGAGACGCCGCACTCACAGGGCTACCAAAGCCTTGACTGTCATGGCCCGGCTGGGCCGTGTTCGCTACGTACGCGGTTGAACTCACCGGCATCGACACTACCGGTGAATTAGTCCCCGACACGGTCGCCTCCACGGGCGCCACACTATTCTGAGACATGACCGGCACCACGCCCCCGTATCCCAGACCCATGCTGGTCTGAGACTGCACCACGTTGGGGTGGACCCCACCGCCAATGCCGACAGGCATGTTTGGTTGCATAGACATCGGAATGTTCTGGTGTGCCATCGAAACTTGCGCCACTGGTTGGTTGGGTACGTACTGTACACCCCCCATCTGCCCCTGGCCACCCACCTGTTGTGGCAACAGGTTTTGCTGCCCCATGTGCTGCCCGACTGGCATCTGCTGACCGACATTCGTTGGCTGCATGAATATAGGATCTGAGGCGGGTATCTGCATACTAGGCTGATTCCCGTCTAGAGTCATCTGCATATTCTGTGGAGCCGCGGCCATCATCTGAAGATTTCCTTGTGGCACATTGCCTTGCTGAGGAGCAATAGTGTGCACTGTGTTCGGCTGCTGCTGACCAGTGAGGCTTTGGAGATTCGCAGGCAATGTCGAGCCCTGTGGTTGAGAAGGCATGGGCTGAAGGTTAGAAGGCAGTGTTGCACCTTGTTGTGATGTAACAATTGAAGTGAGCACCTCTTGTGGCATAGTTTGCCCTTGCTGACTCATCTGTGATTGCTGTGTGTGATATTGAGGAACATTATGTTGGGGCTGCACCATCTGTTGTTGTGACGATGGCATACTAGCGTTTATCATAGACTGTGCATTAGACTGTTGATTAACAGCTTGGTTGTATTGCTGTTGAACTCCGGACATTCCTTGTTGTTGCATTTGAGGATGCATGCCAGGCACAACTGACTGCTGTGGCTGTGATGGCAACTGATGCATTTGAGTTTGCATCTGTGGAATCTGCTGATTAGCGCTAGTGAGCTGAGTAGGCATTTGCATCTGTTGAATATGATTAGGTAATTGTTGATTTTGCAGAGCCTGTATCTGGGCTTGGCTCGGTAAATGCTGAAGTTGGGCCTGTTGAGCACCCATTGCCTGTTGTCCTTGTAAGTGGTGAGTCTGTCCCATATTCGGCATCTGAGTTTGTTGCATATGCATTTGAGGATTTGGTTGGCCTTGTATGGGTTGCATTTGCATCTGCTGCATCTGAGGTGGCTGAGTGGGCACTTGAGTAATCTGTCCCTGATTGGACATAGCCTGCATTTGAGGCATTTGTTGCTGCATCTGTGGCATATTTGTCATTTGAGCCTGAGGCATATGCTGACTCATCTGCTGCATTTGCTGTTGGTTTGGCATTTGTTGCATTTGCTGAGGCATCTGCTGGTGCATCGGAATCTGTTGCATTGCCATACCCTGAGATTGAGCTATGACTTGCTGCAGTTGGTGTTGCGGGAAGCTTTGTGGGATATGCTGCACTTGTTGTTGTTGTGTTTGTTGTGGGTGACCCTGAGCTGCATTCTGCATAGTTATGTGCGTCATGCTCTGAGGGTGCTGCTGTCCAACCTGCTGCTGGTTGGCTTGCAAATTTGGATTTGGCATTTGTTGTGGCATTTCTAAAGGTGGAGACTGAACCGACACTGACTGAGAAACAGGCTGCATCTGCTGCTGTACCACATTAATAGGTTGGGTCAATGATTGCCCAGGCGAAGCCATTGGAAACTGCTTTTGAAGAGTTTGTTCTAGTTGCTGGACAGTTGGTGCATTACCTTGCATATCTTTTGGTCCTTTGTTTGTCAGATCATTAGACATTTCATCATGTTGGCTATCATTAATCACTACACCACTGTCAGGCGCCTGCAGTGTATTAGTTTCCATCACATCCAGGTTGTTATTTAATGTAATAGGTGCATTTTGCTGTGTAGTAGTATGATCCAGGTAATCCATACACATCCATCGACCCCTGCGGAAAGGTTCGGTGCTCTCAATTTTCACGACTTTAAACCGTTCATTCCTAACATGTTCTTGTATTTCTTTCATACCTTCTTGGGGTTTAGCATTTCCTATGAGATTAATAATGCTGCCTGTTCCGGCGTTAGTAACGCTGACGTGCATGTCAGAAACTTCTGTATTATTACTATTTGGCACTGCTCCTCCTATCTGGTTGGTGGAGTTTTCCTGACCCACGATCGCGAGTCCGTACTGCGAGCTAGTTGGGATGACGGGGGCGCAACCTAATGATGCACTCGACGCGTTGTAAAACACATCATCTTTCGAGAACGTGTCCTCGGAATAACTAGGCGTTTCATTCTCAATGTCAGTCACTCTCGATATGTCGTCGGTGTGAGATTCATCAAGATCGTCAGCGGAGTCTTCGCCAGCATCAGTGCTCACTCGAGAGCCGACCGTCACACTGGTGATCTGAAATGAAGATATTTTCCTTGGGTTATGGGCGGCTTGCAGACTTGTCGGGTGAGTCACTCCCTTCTCCGACTCGTTCAGTCGAAGAGATTCACTTGTCGTACGGTGAACAACGTTGTTATACTTGTTTTTCTCACTAGTTTTATGTGACTTTTGAATCAGATTGTCAGCCATTATGCCGTCCGAACCGAATGACTATCTAAAGAAAATTTCACTGTTTATTGGCTTCAGAGACATTTGATAGACCTTTCAATCACAATAATACATGAAATATAAAATCATGGTACACTCACAATTTCACAAACACAGTAATTTAAGTATTTAAGTTCTTAAAATTCATTAGTAAACACACACAGTTGCGAACATCTTTCAGACGGCAGCAACATGGCGGCCATTTATGCGCAATGCATTATGGTTGACAATTTGCAGGAGACTATAGACACTCTAGACTTATTCGACTTAGTCGATATTTATGGTCGCTAGATGGCGATAGAAAAGTGTTTTATACTAATTACGTTTATATCAAGCTAGTCGAATATATAAAGATACATTTTTAAATTTTTTATTATTATAATTAAATAAGAACACGAATTTAGAATAATAATTATTAGGGTTTGGAAATGTAACTGACTTTGACGCGTGCACTTTGTTCGTAAATCGAAACACAAAATCTAAAAGATCTACAAGATATTTTTAGAATATTTATAAATATTTTGACACAAATAAACATATCTATCTACAAATATTCTAATCCGTTATATTTTTTTTTACAAAAATCAAGCAAAAAAACTACAATAAGTACTACTTAATTTGTTCGTTTACATTTAATCTTATTTGTGCTGTTTTAAATTTTAGCTTAATTTCATTAAATATATTATACTTACCCATAATTTAATAATAGTAAATTTAATGTAGAAAGCAATTTATTTTTGTCTCCGACTTCTTAGTCAACTTTTTTGTCAGCTGCTATTCCCTAACAGATGGCGCTGTAAGATGTTTATATACTGACTAAAAAATCCAAGAGATGGCGGTCAGCACTGCGCGGCAGATACTATGACTCAAAAATAAAATTGCACCAGGTTCATTAGGTACTCAAGTTACGATCATTTATGAAAAAGGTTACTTAAATGGGTCCCAAGCATATAGCCCTTCAGGCTAGGCCAATGTGTGCAGTGGCACAGAGAATTAGGTGTGATTATAAGTTGTTAATGTGTTATGTGAAAAAAAGAGGCCAATGTTTTACCATAAATTATAGAAGTTAGCGGTAGGTACCGTTTGAACGGAAATGAAAGGGAAGAGATGTCTTGTGGACTTCTTTTTGCTACATTAGAAAATCGGCTAAAAAAATCGAATTTCAAATTTACCGCAGGCTCAAGCTTACTCATCATAATCATCAATACATATTTATACTGTCCCACTGCTGAGAATGGGTCTCATTTCAGAATGAGAGGGAGTAAGTTATAGTCCAGCAGCGGGTTGGCAGGCTTCACATGCCTTCTCCAAATCTCTCAGGCATGTAGGTTTCCTCACGATGTTTTCCTTCACCGTAGGGAGTGATAATTAGTTATACGCCCATGATTTCGAAAGTCAGAGATCCGTGTCTTGGATTCGAACTAGAGACTTTATGATTTAGCTAGCCTATCACTGCTTCGACCATGCCACTGACCACTGTATGTGGTCTTTCAGTGGATCACCGGCTCGAAAGCAATAAATGAGCTCCGCGCAAGAAGCCCCATATATGGACTCGCTTGCCGCGGCCACAACAAGCTAAATTTCTGTAAATAGATCTTTAAAAGATCTAAACAGAAAATAATAAAATATAATTTATCATTAAATATCACATCGCAGCAAAGGCGCCGCATCAATGCGACATGATTGAGTCGAACGAAGCTGATGCACACGTCATACTCGTGATCTGGTGCCGTCTGTCGGGGCTGGTCAGGTTACTGTCAATGGCAATCTTATTCTCTTTTTAGGGTTCCGTACCTCAAAAGGAAAAAACGGAACCCTTATTAACCCTTAGAATCACTTTGTTGTCCGTCTGTCCGTCCGTCCGTCTGTCAAGAACCTTTTTCTCAGGAACGCGAGGAGGTATCAAGCTAAAATTTGTATCAAATACTCAGGTCTACTGTCCCTTGCAGCTGTGAAAAAATCAAACTTTTAAGCCAACGAAATCAAAAGATACAGAATCAAAAGGGAATCAAAATCGCAAGGGTATTTCCCGTGAACTAAGAATCTTGAAATTTGATACGAAGCAACGTCTTATAGCACAGATAAAGGAAAAATGGCGAATTCATATCAAATACTCAGGTCTATAATACCTTTAAGCTGTAACAAAATCAAACTTATATGTTAACGCAATCAAAGGTAGGTATACCTACAGGTTTGTAGATTTTCGACAATCGCAAGGAAATCAAAACCTACAGGGTATTTCCCGTGAACTCAGAATCTTGAAATTTGGTACGAAGCAACGTCTTATAGCACAGATAAAGGAAAATTTGCGAAAAGCAAAAATTTTTAGTTATATCATAAAATAAAAATATTTGTAATAATTTTAAACTTACTGCCTACCCCTTTCCTCATGAGCGCGTAGTGGTATTATATTCGTCATGTTATGGATTTCATTTAGCAATAAAAATACCATAACTTTTACTTATATACCTACAGGTTTGTACGGAACCTTTGGTGCGTAAGTCCGACGCGCGACGTCCGGTTTTTTTTAAAGAGTCCAAGGAGTTTCTTGCCGGTTCTTCTCCATAATGATCCACTTTTGGAACCGTGTAATTAGTTTTGACTTTTCAAAAGTGCTGTTCTAATGCTTTAGTTGAAATAAAATATTTGACATTGACTTTGATGAAGCACAGTCGACACCCAATGTACAGTCAGAGTGTAGAAGCGATGAGTGTCATCACATAACTAAATGAAATGTTGATTTCTGACATTTACGCGAATATTATACATTGAAATAAAACTACTTTTTACGGATTTAATTTTTTCGTGACCATGGACGCTGTAAAGGGTCCGAAACGTCGGGATTAATAATATCAATAAACGTGATAAAATCCGTAAAAAGTAGTTTTATTTCAATAAATGAAATGTAACTGTATAATAGTATGTAATAACAGATAAGTATGAAGATTTAAATGATTTTTGTGTAAAATCTAAGTAATATAGGTAAGTATTGCTGAATGTCGTCAATAGTCAAACTAGGCAGCGTTAGCACTTTAAAAATAGTCGTAACAATAACACGCAAAATATTGAATCATTACCTACTAATTAACTTCGTAGTTAGGTGTAAACTTTTTTAGAAGAAAATTAAATCAAAGTCAACTTACAAAATAGAGCAGCTGCAAAGTTCGCGCTAATTCGCGATGCGCGCCTTCGTGTCGAGAACTAAAGGATCGGGCGCCCCGACCCCAGCCATTACCCACAAGGTCTTCAGATCGCCAGCCGATTTAGCCAACATCCCCACCAATCGCCGTGACACTTCTTAAACGAAGGTAATTTGCTATTATTTGTAAATTGGTGTGCCGAGCGACGTCCGCCGCGAACTGACCGCGCCGCAGTCGCTCGGGAGCACGGGACCCTCCCTGGCTCTCCCGTTGGCTCCGACCACACGTATGTACACTACAACATAAATTAAAACTCAGTGAAGAACCCTTATGTAGATAATAATCACACCGACAGCCTCTGCTACCGAATCGAGCGCCAGTCGATAAGATATAGCCCACGAACAAACATCCTTTCGTTATGAAAATGTGAATGTGAGTGATTCAAATATGGCGAAGTCTGTTGAAGTGAATAAAAACAGTGAAGACGAATCCACTATGGACGGGGACAGTGAAGAGGAGTTAGGATGTGTGGGGAGGCTGATGGTGATGCTGCGGATCAATCCGAACTTGATCATGTTGAAAGTGACTCTGTTTGTAATGTACGGAGCCACTGCGTCTCTCTTGCCGTATTTGACTATACACATGCAGAGTATAGGGTTAACTGTGCCAGAAATTTCTTTTGTGTATTTAGCGTTGCCGTTTACCACATTTCTTAGTCCACCTATAACCGGTAAGTTTGAATATTTGCTATTAAAATGACCCTATTATGTTACAGTATTTTCAGGAGATTTTAATGGTTTTAGGATTTTTGGTCGACCGTTTTGGAGAGTACAAGCCGGTCGTAATCACTGCTTTGATTCTTAATGCTGCATTCCATCACTCGTTATTGCTGATACCTCATCAGGAGACACCGGGGATGATGCCATCAGCTTACGTCATGCGGCACCCAATCACAAATAGCGTAGAGGTACATACATTTATGTTTCGAAATCGACCCCTTAAGACCTTGTTACGTACAGAACAAAGTATATACCTAAGAATTTGAGCAAATCGTTGTCATCCGGCCCCAGGGCGAATTAACTAGTAGTGTCTTGTGATCCTGTATGTTTGAATTAGTTAAAGGAATTAAGCTAAATTTATGCACGCTGGACTTTACCCTTGAATGAAATGGGTCATCCGTTAGAACCTATGGTTTATTTCTGTTTATCGCCGAGGAATGCTGTAAAAAGCTTACTAAATTTCATCATAGACAATGTCAAAAGGGACGTTTTTTGTTAATAATATGTTACAAGCATGATCTTTTAAAGATATTTTCTTTAGATTTGGTGGAGCCCCTGTCCAAGCAGGGAATGTCCTGGTGAGGATGAGACAGTAGACTTTGTTCTGGATCGTTGCGTAGATCATTGCCTGCTTTCAAAGCCTACAGAAAGCCCATCTAGTGACCCTGCTGATGATAAAGACGACTTGGACTTCCACATCAGTCATAAAATTCAGCTACCAAATTTGAAATCCAATTCTAGGTAAGTATCGTTTCCGATTGAATATTTGCGTAACCGATCTTTCCAAAATGCAGCATCTATATGTATATTATATACAATATCATTTTGGCTGTCTCATAAGCAATATTATTTAATACCTACACCAAGGATCAATCCTGCGGGAAGGTCACGGTTTCTTTGATGTTTAAATGTCAGTCGTGTCAAAAATATCAGCATTTTAATAATAAGTATTTTCAGTACGGTAAATGCGTTGCAGTAATTGTGTAAATTACGCTATTACTCACATTAAATAACAATGATAACAACGTGCTACAGTTTCAAGCAAACAATTCTAACAGTACTTACTCGGTAACTCACGACCGTGTTTATATTGAAGTTTATTACTAAGCCTCCAGACAAGATTCCTTAGTTTCAAGAATTAAAACGGCTTTGTACAACAAACAGATCTTCTTTAACGGAACTGAGTCTAATAATTATGATATCTGTAAGAAGAGCAATACTTAGTATAATGTTATTTTTCAAAACGAAGGTAGTATTTATAAAAATTGCGTCTGTTTTTAAAATCCTAGTAAAAGTTTTCGTATAAATTGTAGGTATGATAGTACCATTGTTTTTGCAGTTACTTAAATAATACTGATGACGAAGTTTATAACGATGCAGCATACTTTCTTATTGAAGTACACGATGATTTGGAAGAACCCAAAGAACAACTTGGCATCGAAATGGAAAGGGTGAGTAACAAAATGCAAACAATTTAAAAACATTTTGACAAAGGTAAAAATAATAAAACAAATAAATTTTCAGGACGAAGATGATCAAATAACAGATTTTAGATCAAGGTTTGGTGAAAAGCTACTTTTAGCCCAAGGTATTAATATAACAGCACTTGATAAAGAGGACCTTAGGTGTGGTGGCCTCGTCATGTTACATAATATGACCAAACTCTCTATGCAACGTCTCGAGATTTTATCCGCAGACTGTATGGTACAAAAATGTGACTTCAGGTAAGTAAAAATGCATTGCCACTACTTTACAACACGTTTATTTGATTAAAAATCTATTTGTGAAGCAACTACTTAATATTTATCGAAACATACACAAACGGTGGCTATCTAAAGGTAAATTATCATTGGAATATTACAGGAGAGGCGGACCCGATACGTGCCCACCGGATTATAAAGAGAGTGATGATAAAACGTTCTATATCTACTTTTTCCTGAGGTTTATGGGGACCATTATGTTATCTGCCGGCGTAACAATCATGGATCCTATAGCTTTGACAATGATTCAAAAGTACGGTGGAGACTTTGGCAGAGAAAGACTATTTTCTAGCATTGGAATGGCCATATTTTCCCCTATAACAGGCATGCTTATAGATATGAGGAGTAAACAAGTTGGTAAGTATATTGTAGGATCTTGTAATTGTTATCATTAATGTCAATAATGTGTTACTAAATGTTTACATCGGTTTGTTGATTGCAGGTTACACCGACTATTCAGCTGCGTTTTATACTTACGATGTGCTGCTTTTGATATCGGCTGTCACCGTCGCTGTCATGCCTCTTGGAGCTAAACTACCAGCAGATAATTTACTGAGGGATTTGGTTAACATAATTAAAATGCCGCACATTATAATTTTCATATTTTTCCTGTTCGCATTAGGAAACTTTTGGGGATTTATCGAATCTTATCTCTTCATATACTTGAAGGAATTGGGAGCACCCAATTTCTTATTAGGTAAGGCTAACAAAATAGTAGATGAAATATAAGTAAATTCTTAACTCTTTCATTTTAACTGTGCAAGTAGAGTTAACAAATAGTAGTGTGTAGTATGATGTACTTGGTAGTTGGATATTGAGAAGATCATATGTGCAGGAATAACCGTGACCGTGGGCACGCTAAGCAGTATCCCGTTCCTCTACGGTGCGGATGCCATCACAGCGCGCATTGGTCACGTGAATGTTATCATAGTCGCCTTCTTCTCCCACGCTGCGAGACTCGTCGGTTACTCATTTATCGAGTGAGTATCTCTCGTCTGTTCCGTGTTAGTTCACTCGTGCCTACAAAACGGCGTGCACGTGAATTTCATGTTTATGTGTGTTTAATTTATACCTGGTAGCATCTGATTATCCCGTAAAGCTTGAACAAGATAACATTAGTACTATAAAAGTAAGATAGTTCATTATAACTAGCATGTTATTCGAATTGTAAATATTAGATTCTAACTTGATAAACTATTAATATCGTACTCTTTGTGTCATTCGATTTACAAGCACGCCAAAGAAATGACATTACAATGCCTGAACTGTGTGCAGATAAAGACGTAAAACATTCAATTATTGTCTTACACGCAGCAGTCTTAATATAGAGCAGCAGATAAGTGCGGCCCTGGCAGTGACATATTTAAGTAGATACATGTAGGTGGTAAACCAGTTAGAAGTATTTATGAAGCCTATAAATCAGTGGAAATGACACCACACAATACTTATTTCGCATTGCAACCAATATGCAGCCAATCAACTAATATTAACAAAACAATAACTCAAAAAATCCAGATGTTACGAATATTCTGACATAACGTGCACGGAAATATCTGGAGGCTGCTTAATCAGTTCGAAGCAGCCATTGCAATAATGATTAGGCACTTCTGATGTTATCCCATCCCACACACCATGATGACCTGTTTCCTTCGTACCATGACTTCCTTCCAATCAAAGAAATTACTGTAATAGTTAATTTTATCCAGTACCTTTGCGTTATGAATAATTGATTCTTCTGAATAATTTAGTACCTACCTAAGCCAAAAATTTAGGTCCATACAGCTGTTAAAATACAATTTACAAATAAATTTAGTAATGTATTTATGACAGCACGGCATTGTCAAGTTTATGAGGACAATGATGTTGCGTAGGAGGACTGTAATACAAACACCTGATATAGTGCTGTAGTAACAAGAAATTCTAGTGAGCAATGAATAAACTTTTGAATTAGTTTTGTTGCAAACTGATAAAAGAGAAGTGAATTTTCTTTTGATAAGTAGTTAAACCCAGTTAAATCTAAGCCGTCCGGTTTTTAAGGGATTCGTTGCTACTATGGATTTAGTTAAGAATATAATAATGTTCATATTTTTTTTCTCTAACATATCTCTAAAATTGTGCCTGGTTTCAGAAACTCTTGGTGGTGCTTTCCATTTGAAGCAATGGAATCTCTGTCAGTACATCTGATGTGGGTAGCAGCTGCTACATATTGCGCGATGCTGGCTCCGAAAAGTCTGCTAGCTACTTTGATTGGAGTGCTCGGAATGGCGCATTTTAGTCTTGGTGGGTATTAGATAGACCTTTACTAATTTAGGAACTTAAATGAGACCGTTGATGGCTTATGAGAGTCCAAGCACAATTGAGCATTTTATAGGAAAATCTTTGTCAAGATTTCCAGTGTATTATGAAGTTACAGAAAGGATACCTAACATTAAGTAATAAGACTTCAGTCTGTACGATTTTATAACAATTACGTATAAAGTTCAAACGGGTCGTCGGAAACACAATCATTTCACATTTTCAATTTCAGTTTCTGATATAGGTACGTTTTGTTTGTATATCCCAAACACAGTTGTTTGAGGGAAAATAAGATAAAAGTTCGTGTTCTCATACTTGGACAAATATGTAAAAATTAAAGCCGCTTAAAAAAATTCAATTTTCTTTAGGTACAATTCAAATTCAGATAACACATACAACACAAATATTTCCAAAAATATATATTCTTACGTCGTCACGTGACATTATATATTTTTGGAAATAGTCCTTTAAATAAAAACATTATTAACTTTACGCTTTAGTGTTTATACAAAATAATTAATAGGTACTGGCTGTACTAGGCTGGTAGTTCATAGAATGAAATGTTGAAGTCTATTTAGGCAGATACGGTTGGATTCTACATATATTGGATCGTAATCTTCTATTCTATCATCTTCTAAAGCGCAGTTTTTAATGTAAAGGACGGGGCAGTGGCAGTTTTGGTGGTGGTCTTCTCATAGCCACCCTGGGCACAAGAGAAGCCTTCCGCTACATGGGTCTGATCGCTTTCCTCGGAGGAGTGCTGTATGGGTTACTGCATTACTTCTGGCTCAAGAATATCAATATGACCGGGATTGAAAATGCTTGTGAACCAGATACGGGTAAGATAATAAATTTACACTGAAATTTAAGAAAGCCCGACGCACTTGACGACTTTTTTATAGGTAGTCCTAACAATGATGTTGTTTGATATCCATTAGGTACTACTACACAATACATTACATAGTAAAAAGATCCACCAGTCAGCAGCAGGTTATCGAAGCTGACTGCCCCGGGAGGCCCGGTGGGCTAAAATAGCTATTGTTTGAAATAATGATAATTGTTACAACAGATTCTGATTGCTCATGAGCCTAACCAAGCAATTGCAGCAGTGATAACCTAGCGGTATGACCATTGGACTGCCAAGTCGAAGGTCTCGAGTTCGAACCCAAGGCCTATCGCCAAGGCCATAGCCTAATCCCTCTCAATACGAGAGGAGACCCGTGCCCAGCAGTGGGACAGTATAAGGGTTGACGATGATGAGCCTAACCAAGCGAAGTGTCCCAACATGCGCTTCAGAAACTAATATCAGTTATGAAATATTCTTACAGAAAGCGGAGAAGGTGACAAGCTGAATGCAGAGCCGTTGACGAAAGACGCGGAGACTATGATATCCTTGGAGCGGCTGCACATGATCACCCGGTTCAACCCTCTGGGTTCTCTACATTCTTTGCCCAGGGGCTCACGTTCAAGGGTACGTCGATATTAAGATATTGAAATGAATGAAATGCCACCATTTTAGAAGACACTGTGCCGTTCAAAGTACAGTCGCCAGTACATCAAGTTACCCCAATCTGTCAAATTTCTTTGATAGATTTTCAACTTAATACAAAGAAATAAGGTTCATTGTCAATTGGAAAAATTTGACAGGTTTGAATGGCTTGACCTGCTGGCGTCTGTACCAAATATTTTCAAATTTTAGTAAAAAAATCCTTCACAAGTTATCAAAGATTTTTTTAACGCTAGTTTAAGAAAAACCTTTGGTACTAATACCTTGCTCATCAGTGAAACCGAATGGAGTCAATTGAACTATTATGTGCTGACCTTTATTTTTAAACACACCTACAATTTTTTGAAATTAGTTACTCACAAGATTATAACTATTAGCAGAACAGTATCCTGTAATAATAAAACATTACTATTTCCAGTTCTCCCAGGGTGACATAAATGAGCACTGCCGCAGCCGCAGCGGCAGCAATAGTCAGAGACGCGGAAGTAACTACGAAGGTTCTGCCTCCAAAGTTGACATGCTCCGCTCCGCTATTGAGATCAGCCACCATCAGGGCAGAGGACATATCTCCAATAACAGTCTTTGCAGTAACAGGACGTCGAATCACTATAAGGTAAGATTTACAGTTGCCAAAAGTGCAATTTGAGGACAAATCTAGACAGAGCAGAAAGGTATATTTAGGTATTTTAATATTGAAAAAGATTAGTATGTTCCGCATTGGCAGATTGCAATTTTCACTGAAACAAATAATAAACTACGTCAGATGTGTGATGATGTTTAGAAATGTCAACATTTTGATTTTGTCAACATATATAACGATAGAGAATTTAATAATAAATTAAAAGGACAAATACCTCGTGCTGATATTAACAACAAATATTTTACTAACAGTTTTTCAGATACGTAATAAGTAAACGCTATAAATGTATTGGCATTATTTAAATAGCTGATACAGTTGCAAATAGTATGAAACCTTGCTTATGATCTCTGCTACTCCTGTATTTGCTCAGTATATCTTCTATGACGTAGCATTTAAAATTTATAACACTGATTAATAAGACTTAAATGAAGTAGTCAGATAGTAAAAAAGTACAAAATTTATAGCTATAGTTAGTTATATAATTAAAAGTACTTATAGGCGTGATGGTATGTTAAGTACTTTTTGTTTTAATAAAATAATTTTTATAAGAATGTGAAAATTTCAGGTCACGTTCTTTATAAGTTAAGATTACCTCTAATATTTCCGAACATTTCAGCAAGCACAAAGTGCACCTAAGCTAGTTCTAGTGGGACTAGGCCAAAGGAACAACATATCTCAACCGGCTCTCTCTGAATACGACCCAAGGCGTCGCGACTCAATTCCCGAAGAGGCTGAGGAAGACCGCCTAGCTGTACAAGCAAAACCTCCAACTAAAACCAAGAGTGATAATCTTCCACCACCGCCAAGCTATGATGAAGCTACCGGCGAGCATAGGAAAAGTTGGCATTCGGATGATAGTACCCCAACTTAAAACGATCCGTCATCTTGTCGAAGTTTGTCAAGATCGTTTGAATTTTCGATTGTTCGAGAATTGTATTAAAGAATAATGTATCCATGAGCGTAGCCAAGATTTCTTGAGCGAATTATTTGTAGCCGAGATTGTATGGCAAGGAGCAAATTATAATGATTATATTTAGCATTTTTTTTTTGTTATAAGTAGTACTGATTCAGATTTCGTTTTAAGTTGAGAAAGCAAAATAAGCAATGCTTCATTGGTTCTACCTTGGCTATGCCTTAGGTAATGTTCTTTAGTTGTTAAAGTTCTTATACTTAAGAAATTGGGAGTAAAATTGAAAGATTCGCTGTTATCGTATCGCATAATTATAACCGCACTATTTCACTAACAATAAAAGTAAGCAACTTTTGTAAAGGCTTTAATTTGTTTAAGTTATAAATGATGGATATTATACATTTCTGTTGTGAAATCTTTATCGTTTAATTTATTAACTTAATATAAATCAATATTATATTTTATAGTATTAGAAATATATGTACACATGATTTCAATTTAGGATTGTTAGGCTATATATACCTTTGCTGAAAATACATAGTCGTTTTTACTATAATTCAAGATGCATGTATTTCAAGATGAAATAGTTAAAAAGTAAATAAATATTTCTATACTTACTAAAACATTGAAATACGTCATTGGGATACTAAGTTTAAGTAACGTTAGATTTTGTGGTTCGTATCCATTTTCATAAGGTTTTGAATAATAGCGATGATCAAAGTAGTCATGAAAATGGATACTGAAAAACTCTCTCTCAAGAGTAATAAATGCATGACTGCTTATCACAAAGTCGAACTTAAAATAATAATTATTTAAATGTCTTAAATACTAAATACAACATTTTACACGAACCCTGGAATTTTCTTTTTTAGAACAAGGCATCATTTTGTATTTTTTTTTTTTAATAATTTGACAACGCTTTTCATGTACCTTGATGTCTTCCTTTTCCAACTTGATATTTTCCTTTTCCAATTGAACCTATTCCCTCCCTAGCTAGTTAGTAGACAACAAAACATTTGTAAAATCATCTACTGTATCATTAAATATATTTGTAACAGGTTATAAGTGGGAAACCTGTTAACCTAACCTGTTGCCTGTCATGCATTAGTCGGTGGACTCTTCACAGTCGCGCTGGTTTGTCCTAATGAGGAACGCTCGGCTGATGTGGTTTTTGTCCAATATTGAATACGCTTTTTCCAGGACCGGCACCGGCGGGTTCCTTTCTCTTGTCAGGATCCAAGCGTTAACTGGAATCAAAGACAGGTTTTCTATTAATATTTTGACTTTCATTGCATACCAAATATTGGGCAGAGTTATATATTGGTATGGTCAAGGAGTAAATCTGTGCAACATTAATCACCATGGAGATTATTTGTCAAAGACACGACTTGACTAAAATCTATCTTCGCCTGGATAGTAACGAACTAGGTTTTTTTTAAACTTTTATACTATTTATTAAGGTGGCAAACAAGCATACGGCCCACCTGATGGTAAGCGGTTACCGTAGCCTATAGACGCTTGCAACACCAGGGGTGTCACTTTGCATTGCCGACCCTGTAAAATGAAAGAGGAATAGTTGGGTTGGCAGTATAAGGGTCAAAGTCCCCCCACTGCCAATACAACGTTTCCTCGTGAAGCACTGGCAACATTGCTTGTAATTCATATATAGGCATATTCATACATTTCATTTCTATATTACCAGCTCAATTAATTACATCGTCGGGGCCGTGTCAAGTTTCGATGGCATCTTCATCGCAGGGCCCACGAAAGAGTAATATCTAAAGATGATTTTACTTTTCCGTGAAAGACCTGGTAGTTGAACCCGGTTTTATTGTGCGAGTCAACGTACCGCAAACATGAAATGTTGCTCTAGCCCTAACATTGTCAACAGAATAAATTTAAACTATTTTTAGAAATGACAACTACATATCCAAAATGTATACAAACCTGTATGGAACAGTCCAAACCCGTAACAACTCCACACGACAGCGAAGGAATCGTAGTCGGTGCCTACCACCCAGTACGGTGCCACGATGTTGAAGGGGAGTGATGGGAAGGACACTGCCAGCTTCGCTTCATCCGACCGGCTTACCTGGGTAGCCTGGCCCTGAATCTCAGTTTGGGTTCCCGATCTAAAAATGTATGAAGTAAATATATTAATTAATAACCACCTTTTAAAAAAAGTGTATGTCCATCCATAAAATCTAATCTATATCTGTACCAAATTTCATCAAAATCGGATCATCGGTTTAGGCGTGAAAGCGTAACAGATAGACCGAGTTACTTTCGCATTTATAATTATTAAGTAGTAGGGATTAAATCTAGCTGCGAGATTAGGCTTTCGTTATAATTTCGCTGGTTATAAAAGGTAGGTAATTTATGGTTAATGATATGAGAGGAGCAGCCCTAGTACTAATGACGTAACAGCGAATGATCTTTTGTTTGGAAAGCATGGTGATTGCGACAATATACATATTTTCATCACAAATGTGTTGTTTGGCGGTAAGAAATAAAACGTTTTGAGGAAGTGACCTATAACGTACTATCATGCCTGTATTCCTGAAAGGGTTAGGTTTGGTGTAATAATGTACACCTATAGTTCGCTGGTAAGTATGTATAGGTCCCATGTAACGGGCGGCCATTAACCGGGCAGAAACTTCGAGCTGCTACTGGGAATTTGATGAAAAAAAAATATTTTTCAAATCAGCCAATTATTGTTCAATTATTGATTTATAAAGTCAAATATTCTATTTCAATTAGACAAGTATACAATGGCACTTTTGAAAAGTCAAAACTAGTTGCACGGTTCCAAAAAGTGGGTCTTATGGAGAAGAACCAGCAAGAAACTTCATAGTAACTCTTTTGAAAAAAAAAACATGATTACAGTTAAAAACGCTGCTGAACGTTTGAAAGTTATATTCTAGCTATAGTTAAAATTATGTTATTGTTTGCTACTTTGATGTTATTACGATTCGAATTAGTTAAATCACGCAACATGATTGTTGGTTGTAGTTTCAGTATATGAACACAAGGCCAAACTAAGGCCGTTGAATTAGCAAATTCAGACTTAGTAATATTCACGACATAGGTACTTATTACTAGCCTTTGCTTTATTCATGTTTAAACTTCCATCATTTGGTACAATAAATACGCAGATCTGCGAGGTTAAGCTGCGCGTTAATCGTGGCTGCCTGGCATCACTGTCCTATTTGCTGAGATAGGGTCCTTTTTGGCCTCATACAGGACTGCTGTAGAAAATGTACTTTGTATAGTTGATTTCTGTGCGAGTTCAAATGAAGTTATCTTTCTTATTCTGTGGGTGGGTGACTATGATTAGCATAATCGAGATCCCTCCATTAATAACTAACTATTAACTCGCTTAAAAGGTGTAGTAAAACATCGTGAGGACACCGGACCCATGCCTGAGAGACGATGTGTGAAATCTACAAACCCGCAGTAGGATAGCGAAATTTATTCTAACCCCTTTCGTTTGGAAGGTGACTATCAAAGATGTTCAAATGACAGCCAGAACCGACGACTTTATGTGCTCTGAGACACGGAGGGGTCTCGATGTGTGGTCACCCATCCACAGACAGACCGCCGCTAGCGCAGCTTAACTTAGAAGATCGGCGTACAAGCTTAGTTATACGAGCCAGTCCTAATATCCTATACCATCGGACTGCATAAATGTGAGGTATTTTTACGTCAGGATTTTTGCCAATTTGTCAAAATAAGACACCTGATAAATCTCTGTTTTGTATGTTACCTCGAACCCAGGGCCTCTAGCGTAGTAGTCACGCTTACGAAAACGAGGCAGTTAAATTAAATTTTTAATATAAATGAATGTAGGTACTAACAATACATTGATCTGTTTGTTGACGACGCCGACGATTCCGTTCTCCTTCATGCTGTAGTCAGCCGTGATGCACTTGCCTCCGAACTCGAATAGGAAGAAATACTTCTCCGCCTCGTACCATCTACCCAAGTACTGAAAAATTAATTTGTTTCAAATGGTTACACACATGACAGACGGTATAATTGTATCGAAAAACGTTAATCATTTAATTCCTCATTACTGAAACTGAACTTCCAAATTTCCTACCAGAAAAATCCAATAACACTTAGGAATTTATATGTGTAAATCAATCCAGTATTAAACTAAAGGCGTAAACGGCAATATTTAGGGCAATTCTGTAGTTTTATAGGAATTTCATCTTTAATTTTTCTAGAAAGTCCACTTCAATTTCATCACTATGAGAAATTTTGAACTTTTGAAGCTATTTTGACTTTTTTTGAAGGCTTTGCTTATGTTGCTGTTTGGGGTGATACCACCGCATTGCCAAATATTTTAAGGCTAAGCAATAGGGAATATATGCATGTGATTCAAATAAGAATCAAATATTTTTTTTAGAAACTTTATTGCGACGACATTTGTCAAAGCGAATAATAATTAGTCTAAAACACCAAATGTCAATATCACTGATTTCCTGTTGGAGGCATAGGTACACTACGAAACGGTAGGAGTGTTTATAGAAGTAGGAGTGTGGGTGTGTTATTTATTTTTTATATTATTGTAGGAGTGTTTGTGATAGACTATGACGCCACACTAAGCGCGCCAAAATGGCGGGCGTTTAAAATGCCCGGTTCGGTTAGCTATTTTTAATACTTTACTAGCTGACCCCCCAAACGTTGTTTTGCCATAAAAAAAAAAATTAGGGGTATGAAAAATAGATGTTGGCCTATTCTCAGACCTCCCCGATAAGCACAAAAAATTTCATCAAAATCGGTCAAGCCGTTTCGGAGGAGTATGGCAACGAAAACTGTGACACGAGAATTTTATATATTAGATATTACTTTTTTGGTGGTGAATATTCCATTAAGTATATAGTGATGTAAATAATCGAATAAAAATTAAAAAAAAAACATCTTCTTCCCTATCATTAGGTATTGGATTCCGGTTTAAAGAGTAATATTAATTCTCAAATTTCTCTGTCTCCAGATGACAACGCGCTAGTGATAAAACTGGTTGCTGGTGTAGGCTACTGTTTGTTTATATTCGAATAAACATTTATTAATATTTTACCTTTTCAATGAGAAGGTATGGACAGGAGACTTGAGTGCAGTTGAAAATATGAAAATTGTAGAGTTTACCTTAGTCGCATCAAAGTTGTCCATCGCCTTCACATCGGGGCAGGCGCCTGGCATGATCATCTGTGCTCTGCAAACCCTCAGGGACAGGAAACCACATAAGAATACTGCTATTGCTCGTATCACTGACATCTGGAATTTTAAAAAATTAACAAGCTTAAGTATACTTTTTGGCAGAGACTAGGCCATTGGTTAGGTTTATGGAAATTGATCTGTGATCATCTCTATGCCATTAACACAAAGTTCAACTTTCAATAATTTAATGGACTTCATGAGATGAAATGCCAATACCATTTTAACCAATGGTACATGGTGTAATGGTAAAACCAAAAAGTTTGACATCTCGTCATTCCGGGTCTGTGTGTTTGTGCATGTGAAATTTGTGTTTGTAAACGCACCCGCGTTTACAAACACAAATTACATGCGGAATAATAGTGTTGAGCTACGGCTATTTAAAAAAATACTTTCTTCATAATTTAACTATACAATTTTGTAACTATACATTTTCCTCATGACTGCTTAAGCTGTTATAAATATAATTAATATTAATTAACATAATATAAATTGTATAATTAATAATTAATATTGTTTGGACAATTTTACACAGCACTATGTATTCCCTAACTAAGCAGAGCTTGTACTATGGGTACTAGACAATGGATATAATACTTATATGTAAATATACTTTTTTTTGTAAGTACATTATCTACTTATAATACATAAGAAACACCCAGACAAACACAATTACTTATGTTCATCACGTAAATATTTGTATCCTGTGGGAATCGAACTCACGACCTAAAAAAAAAAAACCAAAAAACCACTAGATTTTTATATTATATTTCAAATCAAACTTAACCTTCAATGTGTCTGTCTAGTACCGCTTCACTTCAAGATATGTCCAGTATAATACTGACCCCGCATTGTAAAGGCTTTCCGTACTATAAAAGGTCAGGTTATACTGGAATTGTAAAGCTATACAATTCGGATAGAGCTGACCTCTGATGTGTAGCCGTGCGTACAGTTATACCTATAATAAAACTAACGGTGCTCTTCGGCTTCACCCGCCGTTTAATATTTTCTCGGCTCTTAAGGGTCGTAGCGTCATGTTTAATCCTACTAATATTATAAATGTGAAAGTTTGTGAGGATGGATGTTTGTTACTCTATCACGCCAAAACTACTGAACGGATTATGATGAAACTTTACAGTATTATTAATTATATATCAGAATAACATATAGGCTGTCATTTATAATTTTATTTTTGATTACAACGATAATTAAAAGTAACTTTTCCACGCAGACGAAATCGCGGGCAGAAGCTAGTAATCTAACCTTCCTCAAAAATCGGGTTATCAAAAGCAAAAAGATTCAAATTCGAGTGGTACATCCAGAGATTAGCGCGTTCCAACAAAAAAAAAAACAACAACAATCGGAATTAGTAGGTATAGGCAGTATGCGTCACTTAACCACTCCTTTAGTCATATCGGTGCAAAAAATATTTACTTTGGCCACTCCAAAGCTTTTTGTTCACAAGTACCATACGTAATACCATAGATAATACGATAAAACTGTATTATCTTTAAACCTAGTAGGTATAATCGTTGATGTGACCATCAGGGTGATTTTAGTGGTTAAGAATCCCACCATCCCCGGTCTAACCCCCGTAGACCAGTAGCCTTTTGAAGGTTTCCCCCCGTAAACAAAAAGAAAGGTATAATATTTAATTTAAAACAGAACGGTTGGTGAACTGCAATATTAAACAAACAATTTAATTAATTGATTCTCATTGTTCATTATGTATGCATGTATAACTGTTAAACAAATTAGTATGACGACCTTATTATCGTCATCCGTCCCTACTATGTTGGATTCGGCCTCCAGTCTAACCAACATAACCTAACCAAATTTTCTTGATGTAGTAGTTTTTATTAAATGTTACACGATGTGATTGCCATCAAGATTTCAAACAGAAGGCAGAGGATGGACATGTGGCATGATGGGTACAGTGGCAATTGCTCCAACGACCAGAGCAGAGCTCTTAAAAAAATATAAATATTCTTGGACAATTTTACACAGCACCATCGAGTCCCATAACTAAGCAGACCTAGAGTACAAGCAGTACAAGATATTTTTTTGGAAATACACACTTATAATACATAAGAAACACCCAGACAAACACTTATGTTCATCATAAAATTATTTGTTCTGTGGGAATCGAACCCACGACCTCGTTATCGGCAGTCCGACACGCGAACCACTAGACCATAGACATCGTCCATAAATTAAACAAGAAGGCAATACCGTTATCCTAAGGATATAGGTACTGATTGTAAGGCTATGGGGGCTTTGGAATACTACTGCAAAATACTGTAACAAAGATGTATAGCAACCAAGACAAACGGTTTCTCCAACACATGGAGGAGTCAAGCAGCAAGCGTAGCTTACTTTTGTTATTGATTAGCCGCGATGGCCTCCCTTCTTATTTTTATAACGATGGTAATATTTATTTTTCACTCATTTAATACTATTTGAGTACCTACTAGAAATTGAAACTACTTAAAAACTTTTGAAATTAAAACCTTTAGGTAAACAAAGATCAAGAATATCATTTTAATATAATGTATAATAAGCAAAGAAAACAAAAAAAGAAAATTAACAGTTAACTTAACAATTATATTCAAAACTATGCGACGAATAGGGTCGTCAACCTACAACACGAATTGCACACTAATTAACAAAGTATAGACATGTTAATTACGTGCGTGACAGGAAAAACTAAACGAGAGCCACTCTATTGTTTTCTTTGTTCAATACTGAAAGAGAAAACTGGTCAAGTGCGCTACAGCGATGCGAGGGAATACAATTCTTTGTATTAAAAAATGAGACATACTTATTTATTTTACACAAATACGTACAAGTACTTACATTTAAGTACATTGTGTGGTTTTAAAAACTCTCCTCAGGTAGTTAAGGCAAATTATATATATATCCAAAACACAACATTATTGATATACCATCTGCATAACGTTTATTTTTTATTGTTAACATAATAAGTCATGGCTGCAGTTTAATTGGATATTTTGATAGACATAGTAGTATGGCTTAAATAACAAAATAATTAAGAATTTTCAACGTTTTGTCACGATTATTTGGCCAATTACTGCCGTAACCCTAGAATGTATTACAGACGTTTCATATAATATGAAAAATAATTTCAATTATTTTGCAGAATTGCCTGCAACTGAGAGAAAGAGAGATGATAGCCTAGTGGACCTTTGCTAGGTCAAAGTCCCGAGTTCGGATCCAAGAATTCCAAGACTTCTGACTTTTCAAACTTATGTATGAATTAATAATTAATTATCACTCACTTAAACGGTGAAGAAAAACATCTCGAGGAAACCGAAACCGAAAATATGTGAGATTTTCTCGACGGCGTATGAAGTCTGCCAACCGCACTAGGCCAGCGTGGTGGACTATAGCCTAATCTCTCTCATTCTGTAAGGAGACCTGTGCCTAGCATGGGGACAGTTTGGGTTGATGATGATGAGAGAGTTGTGAGACAAAAAGACGTTTTAAACAAACATACAATTCACTTTGTACACAATTTCAAATACGGAGTTAGCATGTAGGTATAAGGATGCAGTACCTACCTACTGATTTTTTTACAATACAAAAATATACCCTTCGGAATTTTACCTGCATATGAAAGAATACAATAAGGAATATTAATTTGATGTTGACCTTTCATTAAATATCTACATCTTAATCAATTAAGTGCAAATCAGTAAGTGCGTCGTGACTTAAATAATATTGAGCTGGTTAAAATATTAAGCACTTAATTTAAAAGAGCATTAAGGAACCAATTTGACTATTACAAGGCCACTATTAATTTAAAATGTATGTTGTACTTAATATGTGCTGCTCTACTATAAGTAACTAACACATTTGAATATCAATTTGTAAAAAAAATTGTGTAGCAAAATATTTTCAATCATTTACTTATGACACAGTGAAAAAATGGAATAACGTCTGTAATGTGCGAAGACTTTTTTTCACAAACGGCTTGAGGTTATATCATTATCATCATCATCCATACAACCCATATTCAGTCCCACTGCTGGACACGGGTCTTCTCTTACGGAATGAGAGGGATTAGGCTATAGTCCACCACGCTGCCCTAGTGTGGGTTGGCAGACTTTATACGCCGTCGAGAAAATCTCGTAAGGCATGCAGGTTTACTCACGATGATTTCCTTCACCGTTTAAGCGAGTGATAATTACTTATTAATACGCACATGATTTCGAAAAGTCAGAGGTGCGTGCCTTGGGTTCGAACTCGAGACCTTCGACTTGGCTGTCCAATGGTCTTACCACTAGGCTATCATTTGAGGTTATATAACATAAACATAACATACCATCACGCCTGTATTCCCGAAGGGTAAGACACAGCAAATGAACACCCACAGTTCGCCAATATGTTTAGGTCCCATGTAATAGGGGCGAACCTATTTCCATTTGAGGTACATACAAAAAACTGTTTCGGTCCGGTTAATGACGGTAGGCTCCATGATTGATGGATGGATGTACAGACACCAGCAGGTCAAGCTATCCAAAATGAACCTTATTACTAAGACCTTGTCCAGAAGGGGCGAATTCGTCGCGAATCGTATCGCGCGAATTCATACGCGCGTTGTCGAGGTACTAGACATCAATACATCGTGTCCACAAGCATCGCGTGAATTCAAAATACGCGCGTAAATTGCGTGCACTACGCCAGACCCTCGACTCGCGGCGAATTCGCCCTTTCTGGACAAGCTCTAAGGTCGCGGCAGTGGGTGGGCGCCTCTCGCTTCCTGCCGTCATTCAGTTCATGGTCGGGAGCTGCCGCCTTATAATGCGAGCTCATTATGCTTGCAGGCGAGAAAGGGAGAGAGAAGCACTCACCTTTCTACCGATCAGACAGACCTCCGACCTCCATGAGCTGTGGCCTGCGGACGGCTTAATTGGGGATTCCACCGTCCGACCCGATAATGGCCCCAGTAGGTGGCACGTGTGTTTCGTACACATGTCCTTGATTAACTTGTGAGGGAAGGCCTCGCTAATTGAGGGGGACCGCTGGGCCGCAGCCTGTCATCGGCGAATTACACGGTTCCCATGGCCATGCCTACAGGGCAAGTGAAGGAGTACAGTTTTTAGTCGGTATGAGTCAGATACCCTGCCTCCCCAGGTGGCGGATAGACGCATGAGGATTTTCCGTACTATAAAAAAAAGTCTTAAAACGTGTGGAACATAATTAAGATGCATAAAATCATGACAACCTTGAAGTAGGTCATCTTTTACAGGTAAGTATAAGTAATGAGTGTTATACGTTTATATCCATCAAGGATAACGAATTAAAAAATAACTCAAATTAGCTCCAGTAGGTAGTCTAGGTAGACTAATCAGTGTCTTGTGGTGGTGAAGGAAATAATATCTACTAATTATCTTTGTTTGTAAAGAATTAAGAATTATTTCCTTTTTTTTTTGGCAAGGAAAATCTTGGTTCTAAAAATTAATTAAAAAAAATATAACGGAAAGGAACTAAGCCTTAATTAAACTATTGAAATTTGGTAGAAAGGTTCCCTATAATATTAAAGCAGATGCTAAGAAAGCTCAAACTACTAAGAAAGGATTTTAGAAAATGCATCCAAAAACCCATTCTTAGTAGTTCGATCTCGTTTTTGCCAAACCCGTGGCACGTTTGGCAAAAACAAGATTAATGCATCGCGGGGCATGCCCATTAACTATATAAATTTGTTTAACACTTCAATCAATAATAATAAGTTGTATCTAGTCCTTTGATGCATTGAGGATAAAGGTCAGTTCAGTCAGTCAGTAGGTCGAACCAGTGAAGCAAAGAATGTATTGTATGTAAAATTGCAGAATTGAAATTTTTATGTGCACCCCAAATCAAAAGGCACTTCGATAAGGTTCATTAAATTCTGTCTGATATACAAGCAGGGGTAAGTGGCATGGGGTATTTTGTTATGGGGTTAGGTGACTGATTTTTAAAACATATACTTAACCTTCGGTCAATCTTTCCAAAAGGACTACGTAATGGTGTATACCCACACTTCACCTGTATATTATAGCTTAGCATGAGTTTTAATGCCATCCGATTTTATGCCATACTTGATTTATGAGCCTTTTACGCTATTGTACGTAAATATCGATTCTCATTTGTAATTTCCATCAAAAATTATAAAGGATTTATAAAGTTTTATTTACAAAATGCATCTAAATGCAACCAGGTCAATTTATTCGAGGAGAGTTGATGATATCATTCTCTTGATGAAAGTAATAAGTATTTTGAAGAGCTCTCACTATACAAACGAATGAATATTAATTTTATGATTATATTCCAACATCAGGAGTGGGTCAGTAATGTCCTTAGTAAGTGTGCTAGCAGAGGCGTTTACCGTACCGAGTAACGGTCATCTGCGCGCGCGCAAGTATTGCGCTGAGGACAGTTAATGAGCGCAAGCGATTTCTAAGATACTTACCGCTAACGAATTACTATTGTTAAAGATATTGTCAGTATTGTAGTGTGGAGAGTTCTAAGAGTCTGTTTATCATTTTCATTGATCGTTATGCTTTTTCAATCCCGCTAGTGATGGTCACGCTTTTTATCAAAAAAAAAAACACTCGTTTGTCCGAAATAGGTGATCATTACCGGCATTCCTAGTTTCATTGATATAATCTATTATAGTAATATGGACAGTATTTGATATGCCTGAATATTAAGTAACTAGGTATGTACAGACGCCAGCAGGTCAAGCTATCCAAAACTGTCAAATTTTCCCGATCGAATATGAACCTTATTGCATTGTGCTAAAGTTGAAAATCAATCAAAGAAATTTGACAGATTGTGGTAGCTTGATGTGCTGGCGTCTGTACCTAACTATTTAGTTTGGTTAATTATCCTGCCTGAGACCGACCGATTTTTTCTTACGCTTAAATTTAAATCTTTATTTAATTAAACTTAAAACATGGTCAGTATCTAGATCTTGATTAATTAGGCGTATACATATTTATATACAAATTTATGTTAGGTAATATAAAGTTTAAAAAACAGTTTAAAATAATAAGCTCTTAGTACCTGATTAGCCAGTAAAAGTTCATTTAATAGTGTAATACTGTAGAGGCCGTCGCCACATATTAACCAGCCAGTATGTAAACAATAAAAACTTATTGTTCCAAACTCTTACAATACCAAAAATCACATCATGATTATCCTAGCCTTATCGCTATCGTCGATTTGTTAAGATTAGTCACCTACCCATTGACTGGCAGTTGTAAGCGCAGCATAGCCTTGCAGAATGATGTAATCAATATATTAACCAACTTTTATACCTAACATGAAGATTCCTATATTAGGTATTATTCTGAGGAGTCCGTGGCCAAGTTAGCTACGCTAATCAACCGATCTGCAAAGTTAAGTTGCGCTAGTCACGGTCAATCTATGGATGGGTGACCATTCTTAACACATCAAGACCCTTCCGTGTCTCGGAGAGTCCGTAAAGCCTGGCAAACACCTATAACAATCGTTAGTAAGAAGGCCAAAAAGCCTGACAACCAGTCTATCCTTAGGATATCTAACACTGCTTTGAGTTGTATTGTGTTCCTTACGTTGAGCAAGGTCGCCAGTGCTCCGCGAGGAGACGTTGTGTTCGCAGTGGGGGGACTTTGACCCTTATACTACCAACTCAACTATTCCTCTTTTGTTTTACAGGGCCAGCAAAACACAAGTGATACCCCTGGTGTTGCATAACTATAGGCTACGGTAACCGCTTACCATTTGGTGGGCCGTATGCCTGTTTGCTACCTTAGTGGTATAAAAAATAAATAAATAAAATATCTGTATTGCTCAGAAATCGAGATGCGGTGGTCTGATAGCAGTCGCTTCGTCTAAAATACTGATATTCAGCCGCATCTTCGCTTGTAGACAAGTGGCAATCTGTCAATCGAATCGACAAACGAATAGAAACAAAAGCTTACGACAAATCGGGCGATCATAGATGTCATTCCCATACATTTTGTTTCTATTCGTTCGTCGATTCGATTGTCAGATTGCCACTTGTCTAAGCCCCCTGGTTAGACTGGAAGCCGACCCTTAGATAGTTGTTAAAAGTCTAGGCAAGGGCACGATAATGATCGAAAATTGCTATGTAAAGAATTAAAAAGTGAAATTCGCCACATCCTATATCTTTGACTGCAAGAAAGCGCACTTGCACATGACTATAGCAAAGTGAGATGCATTTGTTATAGAACGTTTGTATGCCGAGGCCAAATTGAGGTCATCGGACGCAAGAATACTATATGCACTAATATTTTAAAGAAGAAAGTTCTGCTCGCTCTGTGGTACGAATGAATGGGGACATATTAACTTTCATGTTCGCAGCTTGTATGTGTCAGAGGATTTATTTGATACTATCATACGTAGGGCTAATTGGTGACATGAAGTTAATCGGTGATAGTTTCTTTTCATCTTATAGCGATTTGGTACATTATAAACATAAACAGAAGTTCAGAATAGTAGACAAATTCATTAATTTTTACCTTCAAAAAACAATTTAATCGATAGGTAGGTAATATTAAATTGCCAAGAAACCTATGTTTTGTTTTATATCAACATCATCACCAACTCTCCCACTGCTGGGCACGGGTCTCCTCTCATAGCATAAGAGGGATTAGGCTAGTCCACCACGCTGGCCTAGTGCGATTTGGCAGACATCACGCACCGTCGAGAAAAATTCTAAGGCATGCAGGTTTCCTCACGATGTTTTCCTTCACCGTTTAAGCGAGTAAGTTTAGCGATAATTGATTATTAATACGCACATGATTTCGAAAAGTCCAAAGTGCGTGTCTTGGATTCGAACTCGAGACCTTCGAATTGGCAGTTAAATTGTCATACCACTAGGCTATCACTGCATGTTTAATGCGAGCCTAATCCTAACTCCGAGTTGCTACTGAGAATTTCATCGAAAAACCCAAAAACAGTACTACTCGGCTTGGGAATCGAACTCAGTACCTTAAGGGTAAGTCTCGCTTAAGACCACTAGGCTAATGAGGCAGGTCTCTGATACTATAGTTGTTTGTCTTGAATGTTTCAAAATGCTAACAAGAGTGTTATTCTCAATTAATCATATATTTATTTGCTAGTTATACATTAGGTAAAAAATAATATACTAAGGTAAGATTTTATGCCTGGAACGCTGTCATCTCCCCTCCTGGAGGTGGGCGCTAATGGCCGCGACACAGTATTCCATACTAATGCGGTTGTTAACGAACACAAACTTTTGTAAAACTATACTTTTGTTCCAATAAATTCTTTAAATTCTTTAAAATTCTTTATATCATAGGTAAAGTGCTAATTTCGTTGACCACGCAGCGTAAAATATATTTAAACAACTTTTTATCGAAACTTGTGTGTCCTCGAAATAATAAATATTTTTGGGATAATTTTACACAGCACAATTTTTTTATACCATTAAGGTAGCAAACAAGCATACGGCCCAGTTGATGGCAAGCGGTTACCCTAGCATATAGACGCTTGTAACACCTGGGGTATCACTAACGCGTGGCCGATTCCGTAAAATGAAAGAGTTAGTTGAGTTGGCAGTATAAGGGTCAAAGTCCACTCGCTGGCAACACAACGTTTCTCGGAGCACTGGCAACCTGGCTCACCGTTAGGAACACATCATAGCTCAAAGCAGTTGTTATTTCACTTCGGTTTTTTGCAAGGCGGAGGTCAGTCGGGCAGCTCCAATTTTCATGGAATTACTCACACTATGTATGCTCACTCTTATTCCTTTACTATCTAGCCCCAAAATAAGCAGAGCTTGTATTATGGGTACTAGACAATGAATATGATATCTACTTATACCTAAAGTTTTTTTCTTATTTCGCAAGTTACTGACCCGATAGAAAAAACAATAATGTTCTCGGGTGCAGGGACTCAAATGTAATTAAATAATAAATAAATATTTTTGGGACATTTTTACACAACACCATCTAGTCCCAAACTAAGCAGAGATTGTACTATGGATACTAGAGAATGGATATAATACTTATATACTTTTTTTTTTTGTAAATACATGCTTATAATACATAAGAAACACCCAGACAAACACAAATATTCATGTTTTACCCACACAAATATTTGTGTCTTGTGGGAATCGAACCCACGACCCCATGATCAGCAGTCCGGTACTCGAACCACTAGACCACAGACGTCGTCAGTACAATGGAACAGTATAGGTAAATTAGATCAATACACCTGCTTATTCCGTTAATCTAGTCAATTGACGTAAGTGCCAACTTCTATAATATTGATAATAGCTGTAGCGACGTGGTCCGTTATCTTTGCTCCAGTAAAATACTTATAAATCTAGAAGTTTCCACCAACAAATTAGGAACAAATTTATATTATAGGTACTACATATAGTATGCAGCCAGCCACTTGGGTACGCTACTGGCCACTTGGATAGGCGATGGCGATGCGGAGGAGTTTTTTGATGCTCTTTTTTAGTCTACTTTTAATTGAGTTTACTTTGTAGATTTTTTTTAACTTTTAGTTTTTTAGCACTTTTTTTTTTTGTTTATGGGGGGAAACCTTCGAAAGGCTACCGGTCTACGGGGATTAGACCGGGGAGTGTGGGATTCTTACCCACTAAAACCTCCCCGGTGGCCACCATCAGCACATGGAGGGGGGCACTGGGTCCTCTTAATAGACCACCCCAGAACCCCCCCTGTGCACCGCCTATTAAGGCACATCCCTGGGGAGACTGTAAACGGGTTTCCCCTGAATCTGTCCCTGTGCATGGCGGCACGTGACCACTGTGCTACCGTCTTCTCTGGGATCGCATGATGATGAGCGAACAGAGTCCCCTTTCTGAACGCCCGCGACCCCAAGTTTGTTAGTAGCTAGTGCAGATAAGTTTATATTTATATACTTAATTGTTAATAATTATAATAAAATACCTTACATAAGTTACTTAGTTTTAGTCTTAATATATTTTTTGTTTTAATAATTATATTTCAACAAAAACTCTTTAAGTACAGCACTTGTTCACTATCGTACCTGAATTGTTAATTTTATATTACCTACTGTAAATGACTCATAGAAACTTGACTGAATTGTGGTAACTATTACCTATTTCGTGCGAACATAATTGAGAAAGAAAAAACCACAGACAAAGACTGTTTTTAAAGGGTGTAATAAAGGGTTTCTCTGTCTACGAAAGGAACCAATTTTCTTTGTGATAATAGACCACAGTCTAAAGAACTCTTTAGCTTAACTCTAGTTTCTTAGGCTGTAGTAATACAAAGTAAAAATAAGATGAACGTAACACAAAAGATTGTTATTAAAGGCTAAATTGTTTTTAAGGAACGGTTTTTTCTTGTGATACTGTAAATTAAGAAAAAGTAGTTATTTTTTTTTATGTTATTGCCTCAATGGTCTAGTGGTCACAGTAAAATTCTCGATTTGATTCCCAAGTCGAGCAGTATTTTTGGGTTTTGAGCAGTTCGGAGTTTGGTTGTCGGAGGCTCTCTCCCTACCGCTTACCTGCAAATTGTGGGTGTACGCTCTCAAGGAATATATGTATAGCTAGCTTCTGCCCGCGAAATAGTCCGCGTGGAAAAGTTACTTTTAATAATTATCGTTATACTTTGGGTAATTCAATTAAAATCGTTATAGTTTATAGCCTATATGTTATTCTGATGTATAAATAATAATACTGTAAAGTTTCATCAAAATCCGTTCAGTAGTTTTAGCGTGAAAGAGTAACATACAGACATCCATCCATCGTCACAAACTTTCACATTTATAATATTAGTAGGAAGGATAGGATAGGATGATAATTATGTTATGTTTTTTGGATTGAAAACAGTAAATTGGATATACATTTTAATAACCGGAAATCATTGAAATAAAACCACAAAGCGGAACCCACTTTGCAGTAATCATTTTGTTTTTAGGAGCTTGAAATCTTTTTTAACGTTTTCTAGACCCGTCTCACCTGGGGGCGAACATAAAACTGTCGATGACATTAATCTCGTATTTTATCGATCGATAAAGCATTTCACAGTTATTAAAATATCATCGTATTGTCAATACAATTTTGTCGATTTTATTACTTTGAAGGGTTTTTTTCCAAGTCTCATTAAAAAAAACTATTTATATCTACTCTTAATGTAGCCGTTAACCTTTTGCCGTTAATCTTTTATTAATTTATAACACACTTTTTTTTTCTCTGAAAGTACTGCTATGATGATGACAAGGCTTCATTTTTAATACAGTTATTCGAAAAGTCTATACCAATCCTAAATGAGGTGAGTAACCATGTTAATGAACAACTTTTTTATCTATCTTAATTGTTCCCTTAGAATAGAATTTTGATGAAAATTGTATGAATTTTAATAAGTTTTATAACGTCATGTTGTTTTATTATAGTGAAAGGAAGTAATTTATTCCTTGCAATAATAATGGGACTATCACAAACACATTTTCCAAAAATCAAAAGGTGGCAAACAAGCATACGGTCCACCTGATGGTAAGCGGTTACCGTAGCCTATAGACGCTTGCAACACTAGGAGTATCACTTGCGCGTTGCCGACCCTGTAAAACGAAAGAGGAATAGTTGGGTTGGCAGCATAAGGATCACTGCCAACACAACGTTTCCTCATGGAGCACTGGCAACCTTGCTCACCGAACACAACACAGCTCAAGGCTTATTTCACTTCGATTTTCTGTAAGGCGGAGGTACTTCCCCAGTCGGGCAACTCCATTTTGAGTGGAATTACTCCCACTATGTCCCACGTCTCTTAAAATAATAAAAATTACATATTAAGAATTTCAGTTTTAAATAGTAGGTCTCATCCCCGCAAGCAAAAGGGGTGGGCGCTAGTATTATGGTGAACTTCGTCACAGAATGCTTGCAATACAGCTCAGCACTGATTTTCGCCACCAATCTATCAATAAAGGTATGACGGGTGACGGTCTTTCAGTACTAAAGACTATATTGGATAGGTAACAAAACTCCTTTTTAGATTCGCCTTTTTACAACAGTTGTTGACACTGTCATGTCAACATAGTTATCGGAAGTAAAAGCCCGCGGAAATTAAACAATGGATAGATTCATTTCCCACCTTTCACTTCACTGTTGAACATGGTCTGGTACATCTAGGTTCCTGTCATTATTATATGGATATGTTGAGTGATTTTTAACATACCACTTCGATATTGTACTTACTGTAACACTATGACGACGTCTGTGATCTTATGGTTCGAGTGTCGTGGGTTCGATTCCCACAACTCACAATTAAATTATGTGAAGAACAACTGTGTGTTTCTATATTTTAAGTGTGTTTTAAAAAAAATGCATTCTTATACCTAAGTATTATATCCATTATCTAGTGTTCATAGTTCTAGCGCTGCTCAGTTTGAGACTAGATTGGTGTGTACAATGTCCATAATATTTATGATTAGGTACGGTATCATTTTTAGGTGGGGAAAAGGAATTGTGCTATTTAACTGTATAGCAGCTCCCCGTTCTCAAATTTCAAATGTTTTTAAATTTATATGTATAATTAATAAATATCAATATATAACGCGATAAAATCAATAAAAGTAGTTTTATTTCCCTACTAATAATATTTTTATTTAAGTTAACAAGAAGTACAGCTAAATACCAATTGTATTACGAGTCTTGGGTAATATATAATAAAATATTTTTATTGACCCTTGACGTCATACATGTCGAGGTAAATAAGTTAAATAATCACAAAATTAGATTCAATAGGAAGGGTTAAACTTAATGAGGTCACGTAGGTACTGTACTTACGTACAAAAGTATTTTTTTCTTCATTTCTTTACAATTCTATTGAATGTAAGTAAAACCATTTAGGGCCATTACTGAAGGCGGTAGAACAGTTAATGGTTTTAAAATCATTAACTATTTTGAATATATTTTGGATGAACAATCAAAAATAGTTTTTGGTGTGACTTCTAAATTATGTTTATCTATTTCTTAAGAAATAAGAAGTCAAGGCGATTTGATTGTCTTTTACGTTGTCGTTTACTATGTAACAATATATATAAAAAAGTTGAGTGTACTTTGATATTTACAAAAGTTGTTGTTTATGATGTTACTAATAAGGAGGAGGTAAGGCGTGACTTAGCGTTACATATAATATATTTGAAGTATTTCGTGGTAGATTAAATAATTCTGATAAGTATAATTATTAGACTCATTAAAGTTGCTCGTTCTAAACACCAGATTGCGACAAGCGCCGAGGGTATGCCGCGGAAGAATCCTCTGTTCCCCCGACGCAGCAGGTGCGAGAAGGAACACCGTGTGGATTTTAGTCGGTAGGTCACCGTGGGGGGTTCTGGGGTGGTCTATTAAGAGGACACAGTGCCCCCTCCATGTGTTGATGGTGGCCACCGAAGTGATTTTAGTGGGTAGGAATCCCACACTCCCCGGTCTAACTCCCCGTAGACCGGTAGCCTTTTGAAGGTTCCTCCCGAAAAAAAGGTCACCCACTCTGGGTGGAATCCGACACGTCCCACCGCCTCCCCGGGCAGAGGAAGTCCATGAGGATTATCCACACGCTAAGCAAAAAAAAAGGCGCCGAAGGTACGGCTTTTCGACGTTCCAGTGGCTCGCACTAACATATGAAAATTCGCACAGGTTGTAAGAGCCATACGGTTAAGAAACAGCGCCTCACAAAGCTTAACACTTTTAATTGTTCACTGGCGGAATTCGTAAGGGTGACTCTCGATTTATCCTACTAATATTATAAATGTGAAAGTTTGTGAGGATGAATGGATGTTTGTTACTCTATCACGCTAAAACTACTGAACAGATTTTGATGAAACTTTCCAGTATTATTATTTATACATCAGAATAACATATAGGCTATAATTTATAACTATTATGAGTTAATTAGCCAAATTACAATGATAATTAAAAGTAATTTTTCCACGCGGACGAAGTCGCGGGCAAATGCTAGTTAAGTAATAAATGATAATCACATTATCGCATTGGGTATAAATAAATAATACTAAAGATATATAATAAAACGAAAAACCGCATTTGGCTTCCCTTGCACTACAATCACACACAAGGGTTTTGTGACTTTTACCACGAGCATCAGAGATGACACCAATACCCAGAGTATAGACAAAGAATTATAAGAAATAATTGAATATTATAAGAATAATTATAGTGCTCCCAGAGGAAACGTTGTGTTGGCAGTGACCCGTATACTGCCAACCCAACTATTCTTCTTTCGTTTTACAGGGTCGGCAACGCGCAAGTGATACCCCTGGTGTTGCAAGCGTCTATAGGCTACGGTAACCGCTTACTATCAGATGGGCCGTATAATTGTTTGCCACCTTAGTGGAATAAAAAAACATTAGAGAATTTAGGTACATAACATCACACTTGTATTAGGTAGAATTGTACTAAAGTACCTCAACAGTCCGCCAGGATGTTTAGGTTCCGTTTAATAAGGGGCGAGCCTATTGCTATTAACTGGGTACAAAACCAAACTTCGCGCTGCTACCTAACTACTGAGAATTTTATAGAAAAAACCTAAACACTCGACACCCGAACCCAGGACGGTGAACCCAGGAGTCGCACTTACGACCATTTAGCTAAAGAAACAGACATCAGAGAATTTTATACGACATGATGATGACGTCAAGAATTATTTACGAACAGAAAATTGCATTAACATTTATGTCTAGGTATTATGTTAGAATCGCTTTTTAGGTAGTCACTTAACACCTCGAGTACTAGGAATCTGGAGATGCCATTTATGACAAGCTGATTTTGGTATCTAGGTATTTTCCTAGACGTTACTTTGCAGTGTGTATGCCTAAGTAGTGGAATCGAGAGGGAATGTGGGAATTACAGTGATTAGTGCTGTTCTAAGCATTCCGTTGTAGCTAACCAGTCCGTGTCAAAAAAAGCACGGCTGGCTATTCACGATGCTGTACTGGTAGGTACCTTCACTTATGTATGGAAGTGAATGCTGGATATTTCCATACCCAAGAAGAAGAAGATACATGAAAGTAGAATAATTGTTGTGGAAATAGGTTCCTTGGGAACTGTGTGAAGTGTAACTCGGAATTACAGATTGAAAACCAGTGTGATAAGACAATGTTGCGTTTTGAAAGACTATAATATATTGACACTAGTTGAAAAGAATACGCAGAGATAGTTTAGGCATGTTGAGAGAATGAATGAAATGTGATTAACAAAAAGAATTTATAAGACGAATGTCGATGACAGCATTGGGGTTGGTCACCCTAGGCAGACATACGAGATCTTATTGGTGAGGTTCTTCAAAAAAGTTTGGGACCAAATTCTCGTAACCGGTAATATGAACGTGAAAGAAGCAAAAGAAGTATTAATCACAGCAAGGGGTGGTTTCTAATTTCTGCGGAAAAAAGGCGTGAGGGTATAAATATATTTATGTCATGTATTCCTAGGAATACCTACACATTAGATACATATCATGGAGATGCTTGACTAATGACTAGTTTTGTACAAATCATGTCACATGAGTGGTGGAAAACGACAATAGCACAATGCTGGCACAAAACATGACGGCTCAATAAAAAAAAAGAAAAGTCATGTTCAAATATGGAACAAATTCGAAAATCGATTCCTGTACCTGATCTAGCTGTTTTGTTTTATAGCTTTACGGAAATAGAATACATGAGTGTAAGAATGATGCGTGAGGAACTTTATTAATGATCACAACCATTTTGTTTTATTTAAAAAAGGTAATACGTTGTCCCACACTAGGATTTAGGGAAAAACATAAGTTTTCGCATACACAACCACCCAGACCTGGAACAATTAGGTACCTGTAAGTCATACAGATATTTGATCCGTACAGGGATTGAACCGACAACTCGTCTCGCCGAAGCCGAGGTATCACTCGCGCGTTGTAATCTTGAGACCTCAGTAATTTCACTGGCTACATTGACCTTCAAACCGGACTACGATTGGAAGACTTTAAGATTAGCATTATTGCTTTAGCGGCAGAATATTTGATGTTACGGTGATATTACCTATCCCCAACCCCCAGACGATCTCTGCAGTATGAACAGATCTTAAAAAGTTTACATAAATTTCTACTACATAACAAACCATCACCTGTACTCCCAGAAGGGTTAGGCATAGGTGTATTAATTGTACACCCACAGTTCGCCGGTATATTTAGGTCCCATGTTGACGTCGAGCCTATTGCCATTAAACGGGCACAAATTCAAACTCCGAGTTGCTACTGAGATTTCATAATATAAGAATCTAATAACACTTTGCTTGACCCGTTCTATGTGTAGAATAGCCTGCAACCTCGGAACAATAAGCTCGCATCTTTATTAAATGTAGTGATATTGATTGTAATGAGGTATTTTTATGAACATTTATATATATATACATTATATGGTATGATACTAAATAATGTAGAAGAAACACTACACAAACTATTCAGATTTCAATGAACGTACGTATGTATATTAATACATCACGTGCAAATATATCCCAACTCAGAGCTACTAGTGAGAATTTAATAAAAAGAACAAATCCAGAATCCCAGAAAATATAAAGAAATCAGCTGTTAAATAATATTTTTTGCCGTTGCGCTGCTGTGGCCATGACAATGATCGCTATTAGCGATGCCGCTTTAGAGGCCTTGAAAACCTTGAAAATCATTTAGTAGATTAATCCTTACCTTGTTTTTTTTTTATATCACAACAAATAAACTTATGCAACACAAGCACCACACACGACCGTTCACTCCGAACGTTGTATGACATCTGAGAGTACGACTTCAACAACTGTTTACATTGTGATGCGTGCGCGCCGCTTTTTTACTGTAACGGCTTTAGGGGATCTATTAATCATTTTAGACTACTCATTGGCAATTGTTATTTTTTGTTACCGGTTTTTCTGTTTTTCCTTGTTGAAAGAAAAACTTGACGGATTTGGATCTACTATTTGCAGTTGTTCTGATCGCTAATTGGATTAAGTCCATTTATAACGTTAAAAGATAAAAAAATACTATTATTTTAACAGTCGGGAACTCGTGAGTCTTTGTTTGAAAACTGAAGTAAGCAAATGATAAATCGATTTAGGCGATGAGTGGCGTGAAATAAGCATATTCGGAGGTCATTTTGTTAATAATTAATGCATTTAAAACTTGTAATATCTTCTTATTCAATTAAGACATCCAGTAAGGCAGAGGTGTTTTTTATTTACATAATTATGCACATTACTTAGATCGATGAAAATTATAAATAAATGAAAAAACTCGAATTACAACTTTCTTTTTTATAATTTAAATAAAAGAAAGGATGCCTGATGTTTTTGCCCTCAGTTGAACTCTTAAAAAAGTGGGTACAGGTACTTTCATTCAATCGCAAAAAATAAGTCAAGTTGTTCGGTCATCATGATTACAATAATTCAAATTCAAACCAGGCGAGATAAAAAATATTATAAATGAACCATGTGTTTAATTGAATCCAAATAAAAAACTGGACATAATAATATAGGTTTGATTTACTCCGTAGTACTCTCACTGTTTGTAGAAATAATAATATAATGATAAATATTATCAATAGTAGAATGTTCTCGTTTAATTTGAAAGTTTGTTTTATGTTTTTGTTTGATAGGAAGTAAAATATCCCGACATTGTCCTATAATAATATGTATTTTTACCCGACTGCGCGACGCAAAGGAGGGTGATGTGTTTATCAGCCTATGTATGTATGCAGGTATGTAGGTGCCAATGTACGTTTGTTCCTTTATGGCACTCTAAAAGACCAAATGCGTAGGCTGATTTTTGGTGATTATATACACACCTACACCAGACACTTATTTTACAATATTTATTGTTGATAATTATGTTAAAATCTAAAATAATAATTTATAACAATGTTGAAATAATTACAGAATACTATAAAATAATTTAACGACCCTAAGACGTTTTGTTAATTAATAATTATATTTTAAAAAAAATTTGCTGTGCCCTACAGGATCCATAATTGTTTCTGGCTTCAAATATGTATAACATCTAATATGACAATGTGGGATGCAAATAAATGAGAATATGAATTTGTCTTAATCTTGCGAATGTTACTAAAGACCTGACAATATACTTTATCATTACATGTATTTAAAGCCATATTGTGAAAAAGATAAAAATTAAAATTGATGAAACAACGTCGACTTTTTTTATTTCGAACGACCATTTAGGATCTATAACGACTTAAAATTGGTTAGCAACTGTTCTCACTGAAAATTTCAACCCTTATAATAATAAAGCCTTGATAAAGTTCTTAAATTGGTGAAAAATAATTATCGAAAAGTGTAAAATATTAAAGTAAATTAAAAAATTATAAAAAACCCGACGAAAGAAAAACAACAAGACGTCAGGAACATAGCGACTTTAACCTTTAAAATTGGGAAAATTAGATCCGAATGTTTAATGGGTCCCGACTCGATAAAGTCGCTATGTTGTCGTATGTATACTGAAATCCTGTTTTTCTATTCAGTCGGGATTTTTTAAATGTATCCTGAACCTATGAATGTTAGATGATTATGGACTCCGAAGATACACCACTAATTTGCTTGATGTCGGCTTTCTTCATTTGAAAATTATATTAAAAAGTAAATAATAGTCATTATAATTACTATTTACTACGTAATCAGAGAATTCATAATGAATTTACTTGGTATTATGTTGGGTATTAATTACAGTACCTACCCGTTGCTTGAGGTCGCTTACCGAGCGCCCTCTATTGGAAAACTGTTGAACTGTTTTAGTAGGTAAGCTGCGATTAGTTTAGGTAGGTACATGCATTAGTAGTACACACTCCTACCTGTAGGGAGCGCTTGAAACGCCTATTGTTTTTTTTATTAATTTGGGAATTTATTTATACATTAAATACATAAAAAAACAGGAAAAATTAAACAAAAATTATGCTCAACTTAATTTTTTGTGTTCTTTAAATTAGTTAGATCCGAACTTACGTCATTTAAGAGCTACTGATCAAGTATTTCGACACTACTTTCGACTGGGAGCGTGGCGTCTCCTGTAATCCGGCTTCTCGGAGGTCGGGACCGGAGGATGGTTTGAGGTCGGGGGTCCTGGTGCTGAGTGGCCCATGTTGACTGGACGTCCACACTAAGCCCGGTATTAATATGGATCCCCCGGAGGAGTCTGGGGGATGCAGGTTAACTAAGGAGGGGCGAACCGGGCCAGGGGGGAAACCCAGCAGCCAAAAGTCCCCGTATCGGGCAGTAGTGGGATAGCGGCCGGGAGTGGGTGCTCAGTAACAGCCTGACCAATATAATCAGACCCGTTCCTTTTGCAATTTTTTTCTTAAAATGCAATTTAATTAATTCATTTTCATTCATTAATAATTATTTTATTTTTATATTATTTTGCAAAGAATTGCATACAGTAAGCTATACAGATGAAGAATTAATAATTAAAAATATAAAAAAAACTTGAGAGGTGTCAAGGGACACCCGGATGGAACGAAGTTCCTTTCATTAAAATTTAATAATTAAAAATAAAAAAACCTGTATACACACAACAATTCACAACGCGTGAAATTCAAATATTGTCATTCACTCAATAACATTTGAATGCTTGTCAACAATATTTGAATTTCGAAAAAAGTGTCGTGAAAACTTTTCGTAAGAATTTTTTCCGTCTAGCCCCCTTTCACAACGCGCGATAAGGAACTCGTTCCAAAAATTGTAATATACGAGAAACTTAATATTACACTATATTGTTGATCTGATATCAGTGCTCAAGGCGGGGTATTTATCACTTTATAGTGCCATTTTATGGTTCCTAAACGGCCTGTGAGTGTACATATTATTACACCTCTGTATTCGTACGTATCGGAAAAATCAGGCGTGATGATATGAACGTGTATTAAAAAGAAAAATAGCCCCGCTCTACGGAGCTAGTCCTGTTTCACGGGGGCTTTAACAAACAGGACTGACGGACACAAAGTACACTCAAAGTCGAAACAAGTATCTGAGATCACATAAGGATTATTGCCTCGGGTGGGAATCGAACCCACGTCACCCGGCGCAACCACCTTAACCGCTACGCTAAACGAGCATTTCTCACTTTTATCAGCATAATATACTGTCGTTATCAGAAACAGAAATCTCTGTTATTGGTAACAGGCGATACCTTAATTAGAGATTATATTAGGTAAGTAGTAATTTTCAGTACCAGCTCGGAGCTTGTATTTGTGCCCGGTTAATGGCAATAGGCTCGCCCCCTATTACATAAGACTTAAACTTACCGGTGAACTGTGGATGTACATTTAGTACACCTGCCTAACCCTTCGGGGAATACAGGTGTATTTAGGTGTTAGTAGTTTCTAATTCTTTCATTAAAAACTATTACTCGTATTAACTAATAGTTCGTTGTAGTGGTAGTAAGATGTGGTCAAACATATTATTGGAATCACTAATATACTAAATGGGTATCCTTTAATGTAATCATTGTTTAGGTACCCCAAATTGTCCTTTTTTATGCAGCAACATAATAATATGTATCAATATTATATATCAAGGGTTTTAAGGGTATTTAGGGTATTTGTTTAAAATAAAAATATATTATGTATTATGGTAGTACAGTCAACAAAAGAGTTTGGTATACAGGTAGCGAACGAAATCTGCATCTTTACACAGATTGTGATTTAAATAATTACCCGTCAAAGGGTTTGATGTGTAGCAGCTTACAATATCTGCGTTTTGACACATATTGCGTGATACATAATTACACAATCTTTAAAAAAACACGATGTTTAATTAGCTGCCTGTATACTCATTTGTATATTTAACTCTTTTGTCGACCGTGGGTGAATTTCAACACGTCCATTAAAATCTTCATTTCCGTGGATTTTTTTATCTTAAGTGTTATAAAAAAATAAAATCGCGTTTACCAAAGATTTTGATAATGTATGTATTCTTGCTTAATATCTAGCTGATAACTAAGAAAAATAATGAGTTATACAAGATTAAAAATTACGTGCCACGGAGATGAAACATACGTGCACGGCAATGAAACAAGCGTCCACGGCAATGAAAGAACTGTGCCACGGGAATGAAAGAATAAACCACGGAAATGAAAATCTATATATATTACATGAGTATTATACTTACATACAATAGATACACAATATGTAGACTAAAAATCTGCCAAAGGAGTAAAATTAAACAAAAAAATAATATAATAAACGCATAAGTACGATCATTTATTTAAATTTTTTCACACAAAAAGAAATTAACAAATGTGATATACTTTTGTATATCACACAATAACAAATGAATGAATTGCAATTGCAAACAACAACATAACACAACACATTTTTTTAATTTACACATCACTGATTAATGCGAAGCGGTACAATAACATTTTTATAAATCTAAAGACTAAAAACAAAGCGTACAGGTAGGCACTACATACTTGCAGTAATCACAGCCTTATTATTATGAACATTGTATTTTTTTACCTTTTCTCAATTAAATCTTGTAAGAGACGTACAGTAACCGATTCAACAAGTTTACATCCCTTGTCTATGGTTCCCTCTTAATATGTCATGTAGCAATGAACCAGGGGGGGTAAAAATTGATAAATCCAGCATTCTATATAAAAAAATCTATTTCTAGAATAAAATCAGTCTTTCAAATTTAACATCAAATTAACACTAACAATATAGCTCTGTTAACAGGAATATCAGCCTTTCAAGTTCACTCGTCTTATTATTATTAAGTATCTATTTACTTCTATCTTCTTGGTCCTTATGTACTCCTTACATAAAGACCTTTTCCTTAGTACATAAGGAGTACACAAGGAGTACACAAGGAGTACACAAGGAGTACACAAGGAGTACACAAGGAGTACACAAGGAGTACACAAGGAGTACACAAGGAGTACACAAGGAGTACATAAGGAGTACATAAGGAGTACATAAGGAGTACACAAGGAGTACACAAGGAGTACACAAGGAGTACACAAGGAGTACATAAGGAGTATATAAGGAGTACATAAGGAGTACATAAGGAGTACATAAGGAGTACATAAGGAGTACATAAGGAGTCATAAGGAGTACATAAGGAGTACATAAGGAGTACATAAGGAGTACATAAGGAGTACATAAGGAGTACATAAGGAGTACATAAGGAGTACATAAGGAGTACATAAGGAGTACATAAGGAGTACATAAGGAGTACATAAGGAGTACATAAGGAGTACATAAGGAGTACATAAGGAGTACATAAGGAGTACATAAGGAGTACATAAGGAGTACATAAGGAGTACATAAGGAGTACATAAGGAGTACATAAGGAGTACATAAGGAGTACATAAGGAGTACATAAGGAGTACATAAGGAGTACATAAGGAGTACATAAGGAGTACATAAGGAGTACATAAGGAGTACATAAGGAGTACATAAGGAGTACATAAGGAGTACATAAGGAGTACATAGGGAGTACATAAGGAGTACATAAGGAGTACATAAGGAGTACATAAGGAGTACATAAGGAGTACATAAGGAGTACATAAGGAGTACATAAGGAGTACATAAGGAGTACATAAGGAGTACATAAGGAGTACATAAGGAGTACATAAGGAGTACATAAGGAGTACATAAGGAGTACATAAGGAGTACATAAGGAGTACATAAGGAGTACATAAGGAGTACATAAGGAGTACATAAGGAGCACATAAGGAGAAGATTTGAAAAACTGACTCGATACAAAGCTGTTCTTACCGCCTTACGGTCCTTTATAAAATAAGACCTTATCTATCTGAAGAACTTCGAGAACAGCTCGTTGAAACACTTGTTGTGTCAAGGTTGCATTATGCCGACACGGTGTATGGCCTACGTTTATTTGCTCGAACCGATCGCCTTATCCAGCGCTCGTTTTTTTTACCAGATCCCTTATAGAACACACGTCACTCCATTTCTTAATAGACATTCAATCCTCAAATTGAAGTCTAGGAGAAAATTGCGTCTGGCGTGACTCCTCTTTGGTGTCATCAAATACCAAGAACTTGTACGTAAGGCTGATCAGCCCTGCCCTCTCGCCACGCCGCCCCCACCTCGCTCGTCGCCCGCGCCCCGTGCGCGTTATATTCGCAGCAGTACCTACTTATTTATTGTGTACCTACTTACTTACAGACGCGCTCCGTAGATATTGGCGAAACTTAACTTACAAGCGTGTTTTCGAAATGATTTACTTACTAATTCTTGTTTTTTTTCGACCCTGGTGGATTGGCGCCCTGGGCCATAGCCCGGATGGCCCTAGGATAAATACGCCCCTGGGTAGTACGGCTGTAGACAGTATGATATATAATGTATGCGATTTTTAAGTGTCAAGGTAAGTGTCCCTGAACTTGTTATTGTTAAACCGTATAGACAAATAAAACCACAGGATATGATTTACTATTTTATTTCAGAGCTGACTCCTTATTACAATGACTATCGAGTTAAAACTAAGCAATGCGTGTACATAGCAAGCAATGCTGTGTGTCGAGTAGGTACTTATCACTTATTTGGTAAAGTAGCCCTTTTTGAGACACCACTAGAGGCTTCTGCTATTTTGCACTATTCAAACAAATATCAGGGCTGTGCAGAAGACAGTTTTCAACTACTTGAGATATTTTATTGTATTCTGACAATCAATTTTAGCAACGTTAGTAAATATAAATAGCTTTTATATTGCATGTAGCTAAACAGAATATCGATTCATTAACGTTACTTAAATTGGCAGATTTAATTCTTGACTTGTTAATACTGTCCCTTGAATTAAAAGTACAGCCCAGAATTGTTCCCTCTGAATTAATTCTACTGTGCAGGTGTTTCCTTAATCTCCGTTGCCTGTGTCATCGGTTCCTCTGGCTTCTCAATCTTCTCTTCTTTCTTCTCGGATTCTGACATGATCAGTTCTGGTACTTGCATTGGTTTGCTGGCTTCTTCTGCCGGTTCAGGAACCGCTGATCTTACTTCGGCCTCAACTACTTTCACTTCGGGGTCTACTCTCTTCTGTTAACAAAGGAAAAATGGGGATTATGATTTTTTTTTGAAAATTGTAATTTCAATAATTACTGGTAATTATTCAACGATGGTGAAGGCAAGAGCAACGCAGTGGCTGAGCGTTTGGCTTCCTTTTATTTAGGTTAGATTTCGGAACAAATATTTGTTTGGGTTGACCATACAAATATTTCTATTCAGAATCTGCCATAAAGGTAAGGTATAAGGTCTAACCCGAAAAGTATTGATTCCGGGATTAGGTGTTTGTATTTGTATGTACAGGCATCCACAAGATGATAATTATTTGTTATTATTGTTATTATTTTCTCCTGAGCACGAGGCTTGTAATGATTAGTTCTGATTATTTCATTTCACTATATACAGAAGAATGGAACTACTCTTTTTTACTAACTTACCTCAACAGGCTGTTCGCTCTCCTTCTCCGGTACCTCAGCAGGCACGGGCACATCAGCATTCTTGCCGTATAGCTCGCTCGCAGCCGCCGGCTCAGGCAGCACCGTACAGTCAGCTTGGTTGGTCTTTAAGAAGAAGGTCCTGGAGATCTTGTATCTGTCGAGGACGGCGTATGCTTGCTGCATCACCGACAGAGATGGGAGCCTATCACGGGACAACAGCCAGGTATTTTCTGGGGAGAAATGATTTGGTTTACTATCGATTCTAATATTATATTATTAGGGTATAGATGTAGATTATCAACTTACGGGTATGTACAGGCCCGATGCCACTGCAGGACCACATGACAGCATAGCTATCGTAATCAGTATCCAGGATGCTGTACTCGAAGTCATACGGCAGCGGGACGGAGGAGTACTTCACCATGACGCGACCCTCGCCCTCCCTGCCTATTTTCTGCAGGTGACCTTCCATTATCCGCTTATAGCCGGTCCTGGATAAGAGACAACGAAATTAGAATGAATGATTCTGACTCTCTAGAGTATTTGCAATAAATTTGGGCAAGGAAGATTTTGTTAAAGACAACGCCCCCTGTAATTTTAGGTTTTACGTAAACATATTGTAAATAATGGACACAAATTACACCCAGACTCGAAACAAATATCTGCGAATCACACAAAGATTTGTCTTGGATGGGAATCGAACCTTAGACACACTTCTTGAGTAAATAACAGTATAACTGTTATTTACTCAAGAACAATAAAGCTCAATATATCAATCAATCATAAAGATCCGTGTTTTTCTTCCACATTAAAGGTAAAGATTCCCAATAACAGAACCCAAGAAGTCGCCTAAGTACTTTGTTTAAAGACACTTTTGTACCCGAAATTATATCAATAAAGTTTCTGATTCTGATATAATGATTGAATTTAATTTAAAGTATCCTATATATTCCTTGACATGGTTCCTTTGAAAGCTTCAAATTCTTTGTTACATTATATTCCTTGATATCTATATACATTAAATTATATCGTAGTGGGTCGTTTCATATGGCTGCGTACGCGCCGCCTGATACGAGGGAGGGGCTCACACGCCCAGTTTACTCTCCACCCACATTTTTATACATACGTCATTTTCAATAGACGCTTTGACCAGCACGCTCTAATACACTTTGTGAGAAAATATTATTATGTACCAATTTATGCTTGTTGCTATCAAATCGTTAATCATATTATTATGATTCCTTGGTGAGACTTAAAGTTTGAAAAGATATCGTGTAAACTGTTAGCCAGTTAATTGGTACACAATTATTTGACAGATAATGGCCACAGAATATTATGGCCAGCAACACTAGTGGACCTACAACTAGTGTTGCTGGCCATAATATTCTGTCTCTCACTCGTCTATTGTCGTTTTGAGACCCAAGTAAGTAGTTAAACCTTATTTGCTCAGTAATTTCACTGGCTACTTTATACTTCAAACCAGAACACAATAATGTTAAACAATTATTGCTTAGCGGCAGAATGTTTGGCAATCCGATGGTAGACAAACTCAGTAGCAGAATCTTACTACCTTATTAAATGATAATTGATATTTATTTCTAGATCTCTAGATTTCCTAACTGACGACCTCTGAGAAGAAACGCCGAAACAAACTCAGAGAATCATAGTCTCTTGTAAATATAATATTATAGTAACAAATATGTATCTTACCATGTAGGGCAAAGTCTGAAATGGCCTTTTGAAGAAAGAGCCATAGCGGCTTTGGGTAGACCCAACCCAACCGACGGCACGCATGCATCAGTCATTGTGTAGCTCAACCATAATTTAGGCTCAACAACCCGTAAAAAAAAAAAACAAATGTAATTGTATTGTAATCATCATCTGAGAATTTACTTACAAGGAGTTGGTGATCTCGTTAGTGACCAGGATCCTGCCTTCAGGCGTCGCGGTGTAGTGGGTGGTGACGCAGCGAGTCCCCAGCTCGGTGACCGTGAAGTACCGCTCAGCTTCATACCACGTGCCCAGGAAACGGTTCATGTTGAAGTTTGCCATAGCCTGGGAGATAAAGGTCAACCATTACAGCTATTGTTTAACGGGCATATTATCCTCTTGAATTGTTCGCGCCAGAGGACGCCCCGGGTATAAGGGACTCGTCTCAAAACCAAACTTTCCCTTCTTACTCTATGATGGTGACCATGGGATTCGAGATCATTTAAGGCGACAACTACTAGTTAATCAGTCCTGCTGTATAAACAATCTACTGCTTTTTACAAAGTTCCGTAAAAAGCAGTTTTATTTCAATGTATAATATTCGCGTAAATGTCAGAAATCAATATGTTAGCCAGTACAGACTGCCTGTTGCAATTAAAATACGTCGGTTCGAAGATTTCATGAAAAAGCGTGCAAGATTTATAACATCGTTAAATTTCTTGAAGAGATGCAGAGACAACAGGATCATTCCTACGTGTGCTAAAATATCTCCAAAAAAAGACATACGAGGAAGCGCTAAGATCTTCTACCAGGCGAGTAAAAAGTTATTACTACAGCTAATTATATAACGCGATAAAATCCGTAAAAAGTAGTTTTATTTCAATCAACAATCCTCTATAAACTAAATTTATTCAAGCCCACATTTTCATTTTATAGTTTATTTCCAACGAATTTCTAGATTGAATTTTATCTCATAGATTAGTTCTAACTATACTATACTTGTATAGTAGTATAAATTAGTTCTCTTACATCTGTAAACGAAATGACTAGTTGCAAAGTTGCACCTATGAACATACCTTAAACATTATACGAAAACGAAGAAAGAAAGAAAGATTTTATTTCCAAAAAAACAGCGACTTGTATTTCCCACACAAAATCAGATTAACCGAATTTAATTTCAACACTTTCACAAACAAAATTAATAATTAATGCATATGTACTTGAGTAATCTGTGAATCAATACGCGCAAATAAATGAAAAGGAAAGTCTGTAACATGGCTCGAGGTCATTGACCGGCAACCAGTTGCGCGTTGACCACGGTCAGTGACGACTGTCACGTCGAACATCGCCAAGGTTAAAGTCATGGCTTTTGTTCGTATGCAAAAAACTGAAGGACTCCTTTTGAAGCAATGTTTGATGATATCACAATTAAAATTGATATATTAATTGAATTTAAAGTTGATCTAAAAACCTGAATGAAGAGAGAAAGTATCTTTTTTGTAAGTGCTTAAAATTTAGTATCGCTAAATTTATGAAACGATCTTCATGCTCCACTTGATTAGGTCAGTCTGTGTATGGGTGAACACGTCAAGATCCTGGGTGCCTTGGGGTCGTCAATCACTGTTGTCATAGGGACCCCTATGACTTTCGTTAGTGGTAGTCAGAAACCCAAAAAGTTCTTTAAACCTTGGAGTATCGATAATGTGCACCTACTTAAAGCTAGCAAAGAAACCTTACCCCAGCATTCCCCAACATAGTAATAATCATTATCATGAACATCCTAGCCCATTCCGAATAGACTACGATGATGTTTTTATTCCATTCCTGCAGCTACTAATTTAAAGGCTTGTTCTCATAACTGACATTGGAAAATGGCTAGATAATGAAAATATTTTCTAAACTTAACATATTATAAGATATTTTCTTAGTTATTATTTTTTTACAACAAAGAAAAATATAACATATCTTTGTCAATTCTAAAACCACAGAGATAAAATAAAAAATAAAACTTACTTGAAAGTCAGGGCACCAGCCAAGCGATGGGATCTGCGCAGAGGCAGTCGCGATGAAAGTCAACAACAGTAGCCGCCACATCTTGGATGATGACCAGGGGAGGATCCAGGGGATGACCAGGGGAGACTAGGTTTGCTACGGGAGCTGATACGGGAATGGCGTCTGACGTCCCGACTCTCGCTTATAAACCTTCGCAGTTGAGCCCGAACCGGTCTGAAACTTGAAAACGCATCTAATGGGACACCTTATCTAGTAAGCACTAGGGCAGCGGTTCTCAATTTAAAGAGCTACCCTTCAAGGTGGCATGAACACATAATCCAGAAATATTCCATAATTATGACTTCTTCCGTTACGGATTTAAAAGGGAAGTGATTCGGAAATCAAAGCTACTAGTCCGTTATTACTGACTAATGCGCTCGTCCCTGGAAGGGCAATACACTAAGTAGGCACCTGCCTGCATACCTACCTTACTCAAAGCCACTATGGCTCTTCCTTCAAAAGGCTATTTCAGAGATTGCTCTGCATAGTAACACTCACATATTTATTTGTTGCTAACTACTATATTTGGACATTAAGAGACCGTGAACCGTGACTGCTTTCTTTGAGTTTCTTTCGGCGTTTCGCCTGAGAGGTCTTCAGTTAGGAAATGACAGGTACAGAGCCCACCACATCAAGATACCACAATCTGTAAAATTTCTTTTATTGATTTTCAACTTAAAAAAGAAAAAAATAAGGTTTATATTCAATTGGGAAAATTTGACAGTTATGGATAGCTTGACCTGCTGGCGTCTGTACATTTAGTTTAAAAATAAATATAAAATGTTGACCTGTAAAATTGTGTTTAAAAGATTGCTCAGAAATAAATATTTATCATTAATACAACCCCCGTAGATATTCTATGAAGGATTACTCTGTGAAGGAGAGTTTCCATCGTTTTCAAGGGCGCAAACTTTGAGATACATAAGTCAAGGTTGATTTATTATGGCCGTTGTGGCTGTAATGAATTTCGCAGCGATCCTTGTTAGGTAACCTGCGTATACGCATGTGTGCGTTAATGGGGTTGCTTTGTTTGCTTTTGTGTACCAGCGGCCGGATGTCTTCTTCGCAATGCTAGGTTCAAGAGCGAAGTAAATAAATATTAGTAAATGGGAAATTTAAAGAGGAGGAGAGTTACGATGCAAGACAGATCATAGAATAGTATGCTATTTGCTACAGGAATGGTTTCATTGAGAGTAGGTACGACTACCTACAATCAATTGTTAACTTAGTAGGTATACAAAGCGGCACTGATATTACTGTATTGAAATACTTTGTCCTAATCGTGATTGCTACGCTAGAATACCTGCGTTCGATTCCCAGGCCGAGTTAAGTGTTATTGGGTTTTTCTAAGTGTCAGTAGCAGTTCGGAGTTTGGATTTGTGCCCAAGCAATAGGCTCGTCCCCTGTTACATGGGACCTAAATATAGTGCGTACTGTGGCTGTACAATTAGTACACCTCTGCCTAACCTCTCGGGGAGTACAGGCGTGATGGTATGTTATGTTACGTATTGGAATTTAAAATACGACAGTAAACTGCTCCATTTCTATACTATAATATTAGCCACGACAAACTGAAAAGTATGTTATTTAATTTTTGTTAAATTATCAGGAAAACCTCAAAAGTGTAACTAGGTATGTCAAATAGTTAAAGAAATATAAGTGCACGGCATTTTGAGTTTCAATCAAATTTATTATCTTTAAGAAATCATAAAATTTATCAGCATCATCTCATCACATCAGGCTGTCTTTCATATGACCCTCCAGGGTCTCCAGGGTCTGAACAATTGTTTTTATATTATGTCTACTAGTTGATACTTGATGACTTAATATCATTTCTCACTTTTATTCTTGTCACATGAGTAATTTGTTTTCTAAAAATATAGCCTCCGTTAGATATGTAAAAATCATAGCAGAATCATTAAAATAAAATAAAATTTGTTTATTTCCAATTACTATTGGAATATTACTATTTAGAACCAATATTCGACAACTAGTTGTTGATTGGAGCCTCATTTTAAGCATAAAAATGCCTGTATTAGGAGACTCCGAATCATTATCACTGTCATGAAGTACAGTTATTAGTAATATCAAAAACTTATCCTGCCTACCTCACGTTAACCGCAGAGACACAGGAATGTTCCCAGGACGAAGCAAAAAGGCACTGCAGTGGCCATCTGCCTCTTACCGGTTCCCAGTCCCGACTCCAACTTTTTATTTTCTATCTTTTCCGTCTATTTTTATCCCCAGACCTGTAGGAGTCAATTGCTTGCCTAGCTAGTTCTTTAGGGGCCCGTCAGTAGGTATGTATAATGGCGAAAATCCTTATTGTGTAATCCTTAGTGTGTGGATGTTGTGGTAAGGGATTTTGTTGACTAAAGTTGATTAATTTAATCGGGTTTGTCGTTTTTTTAGGCATAAAGTACCTACTACATTTAAAAATGTACTTATAATTTTTTTTATCTCTGAATCATTATTATAATTATTTCAGTTAGAGTTTTTGGAATGATTTTTGATAAGTAAATACCTGAGACAAATTTCTTAGTAATTAATTATATCTATGTAAAAATAATAAGATGATTTTCTTAGGTGTTTTTTTACATAATTTATACACACACTCCGTCTGTTCTGCATCGAAAAAACCTAATTTTTTGACTGATAATAAACAGATTGTACGGAACCTATACCGAACAAAGGAGTATATAAACAAAGTTTTTATAATTCACTCTTACAGGTTGTATAAGTACGTCTAATTATGGTTATGTCTATTTAAAGAGTGTTCGCTATGTTAAAATAATTATTAACAGTCATTACAAAACAGGAATGTATGACTTATTTGTTCATCAGTGAATAATATTACTTTCTGCGTGTGAGCACCCGTGTTACATTGTATTACAAAGTAAATTGTTGTTTTCGTTTATTCTAGGGGCTCGTGGCTAAATAATAACTAAGCTGATCAATCATCTGTGGATGGGTGCCCTTTCTTAACACATCGAGACCCCTCCGTGCCTCGGAGAGCACGTAAAGCCGTCTGTCTCGGTTGTCATACGAACACCTATGACAATCGTTAGTGTTAGTCAGTAGCCCAAAAAGCCTGAGAACCAGGGTATCGGTATTAAAAAAATGACTGGTGAAGGTCTGATGGCAGTCGCTTCGTGTAAAATACTGATATTCAGCCGCATCTGGTTAGACTGGAAGCCGACACCAATAAGTGTATAGTTGGGAAAAGGCTCGGAGAAAGAAAGAAAGGTTTATTCTAGAACTAGCTGACCCGACAGAAGTTATCCTGTCCAACCAAAGTTTGACAAAGAACTTTTATACAATACAAAGATTTTTTAGAAAACCCATATACTGTTCCACTGCTGGACGAGGGCTTCCTCTCAGATTGAGAGGGATTACGTTAAAGTATACCACGCTGGCCTAGTGCGGGTTGGCAGATTTCTAACGCCTTCGAGAATATCTCTGAGGCATGCAGATATCCTCACGATGTTGTCCTTCATCGTTTAAGCGAGTGATAATTAATCCGCACATGATTTCGAAAGTCATAGGTAGGCCTTGGATTTGAACTGGAGACCTTTGACTTGGCAGTCCAATGTTCACACCACTAGACTATCACTGTTTTAGTATAGATTACGTGAATGCTTTATAAATGATATCATAATAAATCAGAAGCCATTTCCTGTAAATGGTTATCAGCTATATAGAGTAAATTTCTACATAATGTTTTCCATGAATAATTTAATATTACTGGTTTCACTTTAGAAGCCCGTGGCTATCAGTTATATGTACACTGATCAAATGATCTTAACACAAAGAGACCCTTCCGTGGCTCGTAAAGTCTAGCGAACACCTATGACAATAGTTAGTGAGAAGCCTAAAAAGCCTGAAATCCAGTCTATTTAATTTTATTAACCAGAAATTGGGTTACGGAGGTCTGATGGCAGTCGCTTCGTGTAAAATACTGATATTCACCCGCATCTGGTTAGAAGCTGACTGGAAGCTGCCCCCAATATAGTTTGGAAAAGGCTGTAAAGATGAAATTGATGATGGTTTCATTTTAGATTGGATAAACGCTGCACATCCCTACTAATATTATAAATGCGAAAGTAACTCTGTCTGTCTGTCTGTTACGCTTTCACGTCTAAATCACTGAACTGATTCTAATGAAATTTGGTACAGAGATAGAGTTGACCTTGAGAAAGAACATAGGATGGTTTTTATCTCGGACTTCGAAGAGTTCTCTTGGAAACGCGATATAACCGAACTCGACGCGGGCGAAGCCGCGGGCGGAAAACTAGTATTAAATAAAAGGAGGAGATTCTTAATAAAACGACCTTCATTTTTGGGTATGTTATCTACTGCACATCGTCAAATCCAAATCAATCCTTGTATCAAATGTTTTGAATTATATTTTTGTAAACATACCGCGTCACGTTCCATATATATTATATATTTTTTACATAGCCTTTTTTGTGTCCCACCGCTGGGAAAAGGCCTCCTAGTTCTGAACTGAGTAAGGGATAACTCAGTCCAGGCCTTTGTATCCTGGACGTGGTATGGAGAACCATACCACGTTGGCAAACAGCCATAAAGATCATCTCGTCACAGCCTCCTCCGGCGACATCGTCAACAAATAGCATGGGAACCTGTAAGTCACCCATCAGTCCAGTTGCATGCGATTGACGGAGCTAGCCCATCGCCACTTCAAAGTCACAATTTGGACACCCCTATGGAGTTTGGAATTTCCTTCATTTAATTTTAAAAACTGTCTCATTAGCCTAGCGTGATACTAGAAGTCCCGGATTCGATTCCCAGGTCGAGCAGTGTAATTAGGTTTTTCTATAAAATTCTCAGTAGCAGCTCGGAGTTGGGGTTTGAATTCGGTTAATGTCAACCTAAACAGCAAACAACCTATACAGTCGAAATGTGGATTTACATTGGTACACCTCAGCCTAACCCAAGAAAACAGGCGTGATGGTATTTCATGTTATAAAAAAGTTGGAAATAGTTGGAAATGATTCTTCATTTCCAACTATTTCCAACTTATATGAACTTATATGAATATCGTGTGTACGACTCACCTGGTCAGCGGTTAGGTCACAACTTGCGATGCTTCTCCTCAACGTAACGTATGGCTTCTTCGCGCGTGACCAAACGTAATACAATTTGCTTTGACCAATGGAACGCTTCCTTTGTAATTTCATGATGTTATCCAGTTTAATAGAATCTTGTCGATTTACTTGGTTTTTTAAAATTATTTGGACATTTATACAGCCCTAAACTAACAACAGAGTTCATACTGAGTATTAAAAAATCGATAAAATACTTTTTCTAAATACGTACTCATATAAGAAACAGAAAAACAAACACTAAGCTCATCACATCAAAATTGTGTCCTATGGGAATCCCAGCTCGCGGTCATCCAACACTCGTACTACTAGACCACAGATGTCTTCAAACTTGAAGATAATTATTTGTTTTCGTTGATTTTATTGAAAATATTTCAACACATGCACTCTTCTCACTCTCTAATGGTATCCACGACACAGGCTTGCCTAGTGTGGTTACCTCGAAAACTCCTACTTTCTGTACATGATCCACCACTGTGTAAAACTTTGTGCCAATAATTATGTACTTATAGTTTCTCTTTGGTGAAAATAAATGATTTCTCTTTCTCTTCTCTTTTATAGTCATGTCTCTTTCAGTCCTGTATTTGACTAAGTAGTAAATGACCAAGATCCTGACCATCAAAAAATCTTTACTCCGTAACCTAACACTCATTCACATTCCATGCGTGCTTGTCTCTTGCAGCATTGAAAAGGCCTTCCTTATTGTTGTACAATAGGTAAGAACTATAATTGAAGATGTAGAAAGAGGCGTAAAATTCCTTGATGTTCCCACAAAAAGAGGTTGTGGTTTGGTTACTAAGTAATGGTGTTGACAACCAGTCTATCCTCAGAGTATATTTATTACCCAGAAGTTGGGTTAGAAAGGTTTGATAGCAGTCGTTTCACGTAAAATACTGATAGTAAGCCGCATCTGGTTAGACTGGAAGCCGACAAGTTGGGAAAAGGCTCGGAGAAAGGAAATTTAAGTCAACGGCTCAGAGATATGATCCATGCGCCACCTATGCATAAAGCAATAGATAACACCCGTATTACTAAGAACTGGTATTTTAGTCATACTTCTGCTTCGCGCCATCTACCGTTTAGCCTCTGTACTAGATCGTCAGGTCTATGAACTAAATCGATAACAAGCTGTGGACAAATGTCTATTGCTTTCTTGGGAGATCTAGGGCGCTAATAGTTCAGGGTTTCTAGGATAGGTCACATTTGTCATCAACGGTAGTTCTATTTAGTCTTTGTTGTGTTTTAATTGCTTCATAAAATAACGTTGAGTACTCTTGTGTATACTGGCTTTTCACCGTGTGGAGCGAACATAATTTTTTATATACAATTATGTATATTCTAGTATTTAACTTTGACATTCTTTCTTATTTAATGCATTCACCAGTTTAATTGTAAAATTGATTGACTTACTCAATTTGCCAAAAGTCTGAACAAGATTTTACATATAAATAAAACTATTTTGAATTTGGAATTAATTTTATATATTTTTTATCCAAATCATTAAATTTTGTCCTACTAACCGGTACATTATGAACACCTATATCTGTCACTATAAATTTAGGTATCGTTTTGACATCTACAACTTAATTAGCTTTACAGTTTATAGTCATTAGCGGCTGTGATTGAACGTACTAGTTAAGATCTCATTCAACCAGGGTAACATAGATTCCATGGGAGGCTTCCGTAATTAATAGCCTTGTTTGCACTATAATTTTCTTTGTAGCACCTACAGTGTCGATAGGTCCAATCGAGGTGATACCATCTGCCCACTTTAACTCATCATTAATCGTTTCTACACGACCAAGGTTATGAATGGGTGGTAATCAATTAGTTGAATCTAAAAATAATGACAGGCTAAAGTGGAAATAACGTGAGCTATTCTCTGACATCACTGTAGGTATACAAGTTTGTTGGCAACTTCAATGATTGTAGAAACTTTATTGTTAATGATCTGACGATGATCTTTTATCTTCTCTATAAGTCATTTGGAATTAAATAAACAACATTAGAGTGTGTAACTAAAATATTCTCGTTATTTAATTTACTACGGTAAGAACACATTTTTACAGAATGTTATTTTCTAAACAATATCTACATAAAATTGTACAAGTATGTGAAAACTTATCAAATACTTTTTAATTTACAATTAACAGAGAAAAATCAATATTCAAGTTCAACAAGATTAAGTTAAGCTTTATTTACCATTAAATCTTAAAACTAGTTACTATTTACATTTTTTTTCTTAACAACGTCATGTTTTTTACAAATTAATATTTCGAATCGGCTTCCCGTGTTTCTTAGATATGTGCCGTTGAATGATTGATTATTTTGTAATATGAAAATCACGAAATATTTTCGGTTGAATTATAAAAAAAGGAACTTTTCAAATATTTTCATTTTGACAAAAATAATATTTTTAAATAATTTTAGAAAGCCAATTTTCTTTAAAAGATATCTTGGCTGATTTGTGCAGCCTAGCCCTACACATATTTATCTAAGAAACACACAAATTACGTATTAAGATACCTACTTGCATTGATATTTAATATTTTAAGGCAATTCCGACTTTCGCCGAGATAATATCACAACGATCCTATACTACAAGTGGGTTTCGAAGAAAACATTTTATAAAAATACAATTTGTTCAAGTTACGTATAAGTTAGGCAGCGGTTTTGTGGACGATTTTTTTTGTCATGCATCGTTGACTTAATTCTAAACTTTTATTTACATCGTATTGTCGCACTCGAATACATTGAAGATTCTTTAGTATTCATTATAACAGTATGTAGACCTGAGTATACGACAGTAATTCAAGATATAATTAAGTTCTTTCGAGATGTAGCTAACATTTTCTTCAATGTATTCGATTGCATCAATGCTAAAGATTTAAAAATGGAAAACGCATTGGAAGACAGCGTTCTCAACGTGCCTACTTAAGAAAAAACAGAATTATCACATAGAATAAACCTAAACGATTCCTTGAAATCACAATCCTTAAAATTAAATTGTTCCCCAATTACTAATTACGTCAATATCGACGTCGAATATAACACAAAAAACGATAAAAATCAGGTATAATAGGTAACGTTCGAAAGAGACATTAAAGCAACTCGACAATTTTCATAGTTTACTCTAAGTTTTGAACAACTCGTTGGTAACTTTAGTTTTGTTGAAGTAAAATATGAACAACAATCATTGCATTGACAAATATCCGCGTGAGTGAAAAATAAGAGTAATGGAATTCCAAATAATCGTACGTATCGACGAATTCTACAAAGTGAGTATTACGGAAATATTCTCCAATTGAGTGCAGTATCAAACTGGCTACTGGAATAAACTTTTACAAAAATCGAGGCGCGTATTACAATGTACTGATGAATAAAAATCTTTTGGCATCGTTCTAACGAAACAATCGATCGCTAATTTTGTATACTTTGTATAATAGAAGCCTTAATTAAGATTGAACATCCAGCCTTCACTAAAATAATAGCTTTAATATAACTGGCCACAGTATGTGTTCGATAAAAAGCGACATCGAAAATAAGTTTCGAAGATTTTTAATAAAGCTAAAGTACTAGTTGATAAAAATATTCATTTCAAAATAATGCCTGGTAAGCTTCGTATTAACACTAAAGTAAATTAATCCAAAAATAAGAAGATATTCAAGCTTTGTAAGTTTGCAATGGAATTACAGAAGTGGTTATAGAAAATTGAACGTTAGTAACTAAAGATGAGAATATTAAATTGGTACCTACATACTTTAAGTTTAACAAAATCAAAATCATTTCAGGTCCCTTTAATTTCCCTTAATTGTACACCAAAATATTTTCATTGTTTTACAAATCTTTGGTGCTTTTTCACATTGCAAAAATCGGCACGAACGAATGGAAGAATGTGCAAACTATAAATTATATTATTACGAACACATTTTTTTCTAGAAGTTACATAAAATGATAAAACCTAATATTGAGATTGAAAATGTCATAAAAAGCTGCGAAATGTCGAGTCAGATTGTTTGGAACGAAGTAGGGATCAGTTAGATACATTAAAAACAATGTGGTAATGGGATTTTTATTGATAACATTATAAAGTATGTTAAAGCTGTGACAGTCAATATTTTACCAGAGTACCAAAGTACTAGTAACAAAGTAATCAAATTAGTACCGATTACAAATGGGCTAATCTTATAACTGTTCGAATTCCTAGTTCCAAATCTGACTAGATCTATTGACTGTATACTTGTAACAACGTATATAGTCAACGCGAACCTATGTTAACGCCACAGTAGATTCATCAAGATACTGATTTAAATTAGGAGGTAGTTTATGTGACGTTATCTCTTTAGGCCTTACACAAACTTCGCAACTTTTCTTTGACAGACTTGTCTATTTTCTATGCTTAAGGAATTAATGTGTCGGTGGCTTTTAATAATATTTACCCTAATGAAATACATCTTTCAAATAAATACTATCTTGGAAGGTGTTGGTCCCGGATTATAATTTTTAAACAAATTATAATAATTTGGACCCATTCGGCGAACATGTGATTTTTTAAAATTCATCAACATCACATCCGCAGCAAGCTCCTGCGAATGCCTCACTATGATTATCGCTCTGCGATATCACATGTCTTACAACTAATCACTTAATATATCCATCTAAACACATATCACAATTGAAGTCTCACAATGAGAGAAGTTTTCAAAGTCCAAAATTACGCGAGCACCCGCGTCACGCGAGCGGGCGTCATTCGTGTAGGTTTTTGCTGAGAAGCAAACTGTTGTGTGGCCCCGACAAATGTCTGATTAGTTCTGGTAACGCCTCGAATGTGAGTTGGCAGAAACAGCAGTTAAACCGGCCAGGCGTATTAGTCCGCCCATCGTTCTCGCTAGACGATATCACATTGCGATGGACCGAACATAAATGTTTCAGCAAGTGAGCCTTCTGTTTGAACATAGCGACGCAGAGTCGACAAGCAAACGGTTTCTCTCCGGTGTGAACTCGTAAGTGAGTCTTGAGATTCCACGACATTCCGAATTGCTTGCCACAATATTCACATCGATACTCTCGAACTGGTGCTTGTTTACTTGAACCTTGATCGTGTTCTGTCGCAGGCGTATCGTCTCCACCCATTTGCGGTTGACAGAGCCAAGGGCCCCACGATCCAGCACTTGGAGGTCGATATTTAAGTGCGTCTTCGTGTGTCGCTGTGGGCGGAGTTACGCTCCTTTCGGGTAAGTACGGCGGCGCTGACGTGCTCAGTGGGTGTAATACTCCAAGACGAGCGCTGGCGGCAACAGCTGCTGCACTACCAGGCCCTTGTGTATATCGCAGGTGTGCCATTTCTTCTAAGTAACTTGGGGGGAATGATACAAATGGAGGATTCTGTGAAGGTGAATTATGAAAGCCAGGTCTTCTTTTTCTATGGGGAGTGACAACATAATTTTCGGGAGAAGTCTGTACCAATGATATCAGGTCCTGGTCAGGTGGTTTGAGATGCGCGTAATCCTCTAATTTGACAGTTCGTAAATCTAGTTCTGGGGGTTCTAAGTAATGTGATTTCCTTTTTGCTCTTTCGATTCCACGACCTAACCGATCGCTTAATAATTGTCTCCTGTATACGGTTTCCTGGGGTTGATCATCCTGGCTTGACGATGTTGTTCTTCTTCTTGCAATGTTCTGAAAAGAATATTACATTATTAAGTATTTATTACTCAATGAATTTAAGATGTATTTTTTTTATTTTATTCATATTTACCTTTGCAGCAACTGTTTCCACATCAACGTCTTGTGAATCGTCGTGTTCACTGCCCGTATTTTCAGAATTTCTCGCTAAGGACAAGTTTACTGGGTTTGATGAACTTCTTCGTCGCGCCATCAATCGTCCACATTCCTTGTCCCTGTTTTCTCCATCGTGTTCCTCTTCCTCTCTTTCGTCATTACTACTAGTTGACATATTTTCTTTTTTTATACTCATGTTTTCATCTCCTTTATCTTTGCTGTAACCTGCACCAGGAGTAACAAGCTCGCTCTCTGAATGTGATGATCCTGAAGGTGCATCGTGTTTACTGCTCTCATTACTGTTGATATCTGTTTTCAGGGATTTTGATTTTAGTCGCTCGCACGATCGGTTCCGTTCTTCTGCCTGTTGTCGTTCTTTCGTAGATTTCCATACATCCGATTTGATTTCCAACAATTCGAATAACTCTTGCATATCATCTATTTCACCAGACTGTAAAAGAAAAACATTGTGAATTAATTTCCTTATTAAAATGAAATGCAAATGTTTAGTCACAGTCTGATGAGGTCCTTGGAAACTAATTAATGATAATGTAGTAGTGTGGTGAATATATAAAACAGGTTGGATACTAACCTCAATGTAGGCTTGGCCACTGTACAAGAATACAAGGAGATGCCTCATGAGAGTGCTGCTGATGCCCGACATGTGAATCGTGACCGGATTCTCGACTGACGGCGTATCATCCAGTATTTTCCTGCAAAACACGCAATATATCAGATTTGCATTTTTTCTTAGAAACACAATCTTGTTTATAACCTAACTTTAATGTTAAGTAGTTTTTCTCATATATCCTGGTGCATAGTGCAGATAACGTAGTGTATAAGAATCTATCTAAGTCTATTCATTGCCTACACCTACTAGATACCGGTTACTTGCGTGTTTTATTAGATTGGCTTACCAATTAACCTTATTAAATAATTAAGATTAGATTACAATGATGACTATTGTTTTACTTGTAAGCGAAATTTGACAGCAATCTAAGTTAAGAATTGAAAGTACTTGAAGTTATGTTGAACATTATTTTACTGGATATAGATACTCAAATCTAAAGGACTCTGATAACGTGTAAAGTCACTCAAACTCTATAGTAGACATTATTTTATTGATGGTAAATGTTCTATGATTTCAAATTTAAATATTATATAGATACCTGATGAGTGGGCTAGCTGCGGCCATGACGATCCTGTGCGCGGCCAGCGGCACAGCGTCGTCGCAGACCAGAACCAGGTCCGAGTAGCGGGCGCCGCGCCACGCTGCCCCCACCTCGTTCAGGATGCAGGCGTGGTGCTTGCCATACGTCAGAGTCAGCAGGCCCTCGCCCATCATTCCAGCACTGGAAGAGAAATATATCATAAGTAAACCAAGTTTTTATCTTCGCTCAGATTTAGGATTTCAGGGTTTAACGAAAATACCACCGTGTTCTGTTGATGCTGATGTATAAGATGACTCAAGGATGAAGGGGGATAATCATCTGTGTATGAAAAATTAATTTTCTGTAAGTAGGTAGATATTGCCAAGTTTAACAATACCGAAATAGCTCATTTGAAAAAGTCTAACGAGCTTAGGAATAGATTCTAATATAAAATTTTAGACCGAATGGGGTTCCTACACAGATATTATGTCACGTTAAAGGGTAAGCGTTAATTTAAATGTGTTAATTTGTATAGGTAATGCTCTCACTACTTATCAGAAAGTCACAGGTATAACCACAACCAAAATTAATAGTTCTATGTAAGCCTAAAGATTGGCTTGAGAGAAATTTTTTGTTAGTTCAAATTATCAACACATTCATAGCGTTGGAACGCCTAAAAACAATAACAAAACTCATGTTAAAATCATAAGACCTATCTTGACGATCAACGTACTCTCCGTTTTTACAATTGTGTGAAATTCGTCGCGTAACAAATACCTATTGTACTTGACTAACGTGTGAAGACTTTGAAATCATTACATCTAAGTTTTTGTTGTAGTCATAAATATCAGGAAGTGCAGCTATTATAATCCAAGTTGATTGCGATAAAAACGTGGCATTTAAAAGAATCGATTTACAAAATGATCAATTTCGATGACCGCTGTGTTTCTCTGAATAATGTTATCTAATTGGAAGATGGGTTCAATTATTGTTTCGTGATCAGACGCGTTGTATAATTCGACACGTTAATAAGTGAAATCATACCGAACTTGAGGTTCGTCATTCCGTTCTCGGTTCATTAGCCTTGTTCTATGCCAGACTGAAAACCGTTTCTGTAAAGGAAGACAAGGCTGCAGGCAGCCGACTGTTACGATAATACCTGATTCAATATCAATGTTCGCAAAATTTGAATCGATACCTACGTTAAATCCTACGTTCATAACATTTAGTTACCGATACGATACAATATCTCTTAAAAGTTTTAACCAAACAATTCTAGTTTCTCAACCAAATTAAAAAGGTTAAAAGGTGAGAAGAATTTAAATTAACGTGAATAGCTGACGTGTTCTTGGATTGCCAAAAGTAGCAACAGAAGTCCTAGTCGCAGGTGTTAGAAAGCCTGTTGCAATAGAACCTTGGCCTGATAAAGCATCGCAACGTGCTATTAGCGTTGCGATAGAAGCGCAAGATCGTTTAAAAGACGATCAACAGGCGCTTCTTTTGCATTGTGTCGGAGTTTAGCAACAGTGGGGTCACAAGCGGTGGAACAGTATTCATTGTTGTCGGCAAGTGCTTCTCTATTGTTGCACTGTTTCACTCAAAAGTCATATTTAATTACAGTGGTATATAAAAGTGCAACGAGGGACATTAAGTGTGCGCGCGCACTGCGGAATGTTCTCGCACAAAGACGATCTTAATCGTACACTATGTCACGACTTCGTAATGATTTTGTTTCAATTGTTTGTTCCAAACTTTACGCTACCACGGAACGCTACAGTTAAGGCAGATGCCAAACATCTGAACTAATAATCAAACCTGATGATGCAGACAGAGCGACACTTAGTTACATTACAAGTTTATACACGTGGTATTTCGATTAAATAATTTAAGATTTCACGGCCGAATGTATCACAATATTAGTCGAGAATCAGCAAAAACCTTATTTACATATATTTGCTAGTATACAATTAACTTTTCCAAACGCTAATTAAGGCTGGAATTAAAATTATATGTACCTAACTCGACAAAGAGTTAACATTTCCTTGAGCGCGGGAAACGAGTAATCATTGAAATGAGAATAAAGTGCTTTGGATCTGTATAAGGCCAAAAAAAGGTGTATTATGTTAAGTTTGTGATACTAAATTTTCCTTGCTCAATGAATGTGGGCTGTGTGCTTTAATAAGGTTCTAATTGAAGGTCACATAATTAATTCCAAATGTTTGTTATGTGACGTGAACACCAAGTATGGAAAAAATCCGCGTTAGAATCTTCGTTCAGCGAACGTGCCTTCAAATATTTGTAATGAATGTGGAACTAATTGAAGGTTAGAACGCTGGTAAAAGTTAGAAGTGCTGGAGATTAGAATTGAATAAACTGATTTAAAAGTAATATTGTTTTATATCCTAAGATAATGAGAAGAAGCAAGGGAATAAAAAGAAAGTAATTAGTGATACCTATAACAATCAACAAGTATAAATGTTTATTACTAACAAAAGTTGTTTGTATCAATATTAATATTAAAAAGCAAATCGTTATATATTCACAATTATTCTGTACACATATGCTTTTGACCTTTATTTAATAAGTGAAAATCTACGAAAAATCATTTCAGATATTTTTGGTTTCTCGTTAAAATTTAAATGTAAAATGGCTTTCACTTTAATAACAATTAATAACTTTATTGTTTAATATATTTACTAGTTCTACATCCCAATGTTTCTATCAATCGGTATGGAAATACAACAAATTTTCCTGCCTTTACTTAACAGTTGTATTGTGTGGGTCTCTTTTCAACGAGGGCGTATCGTCCTTGGGCGGCTGTGGGCGGAACCGAAGGTAATACTGTAATGACTATCTAAATCTGTACTATACGTGTATGGAGCTGTTTTCAGGACTGGAACCAGCGGTGCGCGTCCGACTCTCCCGCCATTGTCCGTGCGTAGCCGGTCGAAACGATGCAGTTCCCATGTTTTGCATAAAATTAGCGTTATCTAGGGTTGTGCTGAAGTCACCACAAGGCTTTTCGAATGGACTTTGATGGTCTTTTGTCAAATTTGATTAATGCAACTTATTCTCTTCTCTTATCCATCTCATCTATCATCTGTAGCAATTACAATTAATTAAAATAGTAGATTTCAATAGTGTCTTTCGAACCAGGTTGATATTCATGTGCGATTTGCAAGGAACTAAGTTCAATGAATTCAATCTGTTGTGAACTTTTTCTATCATCTATTTCAGGGTTGATTACAAGATTATATCGATGACTCAAAGAGGCTGTCAATAGCCACAGTATAATTACTTTTCGCTTCATTGTATCAAAGGGAAAATTACTTGACCAAAGACGTGACTGGTCGTTCGTACATAATAATACATATTCGAAGAAAAAGAGTAAAGAATATACTTTACAAAATAGTTTGTATAGTTGAGATGTAAAATTTATTTATTGTGAGTCAATCATTTTGAGTTGATTTGAATATTCAAGGTCGAACCGGAATAGACTTGTGTTTTGTAGATTTGTTACTGGTACGAAGTATCTAACGTATTCTTTGTTGTCCATAGACATGAAGGTGATGCTGCATTGTAATTTCTAATTCAAGTAGTTGTAAATTTATTGTGCATGGAAATAAAAATGTTAACTAAAACTATTTTAGTAGTTGTATTTTTTATTTGAAGAAAACCAGAGAATTTTTCTGGTTTCTACATAATAATTCAAGAGATAGAAAAAGAGAGTTAGTCTTAAGTATTCACCATGGTGATCCAAGCATATAGGTAATCTGGTAATGGTAACAAAGAAGTTTCCACTAACAAAGTTTGTCTTATTCTTAGTATTATGTGGTTTGTTTTTATAAGAAGATTTATGAATAACTAATCAAGGTAAATTTTAATATTTCGTATGATTGTAAACTGTATAATTATTTTATTTAGATATAAAAACTCAAGAAATATCAGAATATACCATAACATATTATTATAATTTGTCTTAATTACACAATCGTAATTTAACGCTCATGCCATCTTACATAGAAGTTTAGTATTACGACTACTTTCTCTTTCTAACTACATTACTTTAGATCACGACAGATGGCGGTATCAATAGTTTCCTTAACTGTCTAATAGATGGCACTACAAGAACGACCTACAAAGATTATGCAACAAAACATTATCTAAACATGAATGAAAGATAAACCTAGAATTTTATATGTTTGCATGGCCTTTTACGAACGACCTTCGGTAAACAAACACTCACTTTCACCGTCACTTTTCAGTAAACACAATTCCGGATATTTAATAATAAACACAATCTCTTTACCTTTGCTTACTCATTTAGGTGCTAACGAAGGTAATTCGGTTAAGTAATATAGTTCACAACATTAAATGTAATTTTGTCTTTAAACGACAAAAAAAGCTTATACAATTACATATAATCACGTCAACGATTAAGGAACAAAATGTAGATAGTTATCTATTATCAGCTCGTTATCTTTCGCAATTTCTAAAAGCCAGTGAAATGGGTCACTGGGCTAGGCTAGGCTAGCAACAAGTAATTATCGTGCGCTGTTGTAATGTGTATAACAATTGTTATTTCTAAACATAGCGATACAGATATACCTATCTGTATCGCAATCTGTTATTAGTAAAAAATAAGGTACCCCTAATCTTATTTTTTACTATTAACAGATTGTCACAAAGCAAAATTAAGAATAAAGAATGATAAACGTACGGATCCTAAAGTAAACTTCGAAATAAAATTTGCTACTATAATTATAGAATATTTTTCTCATAATATACACTTTCAAGTGAAAGTGAGTCAACAATGAAGTAATAGTGACGTTCAAATTAAAACTCAATAAATAAATCATGAAAGTCACAACAAGTCAACTCGTACCATTAAAAACAAAAAAGGAACAGTTCCAATCAGGAAGAATAACAACATAACAGTTGTTTACAATATCAACATCTATAAAAATATCTCAATCAGTCCAAGAATCAAGGTTGGTTCATAAAAGAAACGCCCGGCTGGCTTACATAATTCTACCCACACTAATTAAGCACGTAGCGACCTAGAATGGCCGTCCACATTACGATCTTACTCGATCTGTACCGATTCTAGATTGTAGCTCTCTTAATGGTTTTTATGACAGTCATGTCACTGTAAAAGGAGGAATAGAACGACATAATTGTAACTCAATAAGTACTTATAAATAATTAGTATCTTGTACGATTTACAAAAGTAATGGCGTGTTTCTGTAACGAGAACGGTTTTTTAAAACATATTAGGAAATTAATTGGAGCTCAATCATAAGATTTGTATCTATGAAATTATGGCTCAGTTTACTTACAATGTTGAACTTATTTGAGATGTTTAACCAACTCTGAGATAAATTAAATGCGTTGTAATAGTTAATTATTATGTTACACTTATACAATTGGCTGAAACGGATTTAAAATATAATTTCCAAAGATTTGCTTGCTTTGCTTATCTAAAAACAAAGATGTAATATTTTATATTATTGCTAACAGCGGTATGTCTTTCTAATAGTAAATAACAGTAAGATCAACCATTGTAATGGCATTGAAATCTTAACCACACTAAACACACACAAATACAATTGAAAACGCGGAAACATTAATTTAACGAAAGGAAAAGAGACTTTTGGAGTCATCAATTAATTGACCATACCTAAAGAGTCTGCGGACTACAAACATTTTACGAAACATCGTATTTTCAGTGTTGCAAACCTAGAAATTGTACAAGATTGCCACCGTTGACCTACTGGAGCGTATGATTGAAAAAAGTTCCAACTTTCGCCGTCCATTGACTAATAATTGAAAGTTACGAAAAACGTCTGTGTAATCTGCAAATTTATGAACTATGCTGATTAAAATTTTTGTAATCATTTGTGTGAATCTAAATTATTTGTTCCTAATCTATTACAGTTCGACTCCAATTTAGTATGGCGTTGTTATTTGTTTGCAATTCATAATAAATTTAATAAAACACAGGACGAAGATAGTTGGTTAAAAGAAAACTGTGAATCATGATGATGATGAAATGTGAAATAATGAAGTTAAATTATCAACATCCATATTCTGAAAATTGAATTTAGGGAAGACCCAATTTTAATGTTTCCATTAAACATCATAATAATGCTACTTTTCCGTCTACTTAGTGACTAACAACCGTTTACCACTTTTTATACTTAAAAATGATTTGTGTAAGCACAGCGTGTTTCCCATGCGGTTTTAGAACATTGTAATAGTACCTACTATTTCTTCAAATAAGAAAAAGTTTTTCCTAGAGCGCTCCCTGTTGCTGTATTTTGTTCGTAGTGTCGTGTGAATTCTAGTGTAGATATACACTATGTTGGGCTATGCTTCTGTGGTGTTCGATTCATGGTCGAAGACCTGAAATTAGCATTTCATCCTCCATGACACCTACTTTGTCTGGTTCATAGTTTTTTGTCCAACATATTGCCATTAATGATGCAAGTTGTTTTCCTCCTTAGTGGTAATATGAAGTTGGGCATTCAGCCCAACCAATGGTAGGCGATTATCGTAGTACTATTATTGATCAAAGTCGTACCTTTTGGATGCTAACAACACCAGGAGTGTCACTCGCATGTTGCTTACACTGCAACTTGGAGAGTTTGCCCAGTTATTTCACTGACCACATATCCCTTTTATCAGGAATGTTTTTAGCTACTGGTTGGCGGCCACCTATCTATATCAGCTATGCCACCTATAATGCACGGGTAGTGCATTATGGTACCCAAGATTTCTGCTACCAATATCCACCAACATCACGTTCAGTGAAGTATCTACCTTTATTTTACGAACTTAAGCAACTAGAAATTAATACGACATTCAATTTGAATTATCAACTTCCTGTATTTTTCTTAAAAATAGTTACAAGGGCTTTTCAACATATGTGTCGGCATCTGTTTCAATACAAAACTGATGTATTCTTAACATGGAAATTTATTAAAATTCCGTAGAAATTGATGACAATGATGGCGATTGAAAAATAATAAATATTTATAGTATTTATTATAGAGCGTGTGTTTTTCAAGGATTACCTTTTGGGTACATTCAATTATGAATGAAGCGTGAAATACATGTTGCTAATACAAAAGGGAAATATATTAATAATAAAATGTATAGTGGTAAAGGCGGTTGTTGGTAAAGAAACAAGTTTAGCTTAAACAGTAGCTTAACCTGTACTCAAAAATTATGAAACAGCTAAGTAATTCCAAAGCAACCGAACCATAAGTATAGTTTACAATGTTGTCTTAAAACACAATGTCTACATATTGTACTGTCACTATAACAGTCAAAAATAAACTTAACACAATTGAATATAAATATTAAAACTGTGTCAGTAGATGTAGTATTCACAATTGCTATTAACACTTCATTGTTTCCAACTAATTGATATAATTTCACAATCTATAATCTTTATGAAATTCAAGTAATAAATAAATGATGGTGACTAAGACAGACAAACGTCAGTAGTGTCGTCATAGTGGAGGTCACTCGCATTACCATGGGTCTTATAAAAGATGACTCTCATAGAAATGTCATCGTAGGTAATTGTCAATGAAATATTGTTATGCTAATCAATTGTAAAACTATCGTGTCTGTAAATAAAAGAATCGAAATCAGAAAGGCTACTTACAGTTCAGTTATTCGAATGTTTAGTAAAAAAGTTAATGCCATTTTAAATTGTATGTTAATGCTAATTTTTACGCAAATGAAGATATACTAACGAATAAGTAGCATTTCACTTTTTTTAAAGTGCATTCGTATTGAGAAATAAAAGAATAAATCGAGTACCTACATTGAAAATGCGACTAACAATGAATACCTTTATTGTATCCAGGCTAGATCTCAACATGGTCCGATGCTTTCCGATTGACACACCGGATCGACACCATTCGGATCACTTGGTCACAATTGCAGAAAATCTCATGAGCTGCATTTACATGCTCGTGAACGGTTTTCTGCTCTACTTACATAACTGAAATGATCGGCTAAATTAAATTGTCTATTTCCATTTTAACGCCACTTCTATTTGCTGTTGAAATTTTGCGACAGTCGCCGAGGCACTCACTTCACGCCGATCGGTTACAAAATACAAATATTTCAATTAAACACGCTATGAGGCATCACAATGATATAACGAAAACTGACATTTGAATAATTTAATAATAAGGAAGAGTTCTAAGTTACGAGATTGGGAAGTCGTAATAATAATGCCGGTAGTACACGGCTTCAATGACAAACGCATGTACAAAGGTACTTAGCAACAGGACAGACCCCTTTACAAGCTTCTAACAGGCGCGCGAAGTATGACAGAAAGCGATAGTGATGTAAGTCGATAGTCGTCAAACAGGAAACCGCGGGGCGCGCGTGGCCAGCGATACGCCGCACACGCTTTGTGCTGCTGGCCTTCGGACGAAATGTTCGGTGCCAGCACAGACTGCGCTGCCGCACCACATACATTATGTAATACCGCCTGTTCAACAAATGCCAGTTCATTCATAACGACCACTCGCTTCACCGTTCTTAGCCCCATCGATGCACTCCCCACCGATTCCCACACTCATTGTCACCGAACATCTTGTAATTGTTACGTAAACAAACTGAGGAATTTGCGCTTGAAATCGATAAGCTTATCGCAGATAATTTCCTTTTGCGTTGTAAAAACCGTAAAAACAAGGAACTATCCAAATTAGTTATTATAATCAGTTTCGACTGAGTCAAATGAGATCATTGCCATTACGATAAATTGTATGATAAAGCTTTGCTTTACGTTTTACACTATAGTTTAAATATTTGATGGCTTCATTCATCGCTCAACTATTTTATAGTCATCGATGGTTTTAATGAGTAGGTATAGGCGTATGATAATGCTTTGTAGTTATTTTGGTCAGCGGCGGCGGCTCAACTTTTAATATTATGATGAGTGTCTCGTACGTCTGTGGGTGTCATTTGGAATGTCAGTGGTCTGTAGACTGATCAATAATCAAACATAACATAGCCGTTGCTGGCAACTGACAAACATATTTATTTATAAATGCCATCGTACCCTTGTACGAGAGAGTCTTGGGCCGAAAGCGCAAATCAGTTTTACCTTCGATGATGCTAAAATAGCTGCGCGGTTACACTCTCACCTTGCGTTTGATTGACGATCGATCCCTTGTGCCAGATACTTGTTAACTGTTACTGCAAACAACTCTAATGTACATACACACTTATTACAAATGTAACGACGTTTCGGAATGTGATTGCGAAACTTTGACACCACTGTCGAGTAAGATGAAGATTTCCTCTGTTCCCGAGGTAATGGCGTCGCGGTGCGGTGATCAGCTCACCGCCTCTAGCGTATTTCTACATTTTCGCAACTGTTTCGGTTCGGAAACAAATCGAGTTCGTGTTCGACATTTTGCGATCACTGTGGCAGTTAGATGACTATTTATAAAGAACGTGTCTAAGAAAAGGTCGGATTTGATTGTCGGCAGTCATTTGAATATCTCTGGTGTTATTACAGCAAATTATGATGAATTAAATCGTCTATATAGAGGCGTTCTCACGCCGCGAAATTAGCTGACCTTCGCGTCTGTGGGCGCTTTGTAGCAAACCGAACATAAGTTTATATGAATACAACCATTATTAAATCGATACTTATCTAAAAAGTTACATTCAATTGTTTGAAGTGTTTGTGCGATTGATCTTAACAATTCACAAGCAATTATATTTAAAAGCGAGCAGCTAACGAAACATAAAGACGTCTTCTTTGTTTGATTAATATCTATTAGCACCAATCTCTTCCGTTTACTCGACTGTTCTCTACAAACGGTCCGAGGTAAACCAGACTCGTCCAAGGTTCGTTTTGAAATAGGATGGCACTTGACCTTCAGGATGAAAGTCAACAGTATTGCGCAACCTATCAGCGCGCGCGCCTCAGAACTCTATGCTAATAACCAAGAACGAGACACATACTGGAACCTGATCATGACCCACATCCATGTTCAAGGATTTTACATATTTGGAATTCGATGATTTCAAAACTGTCAGAATTTTAAGGTGTGTTTTGTTAGTTTGCCATAGATGCATAAATGAATGAATGGAATCATTTATGACCTTTGGGAATAAAACATGAAAGTAAAAAAAGTAAGTATATTTTCTTCGGTTTTTCCACGCTGTTATGACGCAAATGAAGAACGCACAATAGATCGGGAGTAAAGAGTGATTCATTTTATTAATCACTATGTTGTTAGAAGTTCCCTCTGTACCTACTCACGTGTTATAAGAATTACATGCCAGTCTTTAGAATGTTGTAAGGTTGTAGGACCGGACTAGATTTTTCACCACTCCTTTCTACGCATTCAACTGATTAACGCACACATGAGTTGCACGTGTTGTTTGTGTATGTTTGACACATGTGTATGCGGTCATGTGTGTGTGCTCATGTGCACGGTAGTGTGTGTGTAGGGTACGCACACGGACGCGTTGCGTGTGCGCGTGTGTTGGTGGAGCGTGCGTAGATCCGCAGGCACGTTGCACAGGAGGGGGGAGTTAGCGCCGGCGAGCGGACCGCGGTTTTGTAACAGCGTTTTATTTCAAGGTCACTCGAGCAGTTTTTAGAAAGTTACTTCACTCTAGTCTTAGGTAAAAACTCACATTTGCATCGTTCAAGTCAATACTGAACCGAACGACAACTATATCGGTATGGTAGAATTTATGGTAATGAATTGGATATGTTTGTTTTTTTTTTTCAAATTGAGTATTTCCTGTTCCATATTAAGTGGTTGTAATAATATATGTATACCGGTCTTGAATACGTAGTGTTTCTAAGAAGTTCTTGTTATTATTGATTGTTTTGCATAGTTATTAATAAATTGCTTTTATGTAGACTATTAAAGCAATTTTCAATTTTAATCTAGTCAGAAGTATTTTCTATGATTGAATAAAATCTTCATATTTCATTCAATAAAGTAAGTGAAACGATAAAGACGTTTCTAAATTGAAAAGTGACGTAATTACCGAATGAGGTGTAAACAAAAGCGAAGTAAATCAACCAAATGTGTCGAAATGGGCATAAAATAAATAAAAACGACACGTTTTCTTAAAAAATAAATTCACAGCATTTCTTATTTCGTCACATCGTCGCTCACTTCCATATATGAAGCCGTGATCTTCTCTGCAGTCGAAATGATGAAATTTAGTCGACTGCCATTTCGTAAAGTTGCATAACGGCGAACGCTAAATTTTGCTGTCAGAGAAAGTATGCGAAAGGCTTTACGTAATGCGACCACGTAACTTGTAGCGACTCAGTTTTGATTTCCTTGCTTTTATGTCCATCACGGTTACGTGATTTTTTCGGGGTAATTTTGAGGAGCCCAGATTTAGAGTTAATGTTGCAACGTTAATATGCCTCATTTAGTTTTTCGGATTTTTGTTTGGAGGTTTTATCATTTGAACATCATTTCTTCTGTTTTTTAGTACGTCTGTGGTCTAGTCTTTAAATTAAAGGTAATTTTTGATTTGTAGTGTTGATCTGTCTCTTTGCATCTATTAGCGACATGTCTTAAAATTTATTCACCATTAATATAGACATTTCCTTTTATATCTGCCATCATGCATATTTATGGAATTATATCTTTTCATAATTGTAGATCTTTATTCAATTCTTGTAGCTTGTATGTATCCTTGTAAGGATTATTGTTTGATTGGTATATTACAATGTACTAATTTTTAATAAGCGAACTATTTACATTGAATATTATATCTCTTCATATTTTCATTTCGTATTTTTACCAAGTCTCTATATACATAAACAGACGTAAGTGTTAAAAGCGTAAACAAAGTTAGGGAAAACATTTATTAAAATTATTGAGTAAGCTAATGTAGGTACCTATTGGAAAGGTATATAACAAATTTCATTTTGTAAAGCTGAGGAAATATTTTTTTGGAATCGTCATACCTTTTACAATCGCCATCAAAGGAACCCAGAGACAGAGCAGGTAGAGGAGTCGAGAATAACAATAAAACCTTTTTATTTTTACTTTAAAATGTTGTCTTCATCGGTTGGGTATAATGTGCTACAATAATGTTTATAGGAGGTACTTATGCTATCGCACAAACAAAATAACTATAGTTTAAACTTTGAAAGTTCTTGACATACTGCGCAGAATGAACCCTTCAACGCCGGCAAGTTTGTAACCGTAGATTAAGCACGAAACACAACTGAGAGCCACAATACAATCTCTGTCCCAATTTCGAAGTTATCAGCGAAGTCAAATATCAACGAAACCGTACACATGCTACTGCTAAAGATAAGCAAAACCACGGATTTGTGTCTTGAGTACAATCATTTCCAACTGCTCGGTTGGTGCACTGTGACACCGTAGCCAATAGGACACGTTTGATTGATTGGTGCCAATAAGAGGAAGTTTTACACTGAGCTTACGAAACATAATCGAAAGTAGTTGGAGAACGTCCAAACATATTATGTCTTTTAAATATCATTTTAAATTTTAATACCACAAATTTTCTCTTTTATGAAGTTTGCTTCATAAAATATACTTAAGAAACAGATAAGAAGATCTTTAGATGTTCATTTTTTGTTACATTTGCATCAACGAAGTGTAACGGTTGCTCAAGTGGGAAAATGTAGGTACTGTAATTTTACTGAGATAACCATCATCTTTCGCAACCACTGTAAACATGGGCACGTTTGGAAAATAGAGCGATGGTAACGGAAATACCTAACGTTCTTGTAGGTGAGATATAATTTCAGTTTTAATAGACAAAATAGTTTATAATTCAATTGAATGTTTATGTAAAATCTGTTATAGGTCAAGGTTAAATTAAAATGGTGAATAAATGGTATGGTAAGTAAATGGTAACTATATTTTTTTATAATAATAAAATTCTTTGCATGAAAGACATCTTTGGAGGTAACATTCTTGATTTTATGGAGTATAATCTATTGCTGTTCGCTTTCTTATTAGTCTAGCTAAAACTCAACAACGGTTTTGACCGATTTTGATGTTTTTTTTTGGTCTGTTAGAGTGGGTCCCTTGGTGGTTTAGTTTCAGAACCCTGTAGGTGGAGCTGCAATCAGGTTGCAGGACAGGGCAGCTAGTTAGAAATAATTGTAAATGCAGCTTGAGATACTTATGAAAATAGCGACCTAAGTGGTCTCTATTATCTATCATAAATAGCACAGGAAAACATAAGAGGAAACTTGCATTATTAATATAAAATACTTTATATAATTATTTATGTGGAATAGTAGAATAAGCGACAATAGTAAAGGAATTGTAGGCTAATTACCAATAGAGTATTGACTAATGATGGTCTAAATGTGTAAATATGTGTGTATTAATATTTCGTTTATTTATTTTGTTTTATTTTTGTCAATATATTTTTGAATATTGAGTACACCTCAACCGCCTGTTACCCGTTTTCTTACATCACTATTGTCCATCCCATGGTTATCTGTAAGAAATAGCTTTTAACCGCCAATTGTATACTTATGGGACGTTTGTTTTATATTTCTTCACTGTATCCTTTGGTGTATAGTAAATACTACTATATCTATCTATATCTTATAGTACGTGGCTTGGTTTTACCGCATGTTGTTTCTTAGCGGCTAATAATGACTACTAAATGTAAGCTGATTGAAACACGTGTACTAACATTGAACTTCACAAATAGTATATATACTTGGTGAATAACATTAATATTAATGAATAAATGATAATAAAATAAATAAAAAACCTTTTTATTTCACACTATTTGCAACAAAAGAGAATTTCATTTTCAGAAATACAACAGTTTGAGTTTCATTTAGTCTTTTACATGCAATTACTACTGTTTGCATTTGTTTAATGATAATTTAATGATGTTGTTTAAATTAACAATAGACATAACTTACAATCACGCCTATATTCCACTAGGGGGTTAGTCAGAAGTGTAGGTACTAATGTACTACTACAGTAAGCCGGTATGTAATAGGGGGCGAGCCTATTGCTATTAACCAGACACAAATCCAAACTCCAAGCTGCTACTAAGAATCTCAATGCAAAACCCAATAACACTTTTGCGTAGCAATCGTGCTTTCGAGCTCTAGACCAATGAGGCAGTTTTAATAATAGAACTTAAATCAATCACTTAAAATTAACTAATTACCTAAATTTAGAAAGAGTACTCGATTATCAAAAATGGATCCTTTATTGATTTTAACCAAGCTATTAAATATTTTTCATCAATATTGTAAAGGACTGTAAAGCACTTACTTGTCTAGAAGCTTTTTAAGGTAAAAATACTTTACACGTAAGAACAATGAGGCCATAAAAGTGAAGTTTATAGCAGGGTTACGTTACTATACTAAGATTTTGCAAACAAATAATAAGTTGTAAAACAGAAGAAGGCTCCGGAGACGTAATTGATACATTATGTCATTTAGATGCAAAGATTTAAATCGTTAGATGCGCCCTACCGCGTCAAATAATGGTCACGTTTCTGTAAGTAAACTGGTTGACAGCGGAAGTATCGAATCTCTTATTGTCTCGGTCACTCATACTGAATATTGCACATTGTCATTCTCTGTCTCTAATACGGAATGTGTGCATTCACTCATCTCTATATGGACTCGTTTTCGAGCAGTATAAATACGGTGGTATATCTAACGATTTAAACCTGGCTGGAGGCATTTGGTGCCTCGCCACCTAGTCCGGTTAAGTTTTTAAAGCTCCCTCGAGCTAAAAACTATGTCCGTCATAAAAAAAAAAAAAACGATTTAAATCTTTGTTTAGATATTTTCCTTCTGTGATGGTTCTATCAGGTAAGAGAATCGTTAGAATGATTGAACATGATTTTTTAAACGTTTTATATTAAACCTGACAAATGCAAAAAAGCCACATAGTCCTCTTCAGATTTTAGACCGAAATGAAGCTTGAGGAATCAGATTTGCTAGCCATTTGTGGCTGGATATTTGTGTACCTATTTTAAACAAATGAATGACTTATGTATGAATCTAAAAAGTAAATGTTGATTGTATTAATTCAGATATGATCAGTCATCATCAGATTAGATCTCAGTCTTATAAGTACTGAGATCTAATTCGTGCAGTCATGTTAAACTCCAAAACGTTTCAACTGTGTACTGTGAACGGTATCATTGTATTTTTCTATTACAGAGACTTATAGAAGTACCTATAACTTGAAAAACAGAACCAATACCTATCTTTGTTTTAGGCAACAACATAGAAAAATGTAACAATGAAAAGGAAAAACACAATTCTGTACTAAGAACAATGTCAATAAATTATAAAACTAAATGGGATGATGATCTATTAGCCGGGTCTTTTGCTAAAATTGTACTTCAAACAATTGAATCACGCTTTGACAAAGTAAAACCGCAAAGATGAGTCATAAAAATGTAACATTCTGTGCACAGTGCTCCTGCTTTTGTTTTACTTTCCACGTATGACAATACTGGGGCTTCGATAAATCAAAGCGATACAAGTATAAATAATAGTCTCCGATCTAAAATTAGTCTAATCGGTTGAATAAATTGAAATATTGATTGAGAAGTGACAAAAAGTTCCGTGAATTTAGCTAAAGAAAAAAAAAATTGAAGTGTTGACTGACAATGAAAACGCAAAGATATTCATGTATTTCAATTCTTTAGTATATTGTGATAATGGAAATCATCGTGGAATCTTTTAGTATACTTAATAAAGACGCATAATAATATTTTGTAGGAAAATTGGGTAGTATATCTAGTTGCAAAATATTTTTAAAAGTGGTTTAGTCTCTCACATGGACAGAACATTTATATACCGGACGAGGATATGAATGGGGAGATAAGAAATAATGAAAGGTGTTACGTAACTTTCATTACGATGCAGCCAATGGCTCTTGTCAAAATTTCAGTCATAATAGTAACTGACCTACCCGTACGCTCGCATTTTGCTAAAAATACATGGGTGTGAAACGTGTACTTTCGTTCACGATGCTTCAGTCTTTACTCTATACTGTAGGGTTTGTTTGTGTGTGTAAGCGTGCGCGTGCGTCGAATAGTGGGGGTTTGTGGTTTGTTCAGCGACAGTGTGAGTGCACCAACACACACGCAAGCCCTACTCCGGATGTGAGCGCAGATTTGTACGCCTGTGAATGTGCTAGACTAAATTGATAGGTCCATGCGTTATCTATGAAACACTATTATTCATTGTGTGGTGGTGTGCCAGTGACATGGCCATGTGTGAGTTATTGTTTGGAAGCCTTGAGGTCTTTAAGTTATTTTACAACTTACCACTAATCGAATTGCCTATAAAATTGTGAACAATCAGAGTTTATGCGTAGATGAGAATTTTTATGGCCAACTGTGACAAGACCATAATTAATTTATTGACGTGGTCAAGGTTTCAAAGGTTATTATTAAAGTAATGCATTAGGTGTATGTGTAAGACAATAAATTTAATAGAATAATGCATGTCGAGGTGCATCGTTACACGAAATAATGAAACGAATAACCTTGTATCAAGTACTAGCTAAGAAGGGTCTGTCGAAAGCGTTAGACTATAAATAATATTAAATATTTAACGCAAGGGTAACTACGTAATAAAACTAATAGACCAAAACAATCTGGCCTTTAAGACTCGTAATGACATTACATATATTATGAAAATTCAAATACGACACCTTTCCAACTTTATTGACTCGTCGGCCTTAAGAAAGTATGTTTTAGATTTTAGTACGAAAGCGGAAGCCGTTTGAAACCGCACCCATAGATATAAATGATGAGGATATTGAAGATCTGAAGGCAAACTAGCACAAGGACTTCCGAGAGTTATAAAGGATGAACCCTAATTGAGTTGGGGGCTCGTTCGTGTGCGTAAACGTTTGAAAATCGAACGCGACTCGGGCGTGCGTGTGAGCATTGCGTGCGCGCAGACTAGCCGATAACAATAAACTATTTCCGAAGTGACCCAGTTCCAACGTCCTTCGGTAATTTGTACCGTGAACGGGAACAAGAAAGGGCTGGGAGTAATTTGACAACGACCATTCCAAATTTTATGGTCCTAGCACAATACACCTCTTTGAACTAATATCTGCCGCATATTATTCTTACTTTTTTAATAAAGTGTCATTTATGGTTTTTAAAATTAAAAGCACCGCTTTGTATAATAAACATCTATTCAGGAGTACATTTGAATGCAAACGGTGATAAAATTACAGAATCAACTGCGATGTATTTTATGATCAAATTGGTGCTAATTGTGCTAATAGGAGAATACAGATAGTGGCCGTCGCATTGGAATAGTGAGAACACATTAAAAATCAATTAAATAATGATTAAAACTAAACGAAAAGATGTTAATGAGCCTCTATACAACTATTGTCCAAATGTTACGATTATTTCACAACCGCCACACACTGCTGACAAACATATCGAGCCCTCTGATAACGCTTTTTAATTCAGTTCAATGTCAAATGGTACGCAGAACTATGAAGAAATTCCATCGTACGATAAAGAAGTTGAAACATTTTGTTTTGGATGGATAACCAACGTGGTGCCGAATTTAATAGCGGTTCCGAGAAAATGTTTATGTCGACTTTGCAAGGAGTAACTGTGGATTGTGAAACAGCATCGAGCAGCTCGGCTCTTGCATTTGGGATTTTAGAAATGTTTGCGTTTCTACGTTGTAAACCTAGTTTCTCGGAACGTTAAATACGTGCACAAAGCCTGCTAACAAACGATGCGTTTTACTAATTATGACTGTATTGAAAATTCATATTTTCGCGCAACCTGTTTTGCGTTTAACGAGTTTTTGCCGATTTACGTCTGCTATTATTAAGAGCGTTTACGTTGCCTTATTTTCTATACTTCCTTCGTTTGTTACTATTCAAGATAATTATAGATGGTAATAATAATTAGATTCAAGATTTTTCCTATTGCTATGCAAACTGTATAATAGTCGTGATAAATTCATAGTAGCAGCGGCATATTTCCAGGAAATAGGAGTTACAATCGAATCATAGCGTGACCTAATTACGACAGTTATATTTGTGGTTATATTACAATTATATGTAACAAATAGATTATTACTGAACAAATAGAGGCCCTTGGACGTGTTCATAATTAGTTTATGCAAACTGCAGACGGGAAAAGATCTAGTTTTTAACCACGTGTATACGATAACCGAGTGGATTGTTCCACACGGAAGCTACATTTGATATTGCGTAAAATAAATATTATCGTAGGTAATTAATGTTATGTTTGACAATGCGAAACTAATTATTTGATTGTGTACCAGTTAATTAATAATATAAACGTACCTAATCAGTATACTAATGCTGCACCTATCAACGCATGTAGCAAAAAATATATAATATTTCTATCAATTTGAACACAACGGAAGTTAAGAAAATATAGATGATGCATTTGCAAAGATTGATAATCTTATTAGGGAAACTAATTAGATAAAGTCTTGTAATGAATTCATGACAGACATATAAGATCACAGTCTTATTAGTTGGGTCAGTATGTCTTCTAGGAATTTCAATCCAAAGTACAATAGATAGTAATTACTGTTAGAATTATGACAATTTAGAGGTTATACAAATCAAAATCTTATCAAATTCTTAACAGTGGTTTCTTATCGTAGTGCCCATCGTGTTAATCAGACAATACGAAGGCCGATAGACATGTTTTAAAATATTACAGCTACAGTTACTTCAAGTCGTAAAGGTTTCATAACACATTTGAATACCAAGGTTTGTTGTTTATTAAAATATTTATAAGACGAAATTTTTAGATTTTAAAGTCGTCGTTATTTAATAAATATTTATATCGAATGTATATCATCAACATAAGTTCAAGGAGCTATTATCATATTTCTATTGAGAATTAGAACGAAACAAGCAGTTTTATTCGAGAATATTGACACTAAAAAAAATTAAGTTTTCGATGAATAACATGCATTTTGTTTTTTTTTTTAATAAGTTAAGTACAATTCGATTTTGATTCGTTGCAGCAAATTTTAGCTAAGGTTAGATAATTTTACAAACTTCAACTTCATCGACTTCAATAGTCGTCTTAATCATAGAATCATAGATTTTAGGGACTTATAGTGCAGTATGTAAATCCTTAAATTTTCCTATATCCTCTAATTAATATTTAAGTAAAGTATTCTAAGTTTAGAACGATTAATCTAATTTTACTCAGTTCCATGACGGAACACTAAAAACATGCGTGTTATTCGTTAAGTCCAATAGAAAAACGGCATTGGGCGATCATTCGTAGCTCGCCCTTTAATTGTTTACTCGTGCCAACTGCCGACACTTCTGCTTCATTGACACAATTCTCTCTTCCAACACCAGTATCAATTCTTATTGCGTAATTTTCATCTAAAGCATGATTGTCTTCATCAATTTTGATGTAAATGTCAAGAATAGACTTGCAACCAGTAAAATATTCAATTTTGTTTGCCTTCAACTCAAAGATAAATTCATCGAATTTTTATATTGAGCTTTAGTCATAGGTACTTAGTTTATAAACGGTCAAATGAACCGAAATGAATCATTGTTTGTGAAAACTTACACTAATACTAACACACAACACTTGGAAACTTAGAGATACGAGATTCCTTTTTTTTAGGCCACGCCTCATACCAAAAAAGCTTTGGAAGCCTGACAGTCAATTTTGACCAACAAGAAAAACTTACGCAGTTATAACGTACATATATAATCAAAACGTTAAAATGTCGTTTACTATCAATTAATTTATCATTATCATTTTTAACAAAACAAGATGTTGAAAACTGCGCAGTGGCCTGAGGAGAACTGAGAACCTTTCGTTTCCTTTGTAGTTTGTGAAATATATGAAACAAAAAACATTTGAAACGATACACGTGTAGATACCTCACGTACTTGAACTTTATAGATTTAATTGAGTATTTATATACGGTTGCTAGTACAATTTAATGTACACATTAAGTAAGCTAACTTATGCGTAATAATATTTTAAAATTATTGTTTTCAAACATCATGACATGACGCATATTTTTATTTTGTTTTTCACACTAGGTATACATTTTTTTATCAATGCCTATGTGAAGAATTTAATATCCAAGATAATATTTTTATACGAAAACAAGCGTGGCAGGAAATATAATATTTAAAATAGAAACATAATTGATTAAATGATTAAAGAAGTGATCGTAAACACGCATGAATCTGACAATCACAACAATATTCGTTAATTCCGTAATTATCAATTAGATTATTTTAAAACCTTGGGTTTAGTAATCAATGAGTGATTAATCTTCAATCTTCTTCTATCGTGTCGGCATGATTTACATAGAAATAAATATAATTGATTTAAATTAATAAACCTTTGAATGATTACAGAAAACTATTTGCTATTAGCTCGGTGTTGACCTGGGTATAAACATTTAAAAGAAAACTTGTCCAAAGAATCCAGAAATTAACAGCCAAATGAAAAAGAGGATTTACAAAAATTAATTTCAATCCGACAGTAGAACCGGACCCAGCAGTGGGACAGTAATATGGGTTGATGATGATGATTTAAATAATATCGATTCACGTAAAAATGTTTGGTAATATGTAACCCAATAATAACAACAATATGAATTTGGTAACAACCAATGAATCGACTTTTACTATTGCGAAACAAGTATTAATCAGTTCCGAAATCGATTTTATGCACGAGCAATCAAAAGTGAAATTCGCAGTTTAAACATGTAATTAATTGCCAATCATTAACGTGTTTCGTTTTATGAAAACGATGAGAGGGTCAGAAATATTTGGGTGGGAACAAACTCGTTAAAATTAATTTAATTGGGAAGAATGCATGAATGTCATAATAATTGTTATTTTAGCAATTTACAAATTATTGGATAATTGATTTGAATTATTAATTTAGTATTTTCACTTTGAAAGTAGATTTTTGCAACTTGTCACCTACATAGGTCCTTTATAACTCTAATCTATTACGAATAACTAGGAAAGATCGCATCATAAAATTTTATTTACTTTAATTATTCGGTACATCAAATGCGCGCGAAACCAACCGTGGAAAACCGGCGCAAGCGCAGTTCATACGCTGAGCTCCGTCAGTCGATTTCGCAAACTACCATCTAATGTGAACCTATTAACCTCTTCGCCGAGCTAGGCTCAGGCGAAGGCGAGAGGCGGATGAAGCGGTGAATAGTGCGTTCATTAGAACCAAGGTTGTGCCGACCGTCCCACCGGACTGCGAGCACTGTGACTACCTACCGGCCGCCCACACCTACATGCGCATCCCCGCATACCTATAAAATTTAAGGTAAACAAACAAAACAACCTTACCTTGCCAACTGTAATGCACTTCTATTAGCAATCTCATTGTAAAAATTAAAAAGAATGTTACTATCGAACATATTAACACTTTATCACAGCCATATTTTCACAAAATAATAAATTTTATAAACAAAAACAATCCGGAGCACCAGCGATCACAGGATATCACAACGCCGGAACCTAGGCACGTCCGTGCGCAAGCGACGTCAATTCAAACTGGCCCGGTCAAAATGACGAAAGTGAAAACATCGCACGCACAGAAAAAAGGTTGGCGCGGTACAGTCCTTGCAGGCCACCTCTCGCGCGGGCTCTAGTGACACACTAACTGCGAAGCGCGCGCATCGCCCGTCGCCTATATAATGAAGCGCTCAGAGGCTCAAACTTCAAACGCCACCGGACGGCACAAAAAGAAGATGCCTCGCAACGGTAGCTAGAAAAGATTGAACACAAAGAATAGCGACACGTGGGCGCGTGTGCGTTCACGTGCGAATGTCGGTGTGCGCGAGAGATAGGCGGCCGCAGGAAACTCCGTTCTCTTCCACTAGGAAAGACCTTGGATATGAATCGGCACGTTGCAATGTGTACCGCCATCGCCTACGCCGCTGTTACCTACTTGACGGTACCGACAGATTAAACGATGCATCCACATAAGATGTTTATATTCTATCTACCGATGAGACTCAGGATTCTGAACAAACAGCAGGTTGAACACAAATATTTGAGTAGTTATAAGTTAATGAGCGTAGCAGATAGCTTTATTGTTATAACAAGCGGTGGTCGCCTGGACAAACACTATAATTACAACTGATGATGACTATGGTGCAATGAAAGTTGATAATGCTATTAGCAATTTGACACGTATTTAGCGTGGGTGGTCACTGAGAAATGAAAACCGTGGCGCAATTACAGAAGGTGAAGACGTTTTAGATAATGGAGTTAACTAGGTCATTAGAGAGTTCGCAAATGGTTTTAATAAAACACATTTGTTATAAAACAAACAAAGCTTACAATGTGAAAGAAATGAGATTTTAGATAAATTTGTGTTGGGTTTTGGATAATAGAATACATACGAACAATTGTTAAAACAGGAGGTCAGTTATGTTTTTAGAAAAATATTATTATTCATCAGGCATTTCTTTAGAAGAACGTTTATGAACTAATTTCCATAATGGTTTGAGACATCTTGAGCGTCTCTGCTCAAATGTTTGTAAAATGTTCAATAAAAGCTTTTGTGAGAAAGATTCATAGAAAATTTTCAGATCGAAATTTTAATGGTTGTGTCGCAGATAGGAGTTGTAATGATCAATACGGTTATCCTTGAGACATTTACATAAAAAGTATGTACTGTGTAATATGTATATACTAGGAATATATATGGCGTATATTAAAGGTTACATACAACAAAAACATTGGTTTTGTTTCAATTCTATTTTTTATACATGGCTATGAATATGTAGATAAATATGTATATGGAGCACTCGGAACAGAAATGGAGGTGTTTATAATGTGTTAATGCTACTTTAACTGCTCGTTCCGTTCTCGTAACAGCTTTCCACTTTCATTTCCTCACTATCATTGTCTAAACGGATTGGATAACAGTGAATTTCTTCAAAAGATACAAATTACGTAAAGTCATCAGCCGCTGTGAGAATTACTTTAATTGCTACTTGTTTTCGACTCTCAATTTAATTTTTGTTATCGAGACTTTATTTTCGTAACAAAGTAAGAGGCTCCCACATTGGTCGGGTCGTGTATAATCCTATTGTTTATCTCGATGTGAACATTTGCTACATGTTTATTGCCATTGAATTAATTCAACACGGAAACATGTTATCATGCAAAAGTGGTATTTAATAAATGGATCTATTCTATTGATTAATTAATAGTGAACTGTCGTTGTGCAGAACTATTCATTTATCATAGTATTAGTAACAGGCCTTTTCATATACGTTGCAAAACAATGATCTGTTCACGGTTTTACGAAATATCTATGTTCCACTGAAACACATTCATTAGGGTAAAATATCAACAATTGAATAGTTTCTTTGATAAAAATATGTTCACACTCGTAATTGGTAAACCGATATTTGATATCAATTCAAACTTTGTTCACATTTATTTTTAATCAGGATCAGCTTAGAGCCAAATTATGCATTAAAGGAGATTAAAACACCAAAAATTCACACTCCATATAAAACCACCAGTGATATAGTCTCTGCAAAATCTATTATCATATTTCGTCACCGGCCATCTTCATGAATCACCGCAAAGCAACTCGGAAACGCTCTGTAATGACCGTGTCATTTCCTGATAATAAAATTAAACTGGAAAAACGTTAATCTGATAATTGTCCAGTGAATCCTTTGGCGACCTTTAGAAATTCATAAAATCATAAAGTATGTCTGTCTTTGCATCATTCCACCTCATAATTTCGTTACATCTCTTTGTGAAATTGGGATGAAATCATCCGATGAACAGCATACTTTCGCGTCGCCATTTCTCCGGGTGAAAGTTTAACTATATTCATTGTACTTTTGTCACTGGATAATCACGATGTTTATCATAAGTCTTAATCCTGACATTTAGCGGCACGCCCACTAATGTTCGCATTTCAAAATGAAAGCGAAAACAGTTATTGCACGCGTGAATTGCATAACTTGTTCCTTATCACGATGTATTGATAGATTAACAGATATTTTAGAAAGGATTATGAATATTTGCGTCAGAGAAAGATGGTTTATGTAAGAGAAAAATAATCTACAAATGATAAAATGTGTTCTTACTAAGTAATATAATAGTAATGCAAACCTAACGTGTCCTTTTAGTTCCCCATGTTTGTGGTTTAGCGTGTGAAATTGTAAATCAGAAAAGCCATTTTTCCGAAATACTGAGTATTCGCTGTAAAAATACACACCGTACAACATTTACATCGCTAGCCGTAGCAACTAAACTAATCCCGTGAAATGAATTTCGTCAATTATGAATGATTGAATCACCAGTATCGAGTCATTTTATTATTTCGATTTGGCTCGGTTTTTGTGATCGTGGCGGCTGTTCGCGTGAAAGTGTTTCGGTCAAAGTGATCCTTTGCATCCACGTGCACCATTCGATCCGTCACGATCAACCGTGCTTGCCATTTATTAATATTAAACGAAAATTCGTTATCCAACTGGCCTTGGACCGTATTCCTTTCAGTTCTCCTTAATGATGACAGTTGCATGAAACGTGCTGTTTGTAATAGCTTCAACTCAGTGACTCAGTTGTGGTCACGGAGACTACAAGGTTTTCCGCCGCAACATGTGGTCTCCGCAGTTTTCCACATTTTCAACATCAACTAAGCCAACGACTGTTGCAACGTTCATTACTTCACAAATCAAATTTCTAGCAGCGATAACTTTCGAAAGAAAATTCGACATGCCGGAGGTTTTGTAATAGTTATTGAAAGCGCGGCTCGTCGAGCGAGGCTCGGCGCAGACGTCGAAAGTGAGACCGAGAGGTTGCGCAGGCGCGTTACGAAGTTTTTATTGTCGGCCGCGCGCGAAATCACTTGAAAGTTGTATTGTCCTTGGATATTTCACTTCTTTATTTGTAGCGTTTCCGACACCCGAGCCGAAGTTCAGACGGCGATGACGCCAATTGTATGCTTTGAATGTGTTGGTGACACTAGCTCCCCTTCACTATGATCTCTGACGTTTACAATTGAATGAGCGGGATGGAACCTTATGGTCTCTCAACATATAATTACAGCCTTTTTCATTTGAATAGCACTTTCTAATTTACACAACAATATCCTAGCAACAAGTATATACATCGTTGTATCTTACCAAGGGACAATGTTAGAAGAGAATCCAGTGTTGCCGGGGCAATCCAGGGTATGTGTGTTGTGGAGCGCGCGCGTCGGCTTCCCGGCGCTTGCGCCACTTCCCCGCTTGCGACACGCTTCCTGCGGGAGAGTGCGAGGCCGCGCGCGAGTTCCGCGCGCAACAACTTGCACAACGGTTATCGGCGACCCGGTTTCTACTTTCACCGCGGGAATCACTGAAACTGAATCCTGTGATGCACTGATAGTATCACTGTAATCCGGGCAGAGTCACAGTCGCGGGCGGTGTTAGGAGCGCGGTGTGTTCGGCGCGACGGCGCTGCGGGCCGCGGGCGCCGGGCGAGTGGCGCGCGCGCTGCGGCGCCGCTCTCGGTTGCGCCACACTGGAAAGTAAAAGTGAGCGGCGCGGGGCGCGGCAGCACATTTCTCCCACTTTCGCTGCTGTGATTCATTCCTCGTTCTGCGTCAAGGTCGCTTCCCGCAACTCCCGCGCCACGCGCTCCTCCCGTTCCGATCACGTTCCGCGCTCGCCGCACCGCCGCTGGAGGTGGTCGCCTCTTGGCAACGTGACGTAGTGCTGCTGCCTGCAGCGCCTAGGTATGCCAAATACGTTTCTTACAATTTGAAAGTACATGCACCTTCTCTAAGAGGTAAAAGAGGTAGGTAGGTACGTCGATTGTGCTTTAAATTAAATGTTGTGATGTAGGTAGGCACCTATTTAAATTGTATTTTTGCACATTACAACATTGTGTTTTGTGGCATAACATTCCGTGCTATGTGATAAGATTAAGAATGGAACAGATGGGAGAGATACTAAAACTAGGCTAATTTGACGGAGGGCCTCCATCTTGTATAACCATGCCAAACTGACATGTCGAAAATGTAAGATACAAACATTTCGTCGTGTGAGTGTAACCCTAATTGTATTTGTTTAAATAGATAAATGGAAAACTTACAAAGCGAGGTGCAATACAAACATGTTTCATCCTATTCTAATACGCAGTTTTTACACAACACGCCATTATTCGGAAGTGCGCAGCGCACACAAACACACACACATACACACATATGTACCCGCAGCTATAACTATTACGACTTTACAACTTCTTACTAGTTCAAGCTTCCATACAAACAAACAATCTATACATAGGTAGGTCCATTTATTTTATTGCTAGCTACTATTACTAGACATAAAAGAAAAATATAGACCACATTTTATACTATAAAGTAATTTTCTAGAAGAATTCTGGAGTAGGTCCTCATGATTAATGTAGCCTTTAGCGCGATTCCAGATATATTATATGGGATCAGTTTCCAGTAGGTTTAACGACGGCTGACCCAACTTCTGAGTGATACGAATATCCTAAGGATAAATTGGTTGTCAGGCTTATCGGGCTTCTGACTGCGATTGCAAAGGTGGTGTTAAGCGCCACTGCTGAGTAAAAGGTCCTGGGTTCCCGTATTGAGTAACATATGGGTACTCAGGGTTTAGATTTGTGTCGGCCTAATGACAATAGGCTCGCCCCCTATTACAGCACCCCTCTGCTTTACCCTTAGGAGAATGCAAGCTATATAGTATGTGAGTAATGTTTATATTATATATTTAAAGAAACTGTAAAGACTGGTAGCTATAAATTCTATTAAATATTCACTTTCTAAGTCCAACAGTTAATGAGTGACAATTTGTCGAAACAGTGAAATTCGTTAATCAGTAACAGGTATGTAATGTGTGTGTGTGTGGGTTTGAAATAAGTAGGTAGCACACTTTCATTAGCAGTAAACAGATAAGTACATAGAGAGAAAATTTACTTTTTTTGTGGTGTTTGGGTAGGTATCTATTAGTGTTTCGTTGTAGGAGTCGCAATTTAATTGTGTTTTACTTTCCTTTTCTTGATGTTTAACATTCAAGACAAGTCTTGATGGTTTACGAGATTTATATTTTGTCATCAATGTAGAAGATAACATACCATCACCGATATGAGCACCGAGTGATATCAACATTGGACTGCCAAGTCAAAGGTCTCGAGTTTGAATCCAAGGCACGCATCTCTGACTTTTCGAATTTATGTGCCTATAAATAATTATTTATTACTTACTTAAACGGTGAAGGAAAACATCGGGAGGAAACCTGCATACCTTAAGAAAATTTTCTCAACGGCGTGTGAAGTCTGCCAATCCGCACTAGGCCAGCGTGGTGGACTATAGCCTAATCCCTCTCAATCTGAGAGGAGACCCGTGCCCAGTAGCAAGACAGTATGGGTTGATAATGATACCATCACTGCCTGTATTCCCCGAAGGTTTAGGCAGAGGTGTACTAATTTACAGCCACACATTACAGGTACGTTTAGGTCCTATGTAATAGGAGGCGAGGATATTGCCAAATATATTCAAACTCAGAGTTGCTGCTGATAATTTTATAGAAAGGCACTTTCCTTGACCTGGGACCCGGGAGCTCAATACTCAATACGTTTATTGCACTCCACAATGTTAAGCTCCAGTGTAGCAGTCGCGTTGACTACTAGACTAATGAGGCAGTCAATATATAAGCAAAATATAAGTAGGTAAATCCGCGTTGGGCATATTATGTTCAACATAGAGAATGAATTACGTCAGCTTAGGAGATAATAAGCTTATCTGCTTATGTTGACATCCTTTTTCCAATGATATATATTATATTATATAGGTATGCTTCTAATCAGTCTATTATGTACTCATTCTCTTGGGCTTTTCAGGATTTTTAAGCTGGACGCAGTGGTTTTTTTCCTGATCAGTTTACCGAATTCGTGCATTCGTGTACCCGTTTCGGGATCTCGCTGAAAAACCAGGAAACCGAACGTCTGCACTATACTGACGGAATCCCAAATCTGAATCCTGTTTCAGAAACCTGATCCGGCAACCGATGTGCCTAGCTTTAAGTGTACTCATAATCACTCTAACGGGATAAATCGTCTATGATTGGATATATTGTTGTCTCCGCTAATGCAAAATAATTATGCACGTAACAAACAAAACGCTTGCGTTCAGCGGGAGTTCGAAATAGCTTTGACTAATGGAATAAATAATAATAAAAAATTAATTTACAAACTTTTACAAAAATGGAATACATATTACGCAGTAGTTAGTAGTAGAAATTCAAATAGTGTTACTAAGGTCTAAATAAAATTGGACATGCAACTAAATAAATATCCCTTAACCTTTTGACCGCCACGGACGTGTATAGACGTCAAATGAAAACTCGCTCACGACGCCAACGACGGCATGGCATGTCAAAAATACCACTTATTTAGTTCAAAATAAATACTTACCTATATAATTTTTTTTAATTTTTTTTTACCCATTATTTGTCGTTTGGCGTAGAGAACACGGATTTGCGTTATTGACGTGGCGGTCAAAAGTTTAAATGTTAATTTTGCCTATTACCGGTTACGGGTCTATTATGGCTCAACTGCTGGCCATAAGCCTCCTCTCTGATTGAGAGAATCAGTATATACTATAAGTGTATTGTATAATCTTGTCGAATCGTCAAATCTATACTAATATTACAAAGCTGAAAAGTTTGTTTGTTTAGTTGAACGCGCTAATTTCAGGAACTACTTACTGGTTGGAATTGAAAACATATGTTTTTATTGATAGGCCAGTTTTATCGTGGAAGGTTATAGGCTATAATATAATATCTCGGTACGACCAATAGAAGACGAGCAAAGGAAAAAAAAGAAAAAAAGGCTTTTCATATAATTTTGGTAGAAATTACCTTACCAATTAGTTCCTTTAACCATAAATAATTTATGTATATTGTATACTATATACGTATAGGTTTCGATCAAGGAATTGAACCTAGGATTTCACTAGCAGTTCCAGTGGGGACCACCACCTAGTTTAGGTGTTTTATCATATACATATTATGTTTTATATGTATATTATACTAAGTGCATTAATTTAAAGTTTCTATTGTATTTTTTTTCCACTAGTTTCTTCACCTGTATATATACTCATACGATGACACACAGGTAGGTATATTATTACAGTGTCAAGTGAAAATACAAGATCATTGCATAACTCGTCGTTACTAACTGCCGTGCGTCGCATGCGCGTGGTAAGTAACTGATATCTTTTCTTTATTCATATAACTTGTTAGTGATAAGCAATTTTCTTTTATAGTCGAGTTTTGTGACTTAGTAATTCACAACTTACTTAATTTTGATCGATTTGTACCCAGTTTATGGGTATAGTTTCGCCCCTTATCATATAGGATCAAAAAACATCTCGAACTGTGTACATAATGATGACTTGTGGCCGGGATATGGACCTAATAGGGTGTTGCACAGGGGCGGTCTTTTGGAGAGGACCTGCTGTCCTCCTATGTGCTGATGTTGGCCACCTGGGGGGGTTTTAGTGAGTAAGAATCCCATACTCTCCCGCTTTATCTTTTTTTTTAAGGTTTCCATCTGTAAACAAAAAAAAGGTTTTGAATTCGATCCTCAAGCAAGTTATTACTAGATTTTTTCATAATAGCGGTACTGAATCAGTGTACCTACCTATACGTAGAAAATAAGAGTGACAAATGTATAATTTTTCTTAGCAATCTATAACATCATTGTCAGTCACTGAAAATTTGTGATAATACTCTTTCTTGAACAATATCCAAAAACTAACTTTAAACCGTATGACGTGAATGAGACTGTAGTTTTGTTAACCTAATAGTGAATTGCGAATATTGTAATGAATAATATAGTAATTTTCACTCTGTGAGGAGACCTGACCCTGGGTTGATGATGAAGTAATTTTCAGCAAAAATATAAAAAAAAACTAAATAAAAAAAAAATAACGGGTAGAAATATGTTGCTTAGCTTCCCTTGCCTTTTAGTCTTGTTAAAAAAAGCAGTGGTAGCCTAGTAATACCATTGGACTGCCAAGTTAAAGGTATCGAGTTCGAATCCAAGGCATACACCTCTGACTCTTTCGAAATCATGTGCGAATTAATAATTAATAACGATGAAAGAAAACATCGTGGAAAAATCTCCATGCATGAGAGTTTTTCTCGACGGCGTGTGTGGTGGAATATAGCAATAGTTAGAGGAGACCCGTGCCCAGTACTGGGACAGTATATGGGTTGATGATGATGATGGAGCTTATCACGTTCATCACCACGTGGTTCGGAGTTGTGATGAACGTTCATCACTACTCCAATTCATATAATACACGTAAAGCAATAAATATTTGAATTTGAATAGATGTAAGCAAAATGATGAAAATAAAAGTGGTTGTGAAGTAATTAATCGCTTTTAATTCATATTTCTCGATAATCGTCCTTCTTGAGAAGTAAAAGCGATCAATTTAGCGCTTGCAATAAAATCATGATTTGTTGTTGAAGTGCAGTATATTGAACCGTGACGCGTCTCGCTACATAAAACTTGTCTGTCTGTCGACACTTATTTATTTATTTACCTTTGTTTATGATTATTGCTATATAAATATTCTAGTGAAAAAAAAAACAAATAAATAAGGGGTAGGTATATACTATATGGGGTAGTTATAGGTATATAACTACCCCATTACATTGACGACCTCTGTGGTCTAGCGGTTCGAGTACCGGACTGCTGATCAGGGGGTCGTGGGTTCGATTCCAACTGGACACAAATATTTGTGTGGATAAAACATGAGTATTTGTGTTTGTTTGGGTGTTTCTTATGTATTATAAGTATGTATTTACAGCAAAAAAAAGTATATAAGTATTATATCCATTGTCTAGTACCCATAGTACAAGCTCTGCTTAGTTTGGGACTAGATGGTGTTGTGTAAAATGTCCAAAAAAATATTATATATTATATTTTGTAAATTATTTAAATATCTTCAAGGAATTTGAAGAAGGTGGCTGGTTGCGGATGGATGCGAGCTGCCCAAGACCGGGATGGTTGGCGCTCTTTGGGGGAGACCTACGTTCAGCTGTGGACGCCAATAGGCTGATATGATGATGATTATGGTGGGACCATAACATTGTACTCATAATTGTGAACATATTTTACTATGAGAACAACTCTGAAATTATGAAATAAAGTCAACTGTTCCATAAATTTTGGCGACAAGATCAGTGTGCTGCTTTACATGATAATAATGTACACATAAATCTTCTTAGTTTTAATGCACCCGATGAGGTAATATTTACTTGTACTTTTAGGAAGCAATCAATTTATAATAATATTGATAATTGTCCCACTGCAAGATCTTCTCACTCTTCCTCCATTTCTGTCTGTACGTTGCTATTTACGTTACAATACCCGTTCTTATTGTTTTACATTTTCCTAATTAATCAGTTAGCAACACAGCAGTCACCTCACGTAGGTACCTAATGTTTCAAATTTAAATGTAAAAACCATTACAATATTCCAAAATTACAATGGAAATTTGTATGGGGAAATAACTATGGGAATCCCTCTATACCTAAATTAATAAATCCACATTCGGGTAATTTCATTCCACACTAAATGCTAAAATAAGTTTTCCTGTACTTATTATATGCAAAGTAATTATAATAATATTCAGCCGCTAAATAATTATGTGCTAACATTATTGTGTTCCGTATTGAGGGGAAATGTTGCCAGCGAAATTAACCGGCCATAATTATGAGATTTATTTAGCAACTGAGATCTCAAGATGTGTGTGAGTGATACACGAGTGATACCACTGGTATATCTGGCGTCTATAGGCTGATGAACTGTGGGAAAAAATAACGATAATGTGGATGCCACAGCATTTCAGAAGACTTTGTGGCAGACCCAGAATGAGATGGCGGGATGAACTAGACTCATACTGCGAAGGTAGGATGCTGAAAGCTGTCAACCGTGAAGAGTGGAAGAAGGAAAGGGAGGCCTTTGCCCTGCAGTGGGACGATCACGGCTGATAATAATAATAATGATAATAGGCTGCGGTTGCCGCTTACCATCATGCTGCTCGTATGGTCGTTTTTCATATCACTACATGGTATAAAACAAAGTCGCTTCCCGCTGTTCGTCTGTCCCTATCTATGCTTAGATCTTTAAAACTACGCAACGGATTTTGATGCGGTTTTTTTAATAGATACAAGATTGATTCAAGAGGAAGGTTTATATGTATATTACATGTATTTTATTAGTACATTGCACCTGTGCGAAGCGGGGGCGGGTCGTTACATAAATACATACAAACCATCACGCCTCTATTCCCCGAAGTGTACTAATGTACACCCATATTTCGCCTGTATTCCAGGTCCTATGTTTTAGGGGCGAGACTATTGCCATTAACCGGGCCCAAATCCAGACTCCGAGCTGCTACTGAAAATTTCATAGAAAAACCCAATAACACTTTGCTCGACCTGGGGATCGAATCCAGGACCTCTAGCGTAGCAGTCGCGCTTAGGACCACTAGACTAATGAGGCAGTCGACAGCAGTTCGATAACCGAACCACAGACGTCGTCTATTATAATGTTATGTCAATACAAAATAATTTCATTATATCATGAAGTGTACCTTAAAATGATCATCAATGAATCTCAAAATGGCGACGTTAAGTGGAATAATATTTACGATATTCCTATCTTTTAAACTCAACAATCAACAGTAGTACTTTTGCTTTTACAACTTGGAATATTGCCCAGTATGCGAGTGAGCGTAGTGTAACATAAATATAACATTGTAACATAGGTATATAGTTAGGTTAGGTTAGTGATATTTCCACGGAAGAATAATATAATAATAATAAATAATATTTTTGGGACATTTTACACAGCACCATCTAGTCCCAAACTAAGCAGAGCTTGTACTATGGGTACTAGACAATGGATATAATACTTATATTCTTTTTTTTAAATACATACTTATAATACCTACATAAGAAACACCCAGACAAACACAAATACTCTTGTTTTATCCACACAAATATTTGTGTTCTGTGGGAATCGAACCCATGATCAGCAGTCCGGCACTCGAACCGCTAGACCACAGAGGTTGTCAAATGCTCTGTTCCCGTAGCCCCCGACGCAGCAGGTGCGAGAAGGAACACCGTGTGGTTTTTTAGTCGGTAGGTCACCCACTCTGGGTGGAGTCCGACACGCCCCGCCGACTCCCCGGGCGGCGGAAGTACATGAGGATCTTCCAGACGCTAAGAAAACAAGGTTAAAGGAATACCGAACGAATCAGCTATTGAGGAATAGCTGAATTTTAAAACCTATTGCAGAGGGAAGTGAAAGGACTAGAGTTGGAATTCAAGTCTCTCACCTCTAACTTTTCGAATTCACGTGCGTATTAATTAATTAGGTATCACTCGCTTAAACGGTGAAGGAAAATATCGTAGGGAAACCTGCATGCCTTGCAGATTTTTCTCGACGGTGTTCGAAGTCTGCCAACCCGCATTAGGCCAGCGTTGCCCAGCAGTGGGACAGTATATGGGTTGATGATGATTACAATGTTTTTTTCCTAGCTCGATTCGTCTAACTGCTAGGCAAAGATCTCCCTTCCTTCTTTCCAGGCCACTCTGTCTCCAGGCGTGGCGAATTTCACGGATCCCATGGCCTTGACTATAGGGTTAATGAAGGCAAGTTAATGAAGCGGTTTTTTGATGGTACGAGTTCAACTTACCCTGCGGCCTCCCCAGAAGGCGGACGATTCATGAGGTTTTTCCGTCTCATGGATTGTCCGCCTTCTGGGGCTACTATAACAAAAATCAACAAGAGCCGAGCTCTTAAATTGAAGAAGAATAATAAAAAAAAAGGATCTTGTCTAATAAAACAAAGTCGCTTTTGATGTCAGTCGTGATGTGTGTGTGATTTCTCCATTTTTTTTCTTCTATACCACAATATTACATAATATCTTCCGCAAGGTTTATCTATAAAACATTCTCATTAGGCTTTTATATACTTACTTAGTAGAAAAAAAAAATATTTCGTAATAAAGTTGTCATAAAATAGTTTTTCGTTGCTTATAGGTACTTACTATACATGACCTTTCACCCATAGTAAGAACATTTTTTTAGGAATATTTACAGGCTATTTAGCTTCTGCCCGCGACTTAGTCCGCGTGGAAAAGTTTATTTTAATTATCGTTATAATTTGTCTAGTTAGCTCAAAATCTTGACAAATTATAGCCTATATGTTATTCTAATGTATATATATATGTATAATAATACTGTAAAGTTTCATCAAAATCCGTTCAGCAGTTTTAGCGTGAAAGAGTAACAAACATCCATCCATCCTCACAAATTTTCACTTTTATAATATTAGTAGGGCACTTTTAGAACATACCCGTCGAAGTAGGGCCAGGTCGCTAGTATATTAATTTTTTTTTGCAAAATCGTAGGTTTAAGGCACTTTTAAAATTAAAATATTATAAGTTGAAACCGTCACCATAAAGACGTAAATTCACAATGCGAAGGCAAAATTCGACATGACGGGTAGGTATCGCGGTGGGTTAGTGGTCATAGCGTCTGGTGTACCTTACCAGAAGACGCAGGTTCGAATACTGCCCGCGATCGAATTTTTCCTTTGCTTAATAACATAAGTTGACGTAAAAATAACGTTATTCGTAAATAATTTTGGTATTTGGAATTTCAGTAAACTTCCTCTTTTATCCATCAATTTAAAGTAATATTCTAGGAATCATTACCACACAAATATGTGGAGGAAACAACTTGCCTTTCCCCCTATAAAGGTTATCAGTAATATGAAAAGGTATTATTTATTACTTATATACCAGTTTTTAAAAATGTCGCATCTCTTCAAATTCTTAAAGCAGTCTTCTTATTTACTTCATGTGTACCAAAAAATAAGTCCCCAAAATGCGAAAACTTTTCTAGACTTCACAAATAAGAGGTACATATTAAAAAGAGGTTCTTTCAACAAAAAGTATTTATTTTCCAGACATGACTAACGTGCAAAAAGTGCGCGTGAGAAAATTAACACAAACGCTTGTACACCACTCTTCCGCTCTTCGAGGCCACACGAAAACTCCAGCGTACAATTTGTGAGATCCGTGTTGAGATACTTTGGAAAAATAAATATTATTGTGAAACTTTGTGTGATTTTTATAGTTTTTTTTTTATTGGAGAATTGAAGGCATAATTATATGATCGTGATGGAGCATTATCTATTATTATTTATTTATTTCATAAAGTAAATATTCAAACTTAAAAATTAACAAAATGTCCCACAAAACTGTATAAATGGTTTGACTATAGGATACATAATATATAAATTGAGATAACATATAAAGAGTGCACAGTAATTATTTTATGGTAAGTGAAATGTGAGGTGTTTTTTTAACATAGTTTTAAATAATACAATTACATACATACAATTCTAATAAGTTTGGGGCTTTGGCCCTCATATATACACGATGGAAAACTATATAGTGGACCGCTATCGCACCGGGGATGTTAGCTTGCTTCATAATTAACCCAGTGGTCATAAGAGCAACTGCTTCGCTAGTAGTCAAAGTTTTGTTGGATTTTTCTAATTAATTCTCAGGAGCAGAGAATTTGGATTTGTGCTTGGTTTATGAGAAAGTCCTCGGCCCCTATTTCATGGGACCTTAACATACCGGCGAACTATAACTGGAACAGCAGATGTTTCTTCCCAACGTGCAGAGAGTAAAGTTCGTATGCTTAGCCGTCCTCTCACGGGCAATTATCTGTAATAGGTCAAGCGAATACTTTGTTGGTACAGTACCTTACAATGTAGTACTAAATCATACTAAAAGTTCAAGCAACTCATGTCAAAGACCAACGCCAATAAATTGCGTTCACTTTCTACGTGACTCGTACAGGTAAGCAATGTTAGTATATCACAAACATTAATTTAAACAAATCGATTGTTCACAATACGATATTTGGACTGGAGCCAGTCGTCCGCGATATTTTGTTGTCAATACGTTTGTCCATGATTAATACTTCATTGTTGTTAGAATTTGGTAACATTTTATATGGGTCACGGAATGCTTAACGGTTTTGCTAAGTAGGTTTTAGTACTGGTAGTTGAGAGCAGAGGGAGGGACAAGCTAGACCATTTTAGGTGTTCGATAGTATTATTGCTCTTTGCATGTAACTTATATTTTTCATTTCTACTATATTTATATTTTGTAATTTGGTGCTTGTTTACCTATTAAGGTTCTTATTGAAATAAACTTTTTGAATAAGGATAATCATACTTATTATGACTGTGGTTTCCCAAATAGCTCTAAATTGTAATATTTTATGTGTGTCGTATAGAAGGTAACCTACATATTTGTTTATTTTTTTTGGTTCATATTATAATCATGCCCAAAACATATATATATGTACATACATTATATACCTACATACATACATATATATACCTACCTAATGTCGCTCCGTTTTAATCCAATAACCGAATGGAAGAATGCAAAAGAAAAATTAAGTACCTATAATATAAGGCAAGTTGAAACTATAGTATCTACCAACACCACAGGATACCATGTCCCACTAGGTCATTAGTATTTAATAAATGAATTATCGTTTCCCCATACAAAATAATAAATTATTCTCAAGTGACACTACTAAATGCGTGCAAAGTTATTTAAAAATATTCTCATAATGGCGTGTTCAATTTAAATGATATAATTTAATTATCGACGAAAGGATCGAGAATTAAATAGTCATCCATTATCCATATCTATAACTTGAATTGGGATGAAGTTGAGAGTAGCTTGACATTTAAAAAATATTTTCACTGGGTCTTTTACTTACTGTCAAACTGACATTTATCGATGTCACGGTGACAGTTCTACTGTCAGATGTAATCGATACCCACAGATAGTGTATTCTGTTAATTAAAATATGGATATTATTAAATTGTGGATTATTGAATACTTGTTTTAATTTTTTGAATGATTTTTCTGTCTATCGTAGCTGTGTAATGTTTATGTAATAGGTTGAGAGTGCCGTTTTAATTACCTTCTTCTTAAAAAAGAAGTTGAACGCATAATAAATGGCTGAGTATTTCTGTTCTACTAGTAAATTACAGAATTCCAAAAAAAAATGATGACTTTTCCTAATAAATAGTTCGAAAAAAACAAAAAGATTTAACAACAAAGATGGGAACGAATAACCAGCTTGAAATTGATGTGGAGAAAGTACTGTACAGTTTTGAATATTACAATGCTAGTATGTAGGTACATACATACTCAGCAAACCTTTATTGTATTTTTTCCTGTAGGTGCGGTAAGAGACGATAACGACCTATCACGCGACGATGACTAATAACGTTAAACTCCGATCACCAATCACAGCTTCCTCTTTATCAGAAGCACCTCCCATACTCACACTATCACTACAGGCAGATAGAGCCCTGTTGATAAGCTTTTTAACCCTTAAAATAGATAAGACTTAATAAAACCGCTGATTTTTTTAAATATTTTATGATGAAGATGCTTGTTTGGCAAAAGAAGCATGCCTACGGACCGCTTGATGGTAAGCGGTAGCCTGCAGAAGCCAGAATGATTGCTTAGCAGCAGTATATTTGGCAATTCGGTGGTATGGTCAGCAACGAAAATTACTGATCACAGCTAAATTTTGATAACATGACAGCTCCAAAACTTGCCAAGACATTTTTTTATTATGCAGGTAAGGTAAATATTGAATGGTCATGTATGCGGTCTCTCACAACTTTCACAGATAAGTAACTTCATATTAAAAATCGTATTGAAGATTGCAATATGTTCAGCGACTTTCGTTGCTGACTGTACCACCTCGGATGGACAAAGCAGCATGAGCTGAGCCTACCTATAAGAACCACAAAGAGTTGTTTTTTATTTGTCGTAGTAAGACTATTTCTAGGCTCTGTAGTAGTAAGACTATACTAGGCTCACAGCTAGAAGCTCTCTGACTGACATAGAGCCTAGAATCTGCTTGTGTATATCTTCTAGCGAGCAGCCAACTGTAGATAACCTAACAGCGATCGTTTATATGCTAATTAAATACTGTGAACGCTTCAACCGAAATGAAGAATTTTTTAAATGATTCGAACAAAAGATCAGACACAAACCAAAATTATATGGGACCATATTGATTTCTGACATTTATTGATATAAAACTACTTTTTACGGATTTTATCGCGTTATATTGATATTATTAATCCCAACGTTTCGGACCCTTTACAGCGTCCACCCGTGACCATGGAGCCTGTAAATAGTCCGAAACGTCGAAACTACTTTTTACTTTTATTTGTAAAAAGTGGTTTTATTTCAAATATATGGGAGACCACTTTGGAAGTAGATAAATGACAAAGGGATAAAATAAGTATTACTCAATTGAAGCATAGCTGCCTTATGGCGGTCACCATATTCTATGGACGCGTGAAACATTGCAATACTCCGCATTATTATTTTAAGACGTCAGTTATTAAGTCTCATTTATCCAGCAATTTCACTGGCTATATTGCCCATTTAACGGAAACAACGTCAATACACTATTGTTTAGCGGCAGAATATCTGGAGCCAATATTAGCGGCACGAACAAGACGAACTCAATTATTCCAACCTTAATCGTACAAATCGTACAATATTGACTTGTTCTACACCGGTGTAGCGACAGCAAGACGACTTTTAGCACAGTTGTTTTTCGACGACAATTAAATTTTACTTTATGTACAGAGCAGCACATCAAGCTACTAAAATCTGTCAAATTTCTTTGATTGATTTTCAACTTTAACACGTTGTGATAAGGTTCATATTCAATTGGGAAAATTTGACAGTTTTGTATAGGTTGCCTTGCTGGCGTCTGTACTTTACTCTTATCGTACCTTACTCTCATGAAAGAAATGCCACCATAGTATTTACGAGTACCTAACTTTATATTTATAAAAGAGTACAATATACTCCATATTGTACTCTTTTATAAATATAAAGTCTTTCCCCAGGATGCTAGATTTCCGTACGATAAAAAAAGGTTGCTATCCTATATCTGATGCTATGATGCTATATTTTGTAAATTTTTACCAAATCTGCTCAGCGGTTTAAGCGTGAAAAGACAACAGACAGAGTTACTTTCGCATTTATAATATCAGTTTTATGGCAGTATGGATGTGTATATTTTTAGCTATACCTTGAAAGCTATCAACTATGAGAATTGGAGCTGGTTGATGATAATAAATGAGGTCTTAACTAGTTTTAATTGACGACTCTTTCACAGGAGAAACGGGTGACATTGTATGACATTTTACTAGGTACTGTAAATTCTCAAGGTCAAATAAAATGTCATGCCTAAAATGATCTACTGTGGATACGGTGGGCTTTAGAAAGTCAGTTACTGATCTCTATTTTTTTGCTTTACCCCTGTTTATCAATAATGGTAATTCCATTATTTCAAGTTCAAATCAATATACAACATCTTACGGGCCCGTTAGAAGTTTTAATCGTTGGTTACCTGTGAAACGTTGGAAACATAATAGCAATTGGCAATATCCTATTAATATAGGTTTCTTACGCTCACAGTAATGGCATCCCTTAAGAGACACATTTGACAGGTTATTATAATTTTATTTCTTATTTGGCCTGTTTTTGAGTGTCATTTTGGATTAGCTGTGTCATATTTCGTGTTTTGTTAACACTTTATTTTTTCATAATGAAGACTTGTAATTGGCTGTCAGTGTACCTGACTGTTTCTTTTCTGTTATGATTAGCTGAAAGTCTTTCTTAAAAATATATAATTATATATCTAAATTTTTCATAATTATAGAATATTACAAATTAACATTAAAATAATTTGTGTAAATAATTTTTTTTGATGAATTTTCCCCGCGACTACATTTTATAAGGAAATGTCACTCTTTTGTTTATTGACCTATTTGAGAGTGTCCTTAGTCACGTATTCCATACATTATCTCACTGAATATATTTTTTTAATCAATATATATTTACATACGGTCTGTACATTCCCATTGTAATCGTCACTCATTTTTCATTAAAAATTCAAACCTATTATCTACATTTAGGACCTAAAATAGCGTATACGAGATTGGTTTATCGACCGCACGTTCGACTGTACAACAGAACACTTGTGCAATTTATTGTTATTATTGAAGAAAACATAATAATATTGCATATAATGCTCACAAGCTCGACATTGAAAGTGAGCATTGAGTTACGTAACACTAGAAACGGCAGGAGCAAGTGTTGAATATCATACGGACGCACGTGGCCGACCGATGATGTACCCAAGTACTTTGTTTAGAGTTTTACTTCAAGGCTTTTTATTATGAGTAAGTTTTTGAAGACTGGGGGAAAGACGAGCCTTTGAGGATACGGAATTGAACAAACAAGAATTGGACAACATAACTATCATTACGCCTGTATTCCACGAAGGGTTTGGCAGTCGTGTACCAATGTACACCCACAGTTCGCTGGTATGCTTAGGGGGACCTAAGAATACCAGCAAATATGGGAATGTAACAGGGGGCGAGCCTATTGCCATTAATCGGGCACAAATCCAAACCCCGAGCCGCTACTGCGAATTTCATTGGAAAATCCATTAACATTTTGCTGTACCTGGGAGTCAAACTCAGGAGCTCTAGCGCAGCAGTCCAATCTGCTATTGAGATTTCATAGAAAATACTAACAACACTGCTCAATCTGGGAATTAAATCCAGGACCCAGCGTAGCGGTCGCTACTAGACCAACCCGGCAGTTAATAAAGAATCTAGAATATTTTATGTTCTGTGGATTAGATTTTAAAATTAGCTAATAGTTATTAACTATATTAGTTACTCAGGATGACTGTGGTCCTGGAATGATTCGAATTATTGGAAGAATTCTTACTTAGACCCCAATTATCAGTGATGATTATTGTTCAATCTGCGTACCACCTACAAAGGAATATCACAACTGCTGATGTGCCGGATGAATTTAATTGAATCGCAAAAGTTGAAATAGTGGTACCTATTCCTTACTTCGCGATTATTTCTATTCAAAATGTGTTTGTAATGATTTTTATTTACGCATTTTCCTTGCAATACTTTACGTATGACAAAGCTTAAGAACTTAAGTGTTCCAATATTCGTAAAAGTAACCTTTAAAATGTGAGGTTAAAAAAAAATATCTGCCGCATGAATTATCATATTTATTACCCAATAAAAAACATTAAAATACCTTAAATGTCTCCGTTTAATAGAAATTAATGATAATTCATTTGAGTGATAATAAATATAACGTGATAGAACATAGGTTCTATGTTCTATTCTATCACACCTAGTGGTGGGATCGAATAAAGTCGCTGCAAATTAATGAATTGTAAGTAATAGTTGACTGAATCGTCAAATATTAAATACAGTTTCCGGAGTGCTTTACATAGAAGGTTTACCTTAATATATAAAATATTATTTTATATTAGTATAAACACATTATAAAACAATACAAATTGTTTAGCAAAAATAAAGTGATGACTGTGTTAAATCGATTTTCTTCATTCTCGATTCGATCGATTTCGACATTCTTCATAAATATAGTCGATTGTTATTAGAAATATAATCGGCAAGGCATTGGGACATCACTAATTGATTAGAATTCGAACTGTCAAAAATACAATAATTGGTTGGAAGGAGTAAACAGGCAAATATTTTGTAAGGATTCATATCAACAAGCTAAGATTTTTAATAGGCTTGGTTTTGAACCAAGGAAACGCAAAATAACATAACATTTTTTGTAATTAAATACTAGACGTGTAGGAACTCGAAATAATTAGATTCTAATCCCTCAAGTCCACTAACCTTGCCAACAAGGCGGATAGTCATGTAACAGACATATAACAAACTTGACGTATGTATTACGTTACCACTCACCTTATCAATAGCATGCTATAGGTAAATAACATCTATTAGGTAATCTATAGGTAAGTAACAACAGTGATAGCCTAGTGATATGAGCATTAGACTGCCAAGCCAAAGGTCTCGAGTTCGAATCTAAGGCACGCACCTCTAACTTTTCGAATTCATGTGCGTATTAATAATTAATTATCACTCGCTTAAACGGTGAAGAAAAACATCGTGAGGAAACCTGCATGCCTGAGAGATTTTTCTCGACGGTGTGTGAAGTCCGCCGACCCGCACTAGGTCAGTTTGGTGGACTATAGCCTAATCCCTGTCAATCTGAGAGGAGACCCGTGCCCAGCAGTGGGACAGTATATGGGTTGATGATGATAATGATATTTATGTTGAGTTGTGTTACCTTATTTGTCTCGTATGCTTATCTTCACTGCTTTCGAGTGCGATGAAAGTAAGTTGCTGTGCACTGGCCAAGGTCTTCTTCTAAAAAGTGCAGCAGTGGGACAGTATATGGAAAAATCAATCGAAGTGCAATAATACTGCTTTGAGCTCTGTTGTGTTCCTCACGGTGAACAAAGTTGCCAGTGATCAGCGAAGAAACGTTGTGTTGGCAGTGGGGGGAGTTTGACCCTTATACTGCCAATCCAACTATTCCTCTTTGTTTTATATGATACCCCTGGTGTTACAAGCGTCTATAGGCTACGGTAACCGCTTACCATCAGGTGGGCCGTATGCGTGCGTGCTACCTTAGTGATATAAACGTAGGTATACAAACAACACAGACGTATTTCGCTTATAATCTCAAAAGCGGTGTTCCCTCACATTTCTATATAAATAGAGCAGTCACTTTAATTTGATAACCCCACTTAAAGTTTCTTATCAAGAGATTCTCTCTCTTTCTAATGCATGTGACCTAATTTCAGATAATTACCGCGGATAAGCTACGACGTTGTTTTTGAATAATTTAATAAATTTGCGGTCGATGTATGGTCTCATTATTGGATGTGGTGGGCTACACTAGCTTGTCCAGTGGTGTTACTTGAATTGTTTGTTTAATTTCCCAATCTGTGGCAATTCACCTGAATTTCTATAACTATGTTATAAGAGAAGGCTGACTTTTTTTATGTGGAAATTTCTCATGGATCGGTTGCCTCCTGGGGGTGGCGGTAGGGTACCTATGTAGGACTATATAGAGCACTTGCCCTATAGGCATGAGTCATGGATATGCGTGGATAATTGTAGGACAGCACGACATCATGTCATGTCAATTCCACGGATCCCATGGTCATGACTATAGGGCAAGTGCCGTATATACCGCCGAAATTCCCCTGGTAGTGGATGATCACCAGGTGGAGCATGAGGAGTTTCCGTACTATAAAAAAAAAACAGCAGGAAATATTATATTTATGTTATTGGATAGGCTTGAGAAACGAAAAACTGAGACCTAAAAAACCTAACCGTTGCGGACCATGAAGTTTTCCATACCATTCATAGAGTTGGAAAAACAAAATTGATTTAAATAAATTCAGAAATATCGACCTTTAGAATCGCACTTAAAAAAAAGTCTTTTGTTTTTAATACCTTCTCTACCTCCACTCTATAGCTATATCATATTTCGACAGATTGTGAAAATGTTACTGTTTATAGGTTAGAGTTTGTAGGTCAAAAGGCACTGGTTCTACTTACAAATGGAGATCGCCAAATCACAGACGATAGTCGTTTTAGGGTTGACGTGAGACATCTAATTAATATTCTAATCGTAGATAATAATTATGAACCCTTTATCAACACATCCTTGAGAATTATCACGGCTTAATTTAAGTTTATAGTCTAAATATGTATTACGAAATATAATATTGAAACATTAAAAACATTTGAATGTAAAATTCCTTTTATAAAGAGTTGATTTTGTCGATTCAATGAGGTCCGGATGATTAGATCAAAGGTATTTTATGCCCGTACATACTTATTGCAAAAGCGGTCTGGTGAATTGAAAAATATGTTTGGGTTGTAAGAGAGATGCCATTGTACGAGTTGAATAATGCCATCTCTTTCGTACAATGTAAAAATGGATATTTGTAGCATGGGCAAGATGGAGAATTATGTTAAATTCTTACCTAAACCCGTTCCTTGTCTTCTGAAGTTTAGATCTACGCAAATGGACCTGGTAGCATCTCGGGTGTTGAACTTCCTTAATTATGGTCGACATTGAAGCATACATACTGATATTTGGTATTGGTTTACTCAAAGTTGCTATAGGTCTTTCTTCAAAGGGCTATTTTAAACATGGGGTCCACGGTGGCCAATTAGATAGGTGGATCCTACAATGCTGCGGGAGGCCTGTATTATTTTGAGAGACTCCCGGATCCAAACCCGGGGTCCGGGACTGGGGTCCGGGACCGGGATCCGGGACCGGGGTCCGGGACCGGGTCCGGAACCGGCGTCCGGTGCCGAGTCTTAGTACCTGCGAGACTTAGATCATACGTCCTAAATTGTCTTGGGACTCGCTTATAGTCTTGAAGGAAGGTTCTTTGTGTGAAGGATGCCAACTCATTCTAGGCAGACGTTCTGGTCTATGATAATTATGTACCTATGGTAGACCCAATGGATAAAGAGCAGTCTTCTGTTATTCCACGGTTGAATTAACCAAAAATATCATCTCTCAAAGTAAATAATATAAATACTCGATAATACTAAGAAACACTCAGAGATAACATAGTTAAAAGAAAATGTGTCACAACCTTGATTTGAATGATATTATGTTACAAAACTGATAACCCCGACGGAGAATAGAATCGGCTATCATACAGATTCGGGTGTTACGCAAGCGGAAACCGTGTTATGGTGGGTGATAAAATACATAATTATAAACTTTTTTTACATAATCATATTAAAAAAACTAAACCCGCTTTTAAAAAAAGTAAGAGTTTTTGTATATAGGTCGTATATGAAAAACTTTTTTTCGCTCTTCAACCAGTTCTAGTCCTATCATTCGTTCAGTAATTGATAGTCGCTAGCGTCTAAATACGTTATACAAATACATAAGTACTTCTTTCTAAAAAAAATATAAAGTTTTTTTGAAAGAAGTAAGAATTTTTTTTTATTTGACTACTACAGAGACACAAATAATTAAATAATATCAATAAAAAACATACTACTAATATTTTGCAAATGCCATTTAGCCTGGTGTTGTGTCTTAAAAATAAAATAACTATTATTTTGGCTTTGTGATTCAATCTCCTCTCCTGATAATATTGGGTCAGACGAATCGTAAATATTTAAAATTGGACTTTATTCGTGACATGACCGGGTGACTGATTTTTTTAAACATTTTTTTTACAGATTGGTGATATCGTTGTGTGGTCCAGTGAACCCTAAAGGTACAGAGGTCAGCACATCAAGCTACCACAAACTGTCAAATTTCTTTGATTTATTTTCAACTTGAATGCAAAACAATAAGGTTCATAAATTCAATTGGGAAAATTTGACAGTTTTGGATAGCTTGACCTGCTGGCGTCTGTACCACCCGTGTACCCAATAAGAGGCTAAGGAGTAAACTCGCTGATCAATGGATTTGCAAGGTTAAGATGCACCTTGCCGAGGTTAGTCTATGGATGGGTTCGATCCAATGGAGTTCGAGACAGCGTTATTTTATAGTATAATAGCATTATTTTAGTCTCTTAATGCTGTCACTAATTGGTGATAGTAGTTTCTCATAGTTTCTCAAATTTTCCGGTACCAATAATATTGTAATAACTTTACAGCATAAAATTGTGTATTTTATTGTAATTTTTGAGGACAGCAGAATTTACGTCATAATTGATATACATATAACTGTTATTATTTATAATGAGCATATAATAATATATTGATTTCTGACATTTACGCGAATATTATACATTGAAATAAAACTACTTTTTACGGATTTTATCGCGATATATTGATATTATTAATACCGACTTTTCGGCCCCTTTACAGCGTCCATGGTCACGGGTAGACTACCCGTGACCATGGACGTATAGTTTTATTTCAACATATAATAATACTTAAAATACATACAATATACAAAAACAAATATAAAACATTACATACAATAATTTACCATTATTTTGTAGCCAATTAACTGAACGTCCAAAAAAATAGTTAACTTAAATTCAACTGGTTACTCAGGTCAGACAACGACCTCAAAATAATTAGTTCTAAGATGCAAATGAGAGTTATATTGCGGAAGTGTATTTATTAAAGATATATGCTATAGTTTTATATTATTATCTTGCTTGTCATAATAAAATTAAAACTAAAAATATCAAAAAATTGACGTTTGATGCAGTCTATGAGTCCTATCTTTGTTCAGCAGTGGACCTTTTATGGCTGATATCATGATGATGAAAAAAAAAAGATTTTACTACAAAGTTTTTTAAACCTTTTTTCTTGCCGACACTGAAAAATGATAGAGGAATAGTTGGGTTGGCAGTATAGGAGTTAAAAGCCCCCCCCCCACTGCCAACACAATGTTTCCTCGCGGAGCACAGGAACACAGCCCAAAGCTGTGTTATTTCACTTGACATGCCTTTATAAAATAGGATCATAAACCAAGATATTTATGTAGTGATACAGGGTTTTTCATAGCATCCCAGATCCCTGCCGGTCGTACCGGTATTCTAGTCCATTTGACTACAGAAGGCGGAACGAGAGAGTGGACTTGCATCAGTGCAACCGTTGGTCCACTTAAGACAAGCTCACGTGCAGATGATCCTGGCCTACTAGACCAGAGTCTATTCGTATAGGCTTTTATCACCTTTCAAGCTTGTTCTCGACTATGTTGAGGTCGGCTTCCAGTCTAACCAATATCATATTTTACTAAAAGCGACTGCCATCAGACCTCCTCTACCCAATTTCTGGGTAATATGGATATTCAGACTGGTCTTCAAGTTTTTTTTTTTGGACAGTAGTCCAAAAAAAAAAGCTTGAAGACCGAAGGTAGTCAGTAGACTACCACTAACGAATGTCACAGATGTTCGTATGACATCCGGGGTCGAAAAAGACGAGGAGGTCTTTCTATAATATACTAGCGACCAGCCCCGGCTTCACACAGGTGCAATGTACTACCTAATAACATGCATATATTATACATAAATAGATAATTATATAGCAGTGATAGCCTAGTGGTATTACCATTAGACTGCCAAGTCGAAGGTCTCGAGTTCGAGCCCAAGGCACGCACCTCTGACTTTTCGAATTCATGTGCGTATTAATAATTAATTATCACTCGCTTAAACGGTGAAGGAAAACATCGTGAGGAAACCTGCATACCTTAGAGATTTGCCAACCCGCACTAGGCTAGCGTGGTGGACTATAGCCTAATCCCTCTCAATATGAGAGGAGACCCGTGCCCAGCAGTGGGACGGTATATGGGTTGATGATGATGAGATAATTATTATACCCATGCTACACTTGCTGGAGTGCCCAAAATGCCCGTACACCTGCACCTTTGAAGATCTAAAGAATGCCACTGATGCCGCAATTAACGTGGCCACCTACTGGACTCAATTAATATAAATAATGTATTTACCATCGACACGAAAAGAAGAAGAAGAAGATAGCCTAGGACACTCACAAATAATGTGGCTTTCTATTAGTAAAAGAATTTTCAAAATCAGTTCAGTAGGTACAGAGATTAAACTCCCCAGGGATGTGCCTTAACAGGCGGTACACAGGGGGATTCTGGGGTGGTCTATTAAGAGGACACAGTGTCCCTTCCATGTGCTGATGGTGGCCGCCACCGTGGTGGTTTTAGTGGGTAAGCATCCCACACTCCCCGGTCTAACCCCCGTAGACCGGTAGCCTTTTGAAGGTTTCCCCCCGTAAACAGAAAAAAGGGTTAGGTTAGGTTAGAGAGTAGAGTCAGAGATTACCGCCTACAACCTCACTATAGTATAGAGTAAAGATAATTCCCCGCGGTACTATTAATTAACTCTGTTGTTAATGTTAGATACTATTTTCCATTAAACCACGTGTATACTTCAATTAAACGGTTTATGGTCACTAGTATGGCCTCGTGTGAAGCGGTAGCGACTTATTATCAAACAGGGAAATAATAAAAAAAGTAAAATGTGATGTCTTTAAATTTTAATTTGGGTAGAATGTGACTTAAAAATCCTACAAATTTTATAGTGCGCAAAAAAATAACAATGAGAATCTACATAATAATTACTGTATATTATATATCTACATAATTATTGTTTTATACGTTTTAATCTATTCCATACAATATTTTGCTGGTTTTCGTTTTATTTCAACTGCTATTATAGTTGAATTACATGGGAAATAACTGATTTTATTTCTTTTTTTTTAATAAGTATTCTTGGATAATTTTACACAGCACCATCTAGTCCCAAACTAAGCAGAGCTTGTACTATGGGTACTAGACAATGGATATAATAATACTTATATACTTTTTTTTTGTCAATACATACTTACAATATACATACATACTTACAAGTATGTATTTAAAAAAAGAAACACCCAGACAAACTCAAATACTTATGTTCATCACATCAATATTTGTGTTCGGTGGGAGACTAGACTACAGACGTCAAATTAAAAAACACATTTATGAATTTAATTGATGAGGTTCTGCTTTCTATAGCTTAAGCACTAAAACATAAATGTTTTTAGATTGTGTCTCCTATAAGCAGACAAAGGTTACAAGTGCTCCACGACGAAACGTCGTCAACAGTGGGGGGACTTTTACCCTTAAACTGCCAACCCCACTATTCCTCTTTCGTTTTACAGGGTCGGCGACGCGCAAGTGACACCCCTGGTGTTGCAAGCGTCTATAGACTACGGTTACCGGTTACCATCAGGTGGGCCGTATGATTGTTTGCCACCTGAGTATTATAAAAAAAAGTAGGTATATTTATAATACCTTTACTTGTAGTAACTTGCGCATGATTATCTTGATTGATATTCTCAGTTCATTCAGTGTGTGTTCAATAAGCTTAACACACGACACCACCGATAAGTCATCGGATGTCGTAATTCTTTTGTTTGGTGCTATATTATTATTTATCTCGTTGCTCTAGGTCACCCTCAGTGTTCGGCCTCGACTGCAGATAAAGATGAGCTTTGAATTTGTATCTTAAGGAGAGATGGTGTCTATTGAACAGTCTTTTACGATACGGATGGTATCTAGTATTAGTTATATTTTACCCGTTAAACTAATAACATCTATCTTATCTTTTTTTTATAGTACCTACGGGAAATCCTCATCGTTCGCCATCGTTGGCCACCAAGTAAAGTGGCAGGGTACCTTTTTTACCGCACTTGCCTTCACTTGGTCCATAGTCTTGGTGAATATATAGCACAAGCGTCGGCAAGAGTGTCTTCACAGTCAGGGCCATGACGGGTCCTCTCCGCACCCTGGGAAGAAACGCGTGTTGTCCAACCTGAACCAGATCCAGGTGGATCTATAGATCCGAGCACCACGCGTGGCTAATTAGATCCAATCACCACACCACAGAGGATTTCAGAAGGAGATGTCTACCACAGAGGTTTGTAGCTACCAGCCTCCGTGGTATAAGACCTCTCCGTGGTACGCCACTACCCTGGCAATAGATCAGGCGGTGTAAATCAACAAAACGAGAAACGATTCGAGTTTTTTTAATGGTACTAAAACACTCGAATCGTTTCAGGGCCAACTTTCGATTCTAGGTTATATGTATTTATACAAGTGATTCTTATGTATTCATTATTATGTGCATAAACGAATGACTTGCAAAATTTAGAATAAGCGAATATTTTTAGTACACTTTTTCTATCGATATGTTATTTTTGCAGTTGTTCCATATTGCATAATTCATTTTCTCTGTAGTATGAAGTGGCTCGTGGCTAAGGGGCCGTCTCCACGAGTGAGAGAATCGCAGCGATATTCTCGTCGTACCAGGTCTATACAATCTATTTAAACGTGTTTCCGGCGATTTTATCGCGGCGATGTGACGAGTGGTTGTGTATGGAAATACGTAGCACGACGAGAATATCGCTGCGATTCTCTCGCTCGTGGAGGCGGCCCCTAAGTTATAACATACGCTGATCAACTGCCCTGGTTAAACTGCGCTACCCGCGATTCTGCGGATTGGTGACCATAACACATCGAGTCCCCTCCGTACCTCGGAGAGCACGTAAAGTCGCCCGTCCGGTTGTCATGAGAACACTTATGACAATCGTAAATGGTACTCAAAAGCCCAAAAAGTCTGACAACCAGTCTATCTTCAGGATATCGCAATTGGCTGAAAATTGTTTTGCGGAGGTCTGATGGCAGTCGCTTCGTGTAAATGACTGATATATTCAGCAGCATCTGGTTAGATTGGAAGTCCACCCCAACGTAGGACCCCAACATTGGGGAAGGCTCGGAGGATGAGGTAAATTTACCTCCTGTCCGCCTGTTGAATTTCACGGATCCCATGGCCATGACAATAGGGCAAGTAAAGGCAAGTGTGGTTTTTAGTCGGTATGAGTCCTACACACTCTGCCACCTGCCCAAATGGCGGATAGTCCATGAGGACTTTCCGTACTATAAAAAAACGGTAGATTTACCTACTCTATGACATACTTTCAAGCTGTATGTGTAGGTAACCTGTGCGAGCTTTTCTTTCTTCTATATTTCTTGTAGATCTTTCAAACTGCCTCGTTAGTCTAGTGGTCTGCTGATACTGCTACGCTAGAGGTCTTGGGTTCGATTTCCAGGTCGAGCAGTGTTATTTGACGATGTGTCTGGGCTAGTGGTCCGCGTGTCGGACTGCTTATCACGAGGTCACACAAATATTTATGTGTTGAACATTAAGTGTTTGTGTTTGTGTGGGTGTTTATAATTTAAGTATGCATTTACAAAAGAAAAGTATATAAGTATCCATTTCTAGTACCCATAGTACAAACTATGTTTAGTTTGGGACTAGATGGTGCTGTGTAAAATTGTCCAAGAATATTTATTTTTATTGTATTTTTCTATAAAATTCAATTCTCAGTAGCAGAAGAAGAAGCTCGAAGGTTGGATCTGTGCCCTGTCAACAGCATTAGGCTCGCCCCTATTACATGGGACTTATCCATACCGCTGAACTGTAGGTGTACATTGGTACACCTCTGCCTAAATCTTAGGGGAATACACGCACGATGGTATGGTTGGTATATATGTACCGAAATGTACGTACTTTAAACCAAAGAGTCCGAGTTAAATATACTAAACAAAACGATAAAATTGAACAATTCGACAGGGTGGATAGTTTAACATAATCATGGTAACTTATCTCAACGTACAGGATATGTTATATCAAAATGCGAATAAAATGCACATTGTTGGAAAGTTCCATGATTTAAGTGTCGAGAGGAAGCCATTATCGGCTATATAGTAATATTATAATCCTGACTCACGTTGTTCTAGTCCACGTGACTGTTGGCAGGATTATAATAAATATAATGTTGTCAGTGCTCTGTGAGCAAACGTTGTGTTGACAGTGGGGGAACTTTGACCCTTATATTGCCGTGTTGGCAGTATGTCAGTATTATTACCTAAGGGGAAGGCTATCATACTGTAGTTTTAAGAGAGGTAGGGCACAGTGGGAGTAATTCCACTTAAATTTGAACAGCCCGCCTCGGGAAGTACCTCCGCCTTAGAATAATCCAAGTGAAATAACTCTGCTTTGAGCTTTGTTGTCTTTCTTACGGTGAGCAAGGTTGCCAGTGCTCCACGAGGAAATGTTGTGTTGGCAGTGGGGGAACTTTGATCCTTATACTGCCAACCCAACTATTCCTCTTTCGTTTTACAAGGTCGGCAACGCGCAAGGGATAGGTACCCCTGGTGTTACAAACGCTACGGTATGCTACGGTACCGCTTGCCAACAGGTGGGCAGTTTGCTTGTTTGCCACTTTAGTGGCAGTAAAATGTTTAAATAAAACTAGTTTACTTCCACGCGTTACTCCCATAGTTTCGGATCTTTTACAGCGTCACGACTCGGGCCTACCCGTGACCATGGACTCTGTAAAGGGACCGAAACGTCGGAATGAACAATATCAATATAACGCGGTAAAATCCGTAAAAAGTAGTTTTATTTCAATGTATAATATTTGCGGAAGTCTTAGGAATCAAAATTTAAAAAAGTTTTTGTGATTTTTTCTCTTTAGGCTAAGTTATAACTACGCTAATCAACAGATCTGCAAAATTTAGCTGTGCTAGTCGCGGTCAGTTTGTGGATGGGTGACCATTCCTTGCAAATTGACCCCTCTGTGCCTCGAAGAGTACGTAAGCCGTAGGTCCTGGTTGTCATAATAACAGCTATGACAATCGTCAGAAGCCTAAAAAGCCTGACAACCAGTCTACCCTCAGGATATTAATGTATTGCCTAGAAATTGGGAGCTTTGTTTTCTCGACGGTATGTGAAGTCTGTGAACCCCAATCGGCATCGTGGAATGCCTAATCCCTCTCAATCTGAGACCCGTGACTAGCAGTAGGGAAATATATGGTTGATGATGATAATTCGTGTCAGAAATCAATACAAATAGTGACTTTTCAATAAAGAAGCTTGTAAGAATCGAGTTGTATGAAGCTTTCGCCATATTGGAAGAATCAAAGACTTCCTTGACCTTTTTATTCATTGATCTTCATTCATTCTTCAGATTTATTCATCATCTTTTCAATTAGTGAGGAATATAGGAATATATTGGCCCCCAACTAGGTAGACGGACGACCTCGTGAGGGTCGCAGGGAGTCGGTGGATGCGGTCTGCGCAAGACCGATTTTTGTGGCGATCATTAGGGGAGGCCTATGTTCAGCAGTGGATGTCCGTGGCTGATAGATATTGGACTAACGGCTTCATTATAGTAATGGTTGTAAGCGCGACTGCTACTCTAGAGATCCTGGCTTCGATTCCCAGGTAAAGCAAAATGTAAGGTTTTTCTATAAAATTCTTAGTACAAACTCCAGCACGTCAAGCTATCCAAAACTGTCAAATTCTCCCAATTGAAAAAAAACCTTATTGTTTTGTTTTAAAGTTGAAAATCTATCAAAGACATTTGACCGATTGGGGTAGCTTGATGTGCTTGCCTCTGTACCTACTTGCTAGGAGTTCTGATTAGTGCCCAGTTAATGGCAATAATAGGCTTGTTCCCTACTACATGGCCTAAAGATACTGACGAACTGTGTTTCTACAGTATACCTCTGACCAACCCTCTGTGGAATACTGCCGTGATGATATGATGATGACTAGTACCTACTTGGATGTCTATTATTTTGACTTTAATGTCAGTCATTTCTAGAGACACTCTACACAATGCAACTTCTGTTCATAAAGTGTTGTGACATCGTTCACTTCTAGATATTACACGTAGCTGTGAAACCTTGACCTGATATATATATATATATAAAATTTTCATACACGCGATATGTTTTCCATTTGTTTTTATAGCGAAAAATTGAAACGTGATCTACTTTAAATAAACGTAGGATTGATGATAGTCAACGTTTTTTTCTGGAACAATATTTGCAATATACCTAAAACTGAGTTAAACTTTGAATTTGGAATACAGTCGGCCATTTTGTTGTTATTCTTATGCGCAACGGATGGAATACCGTGAAATGAGATGCAAAGGAAATTTCAACTTTGTTGTTAAACTTGATTGTAGTAATGGATCGGGTTGGATTGTCCACCACCGACGTGATCATAACAGAAGTTATCCTGGAGGATCTGTTTAGCGAGCAGATAGTGTGCAAGTATTATTGTTTCAGAATACAAAAAAAAAGTCGGACTCGCGCACGAAGGGTTCCGTACCAGAGCCCCCTTAAATATTTACTTTATTTTAATTTTATTATGTATTTATTTTTAAAGTGAATATATTCAGTGAATATTTCAAGCGTCTACCTGTTGTTATTAATATCGAGCAAAAAACGGCAAAAAAGACACGTTTGTTGTATGGGAAATATATTTTTTTATTTATTCTATTAATATTTTTTTTATTCTGTTTTTAGTATTTGTTGTTAGAGGGTCGACAGAAATACATCATTTGTGAACATTTCAACTGTGTAGCTATCACGGTTCATGAGATACAGCCATGACAGACAAACGGACGGACGCACTGATAGATAGGCAGACAGACAGACAGACGGACTGCGGAGTATTAGTAATAAGGTTTTTACCCTTTGGGTACGGAACCCTAAAAACCAAAGCTGTATAAATACTACATTCACTGTGCTGCGAGTTAAGTTTGTACCAAAAATAAAATAGCCCACAGGGAACCGGTATATACGGTGATTATTACGAATACCGTCACGATAGTCAGTTAATTAATGTTTTTGCGTGCTAATATGATTGTGTTTGTTTGTATGTCATGTATGTATGTTTGCAAAGCAGGAAATGAGACGAGACGATATCGCGAAATTCATTCTCACTGATACGCGAGGGTCGACGAGAATTGGCAACTGACGATAAATTTATTAATTTGATAGACGAATTCTGTGGTCTCGGTGTTCAAGTGTCCCAACCAATTTTATAGATAAAATATACTATACATATATACTTATATATAAGAAATACCCAGAGAAACACAAACACTTATTAATATAATTAAATAAAACTACTTTTTACGGATTTTATAGCGTTATATTAATATTATTAATCCCGACGTTTCGGACCCTTTACAGCGTCCATGGTCACGGGTAGATTGAGGTGGTTAGTTAGTTGGTTCGGATTAATTAATAATATCAATATAACGCGATAAAATCCGTATAAAGTAGTTTTATTTAATTATATTAATAAGTGTTTGTGTTTCTCTGGGTATTTCTTATGTATAAGTATGTACTTACAAAAAAAAGTACATAACTATTCTATTATATCCATTGTCTAGTACCCATAGTACCTACAAGCTCCAAGCGGAGCTTGTACACGGCACCGTTCAGTCCCAAACTAAGCAGTTTGGGACTGGACGGTGCCGTGTAAAAGTGTCCCAAAATATTATTTAAATATTTATCATTATAATATGTGTAAATCGATGTATAGACATAGTACCCAAAGAGTTAACAGAAACATGCGATGGGTTGGGCAAAGGTACGGTCGACAAAAGAGTTAAGTATACAGGAAGCTAATTAAACATCTGTGTTTTGTTAAAAATTGTGCAATAAGTATCACGCAATATGTGTCAAAACGCAGGTATTGTAAGCAACACAACATAACACATCAAATCAATTGACGGGTAATTATTTAAATCACAATCTGTGTAAAGATGCAGATTTCGGTCGCTACCTGTATACCAATCTCTTTTGTTGACTGTACTAATTTCCACCTACCGCTGACCCGTATTTTAGGTCACATATTAGGGGGCGGGGGGCGCAAGTAAAATCGCGGGAGCTTGTTGGTATGAATAAATATTTTGAAAAGCGACACCGTTTCATTGTGGAAATTCTAAACTAAGCGTTTTGCCTCGACTTTCCTTATCCGTAACTACTGCGAGGGAATGGAATCACCTGCCAGAGTCTGTATTTCCTGACGTGTATAATTTAGGGGTCTTCAAGTCACTCGCTTACCAAAGCGTGCTACATCTTAAACCACATCGTCACTTACCATCAGGTGAGATTGTGGTCAAACGCAAAAATATGTATATTTTTTAAATATAGCGTTTCTATTGAAGAGACGGATGAAAATCTGGTTTCTCGTTCCAATATTTATTTGCGCGTTATTACATATGTTTTCACAATATTTAATAACGCGCATAAATGGCATCATACGTAATTCCGTACCAAGTGTTAAAATATTTGAGGAAATTCAAATGATATACAAAATATTTATTTTATATGTAAATTATTAGTAAATACATCAACGACGCAGTTATATTTGGGAATTATTGATAAGCTATTATTGTTATTCTTACTAAAAGTGTAGGTACTTGAAGTACGGTCAACATCACAGCTTACTTGTTCTTCTTCCATGACGTAATATTTACAGATGTAATTTTTATAGTAAATAATGAATTGTAGCGACATCTACCGCGCTACATAATAATAATTTCATTTATTTCTCTTCCACAAATTATTACACAGCAATTTACATCGAACTACGAAGTCCTGAATCGCGCAAGCAACATTCGCAACGAAAGTTGCATATATACAACCGCCCGACATCAACCGCCGGGTTAGTCCGGTTAAGTTTTTAAAGCTCCCTCGAGCTAAAAACTATGTCCGACAAAAAAAAAAATCAACCGCCGTCATCATCATCCATCCCCTCACAGCAGCCTTCAACAGCATCGAGCAGCGACAACCGCCCGACATCAACCGCCGGGCCGTGGCCCGCCAGGCACAATACCCGCCTGGTTGGAGGATCCTCCCTTTGGTTGGAGGGGAACACACCTCGCCTCTCCACAGAATAAATACCCCGCCTGTATTCTCTGAAAGATTAAGTGTACCAATGTACAGAGGCCAGCACAACAAGCTACCACAATCTGTCAAATTTCTTTGATTGATATTTAACTTTAATATAAAACTATAAGGTTCATATTCAATTGGGAAAGTTTGACAGTTTTGGATGCTGGCGTCTGTACCTACACGCCCTCAGTTCGTCGATATGTGTAGGTCCCATGTAATAGGGACGTAGTATATTACGTAACTGGGAACATATCCAATCTGAAAATTTCATAGAAAAGCCCAATAACACTTTGCTCGACCTGCAAATCGAACCCAAGACCACTAGAGTAGCAGTCGATTTATTTTAAAACAGTCCGCTTGAAATGAATGACTGATGAAATTAATTTCGCTAGATATCATCTTTTGTATAAAAGCGTACCTACAACCTATCTATCTTCAGGATATCGGTATTACCCAGAAATTGGGTTGCAGAACTCTGATGGCAGTCGATTCGTGTAAAATACTGATATTCAGCCGCATCTGGTTTGACTGGAAGCCGACCCGCGTATAGTTGGGAAAAGGTTCGGAGAATGATGACTATTATAATAGCTATCTAATTCTTTCAATTTGTACAGTAGATATATATAGTAAAGATTGGCGTCCAGCTATTGGATAAAAACGACGATACAACAACTACTATGTGTTTACTAGAAATTAATTTAACAACGGCCAATTCAATTCGCGCGTCATCCGCGCCGCATATTCAAGGTCACATCGCTGATCTCACCGACCATTTTTTTCTACATCAGTATTATATTACCAGTTTACGATGCACACACAATCTATGGGATTTAACAGAAAATGGAGAAAGGCAAGTGATCTTTTTATTTGTTCGGGTTATCTATCGGTCACAACTCGCAAGCCACCCATTGTAACCATTCCATCTTTGAATATTTCATACATTTGTAGCACTTTTTTATTGTTTTTGTTTTTTTGCGGTGCGATTTTGTCGGGTTTCAGATGCTGGCGCCTGAGGAGGCGTTTTGAGGACGAGTCATGGTCGATCTCTTTTGTATAATTATGCTAGATACCTATTGGGTATCCACTTTGTTTACAAGTTGGGAATACATACTATAACGCGTTTTATCTTGGCGGGCACAAGACTATGTAATTATTTATATAGTAACAGAAAATTGTCGAACAATTTTAGAAAACATAAAAAGTTGTACTTATATTAACTGTTTTTGTAGTGGACAGTTGTTGCAAAATCAGTTAACTGGACTATTTCTTTATAAGTATGATTGTAAATTAAAGCTTCACACCTTAATTCTACCATGTTGTATACTACTTTTCGAGGAATTGTAAGCGCCACACTCAAACCCAAGAGGATTAAGTGGCAGTATAGAAAAAAAATTTGTGAATGTGTTTGTGATAAAAAAAAGAGAAACTAAAATTGAGAAATTAAAGTTAAGGGGCTCGTGGCTAAACTATCAGAAATAGCCTAGTGGCATGACCATTGAAGATCTCCAGTTTGCATCGAACCTCTAGCTTTTCGAAATCATGTACGTATTTTTAATTAATCATCACGCTTAAACGGTGAAGGAAAACATCGTGAGGAGAGCTGCATGCCTTAGAAATTTTCTCGACGGCATGTGAAGTCTACCAACCTACACTAGGCCAGCGTGGTGGACTATAGACCCGTGTCCAGCAGTGTCACAGTATATGGGTTGATAATAAGGCATACTTACTACTATATCTGTAACATTTCCTTTCGCATAAAAAACAAACAAAAAACCTATCATACAAAATTTTCCACACTAACACTATCTAAAAAGTTTAGTCACATATTTTTTTTTAAATCTAGACTTATCAGAGAATTGGCATCTTTGTGATACGGTGGAAATTGTAGATAATAAAATATCGGAGTAAATTAAAAATACCGCAGATTATTATTATGAATCTTATCTTTCAACCGAAATCTTTGATATCTACATACTTATATTTATTTACTAGCTATATACCGCGGTGTTACCTCAGTTGGACTCGTTTCCCAACCTTCTGGGATTTCCTTTGAATCCTCCTTCTCTTAACGGAGCCTTTTCCCAACTGATTTGGGATCGGCCTCCAGTTTAACCAGATGCGGCTGAATATCAGTATTTTACACGAAGCGACTGCCATCAGACCTCCTCAACCCAATTTTTGGGTAATACTGATACCCTGAGGATAGACTGGTTGTCAGGCTTTTTGGACATCTGACTACCACTAACGATTGTCGTAGGTGTTCGTATGACAAAAGGGACCGACTGCTTTACGTTCTCTCCGAGGCACGGAGGGGTTTCGATGTGTTAAGAACGGTCACCCATCCACAGACTGACCGCGACTAGCGCAGCTTAACCTTGCAGATCGGTTAATCAGCTTAGTTATTACTTAGCCACGAGCCCCTTAAATCCTGTATTGCCTAAAGCTTATAAGATAAGGATCTTGCGTGATGACTCCAAATTTCAGCATTTATACTTGCTGAGACCTCGTGCCTGAACAACTTTCTCAAGTCCAAATGCTACACTAGAGGTCTTGGGTTCAATTCCCAGGTCGAGCAACGATATTGGGTTTCTATAAAATTTAGATTTGTCCCCGATTAATGGCAATAGGCTAGGTTCGCCCCGATAACCTGCTCCTCCAAGTTTTTTTTGGGTACGTCCGCACTGCTACAAACGTACTAACATACAAACAACTTTACTTATATGATATCAATATAGAAGTATAGATTGTATCGGTGACTTATCTGTAGTTTAAAAGTGAAACTTGTACGTAAGTATGTACTTTCACAACATTTTATAACATATATCTTATCTCACGATTGTATTGTAGTAAACATCGTAGTAACTAAGATAAAGAGTGTACAAAATATATGTTTTGTTTATAAGACGTATTTAGAAGATAGGCGGGTATTTTCGGACAACATTATTGAGGAGTATTCCTCTCTCAATCACCTCCAGTGCCTGCCTGCCATGTGCATAAAAAAATAATATGCTGAGATGATTTGGACATGTCGAGAGAATGGATAAAAAGCGACTAACAAAAGGGAATGGCAATGTTAGCACTAAAATATTTTTTTACAGATATTTAAAATAATTTAAGCCAATGGGTTCCTTTTAATGTGTGGCGTGGGCAAGTGTTGTCATTCGAAATCGAATTTTTTTACCAATTTTTAAACCAACGATACAGTATCGGTTATACTGTATCGTTGGTTTCCCTCTCCCCATACCTAATATAATAAAATAAAATAATAAATATTTAGGGACATTTTTACACAGCACACTATCACACTTTACACAGTCCCAAACTAAGCAGAGCTTGTACAATGGGTAGGTACTAGACAATGGATATAATACCAATATACCTTTTTCTTTGTAAATACACACTTAAAATACATAAGGAACACCTAGAAAAACACAAACACTTATATTCATCACATATTATATTTGTGTCCTGTGGGAATCGAACCCACGACCTCGTAATCAGCAGTCCGACACTCGAACTACTGGACCACAGACGTCGTCATTCTGCGCCCTAGATATGAGAAAAGAGATCTTTGTTGAACCCACAGCCGGCTTTCATTCTCTAATCACAATACATTTTGTTTTGTTTATAGCCCTACCCAGATGTGGACGCTCGGTCCACATTCCAATAAATGGGTCATATTTGTTTATAAGGTCTTTAAGTACGGAGTTAAGGAATATCCCGGATGAAGTATGAGACATGTGGAATACTTTTAAACCGTTACATGCTTTTCTAAAGAGAATGTAAGCTGCTACGTATCTAGTTTAGTAAACACATATTTGAAAAAAATAATTTAAAATTTTACTTTACATAGAAGTGAACATTTTGTGAAATCGTACCTCCATCTCCATTATTACAAAATATAGTTTAAACGAAGTCTAAGATAAACTCAAATTTAATATTAAGATTGCCTTATCAGTTATTGCAATACAGCATAAGAAATGAAGGAAAAGAAAAGAAAGAAAAAATGAGAGAACAAGAAATATACTTAAAAATCTTCTGACTGGCTTATTGTTTAGTGCGGTATTCAACTATTATTCAATTAAACTGTGTAATTATCCTAAAACCTATGATTACCAAAATTATCGCGCAACTACTGCACTAGAGGTCCTCGTTTCGCAGGTCGAGCAGTGTTATCGGGTTTTTCTATGAAATTCTCAGTACCAGCTCAGAGTTTGGAATTGTGGCCGACGACGCACTATGGGACGAAAGCGTGCGAAGCGTCTCAAAAATAGGTTTAGGGAATGTTCGATATTGAACATTTGGTTAATGCACATATCTAACTGAATGTCCAACACATATTATACAACCTTTAAAATATATTATTTTGCATTTTTTTTTTATAAAACAACTCTTGCAAGTTGACGCTCAAAATAATGTCGATTATTTAGAACAGGCTAGTTACTGTTCTTAACTGCAAATCAAAAAATGTCGTTTTGTGTAACAAAATAATTCCCAATCCTAAGCAAAAATACTTATTGCACAGCAAAATAGTCACCTCAAAGTATTGTTATTATATACACTTTCTTGGTCTTCAGATTCGGTATCATTCAGATTTGGTTCTGGCGACTTCTAACCTAACCGATATCTGTATTTTGCTGCTCAATCAGTAATTTTGTCGCTCAATCAGTATTTTTAATGCGCGGTTTATTATATTCCTTTAGAACAGAATTCTGTAAGTTTTCTGTAAGTAAGTTTCATTATTTTCAATGCAAATGTGTAAGTGTGACATATGGTTTGAAAGGTTATTATGTACTCTATTAAAAAAACATAAGTGGATTATTATATAAAGATTGGAGACGTACATATTTTTTTTTACAGAACCTAACATCATATCCTTATTAAAAACTTTAAATAGACTTTTGACAGTTAGCGGTATCTGCCGATGTCGTTATTTTGTTGATTTAAAGCAAGAGATAAAGAGGAGTTCATTTAAAGTCAAGGCAAAAAAAAAATTTGCCCCAATCTGCCCCCCTGAAAATGAGACGAAAAATGCTTGATGAGGTGAAAATGCTAAACATAAAAAAGATATTAAAGATTTTATTTATGAGATTTTTGGGAAATTAGATTATTTTTGACGTTTTATTATTGAATATTCACTAAACTAAAGTTTAGGTGAGGTGGGAAAGCAAAAAATTAATACTTTACCTAACTTTTATCATTTGTTTTGATGTGGTCAATGTTTGTTATCGCTGTGTGAATTAAAACATTTTCATGTAGTTTATATACCTTTCCAATAAGTTAAGTAAAGGAAAAGGGAGGAAATGATGGTTGAAGTTGCTGTTTCAAATGATATCAGTATCTATCACTAACTACCTTCATAGGTAGTGGTTAGGAATCTGATAAATTATTTCGAAGATAATGATACTTTTCTCACGAAATTTAACTATAAATGTTATTGGTTTTCATTGTCATTTACCAGTATTTTATTATGCTTCAACACAATAGTGTTCACCCTCCTGAGTAAAAACAATAAGTATCTATATACAACAAAATGAGTGAATTTGTTGTGCCTCAACGACTATTATGTGTATTTTTCATTGATCATGGTACAAACTCAGAAGATATTCATAAATTCTTACAAGAAAACTACTATTTGTCGTCTGAAAAAACGACGGCTCGTTTGACGTAAAAATTAAATAATCATTAAGAGTCGATATCGTGCGAATTCTATTCCCGTACGGAACAAATAATTGTGTGACCTACTTCCTGTTCCAGGTGTTTGTGTATATAAAAATTAGTGTTTGTGAATGCATCCATGATAAAAGTAAAAATATACTGCGTTTTAAGAAAAAAAAAAAACTTGAGAGGTGTCAAGGGACACCCGGATGGAACGAGGTTCCTTTCATTAAAATTTAATAATTAAAAATAAAAAAACCTGTATACACTCAACAATTCACAACGCGCGAAATTCAAATATTGTCATTCAATCAATAATATTTGAATGCTTGTCAACAATATTTGAATTTCGAAAAAAGTGTCGTGACAACTTTTCGTAAGAATTTTTCCGTCTAGCCCCCTTTCACAACGCGCGATAAGGAACTTCGTTCCAAAAGTATTCTTTCTAATTTTCAGATTACTATTTCTCAACATAATTGACAGACAATGAATTTATTCAGCATTTTGTGAGTTTATGAGAACATTCTACAGTCTGTTATCAATTAATTTTACTGGACAAGCTCGAACAGGACAATTGGATGCTTGTAAAAATAATTAATAGTGCTGTACTGACAGATCACTTACGTTCTACATAACGTGTCCCTGCTAGCAACGTAGAAAACGTGTTTGTAGCGACAGCAAATAAATACCAAATTTTTTTTTTTTGTTGTAGCCAATTCTCAGTTGACATTGGTCCAATAAATACCACTTTACTGATTTTCCATACTATAAAAAAGGTAAGGACTTTTGACTACACCATAGTCAAAATTTTACTTACAATGGTCAAGAAAATTCTATAAAGATAGACTTTAGTTTTCATATATGCAATTTAAATACTTGTATTAAATAAATGTCAGCCTTGTGCAAGTAAATCATTTAGGCAATCTTATCTTGATATCTAAATTTGATAAGCTAGGTATTAATCGCTGACTGTGTGTATAATATAAACTTTATACCTGTTATGTTTATTAAGCTACTTGTTTTTAATGTTAAAATTTTGAATATTTCCTTGAAAATTCTATGAAACAATGAGTAAACACTCATTAAATTTAATTGATAAAACAAATGTAGTTAGCAAGTAACACCAATAACTGTCTGAGAGGACAAAATTTTAGAATACTTAAATATAAAATAAGTAAAGGAAAATAACACAATAAGGAAAATTTTGAATACATGTATAAAAGGTATAATAATAGCTATTCCATTAGCAACGATAGTGTACGTTCCTAATTGTGAAGATTTTGTAGTAACAAACAGGAAACCACCGAGATCTATGTATTTATAATTGCTTTTCGTATTAATTAATTTTATTTCTTTGCCTTTATTATCCGCTTATTAGAGCATATACATAAATAGACGTATGGTTTAGAAATTTATATTAAATTAACAATGCAAACACGCAATGACAAAAACCTTTATTCTCCCAAGCTGAAACTCCCCGAACGTGTCTGAATTTTCCCGAAGGCTTAAATCATTTAAAAGGAAGAAGAAAGAGATAGCAACTACTAATGTTCGACAGACCATACTACGTTGCACTAGCCGTTCCTTACACTCTAAACGATGTGACTGTGCCTCTTTGAAATTAGCCTTTTTAAAGGACCAATAAAAATAAAAAAGCGTTTTTGTGTTAACATAATCATCAAAAGTAAAGAGAAAAATAATCACGAATCTGAAACCTTTTCGATGTTATATTGTAAAATTGAATTCTCCAGCTACTTGCGTACATCTTTCGAGAGGCATTGATGGAACTTCAGAACTAGTACACTCAAGACACTGGATTTCCGGATATAAACACGAAGACCTATGTGTGACCTCTATATCATCGACGTAAAGTTCAAATTCTAATAATTTAACGGACTTCGTCAAATAGAATGTCTATAAGCGCCTTGCACTATATGATTTTCTTGCTAACGCTACTCCGCTCAGGAACAAGTGCGCGCAGTTTGTTTATAGTCACAAACTGTTGAATATTTATTTTGTTATGTCGGGTCTGATCGCACACTCTGGTGGGAACATGCCACCGTAGATGTCGGATACAAACAATATTGTAAACAATATTGATTATTGATACAACATAACATTTCTCACGTCATATTCGACTTGACTTCCTAATATAAACGGATAGTGTGAGATAATATTGAATGCTTTGTTTCGATTGATAGTTTCGAGATGGGCTTAGTTCTCATTGAGTGACATACATTAATTATTTGTAACTCTTTTGTAGATCACTTCCGTAAATATAAGACAGCCCGGAGTTTCGATTTGTGACGAGTTTAAGACGAAAATAGGCTTGTTTTCTCTTATATGGGGAAAAAATATGGCTGGACTATTAATACATCTTAGCTGAAACCTTTTGGGGATGCAAGCGTGATGTTATTTTACTATGGCATCAAAACTATGAATTTGATTACAAAAAAATATATATATTTCTCCTTTTGCTGAAATAATATTAACTACATCTTTTTAATTACAAGATGAGACAGGATATTTTAAATCCTTTGTTTTCTTTTGTAAAAAACGGTGTTTAAATCTAGTCGATTAATCACAATTATTACTCGAAATCAACAATAGCATAAACAATGTCATTCAAATATCTAGTACCTATTAATTTCTGTAATCCGTTTCAGGATAAGTATTTGTAGAAATTTATGGCACCCAAGGAAACCCGAACATAAAATATTGCTTTCCACTCCGTATGCTTTATGTTTGTTTATGATTAAAACACGGACACTTGCCAAAAATTGACCAACATTACGAACAAGAAAGCGCAGATCTGTGCCAGGGTTCACCAACACTTTTCCACCGCCCAAGGCGAAATGATTAATATAAACTAGTTTTTACAAACAAATGGTATCTAACAATTGCGGTTAGATAATATGACCTCAGTTTGTTGATGCATGACTTCCTAAGGTACCTACTAACTTTTAGTTCCCACATTATGTACAATGTCACAAAAAACGGTCTATTTCGACAACATGTGGTCACCACACAAGGTTGCGACTTTAGGCTGATAGACCCGTATGTACTAGTATTATGAAATCATCATTATTAAAAGAAATGCTTTGTTTTAAGTGCATATAATGAATTTTATTAAACTTTGCGCGGCATTAGGATTTATTTATGTACATATATTATGCAGTGTCCATCAAACGGGACATCTGATTAAATAAGGTATCGTGAATGCATCTCGATGAATTGATTAAGTTAGAAAACTATAGTCACACTGCACCTTTTTATTATAGCAGCACTTTCCACTTTCGTTCATGATTTTTCAACATTTTTAAAGGGAATGCAATCAAAATGGAGTCCAGAAGGAATAAAACATCTATACGGTGATTTTACACAAAACTTTAAACGGTTATATCTCTAAAATTGGTAGGTGTTATTTCAATAAATATTTTTTGTAATTAAATATTAATAGTACCTACCTATTTATTTTATCTATTTAGGCAGGTGTCCCATTTTCTTGGATAACATATATTTTTCTACAATGTCAGCATAATCAGTTTAGCTATTATCTTGATTTTTTGTCGTATCGTTAGTGAGCTCACAATAAATATTACATGATGTGTTTGTTTTAAATAAATTTTTCTTTTTTTCTTTCTTTCTTTGCTCAAACAGGTTTGGTCTGGAACCCGTAAACACTATCTGGTAGATCTTACAAATATATTCAAAATTTTCATTACTTGTATGAAAGTCGTTTTTTTTGCTTGCTGTTCATCACTAGTTTATATGAATGCTCAATGTTGGCCATTTGATGAGCAAGAAGAGAAAAGTCTTTGCAGAGACTCTTGATATCATTATGTGCAATGATATCAAGATATAACCTACTTAAATAATTTAAAAAACTTTCTTCGATTCCTAGATCGAACAGTGTTATTAGGTTTTTCTGTAAAATTCTTAGTGACATCGGAGTTTGGATTTGTACCCGGTTAATGGCAATAGGTTCGCCCTTTATTACATGGAACCTAAACATACCGGTAAACTGAACCTGTGACCATATTCATTGTAGAACCAAATAAGTCTTAAGGTTGCCGAAATGATTCATCAAATCACTCAAATCTTTGTCAAGGAATTCATTGGAAAAAGTTCATTAAAATTAAACCGAAAACGTGCAAGTATGACGAAATCTCAACTCGCGTTCACATATTCTGAGAAATTGATTATTTTCGTACAAAAATAGGACATGGCAATATTCGTAACGAGTTGAGTAAAAATAAATAAATGAACAGCCCATCTGCCGTACTGCTGCATGCAATTACGTCATAATATATTTTACAATATGATGTGTCTGAAGAAGAATATTTCATATCTTGGCAAGCTCTTGCTTCGATTGGAGAAACTTGAGTGTCTGAGAAATTCGTGGAAATACATCAAAACATTGCTCGGCCTGTGAATAGAATCGAGGATCTTTTCAGCGGCGGTGCTTGAAGCGAATGAGCCACTTGAATGATTTCTGGATGCAGACATTACTGTGAGGGTCCATATTCTACAATGCCATACAAAATTACATATATATAATTACGCCTGTATTCTTCGAAGGATTAAGCAGAGGATATTAGATATTATTTAGATATTATTTAGATATTATGGAACAAGCCTATTGCCATTAATCGGGCACAGATCCATACTATTGAGATTTCATAGAAAAAGCCCTAAAATCTAAATCTGGGAATTGAACCCAGTACCCTTAACATAACAGTCGCGCTTAGGAACACTCGATTATTGAGGCAGTTAGTCCAGTGGTTCTACAAGCTACCTGTATATTATCTAACTTTTATTTGAACCGTACTTACATTATTCACACTGAATGAAGTTCCGATATATCCGATAAAATTCGATGCCCATTTGCATCGAATTTTATTTTTTTATTTTACTACTTCATACACAAGAAAATCTTGTACAAAGGTGGACTTAATGCCATTAGGCATTCTGTCCCAGTCCACCTTAGGGTCATGCAAAAACAAAATAAGATAGTAGGTGCACTAATAGTTTATCGACGAGGTGAAGGAGGAGACTGGACCACAGCCTGTCATGGTCGTGGCGAATTTTGCGGATCCCATGGCCTTGACAATAGGGTAGGTGAAGGCAACTGCGATTTTTAGTCGGTATGAGTCCGACATACCGTGTCACCTCCCCGGGTGGCGGATGATCCATGAGGATTTTCCGTACTAAAAAAAAAGATGCACCAATAGTAGAGACAAAAACATGAAGAAAATATGGATTATTATAAATAATAATAATAATATTTTTTTTTGGGACATTTTACACAACACCATCTAGTCTCAAACTAAGCAGAGCTTGTACTATGAGTACTAGACAATGGATATAATACTTATATACTTTTTTATTTTGTAAATACATACTTATAATACATAAAAAACGACTTACTTACTAACATAAATACTTGATTACATTAAAACTAGATACCAATATGCAATAAAATATAACATATACTTTACGGTATGATTTACTAAATAGATTCACAATACAATGGATATACATAGGTATAAAATTTAGATATTAAATATCTTCTACTTTACTACATGTCTTCTAGACAATGAGCCATAAAAAATTCAAAACGATGGTCTTAAAGGCTTAGAAATATCCAGTACAAGACATGTTTATGGATATTCCTAATAATTTTGTAATCATTGGGCGATTGGACGCACCATTAAGCGAAAGGCCGGTTTAAGTTAAGATTTTGAGTATAAAATACCTGTTTTGGTTGTGGTATGAACGTTTATGACAATCGTTAGTGGTACTCAGAAGGCCAAAAAGCCCTTAGGATATCGGTATTGCCCAGAAATTGGGCTGCGGAGATCTGAAAGAAAGAGAAAGAAAGAAAGAAAAAGTATTTATTTTTCGTCCGTGTGACGCACAACAAACCATACATAACAGAATCTAGAAAAATTAAAAAAAAAAATGTGTACAAAAAATTATATCAATGGCAACACTGCCAACTTAAAATACCAACATAATAAAAATGAAAGTTATAATTTTGATAGGTGTTTGTAAACAACAAAGAGTGTGTAAACAATACAACAACCAAAATTATGATTTATGCAAGAAATAAAATAATTGACAATCTTTATACTTATTACGAAAAGAACATAAATAAGTGGAACTAGCGAAAGAGGGTGTGCGCCGTCTCGGCACGAAAAATAGGTCAACGCTCAGCTTAATGCTGCGATGTCGCGGAAAACAAAACCGACAGCGCTGGTTTTCGGCGATGACCTTAGTGATGTGTGGCGTCTGACTTCGTGTGTGTCCAATAAATGAATGACTTATTATTATAGGTAAGTATCTGATGGCAGTTGCTTCTCGTAAAATATTCAGCCGCATCTGGTTAGAGTGGAAGCCATCCCCGACATATGTACAGAGGCCCAGCACATCCAGCTACCCCAATCTGTCAAAATTCTTTGATAGATTTTCAATTTTAACACAAAATAATAAGGTTCATGTTCAATTGGGAAAATTTGACAGTTTTGCTTAGCTTGACCGGCTGGCATCTCTACTTTGGAACAGGCTAAGATTATTATGATGATGATTTAGGTATGCAGAATCGATTTTACTTTTAAACTCATTTAAATCAAAAAGTATTTAGTATAAAGGTTTTATATTTTAGCATAATTGTGACCCCTGACATTTTAAACGCGATCCCCAGGTTGAGAAGCGCTGCTTTAGAGAGTGTGGCGACGCCATTATCGATACAATTCAAACTGAAACTGAATTGTATCAAGATTACGATTCACTTTCTCTAGGTTATCTTGCATCGAATGGAGTGTGAACCCGTTGTTACATATTAGCTGTAATTAATAATACGCTAAGATCTTTTGAGTAATAGCTTTAAAGATAAGATTATCTTTTGAGAAAGTGGTCCTTTCAATAGCATTGTAACTTACGTATGTAACTGCACTAACAGCACTTACCTACTGATTTGTCAATTAAGGCATTTTATTGATATCTGATAATCATCTCTTCAATTTGTCAGTAGCTAAAAACCATATCTGTAAAAAAAGTAATAATTATAAAAAAATAATTAAAAAAAAAACCCGACTGAAAAGAAAAAAACAAGACGTCAGGAACACAGCGACATTAACAGTTGGCAACCATTATTGAGAAAATTTTATCCGGTCTAGAATTTTTAATAGGTGCCGACTGTTGATGTCAGGAACATCTTTTCAATTCCTGACATCTTGCTTTTATTCTTTTAAGTCGGGGTTTTTTAAATTCACTTTTTGCATTTTACACTTTGTGATAATTATTTTTTACGGATTATATTTAAAGAAGTTTCATCATCAACCCATATACTGTCCCATTGCTGGGCACGGGTCTCCTCTCATATTGAGAGGGATTAGGCTATAGTCCACCACGCTGGCCTAGTGCGGGTTGGCAGACTTCACAAACCGTCGCGAAAAATCTCTAAGGTATGCAGGTTTCCTCACGATGCTTTCCTTCACCGTTTAAGCGAGTGATAATTAATTATTAATACGCACATGAATTCGAAAAGTCAGAGGTGCGTGCCTTGGGTTCGAACTCGAGACCTTCGACTTGGCAGTCCAATGGTCATACCACTAGGCTGTCACTGCTAATTAAAGAAGTATACCACGGCTTTATTATAAGTTTATAAAATTAATAGTAAATAAATAATAGGCGGTACTAGTCCGAAATACCCTGCCGCCTCCTCAGGTGGTAGATGTCCCATGAGGATATTCCGTACTATAAAAAATTTTTAGGTACTGTCAGCAACGAAAGTCGCTGAACATGTTGCAATCTTCAATATGATTTTTAACAAGTATGAAGTTACTGACCTACGAAGGTTATGCGAAATAATTGCATAGATGACCATTAAATATTTAGGTTACCTTAGTAGAAAAGACCTGTTGCCAAGTTCTGGAGCTGTGACAATAAAAAAATTTAGCTGTGTTCAGCGACTTTCGTTGCTGACTGTACTTTACGTTTAGTCAGGATGTTACTCCTGACTAAACTCTTTAATTAATATGACTTTTTTTCGTCGTTTATCTCGTGCCGAATGTATGGCTAGCGACGAGATAATGCGACGACAAAGTTTTCTCATTATTAAGGTTTATTTTCGACTATTACGGTCCGAATCCCAAAAAATAATTAAATTTTAAATTCATTTACTAAATTATTTAATCGACAACGGCGGTTTTCCTTAATTAATGAACAAACAAATGAAACAAAATTATAATAATTTTAATTAAAATCCATTTTTAGACATGATGATATTACTTACCAAAGTCCATAGGTACCTACGTACTTAAATTAATTTTATAATTAATTATTTTTCCTGTAAATATTGCGGAAAACAAAATAAATTATTAAAACATAATAAGTAATTATCAGCTATGTGATGACCAAAAATAAGTGAAATTTCATCGAAACACTGTTGGTTGGTAAACCCATCACTTGAATTTGAATTTAAATTGAATGGCTGGACCGATTTGGTATTTTTTTTTAATAATTGTGGTCGTAACGTAATAGTCCAAATAAAGTGTTATGGAAAAGAAAAAACGGACTTCGTTTTATCTATGGTAATTTTGTATAATTTATTCTTCTTCAATTTAACAGCTCAGCTCTTTTCGATGGAGAAAAGAAAGTTGTTAAGAACGATAAAGAATAGGAGAGGAAAGATGTTTGGCACTTGGGACTAAATAAAAGATAATAAATAGTTTCCTTTAATAAATAAAAAACTAAAAATTGTGAAATAAAATCAAGAAATTATTAAATTAAATATATTAACTCAAGCCTTTTTTGTTTTTAGTTATCATTTTTTAACACAATTATTCTTCCAATAAATTAACTAGTGTGTAATAAATATTCGTGAAAAAAAGGTTAATTTTCTGTGAAATGTTACATATACAAATGAACATTTTTACCTTCCCTATCCTATCAGACCGGGAAAACATAACATAATTAATAATATAATTACGTCAGAAGCAGTAACAAACTATCGCTAACGAGCTGTAGCTATCAACTTCCCACATTCTCACTTCCTATTTCCCTGAGAAGTCATGTTATTCAGCGTTTCTATGTTATTTTCACTTTTGCCATAGAAACTGTAAGTTAATTATCTAATCATCATATTAATTTAATTAAGGGTTTGTTGTAAAATAGCTAGTGTACCAGCAGATTGATATAGACATTTTTTTCCATGAAAAAAAAATGTGCATGGAACCAAAAAGACACGATATTATGATTGCCCTTTAACCTAACTATGAAGTATGGGCTTTAGCTGTAACTGCTGGCTAAAATGCAGTCAGTGTGGCTTTTCCTGTCTGTTTTATAGAAATTTCTCTAGGATTTCCCCTACTAATTAAGATTTTTATAGTGGAAAAAATAGTGATAAATATCTGAGTTCGAGGAAAACGAAGCGGTATGTCGAACTTATTCCTTAAAACCTCGACACATAATATTGCTAATATAATTTTTGATATTTCTAGGTTTTTGTTAGGTACAGACGCTAGCAGGTCAAGCTATCCAAAACTGTAAAATTTTCCCAATTGAATATGAACCTTATTGTTTTATATTAAAGTTGAAAATCAACCAAAGTAATTTGACAGATTGTGGTAGCTTGATGTGCTGGCCTCTGTACTTTATTTGGGTCTTATTTTTTTGACAATTCTCTATATTTTTTAACTACTCTACAAGATTTTCTACTGTATTGCAGATGTATTTACCAAGACAATTTTTTATTCAGACTTGGAACAATTTCCTGTTCATACAAACATCATTCTCACGGGAATCCAGTCGAGACCCGATGTGCAGAACCCAATCGCTCAGTCATTGCACCATTTTTGTCATCAAAATTAAATTATTTATTTTAAAGTGAAACCCTAGTCGTCTAAGATATGGATAAAGACACAAACAAAAGCAAGTATAAAACATAACGTATTTTCTCAGCAAGTTAAGGCATCGGCTTCACAATCTACGTGAAATGAGGTAAGGTAGGCCAATGTAACGAAATTGTCGGCGCTTGCGACACTCGTGGGTAGTGGCGGTTACCACCCGTTGGGCGAATAACCGTTTATATCAAGGATTTAGATGGCCCATGATTTTATTCAAGTACTTATTGAGTAGGAATTAGGTCTCTGTAATATAAATAATGCAGGTTTCCTCACGATGTTTTCCTTCACCGTTTAATAATAATAATAACCGCTGTTGCCGCCTTCTGCCTGTACTGGCAGCTTTTCTGGGGGCCCAGCTAGTGAGGTGGCGAGTCACCGTCTGCTATCCCTAAGGATATTTATTCGAGGTTGTAAGGCAGACGCCGTTTTCTTTCGGCAATAGAAGTTATCGGTCCACCAATCATCTACATCCATAAACCAAGTAGTTTTTATTTACCATATTTTACAATAGTCCTGCATCCACCCGGGATACTCCATGGCTGTATTCTCATAGTGCAGTCTTGGAATGTCCCGGGTTGGTGCCCCATCCAGCTCTCCAAGAGGCCTCTACGCGTTGGACCTGTGCCCCGCGCAAGCCTGCCAAAGGACCGGATGTCTTCCTAACGGGAGATATGCCGTGATATCCGAAATAATAATAATATCATTATTTCAGATAACACGTATCCATAGCGAGTGATAATTAATTATTAATACGCAAATGAATTCGAAAAGTCAGAGGTGCGTGCCTTGGATTACAACTCGAGACCTTCAACTTGGCAGTCCAATGGTCATACCACTAGGATATCACTGCCAACTGATAGTTTCATCTAGTTATTATTATCTAGATTCCTGAGTGTGAGATTAGATCGTAGGTAGGCTGAACTTCTTCTGTCATGGTAGTAACGATTTTCACAGGTCAAATGGCCATGACTATACGGCAAGTGAAGGCAAATGCAGTTTTTAGTCGGTACGAGTCTGCGTACCGTGCCTCCTCCCTGGTTGGTCGATGATTTAAGATGATTTTCCGTACTAAAAAAAAGGCTAAACTTCTTAAAATATTCAAGGACGTAATACTCTTAGTTTTGCAAAAGATCAAAGTTACACCTCGAATAGTTACTATTAAAAATCACTTCGTACCGTACCAAAACCGCACGTTAGTAAAAAAATGTTGTAAACCTTGCATCATTTGGCAACTTTTTCTAAAGAAGTTTCACACATTAAATACTCTTACGTCAGAAAATAAGGAAATATATTGATTTCTGACATTTACGCGAATATTATACATTGAAATAAAATTACTTTTTACGGATTTTATAGCGTATATTGATATTATTAATCCCGACGGCTCCATCTAGTATTAATTATAATTGCCCACCACCCCAGTCTACCCGTGACCATGGACGCTGTAAAAGTTCCGAAACATCGGGATTAATAATATCAATATACGCGATAAAATCCGTAAAAAGTAGTTTTATTTCAATAAGGAAATATATTAATATTAGTCATAATATAAAAAAAGGCTTAAAGCAATTAGAAAAATGCTCCAGTTTTAATGATTTTATCATTGGCAGTGTTTATTTCCCGGTGAATGTTCATAGCAACCGGTAAAAGTGTTTTTCGAGGTCCACATGACGCGATCAAAAGTTCAATGCACTTGGTATTTTTAGTTAATTTTACGTGTATTATTATACTCATTTTTATTTGCTTCGCTGATTTACGTAATAATGAGTTGAAAAATAAAATATTCAGGCGGGAAAACATTAAATAGTACATTGACACTAGACTGCACTTTACATATGTATAAGCTTTGTTTTTATTAACAAAGTGAATTGGTAACCGTGTATTATTTTTGAATAAATGCGTTTTATTTTACCTAAATTTAATATAAATATTAGTACTTATTTGATTTCTTACTTTCTGGTATATCCAAATGTACCCAATATCTTTATTTCTTTCCTCAGCAGATTCGTTACGGCAAAAATCTACTTTTTTTTTAAATTCTACTAAGTTGGCAAACAAGCATACGGCCCACCTGATGGTAAGCGGTTACCGTAGCCTATAGACGCTTGCAACACCAGGAGTATCACTTGCGCGTTGCCGACCCTGGATTGAAAAAGGAATAGTTGGGTTGGCAGTATAAGGGTCAAAGTACCCCCACTGCCAACACAACGTTTCCTCGTGGAACACTGGCAAACTTGCTCACTGTAAGAAACACAACACAGCTCAAAGCAGTGTTATTTTACTTCGATTTTCTGCAAGGCGGAGGTACTTCCCCAGTCGGGCAGCTACAATTTGAGTGGAATTACTCCCACTATGCCCTACCTCTCTTAAAATATACATGCCATCACCTGTATTCCGCGAAGGGTTAGGTAGAGGTGTATCGATGTATACATATTCCCATTAACTGGGCACCTCAGGATTGGGACTGGAACCTCTAGCGTAGCATTCACGATTACGTCCACCAGGCTAATTGCTGGGCACGGGTCTCCTCTCAGACTGAGAAGGATTAGGCTATAGTCCACCACGCTAGCCTAGTGCGGGTTGGCAGACTTCACACACTATCGATAAAAATATCTAATGCAAGCAGGTTTACCCACGATGTTTACATTCACCGTTTAAGATAGTGATAATTAAATATTAATAGATACGCATATGATTATGAAAAGTCAGAGCAGCTTTAGATTCGATGAGACCTTTGACACGGTAATATTATGCCTTTGACTTGGCAGTCATTCACTGGGCTATTGCTGTCTGTTTTTTTAAATATCCTTTACATTATGGGTAGAATGAGGTGTTGTGCGTTTTGATGTTAAAATTATTCTTTGTCAACCTTCTTATTATTAGTGAAAAGAAGATTAAAAAGTGTAAAAGTGTTTCTTTTAATTGCATAAAATTAATAATTATGTATCCGTCATTCAATACTCTCATGATTACCAACCAAAATCTATTTTAACATGCTTCAACGCGCTACCTACGTTACTTGTTGAATACCTACTATATTTATAACAAATAACCATATTATATTATTCTGATTACGCAAACAACTTATTATTCCATATTTTCCACACAAATTTCCATAAAAAGGCACATCCCACGCTGATTTTCTAAGAATAACCGGCGTAGTAAGTACCTACCTAATAAAATTTTTGTCATCGTTCATTCATAAGAGAAATTCTGCACATGTGACTTATAAAGCCAACAGGCAGTAATTGGATGAGTCAGTTGCTTAACGAAGAAAACGTGGTCCAATTCACGAATAGGTACAAAGTGTGAATCATAGAGTTTTTGCACAGTTTGTACAGTAATCTTTCGGCCGTAATCTAGAATGGAGCTGCAACTATGATCACTGTTTGCGATGTGTTGATACAATATTACCGAGTCACTGTGTGTGTTACGAGTATCTTTATTCCAGTATTATGTGTACCGGTGGTCCAGTATATGAATACTGTAGCCTGCAAGAATGGCGCTTAAGTATCGTAAAAGCGATCTTTGCTTAAGCGCCATTTATTGACAGAAACATACACTCGGGACTCGATAAAACACTTTAATAACTTATCAAACTTATAACAAGTCGAGACCACTTTCGACGTCTGTAGCTGCGAATAGAATCAATTCGCAGGGCGTTTCTTTTTTTAAAGTACTAGTAAGACCAATTTTTTAAGACAGTGTTGCCTATTCAAAATAACTATTTATTTGATTGTACTGTATCCTAACAATATGCACTGATTAGACTGGAAGCCAACTGCAACATAGTTGGGAAAAGGTATGATGAGTATACATACCATCACGCCTGTATTCCCCGAAGGGTTAGGCAGAGGTGTACTAATGTACACCCACATTTCGCCGGTATGTTTAGGTCCCATGTAATAGGGGGCGAGCCTATTGCCATTAACCGGGCACAATTAATCCAGACTCCGAGCTGCTACTGAGAATTTCATAGAAAAACCCAATAACACTTTGCTCGACCTGGGGATCGAACCCAGGACCTCTAGCGTAGCAGTCGCGCTTAGGACCACTAGACTAATGAGGCAGTCCTTGATGAGTATGTAATTGTTAAATTCTTCTTACAGTTTCTATTATCAGATAAATCCATCAATTGGTTTTGTAGTATGACGTAATTAAACCGAGTCGATGTAGAAGTAGAAAATAAGACGTAGTTCTTAAATTGTTGCAATTAAATCATGATGTGATAAGAATCAATTTTATCATCGTGTGCACCGATACAGAATATATAAATATCAAGTAGCGTAGTTCCGCTATAATTACACGTAGTATGTACAAAAGATTGTAATCTGAAACAATATGAATTGTAACAACATTCAATAGGCTAGATTATTAAATGTAAACTTATTATTAATTGTTGCAAATGTAACGGATAACTAGGCGCTCATTAGCAGGTTGTTCCATTTGTACCACAAATAAATCTAACTCACTTGTGTCAGTACGGGGAACACAGACGGGCAGCTCTTGTGCAACTTTATTGTGGAACTCAATAAAAAACGAATTATTGTATTTATTTTGTTTATATGCGACCAAATCAGAAAGGAGGAGATCCGTAAAACGTAAGTTACCGACATAGCTGAATTAAGCAAGCTTAAGGGGCATATAATAATATCTCGTAAAACTAATGGCCGCTGGGGCAAAAAATTATTGAGTGGAGACCACGCACCAGAAAACGCAGCGTACAACGAGATGGACGGACGACCTGGTAGGTGGCTGGAAGTCGTTGGGTGCAGGTGGCATGGAACCGGTCTTTGTGGAAGTTTATAGTGTTTGTTCAGCAGAAGACCTCTTGAGGCTGATATGATATTATGAGGTGATGATGAAATATGCAAAAATATGTTTTTTTTTTGTAATTTAATATATTGTTAATATTTACTTAGTCATTTATTATTGTTTAAATTTAATTTCTTATTGAGTTTTATTTTTTAAAGTATAAGAATACTTAATATATATACTATCTTAATAAAATCATAAACACAAGTCAAGAGACTGACTCGTGTTTCTGATTTTAAAATTGTCATAATGATTATAAATCATGTATGTACATACATGTGTGTATTATCGCATTATGCTGATATTGAAATAAATAATAAATATTGTCTTCTATTGGGTACTTCAGATAAATATGTGTGCATGTGGTACACACACAGTAACATATCAAGCTATACATTCTGCTCCATGAACCACCCGTACTCTGTAACAATAGCGATGATTTTTGTGTAGCAACTACGAATATACCTATACCTTAATTGTAGTTGTATCTACTACACAGGAGTAACAACATTGTAAAATGTTTAATGACTTCACAAAAATAACGTATTCTTAAGTTACGATTATAATTTACAAGCATAACCTTAAAATTATTGCTATTATACGGTTACATTAATGTTAATAGATTTGAGCTTATTTCCACAAAGTGCAAATGTAAAATCAATTTGTTTTACTACTTAATAGATAAAATGAAAACATACAACATAAATATGAATTTATTATATAACAAAATTGAATTTAGTGTACATTATATTACAGTAGGATTATGATGACATTTGAAAATCGTGTTAACTTATACGATACTGGCGCCTCTTTTATGTGCTCCTGAACTTATCTCGTCTAGAGTAAGTATATTTAGATAATTATGTATGTGGTTTAAATTAGCCATGTTGGAATTTAAGGCCTGTTGTTATACCTAATAAAGCTGATCAATCGATATGTAAGATATACCTATTTGTCGTAGTAATTTAACATTATTAACGTATCTAGTCATTGCCTCGGAGAGTACTTTTAAACTATTGTTCTCTATTTTCATATGTATGGTAATAGAGAACACTTTTGACCGTAGTACTTTTAGTAGTAGACAGCAGCTACCAATATATCTTTTGGATATCGGTGTTACCCAAAGACCGGGTTGAGGTGTTGAGGTATGATGTCACTCACTTTGTGTAAAATGCTGATATTGAGGTGCATTTGGATCCATTTCAAGTATACTACAATTATATAAATAGTTGAGGCTGATGATGCATCTGTTGCTTTAATTTGAAAAATTTTACTTAGGTACTTGCTATGCATTTTTCACACAAATGAATTCTAAGGTATCCTAAGCGTACACATAAAGTTGCCCGTCTACTAATCCTCCTCGTTGTCAAACCAGCTTACTTGTTCGAGTGGAAGTATTCGAACTATCTTTTATTGGGCAATCAGTGGGTTTGGGCCGGTATTAGGCGTGTAGGCGTCGATTTTATGACCTGTAGGTGCTTGTGTAGTGTATAGGAAAAAACCTTTTTTGGGAAAGGCAACAAGGGCAGCAATTTGGGGCAAGTTTTGGAACGTGTACGGTGTAAGAGTAATAAAATGTCTCAGGTTTTATTTTTATAGATTTATTAATAATGCTAGCTTTCTAGCTACAATATTATACTAGGTACTATTAAATTAATAATATGAAAACAGATCGCACCTTCCATGGTCTGATTTGAAGTATTAACAAAATCCTGGATGAATCAGAACTACTTAATAATTACGTAGTTCTGAAACAAGACTTAAAATTTATGGTGTTTGAATAAATTTCTCTTGGTATTTTAAAAAGCCAGAGACTATTTTAGTGTGTGTAGTATACAGGTATAGTAGGACTTATTAGTATATATAAAGTATTAGTATATATAAACAGATTGTTGATCTTAATAATTAAATTAAGTATATCGTGTACATTACCCATTTAAAATTTAGAAATAACAAGATTTCCATTAAGGAACCTTATCTCGAATGTTGTACAGTTCAAATTTTATTGTAGCCTAAACTGTGATACGACTTTTTTAACAGATCTTATCTCTCGGAATGTAGCCTATTCAGCATTTAGATAAAATTTTAATTTGTATAAGAGGCAATAAGGTATTTTTATTTTCATATTGGCCTTCACATAAGTTGTAATATAAAGTAAACTAAAAAGCAGTGATAGCCTAGTGGTATGACCATTTTACTACAAGTTGAAGGTCTCGAGTTTGAATCCAAGGCTTTTCGAAAAACTCGGACTTTTCGAAATCAAGTGCATAGTAATAATTAATTAATTATCAGTCGCTTAAACGATTAAGGAAAACATTGTGAGGAAACCTGCATTCCTTAGAGATTATCTTGACGGCGGCGTGTGAAGTCCAACCCCCACGGCCAGCGTGGTGGACTATAGTCTACTCCCTCTCATTTTGAGAGGAGACGACAATATATGGGGTGATGATGACGATAAAGTAAGTAACATGTTGCTTTACAAATAAGATCATCTGAACGTATTGACACGTTTAATCACGGTTTTTCCTGGTCCCAATTTATTTGGGGTCTGATCTTGTATTTGTCTTCCATTCATCACAGTAAGCCGACACTTCAAAATACATCTTCCTGACATTCCACACTATTCCACTGTCATAATATACCAATGTAGATTGACATACTTCACTAGAGATAATTTCTCAGGCAAGCAGATTTCTCACCATATTTTCTATATCATTAATGCAACTGATCGTTAATTATTACGCACATGATTTCGGAAATTGAGAGCAGAGACTGCCGAAGCGACTGCAGACTGAATCCAAGTACGAAGAAACAGCTAGAAGACAATATGCCTTCGTTTACTCACTTGAACTTAAAATATATACATACATACATACACTCACGCCTTTTTCCCATGGGGGTAGGCAGAAACTAAAGAACGCCACTTGCTACGATTCTTGCATACTTCTTTTGCTTCGACCACATTCATACATCTTGTCATACATACATGCCGGTTACGAGTACTACGCACCTGACCTTTTTGAAGAACCTCACCAATAAGGTCGGCGTAAGTTTTTCCCCCGTCCCCTCTCGGCGGTTCCACTGACATTCGCCATATAAATCCCTTTTGTTAGTCGCCTCTCATCCATTCTCTCGACATGCCCAACATGAACATGACATGAACTTAAAATCTTGACAAATATACATACCTACTTATACATTACAAAATGCTAACAAGACAAAGGTTCCATAGTAATTAAATGACACGTAATTCGTTGTGCCCTAAACGACTTATACCTAAGTAATGATTAGAATGACCTTTATTTCTTTTGTCACTAGACTGCATGCCTAGGGTTGGCATGTTGCACCTATCATAGTCGTGGTGAATTTCAAGGGTCCCATGGCCATGACTATACGGTAAGTGAACGATGGTACGGGACCTACACATCATCATCCCATATACTGTTCCACTGCTGGGCACGGGTCTCCTCTCATATTGAGAGGGATTAGGCTACAGTCCACCACGCTGGCCTAGTGCGGGTTGGCAGACTTCACAAACCGTCGAGAAAAATCTCTAAGGTATGCAGGTTTCTTCAAGATGTTTTCCTTCACCGTTTAAGCCTTCGATTAGGCAGTCCAATGGTCATACCACTAGGCTATCACTTGCTACGGGACCCACACACCTTTTATAATTTTAGTACCGAAACTCCTCAGGGTATGACGGACTCGTACCGACTAAAAACCGCACTTTCCTTAGTCATGGTCGTGGGATCCGTGAAATTCGCCACGATCTTGACGGGGAATCCCCAAACACCCTGCCCCCAGGTGGCAGAGGAACCATGAGGATTTTCCGTACTAAAAATAAAGGCTGACATGTCATTATTTAAGCTAAATATAATTATTGAGATAAAAATATTCTTCATATTGATTTAATGACCATGGACGCTGTAAAGGGTCCGAAACGTCGGGATTAATAATATCAATATACGCGATAAAATCCGTAAAAAGTAGTTTTATTTCAAAATATTCATCATATTGTTGTGATTTGATTCAAAATATGAGATGACTGAAACGTATCATTATTTAATTAAAAAAATATAGGTAAACATTAAGTTCGAAGTGAAATAACACTGCTTTTAGCTGTTGTGTTCCTTATGGTGAACAAGGTTGCTAGTGCTTCGCGAGGAAATGTTGTGTTGGCAGTGGGGGAATTTTGACCCTTATACTGCCAATCCAACTATTCCCCTTTCGTTTTACAGGGTCGGCAACGTGCAAGTGATACCTCTGGTGTTTCAAGCGTCTATAGGCTACGGTAACCGCTTACCATCAGGTGGGCCGTATGCTTGTTAGCACCTCAAAAAAGCAAATATTTAAATTTTAAATTTGAGGCAGACGTCCTGGACAAATGCCAGGATATTGTGCTGTCGTTACTTCCTACAGTGAGAAAAATAAAATAAAAATGCACAGAAAGACAACCCTACAAATATCTAACGTAAACAGAAAGTGTATATCATTGTTTTTTGCTCAACTAATTGAGTCATATCCTGTCTCGAACTTGAAAAGAGGCACTCTGTGTCACCTTTGGTAGTTGGACTGTACTAACAATACTCGTAAATTTTATGTATATATATATTATCTACACAATATATGTACATACACATATGTTATATTTAATATAAACTGTTAATTGTTTACTGTGGTAAATACATAATACTCTATTGAGCACAGGTATATCGATCACATTTCAATTCTTTTCAAGCTTGGGGCCCCATGGCGGTCTCAGGGGTCGAGCCTATTGCCATTAACCGGGTACAACATATCCAAACTGTGAGCTACTACTGAGAATTTCATAGTAAAACCCAAAAACACTTCAATATAGGAATAGGACCCAGGACTAGCGTGGTAGTCGCGCTTAGACTAGAGGATGAATGATGACGTGGTTGGAAGGTGCTCAAATCACATGGTTGTGACTATAGGGTAGGCGAAACAAAGTGCGGTTTTTAGTCGACACCAATCCGACATACCCCGCCGTCGCCCTTGGTGGCAGATAGTCCATGAGGTTTAACTCCTTCTGAAAAATTCAATTCTGAACAATTTTAAGAGTAACAGAGCAGGACAGGGAGCAATTACACTCATATTGGAGCTGCCCGACTGGGGAAGTCCGTCGCAGAAAATCGAAGTGAAGTAACACTGTTTTCAGCTGTGCTGTGTTCCTAACGGTGAGCAAAGTTGCCAGTGCTCCGCGAGGAAACGTTGTGTTGGCAGTAGGGGGGGGGGGTGACTTTGACCCTTATACTGCCAAAACAACTACCTATTCCTCTTTCGTTTTACAGGGTCAGCAACGGGCACCTTAGTGATATAAAAAAATCATGTCCTGTTTCCTTGAACATTCCCACGATGTTACTGAAATGCTAAGAAGCCGATTATGCGAAAGATTATTACTAAACCAGTGAATAATTTCTTAGTGGTTCGGCAATACTTAGAAATGCGTAGGCTTATTCAGATTTGCAACTGCTGTGTTCTCGAGAATTGAGTTATCTTTTTTTTCAACACATATAAGGACACGGAAGACTCTTTAGATTCTGCAGGCATATTCTGGCCCAAGTCCAATAAATCTATCCTAAAATCTATTGCTTAAGTAGCTTATAATTAATGGATTTCACTCATCATCATCATCAACCCATATACTGTCCCACTGCTGGGCACGGGTCTTCTCTCGGAATGAGAGGGATTAGGCTATAGTCCATTACGCTGGCCTTGTGCGGGTTGGCAGGCTTCACAAACCGTCGAGAAAAATCTCTAAGGTATGCAGGTTTCCTCACGATGTTTTTCTTCACCGTTTAAGCGAGTGATAAAATTATACTCAAATGAGACAAGTTGAGCTGAATTCTAGAATACTCTCAGTTTTAATCTCGTATAAATCTTATTGTTTCTAAGCTAGAGTCAATAATCGGACCAATTTTCTTTAGGGTTACTTTTATAAGATTCTGTGTACCTAAAATAAAATGAGTCGGTTTACCTAGAATGTTGTAATGAATTCTCGAAAAATACTGCTCTCGCCGTCGAACAGGATTAAACAACTATGAAATATAATAAAAAGTTGCGTCATGTAGAAAGGGTTTTATCCTTGCGTAATTTTTTATAATTAACCAGTGATTTGCAATCGAAGATTTAATTGCTATTTCCCTCTATTAATATCGATTAGAATTGATTTAATGGTAATTAAATAGAGTAATGAACGAAGCCTAAATTCGTTGCGGCGCGTGCGCCGACGCCGATGTCGTTTTGAGAATAGACCCTTTGGAGGCTCGTATTTTCTCGATTCCGAGTTACTGTCTACGTCATGACGAGGAAACCACTAACGTAATTTCAAGTTTGCAAGATATAGAACCTCTTCAGCAGGAGTTTTTTGGTAGTTTTACAAGGATAAGTTTGAGTATATACCTAAGAGATTATTTTGCTTTTATTTTAAAAGGTGATAAGTTTTATAGCAATGCAAGTGGATATTTTTTATAGCAATTCGATATTCTGTTTATAAATAATTTGAACTTATTAAAAAGAAAAGGCATGCAAACCTTGGAACGAGATAATTTAAAAAGAGTTCGTGTGGAAAAAAATATACGTAACAAAACTTTCCTGAGGAAAGGTTTATATAATAATTATTGCGTTGCATTTGGGTGCACTTATGTCGATTAAAAAATCGCTGTGAAGTCTTCTATCCTTATTATTTTGAATATTTATATACCTACTAATAAGAAGGTACCTCTATAAATAATAAAAATCCGCAAATGCAGTTTTAAAAGACAGATAAAAGAGAACAATTATATTTTTACATAAGTCATAACCACGTTCATTTAGTTAATAACTAGCTTCTACCCGCGAGGCCGCGACATCATCCGCTTGGAAAAGTTACTTTCAATTATCGTTGTAATTTGGCTAATTAACTCAAAATTGTTATAAATTATAGGCTATATGTTATTCTGGTGTATAAATAATAATACTGTAAAGTTTCATCAAAATCAGTTCAGTAGTTTTGGCGTGAAAGAGTAACAAACATCCATCCATACATCCTAACAAACTTTCACATTTATAATATTAGTAGGATTATAGTAGGAAGGATAGAATAGGATAGGATATTTCAAATCCTATAGTACCTATAGGATTTGAAATATCCTATCCTATTCTATCTTATATTCATATTTTCTGAATGTAATAAACAATAAGTTAAAATTCTACCTTTAATCCCTACAATTTTTACTAAAATCTGTTGAGACGTTTCGGAGCCTATTTGAGACAAATGAGACCGATAGGCAAAAAATCTAAAGATGATAATTTATGATTGGGTCGTAGGCAATACGAATCACGGACAGATAGACAATTACATTTTATTTATTGGTACACATTCAAATACTTTTTACCATTTTTATCTTAGGTTTACTTATATTTAATCCAAAAGTTTTAAATATTTTATAATTGTTTAGTTCCTATAGCGATCCCTGTCAAAAACCTCATTCTGTATTACCAAATCTTGAACTACGTCAACGTTTCGATATTTAATTAAAAAACTATTAATTTTCCAATAAAATGAATAATGCATGTTGCCATCAAAACGATTTAATGGCACGTATCAAGATATTTAAATAAACACCATAGATTTTTAGAAGGTGAACTTGTATTAATTTTGGATGAGGTAAAAAGTTATTTATATATTAAGTAGGTCACTGTCAAAAGAGATTGGTAGTAATTGGGTGTAATACGTGAAATTCAAAATAATATTACATTAATGCATGCTGTAGAAATGCGTTCCCTGCGAAGTATGTGCGGTATGACAGATTGAGAAATAGTGTGATAAGAGAACGTTGCGGCTTAAAAGACGATGTAGTGACGAGGATTGAGAAGAATATGCTGAGATGGTTTGGGCATGTTGAGAGAATGGATGAAAGGCGCCTAACAAAAAGGATTTATATGGCGAATGTCAGTGGAACCGCCGAGAGGGCACGCCCTAGAAAAACTTATACCGACCTTATTGGTGAGGTTCTTCAAAAAGGTCAGGTGCGTAGTACTCGCAACCGTGTATGTATGACAAGATGTATGAATGTGGTAGAAGCGAAAGAAGTATTCAAGATGCGTAGCAAGTGGCGTTCTTTAGTTTCTGCCTACCCCTATGGGAAAAAGGCGTGAGTGTATGTATGTATGTAATCCATACTTCCATACTAGTAATAAAAATGTGAAAGTGTGTCTGTCTGTTAGCTCTTCACGCTTAAACCGCTCAACCGATTTAGATGAAATTTGGTACAGAGATAGATTAGACCTTAGAGAAGGGCATAGGCTACCTTTGTCTAAAAAAAGTTCCTTGAGATTCAAGTAAAACCGCGGGAACAGATGGTTACTTATAATATTTATAGAACCTGAATAGTATTCCACTGAAATGTATTCCGGTCATGGGACCGGAATACATTTCAGTGGAATTACATGGGTAAGGGCGAGTTTATTCCAGAGCCATCTTTTCGATACGAATCTGAGAGCTGAAAATTTCATAGAAAAGCTACATAGTACTCTGCTCAACATGTAAATCAATTCAGAACCTCAAAATCTTGTTACAACGACACCAATGAAGCAGGCACTCTAGGGTATTAGGGGGTGAGTCATGCAGATAAGAATAATAAATACAAATATTTTCTTAGACAATTTTACACAGCACTATTTAGTCCCAAACTAAGCAGAGTTTGTGCTCTGGGTACTAGACAATGGATATAGTACTTATATAATTATTTTTTTTAAATACCTGCATAAACATTCATGACATAAATATTTGTGTTCTGTGGGAATCGAACCGCAATCCGATACGCGAACCACTAGATCACAGACGTTGTCAAAAATGAATAAAAATAATAAAGCTTTACAATATGATTCTATACGACATTAAATTACAAATAAATATATACGTACTTATATTATTGACATTTACAAATGAAAAAAAAAATGAAAAATGTTTATTTATCACAAAAATAATTTTACAAATGTTGATATGATTTCTATGCGTTGTTTTTTACAATACATACTGGAACTGATTCCCAAACTAGGCTAGTGCCTGTATTTTGGGAGACAGAGCAAATAAGAAGGTATGAATGAATGTATAAAGAATATGAAATACCTATTAAAAAGTCTTCTGCTACCATGATCTTATTTGAGTTTTCATCAAGAAAGTTTTATTCTAGCAGACAAAACCGTAGGTAATAAACCAGACAATAAGTCAGACATGGAACAAAAAATCTAGATATGTAACGATCAAATTCTTTTTCATTTTTTACTTGGTAGCAATATGAGGCAATAGGCCACGATGACTTCATGCCGGTTGTAGTCATTATTCAAGCTTAGTTTTCACGCTCGATATCAAGATTAAAAGGTGCTAACATACCATCACGCCTGTATATCCCTTAGGAATAGGCACATGTACTATGTGTATACTATATACACCCACAGTTCGCCGTATATTTAGGTCCCATGTATGATGGGGCGAGCCTGTCTTTAACCGCGCACAAAACTGAACTCCGAGCTCGTGCTTTCGAATTTCATAGAAAAATAACACATTGCTCGAATCGAATTGAACCCAGGACCTCTAGACTAACGAGGCAATTTAATGCCGCTCGATATACCGTCCTAAAATAATTTAAGAAAGAAAGATAAAAAAACCATATTTATTTCGTCCCCACAATCTAATATATAAAATTCTCGTGTCACAGTTTTCGTTGCCATAGTCCTCCGAAACGGCTTGACCGATTTTGATGAAATTTTTTGTGCTTATCGGGGAGGTCTGAGAATAGGCCAACATCTATTTTTCATACCCCTAAATTTTTTTTATTATGGCAAAACAACGTTTGCGGGGGCAGCTAGTAACAATATATACCTACATAAGAGAAAATACCTTATTTTATAGACGTTAAGCACTATGTATGTATTTGCTGTTGGTGTACTTTATGAATAAATAAATAACTAAATAAAACAACAGTAAAATACGTAAAAACAACAAAAAATATATATTTAAAATATTAGCTGTTTCGTGTGGACAAAAAAGGACCCACTTAAACCCAGATCCAGACGTCCCTAGCTGCCCCCACAGCAACGCCCTAAGCCGAGATCCGAGTCCCGCAGGGGACGCCCTTAGCTGTGTTGCTTAGTTTATAAGTTGCTCCTGGCTGGAGGCATTCGGTGCCTCGCCACCAAAGCTTCCTCGAGCTCAAAACTATGACCGAACTAAAAAAAAAGGCAATTTTATGTGTATGTGTATAATAAGTTTTATAGTATTAGCATGTATCTATGTAAATGAACACGTGATGTTTAATCAGTAGTTACAGATCATTAAATCACTATAGGAAATGATCAGGTTGTATATAATTGTAATATGTAAATATCGGATAAGCACAGCATACGTCACGGTTTAATCTCTAAGTGTTGGCTTACTGAGTACTAAGCGCTATTATGTAAGATTCATCTTATAAGTACTTCATCATCAACCCATATAATGTCCCACAGCTGGGCACGGGTCTCCTTTCACAGAATGTGAGGGATTAGGCTATAGTCCACCACGCTGGCCTAGTGCGGATTGGCAGACTTCACACGCTGTCGAGAAAATTTCTAAGGCATGCAGGTTTCCTCACGATGTTTTCCTTGATCGTGATAAAATGATTATTATTAATACGCACATGATTTCGAAAAGTCAGAGGTGCGTGCCTTGGATTCGACCTCGAGACTTTCGAATTGGCAGTCCACTAGTTATACCACTAAGCTATCACTGCTGCACTATCTTATACTTACACGTCAGTATATCTCGAAGGGTAGGCAGAGTGGTAGGTTAGTGCCTACCCCTTCAATAATTGTAGGTGTATTAGTTTTTACCATTGAACTGCGAATCTAAGGCACGCACCTCTCTCTTTTCAAATTCATGTGCGTATTAATAATTAATTAATTTATTATCACTCACTTTAACGGTGAAGAAAAACATCGTGAGGAAACCTGCGTACCTTAGAGATTTATCTCGATGGTTTGTGAAGTCTGCCAACCCGCACTAAGCCAGCGTGGTAGACTGTATCCTAATCCCTGTCAATTTGAGAGGAGACCCGTGCCAGCAGTGGGACAGTATATTGGTTGATGATGACAGTTTACACCACACAGTTGAATTCATTAATAAGGTCCCATTTCATTCATTTTCCGAGCCTTTTCCTAATTGTATTGGGGTCGGCTTCCAGTCTTCCAGTTTACCCAGATGCGGCTGAATAAGTGAAATGAAATCAGTATTTTACACAAAGCGACTGCTATCAGGCATCCGGAACCCATTTTTTGGGCAATATAAGTAACTTTTCCACGCGGATGAAGGCGCGGGCAGAAGTAACCCATGTAAGTAAATAAATGGACTAGATGTTGCTGTGTAAAATTGTCCAAAAATATTTACTACTTATTGATTTTTAAATACCTATTAAAAATGTGCGGGTGACGAAAAAAACAATATTTATTTTCAATTGTCAACTAAGGATCGAGTTCGCTATTGTTTATTCGTGTATAAATCGTGAAAAATCACGACTGTCAAAAATTTAATACCATATTCGGCGCGATGGACGTTGACACTTCACTTCACTTCACTGTAGTCATGGTTCTTCGAGTGGCAATCGTCACAGTGCTAGATAGAGCTACATTGAAACTGCGGAGGCTATGAAGGGCTGATGTAACGAAACCATATCGCGATCTAGCTTCCTTAATAACGCCATCTATCGAGGCTCAGGGAAGATTTTCCGCGTATTTAATAGAAGAGAGTTGAATAAAAAATCGTGAAAACATTGGTAAAAAGAGAAAAGATGTGTTTGTATATGAAATAAATGTTAGAAATATATTTTTATAATGTAAATATTTATTTCAAAAACGGAATCATGAAATTACAAGGCGCGCAAGTTTCAGGGGTGGCGCCACTTTCGCTATTTGTGTTCACGTGCTTGTTTCTTTAATTTAATTTAATACCCATCCATTCCAGATATAACACCTATTTAGTTTTTAAATTTTAGGATAGCATAGTTTAGACACGTTTTTGAGCCAACTAAAATTAAGTGTGGGCTGGTTTTCAATAGAAAATAAGCATATTTTAGATTCTAGGCACGTCTGTTGTCCTTAACTAGTATTATTATATTGTGATGTATGACTGAAAACCAAACATTAGTTCTATTGACTTCTCATTAAATGTACTTGTTTAGCCTACAGGGGATGTTGTGCGTGATGAAGTATACCTACCCTATTCCAACACGTCGTGAGGAGTTATATCAGAAAGAAACGTCAATGACCTTAAATAGCTTTAGTGATGTCCATAATGCATATTTGTAACGAATATGAACGAATGAGTGAATGGATTTTTTCATTCGATGGAATAAATTTGATTAGGAGGTACCTATTTATTTAGGTAATACACTACATATACAAGTTATAAGTCAAATAAGGAGTAGACATAGGTGCGTAGGTTTATAGGTCCTTGATTACTACATATAGACTTAGCAAAAATTAATTATATGTATGTGTAGGTATAGATAAATGCATGATATTAGTATATTGTACCCGTGCGAATCCGGGGCGGGGCGCTAGTTATGATACAAATAAAAAAAGCTTCTTAAAATTCAGTTTGTGTCCTTTTTTCTTACAACTGCAGATTTGCGATTCTAATTTCATTTTCCTTCCTTCTTCCATATACTTAGTTATTATCTTAATGACAATATAATCACGTACGCCTTTTGCGTTTGTTACAAACATATTATGACGTTGATATTTAAATGATTTTAGATCCGATGTAAAAACCAGATCCTTTTGGAGCCTAATGTGTCCTAATGATAGCTTTAGTATGATACCTACTTTTACCTGTTATAAATTATGCAAAAAAACATTGAAATATATGCGATGGTGTATTACCTTATTGGTCTAGCGCTGGCCGTTTGTTATTATTTTTTTCTGAAATATTCAGTATCAGCTCGGAGTTTGGATTTGTACCCCTGGCTCGCCCTCTTTTAGTTGGGACCTAAACATACCGGCGAACTGTGGGTGTACATTGGTACACCTCTGCGTAAGCCTTCGGTGAATACTGGGGTGTGCATGTATAAAAGTCTCAGTAGAACGGAGTATGGATTTACTCGATTAATGGCTCTGCTATCTGGGTTGCCAGCTGGGTTACACCGATATCCTATAGATAATCATGTTTCTATGGATGTCAAGCTTTTCTGCTTTCTAAATACTACTAATGACTATCACAGGTGTTCGTATAACAACCGGGAACGACTAATTAACATGCTCTCCGAGGCACGGAGAAGTCTTAATATGCTAAGAATAGCTTACAAAGTAATTAAAACCTCCTTACGATGTTATAATAACTTCATAAATGCATCATAATAATGATTCATTTATAATTAAACAACTTTTACAAAATTGTGCTTCAACTTTCCATACATTTTGCTAATTACTTCGTATTCGAGAATTTGGCGGTCAAGGGTAAGCCGTGCATTACTCATTTCTTTATAATATTTTTTATCTGAAATACAAAAATAGAATACTTTTACTTTAATTTAAATTTCGAAATACTAAAAAGTATTGAATGATTTTATGACAGTTTGAACAAAGGAGGTGTATACAAATCTGAAGTTTACTGTATGACAAGGACTGTATGTGTTTGTCTTTCCGGGTTAGCTTCCGAATTAATGAACCAGTTTCAATGCGATTTTTTTTAAATCGTTATCTGTGGTTTTTTTAATCTGGTTTTTTTCACAAATAATAAAGCCTATTTTAGATATTCAATAGTTATACAATGTTTGGGAATTTTGTTTTTTTTTTTTTCTACTGTACCAATATTTATGCATAATAGTTTTTGCATTGTGTCATGATCGTTTTATTTATAATGTATTCATTATATACCTTGAAATATTTGCTGGACATTGATTGAATGTGGTACTGTGAACAGTCAATCATCATGTAAACATCTATTTGTCTCGATCATACTCGTATTATAATGATTTGAGGATGAACAGGTACCCTTGAGTAAGTTAAGTAACGGTAATCTTAAGTTAGTAAGAATATGACATTGTTCAAATAGTTTAATAAAAAGACATTAATTAAGGCTTCGAGCTACACAATGGCTGATGCATGCGTGCCGTCCTGGTCTACTGGTCAAAGCCGTTATGGCTCTTTCTTCAAAAAGCCATTTCAGAATTTGCCATACATTGTAAGACTAACATATTTGTTACTATTCTATGTCTGGACTTTAAAAGAGACTATGATTCTCTGAGTTTGTTACGGAGTTTCTTCCCAGAGAAAGAGTTAGGAAATGCCGGAGTCATCTAGCTTAAAATAAAATTTATAACATTGACTTGTAGTCTGCTTTATACTTGTCTATGTACTACCTATGTACTACCTATGTACTACCTATGTACTACCTATGTACTACCTATGTACTACCTATGTACTACCTATGTACTACCTATGTACTACCTATGTACTACCTATGTACTACATAGGTAGTACATAGGTACTACCTATGTACTACCTATGTACTACCTATGTACTACCTATGTACTACCTATGTACTACCTATGTACTACCTATGTACTACCTATGTACTACCTATGTACTACCTATGTACTACCTATGTACTACCTATGTACTACCTATATACTACTGTCCGCTTCCCAGTTTTCGGCCCGATTTTGACGGACACAATAAACTGCATTTAGGATTAGTACGCTTGCACTTGAAAAATAGTTCCTGTATATAGATAGATAGCTGATAGATGTCTACACATTGTATCTACTTAAATAAACATGAGCCTCTAAAACAAAATATAGTTGTAAAGCTGTTTCCTTTGCAGGTATAATTATAGTCATGGGATATGTTTACGTAATGATCAAGTATTTTACCATTGTTGATCATAACGCATTGAACTTTAATCTCCGGTGAATAAGTGCTAAAGGCAGGTTTACATTGAAGTAGTACATTTTGACCATAATTGTGTATTAAGATTTATTTTTTTATCTGCGCTATAGTGTATACTTTTGCAACTAGTATAGTTTCACTACTGTTTTGTAAAAAGCTGTTTTAGTTACTTAACAAACTTATTATTTATTACCTGTTTTAATTAATTATGTACAGACGCCAGCAGGTCAAGCTATCCAAAACTGTCAAATTTTCTCAATTGAAAATGAACCTTATTACTTTGAGAAATAAGGTTCAAATTTTGATAGATTTTCAACTTTAAAGCAACGAAATAAGGTTCATTTTCGATTGGGAATATTTGACAGTTTTGGTTAGGTTGACCTGCTGTACTTAGTTAATATTTATAAAAAGGTAATAGGTCAGGTTATATTATAATAAAACTTAAAAAATATAAAAGCTACCGGTAGTCAGGGCTCTAGCGAGAGGAACCTCCTGTCTTGCCGTGTCCAGGATTATTATTACTATCCTGTATTTATTTGTATATATTTTTGATTAGAGATCGATTTTTAAATATTTTAACAATTTATTTTTATTAATTTTAAAATGAAATAACACGATGAAATCGAAACAAAAAACGTTACTTGCTCACTAAGATTCCTTCGTCGGAAGGAGTCGACAAAGTCCTCCACTATCTGAAGGCCTGCATAAATCGTCCAATTGAAATAAAACATTTGACTTTTGACTATGGGATCCACTTTCGTGGACCCCGATTTTCATCTCATACACCCAAACTTTTTTCTTTGACATGGACCTCTTTTGGTTGAACACTTTGGGAATAACTGATCCAGATTTTACATAGCCAACTTAAGCCTCGTGATCCTATTGACTAAGCCATCTATAAATCGTGCCTGATACTCGATGCCATGTAAATACGCCGTAAAAGAGCAATCATTGACGGAATAAGTAGTAATATTGTCTATGACTCAACTCATGATAATAAAATAATACTACCAATATTATTTTATAGGTAGGTACACCCAGTTTCTGGAAAATCGTTTACGTGAGAAAAGTTCCCGGTATTCACGGAAGAACCGATATCGAATTATTGTTAATTAAATGCTATTTCCTATTACATGTTAGGTATTCATTATTGTCGTGTAGGTATTTTTTTAACAGGTATTTTTTCATTGATCTCTGACATTTACGCGAATATTATACATTGAAATAAAACTACTTTTTACGGATTTTATCGCGTCTATTGATATTATTAATCCCGACATTTCATTCATGTTATCAGTCTACCCGTGACCATGGACGCTGTAAAGGGTCCGAAACGTCGGGATTAATAATATCAATATACGCGATAAAATCCGTAAAAAGTAGTTTTATTTCAAGGTATTTTTTTATAGAAGAGGGAGGCAGGCGAGCATTCGGGTCACCTAATGGTAAGTAATCAGGATAGAAAGGAGGATTATAATTTTTTTCGGCTTCTGAGGGCTGTAACGTCATATTAATTAAGTACCCTAAAACCATCATCAAGAATTTATTGGGCTATAAAAAGCAAAAAGAATTTTTCAAATTTTATTCGACCGGTAGGTGTCAGAGACTAACGTGTTCAAACAAACAAACAAAAATCTCTTCAACTTTATTATATTAGTATACTAGCGACCTGCCCCGGATTCGCATGGGTACAATGTACAGAGGCCAGCACATCAAGCTACCTCAATCTGTCAAATTTCTTTGATAGATTTTCAACTTTAACACAAAAGTATAAGGTACATATTCAATAGGAAAAAAATTGACAGTTTTGGATAGCTTGACCTGCTGGCGTTTGTACTATACAACACCCGTGTATTTTACATATTATTGACGACACGTTTGGCGCAGCAGCTGAGCAATCGGCTTCTGCGACACGGATTGTGGGTTCGAGCCCCGCACGGAACAAATATTTGTATGACCTACAGTTAGTTGTACCGGGTCTGGGTGTGAACAAACACCCAGACCCGGAACAACTAATGTGATAATTTGTGTTTGTAAACGCACCCACGATACAGGAGAAAATCCTAGTGTGGAGCAACGTTTTTTACTAAATAAAATTTTTTAAATATAAACCTTTGGGAAGGAATTACCTATCTAAATTATAATGAAAACCGTATCAAAATCCATTGCGTAGTTTAAAAGCTCTCAGCGGACAGAGGGACAGACAGCGAGTAGCAACTTTGTTTTATACATGTTTAGATAGAATATACATATATTGCATATACGTACTTGAAATTTCATGATTAACATTATAGTAAAAAATGATCCTCTTTGCAATAATACGTGAGCTGTACATAATATTATTATTTTTTAATTTTTTTTTAATTAATATTGGGACATTTTACACAACACCAGCTAGTCCCAAACTAAAATGGATAAAATGGAAAAAACTAGACAATGGATATAATACATATATACTTTTTTTTTTTGTAAATACAGACTTATAATACATAGGAAACACCCAGACAAACACAAATACTCATGTTTTATCCACACAAATATTTGTGTCCTGTGGGAATCGAACCCACGACTCCATGATCAGCAGTCCCGGCACTCGAAACGCTAGACCACAGAGGTCGTCAAATGTATTTATAAAATATAATATGTTATGTTGAAAATATATATTTCTTAATCTATGTATATGTAAATATTCACGATTATTCTTCAAACTTACAGCTTCTCGTGTTTCAACTTTTACTTTCTAACACGATCTCTTCCCTTTCATGTTGTTATAGTTACATGATTTGCTTGCATACACCTATGTGTATTTTCAAATTTCTTTAACATAATAATAATAAATTATTAATAATATAGTTTTTATTTCAGATAATTATCCATAAAATAATAATAAAAGATGTAGTCAGCACAGAAAAACATATGTAAACAAAATAAACAATAAAATAATTAAAAAACAATAGAAAATAGAAACAGACAACAGTAGACTGAATTCAAAAATTATACTTAAATTAAAATTAAAATCAAAGATATGTCCAAATTTCAATTATAATAATAATTAAATTTTAAAAATTATGTCAGATTTGTCCGATTTGTCCTGTCATTAAACACATCCATTTATGTTGTATCGGACAATCGGCACGGGAAGCAATCATCCTGAGGATGCTATTGCTGCTGTCTCTCACTCGCGTTAATAGAGAAGCAACCTTTTTGCGGATTGTAGCTTGATAGCCATCAGTCCGAGCCTCAGCAAACATTAGCGACGCAGTGCAATAGGGAGGCAGTCGCAAGAATAATAAATTATAATAAATATTTTAGAAAATTTTACTCAGCACCATCTAGTCCCAAACTAAGCAGAGGTTGTAATAGACAATGGATATAATACTTAAACATATTTTTTGTGAATACATTCTTATAATACCTACATAAGAAACACCCAAACACAAACACTTATATTCATCTCATAAAGATTTGTGTCCTGTGGGAATCGCATCCACGAGCTCTCATTCATCGTGCTCAGCATTCTGACACTCCCTACACCTATAGGAAAGAATATGAGAAAGATCTAGTAGAAGCATGGAAGAACGAGAGGCATGTAAGCGAAAACTGGTATGGAAGAGGATAGATATAAAATAGGCGCCAATTACGTTGGTGGATTAGTCAGTCAAAAAAAAAGCAGCTATTAACTCGGCACAACTCCAAACGTCGAGCTGCTACAGATAATTTCATAGAAAAACCCAATAATACTGCTCGACCTGAGAATTGAACCAAGGAGCTCAAAGGTAGCGGTCATGCTTATAACCACTAGGCTAATGAGGCAGATCCGATCACTTATTTATTTATATACTTCATTGCACACCAAAACACAATTACAAAAATAAAATGTGATAAAGTGAGAGTAGGTACAGAGGCCAGCCCATCAAGCTACCACAATCTGTCAAATTTCTTTGATTGATTTTCAACTTAATTGCAAAGCGATAAGGTTCATATTCAATTGAGAAAAATTGACAGTTTTGGATAGCTATTGCACAAAGCGATCTCTTCCAGACAACTTTTGGATGGACTGGAAGAAAGGAATAATGATTAAAAGTAGTAAGAAATAGGGATAAATGAATATATACCTACTCATAAATATAAACATATTATAAACTATATATAAAATATAATAAACTAAGGAAATTGATGATGATAGTGCAAGCGAATAGCGAGTTAAGCATTCCTGGGTATAAGGGAGAAATAATGATCTTTCACACGATAGGTAACGATTGAGCACGTCTAATGTTATTCACTTAAGTAGGAAGAATCCATTGATCCATTAATATCGTACTTTTTCTTACAGTTTTCCTTGTATGTACTTTGCGCTAAGAACACAAGTACTACGCATCATCACGACGCAAAAAGGTCAAGGTTGTATACTTCATGAGGTTACCTACTCTGTTAATTTTCTTCGTGATCATCGACAGATTAGTTCTAGTACCAATCACTTGTAACCTTTGGATTTGATTGTAATTGCCGGTTGATTCACGTGAAGGGATTTTGAATCATTCACGTTTCCCCTTATAGATACTTTTCAATACTACATTATGGTCCTTCTAGCCTTTTTACAAGTCGCGGAAAGGCTAGAAGGACCAATACAGTTATATTGTTGTTGGCTTCCAATCTAACCGACCGCTAATACCGACATTCCAAGGATAGACTGGTTGTCAGGCTGTTTGGGCTTCTAATTACTACTATGGCTTTACGTGTTCTCCAAGGCACGGAGGGATCTCGATGTATTAAATATGGTCAGCCATCCAAAGACCGACCGTGGCTAAACCAGCTTAACCTTGCATATCGGTTGATCAGCGTGATTATAACTTAGCTATGAGCCACTCTCTTATAAAAAAAGTGTGTCTACCTTGTTATAATGTAGTGCGGAAATCAATGTCTGAGTGACTACACCAGTCATCATATCAATAAGATACGAAGCCACTTGTGATCTATGAACTCGGCAGGTACATTGTATTCTGCACGTGGCTTCTACTAGGCACTCTCAAGGCAAGTACTAATTAGATTAATCTACTATATCTCTATAGAGTTGCGATCTGTTTTTTTATTAACTCTAAGAAATTCGTGCCGTTGCTTGGTATCGAAAACAAACATTGCAAAAGAAAATACAGTTTTTATCATTTATTTTTTTGTCTGAGTTAGTTTTTTTATGCTCACTGTTCTCTGGAATCTCGGAGCCTTTTTTTCTTTGTAATTTTTTCGATGTAATTTTGAATAAATCTTTAAATTTCTTTGAATAGATATTTTATTAGCACATTATAATACATGTAAGTTTTTTGGTCTTGATCTTCTGTCGTCATTAAAGCAATTGTAAACTTCAACCTAAAAATATACAATCACGTAAGTATCTATTCCAGAAATTTTGGATTAAGTTATAAGTCTGATGTAATACCGAAGAGAAGGACATGTCCCCATAATATAAAAATTATCAAAACATTTCAATAAGAAAAAGAAAAAAATATACCTTTTGTATCTGATTACTATGTATATAATTATACTACCTATATATACGCTTGTGTTTTTAAAGACACAATCAACTTAAAAACGTTATATTTCCCACAGCCATTCATTCCTTTTTCAAGTTCGAATTAAGTACCTACTTATAATTTTAAAAATAGTTGTGAACCAGAAATTCTTTAAAACAGAAAGTATGTAGGTACAGCATTTGTTATATCCTACTCGAGCAGGTGAGAAAAAAAAATCTCGCGGAAAATCGTAGCATTTATGTGGACACTTCACACAAGTTTATTTCTGTATGTTGTACAAGACAAGTTTGAGATATTTTTATATCTCATAAACAGCGTTCCTTGAATAATACCTTCCAGTCGAGTTGTCGCCAGTTTAATTGGAACCATTCATTGTTATCATTACGACGTAGTAGTACAGTCACAAATGGGACACAATATGTCTTACAAATGTTCTACAAGTCTGAAAAATAGATCTACGGAGGGGCTTGTGGCTAAGTAATAACTATGGTCAACAATTGATTTTCAAAGCTGCGCTTGCGGCGGCCAGTCTATGGAGGGTAATCCTGAAAATAGGTTGCTTATATTCTTACGAATTACAATAGATTTACCAAATTAAATTTTATTTTATTTCAATGTCAGCATCATCCTAGCAGGTTTACACCCAATGCGACAATGTTGTCAGATGAGTCAGCAGTTTACAAAAATATCAAACACAATTAAAAATTTAAACAACTAAATAAATATTAACAATAATAATCGCAAAAAAATAATAATGAAGTAAAATAAAAAATAAAAAAATTATGTCACAACAGACGACGGGTTTAATTGTTCATTGGCGGTTAATGGTTCATTTGTCACCTTCACAAATTACGCCAATGAACAATTACAACATCTGTTCTTCGCCCAACATGAATAAAGCATTAAGTATAGCTCTAGCGACTGGAGCATATTTTCCTACAAATTTGAACTGTATTCAAAATTTTGGCCCTTCGAGCCGGATGTGAACGAGCCTAATGTTCTGTGAGGCCATGGTTCTAGGATCTTTGCAATCGTCCGTTTTCTTAGAGTATTCTTCAACAGGTTTATATATTTAATTACTGCTCGAAGTTCTTAATCATACATCAACAAGAACTTAAGCTACAGATAATTTAAATTTAATGATTCTCTACTTTATGTTAATAGCGAAAATGAAATAAATATGATCGCTTAATTTATATGTAGTGGAAATATTAATATTCTGGCATCAATATGAAATGTGTTCAATTCTATTTACTTGCTGCAAGCAGTGATCAACTTTATTGCAATGGTACTGAGTTGAAAATTATAATCCACGTGCACGCTCTAAGCGTATCACGTGTTTATAATATGAGTAATTTGAACTGTATTTTAATATTGTTAAGGTTGAATATCAAAGTAATAATTACAGAATGCATGTCTGTTTATGTACCTTTCACGCTTCCATCCCCTGCTTTAATAACATCTCGTGCGCATTTTAATGTTAGCAAAGGGCTTATAGTTATTTAGAAACACATAAAGCTGATGTTTTATTTTAGTCACGATTTTCTACCCACTGATTATGATATAAGTGGTAAATATACCATAAATACTATAAATTAAAAAAATACCATAAAAAACAGTATACATTATTTTCGGTTTTCTTTTTAATAAAATTACACTGCAGTGTATCGCCAAGTTTGCTAAAATATTAATATATTTATTACGTCATCGTTAAAATAATCTGGTCATCAAAAATATTTAGAAGTTAATTCTTTAATAAGCTGTACCTTCCTCGATTTAAATTACAAACGCAATTTTTTGTTCAATTTCTTATTCTGTAATAGTTCTTGTCTCTAACAGATTAGCTGATCAGGTTATGTAAATTATAACTTAAACAGTACTTCTTATAATTTACGCCAATCTCACACATAATGTTCTCGTAAGAAGGTTGAGAATGACGCATCACTGACCGCATCCTCCCGATGAGGAAGAATGGATTAGAGCTGAAGTGTTTGTTCGTCTTTGTTGTGCTAAGACGGAAACTGCTGTTTAACGCAAAATTAAGTGGTTCAGAGATTTCGTTGTCAACTGTTAGAAAAGTGTTATGATGAGATTATAATGTGTGTTGATTAAACGCGTTGTTGTTGAAATTAATCCGCAGGATAGTTGGATTAAATTTTTGTATCTTGATTGACGCAATGTCATTGGCTTAGCAAAACGCTGGCGTAATGTTTTTTTTTATCTTAATTGGATTAATAATGATATAGTATGACTAGTTCAGTTAAATGTATAATGGCATTAACAACTTTACAGGTGATTATTGAGATAGGCATATCATCAAATTCTATTCCATAGATTCTTTCACTTCCTTTAACTTTAAGAATATTTTTCAAGTTCATCGGTTTTGAGTACGTCCTGTTTACTTCGCCCACCTCTTTTACCATTTTCACTTATTTCAATTCATCAATAATTTATCATATAATCTCTATATGGGTTATTGTCTTTCCTCAATCAATCTATATCCCTGAAAAGTAATTGTGATTTTGTTTCCCCAAGAATCTCTGCAGATGCTACCTACACAAAAAAAAACAAAATTAGTGAAAGTAACATCTAAGTTCTTTGTCAGTAGCTGACGTCATATGTAACATGTATGAATGTTTGCATAAACGACTAGGCTCTGTATATGGCAACAGTTTTCAATAGACTGACATCTGACAAATGATGGCTTGAAGACAGCGGCAGACGGTAACATATTGGACGGACAGTTAGATAGACAAGTTGTTACAATTAATATTAAAAGTTGAAAGAGTGCGAGAAGTGTAATTGTATGATTTATGAACAACAATTATGACAATGTAATCCATGTTCTTTGCAGGAACAATTTTATTTAGTAGTTGGTGTTACTGACATTGATCTACATAATGTCTTTGAAAATATTACACTAGTATGAGCTTGTAAAGTTTGTTGAAAATATTATTTTAAATTAGTTTTTGTATAAGATAAAATGTAGAGATAATAACAAATCTAGTTTAACTTAGTTATTATACATCAAAAATCTCAAAGTCAAGATTTTATTTGAACATTATTTTATAAAATTGTGCACGGTACTGTACGGTACATTGATTTGCATTAAATTACAATTTATTACTTGACCTGCATAATTAAACTGAAAAATTCATCAGCGATAAATTGAATCTAATTGTTGTTTTATTGCATATTCTCACTGATTAAAAATAAAAATGTAAAGGAAACTGATGATAATCTTCATACATGAGTTTAAACAACAATATGTAAAAACTGACTATTTAAAACATGCAAACTAATCTCTACAACGATTAAAAGTTAAAATAATTATTTAAAAAAATTAATACTTACTTAATTCGGTGTCCATTCGTGCGTACTACGGTCCTTTGATCTGATGATATACATGACCAGTATAACTTGACAGTTAATAGTGGCACCACTTGCTGAGGCAAAAGTAAACAATACGTTAAATTGAGAATACTTACATTTAGTTCTATATCTCGCCGCCTGCCAAGATATAGTGGTGATGCACTTATGACGGTTGACAGATCGTACCTGCGTGCGGCTTTGGCAGACATTCTTGTAACGTAATCTCGCGTATCTAAGGCTGAGTTTTAATAATCATACTGACCCTATAGTTAATCTGTTTAATATGCGGAAATAACCTGACTGTTTTGTTAAGATCGTGAATCATCCGTTAAATATTTTATACTGAGATTTTCATAAATCATAATTTTAAGGTTCATGGTGTTAGTGTGCCAACTAAAGTGAACTAAATATGTATAATGGGCGGCAATCACTGAGAGTTAAAATATTACGACATTTTTATTTAATTAACTAATTTCAAGAACAATTTGAAAATAAAAAACAAATAATCATAACCTTTTGCACCCTTAAAATATATTCTAAAGGTGCAAAAGGTTTATTTATTGATGAGGCACACCAATATATATTATTTACAATTTCAAACACAGACGTAAATACTTGAAATAAGGTTCTGTGTAAATAAGTCAATTATAGGCATCCACATGGTTCATATACATAGGTAAAATTATTTAGTTAACTACATCAAACATTTTATGTGTATACTTTTGTGCCATCGATCAGAGTAACATATGGTGACACTGCTAGCTGCTGCTGCTACCACGGAAGTCAATGGTATACAGGCAACTATAACACCAATTTTGGTGGTTTGAAAGGGGCTGCATTAAATTTACAAGGACCAATTTGAATGTACCTTAGAAACGAAAGAAGTTGCCTTTAATAATATAAATATATAAATAATGGATTACATTGTTAATGTAGATAATATAACATTAAGAAAGTATAAGTACAAATAATATTGTAAAAGTAAACAAATTAGTATTTACTAAAGGTACCTTTATGGTATTTCTTCATTAAAGTTGAGTAGAGAAATAGTGGAAGTCCATGTATTATTTAGTTGATTAAAGTGCCATTAGTCTATTTAGTAAATATAAAGGTGTCTATCTCCTCGAATTAAAAATATAGAGGATATAATATTTTTCTATCATATATGTTTAGGTAATTCTGTTTACAACACTCATTAATGACAATTTGATTAGGTATTGAATGCATCCAATAATTGAGATTTCTTTGGAAACGATCTAATATGACCTAGAAGAGATAATAGGAAAGGCAATAAGGGCTATGATAGAAAATATGCTTCATTAGGTAAATCATCGTGTTAAAGAGGTTAATGCGCTACATAATTAATTGGAGTTACGAAATTTTTAATAATGTTCTTAATTACATAATGATTTTATCAATTTAAAAATAAGTAACTATCAATTCTCATCATATCAATAATACTGATATAATGTATAAATACCAAAATTGATGAATTGAGAGAATTGATTTCTTTTATACAAGATTTCATATTAGAAATACTTATTGTTTTTTTAATTATTATGTTATATAGTTATTATAAGTATAGAACTGTCTTTAAAAAGGCGACTATGAAATTAATACTTATGAAAATATTTACGTGGCAAACTTTCGATGGATAGGAAAGTTTAATTAAGGATGGTTAAATTTTGATATTTAAAAAACCAACACATCACAATTAAATACATTAAAAAAACAACATTAATCAATACCTCCAATTGAAACCGACACTGTCGGCAGCTAAATAGTCCAACCACAGTTAAGTTTCATTAAAAAATATTAAAATCTCATCAAATATTAAAATAATATAAAGTTAATATTGTATTTTTTATGACATAAACAACTTTCCTATTTGCAATATTTGTCTTAAACTGATAAGAAACCGGCATTCTCAATTTCGATTTGTACCAAAAGACCCGACGAAAACAAAAGAAGAAGCAATGAAAATATTCTTATCTTTTACACAATCTATGTTACGACGACCGACGAAGCTACCAAAAAGAAAAATATTTTAATAACACGTATAAAAATCGGCGTTTAGAAAGCGAAAGCGCTATGAGCTTCCGTCTTCCAAAATGGTGAGCCATAAAAATTGTATGAACAGAAATAAAGGAGCTGAGTAGCAAAGAGATAAAACTTTACAACAAATACACGAGAACTCTCACTTTCACATTTCTATTTAAAAGGACAAAGTCCCAAGTCTATTTTTGTAATTATGCAACAATGCGACGGATCCCTTTGCGAAAGGCTTTGTTTCATCGCCTACCTTAACGTCAACTGCTACCTTTTTTCGGTCATCAACGCTTGTTTTTTTATTACCTTTAAGAACTAAAGGCCGTGTCTAATGACCGTAATCACCATCAATTTAACTTGGATCAAGATATTTTATTGTGCCTACACAATCTAAATGCACGAATGAAAAATTAGAACGTATATCACAGGTATTAGTAATTTGGCATTTTCAGGGTCATATAAGGTTGTAACATAGTTTAATTTTCTGTTTTAAGGTGCTTTCTCACTGGGGGCAATCGCCTGTAATGAAGCAGTTCAGATTCAAACATTAAATTAGCGAGTGAGGAGAACAGCATTACAGTGCGCAACCTGTAATGATACAATTAATTGTTACATTACACCAATGAGTGAGAACGGAGGAATTTTAGCGTTACATGACAGACGAATGCACGTTAGTTCGTGAGGAAGTATTATAACGTAATTTGTATAAAATCTAATGTTCCTGAGGGAAGGTTCTGGAAGGTGTAAACTGAGGAGAGCTTTTACCCCGTAATGCGTTAAGACAAGCTGTGTGATGATATACATAATTTGAGCAATAATTTTATTGCAATTGGCCATTGACTGCATGGATGATGATGCTGCATGATGACACCAAGGATTCATTTTGTACTTGCAAAGATACTTTGACAATCGAAGTCTGTGATTTGGAAACAGCCGTGAGTAGTGAAATTCTGGCTCTTTAATTAGTTTCTATTAGTTAGTAATAATAGTTTATTATTGAGAAATACAAATATTCTCTCGAGTTGATTTTACCAATATTTAAAAGTAAATTATTGTTTTCATTTTCAAAAGCAGCATTTACCTAAGAAGAATTGATAGTATATCATAAATACACCAGTGAAAGAGAACGTTGAAATTGGCATGACGTCACAGAGTAAAAAGTGAGTTCAAAAACGTGTAACACTACCGGGAAGGCATAAAAATCTAAAAATTATGAAATAACTTCAACAGAACACATTGTTTATGCAACATTTTAATCATCCACACAAAACGTGAAATTGAAAGCGGAGTCCGTTACGTCACTGGCTCTATACGTTTTACTTTTCGGACCCCCATCGGCACTCGTCAAAGATCCCTACAGCGTGCACAACACAAACAGACCATTGTTCAAACATTACGACATAATTCTGCCATTGTCGTGGGCTTTCGAAAAAAATTGGATCATGTTGACAAAAAGTGGGACAAATGAACGTTTCAGATTTTATTAGTGCAAAAACGATTCTGGGTAGTTGCGTCGTTTATGATCATCAGTTTTTGCCTTTTTCGACGAAAGTCGAGACAGATACCGGCAAAGTCAAAGCCGTCACTATACCTTTTCGTATGCAAATAAGTTGCAATGAACTCATGTCCGAAAAGACCGTGAAACGCGCGTGTTCAATGTCAACGCGAAATTTCGGATAGACTGCTTTTTTTCGGCCAATGAATAAGTAATTTTATACGTCTGCTTGGGAACAATAGTTTGTTTTAGTTGTCACGTTAGTAGTCATTACACTGTGGGCAAATATTTTGGTCCTTTTTTTTCAAGTTCTGTGAACTTTAACTGCGAAATTTGGAACACACTTTTTGCGATCCTGTTTTGTTCTATTTTTTCGCTCATTATTTTAGGTTAAAAAAAAACTATCGTAGACTGTAACTAAATGTAACTTGAATTAATATGCTAATGTTATCTTAAGGAAATCTCTTGAATTTTTGTAGTCCTAAGTTGGTGTTGTAATAAATAATTAACATGCCATGGTATGTATTAGGCATGTTTAATCCAAGGCTATTGTGAACGTAATAGCGATAATGTAACTAGTTTTTCTTAAGCTATAAAACTGTCGAAAGTATTGTGCTGGTACATAAATAACGCACTGATTGGTTTGATAGACAGGTGTCAATACAAGAGACTGATATGAATGGCACATTAGATGCATTTACCATTTTAGAAATTTACAATCTATGTAAGCATGTCTTAGGCTACGACGTAAATGGTATATAGAAAAGGCTATGTTTCATTGCCAGCGCATTTCGTATTAAATTTTATTTCGAAATCTTTTAAGATTATTGTTAGTAAAATACCTTTACGTTTTTGAGAACTGTTACGCTGCGTTTAACTCTCGGATCGAAGGACCAGAATCCAAAATTTGATAGCGGAACTAAATCTCATCAAGCAACTCACGACCTTTGGGTACGTGAAAAAGATAATTTAACAATGGGATCTATACTCATTTATGCTCCGTTCACTTTTGCATCGCTTTTTTCGTATATACAGACGTCCTCGATCGCATCCGCCTTGCTTCTATTACTAGGTGTGTTATGTATATAGCTAGTTATATTAGATACGTTATGTTATATATGCTTGGAGCTACTATAATGGTTTCATATTTAGGAAATTTTCTTTATACTGAAAATTGTTCTTTTAGTAACCTTACCTAAATAAATGTATAAATATAGGAAATGTTTTTTTTTTAAAGGAAATTGTAGTTTTGAACTATCGTTATTATCAGCCGGGGGTAATCCGCTGCTATATATATTTGCTACAGAATGAGCTTAGTTTCCCAACAAGCCTTCTTAACGTAACATACAAAAATCAATCCATACATTCTGATAATATTCATGGACCTATGTGAGTATACGTAATATATGTATCTACGTTTTATGTAAAAGAATGTCTGTCAATAGTATTTGTATTCAAATGTGCAGAAATAGTTCGTCTTTGTGAGCTGGTGACAACGACCGCAGGTAATTGTTGAAGTAAGCTAAACGTGATAAGCTTTGTTTATTGTTTGTTTAAATCTGGTGGTATTTTAATTTATTTTAAAATATTATTTTGTTCTTCAAATTTGTTTTGTTCATGGTAAATTTAGTAAAAATATGGTTTTTACGTGAACAGCAGCTGGTGATAGCCTTGTGATTAAAATTTGTCTAGTGGGTTGCCAAGTTGTATTAAAAACGAATTCCAAAAGATTTTGCATGTGAAGATTGAATTAATTGATTGCTAATTAAATATTCGTGTTTTAGAGACACACATCATAATTTTATATTATTATTTCCTGTTTTAAAACAGTATCTTGTATTTTATATTTGTATAGTAGTTCAGTTAACAGTGTCACCAATTAATGTATTTTCTCACTTTAGTATTATACTTGTATAATTATATACATTTATATAGTATAGTATTACGTACCCGGTCAGACTGGGAGCTGACCCCAATATTGTTGAGAAACGGTAGGATGATGATGATGATGTAGAAGGAACGAGTAAAGGAACTGGAAACGGATATTAATCAAAATATACCTATATGGTTAGTGGTTCACATTTCATACACCTTTTTAATTAAACACACATTCAAAAGGAAGATGAGGTGTACTAATGTAAGTACACCCACAGTTTGCCGGTATGTTTGGGTCCCATGTAATAGGAGGCGAGTCTATTGCCATCAACCAGGAACACATCCAAACTCCGAGCTGCTACTGAGAATTTTAATTTTGAATAGAAAACGCAATTACACCTAATCTGACCAGGGAATTGTGTCCACAACCAGTGTAGCAGTCGCACTTAACACCATTAGACGAATGAGGCAGATTTTTTCAATGAAGAGTTGCTAAAATATTTAGAAACATTGTGGGTATGACAAAATTAATGTTGACAAAGTAACATGGAGTAGGTACGCAAGAATCGTCGTGGTGAAATTATGTGGTTTCTGCACACACTGCAAAACTGCACTATAAATGTGTATGTTAAACACCAGAACTTAGAAATATGTATGACAGTTGCTGGACATAGCTAAATTTTGAAAACATCACAGCTCCAAAATTTTTCTATTAAGGTAACCTAAATATTTAATGATCATCTATGCAATTATTTCGCATACCCTTCACAGATCAGTAACTTCATACTAATTAAAAATCTTCATATTCAAGCCTGCAACATGTTCATCGACTTTCGTTGCTGACTGTAAGATATTACTTACACAAGTGGTGGATTTAAATAAGACATTACATTGTCTTACTTAATCTAAGCGGGCTCACTGCTCCCCGGCAGTTACTGATAGAAAAGGCCGCTACAATCCATAAATATTTATAAACAACCGAAACTAATTATTTGTCATAACTCCAAGGAACAATAACAATATATTTAATCTTTAATCAGTCCACCACCCACGCTTCGTTGGCATTAATCTTAATCACATACTTTCTGCTCCACAATACCACAATGCCCTGCGGTACTAAGGTTTGATTTCTATGTCATTCAGAACTACCTAAAGCTTTTAATAAACTAAACATGCAAAGCAAATTGTACTGTATATATGTTACCCAAGAGTTGAGATTAGAAAAGTTGTGTAAACATAATAAAAAATTCAAGAGTAGATTATGGTTAAAACTACGTGACATTCGCGGTTACACGTACCACAGCGTAACACTTCAATACTATCGTTATTCCTTTGTGTAATTGACTAAAAATAAAACGAAACATTTGTGTAAACTAGATTGTATCAAAGTCAGCCCTACCACCTTTAAATAAGCTTCAAATTAGCAAGAAAAGTACGTGAAGCTTTAGACTTTTCGCGCCGTTATGCAAATGTGTGCACTGCCTCGCGGTAGGACCTTGGCAGGGACGTGGAACAGTATCATCAGTATTCTATTGCTATACAAATGTAACCCTTAAAAACAATGCTTTAATCGTTAGTTTAGTTTGTGTAAAACTTAGTGGTTATGACGTTTTTACATCAGGATTGGTGGTCGAAGTTAGAACCTTGACTGAAGTGGGACGTCACTATTACCACACATAGGCCCTAAGTGCAGAAAGAAGGTGTGGTGGCGTAACCATACGCGAAAACGGCTGTTGCTAGGCAACCATTGTTTAAAACAAATGTTTGAAGAATGCTGTAGGCCTTGGAAAGAACCAAACGGTTTGGGCCTACTTAGTTTTACTACGAAACGGTTGACATTTTAGCATTAGTTTTGTTACAAATATCGCTGTATTTCTGTCGCAGTGCGAAATACAAAATTCAAGATAAATTTTAAAATTTAACGTTATTCTTATGTTATATTCATTTTAATTTATAATTATCATAAAAAACGCACATTTTGGCTAATTTACTGGAAGAAGACAGTTTCTAGAAGACTGTACATAGCAAAAGATACGATTTAGCGTTGTTTTATTTAAATTTCACAGCAAATTGCGCAATTAGTTTCCATAAAATTGCGAATTGTGCTAATTAAACTAAAATATTATTGTTTTCAACGTAAAGTAATTAATTCACGTTTTGTATTTTTATACAGATATTCCGGACACATGTTTTACATATTTATAGTATGTGTGTCTATGAAACGTCAAAGAAAAGAAACCAAAAGGAGATCCATTATTAAATTTTATTCAAAGCTCCAGTTGAATTCAATAAAATTTATGTTCAGCACATGCTAGTAATCGCCTGTAAATGTAAAAGGTTATTCAAACTAACACAGTAATTAAACTGTAATTATAGGCCTCCCATATATATTTCGAAAGACAACTTAATTATTTTCTATCGTTGTAATTATAGGTAAAACAGTTTGCCAATTTACGACACCGATTTTAGCTCATATGCTCATGTAGGGTCTGTATAATATGTAATTAAGCTCGGAACAGTTTGGTGTTGCAAAATATGAACGTTTTGACGGACATTATTAGACTGAATTGCGGGTAGTAGACTATTTTGAAGTTTATTGAGGTAAGTAAATATAATGATTTGTGGGAAGACATGAACTGGTTGCTTGTTTAAACTTAGAGATTAGTACTTTTTGCTTTTGGTCCTTTGATACAAGGTATCTACGAAAAGTACGAAAATGTTATTGTTGGCTTTAGAAAAATACTTTTTCGGGCCAATTGCCTTAATAATTCATTAGCTGTTTAGACAATTGGTAATGAATGAAAATTATCTCATTCATAAATAATTGAAAAAAATACTTTCTGGAAAATACTTTCAAAGTTAACATAATACGCCATCATCATAATATGTCAGTATTCTCCGAAGGGCTAGGCTTGTACACCCGCGGCGAGCCAATTACCATTAACCAGATACAAATAACACTTTGCTCTACCTAGGAATCAACCCCAGGACCTTTTAGTGCTGCAATAGCACTTAAGACTGCTAAGATAATACAAAGTGAATCCTATGTGGATATTCCATGTAAATTTTGTTTGTGTGTATGCGGAGAATAATCTCCGGAACCACGATTCTAAAATTATTTCATAATTTGAAAGGTACGTTATTCCATATGGACAATATGTATGTCATATAATTATTAGAAGTAGGCTAATAGACTTGGAGGAGAATCTGAAAAGATTATATTGTTCTTCTAGTTTCTGTCTATGTCGCAGCCATCTTTTAAAAATATTCATCACTCCCAGGTTCGTATATATCCTAATGCGTACGTAAGGACCAAATCTAAGTAACCTGTAAAATTTGTCGTTCAACTTATCAGTTGAATGACAATAACCTCTACCAATTAATTATATATTAATTCACATAGTCAATTGAGTATCGATTTATTAATATAATCCTACGATCTTGCAGCATTGTAACGACACAGTGCATTAACTTCACGGGTGAGCAGTTAATTGTGAACACTATGCGTGCGATGCAAGTAATAATTGAGTGTTGGACGTACCACAGTCCACACTGATTGTTATTGATGTATTAAGTAGAGTGGATGTGACGAGAAAGACATAATTTTAAATAGTTTTTAATGGCAATGTTCTCACGCCTAAGACTTGCCTTAGTTCTCTATTGTGACAGTATAATGTAGCGACATCTACCGCGCTACATAGAACTACGAAGGCCTGAATCGCGCAAGCAACATTCGCAACGAAAGTTGCATATATACAACCGCCCGACATCAACCGTCGGGCCGTGGCCCGCCAGGCAAAAACACCCGCCTGGTTGGAGGATCCTCCCTTAGGTTGTCCCTCCACACTGGTGACCCCGACGTGATGCCAGTGTTTCCACACTGGTGACCCGAGCAAGAACATCAGCGCAGCCTTCCGGAGACCAGCACCTTCGTCATCACCTTCCCCTCACAGCAACCTTCAACAAGATCGAGCAGCGAGTCACACAGCCAGCCAGCACTCTTCCGGCTTCAACGGGCAGCCTGACCACATGCCTGCAACAGACATGCAGCCTGGTCAGAACCCTCAGCCGACATCAGCGACTTGGCACAGCACACTGCACTTCGGCCGGTCAACAAGCAGAGGCCGTCTCTCCTGGTCGACGCAGCAGTCAGCCACTACTCTTCACTGCACTACCTCGATTCACTGAGGTCTACGCAGCATCGCCCCGACTCACTGGGGACTCATCGCACTCACCGCTCACAGTCCCGACTCACTGCGGACTACGCGGCATCCGTTCCGACTCACTGGAACTTGCACTCCTGGCACTGGCAAGCTCTTCAGACGCACTGACCGCTGACTCATCTGGATCATCGACCTCCGGTCTCGGGGGGGAGTGATGTAGCGACATCTACCGCGCTACATAGAACTACGAAGGCCTGAATCGCGCAAGCAACATTCGCAACGAAAGTTGCATATATACAACCGCCCGACATCAACCGTCGGGCCGTGGCCCGCCAGGCAAAAACACCCGCCTGGTTGGAGGATCCTCCCCTTTGGTTGGAGGGGCAATACACCTCGCCTCTCCACAATAACATACATAACAACAGTTCATAGGGTAAAAAGATTACCCAATCGGCTGACTTCAAGGGATGTTTCAAAGGATAGTTTTAAAAACCTTTTAATTATTTTTAAGTATGTGAGGGATGGCTTCCAGTTTAACCAGATGCGGTTAAATTTTAGTATTTTAGACGAATATATAAGGCTTTTGGTCTTCTGAATACCACTAACGATTGTCATAGGAGTTCGTATGGCAACCGGAAGAGACGGTTTTAGGTGCTCTCCGAGGCACGGAAGGGTCTCGACGTGGTCACAGATTCAAACGCTTAACACTTTTTATTTTATGATTACTAGCGCGAAAATTTATATAAATATCACATATTTATACAAATATACCTACTGGTATGTCATTTACCAGTACCCTTGAACCCAAAAACAAAGCTGCTTCATGAACGGAGCCAACTGTGATACGGATTCATTGTGATGATAATGCTGTTGCTTCACTGGAATCACAACTATCACAGTTTGAATCCTTTTTAAGGTATATTAATAATATGGCTAGTGAAGTTTATGTAATTAGGGTGTTTGTCAATTACAGGAAAATTCCTTTATACAGAGATACCATTTTATTTTATACGAGTGACCCGCCACGGCTTCACAATCAAATGTATATATGCATGTATTATACGTATAAACCTTTCTGAAGAAATTCTCTAATTGACAGTGAAAACCGCATAAAAATCTAATGCGTAATTTAGAAGAAGGAAGTGGAGAAATATCAAGACAGACGCGACAGCAACTTTATTTTATGCTGTATAGTAATAGGAACTCATTATGACATTATTAGTTCGATGTAAAGTACCTATTATATCAGTGGAGTGTCCTCAACCTGCAACCTTACGCTGCTGATAATCGTATAACTGAACACGATTACTGCACATTTCTACTGTGAACATTGCTTCTCACATATCATCAACCCTATGTGATTAGAATTAGGTTGAACTTATTAAGGACTAACGGACTAAAGTACATTGGAAATACCGGTTTAAATATAGAAAGTCCTTTTGTTTTGAATTACAAAGTTGGAGCAGTTTAGAGCTTAGACTAAATAACAACCGGGCGTTTTGATCCGGTAAATAGGACCAATTAATGATAAATGAATGATTTTGCCTTATTTATTGATTATCGTTATGAAATGATTATGAGAGGGGTACGTGGTTAAGTAATAACTAAGCTGATCAACCAATCTGTAAGGTTAAGCTGCGCTAGTCGCGGTCAGGCTGTGGATAGGTGCTCATTCCTAACACATCGAGACCCCTCTGTGCCTTGGAGAGCACGTACATCTACCGGTCCCGGTCGTCATACCTATGATAATCTTTAGTAGTCGTGAGAAGCCCAACAAACCTGGTTGTCAGGCTAACAACCAATCTATCCTCAGGGCATCGGTATTACCCAAAAATTGGGTCGCGGAGGTCTGATGGCAGTCGCTTCGTGTAAAATACTGCCCCACATCTGGTTAGACTGAAAACCGACCCCAAATTAGTTGGGAAAAGGCTCGGAGAAAGGTTATTAAAAATGATTATAATGATGAAGATTGCTGGGTAGGTTTGGATGCCGAAGGCAGAGGATTGAGTTTTGTGGCTCAACTTTGGAGGAGCCTATATGCAGTACCAGACTGCGATGAAAGGTTGTCACTAGTTACAAGCGCTGGAGTAATTATGATTACAGTAATCTACCGAATTAATGACTTTTCTTGTATATGCAGATCTTATAGCATTAGTTAATCAAAATCTATCCAAAACAGAAACCTTCATCCTGTAGGAGTCCAGTGCACCCAAATATACTCAGTGAAGATTGCTCTATGATTAAAAACAATGTCAAATAATTATGTACTCAACCAGGTCTTGCATCGAATTGTACTGAATGGAATGTTATGTTAATTTTAGTGCCAACGTTAGCTCTGGGTGAATCAGCTGTTTATCATTCTGTGCAAGGATAGCACAGTTCAGAACTTCAGGGAAATGGGCCACTACTGTGTTCGAAACCGCATCTTGAGCGTGGAAGACTTTAGAAGGCTGCAGAATGTTAGTTTCAGATTTAGAGATGTTTTTAAGTAATAATATATCTATATAATTTTTAACTGAGTATTTTTTATGGATATGTTGTCGATAGAAATTTATCTCCGACTCTTTCCTGCTACAGCTTTGAAATAGGCTCTTTTATTCAGGTAAAGTCATTCCTCTAAAAGCCACTTATCATTGTGATAACTATTTCATTGACATAAAGCTCAAATTTCAATAATTTAACGGACTTCATGAGATAGAACGTGGCTTCTAGGTTGACTTATTTTTACCTCAAAGTAAATGGCAAATATTTCAAAACAAAACATTATTACAGGTAATTTGAATTGTCAAAGACTATTTGCAAAGTTCCAATTATTAGGTCTAGAGAATCGAAAGACCAGCAACACGTACTTAAAGTGAAGGACTGGTCTACTCAAAGCCACTATGGCTCTTTTTTTAAATGGCCATTTCAGACTTTGCCCTACATTGTAAGACTCAAGTATTTGTTACTATTATATGTCTGGATTTTAAAAGAGACTATGATTCTCTGTGTTTATTTCGGGAGTTTCTTTTCAGAGGTCATCAGTTAGAAAATACCGGAGCCATCTAGCTTAAAAAAAATATGTAAAACATTGTCTTGGAAAAGTGTCTTCAAAAGATCTATTTGTAAAATAAATATCATATAGCAAAGTTGTAGTTTTTATAAGCAACATTTGTCCTGCAGTAATTATAGCCGAGTATAATGATTGAGATCACGTTCACGTATATACTGTGACCTTACAATAACAACCGTCACGCCTCTGATCCCCGAGGCAGAGGCGGACTGCCTTACACCCACGACTTCGATGACGGCATCAAATGTTTGAGGTGAGAAAATCTACGGATAAGAATCGTTAAGAATGTCGAGTATATATTCTACTTCACGTTTGGTGGTTGAAGGTCCACCTCGCCACTGGGGTAAGACTCCCCCACCAGAGTACAGATATTTGTTTCTTGAAAGTATCGAATCGAATGTCGAATATCTCATGTGGAGACGGCATTCAGGTAAGCGTAGTGTAGGACTCGTCCTGTTATGACACTGTGCGGAAGACAGCCACTGGATGAGAAGCAGTTCAGCAGGACAAGAATATTCATAAACTTGGTAGACCTCTTCTACCAAGTTTATGAATATAAATAAGCTAATGATGATATCAATACAGTTTTAACTATCTTTTGTATTTTTTTTGCATTTTCCATTGTATTCCTCAAAGGTTTAGGCTGTTGTTATGTAGTGATGTTATGTTAAGTTTGATAATTTTCATGCTCATTATTGCAAGCTGTTAACCAAGAGCTCAACTCACTTAATTAAGCTCATCCACTTAAGCTACTGAGATCGATTTTTTATTTCTCTAAAATGTATCTAATATATAAAATTCTCGTGTCACAGTTTTCGTTGCCATACTCCTCCGAAACGGCTTGACCGATTTTGATGAAATTTTTTGTGCTTATCGGGGAGGTCTGAGAATAGGCCAACATCTATTTTTCATACCCCTAAATTTTTTTTTTTATGGCAAAACAACGTTTGCGGGGTCAGCTAGTATCCTTATAAACGCAATAGATGTTGGTTAATTCTCGGTAGCTTAGTTAGGTATATGTATAACAGGAGGGACGCAGGTTCAAACCCTACGTGAGATGGAATTTTTCTTTCTCTATAATTTATATCCTTAAAAACGCAGTAGGTGTTGCTTAGGTCACCTTTTTAAACAGATAAAGTCGTTACTACTTTCAAGATAATTTAAATACACAGTTACAAAAGCTTAAAGCTAACTACCTAAAGAATTCTAAATAAAAAACTGCATTAGACTAATTGATTAGTACATAAACACGTTTTGTCCACGGTTGCAATGCACTTAACTATAAATTTCCTTTGTAATTTAATTAGATAAGGTTCACAAAAAAGCTGAGTCACCTGTCATGTTCCTTTGACCAAAAATACCGTTATCGGTTATCGTGATCGATATTTAGTGATTAAAATATCTACTTTATTTACAAATATATCTATATCTATCTTTTATAGATAAGTACCTATTTATATCTTTTAAATTCATTTTGATTTCTGACATTTACGCGAATATTATACATTGAAATAAAACTACTTTTTACGGATTTTATCGCGTATATTGATATTATTAATCCCGACGTTTCGGACCCTTTACAGCGTCCATGGTCACGGGTAGACTGAGGTGGAGGGCGTCTTGATGATATAATTAATGACAGCTACCCTACATTTTTAATTGTTACATGATCAATGACATTTATTACTAATTATTAATTAAAACTAGATGGAGCCGGCATTTCCTAGCTGACGACCTCTGAGAAGAAACGCCGAAACAAACTCAGAGAATCATGGTCTCTTTTAAAGTAACAATATTCAATGATCATGTTTTAGTTGTTAATTATTGGCAATCCGATTCACTCAGAACGAGCTCACAGTATCCTTTGGTCTTGCAGTTGTAGGCCTGGATTTTGGTTTAATAGAATCTATAACGGGATTCCAAGCAGGTGGTAAGACCCAGCCATCTTCTCTATTTATTAAAAATGTAGGGTAGCTGTCAGTAATTATATCATCAAGACGCCCTCCACCTCAGTCTACCCGTGACAATGGACGCTGTAAAGGGTCTTTTAAATTCGTTTAAAAACAATATTCAACATATATACATACATACACTCACGCCTTTTTCCCATGGGGGTAGGCAGAAACTAAAGAACGCCACTTGCTACGATTCTTGCATAGGTACTTCGTGGGCTTCGTGTAAAATGCTGACATTCAGAGCTGCGTCTGATATATTACACTGCAAGCCAAACCCAACATAATTCGAAAAAAATCCATCCAACCGTTTGGAAGATACAAGGTACTTGATAAAGAAATTTACAAAAATACATACATGCGCGAAAAACACCCTTCCTTGGCAGTGTTAAAAGGCTAGTAGAATGAATGAATGACTATGGACATGAATAGCGAAGTGAAGTGCTGACTTTAGAACCAGAAGCTATTGTAAAAACAAAACAATACAGATCAAGACATGAATGATTCATCTAATATGAGATTTAAGTGTTGTGATTCACACAAAGAACTGCACGTTATACATACAAAAAAAAACCAGGCAGCACCCACAGAGGCCCGAAAACACGCATAAAACACATCATAAGCCTAGGCTTAGCTCTAGAGTTAGGTCATGGGTTCAGTTCCCAGGTCAAGCATCGGGATATTCTATGAAATTCTCAGTAGCAGCTCGGTGGATTTGTGTCCGGTTAATGGCAATAGGCTCGCCTCCTATTACATGGGAGCTAAACAAACCGGCGAACTGTGGGTGTACTTTATTTTATGTGGGTGTATTAGTACACCTCTGCTCACCGTGCGGAGAACACAGACGTGATTGTATGTTAAAACTTTACTGCTGCAGAGTAAGTTATTTCTGTAGCACCCACTTAATTATAATAAATATAAAAAAAACATATTGTATACATATTATGTATTAAACAGTGAATCTAACGATTAGACGGTGCACAGCTAAATCGTATGTCATGTATGCAGTCATATGATTTAGCTGAGTCAACATTTAACGTTCACACACTTAAATGGTGAAGAATCTTGGGGAAACCTGCAACCCTATGAGATTTTGTCGATGGCGCTGGCGGCGTGTGAAGTCCGCCAAATTAATGTACTAAGATTATAAATGAAAACATTGTATATTATTCAATCTACTATTTTTATAAACTACTATTTATTTTAATACTACACTAAATGTTTTAACTACCCAGAGGATCGCGCAAGGAAGACAGTTTAATTTACAGGTTTGTTTTTTTTTATATTCACAAATATCGAATTTTCCTTAGAATTACTGAGCACAGGTCGAGTTCAACGACTGTTAATAAAGTATCAATGCTACCTACTCTACATATGACAAGTTGGAAAAACTATAAAATTACCGTTTTTACATTATAAAATTGATCATAATTCACGTGCTAAAATCGTGATTTTACAGCTCTGTGGTTGTATTCGGTACTTTAGTCTTGGTATGAGTAATGTGGTTGGAATAACGTGAATGCAATAAATTGAATATGATTTATCGATGCAATTTTCCGGGCAATAGAAGTTGATGCATTTTTCTTACGTTTTTTTTTAATGACATTCAAGTACACCGCCTTATATTAAACGACAACTACAGTCAGTGCTATCAAGCACGCGTTCTTATCTTGAGATATCAGTTTTAAGTCTCTTATGCAGTAATCTGGCATGGCATCTCTGGCTACTTTTCTTTTCAAACTGGAACACAATAACACATTATTGCTTAGCGGCATAATATTTCGTTATTATAGCGGTACGACCCCAGAGAACTCTGCAGCATCAGCAGAACCTTAAAAAACCTTTTTTACCTAAAGAGAATTTTAGATAACATGACACATCCCTTTTTAAATGTAGCCTCTTTTATCTTCACTGTTGTTCAATGGTTTCTTGATCTTAATATTGGATACTGACTACCAAACAATTCCATCTATTATAATATTGATCTATCTTCTTTGTCAACATTGGGTGCTAATATGTCTTATATATTAGAGCCAAGATAAGATTAGATACTAAGAGTAAATAAGAAAAAACGAATTCGACTGAAATACAGATTTATGATATCAGTGTTCTGTATCTTAAGAAACGTAAAGAAAGAGAAAAGAATGAATCAACTTGTCTTGGTACCCAAAGTTGTTATGTGGGATGTTGAATCAATAGTCATTATGGCAATATTGTTATGGCCAATAGCCTTATTACTAAGCTAAGATTTCCGACAAACATTATAAGAGGCTCTCAGTGTACACAACCGCACACTCGAGGACGTAATGTAAATTTCAGCTTATAACACAATTAGCTCGACCAGTGAAGCTACAACGTATTGTAGCCAGTAACGATAAAATCTCAATTAAATTTAAATAAAGAACCTCATTGTATTCACAGTATACTGCTATATCGAGGAAAGAGCAGGTAATTTTCATGATATCTATTTAAAGTTTGGCCTTGTACCGAGGAAATGAAAATTTACAAATTACCCAACGTGAGTTGTCAATTTGACAAGGTCTTCTTTTGTTCCATAGATGCCTCATCAAACGGTGTGTAAAGACAATTTTCGCATTGATAAAATTCAGTAAGCGAACCAAAAAAATACATTTAACTCTACACAAAAGATTTTCTCAACACATTCATGACTGCATTAACTGATATGGCAAAAAATTTAACCTTACATGCGAATACAAAATGCTTCCACAGTTATTATCTAAGCATTAGTAGCACGAATACTATATTCTACTAGATGTAGAAAATGAAAAAAAAAATAGACACGTAACACTATTAAAATGCTATCATCATCATCTACCCATATACTGTCCCACTGCTGGGAACGGGTCTCCTCTCAGATTGAGTGGCATTATTAGGCTATGCCACCATACTGCTCTAGTTCGTGTTGACAGACTTCATACACATTCGATAAAAAGGAAATCCAATCCAGTTTGATACGATATAGGGAATTAGAACCATTAATTATTTTTTACCATCCCTACTTATTCTCTACTTAATATTTAAATACAAAGGTCAGCGTGTCTGTCTGTCTGTGACGCTTTTACGCGTAAACCGCTGAACCGATTTAGATGAAATTTAACACAGAGACAGATTAGTCCTTGGAGAAGGACATAGACTTTTTGTCTCAAGAAGTCCTTCGGGCAAGTGCGAGTGAAACCGAAGGCAAAAGCTTGTTTAGATATATATTGGATAATTCACTCTGCAAAGGGAAAATGTGATTAATATGAACACTACGTTTCTTGTTCCTTTGAGTCTACTAAACGTTTTTACAATGTTAAAAGGAAATGATGCCTATTCGTGATTTCTTCTATAGATAAACTTATATTAAGTAGCGAACAAAGAAATTCAAATTACAGTGATCGTTAGTAAAGATAATACATGATTAAATATACCAGTTAAAAAATCCTTTCAATAGAAGCAAAAATTCACAGAAAAAAATCGTAAAACAAAGACAATGAAAATTGCTGTTCATTTAAAGCGAAATTTACATGAAATTGTTACCGACAATCATAAACAGAAATTGTAAGATGTGGAAACAAAACTGTGAAGCGTAAAATTACAAAAGAATGGAAAACACTCTCAAAGAACAAGTGCACAAACCTTTTTAATTTATGTACCTACATGAAAACGACAACCCAATAAATTATCACATTGTAGCTATGAAGCCTACAGCATTGAAATTAGACTGATAGAATTCCAGTACGACGAAGGAATTTCCAATAAAATATTACTCCGGAGGTAGCGATAGAGATTGCCAAGTGGATTAATTTGAAAACATAAATTTAATTGCCCAACTGGTATACTGGTCACCAGAGCGACTGCTGTCTCTGATAACTATGTTTCGATTTCAAATCGAATTAGAATTTTGATTTTTAGTTTTTCTTTGAAACGTCTGTAGCAGCTTGGAATTTGTTTTTAACCCAAGATCACAAAAAAAAACGGTAATTTTACAATATATGTAACCTTTCGGGAATACAACTGTGATGATATGTCATCTTCTGTTATGTTTAAATGAAACACGACAAATATCCTAATGGTAATTTAAAATTTATTCAAATCAGAACAATGAGAATGTACTGTAACGTATTCAAGATCACAAATGCATCGGAGCCCAACGCGATGTTATCAATAAAAGATCCTGTATGCTAAATTAATAACAGGCTACCTGCCGAAATTTCCTCGCCTACGCTGCAAAGTTTAAGGTAGATGTTCCTATATAAGCGAAGTTGAAGCTAAAAACCTTGAGACACAAAATGATTTAGGTATAGTTCTTGGAAAGCCGAGTAAGGAAAAAGATAAACAAGATGACTGGTTTGGACAGGGACCTAATTTAGGTAGAAGAAAAGATGGTAAAGAAATTCTTTGAACGATGATTTGGAAGTAGTTTGATAAAATGCTTTTGACTTTGAACTTCTATAAATCGATTACAACTGACAATTGCTGAAACCTATCTGATCATATTTGATCTATTTGCCTTTCACATACTAAGAATAATGTATCTATAAATATATATTTGAATAAAATTGTCGTATTATTTAATTATGAATTGATTTGTATTTACTGTCGTGGCAGCCGTTACAGATATAATGAAGATATTATAGTTTTTTCTGAGAAAAATGTGTGCTGTGAGATTTATTCAAAGTTTTATTGAATTTTATATACCTACTTATAAAATTCAGTAAAATTTTTAAGAAATCTAATCTCGCATGAGATATCTTCAAAATGTGAACCAATGAATTTCGACAGTATATTGTCAATAGGGCTGTTAGTGATACTGAAAATATTGTTTTTTTGAAAGATCCTAATAATACAATCTGTTACATACATTATATTTGTCAACAAAATAGAATGACATTAGAAATGTGATTATTCTGATGTGACCCACTGGCAAAGGCCAGGATAAAAACGATATTAATGATAGTAAAAAATATGAATGTCATAATAATTCTATTACGACTGGTATATAATAACAAAGCTATACTAAGTACTCTACAATAGAACTAAATACTAATAAAAACCAATCAGCTAGTACTTTTATTTCCCTGACCATGAGTAAAGATATCTAAGTAAACTTAACGCCCATTTCAATAAAACTATAATTATACAAGTCACATGTTGGGACCGTGAGACAATTTATTTTATAGTTACATCATCGCTTGTACTATACCCCACAACAATACCAAGAGGTGTGGGCTGAAGCAATTGTCCAGCTAACATTCAAGCTTAAACAGAATCAAACAAGGTTCTAACTCTATTTGAGTTTCCATCAGAGTTAGAACCATGTGGCATTGATGCGTGGCAATGTCATAGGATAGTTTTTGCGGTCGCCCACACATTGGCACATCAGAAGAATTTGACTTAGCTGCCAAGGTCACATGCATTGTCTTTTTTGCTTGAACGAGATGTATTTTACCTATCCTATTGACCCTGACTTGCGTAGGAAGATTAGAATAGAATTATGTTAAGTGGTTAGCGGTGACAGTGTGGTTAGGTTATTGAGAAGAAAAACAAGATCGTTACAGTTGGTGTCGATGTCAGGCATAATATCAGAATCATAATAATATCAGAAAAATCATGGTCAAAATCAAAATAATTGTATTCAAGATTGTTTGGTAGTACTTTTTGAAAGCATAATCAGTGATATACTAGTGATATGAGCAATGGACTGCCAAGTCAAAGATTTCGAGTTCGAATCCAAGGCACGCACCTCTGACTTTTCTAAATCATGTGCGTATTAATAAATTAATTATCACTCGCTTAAGCGGTGAAGGAAATCTGCATGTCAGGGATTTTCTCGATTGTGTATGTAGTCTGCCAACCCTTACTAGGCGAGCGTGGTGGACCATAGCCTAATCCCTATCATTCTGAGAGGAGAACTGCCCAGCAGTGGGACAATATATGAGTTGATGATGACATGACTTTTTGTAAATGTCAGTTGTATATTTAGACCCTGCCCTTCACCGCCTCCTAGTGTTTTAGCTGGAAAGAAGAAATGGCGGAACAAAAAACCTACATATTTCTATCAGGTAGTTTTATTATGGCGGTAAAAAATATATTTGCTGAGATTTACTTATTGATTATTTATGAATATGTTCTGCGAACTGTCTTTACTCTTCAGTAGCTTAATCAGGAATTATAGAAGCTAGCGTATCAATCGGAGACTTAAAACCTTCTCCTCGCACCTTGGATAGTCAGTCAGCACCCCAATCAACCATCGAACTTTTTGCAGTGCACGAATTTATTATTCTGTTGATGTAAATGAATGATGATGGAAGCCACATCAATGAGCCAAAGGACATTCACTGCTTAACAGGCCTCTTCTATAGATTTTCCGATTGCCAGTTATATGCTGCATGCATCCAAGGACTCCCAGCGACCATTACCACGTCGTCTATTCATCTCGTTGAAGGTCGTCCAAGGCTATATATTCCATGATCTCCATTCGAGAACCTTTTTGCTCTAGCGAGAAGTAGAAGTAAGGACTGCTCCATTTCTACGGATCTCTTCGTTTCTGATTTGGTCGCCAGGAAGCCACGATTAAGGCTTGTTCTTCACAGGGAACTTTTTTCTATAATAGTAGCCTAATAAAATATCATTCGTGATGGGAATGCGTTCATGTGGCGCCGGCTGTCGCATAACCATTAACTGCCGGTGCAACTTGGGCTATGTTGCAGTTAGTTAATAAAATCGTGCGTTTGCTAAATTGTAGATTTCTTGTGCTTTGTCTAATACTTTTACCATAAACGCAGTATTATGCAGAGTGGAAACCTTTTTATCACAGTCACATTGGGTAGCAGCTAATGATCTTCATGATAATCCATGTATGCGCATACACTTGTTTCTGTGACAAATAAATACAGTATGTTTAAGGAACCATGTTAAAAAGTGGTGTGCCTGTTGTCGAGCAACTCCGGGCACTAAAAAACTATAGTCTCGAATCTCGTTCACGTAATTGTGCCTTCTAGAATAATAAGAAGCAGTTTATGTGATTACTAAATACACGAGTCACTAAAACACTGAACAATATATTATGTAAATTATTAGAGTTTTGAATGTCAATGGCAAAATCTTTAGACCTTATATATAGTTCAGTGCAGAGTTTCAGAAAATATACATTTTCAGTGAATGAAACTGGTGATTTTCCAAAAATCCTTATTAATCACTCTCACTGCAACACTCACATAACGCGTGAAGTTACCATATTGAACCAATAATCCATATAACACATAATTTAATCAATTATCTCTGCCAACTGTATACTCGTGCAGTTAGTGGCTTTATTATCAACTAACATATTTATTTTTATGTTCGTTCGAGAGGTGAGGAGAATAAATATCGATTAATAATGACAGCTTACCAGCTTATTAGTCGAGTGATTTCCGATTGAGAATGGGCAACTCTATTTCTAACACCGTGTAGAACATTATTAACACGAACAAACGCAAAAAAATTACTAAATACATTTTAATTATATTCAGGCCTGTGCACAGTTTTTGTTCCATGAATCATAGTAAGTACCTATATTTCACATTAGAAAATTGCTTAGTAATAACTAAGCTGATCAAAAGATCTGCAAGGTTAAGCTGCGCTAGCCGCTGTCAGTCTGTGGATGGGTCATCATCAACCCATATACTGTCCCACTGCTGGGCACGGGTCTCCTCTCATATTGAGAGGGATTAGGCTATAGTCCACCACGCTAGCCTAGTGCGGGTTGGCAGACTTCACAAACCGTCGAGAAAAATCTCTAAGACAAGCAGGTTTCCTCACGATGTTTTCCTTCACCGTTTAAGCGAGTGATAATTAATTATTAATACGCACATGAATTCGAAAAGTCAGAGGTGCGTGCTTTGGGTTCGAACTCGAGACCTTCGACTTGGCAGTCCAATGGTCATACCACTAGGCTATCACTGCGCAATCATGTGGATGGGTGATCATTATTAATACATTGAGAAACCCCCGTTCCTCGGAGTGCAGCAAAAGCCTGCGTAGATCCTGGTTATTATACAAACATAGACTGTGACAATCGTTAGTGGTAGTCAGAAGCCCAAATATTCCGACAACCAGTAGACAACCTCAGGATATCGTTATTGCCCAGAAATTGTACTGCGAAGGTCTGATAACGCAGTAGCTTTTATTGCCTACAGTGTCAGACGAGCAAGCGGCCCACCTGATGGTAAGTGGTTACCGCCGCCGCCGCATGGACATCAGCAACGTCGGGAACAGAGCTGTGCCGCCGCCTACTGTGTGTGCTAGAGAGCTCTTTTTAGGCCTCGTTTGAAGAAGGACATATACCGCAAGGGAAACACCGCAGCAGGTAGTTCATTCCAGAGCCTGATAGTACGTGGTAGGAATTATCTTTGGAAGCGGACTGTGCTGGATGAGATCCACTTACCAATGACCCGAAGAATACCCTGTTATCTCTCAAGGAGGCAGACGTTACATGAAGATAGAATGATAGGAGGATACTGGAGGAAATCCTGGTGTGGAGCAAAGTTTAAAAAAAAACATAGGCCTACTTTAAATCAGGTTGTGTTTGTCTGGATGATTCATATGTATTAAAAGTGTTTATTTACAAAAAAAAAAGTATGATATCAAAAAAAGTATTTATGTATTTTATCCATTTTCTAGTACCTACAGTACAAGCTCTGCTTAGTTTGGGACTAGATCATGCTGTGTAACATGCAATATATTATATTTAACAAACTGTCAATTGTTTATGAAATGACAACGTAAGAATGCGTATTCCTGACACATTTTGTTCCTTGAAAAGTTGTCATGTTCGGTGTGTAAATGTCAAGCTAGTTCAATGTTAGCGACAGTATTTATGGAAATTGACAACGATTTTTAAATATTAGAGATAATAATAATAAGTGACCCTGCTATTGCTGAAATGCAGTTTTTGCCTATCAGAAAAACTATGCCTTTTGAAACTTAGTTAAGATTATTAATTATTAAAATTAATCAACAAATTTTCAGTAAGTAACAACTCTAGTTTGGATTTTGTTTCGTTAGTGAACATAACATACCAACACGCCTGTATTCCCCGAAGGGTTAGGCAGAGGTGTACTAATGTACACCCACATTTCGCCGGTATGTTTAGGTCCCATGTAATAGGGGGCGAGCCTATTGCCATTAACCGGGCACAAATCCAGACTCCGAGCTGCTACTGAGAATTTAATAGAAAAACCCAATAACACTTTTTGCTCGACCTGGGGATCGAACCCAGGACCTCTAGCGTAGCAGTCGCGCCTAGGACCACTAGACTAATGAGGCAGTCAGGACCACTAGACTAATGAGGCAGTCGTTCGTTAGTGAAAATAAGCTTATTTTCATGGTATAGAGGCCAGCACATCAAGCTACCCCAATCTGTGAAATTTCTTTGATAGATTTTCAACTTTAATACAAAATAATAAAGTTCATATTCAATTGGAAAATTTGACAGTTTTGTATAGCTTCACTTGCTGCCTTCTGCATACAACAACATACCGGTTGAACTGTGGGTTAGTGATATGACAATTGAACTGCCAAGACCTCTGACTTTTCGAAATCATGTGCGTATTAATAATAATTAAGTAATCAATCGCATAAACGGTGAAGGAAAATATCGTGAGGAAACCTTTAGCCTTAACCTTAGAGATATTCTCGATGGCATTTGAAGTCTGCTAACCACTAGGCCAGCGTTGTGGACTATATAGGTACTCTAACACCTCTCATTCTGAGAGGAGCCCCTGCCCAGCAATATGATGGGTGAACTGTATGTAGGTTATCTCTATGGCATGTTATGTTATAATAATAATAATAATGAATCATTTATTTGCGTAAAAAATGGTATACAAGATGTTAAATTATAATACAAAGCACATTTTGCTAGGATAATACATAGCATGCAAAAATTTTAGGGCTTAGCAAAGGTTGCAGTGGACATCATTTTTTTTTATCTACATACATACATACCATCACGCCTGTATTCCCCGAAGGGTTAGGCAGAGGTGTACTAATGTACACCCACATTTCGCCGGTATGTTTAGGTCCCATGTAATAGGGGGCGAGCCTATTGCCATTAACCGGGCACAAATCCAGACTCCGAGCAGCAGCTCGGAGTCTGGATTTGTGCCCGGTTTGGGTTTGGGTTTTTCAATGAAATTCTCAGTAGCAACTGAGAATTTTATTGAAAAACCCAATAACACTTTGCTCGACCTGGGGATCGAACCCAGGACCTCTAGCGTAGCAGTCGCGCTTAGGACCACTAGACTAATGAGGCAGTCTCTATGAATCCTTTAATACTATAAACAATAAGGATTAAAAATCCTCAAAAAAATAGTTTATATTCTATGCAGTAAGCACGCAACCCATTCACAAACAACAAATTAACAAGTAAGCATCGAAGTAGCACAAACACTTGAATATTAATAAACAATCTATTGTGCAGTTTTGCGTTACCGCAAACGGCGCAAACGCATCTAGAAGCGACACAAAAGGTTGTAAATCTCTCGACCTTCCTCTCCATTCCGCAGATCACGGCGCGGACGCACTTACCGTACGCGTGTACAGTCGGAACAAAAACTTTGATAGCACTAAAATTATTAGTTTTTATAGAAATAGTTATTTTTTTTTTTATTCTACTAAGGTGGCAAACAAGCATACGGTCCACCTGATGGTAAGCGGTTACCGTAGCCTATAGACGCTTGCAACACCAGGAGTATCACTTGCGCGTTGCCGACCCTGTATTGAAAGAGGAATAGTTGGATTGGCAAAGTCCCCCCACTGCCAACACAACGTTTCTTCGTGGAGCACAGGCAACCTTGCTCACCGTAAGAAACACAACACAGCTCAAAGCAGTGTTATTTTACTTCGATTTTATGCAAGGCGCAGGTACTTTCCCAGTCGGGCAGCTCCAATTTGAGTGGAATTACTCCCACTATGCCCTACCTCTCTTGTAAATTAATTTAAATTTTTAATCTTTTATATTAGTTTTTAATCTACCATATTTTATGTGTCAAAGAAATCCTTGTCCCAATATTATGGCAACATAACGTCTCATCACGCCTGTTCCCCGAAGGTTTAAGCAGAGGTGTATTAATGTACCTACACCCAGAGTTCGCCAGTATGTTTAGGTTCCATGTAATTGGGGCGATCGTATTGCAACTAATCAAAATTCCGAACTGGTAATTTTACAGAAAAACCCAACAGCACTGCTTGACCTGGGAACCGAACCCAGGACCGCCAGCGTAGCAGTAGCATAAGAAGAAAGAGGCTGTCTTATTACGTCAACATGATATTCTTTCTCTTTTCTGTTCTTTTTTTTAAAGTTGCCTCACACTAAGATTTCATCCTGGATGCGTTTACAAACGGATATTTTCACATAAACAACCACATTGTTGGTAATAAGTTTTGATTTGTGTCTAGCGATGGGCCATCTTTTACATGGGACTTAAAATCATTCCGATAAACTGTTTATCATCAGCATCTCTTCTGAGATACAAATGGTATGATGATGGTATGTATATTATATTAAGTATTTAGAATTACCTTGAAAAACCATCCAACATTTTTCTAAACAAAACATTTTAATAATCCGTGAGAATCGTGAATCTATATGAATGAATAAACCAGTCATCATTAAAAATTAAAAAATCTTCTGAAGCAGCTATAAATTTCTCACAAACATTTACACAAAAATAATTATCATAATAATTTTATTATTATGCTACCAGACTACGGAAGTAACTCAGTTAATACCTACAACATATACATTTTTCAATGACCTTTTCGTAAAATCACTCTATCGCCTTATAAAGTAATAGAGAAGTGATTTACAGCCGTCTTATTTACGATTATTTTATTCGAATAAAATCATATTATGAAATTTATATTTTGTGTTTTTATTGATAGAATATGTTAAATAATTTATACGACAGATAAAAGCTATCTTCAACAACTGTATCAACCTCCAAGAGTGGATAGCCTCATTTAATTATTTACATGATTATAATTCTCTCAGGTCAGTTACACTAAATTTAGACGCAACTGTAAGCCAAAGAGTAGAACTCTTCCTGCGTCTCTATTTCCGAGTACATACAACCCGAATCTATTAAAAGAAAAAGTACGGTGAACAGCATCTTCTTCGTCATCTTTGCTCCAGAGTTAAGGCTGAAGTTAAGAGCTCAGAGTCAGAAAATTCTCACAATACTTCAGGCATACATACCGGTATAATATATGTTTAGTTTTATTGTAATAATATGACAAATAAGCGTACAAGCCATCTGATAGTAGACGGCAGCCGTTACGTAACCTATAGACGCCAGCAACACCAGTGGTATTATCAGCTCGTTGTCATTGAGAGATCTCGGTTTCTAGTCTCATATGCTCAGTAATTTCACTGGCTACATTGACCTTCAAATCGGAGCACAGTTATGTGAATACATTAGTGCTTGTCGGCAGAATATTTAGCAATGCGGATATACCATCCCTGATGAACTCTGCAGCATGAGCAAAACCTACCAACTTTAAAACTTCTGACTTTTAAAAATCATTTGTGTATTAAATAATTTTATTATTAATATGGATGCCTATGAGTCGTCTCAAAAACCTCAGAAGATATCTTCACAGTACACAAGCTGTCAATGACCACTTGCACTGTTTGGATGGAATACCACGTTTCATCTGCTGACTTTGTAGCTCCACATGAGAGACTACCACCAGGTTACGATATACAGTGGCTAGTGTGGAAGTCGTTAAATCGACTTGCAGATGCAGAACTAACATGACAAGGTCATCTCTCTGAATCTGCACATTGTGCAAATGGGGTTCAGAGATTACGCGTTCCGTATGTTTGTTTATCATCTTATCAAAATAAAAAGAAAAGGAAATCTAGAATGGCAAGTCCATAGTCATATCACTGGGCATCAAAACTGATTTGCATATAATCATTGCTTTGCATGTAAGTAAAATGATTGAGTAAAATTGATTGATGACTTAATGCAAACATGTTTCATCTGCTTAAAATTCATTGTAGGTCGTCAGCCCGTAATTGTAACTTTGCTTACCCTCTAAAGAATCATAAGTCCGACATTGTGTAGGCATGTATGTTAATTCAATAGTCGACATGCATAATAGAACATACATTCTACATACACAAGATCGTAAACATGAAGAGTTCGAGCTTCTTCGATGTTTATCAAACGGCCACATTTATATTTTTTTCAGGAACTGTTGAGGTAAAATAACATACCACCATGCCTGTATCCCACTCGTTCTGAGGAGACCCGTGCCCAGCAGTGTGACAGTATATGGGTTGATGATGATGATGACGCTTGTATTCCTCGAAGTGTAAGGCAAAGGTGTACTAATGTACAGCGACAGTTCACCGGTATTTTTAGGTCCCATGTTAGCTCTTGGTCTTGGAGTTAGAAAATAATAAATATTAAAAAGAAAAAATAAAGTGTTTTGGCTTATTCAAAGACAAGAAAAATTAAGTAACATATTTAAATTATAACACAATTCTTTGGTTTTATTTATAAATACATTGTTTTCATATTAGATCATTTGGTACGAGTAGACACAAATTTTTTGAAACAAGTATTTTGATAAGCCAGGAACGTTTCTACCTCATCGACCCACTGACGGAACTTTGTTTTTCCTTTCATCGTTTTTATTTTTCAATCAGATCAAGTAGTTATAATAGTTTTATTTTCTTAATAAACCATATACAGGCACTTATGAAATGTCGAGTCTAGGTGCACCGTTCCAAATTAGTCTTTTCATATGGAGAAGAACCGCCAAGAAACTCCATGGTTACTCTTTTAAATTATCGTTTTGTATTACAATAATGTATTGAACATTATTGTAATACAAAACAGTACATAATAATTATAAATTGGATTGGATACTTACATGAGAAACCAATTTAGGAATGTTGCGAAAATTACAAATATATAAAATACAACTAGGCGAAAAAGAAATATGAATTTCACGAAAAAAAATTTTAAGTTCGTTCTTATTGGTCCCACCAAATAATTTGAGAGTTTGTTTTTTTAAACCTTTTTTATTTATACGTTTAAATGTGGTGTTCATGTCTGTACAATATTCCATAATGTAGTGCCCCATGTGTGGTACATAGATGGCCTCATTCAGGACGTGATCTCGCAACAGACGTGGCCTAATGGCCTTAATATAGATCTGTACTATTAACACGAGAATATGAAGGAGTTAAACTTCTTCCTTAAAATTTTGGGCTGAAATAGCAATGACGTGGAAGCATTGACAAATATGGCATCACTCCTCTTTTCTCCATAAGTAAAGCAGGTTCCCTGAGGTGTACTAATGTATACCCACAGTTCGCCAGTATGTTTAGATCCCATGTAACATAGGGCGATCCTAGTGCCTATACCGGGCACAAATCCAAAGTCCGAGCTGCTACTGAGAATTTCATAGAAACCGAATAACACTTTGCTCAGCTTGAAAATCAAAACCAAGACCTCTAGCGTAACAGTCGCTCTTAAGATCACTAGACTTATGACGTAGATGAGATGAGAGAAGAATATAGTTAATATTCTTTCACTCAATGCTTTCAAACAATTTTTTATTTTTCCAATAAGGTGGCAAACAAGCATAGGTACGGCCCACCTGATGGTAAGCGGTTATCGTAGCTTTTAACACCAGGGATATCACTTGCGCGTTGCCGACCTTGTAAAACAAAAGAGGAATAGTTTGGTTGGCAGTATAAAGGTCAAAGTCCCCCCACTGCCAACAAAACGTTTCCTCGTGGAGCACAGCTCAATGCAGTGTTATTTCACTGCGACTTCAATTTCCTGCAAGGCGGAGGTACTTCCCCAGACGGGCAGCTCCAATTCTGAGTGGAATTACTCCCACTGTGTCCTACCTCCCTTACCAAGCCTCTCATATTATCTTATTTTGCCAAGTGAATTCTTCAGTTTTTAGAGCGTATAAAATAAAAATAGATCTCGTTATTTATAGCGTTAAAAAAATACGTATTTTAATTAAAACTTCAATTAAGATTCTAATATTTGCTAAAGTGCCAGAAAGCAGTATGAGCTCATTCTATATTGATTCCAAAATATTGGCAAATATTAGCATAACTTACGCAATTGTGGCCGCCATTAGGCTCTCTATTGTGCGCCAATCTTAAGAGCTCTACATTCATTATATTACTTCTGTATTCATAACGTCCATTTTACTTGTCCAGGTGATAAAACTTGCATTCAAACGAAATTGATCCTTGTCCATCTAAAGTTTCTGCGTCTTGTTAGATAGTGCTACTATTTATTTACTAGCTCCTATATTTGCAACATTCCGATACTTTTTTTGTTGTCAGGGTTGGCAATGCTTTATGCACTACCCACCGCTCCGGGGAGAGCGGTGGGGTGGGTGTGTCGGACTCCGCTCTGAAAAGAACGATCTACCGACAAAAACCAACCTCGGCGTTTCGCGTCACCACTTTAATGCCGGGACTACGGGAGGGCTGTAGCATTCGTCCGCAGACCCGGCAACATTGCAATACTGTCTTTACCTTTAATAAAGATTTGTCTAATTCCATTATTAACCTAAAGTCTGCTACGCTTGAGGTGCTGGTGACGATTCCAGGTCGAGCCAAGTATTACTGTGTTTATTTATTAAATCCTCAGTAGCAGCTCAGGGTTTTGTGGCCGGTGGCAATAGGATCGTGTTCGTGGCTTAGGCCCACAGTGGTCGACACACATTTTTTTTATTTATAGTACGGCAAATCCTCATGGACCCTCCACCACTCGGGGAGGCCGCAGGATATATCGGACTCGTACGGGCTAAAAACCGCACATGCCTTATAGTCATGGCCATGGGATCCGTGAAATCCACCTCGACGCACCTGTGGTTGACGCTCCATCGCCCCCTATTACATAAGACCAAAACATACCAGTAAATTTTAGGTGTACACCTCTGCCTAAGCCTTTAGGGAACACAGGCGTGATGATACGCCTGAAACCTGTTTAAACTCCACCTGTGATGTTTGTTTTGAGTTATATTTTAGCAAACGGTTTATTGGTATCTTTTGTGAAAGTTTGTGCTTCTACTTAAGCATCCCCTAAAGATCGCCACAAAAATCAATCTTACGCAGACCGTATCCACTGACTCCCCGCGAGTTAAATTTGTGCTTACCAGACATTTATTAAGTTGCTGACCTCAGACGCAATACTTTCATACTTAGGTCTAGTGATCGCGGGAGTGGCTGCTAAGTGTGTGGCCTGAGACTTTTGGGATTGACTAAATTCAGTCGAGTAGTGCTATGAATTCTCAGTACCAAGTTGGAGTTTCAATTTGTAGCCGGTTCATGGTCATAAGCTTGTTCTCTATTTAAAACGGACCCCAAAGCACGTCTTTGGCAGACTATAAATGTCACATCTGCTTTACCTATCGGGAAATTCAGGCGTGATAGTATGGGTTTGACATTGGAATCGTAGAGCAGCTCTAATACTACTTAAGCGGTTGTAAATAGGATAAGTGAATCATTAATCATCCTTCATATTATTTCCGTATCTACTTTTTAATACTCAATGTGTTATGATGAAATTAGTATGTAAAACAGTGCCACACACAGCTATATCGATGCCGTCACCGAGTCGGTACTCACAGACATGCGTCTAGCCACAACAATCTTCGCCAACGTACTGCGCACATTACAAACTGTCACAAAGAAAACATATTTAGTAATTCTTTCCTCGTCTGTACTTAACATTGAGGTATTAGGTACTGTCGGGCTAGAGCAGTCACGTTAAAGAAAATGTATAGGTTTAGAAGGTACGATAACATTTTATTTTTAAATAGAAAGTCACACTGTTTCTTTTGGAGTTGTTTTATTCTCAATTTTAATAGGATTCTCGAAAACGATCACGGACTGTAATAATACTAATTTAATAGGTATTATGTTGGTAGACAGCAACCTGGTGGAGCGAATGCTTCTTGAAGATGTCAATATTTTTGATTCTGAATAGTATCATTTATGATATACATAGCACAATTAAAGTAGGAACTAAAGTATCGTGGCATCGCGACAAAAGCAGTCGGGAGGACACTTTTATGACAAACTTCACAATAATGTGTCTATTCTTATGTCATGGAGTTTTTATGGGCCGGTAAAACACCAGCACCTTCTCCAGTGTTACAGGTGTCCATGGGCGACGACGATCACTTACCATCAGGTGGTTCGTCTACTCGTCTGCCGAAGTCATATATAAACTCAAAGAAAAGTTTATAATAAATTAGCCGTGCACCTAGACTCGACATTTCATAAGCGCCTGTATATGGTTTATATGAAAATAAACTATTTTGATTTGATTTGATTTTGGTCATTCCATTTGGTGCTAGTACGCATCTAACACGGTATCGGTACATATTATCTCAATGGCAGTAACGCATCTAATAGACGTCGACTTCACACGACGGTCGACCTTGCGGATATGGAGCGATGTAATGGTCCGTAATTGTATGAATGTTGGTATGCCGCAATCAATCGTTTTCTGTACTCACTGGGGTTAGTATATTGTTTGTTTTCATTGTTAATGAATGGAAGATGGGGGAATTTATAAAAAAATATATCGCATACGTTAAAGAATTGTCCTATTGTAGATTTATGTTGATATTTTTATTCATCTCCGGCCCACTTAATGTTCCACTGCTTAGTCCAAATGTTTTAAGCCGGCGCCCGCCGTCGTTGAGAACATCTCCCAACTATGTTTTCATTCACCGTTACAGCGAGTGATAATTATAATATTAGTAATACGTATATCAATAAAACGTATATAAAGATAACAAACATAAATCACAGTCTATGTTGACTCCATAAGTCACATAACCATTGTGATTATTTACTATAAAACTACACATACATAACCCACACACACACACATTTCTATTGCGTAGTTTTTCCCTATAGATATAGGGAAAAACTACCAAAGGATAGTAGTTTATAGCATAATTATTGAATACTACAAATAATTGATTCCAACAATAAATAATTCGTTCACATATAGAAGTTAGAAAATACTTTATGTACTTTGTTGTACAAGTTATTTACCTTCACAATGTACACTTTTTATGTAAAGCCTTTATATGTATAAGTCGTTACATAGTTAAGGTAATGGATAACTTACCTTACATTTATTGGTATTTTCAAATTGTTTTAGTATATAAGGGAATCATCATTGGTGCATGAACAGAGTACGAGGTTAAGCTTTGTTTTCTACAGTTAATTCATGGGTTGGTAGGGACCACTTTCCTACGAAATTCATTTACCCCTCGTGGGAAATTACCGTGGGTTTCTGTTATATCTCAGTCGTTAGGATTTATCCTAATACGACAGTTAAAAACTCAAAATTGTATGACATTCTTATAAAATAATTAAACTATTGTATTTTTTCAATAAAAAAATTTGAAACAATATAATACTTATAGATTTATATATTATAATTATCGTATCAAGTTATTTACATAGACTTATGAAAATAATTCTTACTTACATTATTTGCAAATTAAAACAAAAAAAACGTAAAAAAATATATCATATCAAGCCATTGATTATGAAATATAACCTACATTTTCACAAACACCTGTTAAGTTAATTTGTTGATTAAAATATCCAGCAGTGGGTGATCTCCTCCTCCTCAATCTGAGAGGAGACCCGTGCCCAGCAGTGGACAGTAAATGGGTTGATGATGACCATGATGGGTGAAGTCACACTATGGATGATGGGGTTCTGAAAGTTCAAGTTCTATAGTAAAAAACAAAAACATACCACAGTGATAAGTATACATGAAATATTTAAGTCTAATCTCTGAAATATTTAGGTGTGTACAGTGTCGCCATAGTCTAGTTCTGATAAGTTAAAAGCTGAATAAGTTGTAGGTAAGTATTAAGTTTGTATAAATTGAATTGATTTTACGATTTAATCTTTGTAGGTATGTACGGTCAGCAACGAAAGTCGCTGAACACAGCTAAATTTTGACAGCATGACAGCTCCAAAACTTGTCAAGAGATTTTTTTTATTATGAAGGTAAGGTAAATATTTAATGGTCATTTAGGCAATGATTTCGCACAATCTTCACAGGTCAGTAACTTCATGTTAACAATCGTATTGAAGATTGCAACTTGTTCAGCAACTTTTGTTGCTGACTGTACACAAATTATTCATTAATTTCAAATAATTTCTCGAATTTAAAAATGTTTGAGCTCAACACTATGCATATTTACAGATGTCAAATCGTTATCGATTATTTAGTTCAATGGCTAAAACGACAGATTGATGAGCAAGAGGTGATTAAAATTTTTTATAAAAAAATTGAAAAAAAAAATTTCTTATCCAAATGGATAAGTAGTAGGTAGATACAGTAGTTAGTAAATACTAACTACTATAACTACCTCATTGGCCTAGAGGTCCTTAGCGCGACTGATACCCTGTTCGACCTGGGATTTATTCCCAGGTTAAACAGTGTTATTGGGTTTATTATGAAATTCTCAGGGAGCGGCTCGGAGTTTGTATTTGTGCCCGATTAATAGTAATAGGGTCGCCCCTTTGACATGGGACCTAAACATAGGCTACACATTAGTACACTTTGGCCTAACCCTACGGAATGCAAGTGAAATGGCGTGTCATCGTCATATTTGACGCATTTTTGTCCGACTTCTGGACACGGGTCTCCTGTAAGAATGAGAAGGGTTAGGCTATAGTCCTCTATAGTGGCGATCACAATAGACCAGCTACGGTCGCAGTGATACTATAGCCGCAAATAAATAGTCGAGAATGGCGAGAAAATTTCTCAGGCATGCAAGTTTCCTCACGATGTTTTTCTTCTCTGTTTAAGCCAGTGTGGCGACATTGTCATGCTGACAAAGCTCCCTCAGAGCTCGCTCGCCCGCCCGCTCACATAATGTACTTCAGTCGTTATCCTTAGGGCACAGGGTAGGCACACGCGTGACTTATATTTGTACGTGTATTTCGTGGTAATTAAACTAGTTGTTCTAACCTTGGACTTTAATTATTTAATTCCTTCTGACAGTGTTATACCCTACACTGCTGTGAACCCAACAGTGGTGTAAAACTCAACACCAGTGATAATTAATTATTAATACGATATATATAAGACTTGGCAGTCATATCACTACTCGATGCTATGTTATGTTACGTAGAAAAGAAATATCACTATTTTCTGCCAGATTTTACTGTATCCGGTACAATTTACTTGAAAAGATTTCATCCTATTTTGTAAAATGCTACTAATACTTGATTATCGTAACACGTAATAAAACTTTTAGAAAACGATATAACAAAATTTATTTGATACCCGTCGGTAATAACTATTACGTTTAATGAAGATTCGAGAGAAACCCTTGACATTTTAGAAAAGATTCATCGTAACCTCGGCTCATACTTAAACATTATTTACCTTCTAACAGAACATCACACTGCAAGCAATTAAGTATAACACGGAGAAGTGCACATAAGCAGAGTATGTGCGAGATTTCCTTCAAATAACGTTGTATATGATATAGTTGGTTTATACAGAGTGGTCGGCCTTGAGGTTACCTGCATACCATGCCCTTTCTTCCACCTTGCTGTCTATGTCTTCTGCACGGTGATTGCATACGTGATAAGATATTAATATGCTACACTACCCCGACTCCCCAAGGCTACGTCTATGCAGTTCTGATACATTTTTGCGAATAAAATATGTAACGTCACCTTTAATAGTAAGTTATAAAGGTCATTTTCGCTTGTCCTGATAGTAAGGCTACTTTGTCGGTCAGTACGTGATTAGAGTTAGTCGCAAGCGCCACCTGTCGGCCGAAAACGGCAAGTGCAGTTTTGGTTTGTTGATCGTATCGAAATGATCTAATGTTTCCGTTTTGCATTCACATTAGTTTTAATATCCTGATAAATGTTTAATTCATAGAGCAGGAATTTATACCGTTTAATTGTAAAATAGATACGCTTGCGCCGCGTTCGAGTGTTTCTGATATTGTTAACAAGTTTAATTAGAGCGTTTATCGAATAGAAATTGCAGTGATTATGAAATTTTGTGAATAAAAAGCCACCATTCGTGAAATGTGAAAATGAGTGCTTATCCTTATTTGGTTAACAAGATATAAGCACTCATTTTTTCAAGTCAAGTAGGTACTGGTAGAAAATATTGTGTTCTTAGTTACTTTTATTTTATGACGTCTATGGTCTATTCGTTCGCGTGTTGGACTGTTGATCACGAGGTCGTGGGTTCGATTCCCACAAATCACAATTTTTTATGTGAAATACGTGTTTGTGTTTGTGTGGGTGTTTCTTGTATATAAATTATAAGCATATACCTATTTACAAAAAAAAGTATATTAGTATTATGTACACATAGTACAAGCTCTTCTTAGTGTGCTGTACTGTGTAAAAATTTTTAAAAAGATTTATGCGCAGGTGTACCTACTAAAGTGCACTCACAGTTCGCCGGTATGTTTAGGACATAGGTTCCATATAGGTAATAAGGGGTGAACAGAACCGGGTACAAATCCAGACTTCAAGCCGCTACTTAGAATTTCATAAAAAAAACCCAATAACTCTTTGTTTGACCTAGGAATCGAACCAAGGCCCTCTTACGCAGCTGTTGCGCTAACGATCACTACGCTAATGTTGCAGTTTAAATCAACCTGCTGACTTTAAATGACGTCAAAATACACATAACATTACATACCATTATTTTAGCGAAGGAAAAATTCGACTGCGGGCAGCATTCGAACCTGCGTCTTCTAGTTATTGGTCATAGCGTCTGGCGTACCTAACCAGAAGACGCAGGTTCGAAGCCTGCCCGCGGTCGAATTTTTCCTTTGCCAAAATAACTTAAAACTGAACTAAACTTAAAACCAAACATAAAACTAAAAATAAACTTAAAACTAAAACTAAACTTAAAACTTAAAATATTGCCATGGAAAATGCCGAAAAAAATAAAATAATAACTTACTATACCATCATACGAACGTTTTTTTTACTGTATTACTCGAAGAGTGTACACCAACGGTTCGCCGGTATGTTTAGACCCCACATAATAGGGGGCGAGCTTATTGCCATTAACCGGGCACAAATCCAAACTACGAGCTGAAAACCCAATAATATTTTGACCTGGAAATCGAACCAAAGATCTCTTGCGTATGCGCAGTAATAGTGCTTACGACCACCTGTTAACTTTAAATGACAACGTCAAACGTTGACTTTTACTACCAAGACTAGTGTTAATATAGCATATAGCATTGTAAAGTAGCATGCTTATTAAATATAGCATAAAGCAAATGATATCGTGGTTCGCACTTTATGCTATAAAGCTATTTTGCTTTAAATCGCATAACACTCTCTATATCAAGCAACTGTCCATTGGGTGCGGCCCGCCCGTTTTGCCGTAACTAATTAAGCATGCTATAATATAGCACATAAAATCGCATGCTTAAAAAAAAGCATATAGCATTAAGCATGTTATTGATTTATAACAACTTTGAACACCAATAACCAAGACCACCTACACACATTATTTCTTGCATGACATTACATTTTATTCGCTAATTAGTCACGAGGAATTCTTCACAGTCGTTTTGAAAATTTTGCGAATAGGTATATAATTTACATAAACATAAAGATTGCATACTTAATACATTAGACGAAGTCTCAATCACTCGAGGCAGCTAATTATGGCTCCCTTGAAACGGTTAGACCAACACATTAATGCTTAGGCACAATAGACCTGTGTTCTACACAAAGGAAGACCTTGAAATGCGCTAATATCGTGTCTAAAATTAGGTGGACGATGCTGAATAGAATGTGTAATTTTTCTTTGTGAGAAATTCTCATACTGTACTTAGTAATGAGGTAGGTTGTAAATTGTGTAACACTAAGATTGGTTTCCGTGATTATTCGATCTGAATTTGTTTTCCGAGCTTCAGATTTGAGTAAGACTGCTAAGATTAAAATTCTGGGTGTGATTCCAAGGTCGAGGCAAATTTTATTGAGTTTTTTTTTTATTTTACACAGCACCTTCTAGTCCCAAATTAAGCAGGTACAGCAAGCTTGTCCAATGGATATAATACGTATATACTTTTTTTGTAAATAAATACATATAACACATAAGAAACACCTTTGACAAACAAAGATAAACACATATGATCACATAGATATTTGTGTCCTTTTAGAATCGAACCCTCCTGATTCGATGATCGACTGATCGACCTCTTGATTAACAATCTGATAGGCTAGACCACAAGCGTTGTCGTTCCAAATTCCCAGTAGCTGCTTGGACTTTGAATTTGTGCCCGGTTAGTAGCAATAAGCGTATAGGCCCCTATTACGTAGGCCCTAAATACCTATACCGGCGAACTATTGGAGTAAATTAGTACACCTCTGCCTAACCCCTTGGGGTACAGGCGTGGGCTTTTATTTTTTATTAATGGTAATTAATCATAGACTTGCACGAGGGGCTCGTGGCTAAGTAATAACTAAGCTGATCAACCGATCTGCAAGGTTAAGCTGCGCTAGTCGCGGTCAGTCTGTGGATGGGTGACCATTCTTAACACATCCAGACGTAAATCGAGCACGTATAACACATCGAGACGTAAATCGAGCACGTAAAGCCGTCGGTCCCGGTGGGCATACGAACACAATCAATTGTTAATGGTAAGACAGAAGCCCAAAAATCCTGACACCCAGTCCATCCTCAGGGTATCGGTATCACCCAAAAATTCAGTTGCGGAAGTCTGATGGCAGTCGCTTCGTGTAAAATACTGATATTCAGCCGCATCTGGTTAGACTGGAAGCTGCCCCCAATGTAGTTGGGAAAAAGCTTGGGGAAAGAAAGAAAGATAGAACCGTAGACTTGTACAAAATTGGTAACAGTAGCGGAATAGGTCTTCACTCAGCAGTACCTAGGTGTTACCGGCTAGATAGATAGATAGTATAGAGGCCAGCACATTAAGCTACCCCAATCTCTCAAATTTCTTTGACAGATTTTAAGCTTTACCACTAAGTTATAAGGTTCATATTCAATTGGGAACCTTTTTTTTATACTACGGAAACCCCTCATGGATCATCCGCCACCCAGGGAGGCGAGGCGGCAGGGTATGTTTGACTCATACCGACTAAAAACTGCACTTTCCATATAGTCATATCGCAATGGGATCCTTGAATTGGCCACGACCATGATAGAAAGAAAGAAAGAAAGAAGAAAGAAACATATTTAGTTCATCCTCACAGACAACAAATAAACTACTACAGGCTGGATAGCTTGACCTGCTGGCGTCTGCGTTTATCATATCAGAGGTGGTATTTTATGTATGTATAAGCGTTCAATTTAAAATGCTTCAGTCATTCATACACCAAATGGCTGACTGATTAGCAAAACATTTCTGAACGAAACCGAAGCGGACTCCAAATGTATTTTGTTTCCAATATGTTCGTATGGACATACGTTCTGCATGTCGACGCACTGAATCTAATTAATTGCCTCAAGGCTGCCGCTTTGTCTCCAACTATTTGTAGCTATCGGGCTCATGGTGGTGTGTTGGTGATAAGAGGTAGCGGAAGAGAGGAAGTAGGAAAATCGGATAAACTCTGTTTGTAACAACATTGAATATTCGAGTAGTGATATCCTAATGATACGACCATGACTGCCAAGTCTCTCTCCTCTGACTGTGAATCCAAGTGCGTAATTCCACACTACTCACACTATACATAGTCGATGGTGGTTTGCTCGACATTCGTGGGTGCATCCCTGGGATCCGGCAGAATATCAGCGCTAGGATATAACATCCTGGCACATGCTGAGCCGGACACCCTTTTGGTGCGGTTGGGCACACACATACAATGTACTTTTATTAATTTCCTCCCCTACTTATATATTATAACATATTCGTCTCTTATATTGTATGTGTGAGTGCTTCGCTCCAAATAAACGTTTTTTCTTTCTTTCGCATTATCACTCAGTTAAACGGTGAAGGAAAAACAGGTGATTTCATGCTTTAGAAATTTTTGTCGACATTGTGTGAAGTCTGCCAACACGCACTAGGACAACGTGGTGGACTATAGCCTTATTCCTCTCTTTCGAGGAGACCCGTGCCCAGCCGCAACTGCCATGCTTAATTCTGGGTCCAGGTCGAGCAAAGTATTTTTCTATTAAAATCTCTGTAGCAGCTCTTAGTTTGGATTTGTGCCCGGTTAATAGCAATAGGTCCGCCGCATTACATAGGGATGTAACCACCACCATTTGCTGCTGAACTGTGGTTGTATATTTTTACACCTCAGCCGAATCCTTCGCCGAATACAAGTAGATACAGTATAGCTTGAATAATTAATTATTACATAAACTGCTGCCAACCCGCCGTTTGCTTCCCAACTATCAAGTTTTTGCTGCAAAAATTAATCGTTCCTGTAATAATTGCGAGTTATGAACAGTATTTATTCGATTTAATTTATTCACACCACATTTTAAGAATGCCAGATAGACAATGCTAATAGCGGACACTGGTTTATTTCAATTGAATACCACACTGCGAATTCCTGTTCACAAGAAGTATTAGGTATGTTTATGTTAAGATTATTTTATTTACTAGCTGTTTTACTCAGGTTCGTTTATAATTTTCCAATCCCGTGGGAGTGACAATATACACCACAAAATTGATTGGGATAGAACAACAATAACTAAAAAACCATGCTTTTTGCAATAGACTCGATACCCCGTGCATGATAAACCCTTAATTAATTTGAGGCATGGTCCAGCTATCCCTACTTGGTCCCTAGCTGGCCTAGTTTCTTATATTCTTCTTCTTCTTCTTCGTCGTTCCCTCATTGCTGAGGATCGCGACCACATACGACACGTCTCCAAGCTACGCGGTCTTCTGATGTACGGGCCGCTCGGTACATACTGCCACCGACAACCCTCTTAATAGCGTCAGACCATCTTGCCGGCGCTCTACCTTGAGCCCGCTTCCCTTCAATGCGACCCAACATTAACAATTTATTCTAAAAATTCTTAAACTATTAATTACTTATCTCTAGATATAAAAATATAGATAACATGAAAATAATATATTTTATTTGGTTTCCGTGGGTACAAAACTATATGCTGTTTTTTCTTATTTTAAATTTACAATGCTAGCGGCTAGGAGCCGTGTTAGGAGTATCCTATTTTACAGGAGCACCAAGAAATTACTCAGCTGCCTATCACTTGAACCAAATAGTAATGATAATGCAAATGGTTGTCAGCTTCGTTTACATACCGAGTGTAGATATAGGTACATTGTTATAATTTAATCACTCATAAAATCACCATTCATTATTCACTCTTTTACTGTCCTAGTGCTAGGCACAAATCTTCTTAAGGAATGAAAAGGATTTGGCTATGCGGCTGGCCTACGATAAAAGTCTGTGATTTTCTCGATGCACATCGCAGCAATACTCCACTGATGCATCTTTTAATCTAATGTAAGCTTGTGAAGTTCGTCCAACCGCCGATGGCGCGGCTAGCATTATGGATTATAAACATAAACTCTCACATTCTGAGTAGAAAACTGGAGATGCCCAGCAGTGGGACAGTAAATGCAAATGTCAAATACAATACAGGATTATTGTCAGTACCTAATTTAAAGATCGCTACAAGGAGTCAGGATTATTGCAAGACTGGCTAAGAACAAACAAATACTCGAATTTGAGACTAGAATGGATTATATCAGAATTTATTTGGCTTGTGGCCAATACAGTTGATAGTAAAATAGTATAAACCGAATATTTCCAATCCCTCCACCTAACCCTCTCTTACAGTACCTCCTTCAAACAATGTTAATATTAAACATGTTATTTCCAGCTTGATGAAATTTATCCTCCGTAAATGAGCACAGAAAAGTAAAAACATGCTTAAATTATTATGACTTTGGTATTCTGCCCGATTTTGGTATTAAGTAGGTTACCAAAAATTTCATAAATATGATGAAAAAGTTGATGAAATTTTTGTAATATATTGCAAATACAGCGAAAGGTATTTAGCCAAAGTGAACTACTTTTCCTTCCGTCCAATTTGACAACGTGTCATACTAATAATACATACTTAAGTTAATTAATACATTTTAGTAAGTTGTTATTACCCTGGGTTAATATTATTGAAGAATCAAAACTATATGCACGGTTGCAAAAAGTGTCTGGAGAAGAACCGATAAAAATTCTTCTTATTCAGCATAATTGCATTCACTGTTTGATATGCCTCTAGCTTGCCTCTAGAATTAGCTTTAGATGCGGCTATTCTGGTACAGGTCTACCCTGCCTTCTTTTTAATATCGTCCAACCACCAGTCTGCTAGTCCGCCTACATTTCGACTTCCTGTTCGAGGTCTCCAGAGCAAGACTTCATGGCTTCATCTTTCATCGTTCCTGCGGCAGATATTTCCAGACCATTGCCATTTTAATTGCGGAACTCTTTTAACGATATCGGTGACTTTAGTGCGTTGGCGAATGTCCTCATTCTTGGCCCAGTCCTGCAGAGAGATACTGAGCTAAAAACTCGTTAGATACTCCTTTAAAAAAATACATGATTACGTTAACCCCACTTTACTATAGGATTGTGAATATTTATAGTTTTCTCATCTAGTCTTTTTATTTCCATTATAGTAATGAATGTTTTTACCTCCTATTGGTGAATGAACATTGAAAATAAATTGCGCTTGAAGTGTTTTTGTTGACGTCTACGTTTGAAAGAAAATTGTGTTATTTATTGTTGTTACCTAGACACAGATTAGTAGAGGGCTTAATTAAGATTTTTTTTCTAGATTTTTTATCTAACGAAGTAATTTCACTTAGAACGTGCTAAGGTAACTGTGGTTTTTATCTAAAGATAAACTAGTTTTTTAATTTCTGATATTTACGCGAATATTAGATATTGAAATGAAAAACTCTTTACGAATTTTATAGCGTATAAAGATCCATAATTGCTGTTCGCTAATTTCGCTAAAACTCAAAAACAGTCGGACCAATTTTGGTGATATTTTCTGCGCGTGATTGAGTGGGTCCCTTGATTGTTTAGCTTCACAATTTGAACCGGTTGGTGGCGCTACAATCGGGTTGCATTACAACGTTTGCCGGGCCAGGTATTTAAATCTATATATTAGGTCCGAAACGTCGGGATTAATAATATTGTAGCGACATCTACCGCGCTACATAGAACTACGAAGTCCTGAATCGCGCAAGCAACAAAAGTTGCATATATACAACCGCCCGACATCAACCGTCGGGCCGTGGCCCGCCAGGCATAACACCCGCCTGGTTGGAGGATCCTCCCTTTTCGTTGGAGGGGCAACACACCTCGCCTCTCCACAATATTAATGGACGCGATAAAAATCATTAAGACTTATTTTATTTCAATGATAAACTTGTTGTTACTGGTAGGGTGCAGAGGAGTGAAAATGGTCGCCCATCCATAGACTAGCCGCGGCAAACGCAGTTTAACCTTACAGAACGATTGATCACCATAGTTATTAGCTACGAAGCCTTTTAAAGTAAAAAGTCCTTGTAATATAAAGATTAAAATGATTTTAATGCTAAACTGGTGCATTTTATTATTTTAATGATTAGAACCACTTATTCTGTGCATACCAAGTGATATTAAGTCTAAGACAATTGCTTACGCTATCAATTATAATGTTTATTAATTAAGACCATGCGTCATAACATTATCAGCATTGATTTAAGGTGATCGAGTTATCATAAATAATAGTTGGTGACAGAATTGTAAGCAGTATAATATGAAAGGTACTGGGCACAGAAAAAAATAATACTTCAAAGGTCATTTTTGGATATCGTCTATTAGTTAAAAAGAGAAACATCGATATCGGTTCATGATTGGTGAAGATAAAACACTTAACATAGTCAAATTGAGAACCTTCTCTTTTTTAAGTCTTACACACAAAAAACACATACAGTCAAAATAAGAAACACCTCCTTTTTTGGGTTGGTTAAACATAATAAACTTAGTATAGGTAAACTGTGATCATTGTCAGTATATTTTGTAGGTATTGTCAACTAAGAAGTTTTTCAATTTCACTGTACCTATGTGTTTTTTGTGTGTAGGACTTAAAAAAGGAGGTGTTTCTCAATTTGACTGTATGTAGATATGTATGTCGTAGGATTTTTGTGTGTGTTCCTGCGTTGTATGTTGTGCGTTATATCTTCCCAATTATGTTTCGCTACTGCAAAACCTAATCAAATATTTATGGATAGGTCATTGCTTAGTTCGATTATCCTTTAAGGCTATAAAGAGATTATTAAACTTGAGTTTTGCACTCGATAATAAAGTTGTTCTCGATTAGACGGTTGATTTCTATTCAATAGTGTTAATAAATAGTTCCACCTCGATGTTATTATTACTATTGTGTACCCATGTTACGGTATTGTGTTGACATTGGAATTAACTTTATAGAGGTAGGTACTACAAATGAACCTCTCGCTTCCAGCCGTAATTCAGTCTATGGTCGAGAGCGAGAGTGCGTGGGAAGCTGCTGCCTCCTACTGCGAGCAAGTCATGCTTGCAAAGGAGGCGGCGGAAAGAGAGAGAAAATTGTCCACCTCTCTCTCAATCCGTAGCAGACACACCGGCCGCCGGAGGGCGCAAACAGACCTCCGGCCTCCATGAGCCGTGGCCTGCGGGCGGTTGAATCGGGGGATTTCACCGCCCGACCAGACAATGGCCCCAGTAGGCGGCACGCTTGTGGTGATCACGCGTGCCTTTAAGTGCAATGCGAGGAAAGACCACGCTAATCGTCTCATCTCGCTGGTCGTGGTGAATTTCGCGGATCCCATGGCCATGACTATAGGGCAGATGAAGGCAAGTGCGGTTTTAGTCGGTACGAGTCCGACATACCCTGCCACCTCCCCGGGTAGCAGAGGATCCATGAGAATGGTACAGGCCACAACATCAAGCTACCACAAACTGTCAAATTTCTTTGATTGATTTTCAACTTTAATACAAAAGCATAAGGGTTATATTCAATTGGGAAAATTTTACAGTTTTGGATAGCTTGACCTGCTGGCGTCTGTACTACAAATGTGTCTCTAGAGGCTCCAATTGCGACTGCTACGCTACAGGTCCTTTTTTCGATTCCCAGGTCGAGCAATGTTATTGAGACTTTGTATAAAATACTCAGTCTTTTCCCAACTCTGTTAGCTGGGTCGGCTTCCAGTCCAACCAGATGCGGCTTATATAAGTACTAGTTTTCCGCCCGCGGCTTCGCCCTCGTCGAGTTCGGTTATATCGCGTTTCCAAGAGAACTCTTCAAAAGTCCGAGATAAAAACTATCCTATGTTCTTTCTCAAGGTCAACTCTCATCTCTGTACCAAATTTCATTAAAATCAGTTCAGTGATTTAGACGTGAAAGCGTAACAGACAGACAGAGTTACTTTCGCATTTATAATATTAGTAGGGAAGTAGGGATTTTACACGAATCGACTGCCATCAGACCTCCGCAACCTAATTTCTGGGTAATACCGGTATCCTAAAGATAAACTGGTTTTCAGGCTTTTTGGGCTACTATCATTAACGATTGTCATAGCTATTCGTATGTCAACCGGGACCGATCGCTTTACATACTCTCTGAGGCACGGAGGGCTGTCGATGTATTAACAATGTTTACCTTTTTTTAGCTTAATCTTAAAAATCGGTTAATCAGTGTGCTTCTCAATGAGCCATGATTATTATTGTTATTTATATTACCTGTATCTTAAATATTTAAGATATAAAAATTGTTATTAAAAATATAGCATTACATAACAGTAAAAAAATCGTAACTCAATTATTTTTATATAGATCCTTTGTTGTATAAAAACAATAGGAATCAATTTATTTTATTGGCGTGTTGGTAATATGTAAATTGTTAAAAACACATTCTAAATCATCGCAAGTAAGCTATTAGCATGCAGACAATTTGTTCAATAGCTACTAACGAACGACACGGAAAACATAAAATCTAGTGCTTTCATAGTTCCTCGTCGCAAGGCACGAGCGAAGGCGGTATTGGTCGGAAAATTAATATGTTAAAGACACGTCAAGAGTTAAACAGTCAATTCAATAAAAAAATCTAACTCTAACATATAAATCCTCTTAGCCTTATTATCAACTATGTTGGGGTCGACTTCCAGGCTAACCAGATGCCGTCGAATACCAACATTTTACACGATGCGACTGCCATCCGCCTTCAGATCTCCGCAAACTCAATTTATGGGTAATACTGATTGTCCTGATTGTCAGGCTTTTTGAGCTTCTGGCTACCACTAACGATTGTCATAGGTGTCCGTATGATCATCGGGACTGACGGGTATTCGTGGTTAGTGCTCACCAAGGCACGGAAGGGTCTCGATGAGTTAAAAAGGATCACGCATCCACAGACTATCTTTAACGTGTAAATAAAATAGTTGTATTGTAAGTCAAGTACGCATTTTGTCATTTTTGCGACCACAATATATGTAAATTTTGTTCTATATTTAAAACCATGCTCTTCCCAATGGATCAATCGTCATCACACTTATAAGACACACTAGTTTTATTAATCGATTAGTCTAATTTATGTCTATGTGCTTCGAAAGATCTATCAATCCTTTTTTTGGAGGCTAAACTTATAATTCAAAGCTTTTATTTTCCCGTTCCCACCAAAAAAATATTTCATCGAGTTTAACGATTTATCGCTTGACGTCTGTCACTTACACCGTGCAAACAATAGTTGCGTACCTACCGCGTTTAATTGAACGCTAGTGTGAACGCTCACGGTGTGAATAGCGCCCTGTCCGATGCTATCGCGAGTCAATGGATAATTAGCGGCGCAAGCGCATTCGTACGACACCACGGTGTAAGGAAACTAAGATATTGAAAGCTATTCGTTTTAGTTTGAAATGTAGGAAGTCAGCATTGGCTTAGATAAATACTTGCGTATTTTCGCACAGTGCTCCGTAAGTAAAATGGCTATTGCAACAATTTCTATCTCTTTGTTTTGAATGTCATGAAGTCATGGAGCCTAAAGGACATACATATCGACAATAAAATATTGTTTTAATAATTATAATAACAATTTTAAATGGTCGTAGGCGAGTTAATCAGTAGATATCAAAATTTTAAGGAATTTAATTCTTAATTCTAATATGTTTACTTTTAATATAATAACATACATGCATCACGCCTGTATTCCCCGAAGAGTTAGGCAGAGGTGTAATAATTGTACACCCACAGTAATTCGCCGGTATGTTTAGGTTCCATATAATAAAGGGCGAGCCTATTTTCCATTAAACAAATCCAAACTCCTAGCTGCTACTGAGAATTTCTCTATTAACATTCTACTTTTAGATTAATGTCATTAGTTAATTTGTATGAGAGAGAGAGAGAGAGACGAGATAAGTTATTTCCTTCTCCACTAATATTAAATAAATAAATATTTATTGGGTATTTCTACACAGCACCATCTAGTCCCAAACTAAGCAAAGCTTGTATTATGGGTACTAGATAATGGATATAATATGTACTTATATACTTTTTTTTGTTTGTAAATACATACTTATGATACATAAGAAACACTCAGATAAATACAAATACTCATGTTTTACCTACACAAATATTTGTGTTCTGTGGGAATCGAACCCACGACCCCATGATCAGCAGTCCGGCACTCGAATCACTAGACCACAGACATCGTCAAAATGCTCACCTACATCTCATTTGATTGCCGCTTAAAACGCTTTTCAAAAGAAAAATCATGGTCCTATAAAAGCATGCAACAAGCCGTGTAACCATGTAACACATCTCCATAATCATTGAATATCCCATTGTTAGTGTAACCAAACAGGCAATTAAGCGACTATAAGCCCATATCAATTAATCATATTGAGGCCCACGTACTATCAGCGTGGCGTTATGCTACAACTGTTTGAGAAGGGTGGCCATGATGCATTTACAAATAGGAAGGATTTGAGGAATGTGTATAAAAAACCCCTATTACATGGGACCCAAGAAAACATACCGGCGAAATGTCTGCCTAACCCTTCGGGGAATACAGGCGTGATAGTATTTATGTATGGTATGTATAAATGACAGGGATTTTTTGAGAGGTTTTACTCGTATTCTGCGTTCAAAAATAAACTATGTCAAATACTTTTCAAGTCTTGTCTTAGAAAATGAATGTTTTTCGGTATATCTAAAAAATGCTGAATAAAATATGGTACTGATAAAAAAAACAAACGAAATGTAATCACTAACCCTTGGTTTAATATTTTATAACCACCCAGAATTACTATTAAAAGTCTTAGATTAGTACTAAGTAATCTCACAACTTTTTATGTAAATTTAATGTTCAGACTAAGCTATAACCACCATAAAGTTTCGATTTAGAATACTGTTACCAAAACGCTGCCAGTTTTAAATTAAAAGTAACCTTACAATTTGATTTATTAGGCAGCTACTGCTACTGTTTGTACCTATCTCAGCATAGTGCTGGGACCTATTCTGACATCGCACAAGATAACGTACTTTCTTAGTTTAAGACCTGAATCTATTGTTTTGTTGTTTTGTATTTTGTCGTACTGTCAGAATAAATTTTCTTTATTTCTTTCTACTTTTTACGTACTACGGTGTTACGTATTAGCTGCCACGGGCGCATTGACAAAATTCTTTCAAGAAAAAAATCGTAAATTCCTTTTTTTAAACTAAACGCACAAACAAACAAAAGCTGCATAAATGCTTTGTTTTATACTATACTAGCCCGCGACTTCGTCTGCGTGGATAAGTTATTTTTAATTATTGTTGTAATTTGGCTAATTAACTCAAAATCGTTATGAATTATAGCTTATATGTTATTCTGATGTATTAATAATAATAGTGTAAAGTTTCATCAAAATCAGTTCAGTAGTTTTAGCTTGAAAGAGTAACAAACATCCGTCCATCCATCATCACAATCTTTCACATTTATAATATTAGTAGGGTAATGATAATGATTCAATAAAGATTTTTAACTGTTCTTATCCCATTCCTATACAAACTCATAGTTCTTCTACAAAGGACAAGTGCACACCAAGTGTTGGTTACATTGTTTTTGTTACAACAATAATTAATTACTGCCGCGGTAGGTATTCAGGTGGGCACAGATGTTTGCGCTCTCTGTAATTGTCCACCCACCCGGTGCATTGATGTCGACGCCGGCCCTGGCTCTAATTGACAGAATAGAACTTCGTAAAAAAAGTTTTTTTTGTTTTAATGTTTCGTTTAAAGCCAGCTGGTTGTTGGTTTCCGGTAAAGTATATAAAGTATTTGTATTTTGTCTGGGTGTTTCTTATGTACTTTTTATTTCTAACCTGGTTCGTGCCACTGCTGGGCAAAGGTCTCCTTCCCTCTTTCCAGGCCACTCTGTCCGCTGTTTTGCGGCCCAATCTCTCGTAAGAGTCGACCAAGCAGGCGCTTCTCTCTATATGGTGCACCTAGACTCGACATTTCATAAGTGCCTGTATAATATGTTTTATATGAAAATAAAACTATTTTGATTGATGGGATCCAATATGTTTATATCCAAAAAAATGACCAATGAATAATGAATGTTTATTTGTTATGTTTTGTATGAATTTACTTAACCAAGTGCCTTTTCGCGCTAGTTATTCCTAGACGCGTACTAGGCGTCCCGGATCCGCGGGATATGAAATCATACAACACATAGAATGGTTAGAAAATGTATTAATTATATAATGAAACCTAGCAAGATAGTGAGAGGCCCCCAAAACGGTAGAGGTAGGAAAAAATTGACAACATATTTCAAACTATTATACTTATGATTTTTCCAAAGATCGGCTTTGCTAATTAAAACTAGTCTTACTCTCGTTATTTGTCGTATGTAAATATTAATAATCCGGTTTTAATTTTACAACATCTGCTGCCCACAGTGGTAAGCAAGGAATGGTGATATTATTTGCGCAGTTTGTTCTCTCTAATGTCAAAAAAAGTTGAATATTTTAGCATAATTTATTATTTATCTTGTTAAGATAAAATACTTGAAACGTGCACTCTACAATACCTATCGTTTTGCTATTTATGGTTTTATTATTCTTCATTTTTTTTTGTAAAAAGAGCCACCAGATGGTGGTAGGTAAGCGCAGCCTATAGATTTCAGCGGCACCAATGGTATTATCTTGATAACTCAGCTGGTAACATTAATTTGCCCAGTAATTTCGCTGATTAAAATGATAAAATGATATTTATTTTCTGTCTGTTTAAAGACACTTTTACAAGTCAATGTTTTCACTTTTACAAGACACTTTTCCTAACTGATGACCTCTGAGAAGAAACATGTTACATACAATATTACCGTTATTTACCAACACTAACACAATAATGTTAATACTTCGTCACAGTGTACTAACAATCCAGAATGAACTCAGAAGCAGAGTTCTCACACCCATAAAAAATAGTCCTATGGAAAACTTCCTAAAAGGTACTCGTAATTAAAGGCACGTAGGCATTGAATTTTCAATCCAATCGTCGATTACAACGAAAAGGCTATTCTCAAAAACGTGCCCATTTATAAAAAATCTTACATTTCAATCACGCACGAGGAAAATATGTACACGTTCAAGGTCCAATGAAATTTGTCATTCAAAGGACTGCGCAGACGTAGGAGCGACGCACGCGCAAGTAAAATAGGCTCCGACGCACGCCGAGGATTTTCCTCTGTGGCACACCGGGAGCTACTCTTTTGGCTTCAAAACTAGTACTTATATTTTAATTTTGCTAGACAGACATTCGATTTATTTAATCATTGCGCAATTTTGAAAATAGAATGGAAAGGCAGTGACTTTTTCTTCGTACTAATTCGGTGGTCAAATACCGATACGAGAATGTAATTGAAAGCAGCAACAAAGCGGATCAAATTCAGTTCTAAAGTTATTCTTATAAACTGGTACAAGGCTTACCACATCCATTTACATTTCACTAAGTACCGGCACTAAATCAAAATGCACTCGACATTGAGTGTCAAATTAAAAAACACTCATAAGCTCTCATCTAACCTCCACGGATTCACGATCTTCACCGTCGATACTTATAATTACACGAATCTTCCGGCACATAATTCTGACACCAGTGCGCCTCAAACCTCACAAGGAAGACGATCGACACGTACCTCACCGAAAATTACTAGCATAAGATTTGCGTCGTGAATTTTTAGAGCCGCTTCCGTGTTCCTTGTGTCCAACGTGCACGACTCAGGGTCGATCGAGTTAAGTTTATTGCGAACGCTTTCAGAATCGGACGCACTTGCGGATGTTTTGGAATTTGAATTTGAAAACTTTTGAGTTTCATTATAAATATGTGATAGTCTTTTGTCTTTTATTGTTGATGATTACGACCACGTAAGCCCATCACCAAGCTATGCGATCCACTTTTCTCTATAAATCGCTAAGAAGTGAGCTATCGGTTGAGCGTTTACGAATGTTACGATAGGTTTTAGCTAAAAATCCTCTGACTGTTAAATTTAAAAATAAATAGATTATAAAATTTTATATAGGCATATCTTTCCTTACTGGAAGATATTGAGATGAAACAATATAAGACTAATTGAAAAGATTTTTGAAAAATAATTTCAACTAAAGTTAAATTTCAGCTTGACCATAGTTTCTATTTTTTCTACCTCTTCTTAACTTCATATTACACCTTGATAGTATAATGACATGTGCAAATAGACATTTCAACCATACTTTAAGGCCAAGACGCTGGTAAAATATGTGAAAATCCAACATAATTTTAAGTCTTTACATTTTAAAGTTAACCTACGCACAACCTCGAGTAAACAAAGCCGTATCTGGATCTACGTGAAACAATGTTTTTAAACAATTTCTTTACTATTCATCCGTATTTAACCACGAAGGTTAAGCCAAACGTTGAGTTAAAATGACGTAATCTTCACAAATGAACTGTGCGAAAGTGAAACTGAACTAATTATGCTATTTTAAAAGTTTAACAACACAGTTAAGTGGTTTTTAATTAATAAAATGGCGGGCCGTGAAATAGGGACAATGTTTTTTGATATCGGTTAATTTTAAGCAATGAGTTCTGTTATATTTAAATACTTTTTACCTAATTATAGAGAAGTACCTAGATTCACCTGCATTTTTGAAGAAAGAGTCGAAATCATTAGAGATGGCCCTTAATTTTTTATACGGTATGTTCGATTTTATAATATTTCAAACATGCTAGGAGTAGTAGGGAGTAGTTTTTTGGACCAGCGATCCAGGTATTGACAAAGGTTTCGACAAAATTTGCAGGAAATAATCATTAATAATAATATTATAATAATAATAATTTATTCAAAACATAAAGTTACACAGAAAAACATCAAAAATTAACATAGTCTATTTATCACTAAATTAGGAAAAACTCTGGTGCCCATGATAAGATTTAACTTGTGTTATGGGCACCAGGACTCTCTCACAATGACATGACAACAGTGGTAGACAATTAACTTGGGGGAATATTTTAATTAAAGATCTATTTGTTCTTATATAATACTAATAATCTACAAAATTAAAACCAATACACACTTTAATGTAAACACTACAGTACAGTTAAAATAAGATTAAAGAAATTAATGATCTTAAAGAATTGACAATTTCAAGAAGACAATTTCATTGTACTTACGTAACCTGCATTCAAGTGAGCATCAGATTTATCAAACAAATATTTTAGGACATTGTGCGACCGTGAATAAACCGTGCAACCAACCAATTCAATCTGCAATAGGCCAGCATTACCTCCCTGGTGTGTGGTGGTGGAAATAGGTCCACCACCTATAAGGACCTAGCCTAATTCTTATCATTCTGAAAGGCGATACTGTCTGATTAATTCTTCTTTTAGCCTAATTCTTCTCATTCTGTGAGGAGATACTGATACTGATCCCACTGCTGGGCACGGGCCATAGTGCATGGGTTAATGAATCCGTGCGGGTAGTGAGAGCCATAGCTCAGCTCCGAGCAATAAGATTAACAAAAAAAAAATATATAATATACGAATTATAGAATATACGAGTATTGGTCGATCAGTACAAAAGGTCAGCGTAACCAAAATAAACCTTAGTGACAACAATTACAATTACGACAGTTTACCTTTTTTTATATATTTACCGTGATCAGATGAGAAAAAAATTACAGGCAGCGTGTTGGTAAACGGCAACCGCAGTCTATATACGCTAGCAACACCAGTGGTATCACTGTTAAGTCATTTCGCTGGCTATATAGCCTTTTAAACCGGAACATAATATGTGTATATATATATATATAATATTTTTGGGACATTTTACACAACACCATCTAGTCCCAAACTAAGCAGAGCTTGTACTATGGGTACTAGACAATGGATGTAATACATATATACTTTTTTTTTTGTAAATACATACTTATAATACATAGGACACAGCCAGACAAACACAAATACTCATGTTTTATCCACACAAATATTTGTGTCCTGTGGGAATCGAACCCACGACCCCATGATCAGCAGTCCGGCACTAGAACCGCTAGACCACAGAGGTCGTCAATAATAATAATGTTATCACATTATTTCTTAACGGCAGGTTCTTTTTGCTTTGCACAAACCTTTAACCATAATCCCAGTATGGCATAGTGACAAATGTTTCACAACCGACGTGTAAGGCTTGCAACACCATGGAACCATAAGGCTAGGCCATGGATTTGCGAAATTACGCCCGAAGAGGTCAGTAAGTACGATGCACGGAATAAGCAATTTTCCTTTGTATTATTTTATCTATGCAAATTAGCTTTTAGTTTGTCATGTAATTTGTATGTGTGCGAAAATTGCTGGGTTAATGATTATAAAGTTAGAGGTGAGTAGAAGCAAAGATAGCCTAGTGGTATGACCGTTGGACTGCCAAGTCGAAGGTCTTGAGTTCGAATTCAAGGCATGCACCTCTGACTTTTGGATATCAAGTGCGTATTAGGATAAAAGGATAGATTTTCTCTACAGCGTCTGAAGTCTGCTCACCCGCATTAGGCCAGCGTGGTGGACTACAGTCTAAGCCCTCTCATTCTGTAAGAGGAGACCCGTGCCCAGCAGTGAGACAGTATATTGGTTGATGATTTACAGGTCCGAGTAAGGATATAAATTTTAGAGAAAGAGAAATTCGATCTCTGGCAGGGTTTGAATCTACGTTCTTCCGGGTAAGTAGGTATACCTGCCGCTTTCGTTCGACATTTAACTAACTGTAAAGTAAGTTGTGACGGTTGAAAAGCAAAAACTTGCATTTCAATAGGTGTTACTGACGTCACCATAAAGACGTAAATTCAATGTGAAGGAAAAATTCGACATGACGGGTAGGTATCGCGGTGGCTTAGTGGTCATAGCGTCTGGTGTACCTAACCAGAAGACGCAGGTTCGAATCCTGCCCGCGGTCGTATTTTTCTTTTTCTAAATAACTTTAAAATCTTAGCATGGAAAATGCCAAAAATATACAAAAAGATAGAAGGTAAGGTGGCATCGTTCCACATCGAACTAACTGTAAAGTAAGTCATGTCGGTTGAGAAGCAAAATCTTGCTCTTCAATACATCATTACTTACGTCGTCAACATATAGACGTAAATTCAGAATGTGAAGGAAAATTTCGACGTGACGGTTGGGACTCGCGGTGGTTTAGCGGACATAGCGTCTAGTGTACCTAACCAGACGACCCTGGTTCAAATTCTGCCGTCAGTCGAATAATGTCTTCGCTAAAATAACATTAAATATTTTTGAAGCTGGTGCAGCATCAGCTTTTGGTGTTGATGTGACAAAAAAAAAGGTAGGTATATAATATTATGATGAAATGATAAATCATATCCTGTATGAATCATCAATGTAAGTGCTAATTATCATGAAGCTAAGTAAAAGATGACTGTTTGTTTGTCTATGAGTAATTTTATATTTTTGTCGTATAACATAATATGTACAGAGGCCAGCACATGAAGCTACCACAATCTGTCAAATTTCTTTGATTGATTTTCAACTTTAATACAAAACAATAAAGTTCATATTCAATTCAGAAAATTTGACAGTTTTGGATAGCTTGACCTGCTGGCGTCTGTACTGTCTGTATTCCTCGAAGGGTTAAGCAGAGGTGTACCAATGTTGAATGTAGTACCCACAAATCGTCGTTAGTTTCGGTCCCATATTTTTTTTTATTGTAATAAGATACTAAACAATATGCAGGCTGCTTATGGTAATCGGCTATCGTAGCCTATGCAGACTGCACATAACGCCATCTTAAGGTACCAGTTGCGGCAGATTTTATCTTCGAGATTGTGAGGTGTGTGGTAAGATAGAGGATGTATAGCATGTGTTGGTGGAAGGTGTCCGCTATACAAATAAGAGAAATGCACTTCTCAATTCACTGAAATTGTCGGTAATGGATGTTGGAATGTTCCATGGAATTTTAGCTAAACCAACTTCTAAAGCAGCATTAATTTTATATAGTTTTCTGTTAGATAAAAAAATTATTGTTAAGTTTTGTATTATTATTAATAATCTAGGAAGTAAGCATAAAGGTACTTGTAAAAGCACGATGGGATTTACATCGTCACATTTGTGTACAAAACTCCCTAAAAATAAATGAGATTACAAAAAAAAAACACTTCGTGATTAAATCAAAGGGAAACAGGAAGAGAACGGAACCGCTTACCGGGAGTACCTGAAAGATCTAAGCGTACCAATATGCCCAGTGGGAGTAATTCATCCACTCAAATTGGAGCTGCTAGACTAGGGAAGTACCTCCGCCTTCCAGAAAATCGAAGTGAAACTACTATAAGCTGTGTTGTGTTCCTAATGGTGAGCAAGGTGTTGGCAGTAAGGGGACCCATATACTGCCAACCCAACTATTCCTCTTTCGTTTTACAGGGTTGGCAACGCGCAAGTAATAAATACCCCTGGTATTTCAAGCGTCAATAGGCTATAAGTAACTGCTACAATCAGGTGAGCCGTATGCTTGTTTGCCACCTTATTGGTATAAAAAAAAAAAAATTGCCTCCATTATCACAGACGGATTCAGCAGCATGAAAAATGCCTACCACCTTGTCTTGCTTCGTGCCTGGTTAATTATTTACTTTTTAATTAATAAAAATATTCAGTAGCAAATCTCATTAGTATGCCTACAGGTGGATGCTGCAACATGCACCTGATACTAAACCAGCTTAGAGTGTATGATATTCACGGGTGGTCGATTCTCAGACAAGAGTAAGACCACACATTCATTATAAAAGCTAGATAACCAATAAAAAAATTGATCTTCGGCTTTTAAGGCACTTTACATGCATGAACAAAACTTGCTTCGCCACTCAATTATTAAAAAAAATGTGGAAATCATTTTTAATTAGAATACCATTTTTTTTATTCATGCTGCAAACTCGGAGTTATCCAGCTAAGCTAACATACGCGTTACGATATTATTTTATCGTCCATTTCTCGTTGCGAAAGTATGGCTAAAGACGAGATATTGGGACGACTAAATTTTGTCACGGCATAAATGTTAGACCGACAGGTGTATGTTTAGCGTACATTGTTAGTTTTCGGATCACGCAATAATGTACCTTTGCCTTTAATTAACTTTTTAAACACGCAGTAATAGTTAGTAACAGCTGACTGTTCCACATTGCATTGAAATAAGTAATCGATGTAGAGATTACATTATTTTGTATAAATCGAGGTAATAATTGAGACTACAAAATAATAATAATAATATAATAATATTTAATAATATTTTTTGGACATTTTACACAACACCATCTAGTCCCAAACTAAGCAGAGCTTGTACTATGGGTACTTAGACAATGGATATAATACTTATATACTTTTTTTTGTAAATACATACTTATAATACATAAGAAACACCCAGACGAACACAAATACTCATGTTTTATCCACACAAATATTTGTATCCTGTGGGAATCGAACCCACGACCCCATGATCAGCGACCCCATGACCACGACCCCATGTCGGCACTCGAACCGCTAGACCACAGAGGTCGTCGAATATTATATATATTTTATTTATTAAATTTAACATAACTAATTAATTGTTTAATAAAATAAATTTAATAGTTTATTAATAAATAATAGCTTGAGGCAATAGGAGTTCGTGGAATACCACTGGCTCTTTTTAATGATTATCTTTCTGGTAGAACACAAAAAGTGAAACTTCAACAAATTGTTGGTGAGGACGCAGATGTGTTATACGACGTACCACAAGGAAGTGTACTTGGGCCTACGCTATTTTTAATATATATAAATGACCTTTGCAATATGAGGATAAATAATGCCAAAGTATTCTCATACGCAGACGATACAGCTGTCGTCTTCGATGTTAAAAATAGTGCAGAAGAAGGGCTTGCTCTTATTTCAATTTGGTTACAAGAAAATCTGCTCACCCTGAACACTAGCAAAACAAACTTCATTTGCTTATATTTATAATCAGATTCAAACAGATAAAGAATTTCATTTGAGAATCCACACATGCGAAATTACTACCGATAGATCTTGCTGCCATTGCCCTACTATCCAACAAGTTACCCAAATAAAATATCTGGGAGTTATTATTGACCAGCGCCTTTCCTGGTATCCTCAACTGGAACAAGTCATGAGCATAGTACGAAACCTCATATGGATATTCAAAGAGCTGAGATATGTTGTACCAAGGAGAATAAATCTAAATAAAAATAATGACAACCAACGAAATTTATTAAATGAAATTTATGTATCTTTGGTCCAGTCTGTTCTAGTATATTGTATACCTGCATGGGGTGGAGCAGCGAAATCTAGTTTTCTAGAGCTAGAACGCGCCCAAAGAGCGATACTAAAGGTGATGTACTTCATAAAAAGAATATTCTCTACCGACAAGCTTTACGAATTATGTAATCTGCTGTCAGTTAGAAAATTGTATATCCTTCTTATCATCCTCAAAACTCACAAAGAAATACCATATGATCCTAAAATCTTAGAAAAAAGAAATAAACACTGCATAGTAAACCTTTCCAAAACTAAAACAGAATTTGCCAGCAGACAGTATAAAAACGCTCAGCCTCTTTATACAATAAAATTAATAAAAAAATATATATTTATGATAAAAAAATCCTATTTGTAAGAAAAACTTAGTAAAATAGCTACACAATTTAAATTATAATGATACAGAGCTTCTCTTGCAACGTGTGTCATAATAATAAATCATTTAGTGATGTTATTTGCTGACCTGGGCACACAATCATGTACACTTAAATCTCTCTCTGTCACAAACACACAGAAACACACATGCACACATACATATAAATACACACACATGCAGACACACAAAATTGATCGTAATTTTAAATTGTTTATTTTTTTCTAATATATACCTATTTGTACTTTCATACTGTAAGGGAAGAGCGGAGCCTTCAACTACAGGCATTTTCTATGCCTAAATGGAGACTCCTCGACATGCATTGTAAGCTAAATAAGATATGAAATTAACTTTTTTTTTTATATTTATTATTAAATAATTACTAATTTTGTTTATTATTAGTTTATTTATGAAAATATTTGTTGCTCCTGACTGTGGGGAAAGTCTACAATTCATTGAATTGCCATCTCTGATCAGGTATACGTTCTATTTTTAAATAAACTATTACAGAAACTTACACAGACTGTAAAAATATTTATTTTCAATGAGTCCGTTCTTCCGATTCTTCTTTCCGATGTGTTCCCTCTGATAAGCGTGGATATTTTATGAAATTACAATACTTCCCTTAATAAATACTTTAATTGTTAACTTTGTAAAACAGCTGACTTAGGGATCAACTTTAAAAGTAAGTAAATACATAATTATAGACAATGAAAAAGTAATATTTATTTTAAATTTTATAATATTTATTATAAAGGAACTATACTTAATAAGTCTCGCCAATAAAACCTCATTGTCACTGCTGCAAAGCCCTAGAGTACTTACGATATTATTTAATACCTCAATGGTACAAAATGCAAATTTTAAAATAATGAATTGATATATTATAATACTTTGTATCTAATAAAGCTTGTAACATATTCGTAGTTACGCCCATGGGTAAATTTATTAACAATGTTCAATGTATGTAATTTATTTCGCATGCCAGTTCATTAGATAGTTGATTGGGTACTTCGAAGGTTGTGAGGCGAACTTTGACTTCGTTGAGGATGCGCAAGTAGGTCGGCGTACAAGCGTAGGCAGTACAGAACCCTTTATTTATAAATGCACTGCTTTTCGACGCGGTTATGTCTGGTTTTAAAGAGATTTTAGGAACTTAAATGGTAAATAAATGATATTTATTTCTACATAGATTTTTTTATTAATTTCTGACATTTACGCGAATATTATTTTATTTTATTGAATATTGTTATTTTAAAATAGAACATGATTCTCTGAGTTTGCTCTCAGAGGTCGTCAGCTAGGAAATGCCGGCTCCATCTAGATTTAATTAAATATTGACTTGTAAAAAGTGTTTTTAAAAGTAATACTAAATATCATTGATCATTTAACAATAAAAATGTAGGGTATCTTTTTTATTTTATTTTATTTTATTCGGGAAAACAAACAGTTACACAATTTTCTTACTCTATGGTCTTAACATTAAATAATATGTGATTGTGTAGCCCACAACGTTATCCACATTTTAAGTAAGTACATATTTAAATAGCGAACGGAAAAAAAGCGAGTCAGATATTATTTATAACTAAATCAAATTTAAAACTAATAGAACTATTATGTGCTTACTACAAAATTTATACATTTACAAATATACCTTTTTGCCTTTATGTTGAAGTTACTTTTTGTAACAATAAACACCTAAATTTACTATGCGACAATGAAAAAATATCTAAGTCTATAAAAAGTTTATTGTAATTATTGACAATACGACGAAGAGGTGCACGGTTACCAGCGTTAGTGTGACTAGATAGAACAGCAAATAGGGGACGCGCGCGAACCTCTCGTCTAATGACAGTTCTCGGAACAATATAACACAACTTATTAGTTATTTCAGGACAGTCGAATCTGTTATTGCACAAGTCGTACAAGAACATGGTTTCAAGGAAAAGGCGTCTAGATTCCAAATCTGGTAGGTTAATGTTTTTATTAAGGGAATTGGTGCTTATATTTATGTCACGGCAACAACGATACTGCATTGTTTTAAGGAACTTGCGTTGTACTCTCTCTAAGCATTCTTTGTATTTTTCGTAGAACGGATTCCATATCAATACAGCGTATTCTACCTGAGATCTGACCAATGCCTTATATAGGTGAATGTAGGTGTCAGTACGTTTAAAGTCTAAGGTAGATCTCATAATAAAGCCATACATACGGTAAGCGTTGTTGACAATCTTGTCAATGTGCTGATCAAGGTGTAGCTTAGCGTCTAATAATACCCCAAGATCTCTCACTGAGGTAACTTTACTTAGGGCAGCATCGGCAAGCGTGTATGTATTATGGAATATATTTTTGTTTTTTGTAAATGTGATTGTTACACATTTAGATATGTTTAACTGTAATTTATGTTCATTACAATATTTAGAAAAACGACATAGGTCCTCCTGTAATAAATTACAATCAGTATTTTTGTAAATTGATCTGTAAATTTTTAGATCATCTGCGTAAAGTAAGAATTGTGAATATTTAAAACAAGTTGAAATATTATTAATAAATATGATAAAAAGTAGAGGGCCTAAAATAGAACCCTGGGGTACACCGGAAGTTACATTAACTGAGTAAGATTCATAACCCTTGATCACCACTCTTTGACATCTATTTGTCACATAGGATGCAAACCATCGCAGTAGATTCCCACGAATACCATTGTATGCAAGTTTTTTTAGCAGAAGTTCATGATCAACCTTATCAAAGGCCTTACGAAAGTCCGTGTAAACAGCATCGACTTGTACCTGCCTATCCATATTTACAAATAAAAAATCTGTGAAGCTTAGTAAGTTTGTTACAGTAGACCTCCTTTGAACAAATCCATGCTGTTGATTTATTATAACATTATGAATAGTGGGATACATCGCCCCATGCACAAGTCTTTCGAAGACCTTTGATAAGGTGGACAGAATAGAAATAGGACGATAATTTTCGACATCGTGTTTTGAACCTGCTTTATGCACTGGTGTTATATTGGCTCTTTTCCATATTTCAGGGAACGTGCCCTCGATGATACATTTATTATATATAATGTGTAGGGGGAAACATATGCTATTAGCAGTTTTTAAGAGAAAATACGGGGGTAGTCCATCGGGTCCAGGCCCCTTTGTTGCATCTAAAGTGACTAATGCTTTTCTAACTTGATCCAGGGTAAAGTTAATGCTATTAATGATGACACTATTATCCGCATACGTATCGGGAGGCAACCAGCTACCGGGGAGAAAAGTTGAGGTTTCATAAACCGATTCAAAGAATTTAGAAAACAGGTTACATATCATGCTAGGATCATTTGAATTTTGATTTTTATAATATACAGTGGCAGGTATACCAGCATTGGTTTTACGGTTGGAGACGTAACTCCACAAGTATTTAACATTTTTCTTTATATTGTCTTCTATATTGGTAACATAGTTCATATAATTTTTCCTACATTCAGTATGAAATCTAAGCCTAAGGAATGAAAATTTCTCATAGTCTGATTGATTATTGTACGTTTTCCATTTAACCCAGGCTTTCTTTTTGTTGTTAAAAATGTGAATGAGTGATTTGGAGAACCAGATAGGATACTTTGTTGACTTTAGCCGACAAAATGGAGTATGTTTCCTAATAGAGTCAAATATAGTATCATAGAAAGTATGCACACAGTTCTCAGCCGGCAAACCATTTAAAATATCAGACCAATTGATACTAGATAATTCTTCATTAATTTGTTCATAGTCCGCTTTATAGTAATTAAATTTTTGCAATTTCGATTTAGATTGCGAGAGAGTTTTGTTTGAGGATTTATACGTGATAGTAGTACAGAAGGGAGGATGGTGAGTATCAACTGGAAGAAGTGTATCTGGTGGAGCAAATGTAGTACAATATGTGTTGCAGAGTAATAGATCTAAGATGCGATTTTTAATATTACTAATATTGTTGAATTGCGAAGCGTTTACGATTGACATAAAATTACATAAATGTTGACTAGCGGTCGAACTACCATTACCATACAGCCCCGAAACAATATTACTAGTATTAGGTTCCCAGTTCACATCTGGTAAATTATAATCTCCATAAAAATAAAAGTATTTGGGATTTAATTTATCTATCACATTATTTAATAGATTGAAATGATTAAGATATAGACTCTCGGCAGTTCTAGGCGGAATGTATGTTGCACTGATGATATGTTTCTCATTATTTGTACCTGGCAACTGTATTAGAACATGCTCAATGTAGGGAGATAGAGGCAAATCTGAATGTATAAAGTTGGAGTTAAGGGTTTTAAGGACAGCTACAAGTACTCCGCCACCTTCTTTTTTTTTTGTAGCCACACGATCACGGTCACATCGATACACTATGTAGCGATCATCTATGAACTCGTTATCACATACTTCGGGGGTGAGCCACGTCTCAGTGAGTATTATGATTTCATAACAGTTAGATAATATGTTCATATATAGATCATTTAGCTTGGTACGTATACCCCGGCAATTCTGATAGTAAATAGTTATCTTAGCCATCTTTAAGACATAGGTAATATCTACAAGTAATAGTATGCATATTAATCAGTAGCCGCAATAATATAATAATATGATAATATGACCGACATGTATTGAAAACTAGACTATAATTTATATTAATTGAATGCAGTACAACATTGTGCTTCAACAGAGACAACTGTATACTTTTAATAGTAAGACAATAATAATCATAACTGTATTCAGCACACAGTAGCTCAAATAAAAATAATATAATATAACTAGTAAGCTGTGACATATTAAAGTGAGATAAATAATTTTTATGAACATAATATATGTTAAATTTAGGAACTATTAGATTTGGAGTTAATAATTGAAAACGGGAACGTAAGTTATATTTAAGAATGTTTTTGCGATACAGAACCTGACTTAATTTTAGATATGTCTTGGTGTGTTCGAATTGCCATCGATGGCATGTTATCCTTCTCTCGCACCAGGATAGTAGCGTGCTTGACCCACACGAACTTGAAATTGTTTTTCCTGGCGGCTTCCCGGCACTCACGAAATAATTTCTTGTTTTTGAGCGTTAGATGCTCATTCATGTACACTGGTTGTGGTGCACCTGATATACCCAGTTGATCAGTCGTTAAGCCCTTTGCCATGCGGAAAGCGCTGAGAAGATTGTCCCTCACTATACGTGAGCTAAGCTTCACAATAATATTTTTAGGCTGCTTATTTTGTGTTTGTGCATGTGGTACGCGATGTATGGCAATAATGTCCTTTTGAGTAACGGAACAATTTACTTTGGAACTTATAGTCTCCATAAGAGTAACCAAGTTTTCAGCTCGCTTTTCTGGCACATTACACAGCTCAATATTGCACTGACGGGCTTGCTGCTCAAGTGTATCAATTTTTGTCTCCAAGCTTAATATCACACTATTCAACGCCTCTGTGTTATTACTCTGCTTGGCGATGGTATCGACCCTCTTCTTCAGATCGTCCTGCTGTTCAGACGTGTACTGAAGGGAAGATTGCAGGGCGGCCACATCTTGTTGTAGTGTGGCGTGTTTATGTTCGAAGTCAGAAACATATTTCTCTAATTTTACCTGTTCTGATCGTATAGAATTAAGTTCCATTTTTATGTCTGCTGTAGTTTGAGTGACTGTGGAAAGATCTATTGTAATGTTTTTTATATTTTCCGATAACTTTAAAATTGAACTGTCAAAATAGCCTTTAAGGTCATCAAATTTTTTATTCATTTCCTGAGTAAGAACCATTATGGCACTAGTTATTTCACATTCTGGTTGCTTCCGCTTTCTTTGCGTAATATTTTCGTTAGATCCAGTAATGTTCGATAAGTTTGGCGACGAAGAAGTTGTAGGTGAGCGCATCATATTGACCGTCACAGGTCCACTCGCAATGCAGTTCGAACGATGAATGACCTTCGAGCGATGAGTTAATGAGATGATTTTAATGTTGTTTTTAATTAAAATAGTACACTAATAAAGCCCCGAGCGCACAGTAATAAATGTCCGCAGAGTAGAATACACTTGGTTCTATCAACCTTGTGCGAAGAATGTAGTAAGCGCCGTGAAATCATGGGCGCTTACGCGTTTAACGCAATGCACTGGCTCACTGTTGCCGACGGTAGGTGGAATATCTTTTTGTATTAAGTTTTAGTGTTTATTTGGTAAATCATGCACTAAAACACTGAGATATTGTCACAGGCTTGTTGACTCAAAGATAAACTAAACGTTCAACACTTTTAAAGACACTCAAACTCACTTTTTGCAAGTATTTTTAATATTTTTAGGGAGCAGTTAAAACAAAAGTCACTTGTACAACGTTCGACGACGATTCGAAATTTTATTTTGATTGGTATCTGTCAGTAATTATATCATCAAGACGTCCACCACCTCAGTCTACCCGTGACTATGGACGTTGTAAAGGGTCCGCAACGTCGGGATTAATAATATCAATATAATGCGATAAAATCCGTAAAAGGTAATTTTATTTCAATAGATTTTTTTAAAGACACTTTTACAAGTCAATCGTCTTCCGAGCCTTTTCCCAACTGTGTTGGAGTCGGTTTCCAGTCTAACTAGATACGGCTGAATATCAGTATTTTACACGAAGCGTCTGCCATCAGACCTCCACAACCAGACTGGTTGTCAGGTTTTTTGGGCTCCCACTAACGAATGTCATAGGTGTATGATAACCGGGATCGACGGCTTTACGTACTCAAAGAGGCACAGAACTGACTTTTACAAGAAAATATTTTACATTGATGGCGCAGCTAGATGGCAGACCTCTGAAACGAATTACCGAAACTAACTCAGAGAATCAATCTCAAATCTCGTACCGACTAAAAACTGCACTTGCTTTCACTTGCCCTATTATAGTCATGGCCATGGGATCCGTGAAATTCGTCACGAACATGACAGGCAGAGATCCAACAGTCGCTGGATACCATCAATTATTGAAGTCTTTTCTCGGAAATGACGTGTGAAAGGATGTCACCAAAGTCTGCCCAAATGATGTACTGAGGGTACACTTATTGGAAAAAATACCCTGTATTACGCTGGTTAAGACTCTAGTATTTTTTTTTTATGCTCACTAGGGGATGAGAAAATATAACTATAAATTTGAAAAAACGCACGCCATTTTAACACACTAGTATCAGTTTCATAGTGTTTTTATAGTGAAAACTGTCAACTTGATAGCTATCCGCTGTCAGTGTCAGTTTTGGAATGTCAAATGCACGCCCGCGCCATTTTGGCACATTATTAACAGTTTCATGATTTCATAGTAAAAACTGTGAACTTGACAGCTGTCATGTACCTCAGGAACAAATTTGGGCTGAGTTGTATAGACTTTTGATGATGATCTCCTTTGCGAATCCGTCTTGCCTGGTTCTCTCATTCTGAGAGGAGACCCGTACCCAAAAGTGGGATATAAATAGGTTGATTGATGATTCCATATCGAGCATGTGGCTTCTATTCTTTATAAACTATGTAAACAATATAAAAGTAGCAATATAAACATTTTTATCGCAATAAAACTTTGATAATTTGATTAGGTATGACATTGCCTTATTGAATGGTGTGCTCAGATGGGCTACATATGTTACATTTATTACAAACTAGCTGTTGCCTGCGACTTAACTCTCATCCCAGAGGACTTAATGAGGTAGCCTTCTCCAAGGTCTAATCTATCTCTGTGCGAAATTTCATCAAAATTGGTTCAGCGGTTTAGGCGTGAATGCGTAACTGACTGACAGACAAAGTTACTTTCGCATTTATAATATTAGTAGGAAAGTAGAGATATTGAACCAGTTGGCAATATTTTTCATATTTCTTTCGCTTCGTCTAAATTCATACATCTTGTCATACTCGCATGTCACTTGAGAGTGCTACGCACCTGACCTTTTTGGAAAAACCCCACCAATAAGGTCGGTATTGGTATTAGTCTTTCTCGGGCAGTTCCACCGACTTATTATTACATAATTTTCTTTTCTTATGTATAGTCTGTATTTACAAAAAATAAGTACAGACTTTGTACAGACGCCAGTAGGTCAAGCTATCCAAGACTGTCAAATTTTCCCAATTGAACATGAATCTTATGACTTTGTAACTATTAAAGTTGAAAATCTATCAAAGAAATTTGACAGATTCGGGTAGCTTGATGTTCTGGCCTCTGCGTAGTTTGGGATTAGATCGTGTTGTATAAAATGTGTCAAATATTTATTTATATATTTATCCTCAACTTTACGACCTACATAAATTCTTCACAGAATTGTAGAATTTATAAAATCAGTTTCTTGTATAATTTAAACAAAAGCTGTTGTACCATAAAAAATAGGATACCTATTAGCATTTTGATCGAAATACCACCAAGAGGATTTCCGTTATACGTACGAATTGACATTGAAAATTAATACCTATATTATAATTATATAGATACGGTATTTCCAAAACTTTTAAATCAGGTTCACCTTGAAATTAGATTATATGTATTGAATACATAGAAAGGGGAAATGATATCGGACATTCAGCCGGATATCAACGAAAATATTTATGTTGTAGGATCAAATGCACGCACCTATGACTTTTCTATGTATTTATAATTAATTATTATCATTCGCTTAAACTGTGAAGGAAAACATCGTGGGGAAACCTGCATGCCTGAGAGATTTTCTCGACGGCGTGTGAAGTCTGTCAACCCGCATTAGGCCAGCGTTGTGGACTATAGCCTAATCCCTCTCATCCTGTGAGGAGAGCCGTGCCCAGCAGAGGGACAGTATATGGGTTGATGATTCAGGATCAAATGATCCATCTAGCTAACATCCTCATGTAAGACCGGCTCTCCAAAAAGTTTTATTGTAAAAATATCAATTTTAGGGAAACAACAAATCGATCTCTCGGCGATACATTTTGCGCAGCGGCTGAGCGATCGGCTTGTGCACCACGGGTTGTGGGTTCAATCCCCACACAGAACAAATAATTGTATGACCTACATTTAGTTTTTCCGGATATTTGTGTTTGTAAACTCATCCACGATACAGGAGAAAATCCTAGAGTCGGGCAACGTTTTTTTTTAAATAGATCTCTGGCAGGGTTTGAACCTGCGTCACTCCGGTTAAGTACAACGGACGCTTTAGCCAACTAAGCTACCGAGACCACTGCCTGTGATGTCGAGTTTCTCTTCCTCATTCTTACGTCTTATAGGTGACATCAGCGACATCTATTGAACAAAATATTGTTATGTACTTCAACGAGTTTTACTGTGTCTATCTGAATTGAGCCCGAAAATGTGTGGCGTGCTCCATCTTAGGCTAGACTAGATAGATAGAGCTTTCCATCAGGGCTAGCGCAAAGTAGGCGGACGGCTGCTCAATATTTTTTCCGATGATCATATCGTCCTTAACCAATTCAAATAGAGTTGTAAATAGTACCTACGTAAGCAAGAAACAAATAGGTCTAGCGGACAGCAGCATAATTATGCTCGAGCATCCTTAGTTTTTATGTTCTTTACGGACGAAAACAAGTTCGTAGTTCTCCGCCTAGCCTGCGCTGACCATTAGGGAGAACATTGTCTGAATGCATTCGAGTCAACATTAAAAAAAATTGGGCACCCTTGAATTAAAACTATATATATCTGTATTAATTTCATTAAAACACAAATAGGAAATGTAAATATATATATGTATATACATACTTTCTCTCTCTCTGTCTGTTTATGACAAGAACATTTACGTTGATAAAGTAGAAAACTATATAAAATAAAGTATAAAGCTTTTCACTTTTTTTATTAACATTACTCATGGAAATATAGTTCTTACTCACCAATCCTTCCTTTTTCTTATTCGACTTGGTCAGTTCGTGATTACCATCACCTGTGAAAGGGTTATGTTTTTCAGTCTATGGCAACTGACGCTTACACCATGATGTTTTCTTTGGAACTTTTTTTGCAAATCTAGTGTTCTTGGACACCAGGAGACCCCCCTTTTAAAATTTGCTAAATACGAGGGGAAACAAAAACATAATTTTTATTATTAATATCGGAATGTATGTGTGTGATAAAATCTAAAATCTAAAGGTGGCCGTGCCCTTGACTTCTAAAAATTTAAACTTGAAGGCAAATAACTAAAAAGAATAGAAGGTATTGAAAGAGGAAAAAGTCCGACACAATTTATGCGAACGCTTTCCTAGAATTGTTATTAAGGAGTCCAGAATATCCTCCTTTTATTGTATGTGTCATGTTTTGATTCACTCCATTTTTAAATTTCGTTTCCATCTGTCAGTGTGACATTTAGAGGTTCCTTTCGAAGAAATTACGTCATGCATGGTGCAATATGGTCAACAGTCTTTTATTTTTTAAAACGTAATTCTATTTTCAATTTAAATCTCGAGTGTCTTATCAGCGGCCAGCATTTTTTTTTTTCATTTTAGACTTTGGATTAAAAAATAACGTAGATTCGTTTTTTAAAAATTTATATTATGTATTATATCATAAATAAGTTCTGGTACGTAAATCAGGCTTATAAAATATAGCCTTCTAGAGGCTGTGAAGTTCAAAATGTTACTTTCTCTTAACTTACAGTGTTAAATAACAAAATCCGGTAGGCATTTTTATCAACTCTCTTAAGCGATTTATGATTATTAATAATGAACCGAGTTGCATTGGTTTGTGGAGAAATTAATTAACTGCCTCATCAGCCTAATGGTCGTGAGCGTGACGCTTGAATCCTGGGTTCAATTCACAGGTCGAGTAGTATTATTGAGTTTTTCTACGATATTCTCAGTAGCAGCTCGAAGTTGTACCCGGATAATGTCAATAGGCTGGCCCCCTATTACGCGGGACCTAAACATATCGGCGAAATGTGGGTGTACATTAGTAGACTTCTGATCAACCCTTCAGATAATACAGGCGTATGGATATTATTAATCCCGACGTTTCGGACCCTTTACAGCGTCCATGTCTACATGGACGATAAAGTTTCATGATAATGATCATGATGACTCATAAAAGATAACGGCAGTAATATGTCAGTTTCAGTATATAAACGTGAGACATGAGCTGTTTTGTACTCATAATGGACTAAATGCCCTTTATATCTTCCATTCGTTTCTCATCTCACCAATTCTGTCCCAAGTCACCTTTAAAATGACTCACATCGGTCGCCATGACCTTTGCTTTTTATTTCAGGTCTTAAATAACCACCGGAAGTTCCTAATCAGGATTCTTGGGCACCCTTTTTGGTAATTTCGTTTAGTTTTTTATTATTTTGTGTTTTGTAGAGTTTTGGGAATTCCGGTTTAGATCCTTTAGTCTGTTTGTCTTGTTTTGGGGCTTTTAAAAGGTATCTTAGAAAGGTTTAGCGCTAATGTATTTTATAATACTTGCTTTTCGCTATAGTTTTCCTCATTATATGAACATATCTTGCCTTGTGCTTCCTGGCAAAGTAATAAATACGTTGATCAATCGATCTGCAAGGTTAAGCTACGCTAGTCGCGGTCAGTCTGTGGATGGGTGACCATTCCTTACATATCGAGACCCTTTCGTGCCTTAGAGAGAACGTAAAGCCGTCAGTCCCGGTTGTCATGCGAACATTTATGACAGCCGCTAGTGGTAGTCAGAAGCCCAAAAAGCCTGACACCAGTCTATCCTCAGGATATCGGTATTACCCAGAAATTGGGTTGCGGAGGTCTGAGGCTTAAACTGGAAGCCCCAGCAGTATTAGGGAAATGCTCGGAGGATAATGATATCTTGCAGATATACATTCATATTTTTACGCAACATTGGCAGAATATGTTTCAGTTAGCAAATGCCGGAGCCATCTAGCTTAAAAAAATATGTTCGTCGCTTACGTATCGTTTCCGGAACGTTAGCGCCACCTAGCGGACGTTGGTTACAACTCGCTGTTACCTACGTCACACATCGCGTAATGTAGAGTGGGGGTGCTTAACAGAGTCATAGCATTATCGGTCGGTACAGTGCGGCGCACATTCGTTGCCTGACACTGGTCCGATACAGATGCACGGAACGGTCTCACGTTTCGTTGTGTTAAAGTGAAGAGCAAGTTGGCCTATCTACGTCTTCCAATTCTGTCATAAGAGATATCTACGCCCACATAATGTCCGACGGTGATGAGTCTACCCACGACTTTTCCCTTGTTCCAACATGTTAAATATTGACTTGTAAAAGTGTCTTTAAAAGATCTATATATTACAGAAATAAATATCATTTATCATTTATACCCTAACACTTTTTTAAAGTAACGCAGTGCTTCCATGACCTATCTAAATAGTACCTACCTAAAAAGTACCTACATATAACAAGTCATTTACATACTGTCAAATTGCAAAAAAACTATAGTCGGTGAAGATAAATTATGGGTCGCTTGCTCGTTTTTTCTATTAAAAAAATCTGGAACATGTCCGTTAGAACGTGCCTCGTTAACACGAAAATTAAAATTTGCCGCATTATCACGGAAAGTCACGACGTCACGGAAATTGAATTAAGATTAATTACGCAACTGCGTAATTTAATGAATTTTATTAAGTACGTATGAGATGTTTTAAAAATAAACCTCCTTCGAATTGTCCTCTAGTTGTGTTTTATGTTTTTGAACGAGATTATAAAGATTAAGTAGCGAAAACAAAAAACCTGAATGAGTAAAGTCCTTTTACGCACACGGGTTTTTGAAGCATGCAAGGAAAAACAGTAGGTACTTACCTAAAGTTAAAGTAGCCTACCGTTAATACACCTATCGTTGTAAATATTTTAATTATAATGCATTTTATTCATGCATTAAGTATGCTAAGAAAGCTGTGATAACCTAGTGGTATGACTATTGGAAGGCTACTGCCAAGTCGAAGGTCTCGAGTTCAAATCCAAGGCACCTCTGACTTTTTGAAATCATGTGCGTATTAATAATTAACAGTCTCTTGCTTAAACGGTGAAGGAAAACATCGTAAGGAAACCTACATGCCTTAAAGATTATCTCGACAACGCCGGCGTGTGAAGTCTGTCAACCACCACTAGGCCAGCGTGGTGGACTATGGCCTAATCCCTCGAGGAGACCCGTGCCCAGCAGTAAGACAGTGTATGGGTTGATGATGATTATTTAATATGCATTTTTTATTTATTTATCATTTAATGAAAATCTACAATTCTGATATCGGGGAATGTGGGATTCTAACCTCTTTAAAACCACCCTGAACGTCTCCATCTCAGTACCTACAGGGAAGGAGCCCCGAGTCCACATAAAAGAAAATCTCGATAAAAAAAATTACATTAATGTGATGTTATAGACGACAGCTTGCAATAATATTTGTAAAAAATATATATCATATAGACCGGTTTAAAATAATAAGTCATGCCAAGCGCCGATCATGGCAGATAATTAATCCTAGGTTGATAGCTACCTATCATAGTCATCACTTCGGTTAAAGACTATTAGCATCTAGTAATATACATAAAACATGTGAAAACTGATGTTAACTTTATTGTTTGTACCCTTTAAGTGCAATACTCAAACCTAGAATACAACATTCTTATCAGAAAGAATTCATGTTTGTGAATTCACACAAGTAGAGCAGAACATACAAAAGAATATCTTAGAAAGGGACAACAATTTAAAAATACTGATAAATATATACGAAAAACATAACATAGGTACCATGGTGCCTGTAGTTTCGGAAGAGTTAGGCATAGGTGGTATTAACAGTAATAGGGGGCGAGCTTTTGCTATTTAACGGGCACAAATCCAAATTCCGAGCTTCTACGGAGAATTTTATAGAAAAACCCAATAACAGTTGGCTCGGCCTGGGAATGGGTAGCCCTATCGCTATTGGGGTGTGATTCCTAGGTCGCGTAACAATCGCCCTTACGACCTAGAAAGTGTAAGTAAAACAAATAAAAGATTAATGTAGTCGTGTAAAAAATATTACTGGATTTGAAAACCGAACTTAAAGTTGGCATTGTTTTTGCATTGTTGTATCAAACAGCAAGGTAAATATTAAATTAACAGTAATCTTGAGATACCGATAACTATTCCCACAGTGTTTGTATTTCAACAAAGCGTTTACAATACGCCTACTTTGGCATAAAACACAAAAGATATAACACGTTGGTTACCAAAGACAAGTATCAGATAATCCATGACTCGGCCTAACCTAGCAATCTTTGAGGCTTCGCAATTTGCCTCCAGCTATTTTAGTATAGGCTGACTCGCAAGTGCAATAATATTTTTCGTATGAATAGCACAAAACTCATTTTTGATATTTATTTAAAGTTTTTTTTTGACTACTAAGATGTCACGGCCCACCTGATGGTTAGCGGTTACCGTAGCCTATAGACGCTTGTAACACTAGGGGTATCACTTGCGCGTTGCCGACCCTGTAAGACAAAAGAGGAATAGTTGGGTTGGCAGTATAAGGGTCAAAGTCCCACTGCCAACACAACATATAAATTTTAAAAGAGGTTTTAACCGTGCTCGAAATCGAATGTTTCTCACATTCGATTTCGAGCACGGTTAAAACCTGCGTCACACCAGACGCATTAGCCAACTAATCTACCGAAACCAGCCTGTGATGTCAAATTTCTTCTTCCACATTGTCATTAAAGTGACGTCAGCGACATCTATCGAAGACATGTTAGGTACTGTTCTTCAACCAAATCTAAATGTCGATATTTACTTCTTTAAATATTAAAATGATATTTAGTTTTGTAAATATCATGTTAAATGTATGATTTTATTTAAAAAAAAAATACAAAACTAGGTACATACCAGCAGGTCAACCTATCCAAAACTGTCAAATTTTCCCAATTGAATATGAACCTTATGTTTTTGTGTTAAAGTTGAAAATCAATCAAATAAATTTGACATATTGTGGTAGCTTGATGTGCTGGCCTCTGTACCTAGGGGTTGTGGTTTCAAGAAATGAAGATTTACTATAGTCATTGTCGGGTAATTGTAAAAAATAATTGGCATTTATTCCTTTTGAGGTTATCCTTAAATTAAATGATTCATTTATTATTTTCATCTGTTCCAAATACATCGTTAAGATGGTTTGGTTGGCACAGTAGCTACGATCCGATCCGAGTGCGATCTCTCGCACGGAACAAATATTTCTCTATGACAGGTACTTCTCCCGGGTCTTGGTATTTATGTATGAGAGAATTAGAGAGTAAAATATCATCATCATCATTATCAACCCATATACCGTCCCACTGCTGGGCACGGGGGTCATCTATCATATTGATTTATATAAAAATATAGACACCAAAAAAAGCATCTGCAGTGTCCACTATGTGTAAGTTTCATCGTAAAATCCCTCTAAAGTCCGCCATTGAATTTGTAACCAGCTAACACAGAAATATCAAATATTTTCCTCTTATTTTCATACACGACAACAGCTTATAGTGGTCGTTGGTTCAGTGGGAGCCGCAGCCTTGCGGGACGAAAGTGCGTTATGCGCCGTCGGCGGAATGCCAGCGGGACTACTTTCATCACCAACCTTGAGGCCGCCACAATCGCCCGAATCTCATGGAAATATCCGATCCTTGATATACGCCCTTTTGATATTATGACCGCTATTTCCGTGGCGGTTTAGAAATATACTGTGCTGTTTGATAGTGTGCCTGCGCAATTCTACTAAAGAACTTGTCTAATATTACTTCAGAAGTTTTATTGTGTAGTAGCTGTTGCTGGCGGTTTCACTCGCATCCTATAGGCCTTTTTGAGACAAAAGGTAGGCTATGTTCTTCTCCAAGGTCTAATCTATCTCTAAATAAAATTTCATCAAGAACGGTTCAGCGATTAAGGCTGAAAGCATAACAGACAGACAGGCAGAGAAAATAACTTTCACATTTATAATATTAGTATTAGTAGGGATATACCACAGCCCTTCTATTCCTCAAAGGGTACCTGTTTCTATTTCTTAGATTCCTTGATTTTATTTTAGTTTCTTCATATGTGATGTTATTCGAATATCTTTGTTATATAACATGAACGACATCAATTAACGTTATAATTATTTTAGTCAATATTTATATTACCTAATGAATGTTGGCCAAGAGAGTTCAGTATAGAATTAGGACAAAATATGAAATTACGCCATCTAATTCGATTATTTATGTATACTATACTTCATTATTATTATCTGTACTCCGTCGGTCGGTAGGTACTAGAAATTTGAATGTGAGGGCACATTTCAAGGCAATATCTATATTAAATATGCGGAAATAGGCTCGGCATTTAATTGAACATTATTTATTTCATCCACTACAATAAATCATTCATCAATCATACACGAATGCCAACCTAACATCAAAGATGTATTACGAACATTATAAGACATTTATATTTTTGACATCGAAACTTAAATTAACGTACTGGTAATCGTACCAATTACCAATGTATTGATGGTACTTAATCATATATTTATTTGATAAAAACATTTCGCCTGAGGCGCCAACCGCAGAATAAACAAACGAGAAGACAATTGATTACGTAGTGGCACCGCCTCCAACGCGTGTGAAACCGAAAAAATGGTCCACACCAGGCGTGAAGAAGCTACAGACAGAGACAGAAACACAACAGAAAGTTATGCAAACGATAAGGACAGCAAATATTCCAAAGTGTAAAAAGGATACAACGATGTTAAATTAGTATGTGTGAATGAAATGGAGGTTTGAGAGAAAGATAGGTAGGAGAGTGAAATTGCCGTAGCAACTTTCGCTGAGCTCGTTTCGATTACGTCACAGTTGCGCCGGCGCGAGTTACGCAACCGTTGTGAAGAGATTATGACTGTATGACACTGATTTGAATGATCGTTGGAAGTAATCAATTTCATTTAGATTCGCTTCCGGTGTCGATTGCGAGATATTAGTGCCTTAACTCTTAATCAATGGGAAAATCTTTACAAAGCTAGACTAAAAGATGTTTTGAGATGAAAATTTAAAGGTCACGCAAGAAATTAAACCACTAAACTAGACTAAAAGATTTACTTAAAACTTACTTCATTTACATTTATTTCACAAAATTCATTTAGTTTTAAGCATGTTCCAGCAAAATGACATGTTAGCAAAAAATATTTAGGCTACAGCACAGCATGAACTCTTCTCAGAAAGAAATGCATTAGAGTATAATCTACTGCAGAGAGTCCAGAAGTGTTTCACGATGACAATCACTCTGTTTTATTCTCATAACCGTTTCATTTATTCATAAAATCGAAAGCAGTACGGATACCGTATCTTTTTACGAATCAGTGACGATTACAATGTTGAGATGCTAGTAAAACGTTACTAAACGCGATTACACAAACCCTTACGACAACATTACTCGCCTTGTTATGCTTATTTTCCTATTTACTTAATCGTCTTTTGATGATGCTCATCATTGTGACACTAAAGTGCCCAGTGTTATACAATTTGTTGCAATTACACGCTCTTCACTTTCACTATTATATTTTCCAACATACCATACCTTGTCATCAACTCATTTCATTACATGCAATTTGGTTTCAAACTTTCTTTTTCTTTACAATTCTTCGGCTACTGTTGTCATCAATCAATTCTACATTCTCATGTGTAATTAGAACAAGGCGGGAATGATGTCCTAGATCTTAAATGATACATTATACGCATCTCTTCTCGCTCTAATGCCGAAGCACAATACGCTACTGTCACACATTTGCAGTATGTTTACACGGGTACACGTTTTACTAGTGTTGTCCTACGGAGTATCTATGTGTGCGTCCTGTTCTGTGATAAGTTTCATATATAATAATACCGTTATACCTATATGCAATGGTCTCAAAATTAAGCAAAACAGAATTCCTTTGCCCTAATATACCTAATTCATTATATATGCAAATGTCTTTCACGCATACGTCTATCGAGGCACAAGTTGCGTTTGTGTTGGCAACTGAGTGTGTATTCAATATTCACGTTTGCATTGGTGTGTGAAATTTGTGTGTTAGTGTTTGTGCGTTTTGCGTTGTTACAGCATGTTTTTGGTTTGTGTTAGGGATTTTATGTAAGTGTGAGAGTAGTTTAGCGTTCACAATGAAAGTACTCGGCGGTTGCACGGATTTGGGTCACAGCTCCAACTTTGATTATAAAGATTACGACCACCGTGTGAATCATCGCACATCTTCTAGGTCCATGCTGTTCTTGCGTATTTATATTTAGCATTTATATTTTTGGCCCAATATATATAATAGCTTATTTTGGTGTTCGTATTTCATTCATGCTTAAATAGTTACATACAATGTGTTTTAATTAGTTGTTTTATTTGTATTTTGGAATATTTATAGTTTGTCATCGAGATTTTGTTTTATAAAAATGTTGGTTTCAATTATCTAATTGAAGTATAAATTCAATTTTATCCTACAGTACCAAATTGTTTTCCTTTCCTTTAACATTTATTTTAGATTACTTTGATCATAAAATTAGTAATCTAGATAGATGTTGTAAAAATTTAGGCCATTCTGTGCAAAATCCCCTTTCACATATAGACAGCGTGAGTCGATGTTTCGTCACAGACGGAGGTGCATAGCCACTTTCCTTTCAACTTGTTCATTTTCATAACTTCAACGTTATCTACAAGAGGTTTATAAGAGGATATTTTGATGCAATTCTGTGTGGCAAGCTTGTAAAGGCATAGTAAATAGGGACCAATAGCCATCTGTGTTTAGTTAGCTAGAGAGGACATGTTTTGCTAATGAGGTTGCAAAGAATTTTGTAACATGTTAAGAAGTATTAAATTATATTGAATCTTATTAAAATGCTGACAGGTTATAGGTACAGAATTTCGCATCTGTTTTCATGACAATATTAATGATTTCTATTAGTGTGAGCTTTATGCATAGGAGGAGTTTTGCCTTAGCAGTCCATAAAATACTGGGCATAGAAAATATCAACAGTGCAATTATACTGTAGAAGAAAAAACTACTTAAGTACAAAATAATACAAACCTGTACCAGTACGAGATTTACTTTTAGAATGTCAAGCAAAATGTAAAACGTTATTCATTTATCAAGTCAAATGTTAACATACTTATACCTATTTAAGTTTCGTTGTGTAATGGTCAAGAGGTACAATATCTTAGGGGTCACAGGGAAACATTCAGTCTAGTTCTTGATAAACCTGCCATGTTTCCCAGCAGGTCAAGCTATCCAAAACTGTCAAATTTTCCCAATTGAAACATGAACATGAACTGAAACATGAACCTTGTTGTTCTGGATTAAAGTTAAAAATCTATCAAAGACATTTGACATATTGAGGTAGCTTGATGTGCTGGCCTCCGTACCTATTACTGAAACAGTAACAATAGGTATCCAAGTATCCATTTTATGATCTAGCTATATTTGTAAAACTTAATTCGAAATCGATTCTTGGAACTAGAATCGAGTGACAGTATATTCCTTTGTCAGTAATTTTAGGTTTTATTTTATTTGGATATCAATTACTTCTGGTTACGAGAGCCAAACTCGAGGAAGCTAAAGAGGTTGAGAAAGTAATTAAACTGAGTTCCATTTCAATGGATTTAGTTTTCGTAAAGAAACTTGATTGGGTATTACTTAAACTTGTTAATTGGTTGACACTGTCTGTCGTTGTGTTTGAGTTGCTTGCCAAGCCATCTAACACGTAATATTCACAAATTCTCTTTCACAGAAATAGGTAAATCTTGAGATTTTTGGATAGATTTTTGTGTTATTGAGGTTCGTGGCTAAGTATTAACTAGGCTAATTAGCTGATCTGACACGTTAAGCTACGCTAGCCGTGGCCAGTCTATGGACCGCTGATCATTTCTAACACATCGAGACCTCTCCTTGCCTCAGAAAACACGTAAAGCTGTCGGACCCGGTTGTCAAATGAATATCTATGACAGTCGTTAGTGGTAGTTGGAAGCCCATCAAGACTGACGTCCAGTCTATTATTTAATTTTACAATTTCTATTTAATTTAATTTTATGGACTAATTTTAGTTTACGTATCAGAAATATAAATTACTACTTATTTCATGCACGTTTATTACAATTTATAAATTCCTTCTAGAGTTCATCTTTGAAATGATAAGTATGCCAATATAAATAAAATAAATACTGGATTTCATAGAATTACTTCTGGGAAACAAAATTGTCAAAGAAATATTTTACATAGCAACTCGTTTACACAAAACGTACAAACATAGTGTTCAAACATAAGTAGAATGTGCGAAGGTTGACGGTCTTTCAGGGTCGAATTGATAAGAGCCCGTAACCTTTGCTTTGAAATTAGACTTATTACTTCGTTAAGGCATATTTACACATTTGTCAAATCTACAGACGCAAAATTAAATATAGAAAAATAAATACCTAGTCAAAATCTACAGACATACCTATAGAAAAATATGTACCTACCTATTACAGAATATAATATTAAAAATGTTAAATAAGAACTATGTACAGAGAGAAGGAAATAAAATAAAATAAATGAGATGAGTGAGGTGAAAAATTATAACTTATAATTATTGATCAAAAACTGAAACTGATTAATATTAAAGAAGATAAACAAATGCATGCAACGAAAATAACTTCTGCTAACAAAATACAACAACCTCAGCGCCATCTCTGAATATTTTAATGAACTAACCGAAATGATCTTGTTACAAACTGTCCTCTCAGATTTAATTACATTTAACATGTGTTTTCGTAGTCATAAAAGCGTCTAGGTCCAGAAGCAAGTTCGCATATGTCTTAAGATTTATTTTTAGAAATGAATCACCAACGACACAGTAAGCTATCGCCATTCAAAATTCCGTGTAAAAATCGAGAACAAAGCCATTCACAGTTAAGTTAGTAGTTAAAAATTCGAGGCTATTCCAATAAAAGCTAGAAAAAATGTTCGAATCATGACCTCGAATATATAAAATGTCACTATCACACAATCAGGGTACGAGAAGGTCCTTTTTTTGGCTCCCGCCTACCTGGGCCTATTGTGTTTCGGGGAAAGTTATGTGAAAGACAGACGGACAAAAAAAAAGTGATTTCTCCTGTCTCTTTCTATTTTTTTCTATAAGCGACCCTTAAGAATTCCGATTTAGATCAGCCCAGTAGTTTTTGTAAGCACGTTCGTAAGGCAATAATGGGAGCAAAAAATTGAATCGCGTTTTTTTTTCAAATTGCAGGTTGCGTGTGTCTACGGATAAATAGGTAATGTACGTGTTCATTGTCTGGTTGAAAGGCTCTATAAATTCAATGAGTAGAAATTGAACAAATCTGTGCGTATTTTTGTTCCTTTGAAATTGTAGAGCGTAAGTGGTCCTTAGGTACACATGCGCAGGAGATTTGAAAGACAAAGATGCAGATGTAAGGATTAGAGAGAATAACAATATTTTTACCGTTAGCTAATAGATAGTAGCAATTTATTTATATCTGTTTCTTACACCGAGTAAATACGACGTCTCCCATAGAAGGCTAGTGGGGAGAATGAAGAGTAATTACACGAGCAATTATGCATGCCTATTTAGTATCCAGCTATACTTAAAATAGCTACAGGTGCAGTTCGCTTTTGCATAGAAAATTAACCAGACAATAATCTCTATGTGTCAAATACTCGGCGGACACCGCTGTAAAAAAATATGGTTAAAAAATTATGGATTTAGTACTAGGTATAGCTAACCAGAAGACTCGTAGAATAGACAAGAGAAAAAGCAGCTGGGATTGACTTTATTTCCAGTTCCACGTTATTACACTGACTTGATCATCTCAGCCAAAATAAGTACATTGCTGAACAAAAGCCTCTCCCTGAACTGCCTGTATCCAAAGTCTTGACATTAAATAAACGTAGCCTATGGCAGATATGAGCTAATATTAGCAGACAATAATCAAAAGCAGTTGTGACATAATTAACGGATGTCTGAAAAGTCAGAGACTTGGAGCCGACTAATAGGTGTTTGTCATCTCCTGGGTATATGGAGCTAGGTGTGAGTCGGTAGTAATCCGCTATAACCTTACCATAACCAAATTATCGAAAAAATCCCAACACTAACAAAATAAAGACTAAAGTTACCTTCACAGAAAATAATTTTACCAGTTATAGACATTGACATAGTTTTTGTACCATAATTACCAAAAATGTCCAAAAAAATTTAATTAACACTTACCCTACATAAAACCCTGACCGTAAAGAGAAAGCATTGCCGTAATTCTATAGAACAAAGGAGTAAAACAATTTTCACTCGCGTCATTCGAAGCATGACAGTTTAAATGGAGAAAAACTGTCGATCATCAGTCATTGGAGTCGAAAGCTGCGCGTGCACAATGACACCAAACTCTCACTCTATCACCAATTAATTGGAGTCAACGGATCGCACACGATATCGTAGAAAAAAGCGGTCAAGTGCGAATGACTATATTGATCTGTGTTCTCTTTTTAATTTGGTTATTTCAAATGAAAATTATGGTAATTAAATGTGTTTATTAAGTACATAATGTGAAGATATGTTATATTTATGGGTTATGTTAACATCAAAACGTCAGGATCAATAATATAATTATAACGTAAAAAAATCTGTATAATGTAAATTTATTCATGTAAATGTCACAAATCAGTGAGTATTATACACTCTCTTTAGACAAAAGAGTATCTAGTAATATCAACTTATAGATTCATTGCTTGATGCATTTTGATCAAACTGAATAAATGATTTGATGATGGTTAACTGTTTTCATTATAATCTATAAAATTTGTATTTTTTAAACATTGCCATGCCCCACGCTTGGATTTTCTCCCGCTATCGTGGGTGCGTTTACAAACACAAATTATCACATACACAAAAACCTAGACTCGGAATAACTACTTGTAGAAGCTGATAGCAAATACGACAAATGCGTCATCAAAATAAATCGACTAAATGTTCCCATTACATATAAATATAATAAATTGTAATTTAATTCATCAAAACATCTAAGAGTTTCCAATTACACAACATACATCAGAACAATACTCGATTCACCTACCCAATTACGGACTCCTAAAAACGTAAAGAAAGTGATGTTACGACAGAGTATCATTGCATGGAAAAAAATTAAGCATCATTGTTTTCTATCCCCGTCTCTTTCCAACACGAAGAAAAGCTGTCGCTATCTCGTTTTGAAGAAAGTGCGCGCGCGCATCCAGCTGAACGGTTTTACGTCACACAGTATATGCAAAATTATTGTAACATAATTTTATTGCTCTTTAAATTTTAATATATAATAATTAAGTAGATGGTACTTAATCCGTGAACTGGATTTTACTTTGTTTTGTTATAAAACCCACAAAATTGTTAGGAGTTAATATTCTGTGCACACTGAATTCTTGTTTTAAGAAATAAAATACATGTTTTATTTGTATTTTGTTGTTGCGTTTTTAGTACATCAAAAACATAATAAAGTTAAAATGTATCAGTTTCATTAAAGATGACATCTGAATCATGATCTATTTTTGTGTAGTAATTAAATTATATCTGTTTTTTTTAAATATACTTCAATCGATAGTGAGAGTGAAAGATGACGTCGATTCGTAAGTGGATATTCTGCTAGAATAGGATGGCATTATCCAAAATGTTGAGAGTGAAAGGGATAGGTGGCTGAATATGAGATGAAGTGTGGGAATGCGTGCAGGTAACGATGCAATATGCTTTCATGTGAATGTTGGGTATCGTCGTGGTTCAATATTATATTGCGTATGCACTTGCCAATTAGCTTGAACAGTCTAATAATCATAACAGATTATATCGTAAAATGATGTAAAATAGAGTGTGGTTTAGCTAAATATAATTTAAATGATTAATGCAGTTGAATGTGTAACAAATTGAATTGATCTTGCTTTAAATAGGAAGAAAAACACAATTGAAACTACTCTAGTATGTTTAGAGTGTGTTCATTACTCTCAGTATGATTAAAAACATGATTCCATTGAGATTTTGTGTAAAAGTAGCTTAGAAAAATCTAAGGTCAGTCGCCAGAATAAAGAAAAATGAACAGCGACGCTTCTCCGTTTCGACAGCAAAAAATAGTGAAGAAAGTAAAAGCGTTCTCATGTTTAGAATTGTTTTTATAAACGGTTGAAAAAAAAGTACGCTTTTGTATACGAACAACAATGGTTTAGACAATACCTTACGCAACACGTGTGTGTACAGGTCGAATCGAACGAATTTCGGGCTCTTTGGCAAACATTGTTGAAATCAGAAATTTTTTGGTATGATTTATGCGAATTGTATTGTGTTTATTTATTGAATTTTTGGTTCTCTGGTAAAGCAGTGACGTAGGCGTACATAATACATTCTTTATTGAATTTTTGGTTCATGGGCTCAGTTCTTTGGTATTCTGATGATGAAGGCAATATATTAATATTCTTTTGATAATCCAGCATAGCCTAATCCTCTCGTTCTGAGAGGAGATCTGAGCGCAGCCGTGGGACAGTGGGACTTGACGATGATGATATCTATTACAATGAATAGAAAATCTATCCCAAATTCTGGCTAACGTAAAAATTCAGAGGGGGGACTTTGACCCCTGTACTGCTAACCTAACTATTTTTATTTCGTTTTATACCTAAAGGCTACGGTAACCGCTGTTACCGCTGTGTTACCGCTGTGTGCGAGTGTTAGGTCTGCAATTCTAAGGCAATTGAGCTCCGAACTAAGGTTTAAAGATACCAAATTTCGAGTGATACCATAGGTATTGCTGGCATTATAGCCTGTAGGCTTGTATATCGTCTATTAGAAATAATTAAAAAATCTCTTCGTGTCTGGTCCCATATGATTACTATGCACAGAGAGCTGGGTTAACCTTAAGGCAAAGTAGGCAACTGCCTATAGACCCCGCGTCGCTTAGAGGGCTCTGAAAACTAGGTTCTTCTTTTTTATCCTACTATGGTGGCAAACAAGTATACGGCCCACCTGATGGTAAGCGGTTACCGTAGCCTATAGACGCTTGCAACACGAGGAGTATCACATGCGCGTTGCCGACCCTGTATTGAAAGAGGAATAGTTGGGATGGCAGTATAAGGTTCAAAGTCCCCCCCACTGCCAACACAACGTTTCCTCGTGGAGCACTGGCAACCTTGCTCACCGTAAGAAACACAACACAGCTCAAAGCAGTGTTACTTTACTTCGATTTTCTGAAAGGCGGATTTTTGTAGGAACGTATTTATTTTATTTATTTATTTATTTAAACCCATGTTGGTGTATAAGTAGATAAAGACAAGAGATCCTCAAGAGTAACATTGCCTAGAGGCCCCTGATGGCTTAATCAGGCCCTGTGTACCTTAAATCGAAACAGGTAAACTGTGCAAGTATAAAGAAAACAAAGCCTAAAAAAGTTTCCAATGTTTTTCTCGATAATCAAGTACAATTCGAAAAAAATAAATTAAAATACAAACCTTTACCAAAATAAACGTAATTTACAGGTACAACGCCCTAGTTTAACGCTCTGTCCGTGCAATAAAAAGTAGAATTTTTAAAGGACACTGGTTCAATGTACTGTCTCCATAATTGCAATAAAGAGCAGTCGAAGATCACTCTCATGACCTTGAAAGTAACCTTTTTCTGAACATGCCTATCCACAAAAAACTTATTTATGTATTAAAATTGATTGTCGTGTGAACAAAAGATTCTTTATCAAGTTATCGAAGTAATTTGCGAAATTGTTTTTGAAATAATTACATAAATATCTACTCGTTTGTTGTTATTTTTTCTTGTTTTTTTATATAAAAGAAAATAAGGTTATTTTGAAAGAAAATATACATTTCTGTGAATAGATCTTTTAAAGACTTTCAATGTTATTTTTTTATATATTATTATCTATATTACCTACTCAGCCTCATTAAGGTGGCAAACAAGCATACGGCCCACCTGATCTGTCTATCCTTAAGATATCCAGAAATTTGGTTGCGGAGTTTGAGAGAGGTTTCATGGCAGTCGCTTCGTGTAAAATACTGATATTCAGCCGCATCTGGTTATACTGGAACCCGACCCCAACATATATGGGAAAAAGACTCTGAGGAAGAAAATAGTATACGACACGTGTTCTATTATGACATTTATGACGACGTGTTCGTATGACAACCTGGGGGTCTACTCCCTAAGCACGAAGTCCGTAGTTTCGACCTTCGTTACGGGCGTTTCCTACTCCGTATCACCTACGGATGGATGATTCGTTCGGGGCCCGAACTAAGAATGAATGACAACACAATTTGATAGTTGTCCCTAGTCCCGATGTGTTTTTACCCGTTAGAAAAATTTAATTTGACACTTGTTTTATCGGACTCAGATGTTTCGAAGAAATTTCGAACGGCTCGTAACTTCGTTGACGGAGATAGGGAGTAGACCCTCTGGATCGACAGCTTTACGTGTTCTCCGAGAGCTCTCGATGTGTGAATGATGTGAAGAATGGTCACCCCACAGACTTAACCGCAGCTTAACCTTGCAGATCGGTTGATCAGCTTAGTTACGAACTTACAACTTACTACGAAAGGGGCTCGTGGCTAAGTAAGCCACGAGCCCCTTTCGTAGGTACTGTTGAATTTGAATATTTTAGTCCATACTACTCGTATGTTATATGTCTCACTAATAGCGTACATTTTGCAGTATATACAAGCTTCCCCAATCTGTCAAATTTCTTTGATAGATTTTCAACTTTAATACCAAACAATAAGGTTCATTTTCAATTCGGAAAATTTGACAGTTTTGGATAGCTTGACCTGCTGCCCTGGTGTCTGTACTCATTAGAATGCAAATGGCAGTTATTAGACCTGAATCAATAGGCGGTCTATGTTAGGCGAGTGAGACTAGGTTTGATTGCGTTACATAAACTAACGTTAGTAAATTTCATAGATTTTGATTAATTTATTATAGTACCTATTGATTTATTCAAATATACAGAAAATAATTGGGTATTTCATATATATTATAAGTATGTATTTACAAAAAAAATCTTCCTTTTCCCAACTGTGATGGGGTCGGCTCCCAGTCTTCCTAAATGCGGCTGAATATCATATTTTACACGAAGCGAACAGCAACAGAACCAATACTCTAAAATAATAAAAGTACTTACTTTTTTACTAATAACTTCTAACTGACCACTATCGTTCGCTCTTACAAAGTCCCAAACATTCATGACATACTTCGATCCATCGCATCGCAAACAGGACAAACAAAAATTCCTAAAGTTAGCAAGATGCTGATGTCGTTCATTTTTCTAATAAGACAAGAACACAGAAGTTCTGATAAGAATAGACATAAAAAACGGAGAAATGTGTGCAGTTCTCTGCGAGGAACCGTTATGTTGGCAGTGGGCTGACTCTGATCCTTTACTACTTTGAAAAACTATTCCTCTTTCGTTTTACAGGGTTGGTAAAGTACCGTGGTGTTCAAGCGTCTATCGGCTACGGTAACCGCTTACTATCACATGGGCCGTAAGCTTGTTTGCCCCCATAGTGGTTAAAAAATTTAAAAAATCTCCTAGTTGAAGACTTTTAGAGAAGGAAGTAGATTTCCCCAGAGAGTTCGCTCAAAAATGTCAGTAAAATTGAGCCGTCGGCGCCATCTAGTATCATTTTAAGGAACTTAATTTTAATTTCTCTGAAAATTAAGCTATTGTGCTGTCATGAAATTGAGTTTGTAGTTATCAAGCGTCCAGAACATATCTATTCACTTTGAAAAATATGTTTTCTTCTTGTATTGTGTTGGGATAAAATTAAAAATAGATAAATAAATAACTCATGGTATGGTAAAAAGATTTGATGGATGGATGATAATCCTCTATTAAATGAGACCTAAACATAGCGGCAAACTGGGAGTGTACATTGATACACCTCTGTCTAACTCTTCGGACAGTACAGGCGTGATGGTATGTTATTTAAAAATCATTTTCAGGCTCAGAGTCTAACATACATACGATGGGTTACGGTAAAACTGTTTAGGGTTAGTCTGCGACTTGGTGATACCAGTGAGGGTTCGTATTACGAGATCAGATCCTAACACAAACATGCTGGATTTTGTTGTCTTTCAAAACACAGATCCCTTTCTATGAGGGCTAGTAGTGTACTATGGAAGAAAATAATGTATGATAAATATATCTAAGAGAGGTAGGGCATAGTGAGAGTAATACCACCAAATTGGAGCTGCCCGACTGGGGAAGCACATCTGCCTTGCAGAAAATCTAAATAAAATAACACTGCTTTGAGCTGTCTTGTGTTCCTTACGGTAAGCAAGGTTGCCAGTGCTCCTCGAGCAAACGTTGTGTTGGCAGTGGGGAGATTTTGACCCTTGTACTAACAACCCAACTATTCCTCTTTCGTTTTACAGGGTCGTCAACGCGCAAGTGATACTCCTGGTTTAACAAGCGTCTACAGACTACGGTAACCGCTTACCATCAGGTGGGCCGTTTACTTGTTTGCCATCTTAGTAGTATAAAAAAAAAAGAAATAGATATACTGCGTCGAAACCAAGCAATTTGAGATAAAGGGAATTTGGAACATGATAATGATGATTTCTTCCCTGACAAACTGATATTTTACCATCTATAGGCAAAATATCACATACAAAATATGTAACTAACAAACACCAAACGATGAAACATACTGAAAAATAATTACAAATACAACAACACACCACACATTCTGTTCACGCGAAACACACATGTCATTCTAAGACGCACACACACTAACACAGCTTCTAACGTCCGCGCACATAATCACGCGCACGTCTTACGTCGATGTGCCTGTGTGAGTGCAAATATGTGTCAGTTATCAGTGTGTGTGTCAGGACAGTGGGTCTTTATGCTCCACAGGATATAGGTCAGCATGTCTTCCCCTCATTTGTAAATAGAGCGAAGGGTACAGTTAATAGTTACTGTTAGAAGTTGAATGTTTACTCTTTATTTATTATCTGTCTGCGCAATCGTCACGGCCTTTTCCTTTGAGTATTTTCTTTGGCTTTCGGAAGACACGTGCAGTCATAAAAAAGGGTTGATAAGCTCATGTTATCGCGATTCGTGAGTACGAGCGGACTAAATAGTATGTACTTACTGAGACACAAAGAGTTTTGATTGAGTTAGAAATAATATTTATATACCATGTTTCTAAGTAGCTTTTACTGTATGACTAATATTTTCCTTCTTCAATAATCTTTTGTCGTATCGGGTTCTAAGAAAGCTGAATCACTTTTCTCAGATATGCCAAGCGTTATTAATTTGGCATTTTTCTAATCAGTCGCCATCGCTGCCAACAGTGGCCAAAAATTTATTAAAATGGAGATCGAATGTTTGGGAAAGTAGGTTGGGCTGGTTGGGCTGGATCTATGTATCAAGATACAAATATTGGATCTAAAACGACAAAAGCAAGTGTTCCATTTATCAATTTTATTGTTATTTCTACGGCTATTGCATGACCCGTAGTCAATTCATTGTGATCATCATTATCAACTGCGTCGACTTCACCCACTGCTGGGTAAAGACCCTTCTTTAGTTTGGTTGTTCTAATCTCCATGATGTGCAAGTTTCATCCATTTATTCGGTCTTTGATTCTATTGTTATCACCACTTGATTCATCAATAATCCTAATGCTTTCATGATTACTGCTATAATTAGAAATACTTTATCGAAACAAGGATTTAATATAGAACTAATGACATCGCTTCTAAGAACATCGGCATGCCACACATATCTATCATTTTATGGATCAAAACACACGATGTGCTCTACAGCAAGATTAAACGTCGTAATAAATCTTGATCACGACAGGCTAACCCTGCCCTAGCAGAGCTATATCATTGCATTTTCCTCAATTAATCCAACACTTGTTAATATTAAAGCAGACAACTCGTGTGCGATGTGTATCTAGGAAGACATACTTAATGCTTTGCACTATTTATTGCTGGTTTCTTACATTCTACCGACCGTTATGGAATTGTATTGATATGTGTGTAAGAGTTGAATTTGATTGTGATTTTTTTTAAAACTACTAATGTGGCAAACAAGCATACGTCCCACCTGATGGTAAGCGGTTACCGTAGCTTGCAACACCAGGGGTATCACTTCCGCATTGCCGACCCTGTAAAACGAAAGAAGAATAGTTGGGTTGGCAGTATAAGGGTCAAAGTCCCCCCAATGCCAACACAATGTTTCTTCATGGACAATTTAGCCTAGTTGTTACAATTTGTACTTTTCGTATACGGTGGTTCATTGTTAACTCATGGCACGCACCGTTGACTTTTCGAATTCATGTACAGACTTAATCAATTTCTATAATTTAGTATCGTTTCCCCTTACTATGAAAGAGATCGTCTTAAGGAGGTATTAAGGAGGTGCCATAATACCTCATAGGAAAATTATCTTTTGTTAGCATACACGCCTTTGACCAAGTAAATCACGACTCAACAATATAAAAGTTTTACAAAAAACAAGTGCATATACACACAATTTGTCCATCTGTCACAGTGACCTTGCTCGCCCTATCTCTAATTAACTTAGGTCTTTGGCCGTTGCAAACATACTGACTTTCAAATGTACCCGTTCATAAGAAATGCTTCTCAATTTATTTTTTATGAACATAAATTTTAGGTATTTTTTGCTTTTGTGTTTGAGCAATTTTACCTTTTACGTTTTTGTTTGTTTGCCTCGAACGTTACTTGCGCTTTGTGGTTAGGTGAAACTGTTTTTGGACAAATATTTGGCAATGTTGTGCACGAAATATTTTTCACCATATTTGTCAATCATGAGAAATAATTCGTATCATTGCGGACATAACCAGCAAAGATTTCAGAGAATACCTACCTACTCAATTTAGCACTTGGCGTATGTATCTAGGTGCAAGCAGTGATATGAACATGGGACTGCTAAGTCAAAGGTCTCGAGTTTGAATCCAAGGCGTGCATCCTCTGACTTTTAGAATTCATGTGTGTATTATCAATTAATTATCACCCACTTAAACGGTGACAGAAAAAATCGTGAGGAAACTTGCATGCCTTAGAGATTTTACTGGACGGTGTGAGTCTGCCAACCCGCCCTAGGCCAGCGTGGTGGACTATAACCTAATCCCTCTCAATCTGAGAGGAGACCCGTGCCCGGCATTGGAACACACTGGGGGTTGATGATGTATGTATCTAGGTAAACTTTATTGATATAGAATAAATGCGAAAAATAAATTTGTTTTAGTATGGATGGTGCATTCATTGAGTCTTATGGCTGCTAGGAAGAGCTGATATGGTAAGTAGTGGACTGTGAGAGGCGGATCAAATTAATGGAAAATTATTCACTCGGAGGACAAATTTCCCGCAGTCTTTTTTCCCTTTTAATACTAAGTTTTAGACTTTTACTTCCGTGACAAAGAATCGTTCCTAAGCTTACTCTGCGTGCCAACCTGCTCTAGGATCGAATTACGTTACAAAATTCCGCAATATAACAAGAATACTCGACAAATCCCTTAGAATATAGTCTAAACACGCAATCCCATTCAACAACCTGTGATTTAACACGTTATACAATTTAAATCGCAATTATAACACTCCAATACATTTCGATAGCAAATCGACGCGTGCGCAAAGCTCGACCCCATTCGGTTGCGGCCGGAGTTACGTCATATTGGTTAGCGAATTAGGACAACTATGTACTACCACGAAATATAGAGGGCACAGAAGGACCATTTCATTTGATGTCAATAGGTTTCGAAGTTTGAAATTGTACCTGTTAAAGTGTAGAATCACATTTCTTTGTCACATCACATTTCTTTTTGTTTTAGTGAAAATTCTTTTGAACATGTTTGAATTTAAAGATGGAATATTCCCATAGTTTGTCGATCCTATATCGATTTTATCCCATACAGTTTACTAAGAGCACAAGAGGATGTGAACACCTGGGTTACTATTGTACAGCCCTACGGCCCGAGTCTTGTAACATGGCAAATAGGTATTTCATCTTATAGGAAGAAAGATCAAATATTTTTTTATAGATATTAGTCAAATAGACTTCCATACATTTTCTCAAGAGCCAAGGTTATAATGCTAGCATTCAACGACTCCCAGCCTATACTAAGGACCTAAGTCAGGTATCGTCAGATTGATGGTCCAATTACACTAAATAACGCAAGGACTGACAGAATTGGCAGACAAACTGTCAAAAATCAATAATTCCAAAAACTCAATTTTTACACAATTTGACAAATAAAACTAATTAGGCGGTAAATCGTAAGCGTTCTAGGGGCTGTCTAATAAGAAGTTCACTGACCTAGTTCCTACTAGATAGTACTTTTTTCCTAGTGAATACTAAGCAGTACTTTATGACCCAGTTGAGAGATTTTTTTATACCACTGAGGTGGCAAACAGGCATCCGGCCCACCTGATGGTAAGCTGTTACCGTAGCCTATAGACGCTTGTAACACCAGGGGTATCACTTGAACCGTTGCACTTGTTGCCGCCCCTGTAAAACGAAAGAGGAATAGTTGGGTTAGCAGTATAAAAAGTCCCCCCACTGCCAACACAACGTTTCCTCACACAACACTGATCAAGAGATACTTCTCCAGATTCTTCAATGAATAATTTAATTTGGATACAATTGCAGACTTGCCACTGGTCATTTTTCTGCTTCACACAATGCGACATCTTTGGCTCCTTATGATTGTTTCCAAAATAATTACGTGGAGCTTTTACTTAATTTAACCGTTTTGCAAGGAAGTGGGTCTTCTGTAGCTTCATATAATGCTAGGTACCTACTGTCGCTACGTGACGTCAGCTTTGGCAATTTCGCGTTGAGTGATTAGAAATGTTTGGTCAGTAATCTTCACAGCTGTTCTATAAATAGCTTGCTTTTAAGGATTCATAGAAGTGGAAGCGTCGTTGTCTGTTTTTCATATATTAATTTAAGTGTGAGTATAAAAATGATCTCTAGGATCAAGGATTTGTAAAATATTACGTAAATTAGTAGCTGTTGTTGTTGTCATCGGCATACAAAAGGACTTGATAAGTCAAAAGGTAGCCTGTAAAGGTAGTTCCTTCTCCAAGGTCTAATCTATCTCTGTACCAAATTTTATCACAATCGGTTCAGCGGTTTATGCGTGAAAGCGTAACAGACGGAGAGCTACTTTTGCATTTTTAATATTATTTTTTAATATAAATTTTAATATTAGTAAACTATCCATTTAGTTTCAGTTAGACACGTTGATAGCTTACTTTATTAATTATAATTTTATAATTATGAAATTTTTAGTTCCTCAGTTGACCTCTAGAGGAATTTACCTACTTAATAAAAATTTGTGAGCCACTTTACAAAGCCATACGATCTGGTCTTAAACTAATCAGAACTTGTACTATGGGATACTTATTAGGTACTTAAATATTTTTTTTGTAAATACATAAGAAACACCCAGCCAAAAACAAACACTTATGTTCATCGCATATTAGTGTCCTGCAGGATTCAAACCCACAACCTCGTGATCAGCAATACGACACTCGAGCCACTAGACCTCAGACGTCATACATAGGTACATGGAATACGGTAAAAAGTACGTACTACTTACGTACGTTTTACCGTAAATATTTTTTTTTTTTCAGAACGAAGTTTTCGGGTAAAATCTGGTCATGAGGACTGAATTAGGTATATCACTCTACTATTTCTGTTTTCTCTTCGCATGTATAAAATAGTGTAATCCCGTCTTGTTTAAAAGCAGTCAATTTTATCCAAAAAGTGCTTATTTGTGCCCCTTGTACACTAAATGCTAATAGGCGATCTGAAGATAGGCGCTAAATTATAGCTGTAAGTAGGTCGTGATTGACACTGCCCTGTACAACCGTTGTTTTGCAGTCTGGTGACATTAAACCTAGTTTTGGTTAAGCAGGGCTGGCTAACTTTAATAAATTTTATTTGTGTTTTATTTATTCATAAAGTATACCAACAGCGAAAACATATATAGTTAGTCCTTAAATTCTATAAAATACGGTATTTTCTCTTATGTATATACTAATTATAGGTATACAATTATAGTATTTTCATACAAAAACAAACAGATAAGATGAATTAATTATAATAAAAAAAATAGATACTTGTTTATATAATATTCTTTTCTTTGTCACAAGTTTATCACCTCTTGTTATAAATACCAATTTTTTGCCGATCATTATATCCAAAATCTTATTTTAAAATAGGAGACAGTAAAAATAAATATTTAATAATTAAAAATTAGCTTTTGTCCCTACTAGTTTGGGTTTAGTTTTCAGTCTAAGGCTACTTAAAAGCTACTACCATCATTTTTACACTCAAACTTCTGTGCAATATTATAATGATATCCTAAGACTTCGTTTTTTTTAATAATGTGGACTAACCTGACAACTGGTTTAATACTATTTATTCAGTCAGGCTAGTCCTTATTATTAAAAAAACGAAGCATTTAAAAATAAATAATAAGTTTTTGTTCATTAGAACAGTAGTGACAACCCTACAATTAGCGTGCTCTATCTCTAAGCTAGATAGGCTTGGTCCCATTGTTCTGAACGTGCCTACACAGTTACTTATAAGATTGTCTACACATCGCCTGCCTGTAGACACAGACTTAGATGACGTATTGTTTGAATCCTAGGGATAGGCCTGCGTCTGTTTGTGCCTTGTTTATTTTTGATGTTCATCATCATCATCATCAACCCATATACTGTCCCACTCACGGGTTTCCTCTCATATTGAGAGGGATTAGGCTATAGTCCACCACGCTGGCCTAGTGCGGGTTGGCAGACTTCACAAACCGTCGAGAAAAATCTCTAAGGTATGAAGGTTTCTTCACGATGTTTTCCTTCACCGTTTAAGCGAGTGATAATTAATTATTAATACGCATATGAATTCGAAAAGTCAGAGGTGCGTGCCTTGGGTTCGATCTCGAGACCTTCGACTTGGCAGTCCAATGGTCATACCACTAGGCTATCATGCCTTTTTTTGTCTAATTTTTTTTCTCACTAGAATGTCCTGCTGATGGTGGCGTTGTGTGTCGGGTCGTTTTATTCCCTACAACCTGGTTGAGTCGAACGGCGCCGATACACACGTCATGCTCGTGAAGGGGTGCCGTCTGTCGGGGCTGGTCAGCTCTTCGTGTCAATCGCTATCTTTCTCTGTTTAAATATTATACTGGATCAATTATTATTGAACACATCAAACTGCACTGTTCTCATGAAGTATTCAGAACATAATTGTAAACGAAGAATAACACTGCAATCTAGATTTTTTATTACTAACCGACTTCAAAAAAAGGAGGTTCTCAGTTTTACCTTTATGTATGTATGTTTGTTCGCGATTATCTCGCGTTTGGCTGAACCGATTTTGATGCAGTTTGAAAAAAGTATTTGTTATTTTCTGGAGAAGGTTTCGGTATAAAATAAATGGATGCCCCGTGACGTCATCCGCGTGGATCCGTTATTAAGCGATATATTAGTTCAACTCGACCGATTTTTTTACACACAATGCTTGCAGTCGGTTTTCTTTGCCTAAAAAGTTATTTTGAAAGAGTGTGTATGCAGTTTCTTGTCGGTTTCTTTCTCCATAAGACCCACTTTTTAGAACTTTTCAAAAGTGCTATTTTCTACCCAACATGGTCTAATCGAAGTAAAATATTTGACTTTTTTTTTTTATGTTATAGGGTGGGCAAACGAGCAGACGGATCACCTGATGGTAAGCGATTACCGCCGCCCATGGACACCCGCAACACCAGAGGAGTTTCAGGTGCGTTGCCGCCCTTTTAAGGGGTTTGGGCGTCCGGCTTGAACTTTGAAGTAATAACTATGCAAATCAACCGATCTGCAAGGTTTAGCTGCGCCTGCCGCGGTCATTCTGTTGGTGGGTAACCATTCTTAACACATCGAGTCCTCCGTGCCTCAGAGAGCATGTAAACCCGTCGGTCCCGGTTGTCATACGAACGCCTATGACAATCGTAAGTGGTAGTCAGAGACCCAAAAAGCCTGACAACCAGTCTAACCTTAGGATATCGGTATTGCCCAGACATTGGGTTACGGAGGTCTGATGGTAGTCGCCTATCATGGTTGTGGCGAATTTCGCGGATCCCATGGCCATGACAATAGGGCACGTGAAGGCAAGTGCGGTTTTTAGTCGGTATGAGTCCGACATACCCTCCTACCTGGAGAGGTACCCGGGGGGGTGGCAGATTATCCATGAGGATTATCCGTCAAGGGACACCCGGATGGAACGAAGTTCCTTTCATTAAAATTTAATAATTAAAAATAAAAAAACCTTTATACACTCAACAATTCACAACGCGCGAAATTCAAATATTGTCATTCACTCAATAATTCGAAATTCAAATATTGTTGACAAGCAAAAAGTGTCGTGACAACTTTTCGTAAGAATTTTTTCCGTCTAGCCCCCTTTCACAACGCGCGATAAGGAACTTCGTTCTAAAAAGGTCTGATGGTAGTCGCTTCGTGTAAAATACTGATATAGGTACAACCTGTGGTTATACAGGAAGCCGTCCCCAACACAGTTGGGAAAATGCTTAATGAAAATAGTTTTAATATTAATCGTTTGCTTCTTCAATCATCTATTGCGATATAGAACCTTTATCGTATTAAAAAATTAATTGATATGTCAGTAGGTTTATAAATAAGGTCGAAGAACATATATAGAGACAGGCTGATAATTTATAAGTTACTGCCTCTTAGCATCATAGGCACAAGTCAAATCAGATAAGCATCATTGGTGTTTACTCGGTTCTTATACACACCTGTTTAACATAACATACCATCAGAGGTGTATTTTTTTTATATAATACTAAGGTGGCAAAGAGTTTCATCTGATGGTGAGCTGTTACCGTAGCCTATATTAGATGCTTGCAACACTGGGGTATCATTTCTGCATTGCCAACCCTGTAAAACGAAAGAGAAATAGCCAAAACAATCACTAGCCAAATCACTGCCAAAACAACGTTTCCTCGCGGAGCATGGGCAACCTTGTTTACTGATACGAAAACAACACAGATCAAAGCAGTGTTATTTCACTGCGATTTCGCTATGAACTTCCATTTCAAAACGTATGAGTCCTTCTGCAAGATCCAATCTATCTTTACTGGTTCATCAAAATTGTTTTAGAAGTGGCTTAAAAATTTTATAAACAAACAAAAAGTTACTTTTGTATTTTTGATATAAGCATGGACTGTAGTCGAAATCTAACAATACCACTTCTTTCTGAAAATTGACATTCTTTGACCACCTACCCTGACATGGTAGGCTAGCCTTCCTTCCTCGCTCTTTACATTAAGTCTGAGTTTCCTGATAATCTATCCTTCACCTTAATCCATATTAATAATATAAATGCGAAAGTAACTATGCGTGTCTGTGTGTTACTTTTTTAACACTTAACCGTTCAACAGATTTCGAATAAATTTGGCCATTTGATTCCATTCTGAGAAAGGACACAGGATACATTTAATATCCTTTCTTCTTTATTTGAGACATAACTTGTCGCAAAAAAAAAGTAAACGGGACTACTGGATGCCTCATTACGCTAATGGTTTCTGACGGTCTGTGGTAATTCGACGGCCTGTGTGGTCTAGCGGTTCGAGTGCCGGACTGCTGGTCATGGGGTCATGGGTTCGATTCCCACACGACACAAATATTTGTGTGGGTAAAACATGAGCATTTGTATTTGTCTGGGTGTTTCTTATGTAGGTATTATAAGTATGTATTTACAAAAAATATATATATAAGTATTATATCCATTGTCTAGTACCCCTAATACAAGCTCTGCTTAGTTTGGGACTAGATGGTGCTGTGTAAAATTGTCCAAGAGTACCTCTATAATGGTTGACAGAGCTAGTGCTGCGCTTGAGGTCTTGGGTTCAATTTCCAGGTCGCCATGTCGAACATAATAATGATTGGGTTTTTCTATAAAATTCTTAGAAGCAGCCGGTGTACTATGGGTGTTCTTTATTGAATCTCAGTCTAACGTGAGTGACACCGCCCGCAATAGTTAGTTCAGTATAGGACCCAAAACATGACTGCTACAAAAAATAGAAAGTCATACCAAAGGACTGTACGCTGGTCGCGTAAACACAATCTCCTGTGAGGTCCGAATAAGGCTATCTGCGATCAACACCTTGTAGGTCTTGGAGTACGTAACAAGGCCCTTGACGTGTGCCGAGATCAAATTGTAGGAAATTAGACGCTTTACATGTGAAAATATGATTGAAGTATCTTTATATTCCCGGTATATTTCTACATATGACCATCACGCTTGTGCTTAAGGCAGAGTAGTACCTAATGTAAATCTACATTTCGCCGGTATGTTGGCTGTGCAATATTGTCGTGTTGTTTTAACATGCTACCCACATTATTTGTTATTTATTTCTGGTAAACATAATGATAATGTACCAACATTTTGTTAAATTGTTATACTTACCTATTTATCTTTAATGTATTTAATTAACACAACAAGCTAAGTAGGTATACGTATTCTGGTGCTTGCTGATCTAATCCTACTATAAGATATACCTGTATTTCTCAGGCAAATGAATGTAACAATGTTCTTATGAGGAATCTCAGTCTTAAACCGTATGTTAATGTAATAGACACTGTCCTCTTAACAACAATAAGCTCGTGCTTATTATTATTAACCGGGCTCAAATCCAAACTCCGACCTGAGGAAGCTGCTGAGAATTTCATAGAAATACCATAGGCTCGCTCCTATGGCGTGAAACATACAGGAGAACTATGAGAGTACCGTAGTAGGTACCTACACCTCTGCTTAACCCTACGGGGATGTCATATGGGATGTATCTATCTATATGGATATATTATATAGGTATAAAATGAATATATATACCTATGTGCGCACGCTATGGCGAACCTATTGCTATTAACTGAGCACCAATCCAAACTAAGACAGAGAATTTCACAGAAAAATTATGCCCGGATAATATGCTCGCCCTCTATCACGAAGGAACGAAATGTGTGTATACTAATGTACACCCGAAGAATATATGCGCTAATACAATAACTTCATCTGAGAATCGCACCCAGAACTTTTAACACAGTATTGCGCTTGCGACCAACAGACTAATGAGGCTGTAATAATATAACAGATATCTACATTACCTTCTAATAAGAGTAGGTAGGTTAGGTACGTTTGTGATAATGCACGTACTTTGGTTCTAGGTCATCACCCTTTCCAAGTTATCTTACAAGTGACATTTAAACACTGATTTGCATACAGCAGGCTGCGTGGAAAAGCTAGTCCTTATAATGTTAAGTTTAATATTATACCTATTTATGGGAAAAATAATGGCAAGATGAAGAGATATCGCCATTAATATTATAAATGCAAAAGTAACTGTCTATCTGATACGCTTACACGCCTAAACCGCTGAACCGAATTTGATGAACGTATTTAGTTTGTGCACATTAGGGGAGGCGTTTGCTACGTCCAGCAGTGGACTTATATAGGCTGATGATGATGATTATGATAGTTTCTGCGCAGTACAATTTCAATCCCGGAAAAATCCAAGAATTTCTTTAAAATCCCGGGAAGCTGCATCGGTCGTAATCTGAGTTCATTTACCCAACTGATGAGTTAGGTGACTCAATTAGGTACTGTTCATCCCGGGATTTACCCTGGGATTCCCTACAAGTCTCGGGATTTCGATTGCGGTAAAACGGCTTAACAGATTTACATGATATTTGGAACATATTGTTTGTATCTGTAATAATGTACGAGTAGTATGGCATAATCTAAGTTTATTTACCAAAAAACGAGTTAGACGACTCAAAAAGGTACCTACTTTTTTGAAATAAAACTACTTTTTTTACGGATTTTATCGCGTATATTGATATTATTAATCCCGACGTTTCGGACCACTTACAGCGTCCATGGTCACGGGTAGACGTCCATGGACGTATAATATTCGCGTAAATGTCAGAAATCAATAAGGTACTTTTTGTCCCGGGATATTTCTACTAACCCCGAGATTCCGATTGCGACAGAACGGCTTAACAGATTTACATGAAATCTGGTACACATATAATTTGTTACCAGCACTAACGTATGGAGTTTTCGCAATCCCGGAAACATACCTAAAATTCCCGGGAATTTTATTCGTACTAAATAATTGGGAGGTTATCTGAGCTTAGTTACCCAATAGATGAGCTCGGCGACAAGTTCGGTAATATTTATACCTCTATTTTGTGTTATGTAGAATACTAATTATCGAATGGTCCTGTTAATCCCGTGAAACCAACCTGGAAAAAAATGTGTTACAATCTACGCGGATGAAGTCGCGGGTAGAAGCTAGTAAAGAATAAATAAATAAATTATTTATAAGACCTAGTGAGCAATACTTATAATGATAAACAAAAACATCCAACCCCTATATCTTATAAAAAAAAATCACAATGAGCTGCCTAATCACTTAAAGCAATATAATTCCCGCGCAAAATGGTCCAATATGACAAGTTCGACCATGTTAATAATTATGGTCGAAATTGTTTTATTGATCATTTGGATTTTTTGTGTTGAATATCCTAATAATATACCTATCTATGTATATTTTTGAGAATAGAGAACAGTTTTTATGAACAGTAAATTTCCTCTCAATCGTTAATTGTAGGTTAAAGCGATAATCGTGCATCAATTAGACTTGTTTTCTAGTTTTGTTTGATGCAAAAACCTTTTAAAAGTCCTTTGCAATGTGTCCTTTAAAAGCCATGAGAACGTCATTGGCTAAATTGGGAGTCTTGCAATGTCATGGATCTGATAAAATAGAAAAAAAGGTGCGTTCATGTTTTTTGATTGTTTACAACGCTTGCATGTTTTGAATTACAAGTTACTTAGGCTCAACATCATACCATTACGCTTGTATTCTTCGAAGAGTAATGCAGATGTGTATTGTAATACACCCAAGGCAGAGGTAGAGCATAGTGGGAGTAATTCCACTCAAATTGGAACTGTCCAACTGACGAAGTACAGAGACAAGCACATAAAGCTACCACAATCTGTCAAATTTCATTGACTGATTTTCAACTATAATACAAAACAATAAGGTTCATATTCAATTGGGAAAATTTGACAGCTTGACATGCTGGCGTCTGTACTGTAGGTACTGCCTTGCAGAAAATCGAAGTGAAATAACACTGCTTTGAGCTGTGTTGTTATCAATACGAAAGTAACTTTGTCTGTTACGCTTTCACGCCTAAACCGCTGAACCGATTTTGATGAAATTTGGTACAGATATAGTAGACCTTGGAGAACGACAAAGGTTACCTTTTCTCTTATATAAAACTCTTTGGTATGCTGCAGAAAACGCAGGCAATAGCTAGTATCTGATAATCTTGAATATACTGTTACTGTCTGGACTTTGTTCTCTGAGTTTGTTTCTTGTAGTATCTAGTATTTACTATTGGTTTATTAAAGTGTCATTATAAGACCTATTTACAGACATAATAAAAATTAACCCTTCGACTTGAAATGTGTTCGTTAGAAAATAATTTATAAGCCTGTTTTTTCTAAACTCACTTTCCCATTGAAATTTCAATATGAAATTATTCAAAATGAATTCCGCATAATAATTTAAATCAATATGTCCAACATTGCTACATTAATTAATGGACTAGTGTTATCATGCATAATTGATCAGTTTTCCACCATTAATGGTGTAGGCGCGGTACTTTTAATATTAAGTATCGATTTGTGCATGGATAATTTGAATTAACGTCCGGTTAGAGAAGATAACGGTCAACCCTAATGTTTGTTCTATTTTTAAAAGCTTTTATTTAACTTGCAATATTTGTAACCATTCTATCCGCAGGATATTACCCAGAAATTGGGTTGCGGAGGGTTGCTGGCAGTCGCTTCGTGTAAGTATAATGGCCACCATAGACGTTCAAGTAATTTGATCAAACAGGCTGGTTTTGGCATGATCTTTCAAGCGACCGGAATCAGTTCAGTATCGAAGCGGGCGAAGAGTTGTGTTCTGTAAAGAGTTTAGATATACAACGTGTTACAAAATACCCCGTTAAAAAATTAATTATTATCAAAGCTATCAACCCTAGTAAGCTGTCATGTCAGGGAACCAGATTATTTAACAGAAAGGCTTTTACTTAATAATAGTCTACTTTAATAGTTTTTCTATTTTTCATTCATAAATGTTGTTGTTTTCTTTTTTTAGGGTATGTTATACAGCGTTACTACGATTCTTAAATATTGCGAATGGACTCGTTATAAGGCCCCATTTAATCTCCTTTCGGCTTTACGGGTAGTTTTGTAACACCCTGTATTTGTAAAAATTCTTCTAATACATCGCGGTTTGACATTGTGCAATGCAATACGTCCGCATAGGCACACTTTCACAGGAACAACTGAGGGCTCACAACACACACTCAAACTGATCAAATAAAAATACGAAAATCCATATTTGTTCAAGCCGTTTGATTATTAATGAGTAATCAAATGGCTTGAAGAATATGATATTTGATCAAATTTTGGCATAGACATTCATGCCAATTTGATCAAACCGTTTGAACCAGCCTGTTTGATCAAATTACTTGAACGTCTATAGCGGCCATAAAGTTGGCCTTATCAAAATTTGAAAACCATTTTTCATTAGGACTAAGTAAAAATCAGTGCACACTGTTTGCGTTAAGTTTAATAATTTCGAATGACAATTTATGTTGAACGCAGTTTAAAAGTACAGAAACACAGACGTCTCATGTTACGAGAATTTATATGCTACGTTTTTGCCTTGAGATACCTAATATTTAAAAAAACATGAGTTTTCTACTCTCAAGGGCTCAATTTACAAAATAAACCTGTTATTACTTATTTGATTTGAGATATTAGAGATATTGAGATATTACTTATTTTAATTGATTTTCTAGTTTAATTGTCGGTACTCACAAAGTAGAAACTCAACACCATAATCGATGTCGAAAGTTTTATCGATTTAAAAGTTCGAAATATAAATTATCGCTGCACACTATCGACAGAACATTACAAATCATTATTTATAACCCTCCTGTCCACAGAAATAACTTACAACAAAAAATTATAACATTTACAAGTACCGAGCTAGTTTGACATAACGCACGCGAACGTAGGAAGCGATAAATACATGTTTAATTACATCAAGATTAATTTATTCAACGTTTAATTAGAGGCAAAATATGCCGCAAGCAGATTATATATTAGTTAAGTATATTATGTGCATAGTTTGTTATGTAAATAACGTGTGACCTTTTCAATAGAGTTAGGTGCATCTTTAGGCGCATCTGCGTGTCTATTTTTAGTTCTAACTTGCTTAGACATAAGTGTGTATGCACCTGTACATATATATCTATACTTAGTCACTAGGTTTGTATGTGGAAAACTGGGAAAAGTTATAGTTAAGTTTTTTTTTTTTCAGATAAAGGAAATGCGCTTTAGTGATACGTATAGTTCGTCAGAGGCAACGGGTAGAAAAAAAAACTAATAAATAAAGTTACAAAATCAGTTCAACAAAGCTATGCGTACTCAAAAAATATATACCTATGTACAGACGCCAGCAGGTCAAGCTATCCAAAACTGACAAATTTTCCCAATTGAATATGAACCTTATCATTATATATTAAAGTTGAAAAGCAATCAAAGTAATTTGACATATTGTGGTAGCTTGATGTGTCTGCTTGTGCTGACCTCTGTACACGAATTGAGAAACTTAGTTTTTTTTAAGTCGTATAAACGTGAAGAAGAATCAGAGGAAGTTCAGATCGTTACCTTCTTCTCTATTTACTTGGCAACGCAAAGGGGTTATTACACATATTGCGTGATACATTATTACATAATCTTTAACAAAACACAGATGTTTAATTAGCTGCCTGTATACTTAACTCTTTTGTCGACTGTACATAAGGCTAAGAAAACAGTCGAAAGTCTATTTTATCATTATTGAAAATAGGGGAAGTTGGATTCTGCCACTATATTCTCAAAACCCTCAGCGCCAGACTCGAAATAACCGATTCCCAAACTGTTTATACCGCGAAAATGGGCTTTGATTTTTGCGTAATAAATTTATAAAAAACGTGTTCCTAAATAACACACAACGCGTTTACTTAATAGAAAAATGTGTATACTTTTGGATACACAATGATCTTACTTAATAGAAAAATGTGTATACTTTTGGTTTTGGATACACAATGATCTAGACAGTGTGACACAAAGATGCACATGGCGCCGAAGATTTTGCCTTATGAACTTTCTTTTCTCAAAGATTTTCACTGTCATTTCTACACACGCATAAACACGTGCTCATATAACAGACAAGCTGACAGACAGACACGCAAACACGAACATAGAAACGCAATATTATAGCTATCCAACACATTATGATGCGTACTTACTTTATTTATGCCGTGTCACTGTGATGTTAATGTAATTAAACTTATGTGTAATAATTGCTAATTTTGTTTTCGTTCCTCATTAAAACGATAATGAGCTTAAAAGTCATAAATAACGGACAGTAAATTGGTTTCCAGTCATCATACTTTAAGATGACCTGGAAAGGCAATCAATCAGACAGCTGCTGGGATGATATAACAAGCTATACTTCGACATTTATTTTCCAGTATTATAACCATTGCCTAGTAACAAGCATGATGGTATAAGCAATTTCCGCAGTGGTCACGAGTTTAATCCCTGAAGGATCAAAATATTTGTACCTATTAGACTATTTTTTCAAGTTAATAATAATAGTTATTGTGAAAATTAATTACTTAAGCGTCGGCGTCGGAGGGAAAACGTAACTTATTTTTTAACTAAAGAGAAAAATGGACAATTAATTTTGTACAAAGGCCAGCACATCAAGTTACCCCAATCTGTCAAATTTATTTGATAGATTTTCAAGTTTAATACCGAACAAAAATTCATATTCCGTTGGGAAAATTTGACAGTTTTGGATAGCTCGACCTGCTGGCGTCTGTACAATGACTACACAAAAATTGCTAAAGGAAATACTTTAAATAATTTATTGCACTTCCCATAAATTAATAAATACTCTTTATAGATACAATATTAAAACTAATTTAAGTTGCAAAGCTGCTTATTTTATAAAATCCATGGAATTAAACATGTCTGTTTAACCAGTACCTATATAAACCAAGTCACACAAGTGTATATACGTATTATATTAATGCTTAAGCATGTTAAATTGATAAATTACTTATATGTATACGAGTACCTGTAGTAACTTAGACGAGCTACACTGCAATAATTTTTTTAACTAGGTAATCTTAGATTCGTAAACGTCAAATGTCATTCTAATAAACGTCAAATACGAACAAATTACATTGAATTGATATCGAAATTTTACCCAAAGGAGTCTTTTATGATGTTTATCACACTGAAACAGGACCAATATTAGGATAAATATTTTAGAATAAAATTTATAAATAATTATTTGGGAAATTACACACAGCACGATCTAGACCCGAGCTTGTACAATGGACACTAGACAATGGATACAATACTTATATGCCTACTTTTTTTGTAAATTACACAATAAACACCCAGACAAACACAAGCACTTCTAATCATGACATAAATATTTGTGTCCTCTAGGAATCGAACCCACGCCCTCATGATCAGCAGTCCAACACTTGTACCACTACACCACAGACGTCTACAAAAAGTGTTTCATTGATAGAATGCTACCCTGTCCCTTAATGACATTAAAGCTACGTGTGAGACGGGCTTAGGCAGGAATAATTTCATTTATTTGCGTACCTTTAGGTAGAAGGACTAGTTCATATTAATATGACAGGTGTCGCTACTGATCACAGCCAAGTAAGTATGGTATTATAAAAATAATTTCTGCACCCATACATGGTTAATGATCTAGTTAAGATTATAGACTAAACAGAAACCGTAATCATTTTAATATGCGTTGATATGTTATTAGTGGACATTATTTTAGACTGTGGCGTGAGAGGCTATTTTGTTCATACTGATGAGTGATGTCCTGTGTTAATAACCACGCGAACACTATTATTTTTGAATATCGAACATATTGAAATATGAAGAAATTGTTTTTTAATCGACTTCAAAAATAGAGGCGGTTATTTTTGGATTATAATCTACCTGATATCTTTCTATAGATTCTCGATTTATGTTTTTCTTTAGACGACTGAAAATTTGAAATTTAACTTTCATACTTTTTTGGAATTAAGGACTCGTACCTATATTTTGTGTTACATTTTGTTTTTATAATTATTGAGTTATCCTTAAGTTATGTCGGTTATTAACAAACAATTTTATAAAGCCTTTAACTGGTTATGCTAGAATACCTCCACATAATATTAAAGTAACATACAGTTACCAATAAATTCGTATTTATATAGGGCGTAATTTTAGACCATCATGAATGTAATTATATAAATTATAAATTCTAATTAGGTATGTTATTCTGAATCGCATGTTCATTCTTAATTTGTATCATACTACAAAATTAATCTATTTATAACATTATTGCCATCTGATAATTATGAAATGAATAGCAGTAATAATTAGATATTAAAACAACTATATGTATTGCTCTCAGGTGCTGTTTATAATTACCTTAATAAAACCTATTATCACACCTGTATTCACCGAAGGATTAGGCAGAGGTGTTCTTATACCCACCGTTCACGTTCGATAAACGATATTTATTTCTGTAAATAGATCTTTTAAAGACACTTTTACAAGTCAATATTTTACATTTTTTTTTAAGCTAGATGGCTCCGGCATTTCCTAACTGACGACCTCTGAGAAGAAACGCCGAAACAAACTCAGAGAGTCATAGTCTCTTTTAAAGTCCAGACATAAAATAGTAACAAATATGTGTCTTACAATGTAGGGCAAAGTCTGAAATGGCCTTTTGAAGAAAGAGCCATAGCGGCTTTGAGTAGACCAGTCCCAACCGACGGCACGCATGCATCATTCACCGTTCATGTTTAGTTCCCATAGGTGACCTTTTTTTTTGTTTACGTGGGGCAACCTTCAAAAGGCTACCGGTCTACGGAGGTTAGACCGGGGAGTATGGGATTCTTGCCTATTAAAACGACCCCAGTGGCCACCATCGGAACATGGAGGGGGCCACTTTGTCCTCCCAAAACCCTGCTGTGCAACGCCTATTAAGGCACAATCCTGGGGAGACTGTAAACGGCCTGCCCTGAATCGGTCTCTGTGCACGGCAGCACGTGACCACTGTGCTTTTGTCTTCTCTGGGGTCGTATGATGATGGGTGAACAGAGTCCCCTCTCTGAACGTCCGCGACCCCAAAGGCCCGCTTGCCTTAGATGGTGTGACGGGGGTTCGGCGTGTTAGGCGCCAAGACGGTTGCCTCCCTGGCGCCTTCTTCCTCGAGCTGGGTCAGCCCTCTCTTGGCCCGCTCAGCAGCCTCCTTCTGAACCATAACGTTTTCACAGAAGGAGGCCATTTACACTAGGGGACTTATTAGGTACTATTAACCGGACACAAAATCCGAGCTGCTACAGAGAATAATAATTTACACATAGAAAGACCCTTTATCACTTTTCTTGACCTGAAAACAGAACCTAGGTCGAGTTTAGCATTCGCGCTTGCGACCACTAAGCTTACGAGGCAGTTTTTACTGAAATGTATTCTTATCTGATTTTGTAGCGTAGGTCCATCTAGATTGTAGGCACCGTTCCCGAGAGTCAGTCCTGCCTAATCTTCGGAAAACCCGTAACGTTAAATTAAAGAAGGGGAAACGTTCTGTTGTCTGTGGGCCTTTGACCCTTATACTGCCAACCCCGCTATTCCTCTTTCATTTTACAGAGTCAGCAACACGCAAATGATACCCGTGGTATTGCAAGCGTCTTTAGGCTACGGTAACTACTTACCATCAGGTGGGCCCTATGCTTGTTTGCCACCTTAGTGGTATAAAAAAAGAGATAAGTCGTATTTCATACGAATGCTATAAAATTTAAGTAAGTAGGTACTCTTTAACAAATTTTAACGGGCTGTCCACTCATTCGATATACGAAAATAATTCATTTAATTACTTAAATGCACTTGTACCTATGCACATTTACAGTGTAATCGACAAGAAATTATATGTACCTATATTATTTTCTCAATAAGAAAATAACCACAGAATAATTACAACAGCTCACGTAGGTACAGTCAACAAAAGATTTAGGTTAACAGGTAGTGAATGGCTACTATATCTTGATATAAATGGCGTTATAAATAAATTATCACAACCTAAACTCAAAGTCCATAGAATTGATACATAGTAAATGTTAGTACAAATTGTTAGTATTACACACGATAATAAATATAAAAAGGTGTTAGTAGTTTGTTAGTAAAAAAAAACATGACAAAAAAATAATAATTGTATGTTATGTTTTAAGAAAATGTCGTAGGTATTTTGCATGTCAGGAGAAATTTATAATATTATTACTTCACCAAAAAGTTAGATATGTAGACAGAGATACCTGAGTTTTGACACATATTGCGCGACAATATTACACAATTTTTGTTAAAAAACAGTCGTCACTAACTGCCTGTATACCCAAGTGTTTTATCGACTGTACATACATAATGCGGGCGAATTTTAATTGAGCGTTCCCCAGTGTTCTGTTTTATTTTCGTGTAGAAAAAGTCGTCCGCACTGAGTGCCGGTTCGGTGTCCTACCAAGGCCGCATTTCTCGGCCGAAGGAAATAGCCCAGGATCATTTCTCCGCTTGTAAATAAAAAAGTTGGACTCTCCGAGTAAATGTCAAACTATACTCTGTTAGTGCCGGTTACACCGTCGTGGGAAAGTATTTTTACTGTGTGGTTGATTATGGTCATAGGTATTTTTTATTTTATTTTTAAAATCTATGTCTTACACAGATCATTTAGGGTCGAAAAGAAAAATATAGTAGTTAAAAACATTTTTTTCAAATGGCAACACAAACTTAGTCATACTATTGCGCCTGTATTCCTCGAAGGCCTTGGTAGAAGCGTACGGATGTAAGTCCACAGTTTGCCGTTAGGTTAAGGTTTCTAAATTATATGTATCGGGAAACAGCAGCCGGCAGAGAATGAGATCTATGATCAGAGAATTCCTATGCGATCCTACAAATATTATAAATGTGAAAGTTTGTGAGGATGGATGGATCATATGGATGTTTGTTACTCTTTCACGCTAAAACTACTGAACGGATTTTGATGAAACTTTACAGTGTTATTATTTATACATCAGAATAACATATAGGCTATAATTTATAACGATTTTGATTTAATTAGCCAAATTACAACGATAATTAAAAGTAACTTTTCCACACGGACGAAGTTGCGGGCAGAAGCTATAGTCAACGAATAAAGGGTGGACTCACTCCCAGCGTCTGGTCGTCCGATGAAGGAATGAAGAGGGAGAAACGAGGTTTTGAAGTTCCTGGGTACACACCTCTTTCGCCACTTTCTGTAAAATTGATATCTTCAAAAATTGTATATTAGTTTTTAGAACGTCACCATTAGGGTTAAGCAGAGTTGTAAATACCGGTCGCCGGTATGTTTAGGTCCCATGAAATAGGGTGTGAGCCTGTTGCCATAAGTATAGGCTCGCCCCTATTTTAGTTTTCGTAAACTTTATAAAATGTTTTCGTTTAAAATACTAGTATGGTCATGTGTGGTCTAAGGACTCGTCTACAGATCACTATGGTCAGGGAAACGGGTTGTCCGATACCTATCTCCGTTTTACGTTAGCCCAGGTATCATTAAAACCGATATGAATGCTGTAGAGATTTTTATTCGTATTTTGTTGTTCTGCGATGAAAGAAGGAATTTATTTAAAGTTTTTTTTCCTCATTGGTAGGTATGCAGATTTGTGAGCGGTGTGTAATGAAAAAAGTCAACTGTGCATTCATTTGAAGATGCCTCAGGAGATTCTCCTTGACTTGACGACGTCTGTGGTCTAGTGGTTCGAGTGTCAGGCTGCTGATCATGGGGTAGGGGTTCGATTCCCACAGTACACAAATATTTGTGTGGTTAAAAGAGTGTTTTTATTTGTCTGGGTGTTTCTTGTGTATTATAAGTATTAAATACATACTTTAAAAAAGTAGTTATGCAGTGTATCCATTACCTAGTACACATAGTACAAGCTCCGCTTAGTTTAGGACTAGGTGATGTGTAAAAATTACCCAAAATATTAATTATTTAATTACTTTTCAAAGATTTCTTTCTAAACAAAGCCGCTTCATTTCCCTAGATGTCTAGTTAAGTATTATTGGGTTGCGGGTAGGTTAAGCTAAGTATTACAGGATTTTTCAATAAAATCTCAATAGCAACTCGTACTCGATCCTTATTACGTGCGATCTAAACAGACAGGACGAACTGTGGATGTAGATTTAGTACACCTCTGCCTTACCTTCAGATACACCGATCATTGATTGTCAATATATTGGGTACACATAATATGTCATCAAAGAATTAAAAATGAAATATCGAATTAAAAAATTAACGAAGCTCTACACGTTCCGTAAATAAAAAAACAAACAATATATCAATACCACATCACGCACGATCATTGCTCTTTTGACTATACAAGGCGAACCAAACAGAATTTAAGACAATAGATTTGCGCACACTCCCATTTCAGAGCACCCTTTTAAATTAAGAACACAACGTTATAAAAACTAATAAAATTTACAGCCAGCTACTGTACTACACTATTAAAATGGCTGTATTACTAGATAACCTAATAGAGTTTTAAATAAAGAACCAGTAATAGTGATAACAGGTACCAGTGCTGTCTGGACAGGTGTTCTTGGCCATATTGGTCAGTTGCAGGACACCTAGGTCCCGTAATTAGTGTTGCGCGCTGTTGTTTTAATCCTGTAATGCTTAGCCGCTTGTTAAAAGGATCTTAGGACGTAGACTTGTGATAAGCGGAAGCGATTTAAGGCGATTAAATTAGTATCGTATGCAGTAAATAATTGTCTTTGGTAGCCAACGTTCCATAAAGCTTTTCTGCACCATAAAAAAGATACGCAGGGAAAAGTCACTGATGATATTTTTAAACACTCAGGCTTGTTAAGACTCGCCTATGCATAACGGTAAGCCGTTATGCATATGTATTGAAAAGAAAATAAGGGACAGGAAAGATGATTGGCCATCTGATACTATATAAAACCTTCTTTAGGTAAACTCTCAGGCAAAATTTAAGGAAAGCGAGGAAGAGGAACACCTACCGGAAGATTTATAGAAAATCATTAACCCATATACTGTCCCACGCTGGGCAAAGATCTCCTCACTGAAAGAGAGGGATTAGGCTATAGTCCACCACACTGGCCTATTGCGGGTTGGCAGAAAATTCGATAAAACAGTATTTTATAATTATAGATAAAATGCATCATACCACTTACCCACCGCTCCGCTTAGTTGATACATCCTAGCCTTAACCCGTCAATGAAGGTTGTCAATCGTGCTTCGATGTCACCGGATGTGATGCGCCGGCCATCTGCAGTTCCGGTCAGCTAGACTGCGAAAATAAAATTGATATGACTACAACACGACAATCAAAGGGTTCTGTAGCTACGGGAAATTATTTTTATCTATTTATTTAAACTTTATGCCTATATGTATATGTACATAGGCGAACTTAATGTCTTAGACATTCTCTACCAGTCAACCAAATTTCAGTAGAAAAAAAAATCATGCGTTTGTTTAAAGAAATAAATATTTTTTTTATTTTATTCTATCTATAGAAGAATTCAAGATGCTTGAAGGAAATTAAAATTTAAGTCCGTCTATTTATTTTATCTTAACTAATATTGTAAAGAAAAAAGATTTAATTTTTTGTATGTTCGTTTGTAATGGATAAACGCAAAAAATACTTTATTGATTTTAAAAATTCTTTCACATATAAAAAGCTACGTTATTAGTTAATATAGTTAGCTATAATTGATGAATAAAGTAGGGGCGGGTCACTAATAACCTATCACATAGCGCGGCTTCCGAGAGGGTTAGAATTTGATCCCCAAGTCGGACAATCGGTTGGGTAACTCTGTTCTCAGTAGCAGTCCGGAGTTTGAATTTAAGCGCAGTGAATGGCAATAGGCTCGCCCCCTTCTACATGGGACCTATGAAACACGTTATGATATGGCATATGTATATTAATGTTATGAAATAAAAATGATATAATTAGGAGTGAGCAGTGATAGCCTAATTGCCATAGCCCATTGGACTGCCAATTTGAAGGTCTCGAGTTCGAATCCAAAGCACGCACCTTCATGTGCGTATTAATAATTAGGTAATTATCACTCGCTTAAACGGTGAAGGAAAACATCGTGAGGAAATATAGCTGCATACCTTAGAGATTTTTCTTGACGGTTTGTGAAGTCTGCCAACCCGCAGTAAGCTAGCTTGGTGGACTATAGCCTAATCTCTCTCATTAGGAGAGGAGACCCGTGCCCAGTAGTGGGACAGTATATGGGTTCATGATGATGAATTAGGAAAAGAGGCTGCAAGGTGGTGAGGGCTGACTAAATTAGGTTAAACTAACAATGGGGAAGCCTATTCCACAAAAAGACGTCGCCAGGCGTCGGCTTTGTAGAATAGGAATTAAATTGCAAAATAATGGGTGGTGATTTGCCCAAGCTCCAGCAGTAGCAATATTATTTATGTTGAGAGCCACAATAAAACATAGTATCTTTAAGGTTTCCAAGTATTAAAACCAAAAGCGTGAACCCTTAATTGGACCAGATAATTTCTTGTTAATAGTGACGACTTCACATTTGAATTAATTCACTTATAAATTGTTTATTCAATGTGTCCCAACTATCTAACCATGTCCTTTCACATTTTGATATCTAGTCTCCCTTCCAAGTGAAGCGTGTCGTTATCTCAGCACTCCATATGTGGTTTTGCACATTTTATGAGATGCGCACGACTTTAACAAGATTGTTTTGTTTTTTTAAATCTACTCTCTGATGTACCCATGTCTTTGTGTTTATTTTTACTATTGAATGATGTTAAGTATTTAATAAACAGCTATCTTTTTTATTGTGATAAGATGACAATCAAACATATCTAAGGACTTCCTGATGGTAAGCAGCTACCGCAGCATAAAGCCACCAGCAATATAGTGGTAACACACGCGTTGTCATCTTAAGACCTCATATGCTCAGTCATTTCACTGGCTACATTATACATCAAACTAGATTAAAATAACGTTAGTACATTATTGTACTAGTTTATTCTCTTTGTAAATGGGAGAACTATTTAGAACTTTATTTTATGCCTACCGGTACTTTATACATATATTTGTAATCTTCGCAACATTCCTAATTGTTCTCTCATGTAAGTATCTAATTTATAATTATTATTGTATCGAACATCATTGTTTCTTGCCGGTTCTTCTTCATACCATACTCCAAACGACTAATTTGGAACCGTGCACATAGACTCGACATTTCATAAGTGCCTGTATATGGTTTATATGAAAATAAAACTATTTTGATTTTGATTCCTTAGCGGTAGCAATGTGATTGTAGCAACCCAGACGAACTCTGCATCATGGGCAGAGCCTTTTATTATATTTATTCTTAATGTATAAAGGCGATCATAATGCCTTAGGTATTCTCTACAAACCAATCTTACGTAGTGCAGAGACGATCACGGTAGCTGCACTACAATGGTAGATGTGAGAGGTATAAGGCGAAGGATTTTTCATCTACGCATCCACGGATCTCCAACTAACTATAATTTATAGTGCATTTCATGGCATGATCAATGAACTCCGGCCTCATAACTAGTGTTTGCTTAGAACACCTTTGTTCGGCCACGTGGCTCCACCACCTTTGGACCGGTGTATATTACGTACGCCATATAAGGCGAAGACAGGCGTAAGAAAAGAAAAATTATCATGCGAATGAAAAACTTATTTTTATTGAGCTACGTTTTATTTTTGTTTTAGGAGCATAGCTGTATTGATATATAAGTGTGTTCCTATTTTTTGCTTGGGTTTTAGTTTTTGTTGGGTTGTTATTTCTGTCGTCATATTATAACCAACAGATGCTTTCTAACTTCTGTATGGGCAAGATACATTATTGTCCAGTTCACCTTGCATCAGTAGTAGCATGGTTCATTCGAAAATTATGTATTGTATGTTGATATATTTTGTCATCATAATAATGTTCCGCATAAATTACATTATTATCATTCAGTTTCCTTTCAGTTTTGGATAGGTGACCATTTTTAGTACAGACCCCTCCGTGCCTCGAAGAGCATGCGTACTCGAATGACTTGCAAAATGTTGTATCTTATTACCGTATCAGAATTATCGGGAATACTTTGAACATAGGCGTTGGTATGACAACCGGAACTGACGGCTTTACGTGCACTCTGAGGCACGGAATTGTGAAACTGAACGCGACCAGCGCAGGTTAAGCTTGGGGATCAGTTGATCAACGTAGCTATAGCTTAGCCACAAGGCCTTTGATGCTATAGAGCAAATGAATTACCCGAAACGTTGTAGGTACCTATGACAAAGTTATGTCTTTGTACGGTCAGCAACGAAAGTAGCTGAACACAGCAAAATTTTGAAAACATTCGCTCCAAAACTTGTCAAAATATTTTTTTATTATGAAGGTAAGGTAAGCAGTGATAGCCTAGTGGTATGACCATTGGACTGCCAAGTCGAAGGTCTTGAGTTCGAACCCAAGGCACGCACCTCTGACTTTTCGAATTCATGTGCGTATTAATAATAATTAATTATCACTCGCTTAAACGGTGAAGGAAAACATCGTGAGGAAACCTGCATACCTTAGAGATTTTTCTCGACGGTTTGTGAAGTCTGCCAACCCGCACTAGGCTAGCGTGGTGGACTATAGCCTTATCCCTTTCAATATGAGAGGAGACCCGTGCCCAGCAGTGGGAAAGTATATGGGTTGATGATGATGAAGGTAAGGTAAATATTTAATGGTCATCTATGCAATAATTTCGCACAACCTTCATAGGTTAGATTTTTATAACTTCATTATAAAAATCGTATTGAAAATTGCAACATGTTCAACGACTTTCGTTGCTAACTGTACCATTAAAATAAATGATCAAGTGGCAAATTGACGATATCGGCAGATTCCCGATAATTCTGATACGGTATCATTTTTCAAAAACAGAAAACGGTCGTTCGTTTTTTAAAAAAGTTTACTGCGCAGTCGCGATCCATCGTGAGAATATTATTTACTAACAAACTTCTTGCCCAGTTGACAGACAGATTTTGATGGTTTTGTTTTTTTTTTTAATATTTGGAAACAAACGTACATATTAATTTATTTTCATTAACTGCCTGATTAGTCTAGTGGTATTAAACACAACTGCGATGCTAGAGGTCCCGGGTGCGATTCCCAGGTCAAAAAATCTGTTTGGGTTGGTCAAAGAAATTCTCAGAAGCAGCTCTTTTAAAAAAATAATTACGGAGTTTGGGTTTGTGCCCAGTTAATGGCAATAGGGTCGGCAAGGCTCCTAAGCATACCTACCAGCCCACTATGGTTGTATATTAGTATACCTCTGCCTAACCTTTCGGGTAATACAGTCGTGATGGTATGTTATATTAAAAAAAAACAATATGTGTGTACAATGGTATCAATTATTTATTTTGAAAATTACATTACTAATCAAACCAGATCATGATCTATATATCAAACACAACTAATATACTGAATCTTTATTTCCCTTGAACCTCACCAATAAGGTCGGTATAAGTTTTTCTAGGGCGTCCCCTCTCGGCGGTTCCACTGACATTCGCCATATAAATCCTTTTTGTTAGTCGCCTTTCATCCATTCTCTCGACATGCCCAAACCATCTCAGCATATTCTTCTCAATTCTCGTCAATACATCGTGCGTAGTACTCGCAACCGGCGTGTATGTATGACAAGATGTATGAATGTGGTCGAAACGAAAGAAGTATGCAAGAATCGTAGCAAGTGGCGTTCTTTAGTTTCTGCCTGCCCCTATGGGAAAAAGGCGTGAGTGTATGTATGTATGTATTTCCCTTGGTCATCGCATCACGCGTTAACGGATGGAACAATTTTGTTAACTCCTTTTTTGTTGTGTTAATTATTATTGTCAGGAGAAGGTTAGAAATTAGAAAATTTAAATAAAAAACTTAACAGCTAGATACTTTCAGGTATAGTCTACGCAGACAAAGTCGCGGGAAGAAGCTAGTAAAGAATAAAAAATGTTAAAGTGTAAATTATAAATTGCGTATTATTAAAGTACAGTTCTTAATTCAACACCCATTCATACCACGAATTAGCACAAAAATATCATCGAAGCTGAATCGTGGTGTGAATTTTAACAACTTTTGCTGGCTCTCTATGTGAACAGGTGTTGCCATACTTTTCCCATGAAAAGGAAAATAAAAAGAAATAAAAGACAGGTGGACAGTGCAAGTTGTGGTGTAATTAAGGGCGGATAAAACAGATCTTGGCAATCTGGTTTTCAGGGATGATAACGTTCTGAATGTAGAAGTAAATCAATGCGGTATTTTAATTTTAAATTGAGAAAAAAAAATTGATGACAATGATACATAAACTCGTGTAATAAAGCGTGGTATTTCAATAAATATTCTAATATAATTCTGATAATATTATATTTTCTACTTTCTGGTAATTGTTCCTTGGCAGGTTAATTATTTTTTTATTTTTCCATATCGCACTTGTTATATTTGCTCATTAAAAAATAATTGCCATCACAATAAATAAAAATTATACATAGAAAGTATGCACAGAGGTTAACACATGAAGACCCACCAATCTGTCAAATTTCTTTGATAGATTTTCAACTTTAAAGGAAAATAATAAGGTTCATTTTCAATTGAGAAAATTTGACAGTTTGGGTTAGCTTTGCTGGCGTTTGTACCTAATGATTTTCTTCATGCCAAGTAATTTTCTCTTAGTCCTTATTTCAAATTCATTTCTTTATGTTTCATTAAAAAAAAACTAACTTTAAAACAAGATATTGTCTAGAAAACCTTTTCTTTATATATCTAATCGCAATTTTACTACATCTGTGCCCACATAACGGTCTCAACAGGATACGGCGCAATAGTCACAGCCGATAAAAAAAAAGCAGAAATGGAAAAAACACGCTTATTGGATGCTTACCGATAGCCATTTATTGAAGTTGCATTTATCTTCTGTGGTCAATTTATTAATAATAGTTACAAAGAATTTCCAGTGTAACTTGGCACACGGCGAAAAGTGGAACTATATTTTTGTACTGAATAAGACATTAGCGTTTTCGTTTGTGCTTACATACAGCGCTGATATGAAGTATCATTGTATATTTGACGTGTACATACTCACGTTAGCGCTAAGTTGAGATGAAAAAGTATGCGCTTAACATAATTGCCATTTAAGGTTTTTTATAAACTGAAATTTATTGAAAAAATTTAACTAGTAAGTATATCTTTGACGAATGGCATTGAATTAATAAAGTATTATTTAATACACTGACCACTCATTTATTAAAAGTATAACAAGTGGTGAAAAAAAAAACGTTTTTTAAAGTAAGTAGGCGTTTGAATTCCGAATACTTCGCTATACGTTTAAATATAATATAATTACTTAGAAACTATTTTGAATTTAAAGTAGCCAACTTTTTTAGAAAACGAAGAGAAAAACAAATAACCGTGCAGAAAGAGGGCAGATTTTTTAACGTTATTGATGGGATAAAACCTTCATAGTTAACCATAGATTTCCCCCTCAACCAGAGAGTATGACGGTGTCCATTTGTCAGTCATTTTGTCAGTAATATTGTAGTAAAGACCTTAACAGTTTTTGGCATCTATTTTTGGTTTAATGCCTTGAACTATTTTTCACGTGGGCAGTAATATATTTTTGTAAAAAACGAGCATAATTTACCAAAACCAAGTTCAATGCCGTTAGTCACCCATACCATCAAACCTATGTGTATGTATATCGATATGTTTGTGCATTTATGTATCGATTTTATTATTACTGATATGAAAGTTTAAAAAATTCTATGACCTTATAATATTTTAAAAGTTTAATCTAATAAATCATATGCGTATTAATAATTAATTATCATTCGCTTAAACAGAAGCTTGAAGGAAAACATCGTGAGGAAACCTGCATGCCTTAGAGATTTTCTCGACGGCGTGGAAGTCTACCAACCCGCACTAGGCCAGCGTGGCGGACTATAGCCTAATCTCTCTCGTTCTGTGAGAGGAGACCCTTACAGCTCAGCAGTATATGGGTTGATGATGAGGATGTGCTGCTACTGAGGATTTTATAGAAAAACTCAATAACACTTACTTACTCACTTACTCGAACCTAGGACCTCTGGCGTAGCAATCGCTATGACCACTAAGTTAATGAAGCAATTTTTTAAATATCATCTTCAACCCATCTACTGACCCACTCCTGGGCACGGGTCTCCTCTCATATTGAGAGGGATTAGGCTATAGTCCACCACGCTAGCCTACTGCGGGTTGGCAGACTTCACAAACCGTCGAGAAAAATCTCTAAGGTATGTAGCTAGGTTTCCTCACGATGTTTTCCTTCACCGTTTAAGCGAGTGATAAACACCGTTTAAGCCTTGGATTCGAACTCGAGACCTTCGAATTGGCAGTCCAATGGTCGTACCACTAGGCTAGCACTGTTGTTTTTTTAATATACAAACTAGAAAAATCGAATTTGAGTTTCTAGTTGCACACCTGGAATACTCATTATTCTCTTAATCTAAAATATCATCTATGCTCAGCATTGAAAATTTTTTTTCCAGCATGTGCAAGAAGCAAATTTTTTTTTATTATGAGCATCTGTTTATGCTATTGATCCTTGTCTTTTAAAAATATATAAAATTTATAAATTCTTCTACAGAGACAAAACTAAAAAATATCGAATATTAGGTCTGTATATCTCATTCATATTTACAGTTATTCCACATTACGAATAATGCAGATCCGGCCCAATTAACATAATTATATTTTTTAATCCGGTTCAACGAATGTCTGTAATATCTTGCAGATAAATTCCAAGATGTGTGTCTATCGATTAGATTGCTTTTAAACAGAAATTGCCGACGGTCTAGCAAAAGGAGAAATGAAGAAACCCAATTAAAGTCTAGTAACGCCATTATATCCGTGCAAAAGCTTTAATGGCTGCTTGCGTGACAAAATCTAGTTTTTGCACTTGCTTTTAAGGCGTGGTACAAGTTAGGAGATGAGGGGATTTATGAAAGAAATTTGAATATATCTGATTGAGGATGTCTATCTAATAGGTATATAGGTACAGATGGTTTTTAGGAGTTTTGAACATTCCATAGGTTTGAGTATAATAAGTGTAATGGATGATTTCTAACGTTAATCTTTTACGAGCACTGGTACCATTTCATTTATATTATAACTAGCTGACCCCGCAAACGTTGTTTTGCCATAAAAAAAATATTGGGGTGGGTCACCCTTATCATTTAGGGGTATGATAAATAGATGTTGGCCGATTCTCAGACCTCCCCGATATGCACAAAAAGTTTCATACAAATTGGTCCAGCCGTTTCGGAGGAGTACGGTAACTAACATTGTGACATGGAAATTTTATATCTAATATTAGATATAAAATTCTCGTGTCACAGTTTTCGTTGCCATACTAAATATAAAATTATATAACTTTTTTGTGCTTATCGGGGAGGTCTGAGAATAGGCCAACATCTATTTTTCATACCCCTAAATATTTTTTTTATGGCAAAACAACGTTTGCGGGGTCAGCTAGTATTAGATATAATTTTAAATACACATATTTTTCTATTTTATTGCATGTTACAATTTCATTTGCAAATAACAAACTTGGCTCAAGAAGCGCAGCTTAGTAGACTCATCCTGGTCCCTATCAATCTGAAGAGGTCCTTGGTGGAATTAGTTACCTAACTGTCTTACTTCACTGCTTCTATTGTATTCAAATGTATAGTTGTATTTCCGATAAATACGAGCAATAAATAGATAGTATTTATTAAAATCGCTTGCAGCTACCATCTTTTACCACACCTCATTTCAGTTTCCGCTGCATCCAAGTGGGAGTACCGTTATAATACAGGCTGAGCAACTCAGAGTTACTCCGTACCGTTCTTATAATTGCAGTTAATTCTCCACTATTGGCCGACCATCCTTTATTGGCCATACGGTAGAACTCGATGCGTGCTTCGCGTTTTTCTTAATGTTTCGATAACAAGCGGATTGTCGTCGGGTTTTTTGAATGGATCGACATTTTGATAAGTTGATGAGATAATAGTTAGTCGTTTTTGATGCTGTTGGAGTAATGGAATATTTTATTTTTTAGTAATGCATTTAATTTTTCATATGTGGACTTGATAGCGTAGGCTACTATTATTTTGATTTAGTTTATCAGCATGTTTACGGGTAAGTAAATTGGAGTTTTTGCACTGGACGTTTCGAGTGTTTAACAGAATCTAACTTATATTTTTTTAAATCGTCTTGTTGATTATAACAGTACCTAAAATCTCACAAGAAGGCCTTTTCGAAGGATTGGGACAAACAAGCTACTTGAATGAAAAAATAATGATCTCCATATTTTCATTGATAAAAATATTACAAAAAAAAAACATTACTCATCACGAAACCATAAATTACTAACAAGTAGGTAAACTACATTATTCATGAACAAAAATTGAATAAACGCAAGTTTTTCATTAACAAAATAATTTGTGAAATCGTATGGCTACGTTGATAAAGTTGGCACATTATTCATCGGTACATACATTACGGCTTGCACAGGACACAGGTGTGCTCAACCGTGGGAAGACTGCCTTGATCTTGAACTTCGATTGATCGCTGTTCTCAGTTTTTATATTGCACTAGTCGATCGCCTGACTTCGTACGGTATTTAGGGGTAACAAACATTTTTATTTTATTTTTATCATAGTTTCTAGTGCAGTTACGTATAGGAATTTGATAGTCGAAAATCAAAAGTCAACAGTCGTGATTTAGACGTCAGAGGGTCTACTCCATATCTTTGTCAACGAAGTTACGAGCCGTTCGAAAGTTCTCCGAAACTTCGGAGTCCGATAAAACAAGTGTCAAATTCAATTTTTCGAACGAGTAAAAACACATCGAGAGTAGGGACAACTGTCAACTTGTGTTGTCATTCATTCTTAGTTCGGGCCCCGAACGAATCATCCATCCGTAGGATATGGAGTAGGAAAGGCCCGTAACTAAGGTCGAAACTACAGACTTCATGCTTAGGGAGTAGACCCCCAGATGTGATACAGATGGGAGTGAATTTCAAAGTGATTTACGTGTATCAATGTAATTATCATTCGCCTTAGAAATTTTTCTCAACGGTGCGGTGTGTGAAGTATGCCAATCCGCACCAGGCCAGCGTTGTGGACTATATCATAATCCCTCTCATTCTGAGAGGGGACCCGTGCCCAACAGTGGGACAGTATATGTGTTGATTATGCATGTTTAATTTAGGTAGATTAAACGAAGTCAGCAGTCGACAGTTATAATTCAGAAGTCAAACGTAGAAATTATGAAAGTAAATTGGAATGTCAACAATGATTAAATTTGAATAGGTAAATGATAAAATGTGACGCAAAAAAATATGATACTTAAAACGTTCTGATTTTCAAATAACATTTTTATTACATCCTTTCACTTCATCGTTCATCATTCTAAAAAAAGAACAAACAGACAAGCGTATTATTATACAGCAATTTACTGTTGCTCTTAAAGCAGCTTTCATCTGGTATTTAAGTGACATTATTTATTGTAATTACTTGCCTATACCCAGCCATACTATAATTACCTTTTGATACAGTAGATATACTTAAATTGGATTCAAGTAGTACTATTATCCATATGTGTAGCTAATTGCAATACGATGGATCCATTAGGTTTTAACTAGAATTAGACACAACATACCAAGTAAAGGAGTATTGTTTAAATCATTATTTTTTAATTACAGACGGGTGATTAACACCTTTGGTTTAGCAATTAAAATTGTCTTACAATATAATTATCATTTCTATCTCTAATGAAGTATAGAAATAATTAAAAAAATGATATTATTATGGCTTTGAGTTTAATTTAAAGTGTATTTGTTTAAATATAGAGGCAGGGCATAGTGGGAGTTATTCCAAATTAGAGCTGCCCGACTGGGGAAGTACCTCCGCCTTGCAGAAAATAACACTGCTTTGAGCTGTGTTGTGTTTTTTACGATGAGCAAGGTTGCCAGTGTCCCACGAGGAAACGTTGTGTTGGCAGTGGGGGGACTTGATCCTTATTGCCAACCCAACTATTCCTTTTTCGTTTTACAGGGTCGGCAACGTGCAAGTGATAACCGCTTACCATCAGGTCGGCCGTATGCTTTTTTGCCACCTTAGTCGTATAAAAAAATATATAAACTAAAACTATCATCATCATCAACCCATCCTAGTCCTTCTCAGATTGAGAGGGATTAGGCTATAGTCCACCACGCTGTGCCAGTGCGGGTGCACAAACCAATTTCTGGGTAACACCGATATCCTGAGGTTGTCAGGCTTATTGGGTTTCTGAATTACACTAACAGTTCATAGGTTTTGACACGGAGAAGTTTCCATGTGTTAAGAATAGTCACCCATCCAAAGACTGACCGCGACTACCGCAGCTTAACCTTGCAGGTCAGTTGATCAGATTATTTATTACTTAGCTATGATACCCTCATAACTACAATCTGCTTTAGACTAAATCTTACTTACATCAATTATTGCGTCATAATCGTTTAAAAAGCCATTTTCGACTTCCTTTTCATTCATAAATAACACACAATAAATCCTTGGCAGCAATCAAAGTATGGAAGCACTAGCCACAGAGCAATTAATTACTTCACCTCGCTTATTTCTAGCAGGAAGAGATTTGCCGTTTGTAATTAACATTATACTTTTCAACCGACTAAGGAAATGCCAGCCAATGGCGCTTGAGCTTTTGGTTTTCTGATATACACAGACAATGTTAATAATTTTTGGAACGAAGTTCCTTATCGCGCGTTGTGAAAGGGGGCTAGACGAAAAAGTTGTCACGACACTTTTTTCGAAATTCAAATATTGTTGACAAGCATTCAAATATTATTGAGTGAATGACAATATTTGAATTTCGCGCGTTGTGAATTGTTGAGTGTATACAGGTTTTTTTATTTTTAATTATTAAATTTTAATGAAAGGAACTTCGTTCCATCCGGGTGTCCCTTGACACCTCTCAAGTTTTTATTTAATCTGTTATTAGTAGTAAACTTTCATCAATGATGATTTTTATATCAACGTTGTACAGATTGTCGAACTGATCTAAATAGGCTGTTTCCTCTCGACCAGCCTTGAGAATCTATTCACATTTAATATTCGAAGTACAGAGGCCAGCACATCAAGCTACCACAATCTGTCAAATTTCTTTGATTGATTTTCAACTTTAACTTATAACAATAAGGTTCATATTCAATTGTGAAAATTTGACAGTTTTGGATAGCTTAACCGACTGGCGTCTGTACCTGCTTAATGATTTTCAAACATAAATTCCAAGTACAGGTGTGACACACTAGGATCTTGAACTTTTGGTAGATGAGCTGATCAATACTATGAATACGTCTAATAAGAGTTAATTAAAATCGAAGTAAAATAACACTGCTTTGAGCAGTGTTGTGTTTCTTACGGTGAGCAAGGTTGCCAGTGCTCCACGAGGAAACGTTGTGTTGGCAGTGGAGGGGACTTTGACCCTTATACTGCCAACCCAACTATTCCTCTTTCAAGTGATACTCCTGGTGTTGCAAGAGTCTATAGGCTACGGTAACCGCTTACCTTCAGGTAGGCCATATGCTTGTTTGCCAACTTAGTAGAATAAAAAAATAAAAAAAATCTAACTCATCTATGGGTATTAAAGGGAAATTGGTTGTAACAGTGATAATTGCCATGAACTGCCAAGGTCATGATTATGTCTAGAGATCGAAACATTTCTGACTTTTGGAAACAGCGTCATCATTACCATCAACCCATATACTGTCCCACTGCTGGGCACTGGTCTCCTCTCACAGAATGAGAGGGATTAGGCTATAGTCCACCACGCTGGCTTAGTGCGGGTTGGCAGACTTCACACGACGTCGAGAAAAAACAGCGTGCGTATTATGAATTCAGTACCATACATTTAAATGGTGAAGGAACACATCGTAAAGCTCCTCTCATTCTGAGAGCAAACCCGAGTCCAGCTGTAGGACAGGACCTGATAATGAAGATGAAAGTGAAAAACTTGGTTCCTGTTAAGAACATCATTCTTCAATTTAAGTAAATATGTAGATAATAACTTTTAACCTTTTAATTTAGGGTTATCTATGTGTAAATTCAACCGATGTCATAGTTGTCGTTCAGTGACTAAACAGCTACCACCAGGGCCAGATCAACCCAGGCAGGGCCTCTAGGCATTACGACTCTTGAGGTACTCCTCTCGTTTTCTACCTTCCAAAAAAATACTTATATTCCCTCTAAGCGACGTGGATCTCCTAGGCAGTAACCTAATTTGCCTTAAGGTTAATCCGGATCTGGGTACCACAAGAATTAATCATCATACTCCGAGGCTTTTCCCTACTATATTGGGATCGGCTTCCAGTCTAACCTGAAGCGGCTGAATATCAGTATTTTACACGAAGCTACTGTCATCAGACCTCTGCATCCCAGTTTCTGGGCAATACCTGATGTCCTGAGTATAGACTGGTTGTCAGGTTTTTTAAGGTTCAGACTACTACTAACGATTGTCATAGGTGTTAGTATGACAACCACCAACGGCTTTACATACGGCAGTCACCCATCACACAGACTGACCGCGGCTGGCACAGCTTAATGTTGAAAGATCGGTTGATCAGCGTAGTTATTACTTCGCTACGAGCCCCTCCAAGAATTATAAGCTACCACAGGAATTACAGGCATTATAGTCCGGGACACTAAAAAGTCCACAAGACGTCGGCAGGTCAAGCTAAACTGTAAAATTTTCCCAATTGAACATGAACCTTATAATTTTGTATTAAAATTGAAAATCTATCAAATAAATTTGACGGATTGGGGTAGCTTGATGTGCTGACCTCAAAACAAATAAAGCAGTAGTACAAAAAGTACAAATGGCAGCCTTATCGCTAAGAGCAATTTCTTACAAACAACCATAGACACGGATCATGTAAGAAAACAAAAATGTTCAGTTAAATTCACATATTACACTTTGTACGATAAAAATCTAGATAGGTTCCTACGACAGATAAAATAATAGCTGCAACTATGTGTGCGGGTCTACATAAAATGGTCGCGCTGTATTAGAGAATGATAAATGGCTTGTTTGACCTCCCGTTAATTCGACTATGCATTATGTATTTCTTGTCAACGAATATGTTTGGGTAGTATAGAGATTTATGTTATAGGTATGTAGTATTGTTTAATTATTTTTGAGGTAGAAGAATTTTCTGCTTTGTTTTACTGGATTTGTGCACTGCCTTGTGCATTCTCTTCATCATCCGCAACTCGACTTCACCCACTGCTGGGTATAAGCGCGTCGCAAAGGAGCATAATGTGATTATCAGCCTATGTATAATGTAGGTATGTTTGTTCGTATGTGGCACTCTAGAGCCCAAACGAGTGAGCCAATTTTGATGATTCTTACGTCAATCGATTTGTCGTATTCTTGCAAGTGTCACTAAAGAGATGACAGTAAAGAAAATTCAATATGGCGGCAACCAGACGCCATATTGTGATAAAGACCTTTGTGGTCTAGCGGTTCGAGTGCCGGACTGCTGATCATGGGGTCGTGGGTTCGATTCCCACAGGACACAAATATTTGTGTGGATAAAACATGAGTAAGTATTTGTGTTTGTCTAGGTGTTTCTTATGTATTTTATGTTTGTATTTACAAAAAAAAAAGTACATAAGTATTATATTCATTGTCTAGTACCCATAGTACAAGCTCTGCTTAGTTTGGGACTAGATGGTGTTATGTAAAATGTCCCAAATATTATTATAATTATTATAAAGAAAAGAATTAAAGTTGACCAGCTATGTTTAGTGGGGTATCATTCAATAGGTATTTGAAAAACGTCTTTAGATTTTTATAACGGTTTAGCAAGCAACTATTTTCACTGAAATTCTCAAAACATAATAAAGCCGTGATAAAGATCTTAAATTATAATTATCAAAAAAATTCCCAATAACTCCCGACTGTTACAGTAACTATGCTCGTTGCACTTTTTGCTTCAAATGTGCTACAAATTCTTTTGGCGTTGACATTCCTGCACTATTTAAAACTATTCTTACCCATTGTCATAAAAAAAAGAAAATATGATTTGGAAATTCCGGTTTGACGAAATACTGAAAATACGCCACAAAGACGTAAATTCAGTATTTGAAGGAAAAATTCGACATGACGGGTAGGAATCGCGGTGGCTTAGTGATCATAGCGTTATGTACCTAACCAGAAGACGCAGGTTCGAATCCTGCCCGCGGTCGAATTTTTTCTTTTCTAAATAACTTTAAAATCTTAGCATGGAAAATGCCAAAAATATACAAAAAGATACTGAAAATAACTAAAATACTGATTTGCAAATCGAACCTGTCAAATGTCATGTCTTCAATTTAATAACCACGTTTAAGACTAAATGAATTTGTTATTACGAAACTTTCCTAAAGCCGATATAACAAAATTATGCTCAACTGTCAATACGACTAATCACAAAATAAATAGCAACATTAATATATTTAAACGTTATAAAATATCTAATGTGTCAACATTATTGTATTGTGAGTATTGAATAATAGCTACGATCGAGAGCCTATTATAAACTGGTTTAATTGTTGTAAAAAAACATGCACACATTTTAAATGTATGATAAATGTCTCAATTTCAACAGTTATGTCGTTTTAAATAATTTGTTTTACATTTTAACTTTAGTTATTTTATGGTGATGATAACCAATTTTTTTTAACTTTACTTTTAGTGTTTTTTAAAAAACTGAAACTGAATTGAAGCCAGGCAGTAATTGTTTTTTTTTCATTTGTGTCTCTAATCAAAGTATGATTTTATTTAATAAATAATAAGCCATTACTTTAATAACATTAAACTGATTATCTAATGAATCTGTAAAATGTTTATTATTTGGAGCTCTTCAGTGGGTAGAAAACTCCTTCAATAATTTGCAGCTTTTTTTTATTTTGCTGTCATCAACCAAGACTTGCCAGCCATTTCCGCTATCTCATCTCGCTATCATTTTACTGATCTGCCACTCTTTTCTTCGTATTTGGGCACTTCCAGGCCACTGGCTAGTAGGCAGGTAGGTGGGGTAACCATCAAATTTTGACACAAAAGTCAATACGTCAACCTTAGTGTCAGTATGTAAAAGTAAAAGTTGCGTACGGTATTCTCATTTTCACCAATCCCGGACCTACCTCACCTCTATAATCGTTGATGCACGTACTATGGTTTTTTCCATTGCATCTCTCCGATACCGATTAAAAAAAATGTATAATCGTCTTTTAAACACTTAATACTACAATTAATGTGATTACGTGACCTTGTTACTTGATTTCTATCATGGTAACAAAGAATGAAATAATGATATGCAAATGTGCATACAATTAGTTTCTTTGGCTTCCGCACATTGAAAGTTATAACACGAGAAAAGGGTAATTAGGTAATTATGTACAACAATGGCGATTTGCGTATCATCTCATGCGACTGCGCAATAAATAGGGGAAGGGAGGGGTAACTGTTTGTCCGGTTGCCTTCATTTACATATTTATTGGTGTAAAAAATAGGCAACATTATTTATGGATAAGTTCATATAACTAAGGAGTTCTGAATATAAAAAATGAATAAAATACACGAGAAATAACGCCATTAAACCGAAATTCAAAGGTATTTATAATAATATCTAGAAGACCTGGTGACCTGATATACAGGCCTTCAGCATACTTTTTTTTGTACAGACGCCAGCAGGTCAAGCTATCCAAAACTGTCAAATTTTCCCAATTGAATATGAACCTTAGCTCTTTGTATTAAAGTTCAAAATCAATCAAAGAAATTTGACAGATTGTGGTAGCTTGATGTGCTGGCCTCTGTACATACTTATAATACATAAGAAACACCCAGACAAACACAAACACTTATGTTCATTACATAAATATTTGTGTCCTATAAGAATAGAAACCTAGTGATAATATAATAATAATAATAAGGTTTATTTTCTTAATTTGGCACAAAAATACATTAACATTGTCACAAAAACAGGATATTTAGTATTTACGATAAACTCTGGTACCCAGAATAAGATTCAACTTGTGTTTAGGGTACCAGTGGTCTCGCGTACACTAAATGAACATATTACGTCAGTACTCATTGGAAGAACACAATATTAATTTAATTTGCTCATTAAGAAACATAATACAAAAATAATATACAAACAAAATAAAATCATTTCTGCTTTAGCCTCTTTGCGCTCGTTCGTGTGTGTGTGTTGTGTGTGTGTGTAAATAATTCATTAATCAGTTCAACGTCTTAAGATCCACATCGTATCAAATCCTCAGTCTCTTTATAATCCAGTGTCAACAGCCATTTGGTCACAGTGGTTTTACAATTTGATCAGCCAGTCCAGACACTTGAACTACTAGACCACAGGCGAAACGTCAAAAAATATTTAAACTATACAACGTGTTACAAAATACCCTGTAAAAAATATAATATCAGTCAAAAATTTTGACAGCTTGACAGCTGTCAAAATTTTCAGCTGACAGCTGTCAGGGAACCAGATTATTTAACAGAAAGGCCTACGTACCTATTTTACCTAATAATTGTCTACTTTAATAGTTTTTCTATTTTTCATTGATAAATGTTGATGTTTTCCTTTTTTTGGGGTATGTTATACAGCGTTACTATGGTTCTTAAATATTGTGAATGGACTTGTTATAAGGCCCCATTTAACCTCCTCTCGGCTTTACGGATAGTTTTGTAACACCCTGTATAAAAAAACATAAACGAGGCTACATTAAAAATAATATAAATTAAAAAATCTGGAATTAAACTCAAAATGACGTACAGTCTACAGCATAAATATGTATACACTTCATCATCATCATCAACCCATATACTGTCACACTGCTGAACACGGGTCTCCTCTCAGTTTGAGAGGAATTAGGCTATAAGTCCACCACGCTGGCCTAGTGTGGGTTGGCAGACTTCACACACAAAAAAAAATCTCTAGAGCTATAATCCTCATAATGTTTTCCTTCACCGTTTAAGCGAGTGATCATTAATTATTAATACGCACATGATTCGAGGAGCAGTGATAGCCTAGAAGCAGTGATAGGCTAGTGGTATGACCATTGGATTGCCAAGTCGAAGGTCTCGAGTTCAAATCCACCTCTGACTTTTTGAAATCATGTGCGTGGTGGAAAACAACGTGAAGAAACGTGCATGCCTGTGAGATTTTCTCGACTTGCGTCGTGTGAAGTCTGCCAACCCGCACTAGGCCAGCGTGGTGGACTATAGCCTAATCCCTCTCATTCTGGCACGCACCTCTGACTTTGACTTAGCAGTCCAATGGACATATCACTAGGCTATCACTGCTACACACTAACTAAAAGTCAAAAGCGATTTTTTCAGCCATACCTTAAGAGATAATCGCTTTAAAACTTCGCTGTATAATATTGATGCTTGTTAACCGTACTAGGTACAGACCTAGTACGGTCGACAAAAGAGTTAAGTATAGAGGCAGTTAATTAAACATCTGTGTTTTGTTAAAGATTTTGTAATAATGTATCACGCAATATGTGTCAAAACGCAGGTATCGTAAGCTGCTACACATCAAACCCTTTGATGGCTAATTATTTAAATCACAATCTGTGTATAGAGGCAGATTTCGTTCGCTACCTGTATACCAATCTCTTTTGTTGACTGTACCTACCTACACAGACATATTGTATGTCTGTGTGTACCGTCATAAACTCGCGTTAAGAAACGTAGATTAGCGGCTCTAATCACAAATGCCTCTCGGAAGGTTAGCGGTTACCATGAGACCTTGGCAGCGAGCGGTTTTCACATCATCCACACATAACCATAGTTTATGACGAGCCGTTTATTTCTGTGCATGTAAGTAAATGTTAATGTATGGAATTTCGGTTTAAGAGTTGAATTGTTTATACTTAAGTTTTTTGATAAGGATATGACATAGAATATTAGTCTTAAGGAAAAATAGATAACAGCCAAATCTTTCTTGAGTCATTACTCAAGAAAGGATTTGGTTTTTATCTGAGATGGCAGAGATTGGAATAAGTAATGTATATTAACCTAAAGTTCAAGGAAGCAAGTCACATGGAGTGGTTAATACCTCCCGCTGAAATTCCGGAATAATATTGTTATAGTAAATTGATGACAAGTTTATTGTTCCGATGAATCATATAACACATTTTAATTTGAGATAATTTTAGTACGGTAGGTAGGTACACTACAGGGTACCTACCCTGTAGGGTACCTACCTACCGTACTAAAATCATATTATACTATAATGTACCTACATGATAGTATAATATGATAATTTATATAATAATAATAAAATGTAATATGATTATTCAATACAATAATTTCTTAAGTCCTATAAATAATTCGTGATTCTTGTATGCGGGATGAAAACGTCATGATTACGATATTTCAGAGAATTAACCACTCTATGTAACCTAGACTATATCTAACTAAACTATATCCCTAATGTAACAGTAATGTAAACTTAGATTTAACTAGCGTATTTTGTATCATCGTCATCATCATCAACCCATATACTGTGCTACTGCTGGGCACGGGTTTCCTCTCAGAGAGGGATTAGGCTTTACTCCACCACGCCAGCCTAGTGCGGGTTGACAGACTTCACAAACCATCGAGACAAATCTCTCAGGCATGCAGGTTTCCTTACCATATTTTCCTACACCGTTTCAGCGAATGAAAATTAATTATTACACGCACATGATTTCGAAATATCAGAGGTGCGTGCCTAAGCTATGGACTTGAGACCTTTGACTTGGCAGTCCAGTGGTTGCTTGCACTAGTTGCTTGTTTAATTTTTAATATCTTGTATGAAACAAATAAACCTATTCTTTATTTCCAATTTGGTCCTAACACCGTCAACATTATTACCTATTGTATATCCATGTCCCTTCGGCGTCAGTGAATCACTGTTTTGTCACTGAGGGGCTTTCGTACAAGAGTTTCTCTCCATATTAGGACCAAAAATGTAATCGCAAGATTGTATCTTTTACACCAATATTGGTTTTGTAAGAACTTTTACGTTGCAAGTATTATGTTTCGTTGTGTTGTCACAAATAAACAGGGATATCATTTATCTGGTTGTGACCAACTTAAAATGTAGTGTGAGGACCATGCTAAGCCTTTTCATATATGATATTCATTTCTGTAAATAGATCTAAAGACACTTTTACTAGAAAATGTTTTACATTTTTTTTAAGCTCGATGTTCCGGCATTTCCTAACTGACGACCTCTAAGAAGAAACATGGAAACAAAGTCAGAGAATCATAGTCTCTTGTAAAGTCCAGACATAGAATAGTAACAAATCTGTGAGTGTTTCACCATTACACGTAAAGGATTAAAAACTACCAGTACTTATATGGACACTGACAAGACAAGTTTACAAAGTGATAGTTTACGTAATTTTTAAATTAACAATCAAGGCAACGTAATTTTATGAGGTGTTAATTTGGGTCCAAAAGGTTGAGAAAATTACTAGATTTCCTTGAACAAGACACGAAACTGGTTTAGAAGATAATTAGGACCATCAAAATAATTTTATGTGATGTATCTAAATATATAATGAGTTTTGAAATAATTTAATAGTCTATTTATTTCGCTGTAAAGATTACAGATAAGTACCTACTTGCGGTAGTATTTTTAATGAATCACACTATGATTCATGAACAAAAAAAATTAAGAGAGGTAGGGCATAGTGGGAGTAATTCCACTCAAATTGGAACTGCCCGACTGGGGAAGTATCTCCGCCTTGCAGAAAATCGAAGTGAAATAATACTGCTTTGAACTTTGTTGTGTTCCTTACGGTAACAAAGGTTGCCAGTGTTCCGCGGAAACGTTGTGTCGGCAGTGCAGTGGGGGAACTTTTACCCTTACTGCCAACCCAACAACTACTCCTCTTTCGTTTTACAGGGTCGGCAACGCGCAACTCGGTATGAGTTGCGCGTTGCCGGGGGGACTTTGACTCTTATACTGCCAACCCAACTATAACTCTTTCGTTTAACAGGGTCGGCAACGCGCAAGTCACGTACCCCTGGTGTTACAAGCGTCTATAGACTACGGTAACCACCATCATGTGGGCCAAATCTTTGTTTGCCACCTTAGTGTTATAACAAAAAACACAACATACCAACACGCCTGTACTCCCCGAAGGGTTAGGCAGAGGTCTACAGCTGTCATGGTCGTGGTGAATTTCAAGGATCCCATGGCCATGACGACTGAAAGAAAGTGCGGTTCTTAGTCGTTACGAGTCCAACATACCCTGCCGATGCCGCCTCACCAGGCGGAAGATCCATGACGATTCCGTTCTATGAAAAAAAAGGCAGAGGCCACACAAGTTTCCAGACATTTCAACAATAAGCTGACATCATTTGTATAGGCTTTGCGTACACCCATGTCTAATTAGTCTAGTGATTGTAACAGAAATTGAGTTGCGAAAGTCTGATGGCAGTTGCTTCGTGTAAAATACTGGTATTCAACCGACTCCAACATGGTGGGATAAAAGCTAGGAGGCTGATGACTCACGCTTTTCCACATGGAGGAAGGCAGAAACTAAAGAACTCCACTTGCTACGATTCTTGCATAGGTACTTCTTTCGCTTCGTCCACATTCATACATCTTGTCATACACACACGCCGGTTGCGAGTACTATGCACCTGAACTTTTTGAAGAACCCCACCAAGTCGGTGTACGTCTTTCTAGGGTGTCCTCTCCCGGCAGTTCTATACTTCCCGCTGATATCTCTTTTTTGAATGAAAATATAGCATCAACCTGATCTTTTAAACTTGGAAAATGGTTATATACATTGATGATATCATAATATTAATGTCTGCATAAAATAATTGTAAGTTAATAACCTAAGATTAAAGTGTAGTCATCAGCTAATAAATCTATTATTTACAAGAGCCGTATAATGTGTAATTCTCTAGAAATATTTATGTATTTAGCGTTCTCAATTAATATATTTCAATTAATTATTTCTACGTATAACAGTTTTTTAATTTTTTTTACCCCATCCGGTGGACCGTATGCTAGTTTGCCACCTTGCAAACTAGCATACGGCCCACCTGATGGTAAGCGGTTACCGTAACCTATAGCCGCTTGTAACACCAGGGGTATTTGACTTGCGCGTTGCCGACCCTGTTAAACGAAAGAGGAATAGTTGGGTTGGCAGTATAAGAGTCAAAGTCCCCCTCCTGCCAACACAACAGCTCAAAGCAGTATTATTTCACTTAAATTTTTCGGAGGCTAGTTTATTTATTTTATAATCCTCAATCTAAAGTCATGAGCGATCGTAAAATTTTCCAATCTGAAGATGACGTCTACATCATGGAATGTTCTATAAGTTATTGAAACCTATTCATAGAATATCGATAAAATACACACATACACGCTATCATGGCTGTATTCCCCGAAGGGTTCGGCAGATGCGGTGGTTAGTTCACCGGTATGTTTGGGTCCCATGCCATTAACCAGGCACAAATAAACTCCGAGCTGTTAATGAGAATTTATAAAAATGACCCAATAACACTGCTTGACCTACTCTGGGTGGAGTCCGACACGCCCCGCCACCTCCCCGGGTGGCGGAAGTCCATGAGGATTTTTCACACGCTAAGCAAAAAAAATACTATCTAACCAAGGATCTCTAGCGTAGTAGTAGCTTACTACCACTAGATTATTGAGGCAGTCTAGTAATAACAGTATCAGCTTTCCAAACCAAAATCCAAACTCCGAGTTGTCACTGAGAACTTCACAGAAAAATCTAATAACACTTTGCTCGACCTGGGAATTCGCAAGACCTTTAGGGTAGCAGTCGCGCTTAGAAACTAGGCCAATGACGCAGTTGGAATGCACATTTAAAGAAAATCGGAGGGTTCAGCGTAGTGCTTTGAAATAATATATAATAACTAGCTGCTCCCGCAAACGTTGTTTTGCCATAAAAAAAAAAAAATAGATGGCCTATTCTCAGACCTCCTCGATAAGCACAAAAAATTTCATCAAAATCGGTCAAGCCGTTTCGGAGGAGTATGGCAACGAAAATGTGACACGAGAATTTTATATATTAGATAATATAATATTTTTGGAACATTTTACACAGCACCATCTAGTCCCAAACTAAGCAGAGCTTGTACTATGGGTACTAGACAATGGATATAATTCTTATATACTTTTTTTTTGTAAATACATACTTATAATACATAAGAAACACCCAGACAAACACAAATACTCATGTTTTATCCACACAAATATTTGCGTCCTGTGGGAATCGAACCCATGATCAGCAGTCCGGCACTCGAACCGCTAGACCACAGAGGTCGTCATGTGTCATGAAATGTGTCATGAACGGTATAATAAGGTAAGTAAAATATTCGATGTGTAGATGTATGTAGTGTAGATGAGTCTTCACTTAATTTTTTACTGATTCCTCTAAACCAAAACAAAATATATTTTTAATAAATTGACAGTAAATATCTTCTTGGACGAACCACAAAAAATGTAACCTTAATGAAAATTTGCGCTCTATTAACCGGTATGATTAACCCTAAAATGAATGAGCAAAAAAGTATATAAATAAATGAAACAACTCCATCTGAAATTGTAAATGAATCACGTAATGTAAACAAAGGTTCTCCGTGAACCAAATCTCACAGCAATCACACAGCCTTGTTGGATCAGAGCCGTTGTAATAGCGTAAATGGGCGTAAATGTATTGGATGTTGGTTTTTATATCGTAATCAGTAAAAAAAAGCATACGGGCTACCTGATGGTAAGCAGCAACCGCAACCTATAAATGCTAGCAACACTAGTGGTATCTTGCGGGCTGTCATCTTGAGACTTCAATGTCATATACCCAGTCATTTCGCTAGCTACATTGCCCTTCAAACCGGAACACGCAGAATATAAAAAAAGAAAGAAAGAAACATATTTATTTATTTTATCCTCACAACAATAAGTAAAACAAAGATATTAATAATATGAATATTTCACTATTAAAGTTAGAGATTCCATAGAGATTTGAAGTAAAGTAAAAAAATTTTTTTTTTTTATATCACTAAGCTGGCAAACAAGTATACGGCCCACCTGATGGTAAGCGGTTACCGTAGCCCATAGAGGCTTGTAACACCAGGGGTCACTTGCGCGTTGCCGACCTTATAAAACGAAAGAGGAATAGTTGGGTTGGTTTAAGGGTCAAAGTCCACTGCCAACACATTTCCTCGCGGAGCACTGGCAACCTTGCTGCACCATAAGGAACACAGCTCAAAGCAGTGTTATTTCACTTCGATTTTCTGCAAGGCGGAGGTACTAACTTCCCCAGTCGAGCAGCTCCAATTTGCCCTCATCATCATCAACCCATATACTGTCCCACTGCTGGGCACGGGTCTCCTCTCATATTGAGAGGGGTTAGGCTATAGTCCAATTTGCCCTACCTCTCTTGATTCCTACCGGCTTCCTTTTCTGAATAGTCACTATTTGTAGTATCTACTATTTCCAAGTATCAAGTAATCACAAGGGGCTCGTGGCTAAGTTCTAACTAAGCTGATCAACCGATCTGCAAGGTTAAGTTGCGCTAGCCGTGCTAGGTCTGCGGAAGGGTGACCATTCTTAATACATCGAGACTTCCGTTCTTTGGAGAGTACGTAATCCCGTATGACAATTGTTAGTGGTAGGCAGAAGTCCAAAAACTTGACAGTCTTTCCTCAGGATATCGGTATTGCTCAGAAATAAAAGCGCGTAAAATACTGATATTCAACCGCAACCAGTTAGACTGGAAGCCGACCCCAACATGGTTAGAAAAGAGGATGAATGATGTTCAACTCGTTTGATGTTTCTAACTGTCTGAAGCTCAATGTCAAAATGATTGAGCTACACAATTACTGATGCATGCGTGCCGTCAGTTGGGACTGGTCTACTCAAAGCCGCTATGGCTCTTTCTTCAAAAGGCCATTTCAGACTGCCCTACATTGTAAGACACATATTTATTACTACTCTATGCCTGGACTTTAAGAGACTATGATTCTCTGAGTTTGTTTCGGCGTTTATTCTCAGAGGTCTTCAGCTAGGAAATGACGGAGCCATCTAGCTTAAAAAAAATGTAAAATATTGACTTGTAAAAGTATTTTTAAAAGTTATATTTACAGAAATAAATATCATTTATCATTTATTTATAACAATATCATATATACTTTACGATACACAGCTGTCTGCACCACCTGAATGCCTCCAGAGAGCCTACGCGAGCAATTTGTGTCAGCCGAACAATAGATCCTAGTGACAGATAACATTAGCTGAATATGTATGATGAGGCTTGTTATGAGGCCCCAATTAATTGCTAGTTAGGTGTCTATTAGGGACGTCGCTACTCCACGTGTCATTTTCACACCTCGTTGAATTTGTAGGGTTGCCGAGTATCTGTGCTCTGATCCCTGCCATTTTTTATAGAACGAAAAATTCTCATGGATGATGTAACCTGGAAAGGCGGCAGACTTGCCTTTACTTGCCCTATAATTTATGGCTATGGGATCCGTGAAATTCGCAGCCGTGATCACAACCATAAAATTCTTTATGGCAAACTTAATATAGCATACGAAATAAGGATCGGGGTAAGAGTGGCAGAGTTTTGTCAGAAGGTACATTGCTTTATCTATTCTGTGGCTATTCACAATTTTGACATATTGAAATGCAATAACAACCAGATCATAATGTACCGTAAAATGACATCTAACGTCAAGAGTTCAAGAATAAAATCTGCGAATTTCGTCTCTCAGAGAAATTACTGGAAATCCAATTTTCGTCATCAACCCATATCGTCCCACTGCTGGGCACGGGTCTCCTCTGAGATTAAGAGGGATTATACTATAGTCCACCTCACTGGCCTAGTGTGGGTTGACAGCCTTCACACGCTGTCGAGAAAATCTCTAAGGCATGCAGGTTTCCTCACGATGTTTTCCTTCACCGTTTAAGCGAGTGATAATTAATTATTAATACGCCCATGAATTCGAAAAGCCAGAGGTGCTTGCTATGGATTCAAACTCGAAACCTTTGACGGCAGTTCAATGGTAATACCACTAGGCTATCACTGCTTCAACCCAAATTTACAACCTTACAAATAATAATATATTTCTTGTTAAGTTGTCAGTTTTCTTTGCCAACTCACTATGTAATCTGTTGACGATTAATTTATGTAAATTGATGTGTCACCAGCGTATTAAATGCGCTATTGTATCGGATTTTAAAATAAGAATCGTGACATATTCTTAGATTATCGCTGTAAGTACCTCCTACATATTTTTTTTATTTTGCTTCGCTTTTATTCTGACTTCGCTTGAAGAAAATCAGGTCTAATTTATTTTGGCTTTTAAATTCCTAAGCTAATGATCTTAAATGTATTGTATCTATTTCTTTTTATAAAGGCTTTATATTAATAAAAAATATAGTAAAGTGTCAACAATTAATATGATTTGAACAATTAGAAATGTGGTCAATGGAAAAGCACTATGTATGAATCGTGATGTGGCATTCTGTAATCATTAACACCCCTGGAAATGTTTGTCTGAATGTATCTACAAAGGCCAGCGCACATTAAGCTACCCCAATCTGTCAAATTTCTTTAATAGATTTTCAACTTTAATACAAATATTTAAGGTTCATGTTCAATTGGGAAAATTTGATAGTTTTGGATAGCTTGACCTGCTGGCGTCTGTACAAATAATTTCAAACTTCCTCATTCACTTATCTGTCGTAAGCGCGACTGCTACGTTAAAGGTGTTGGGTTCGATCCCCAGGTCGAGCACTGTTGTTGGTTTTTTTATGAAATTCTCAGTAAGCTACTCCTAGCAACCAATAGTGGTTCGTAAAAATATAGCGGCGAACTGTGGGTGTACATTAGTGCACCTCTGCCTAACCCTTCAATAGTGGTGTTATGTATATCAAATTAACCTTTTAACCGTCCGACTTTTTATCAGTTAGCGTGCCCCCAGCGCCCGGCACATAGAATCGAACAATAAATACCTACAACATATAGGGATGTTATAGGTAAATTTTTCGATGTCGATATTTGGCTATAATAGGTACTGATATTTGTATTTTATGAGTTTGGTTAATATTAAAGAAACAATAAAAATTTCAGCAAACACAGATATAAGATTACCATAAAGAATTCATTCTTTAATTTCAAATGATCACATAAATAATAATAATAATATTTTTTACGATATCGATATCAGAATTTGTTGCAGAAATAAAGGTACGTTATGAATTATTTAAAACCTCATGATTTATTTATCTTCCCATGATTTAGCGGTTACATACTGGACCTGTTTTTATTATATAAGAATTGTTAGATACTCGGAAGAAGTCATAGCCTAGTGACTGAGAGTGAGAGTGCATTTGGACTGCGAAGTTAAAGGTCTTGAGTTCGAATCTAAAGCACGCAATTCTGACTTTTCGAAATTATGTGCGTATTTTTATCTGTGTTTCAGAGGTGTACTAGACAATGGATTACTTATACATACACATAGGTGTAGGTACTAGACAATGAATATAATACTTATACATACTCATTTTTATACATACATACTTATATTATCACATTTATAAGAAACACCCATATAAACACAAACAAGCTCTAATTAGTTTGGGACTAGATCGTGCTATGTGAAATGTCTCAAATATTTATCCTATCGTATATAATCATAGTATAAAAATAATTATTATTATAATAATATAATGTGAAAAATTGTGAGGATGGATGAATGCTTCCTCTTTCACGCTCAAACTACTGAACGGATTTTGATGAAACTTTACATCATTATTATTTATACATCAGAATAACATATAGGCTATAATTTATAATGATTTTGAGGTAATTATCCAAATTACAACGATGATTAAAAGTAACTTTTCCACGCGGTCGAAGTCGCGAGAAAAATCTAGTTATTATTATATAATTATTAGCCTAGTCAGCCCTATATCGTAGTGTAGGAGGCAAGGATAATACCCACCACATAATGGAGTCACATTAAACTTGCCATTGTCGGATTTATGAGTTAATCAGTCACGATTAGGGAGTGGCCCTTAAACGTATGGCGAGAAAAAATGTATAATGTTTATTGCAATGTTTACGATAATAATATATAATTGATTGCTTTAATTAATACTGAGCTATAAAGGCTTTTTACATAGTACTTTGTAACAAAACACAATACCATTACGCCTGTATTTCCCAAATGGTGGGCAGAGATGTATAAATGTAGACCCACAGTTTGCCGGTATGTTTAGGTCCCATGTAATAGGGGCGAACCCAGGGTCCTCCGAGCTGTCCGAGCTATGAGAATTTCATAGAAAAACCGATTAATGATTTAATAATATCAATATAACGTGATAAAATCCGTAAAAATTACAATGTCTAACATTCGCGTAAGTGTTAGAAATCAATATTCTACATTCTACAAAAGATATAAATTTTAGTAAAACGTCAAAATCTTTCTTTTGAAAAAAGAAGTTTTTGACGTTTAAAAAGAACGAAAACGTGGCGTCACCTAAAATACCTAGACTGTTCAAGAGAAAATCGACATCACACAGGCTCAGGTGTTCGTAACTTTGTTGACTAAAATATCCGGTGTTTAAAACCAAAAGTAGAAGGAAAATTTATATCTAATATACAATATTAAACACCTAAAATATGTGTCTTTTGCCAGATGTTGTCTATGAGACGTTAGTCTGGTTCAAAGATCAGGTCCTGTCAAATAATTAATTAAAAAACAGTAACCATTATTACCAATAAATAATATCTGGAAGGCTAGAATTCTAAACCATTAATTTGAATAAAATCCGATCCTAAGAAATATTAGCAAAATATTAGAAATACATCTGATAATTTTATTTGCATGTGTTTACATACTTATGAATAAATCAATTTGCGGTATTCTCTCATGTTGTCATTTTAATAAATGACATTTTACCAACTACTTATAGCTACCGCCAAGGATGTGGCCATTCAAAACAAATATGTGGTTGTAGGCAGACTTTCAAACTTTAGTACCTAACAGCAATACCTAGTTATATTTAGATATGTGTTATTTATTAATAATTATTTATTTAATCAATTATATTTTAATACATTTAATTATATTTTAATACATTTAATTACGTTTTAAAACATTTAATTATTATTAATTACGTTTTTACGAGTAAATAATATTTTTTCGTGGGTTGAATTCCCGCCTGTGTGTAAGGCTCATTTTAAAGTAATACTATGATCAACTGATCACGCTGTCATAATGCGAGCTGACCTATTAAAAAACACTACATTTAATATATTTAATATACATACCATCACGCCTGTATTCTCCCAAGGGTAAGGCAGAAGTGTACTAATTTTAAAACACATAGTTCACCGGTATATTTAGGTCCCATATAATATAGAGTGAGGCTATTACCATTAACCAGGCACAAAACCCAAACTCCGAGCTACTACTGAGATTTCATAGAAAAACCCAATAACACTATCCTCGACTATCATCGACCTGAGTATCGAATCCTGCACCTCTAGCGTAGTAATTGCACTAAGAACCACTTGGTTAATGTTGTAGGTAAGTTAACATTAATATAATAATATAAATATGTAGGTATAAGTATTTTGTTTAGGTCCGTTTTGTGAAGCGTTTGTTGCTGTTTTTTGCTTAACTTAGAGATGACTTGAAATGGAAAAGTATGCTCAATTATAAAGTGTATTTTTCTTATTCCAAAACGGTTATTAGCGTTGTCATCAAAACATAGACAGGAATAATGATTTTTTTATTAGTGATTTTTTAATCGATAGTTAATTGTCGATTAAAAAATCATAGATAATAACTTTAAAAATAAGCCTCTTGAACTTTATCTATCATTTTATTTCTATAATTATCCCAATGCTTTATTGGTGTTGTTTTTTTTTCTAGGCTCGGCTTTACTGTTATGAAATTGCTCATATGCTCATATTATTTTCATTATCATAATCATTTGTTCTATCTATTGTAAGGTAACCCTGACCTTGGATTTAAGCAAAGTTTTTTTGAATTATAATGATTAACAAAATTACGACAAAACGCTTTTTGACACATTCTCAGTGATGGTGTTCTGTAGCCCTGACCGTACGGCTATTAATAAATTAAAATACGGCGATTAAATAACATGTTGTAACGCCATAAAATATGTCATTATACTTAGAGGTCATCATCCTACAAATAGGCTCATGTTTCTGCTTAGTGATTTATCTCTGAGAATGTCAGTTAAGAAACTTTTTTTATACCGCTGTTTGCCATCGGCAAACAAGCACACCTGATGACAAGCGGTTACCATAGCCTATAGACGCTTGTAACACCAAGTGTATCACTTGCAAGTTGCCGACCCTGTAAAACGAAAGAGGAATAGTTGAATTGGTAGTATAAGAGTCAAAGTCCCCCCACTGCCAACATAACGTTTCCTCGCGGAGCACTGGCAATCTTGCTCACCGGAAGGAACACAACACAGCTCAAAGCAGTGTTATTTTACTTCGATTTTGCAGTCGAGCAGCTCCAATTTAGTGGAATTTCTCCCCTACCTCTCTTAAAATAAACTAATTTATATTCAAAATATCACACGTGAGAGAAGCGAATATCGATCCAGGTTTCGAAATTCCACAAATCCTCTTTAGGTACAACACTCAGCCGTCCGTTTCTCTGCCCTAGAAAAGGTCCAATTAATTAATTGGAATCCCGATGTTAGCCAAACAAACATTCGAATTACGCGAACCGATATCTGATCTGTATCGCTCAAAATTATGGCATCAAACTTCTGTATCGACGCTATTATACGAAGGAGGAATGCATTTACTTAAGGCTAAGCTTAGCTGTTCTTAGAAGTGCTAACAAAAAGTTAGGTAAATTCACCGAACAGTTTTTTGCCGGCTAAAAAGTCGTTCATCATGGCGAAGGTCATCGCCTAGACGTACACAAAGAATTCTTGTCTGCCTGTGTGTTTTTACTTGAGTTTTTTTTTCGGCAATGTCATACATGTATGAAGCGGACTCACGCAAAGGTCGTATGTATTTAGCTAAAGAATCATTTCATATTAGGAGATGCGAAAAAAAGTAGATTTCAAATATGTGAGTTGGGTCGTGATTTGTTTAATTTGGCGTTTGAGTTTGTTATTGTTATTTAAAATTCGTGAGTTTTAAGTTCTTTTTTTTAATTCTAGCTATATGGTTTACATCACTCTACAGAGAATGCCAAAAAGTTAAAGGTCTTATTACAAAGTTATATTATTTGAGTTTAAGAGCTCATTAAATTTATTTAAGATTATTACTGTGTAATGATTTCCTGTGCTATATTGGGTAAAAGATCATTATAAATTGCAATTCTTACTTGTGTTACAAATTAAAATCTATGTTTGTAATAAAATTACGCACATAATTCATAAAGTACCTATTCTATTTTGATAGCTCTTCATTCCCTTTCAAAATTGAGCATTTTTAAGATACTTATTATTAATACGCACATGATTTCGAAAAGTCAGATGTACGTGCTTGGATTCGAACTCGAGACCTTCAACTTGGCAGTGCTATCTAGCTTATATCTATAGCCAAACCTGTGCCCAGCAGTGGGACAGTATATGGGTTGATGATGATGATGATGATGAAGAATAGAAAATTAATAGTACCGAGAAAGATGGCCAAGACATGATACAAGTTAATTATGAATTGAAGTAAGTAATATTACACATTACACATGACACAAGCCAGCCTCATGACTTCAATAACCAATACTTTTCATTGTAACCTTACTAAGCAAGTTGTTATTTAGCATTACACCGCATTTTTTCTAGGTAACATCACAGTAGATGCTATACTTAACCTAAATCGGAAAATTTGTCTGTATATTGATGCTATTTTTGAAGAAAAAAATAGAAATTCTGATTTGTAATATAAAACAATAAGATCCCTTTACCAAATTTCATCAAAATCGGTTCTGCAGTTTAGTTGTGAAGGCGTAACAGACAAACAGATAGAGTATTTTGGCATTTATAATATTAAATAAGAATAAGGAAGTAGGGGTAAGACAGTAAATTAAGTCTTGCATATCAGTAAAGGCGTGCTTCATCAGGAACTTGTTATGGTTGAGCCATACTCGACAACAGAGAAGAATAATAATGTAGTAATCTTGAGCGAAGAATCTGTAAAAGAGCCAAGGCTAGGATTCTCCCAAGAACTGGATACGATTTGTGAAAACCGTGGCACACCTATTGAGCTTTGTGAGAATAATTTAATACAGAGGAATTTTGACTATTCGTCTAGCCGAAAAAACATGAATGTTGGTGGCTTTTTGTATAGTTTTCCAATAAATGTCTTAGAAGAGAATATGAGATAAAATAAAAATGAGTGCCCTTATAATACAGATGATAAATTAAATGAATTTCCCACGCAAATCCATATGGCAGAACTAAACTTTATAAAATGTCAACTAAACATAATATGGACCATTCTCTTTTCCTTGCGGGACTCCATCGCATCTACGTTGAGCCTTACATTCTGACACACCTATGCTTTTTATGGTTCCATCAATTATCTACCAAGGTTACCAACTACATCTACCAACTGGTATTCCTTTACTTTCGTTTTTTAATCTGTCATTGATATTAACTGTTTTATGATGTGAACGATACATAAAAAATATATGTACAATGAAATAAAAATACGTTGAATATTTCAAATGATTCAATGATCGAGCAGTTTTTGGTCTTGTTTTTGTCGTGTTTGCCTTTTCCTAGATGTTGGTCGTTTCATATCCACTTTTGGTTGGAAAATAGATGAAAAAGAAAGTATTACTGTTTTGAATCAATAGGAAATATGAAAAAAATATCTCGTAGGTTAAGAATATGTAATTGCCTCGATTTTTAAAGTTATAATGTACATTTTCATAACAGTATCATGGTTTTATCACGATTTTCATTGGTTTTTTTAATTTTAGGAACTGCATGGACACTATAGAAATGATAGCATTAATTCCACAAAGATATCTTTATACCTTAATCTACCCTTACTAGATAGGAAGCCCCTCTAAATAAATAAGGATGAACTGCAAATATTTAAAATAAGAATTTGCATTTTGCATACATTTTATCTTTGGAAATAATACTTTAAATATACTTTTTTTTTGTTAATACATACGCGATGGTAATACTAATAGATAATTATTACTCTTCATCATCTAACTCTCTTTGTGCCCTTCAGAGTCCAACCTTCTTAATCAATAATTCTTAAAAAAAAATTATAGTCAAATTAGGTAGGTATATTTTCATAACATTCTTGGTAATTTTGGTGGCTGCAATGATAACCGTGTAATTTTTCAAAACGAAAAACAGTACAAGTTAGACATTTTCTTTGCACCTAATCATACGAAGCCTGTTTATCAAATTTCAAATTTGTGTTCCATGTCTTGAACAGTAAATGATAATTCACATAATCACATTGCTGTTTATTTATGTTTGAAACCACGCTAACAACACATAATCAACGTAACCACAACACTATATTAAGATGCTGATAATAGAGATGACCCCCAAACTAAAATTCACAACAGAGTCCGAAAAACGCGTCCATTACGCAAAACTACGTGAAAATATCACGTCCAGATAGTTTTTATCTTCATTCTAGTTTCGCAATTCGTCATTGACGAGAAGTTGGTGTTTTTTTTTTAAATATAATGATCATTATCTTATGCTGACCTTACTTAAATAGCACAATTCTGTATCGTTGTAACTTAAGACTTTTCTCACGCGGTCCACGTCTCTAGATTGAATCTGATGCTTGAAGTAATGAGCGCAATCATTTTTGTAATTATTCGTTTATATCTCGAGGCTATGCTGTTATGTATTAGTTCCCACCGGTTTGTAAATGTATCTGTGTTCAGTACATAAGTATTTTGTTCCTCTATAAAGACTGATTGTAGTTCATTAGTTGATTGTCAATGTCATCTTTTGCCTTCACTTCTATAGTCCGTTCTCCATGGTGTCTCGCTGGCAGCTTTTGATGATTCATAATAAATACATGAATAAATTATAGAAAATTCTTAATGATCCATTACAGGTTCTAAATTATGAATCGATTCTAGAGAATTTGGTATTTTTAGCCCTGTAAGTTTGTACTACTAAAGCGGAACGAGAGGCAGAGATTTTTGTAGGAAATATTTACCCTTTAGTAACTTTAATTGTTACTAGCAAAAAAAAACTACACAGCCAAATGGGCAATCTAAATATCAAGTGTCGTCTCACATACCTCTATCAAAAAAATAATAATGGCATAATATTTTGAAATGTGATTATTTACAAGCGATAGTTTTGAAATCTAGACAAGTCTAAAATTAAAATTTCCAAAATTTAGGCCAATGGTATTTTTTGGACATGGCAATAAAATTACGGGTTTAATCGGAGTACCTATCTAACTTGGTATATTGATATTCTATAATCGTAAAATAAAGACACTACAGTCATTCCACGACCAAAGTTTTAATATTGAAGTAAGTTTTAATACTGTGACGCGACCATGGATGCCGTATAAGATTCGAAATGTCGGAATTAAAATAAATTATATCACTAATATACCGCGATAAAATGCGTAAAACGTAGTTTCTTTCCAATATGGATGATCAGTTCTTTTAGGTACCAGGCACCAGGCAGCATTAAAAAAGCAGACAGCATTACGCATTGCTAAAAAATAACCTTCAAATAAATAGTTTCTTGCACTTGAAAGAACTTGTACAATAGCGAATTAGGAGTTCGCACTTCCGTCATATTTCGCAAGCACTCGTATTTGAGTGCATAAAAGCTTGATAGAATTCTGATAGTCAGGCGCAACCGTACGTAAGCACTGTATGTACATAACGCTCGACTCATGAAGGGTGACGACAGATAAACAGACATACAGATGCTATCTCAAACACATACAACGCCGTCAATCACGATTATTGAGTATACTAAAATACCCGTGTGAATGTACATAGCCATTATAATTTGACCTCTCATGACTCCACAAAATATAGGTCAGGAGGATTCTTTCTCCGCTGGCGATAGAAAATGTCTAATGTAATTTGAGCCGCTGTGCCGAAGGATTTTTGGAACGTTAAGGGGTCGTGTGATCTTGGTTTATACATTCAGAAGTTAGCCTTGTATTTATTTGATAAAAAAAGTAGGTGGGAACATTTCCTTGTTGGTGCTTCTGTCTGTTATGTGTAGGTAGTTAATTCGTGGGTTCGGCTTTTTAAATGGATAATTAAATTGATGGTGTTTTCAAGAACACGTCCTACAGTTTTGTTTTCCCATTTGTATAAGAAAATGGAAGAGGCACAGATAGATACAAATAAACCTACGTATTGATTTCTGACAAGCGAATATTAGGCATAGAAATAAAAACCGCCTAGGCCCTCACTCTACCGTCGGTCGCCCATTGCACTTGGCCCTCGAGGAGGGTCGGACACTGGACGTCAGTGTTGGGATTGCGGATCAAGCGAGACCGATTTCCGTGATCCCACCACTATGCGGAAGGTGGAAGTGGTGGTGGTTTTAGTCGGTATGCTGGCCACCTGGCCGGAGAGGCCGACATAACCGTCCCGCGTGTGCATAAGGCACATTTCCCCACCCGAAAAAAAAAACGGCCCTCGCTCTTATGGGCTTCGAACCGACTGTCATCATCATTATTCTCAGCTTGTATTATTCCACTGCTGGGTGTAAGCCTCCTTTCTTTTGTATCATTTTAAAACAATAAAATAAGTCTGGTATGAAAAGTAATTATTAACGGAGACAATATTAAATTAATTTCATTTGTCATCAATCATCAATTCATCAGAAGTACCCACTTTCAGTTCACATACACTTTCCGCAAAGGACAAGGGCATCGCAAAGATTTGCCGCCCGGGCCAGTTTACATCCTCAATTTTTTTATTAGATATCTATTTGACTAAATAGATATCTAATAAATATAAAAAATTGAGGATGTAAACTTTATGGTTGTTTTTCTTATAAGACTTATAATAATTTTATTATTCGTAACAAGTAAATTTAGACATAAAAAAAACAAACTACCTACGTAAATAAAAAAAATATAAGTATATAAATTAGTTCAAAATTTTTTATTCAAAATTTTAATATAATAATGAATAAATTTCTATGTAATATTACCAATTTTATTAGAATTGTAGGTAAGTCAGCGCCATCTACAGTTGCAAGAGAAGGTAAAATAATTTTCCCTTACACCTTTGAAATTGACTATACTGAGCTCTATGGTGTAATAAGTCCAATTTATATTATTTAGTATTTTACTACTTAAAGGTAATTCGATGTGTATATTCCGGGAAAAATAAATAAGTAAATCAAGTTATGAGTACACTGCCATCTCTTAACATACATTGGAATTAGTCAGAACGTAGAGAATACTGACTACCTACGTTGTATTGGTTACAAAAGAAATGACTAGATGGCAGTATTCTAAAATTTTACATTAATTTTAATTATTGGTATCACAATAACTTTTTATTGTCACTTATTAGGTTAAAAATAACAACCACGCGATCGATTTTTCTACGAGGTGAAACTTGGCTTTCTTCTTTGCTTTCTCGGCGAACAAGGTTACGAGTACCTACCTAAGGAAGGTTCCTACTACCTCAACAAGTGCTCCAGTTCATCATGCCATTTTTAGACTTTTTTAACTACCCTAAAAATTATGTTTCCGAGATGAGGCGGCTCTTATTGTAAAATACCTACTCGGGGATGATGATTGATTATCTTTGTATCATTTATAGAAAATTAAGAAGACATGTATTAACCGGCCAAGTGCCTGTCGGACTCGCGCACGAAGGGTTCCGTACCAATATTTGCGAGCAAAGAACGACAACAAAATCACGTTTGTTGTATGGGATCCCTTAAATATTTATTTTATTCTGTTTTTATATAGTAGGTATTTGGGGCAAAAGAAATACTTACATAATTTGTGAAAATTTTAACTGTCTAGCTCTCACGGTTCATGAGATACAGCCTGGTGACAGACAGACGGAAGGACGGACGGACAGTGGAGTCTTAGTAATAGGGTCCGGTTTTTACCCTTTGGGTATGGAACTCTAAAAACCAACGTTATAAGTATAAGTAAGTACCTACTACATTAACATTCAATAACTACCTACATAATTATACAATAATGACAAAGACCACACATAAAATACACATAGATATTAGATAAATTGTACATTAATGGTGGATTTATGGATTTTTTGCCGGTTCTTATCCATAAGACCCACAATTGGGAACCTGCATCAAGTATGGAATCATCATCATCATCAACCCATATACTGTCCCACTGCTGGGCACGGGTCTCCTCTCATATTGAGAGGGATTAGGCTATAGTCCACCACGCTGGCCTAGTGCGGGTTGGCAGACTTCACAAACCGTCGAGAAAAATCTCTAAGGTATGCAGGTTTCCTCACGATGTTTTCCTTCACCGTTTAAGCGAGTGATAATTAATTATTAATACGCACATGAATTCGAAAAGTCAGAGGTGCGTGCCTTGAGTTCGAACTCGAAACCTTCGACTTGGCAGTCCAATGGTCATACCACTAGGCTATCACTGAAGTATGGAATAAAAAATAATAAAATAAAATAATAATAGAATAAAAATAAATAAAATCTTTGAAATATAACATAATATCGTGTTTTTATATGCCTTATGTGGCTGTTTATTATTATTTCAATACTTACTTATTATAAATTAGATGATTTTATATATAAAGCTTACAAAGTAAATAATCGTAAAATCCACCTCATAGTGTGTTACTCACGTACTTACTAGAACAAAATAAATCTGCGGATCGCTGCATTTGCGTTCCAAGTCATGAGCGGGTGATTAAGGACGCGCATTCAAAATTACGAATTACTTAACCACCCACTAGCAGCAATACTTTGACACATATTTTTAGCTAAAAGTTAAAGCTACTTGAAAATATGCAAAATATAATTCCGATCAGTCTCAATTTATAGTATTATAGTATTTTGCCAGGTACCTAAGGACTTAAACGTCAAACGTGAACAAGTAAGATGGAATTTAGGTTGAAAATTAACCCAAAAGTGGCATTAGTGAAGTTTATGACACTGAAACTATAAAAGGAAATTATTTATTTATTTATTTAATTGGAAAACCAACAGCATTAACAAAAAAAAACATATAAAACAACTTATGCCTCTCACACAGCCAATTAAAGGTCTAAACTGATAGATTCAGCTTACATAAGCTATGTGGCAACTAAGACTAACCAAGATACACTATACATAAGTAAATAAATGAGCTAGCTATTCTCTATTCCACATATTAAATGAAGTAGAAATTTAAGAATATAATTAGTGGCTATTTTACTTTAGATATAAGATAGTAAGTACTTATTTTACTAATTAGTTAAGTACCTAACTCAGTTACATGGAATATAACAAACAAGAGAAAAAGCAATCAAATAAGAGATCACACTATATACTTATTGAAAAACTCACTGCTCAACAAGCGTCTTATCATTGCCAAGTTCACATTGAAAACATCAAAGTTGTGAGATTTGTAAGCTGTGTTAACGGTCATTATGATTGAACATAATGCACTAGAATTACCATTCCGATGAAGCGACGGTTATGACTGCAGATTTATGGTAAAAATAGAATAACTACATGCATTTAAAATATAATCAGAACGAGAATTAACATACCTACCTACTTTGTAAATTTTCGTCGATACATAAAAAAGTAGTATAAGACACCGTCGCACTTGTATTCACTGAAAGGTCAGGGTGATGTGTACAGACGTCAGCAGGTCAAGCTATCCAAAACTGTCAAATGTTCCCAATTGAATATGAACCTTATTGCTTTGTATTAAAGTTGAAAATCAATCAAAGAAATTTGACAATTTGTGGTAGCTTGATGTGCTGGCCTCTGTACAATGTACCACTGCAATTCTCCGGTATTGTAATAATTATCTGGGAATTAATCAAAACTCCAAGCTTCATTTGAGAATTTCATATAAACGCCTATTAATAACTCATGGTCAAACTGTGAATCGAGTTCAGGACCCCTAGACGACTAAAACAAGGAGAACTAAAACGTAAACTAGTCATCCCTAATTCGTATGTTTCTATTGAGAGTTTAAAAAATAACAGAAACCCCGCAGAAATCAAAAGAGATGAATCTTGATTTTGATGATTGAGAGATTCTTCATTGCAAATTACTACTTACCTATATCCGTCTAGATAAATCGTCAAAAACTAAGACAATGTCCGCTTTTCCTTATAGTTTAGACCAAACCGCTTACACAGTTTAAGCCCCGGTACGCCCACGGTAGTTTCATAACCTGGGATAATAAACTAAAAGCCTTTGAATTTCCAGCTCACAAAGAAAGCTTATTACATTAAAATTTCTTTATGGGAAACGCTGTGGGCAATATCGCGCGTCACTTCATTTATAGTTGCTAATCTTAGCAGTGTTTGGAGAATCAATGTTATATAGAATCAATGTTTGGAGAATGTTGTTTTTAATTTCAGCAGTCGAAAATTGATCCTGATCAAAGAAATAGTAGTTGGAAGATAGACTTGGGAATGAGTATTGAAGAAGCAGTATGAAAGTGGCCACGCACTGGAAAGCGCAGCGTGGGACGGCGAGATGGACGGACGACCTGGTAAAGGTCGCCTGGAAGTCTTTGGATGCAGACGGCTTGTAACCGGTCCCTGTGGAAGTCTATGGGGGAGGCCTTTGTTCAGCAGTGGACCTCCTGTGGCTGATAATATGATGATGATGAAAGTGGCACTAGATACTGAAAAGTTGTGCAGTAGCCGCTTGTGTGTATGAATAATAGAAGATAGACGATGGAAGATTTAGAGCATGAATATGGATGGATATAAAATAACTAATTGATAATTAGATTGATAAATTGTTGTGACTTTCAACCTAAATAAAACAATTAGATTTTCGACTCAGAGGGATATCTGTCATATTGCATGCTTGCTTTTTTTATGGAAGAGGGAGGCAAGCGAGCAAGCTGGTCACCTGATGGTAAGTGATCACCGCCGCCCATTGACACTCACAACACTAGAAGGGTTGCAAGTGCGTTGCCGGCCTTTGAGATAAGAATAGGCTCGCTTCTTGAAGGTTGCCATGTCGTACCTGACTGGAAATACCTCCGCTGGTAATAGATTCCACAGAGTAGCCTGTCGCGGTAAAAATTACTATTAGTTTTTACTAAAAGTAACTTTTTTCTTTATTACAGGGTATTCCGTAGCCTATCTAAGAGGATAATCAGTAGAGGCCCAAAAAACCTGACAGTCAGTCTATTTCAAGATATCAGTATTACCCAGAAATTGGAATACGGAGGTCTGATGGCAGTTGATTCGTGTCAAATACGAATATTCAACTGTAGCTGGTTAAACTGGAAGTCAACTCTAACATAGTTATTAAAAGGCTCGGACTTTTATGTAGAATGGATAGCCTTTCATTGATTCTATCCACCATATTGGCATGACGTATATTATTATGTGAGTACCTACCCACTTTCGATACGATGTCTTCGCAACACTCGCTTTGAAGAGTAAAAAAATAAATTACTTTTTGGTGTGTTGTAAGTAAACATTTTCAAACGAATCCAATGTGGCTTTGAAACCAGCGGTTTATATTAATCAGCTTGAAATGCGATCATCAAGTCATATACTGTCCCACAGTTCGGCACGTGTCTCCTCTCAGATTGAGAGGGATTAGGCTATAGTCCACCACGCTAGCCTAGTGCGGGTTGGCAGACTTCACACACCGTCGAAGGCATGCAGGTTTCCTCTACAGTGCTAACTAATACAGTGTTTTAAGCGAGTGATAATTAATTATTAATACGCACATGAATTCGAAAACTCAGAGGTGCGTGCCTTGGATCTGAACTCGAGACCTTCGACTTGGCCGTCCAGTGGTTATACCACTAAGCAATCACTGCTTCGCCCACCCTTACTTTTGGAAAAAGGTTCGGAAGATGAAACATATTAAAATCGATCTATACCAATAAATTAACTGTAATTATTATTAAAATGATCAAACTCAAAATAATTTATTCGCAAAAAAAATTAAAATACACTGCATCTAAACATAAGTTTGAATCATACTGAAGGCATTTTAACATAACATGAGCAATGATTTTAATTAATAATTAATAATAAATGTCATTGATCATGTAACAATAAAAAATGTAGGGTAGCTGTCAGTAATTATATAATCAAGACGCCCACCACCTCAGTCTACCCGTGACCATGGACGCTGTAAAGAGTACGAAACGTCGGGATTAATAATATCAATATACGCGATAAAATCCGTAAAAAGTAGTTTTATTTCAATATGTATAATATTCGCGTAAATGTCAGAAATCAATATACGCATTGATAAATAATCAAAATCGCTTGACAATTTAGTGGCCCCAAATTTGAGGTAGCGTAAAATTTGTCAAAGAATCGTGAAAACATTTAAGGTTCCGTTTGATGTTAGTCGTCTGTATTTGTTTGTAAACACCCACCATCCAAACGTAAGTCTTTATCAAAAGAGACTTAATTTTAATAGGTTTCAAATATTTTTTAATACATTTCAATTGGAATGATTTTTTTATGTTTGTTTGTTTTGCAGGGCGACATGATTCTCAGACGACTTTTAAAATGTTTGTTTTTTTTTAAATGTAAGAGGAAAATCAGGCATTGATGTTTTTACGATTCGTTCTAGTGTATTTTTTAAGATGGCGTCTAATGTTATTTCTTTAAATATGTAGGTATAATATCGATTTAAAAATATGAAAGTAACTGTATGTTTGTTTGTTACGTTTCCAAGCCTCAACCGCTGAACCAAATTTGATGAATTTTGGTACCTATAAAATAGATTGGACCTTTGATTTTTATTTATATATTTTATTGATAGTATAAACAATATTATTTTGTAATGTAAGTAATATTTTGTTAAAAAAAATTAAGTAAGTACATCCCAAGCATCAAGTCTACTTATATCTGAAGCACTTACCTATTTCATACTGCCTTATGTATTGGACCATTGTTTGCAAATTCTTAAAAAAATATCTTAATATATTTTAGTCCATATTCTCGTACATTGTAATAAACAACTTATAAAATAATAACGGAGTGACGTCACCAAGGTATTGTAACGTCACGCCACAAACCACAGCGCTTTTAAGCGCGGTTTGCGCTGAACGCAGGACGCAATTCACTTTAACACGCGGTGGGAACTCTAAAAGCCAGCGTTTTATCGCAAACAACACAATAATTATGTTGCCTTACCTTTACGAGTTTCACACACAAAATCAACAGAGAATGACCGTTGATTTTTCGAAAATGGAATGCCTGCGAATTTCTTTTTCTAAATACCTATTGACATCTTCTTTTTAGGTTTTTTTGTAGAGAATGTCATTAAGTTATTATCCGAAAACATGCTTTACTAGTTTACCTTTTTTATGAATTGATTATATTTTATTAACTTGACACTGGCATAATACCTACTCGCCATCCACTCAGTTGCCAAAAGTAAATGAGAACAAAGAACTGCTTTTTTTTTGACACTGCTGAGAGTAATTCTCTGAGCAGGTACACCAGACGCTATGACCACTAAGCCACCGCGAGTCCCACCCACCATGACGAATTTTGCCTTCACATTCAGATTCAGATTTACGTCTTTATGGTGACTTCAGTAGCACCAATTTTTTCCAATAGGTGTTACTGAAGTCACGATAAAAATTCGTCATAGCGGGTGGGACTCGCGGTGGCTTAGTGGTCATAGCGTCTGGTGTACCTAGCCAGAAGACACAGGTTAAAACGCAAAACTATTAATCCATAGTATTCATACTTTACTCATATTTACACGTTGCAATATTTGCTTGTTTTTGTCGATGAGGTAAGCAATGTTACCTACCTAATATTTTATGTCTATTCAGACACAAGGGAGCAACTTCTTTTCTTCTGAATGAAACGACAATTTACACGAATTACTAATATAATTAAAATTAGAATAACCAACAACGGTGCCGACCGCCCGAATATGAATTTTTTTTTTTTTTTATCATTACGCAGCGCCTGATAATATTATAATAAAGTTCCAAATATCTGTAACTAGTTGCTTTTAAAAACTACAAGGCGTAACTGAAACATTCAAGACTACGTAGGACTATTTTATTTTGTAAACGAATCAGTCAAAGCCTTCGGATTCCACAAATAAAAAACACGAGGAAACCTGAGTTTCTGAAATATTTTCTCGACGGCGGCGGCGACCGGTGAAGTCTTCCAACTCATATTTTTAATAAAGTCAGTTTCCAATTAAATTAATTAGGATTTGTGCCCGTTTAATCGCAACAGGAATGCCCCCTTTTATATGGGACCTAAATATACCCGCGAACTGTGGATGCACAATTAGTACCTACACCTCTACATAACCCTTCGGGTAGTACAGACGTTTTGGTATGCAGAATAAGCCTTCAAATGCAATTGGAATAGCAAATCTAGCCTCAATAAACATGGCATGTGAACAGTCGATATTTACACGTAAAATTTGCTAGCGTTGAACGTTATATGCATATAATTTGCATCTGCCACCGCTGTTCCGCTTCACAGCCACTTTATGCTTAGTTGTTATTCGTTTCCTAAAATTTTTGTTTTTTTTTTTAATTAAGAATCAAGTATCATCTGCCTAAAAAAGCAGTAAAAATAGTGGTAGCCTATAGTGAACCATTAGACTGCCAAGTCGAAGGTCTCAAGTTCGAATCCAAGGCACGCACCTCTGACTTTTCAAATTCATGCGCGTATTAATAATTAATGATCACTCGCTTAATAAAAACGGTGAAGGAAAACATCGTGAGGAAACCTATACCTTAGAGATTTTTCTCGACGGTTTCGGAAGTCTACCAACCCGCACTAGGCCAGCGTGGTAGACTATACCCTAATACCTCTAATATGAGAGGAGACCCGTGCCCAGCAGTGGGACAGTATATGGGTTGATGATGTCTAGTCCATATTTATAGTCCATAGCCGAATTTAATCTGTAATTTGAGATGCGGCTGAATATCAGTACTTTACACGAAACGACTGCCATTGGACCTCCACAATCCAATTTCTGGGTAATACCGATATCCTGAGGATAGACTGGTTTTGTTGGCTTTCTGGATTTTTGACTGTCACTAATAATTATCATATGTGTTCGTATGATAACCGGGATCGACGGATTTACGTGTTCTCCGAGGCACGGATGAGCCTCGATGTGTTAAGAATGCACCCATCCCAAGACTGACCGTGGATAGCGCAGCTTAACCTTGCAGATCGGCTGATCAGCATAGTTATTACATAGCCACGAGCCCCGCCCTGACTACCCACCCCATATAAAAGTGGTTCCAGGGTACGTGGATGAACTCCACGCCGATAGCGATTTTTCTCATACCGTGTGTGTTTTGTTCTCACACCGTGCGATTCCAGAGGAATTTTCTCCCACGCACGCTTAGATTGTGGAATCAGCTCCCAGTCCAGGTTTTTCCCCAGAAACTATAGCATGGGGTTCTTCAAGAAAGGTCTGAAATTATTTTTACAGTGTCGGCAATGCGCAAGTGATACCTCTAGTATTGCAAGCGTCTATAGGCTACAGTAACCGCTTACCATCAGGTGGGCCGTATGCATGTTTGCGACCTTAGTAGTAAAAAACATGCTAATTAGACAAGATAGCAGACATTTTAACTGAAAATTAACCAATTAACTCATCCAGTCGCCACTTCATTCGGATTCCCATTCTCAATGGGTGCCGACCCTAACAGGCACTACAGCAGGGGGCGAGGCGTAAGGGTGGCAATTAAAAACGCAACATCGCTTTGATGTCGCTCCACGAGTGCTTATCGCGACGCTACGAGTGGTATGGTGGCCGATATTTTACATGACGTTACGTTTAACGTAAGTATACATATTTAGAGATTTTGTAGCTATAAAACGTTGTCTGGACCTTCTATTATAGCCTTTGGGTAGACCGGGGTGGATCGGGACAAACCTTTTAAAGTGATTTTCAGATTTAAGTATTTATTCATAGAACAAGAAAATATTCCTGACGGATAGTGGTCTATGTAGCAGGAGTATTTTCTTGTACTTATCATGTTTTTCAATACAATTAAGTACAGTCAACAAAAGAGATTTGTATACAGGTAGCGAACGATATCAACATCTTTACACAGATTGTGATTTAACAATACCTGCTTCTTCTGCTTAATCTTACAATACCTGCGTTTTGACACATATTGCGTGATACTTATCAGGCAATTTTTAACAAAACACAGATGTTTAATTAGCTGCCTGTATACTTAACTATTTTGTCGACCGTACGTTTGAACATTTACCTACTAAAATCAAATAAATACACGCTTATTTCTATCATTACATATTATAACTGCTCGATTAGCCTAAGTCGTTACCGCGACTACTACGCTAGAGGTATTGGGTTTTCCAGTGAAGCAAAGATTTTTCTATGAAATTCTCAGTAGCAGCTCGGAATTACCCCCTGTTCTATACCCCTAGGGGTATATAACCCTATAGGCCCTAAACATATCGGAAAACTGTGGGTGTATATAAGTACACCTCTGCCTAACCCTTCGGGGAATACAGGCGTGATTGTATACGTTATGTTTTCTATTACATTCAAACCAGAAATCGGAGGACAAGGATCTTTTGGAATAAAAGTATCAGTGTATTCGATATAAATTTAAGAACATTGAATAAAGATTTCGAAAAATAATACTCCTAATACTTGCCATAAAGATTGTCAGATGCGTACATTAGGCACTTTCTCAACTGAATGGCTTGCGAAGTACAAAAGAAGAAGTAATGCTCTACTAACTATCAATAGGGATAGAATTTATAGTAGCTACCCCTCTTTACGAAGAAAATATTGGTCTTACGAAGTACCCAGACGTGGTTTGTGAATGCCGTCTTTTGTGGTGTAAGAAGGGGATGTCTTGGCGTGTGGTCTAAGGTATGAGCGGCTGAGAATTAAATTCAAAACATATGATCAATAAGCAAAAATATGGAATGAATGATGATGTGACGGCTGACACAGATGAATGACAGAAAGAGACACACTGTGCCCACCCCAAATAAATTGAGACAAGGATGGGATAATGGTAAGCGGTAACCACAGCCTAAAGACGCCAGCAACACCAGTGGTATCACTTGTGCGTTATCATCTGGAGATCTGTTAGAGATAATCGTAGTCTCATTTGCCTTATTTCCACCTACATATAGAATTATGATAATAACGCACGATAAATAACATTAATTAAATTCACTGTTACAAATAAAAAAATATTTGACAGGTATAAATAACAGACTTGCGGTGTCTGTTTGAGTATTGGGTTTGCGTTTTCTTAAATTCCTAAAATGCTACAGGAGGCTTGACCTTTTTACTAACGTGGGTTTGATTAAGAGTATCTTCAGTCTGTATACATTTAAGTATAAAAAAAAATATCGTATATATTTTTTTTTGAAATAGTAAACTGTAATTCTGCAGATCTATACCTAAATACTTTTCGCTTAGTATTTGAAGTACTTACATAGTTTTTGTTATCTCATAGTGCTGAAAATCATTACTAATCATCCGATATCGAAATTTATCGAACTCGTACCGACTAAAAATTGCATTTCATTCCACGCCACGACAACAACGTAAGTGTAATTGTTGTCGTGGCTTGGGACAGACTGTAGGTACATACTTACACAACTTTTAAAAACGCTCTTCGCTTATGACTTGTGATAATCTCCATAAAGTTAGTCTTGGATTGTAAACACGAGTTTTTTCGCGGATTGTACCTACAATGAAGTGAATGATAGCCCAATGGAAAAACAAGTCATTCAATTTGTCAATCGCTTTATTTGTAGGTAAAGTTTGCTCGACCTTCGAACCCACCAAGTTTATGATTTAGGATCGGAATTATGATTATAAATCAACCAAATGACATGGAAATTGTGTAGGATTCGATTATTTGTGTGATTTGGAGTAGTAGGAGGAGCTTGTAGCTAAGTAATAAGTACGGTAATCAACCGATCTGCAAACTTAAGCTGCGCTAGTTTTGCGCGGTGAGACTGTGGAAGGGTGACCATTCTTAACACAACGATAACCTTTCGTGCCTCGGAAAACAGGAAAAAAAAACTTGAGAGGTGTCAAGGGACACCCGGATGGAACGAAGTTCCTTTCATTAAAATTTAATAATTAAAAATAAAAAAACCTGTATACACTCAACAATTCACAACGCGCGAAATTCAAATATTGTCATTCACTCAATAATATTTGAATGCTTGTCAACAATATTTGAATTTCGAAAAAAGTGTCGTGACAACTTTTCGTAAGATTTTTTTCCGTCTAGCCCCTTTTCACAACGCGCGATAAGGAACTTCGTTCCAAAAGCCATCGGTTCCTGTCGTCATACACCTATGGCAGGCGATAGTGGTAGTCAGAAGCCTAACAAGCCTGACAACTAGTCTATCCTTAATATTCGTTAGAAATTAGTTTGCGGAGTATTGATGGCAGTAGGCCTACGCTTGACCACTAGTTCGCCTGATGTTAAGCGACACTGCGATCTACGGTGGACCACGCTTGTCTAGAAGAAACCGATTCACTTGAGATATAAAGACACCCAGATTATAGTTATTGGGGAAGACTCACTCTGGAAGCTCATTCCACATTTCAGCGGTGCGCATGCTGAAAGGTGACTTAAAGTGTTTCGTTCGGGTTTATGGGATGTCCACCATGAATCGATGTCGCTTTTTCATGCTTCTGGTCATCCATCATTCCCCAAGTCCTTTCCCAACTATATTGGGGTCGGCTTTCAGTCTCAACCAGGGGACAGACAGCAGGAAACGACTTAGTTTAATGTACTTAATATGTAGAAGCTTCACTCAAACAGTTCTGTTTTACTGAAATGCAACCTCTTTGGTCGCAACAATCATTAAGTATAATCTCAACATATCGATATGATAATTCGTTATTCGCAAATAACAATCATTCGATAAGTCCAATCATTCGTTCAATTCGACACCGCTTATTTGATTCGAGCGAAGCGACATCTACATATTGGAATGATCCCGAGTTGATTGTGTCCAAAATAATTGGATTTCTCACATGCTAACTGTAGGCTTTCTGTGTGGGAGATAATGAACTTTATTTCAATCTCACCAGGGTTTATTTTCGGTTGACAGATTAAAGTTTGGTTGATTATGAACAGCGTATGATTAATGGTATTTGAATAAAGTAATTGAATGTAGTGAAAATATTATTATTATTCACTTAACATAATCAATAGTCACTTCATTTAATTAAGTAAGTACATACTTAATTTCTTACGAGAACATAAATCAAACAAATGATGATTCTCTTTTTTATCATATGTAGATTTATCTAACTAGTTATAAGAAAATAGCTAAATACTAAAGAACTAGAAAAAGGCATAGTGGAAGTAATTCCACTCAAATTGGAGCTGCCCGACTGGGGAAGTATCTCCGCCTTGCAGAAAATCCAAGTGAAATAACTCTGCTGTCAGCTGTGTTGTGTTCCTTGCGGTGAGCAATGTCGCCAGTGCTCCGTGAGGAAACATTGTGTCGGCAGAGGAGGGACTTTGACCCTCGTACTGCCAACCCAACTACTACTAACTCCTCTTTCGTTTTACGGGGTCGGCAACGCGCAAGTGATACCCCTGTTACAAGCATGTTTATGCTATGGTAACGATGTTATTCTATTTTCGTACTACCTATATACTCGTAAAAAAATGGTGGTGTACCTATATTGCATAGATTCCAGTCCTAACAAAGTCCAAATTTCTTACAAAAATATTAGAAAACTTAAAAAAATGACAAACCTACATCGATTAGTTAAACCAGTAACTGTATATTTACGTATATATTTTTCAAAACTTTTGTATAACCGAATTCCAACCTAAAATAGGAAACTAACAATGTTTAATCAGGCAGACCGCCCAATGTTAATAAAATATGACTTGTGTTTTGCATACAAATTATCTGCAATGGAAAATTAAAATTTTCACATGAACACAGCGCTAAAAGTGGATAAATCAAGTCATAGAGCGGTATTTCGGTCTGCCGACCCCGCGTTACGTAAATTCGTTTTTATGAATACTTCCCTATTCATTACCTACGTAAAGTATACTGGATGTATACGCTTGACTATTTTATAAAGGAGTATCTATTGAAGAACAAAGTAATATGGCTTCGATAGATGTCGCTGACGTCTCTATAAGAATAAGGAAGAGAAATTCAACATTACAGGCAGTGCTTTCGGCAGCTTGGATAAAGCGTCCGGTGTACTTATGAGGGATGGACGTTCAAACCCTGCCTCAGGTAGAATTATTTGTCTTTCTATAGAATTTATATCTTTAGTATCTATTGAGTTTCTTGTCGGTTCTTCTCTATATGACCCAATATTTGGAACCGTGCATCTAGTTTTTGACAATTCAAAAGTAACTGTAATTGTTGGAATTAAAGAAAAACATTTGTATTTAAATCCCGAAGATTTATTTTTCATTTGGTAACTCAAATTCCGCTTTTCGCATTTCCGCTTTTTTTAGTCGACTACGGAAAAAGAAAGGTAACGAGATTAACAGAGTATTTCTGTATTTACGATTAGGTAACTAGATTTTTCCTAAATGCGAAAATCTAATGGAAGTATGCAAGTTTGTGTATTTATAATTTTATTTCTAATGACACATTTCTCTTTCATTTTAAATAAGTGCGTACTTTTTTGTCATAGTCTTTAAAAATGAAACCAAGCTTGTATCTTGATCAAACTCATGCAAGCTAAATTAATTTGGGACATTATATGGTCCCAAATTAATTTAGCTTGCATAAGTTTGACAGTACCTACACTACAAAAGTCAAAGTCATATGGTTTTAAAATACGAACAAATACTTCTATGTCAAAACTAGTTGCAAGGTTCCAAACAGGGCTAACCAGCCCCGACAGACAGCGTCCATTCACGAACATGACGTATCGTCAAGAAAACAAAATTATTTTTCCAACACCAAAGTTGTGTTCGAAACTAAAAATAAACTTTTTTTTATACCACTAAGGTAACAACAAGCATACGACCCACGTTATGGTCGGCGGTTACAGTAGCCTATAGACACTTGCAACACAAGGGGTAACACTTGCGCGTTGCCGATCCTATAAAACGAAAGAGTACAAGTCCTCTTCAGTTGGCAGTATAGGGTCGAAGTCCCTCCCTTGCCGACAAAACATTTCCTCGCGGAGCACTGGCAACCTTACTCACCGTAAGGAATACAAGACGGCTCAAAGCAGTGTTATTTCACTTCGATTTTCTGCAAAGCGAAGGTACCTACTTCCCCAGTCAGGCAGCTCCAATTTGAGTGGAATTACTCCCACTATGCCTTACCTCTCTTGGAACTCTACCTATAATAAATATAACACAGACGAATTGAGAATGCACACATTGTATTTACCACTATTCCTTCTCTTCATAACATCATAATCTTGTATTATATCATTTTGACTACTGCACTAAATCTCTTTACTACCGACTATGTTGAAGACTATTGAATTACTTAGTACTATGGTTGGTCTGTAAACACATTTGAGTTCGAGTAACGCCGAAAAACTCGGTTAGCAAGTGGTCACCGTGAAACGAATGGAGGAACGATGTTCTGCGTAAACTTATTATATAAAGTTTTGGTTTTATTCATGTCAGAGGATTTGATACTGAAACAAATACAGACACCGCTGTAGAGTCCACCCGAATTACCTGGAATCGATCTCAACCAGCACAGTCCGCTTCCAAAGATCATTCCTACCACGCACTATCAGGCTCTGGAATGAACTACCTGCTGCGGTGTTTCCCTTGCGTTATGACATGTCCTTCTTTTAAACGAGGCCTAAAAAGAGCTCTCTACCACACAGTAGGCGGCGGCACAGCTCTGTCTCCGACGTTGCTGATGTCCATGGGCGACGGTAACCACTTACCATCAGGTGGGCCGCTTGCTCGTCTACCACTGTAGGCAATAAAAAAAATTTAGAAGTATTACTAACCAAATTAATAAACAAGTAGTATTGATAACCAAACGAGTGAATATGTATCTTCTAGGTAAGTGTGCTACATCTTAGACCACATCGTCACTTACCATCAGGTGAGATTGTGGTCAAAGGCTAACCTATCTCTTATAAAAAAAAAATTACTAGGAATAACCAGTGGCGGCCTTAGCCACAGCGAGGCCCCAGGCAGCAGATATTTGCGAGGCCCTTTTCCTTTGCTTAAAGTAAGTGAATTGAGAGTGGGTTTACTGAATAAATTTAGCTTTGAAAAAAAAAAACATTTGTAGTTAAACAACTTTTTATCAAACTTTTTGTTTTCATTAATACCGGATAAAAAATAAACATTATTTCTACTTGGGTTGTTGCGCGAGGCTCTTGCTACAGAGAGGCTCTGGGCGGTTGCCCCGTTCGCTACCCCCTACGGCCGCTACTGGAAAGAACTAACATTTATTTTGAAGTTAGTTACTGCTATTAGTGAATTACTTACTCATTAGGCAGCTCACCAGCGGTCTGGCATTTAGCTGAACTGGAGCCTATTTGACGCAGTCGCGGAACACACAGTTTTTTTTCTTCCTTATTTTATATGTACTTCCATCATGTTTTTAATATTACAGTGTGCATTGTCCAAGACTGTGTCAATAAATACTTTTCTTTCTTTTCTTTCTTTAGTAAATTACCTCATAGTGCCTTATTAGGTACGAATGATACGCTAGAGATCCTGGATTCGATTGTTAGGTTGAGTAAACTTAATGGGTTTTAGTATTCAATTTTCTGTTAGCAACTCGGAGTTAGGATTTGTGACCAGTTAATGGCCATAAACGCGCTACCATATACATGGTAGTTAAACATACCGACAAACTGTGTCTGTACATTGTTCACTACACCTCTAGGTACTTATTGGGGAATACAAGCTTGACATAAAGTTCAAAATGATGGTATCAAATTCAAAATTGATTGTCAAATCAGTGCTGAGATACAAGCAGCACCCACACAGCTGCCGCAAGACGCAAGATTTAGATCGAACGCCATCCTCCTGACTTTGTTGTTAAACACGAAAATTTACTGCCTGGACACGACTTACAGTGGACAGTGCGGAAGTCGTTAAATGACTCCGTACCCGGACTGGTAGATGCAGAATCATCCTAACCTTGCTCAATATGACTACGGCGATCCAGAGCAAACTGTCACACCTATTGGTGTATCCCTTGTGCCTAAACATATGCACGAAGTACCTACGATCTTTTTGCGGCCACGCTTAATGTTATTGAAGTGGTCTTATATTACTCGCAAATAATTAACCATTGACACGATAAGAAGAAGGAGAAGAAGTGCTGAGATAGGGGCCTATTATGACTGAATGTCCTGCTGATGGTGGCGTTGTGTCTCGGGTCGTTTTATTCCCTGCAACATGTTGAGTCGAATGACGCCGATACACACGTCATGCTTGTGAACGGGTGCCGTCTGTCGGGGCTGGTCAACTCTTACTGTCAATGGCAATCTCTCGTTAACATCAAACTGCATTGTTCTAATTAACTATTCATAACAAACATTGTAAACCAAGATTAACATTGCAATCATGTTTTTTTTTTAAAAGAGTGTCTATGGAGTTTCTTGCCGGTTCTTCTCCATAAGACCTACTTTTTGGAACCATGCAACTAGTTTTGACTTTTCAGACTTTTTTGACTACGCGATGTCAGAATAGGCCGTTATCTCAGCACAATAAATTTCCTTTCTTGTTTATTTTCTTTTTTAAATATACTAAATTATCAAATATTATTAGTATCGAACTCGGAAACATTGACGCGACTAACCACCACAAAAGCAAGTTACCGTAAGCTCGGGGCGAGACAGTGTTGGCAACCGCTTGTGTACAAACTATGCTAGTGTTGTAGTGTGTGTTTGTGTGTTGTGTACAGAACTATTATTGGATCAACCGGTAGCAAGATCTATTTTGCTAATTTTGACAGTTTTGAGTAGGTAGTTAGTTATAAACCTAATTCTCTGCAATTCAATTGAGCTGATTGCTAATCAAATTTTAATTATACGCTTGTGGTCTATTGAGGACAAATCGACGGATATAACCATGTATAATACTAACTGTATGTAATTTTAAAGGGAGTTTTGTAATCACTACGTACCTTTTCTTTTTTTTATCGTACGGAAAATCCTCATGGCTCCTCCACTACCTGGGGAGGTGGCAGAGTATTATAGACTATTACGTAGACTCCTATTGTCTGATAACAGTACTTTCCTTCTCTAGTCCTTTATGTCAAGGTCGTGAGATACATGACATTCGCAGCGAGCGCTGGATCCCTTCATAGGGTGGGGCTTCTCCTTGCTTCCTACTAGTAGTCGCACATTCAAACCAGTTACCTACTTGCTGCGGTCTTTGCCCTGCAGTGGGACAGTACAAGCTAACACCAAATAGCTTTTATGAAATCGGTTTCATAAAATAAATAACTTTGCGTGCCACTGTGTTTACGAAACATGATGAACTTGCGTTACAAGAACCCCTATCATGTTTCTGGCCAATAAACATTTTTTTTTTCCTTTATATTTATTTATAATAGAATAGAATAGAACTTATTTCATATTAAGTTTAATTGTAAATACAATTTTAGGCCTAGACGGAGTTGGCGGGATGAGCTTGACTTTTTCTGGAAGGACTGGCCCAAAATAGCCTTGAACCGTGAGGAATGGAAGGGTAGGGAGGACTTTTGAGGCAGTGGGACGACAACGGCTAAATAATAATAACTTATAACTTAGCGTCCTTCTCCAAAGTCTAATCTATCTCTGTACCAAATTGTATCAAATTTAGTAGCGGTTTAGGCGTGAAAGCGATATTTTGCATTTATAATAATAGGGATTATAAAATCAGTTTTCATAAAAGATACTGAAGAAGATATCAAATGTTTTTTGGTTACGACGAATAATTATAAAAAAAAACATTTTGAACAGCATATTTTCTTTATACATGGACATATTTAACTAATGCAAAATGGGAGTCACATTGTAAAAAGAGTTTTACCTTCCTTTCTTGTTTGCACCCTCTTTCCGGAAGCAAGATGTTTCCTATTACGTCATGTTTGAACAAGGATATTGAAAGCCTCCTCTCCTCTCTGTAAACATTTGAACAGCTACCGATTTGAAATAAGATCGTGTAACTTAAGCAGATACTTTTTCTGAAATATTGATTTATTTACTGGAATTAAAACTGCATTTTTAATCAATACCCATGTTATTATCATATATTTTTCTATGTAATTCTCAGTGGTTCTCAATTCTCACCCTCTATTACATTAATACCACCTATACCTGTGAATATAGAAAAATGTAGAATTGTAGATAAAGCGTACAATTCTGCCTATTAATTACGTCGGGAAAACAGGCGTGATGGTATGTTATGTAATAATTCTTGGCAAATTTTTACACAACACCATCTAGTCCCAAACTAAGCAGAGCTTGTACTAAGGATACTAGACAACGGATATAATACTTTTTTTGTAAATACATACTTAAATTACATAACAAAAACCCAGACAAATACGAACACTTAATGTTCATCACATATAAGTACTTTAAAGTTCGTCTTATGTTTTTTCTAAAAGTTTTTGTAGGCAACATCATCATCAACCCTTATACTGTCCCACTGCTGCGCACATATATCTCTCAGAACGAGAGGTATTAGGCTATAGTCCACCACGCTGGCCTAGTGCGGATTAGCATACTTCACACCTCGTCGAGAAAATCTTTAAGGTTTGCAGGTTTCCTCACGATGTTTTCCTTCACCGTTTAAGTGAGTTACAATTAATACGTAAATGATTTCAAAAAGCCAGAGGAAGAGGCCTAGGATTAGAACTCGAGACCTTCGACTTGGCAGTCTTTTTTATTATTATACTGTTTGAAATAAAACTACTTCTTATGGTTTTTATCGCGTTATATTGATATTATTAATCCCGACGTTTCGTACCTTTTACAGCGTCCATGGTCACGGGTAGACAGTCTACCAGTGACCATGGACACGTAGTTTTATTTCAATGTGTAATATTCGCGTAAATGTCAGAAATCAATATTATACTGTTTTTTATTATTTACAGATTTTTTAAATAATTATAAATATAATTTATAAATTTTGTTTTTTTTGTATTTTTTGGCATTTTCCATGCTAAGATTTTAAATTGATGATTTCCTTTGCATTAAAAACTTATAAAAATATATTTGTACAATATAAATACTAGGTAGGTATAAGTATACCAAAGTATCGAATAACATCGAAAGAAATAGATTGATCAAGTATCAACCTATATCCGTGACATATAAACTGTAATTAGTTTTGTTTCATATCTATGAAGGATTACAAGTCCAACTTCGTCCTTGATTGGAAAAGTTTGTACCGACAGCAACACAAAGAATTTGTTCAATATGATTCTCGTATCTATACGTAGCAATAATGTATTTGCTGTGTTACATTCTACTATTTATCATTCTAGTGATGGGCTTATAGCTTCTATTTACCTATGATCGTAGCGAAGCGTAGTGAAGAGCTCGTGGTCAAATTATAACTATTCCGATCAACCGCTATTTTTATTCTTATTTGTCATATTTCAGGAGGCATTTAACGCAGCATTTATGATAAAATACATAATTATACCACACTAAACATACCGGCGAAATGTGGGTGTACATTAGTACACCTCTGCCTAACCCTTCTGGGAATACAGGCGTAATGGTATGTTATGGTATGTTATACCATAGATTATTTTTATGTGGCCTACGCAAATGTTCCTCTGATCTGGTATTGTCGTGCGACGAGTTGTTGAGCTCCCTAAATTATGGTTGAGCTACACAATGACTGATGCTTGCGTGCCGTTGGTTGGGACTGGTCTACTCAAAGCCGCTATGGCACTTTCTTCAAAAGGCCATTAGTAGTACGACTGAAATATTTGTTACTATTCTATGTCTGGACTTTAAAAGAGACTATGATTCTCTGAGTTTGTTTCAGTGTTTCTTCTCAGATGTCGTCAGTTAGGATATGCTGGAACCTAGCTTAAAAAAATTAAGTAAAACATTGACTTATAAAAGTGTCTTTATAAGATCTATTTGTAAAATATATCATTTTATCGTTTAATCATTTATCATATAAATGCTGCATTACACGACCCTGCATCACTCCTGTGCAAACAGCTTGTATTGTTCCGAATATGTAGCTTCCGTTTGTCTATTAGCAATCACCTGCACAAGACAGCTAGCACGCTTCGACGCGTTGTGGCGCGGTGTTTGTGTGTCGTGTGTGTGGGCACTAACGTTGTTTTGTAACCAGACTGCACTAATTGGACAGGGTTGGTTGTGACAATCTATAAATAAATATGAAATGCTTTTCGTTGGTAAGCGCATCACTAGAAAACGGCCGGATGGATTTGGCTATTTTTTTTTCAAAATGTTCGTAATAGAGGGTTTGGATAGAAAATAAGGAAAGAAAAATTTGGAAAAGTGACCCTGAAAATTGGGATATTCCGGGAAAACTAAGTGCTTTAGTTAAGCTAAGTTTTTTATGCACTTAGTTTTCCTGGAGTTTCCCAATTTTCAGGGTCACTTTTTTTTACAGGGAAAGAATACTTGGAAGAGTTACACGGAAAATTGGGATTTTCCCGGAAAAAATGTGTTTTTGTCTATGATTTATTTAAATGACGGCAGGATGACATCAGTTTAACGGTTCAGCTAGTATAAGATAAAGTTTATTACTATGTTTGTATTGATGTGTTGATCATTTTCGCTTGTTGATACAAATTATTCATATTACACAAGCACACACGACCTCTGTGGTCTAGCGGTTCGAGTAATTGCTGATCATGGGGTCGTGGGTTCGATTCCCACAGGACACAAATATTTGTGTGGATAAAACATGAGTATTTGTGTTTGTCTGGGTGTTTCTTATGTATTATAAGTATGTATTTACAAAAAAAAAGTATATAAGTATTATATCCATTGTCTAGTACCCATAGCACAAGCTCTGCTTAGTTTGGGACTAGATGGTGTTGTGTAAAATGTCCCAAAAATATTATATTACACATAGTGAACACCTATAATACCTACAAGATAATAATTAGTATAATTGACCTTAAACAGTGAAGAGAAAGATCGTGAGGAAACCTGTATACCTTTTCTCGACGGCGTATGAAGTCTACCAACCCGCACTAGGTCAGCGTGATGAACTATAGTCTAAACCCTCTCATTGTGAGAGAAAATCCGTGCCCAGTGGGACAGTATATGGGTTGATGATGATGATAACTGGGGGCAGAATTTTTCAGCTGAATTAAGTCTAATCAACCATATTTATTTTTTAAAGACACAACAAATTAATGTTTTAGATTTCTATTACTAGATGGCGCTATTAGCAATTCAAAAAAATACATAATAATCATTTTTAAATACAGCATTGCACGCGCCAATTTCAATTGCGCGTCCTATAATTGAGTATCAATTATCTACCTACCATGTACTGACACACCAGCTATTCACGAGGGGAGAGGTATTGCTGAGCGCCCTCCTATTAGGCCCTATAATAATACCTAATTGTTTCCTAAACAGACAGGAGGGCGCGTAACTTCATTAAAACCGCGTCTGACTGCATATCCATTAGTATGTATTTAGGTTTAAAAGTATTTGAAGGGCTATTGTCAGGTTTTTTTTTACTTGTTACTCGAGGGAGAACTCAGTAGCCTACATTATTTTTTATATATTTTATCCACACTAGGTACTTCATTCTCGCCAATATGTTTAGGTCCCATTAGAGCGTCACACACGCCAAAGATACTATAATATTTTATATTTAGATAAAATACCTATCGCTTAATATACCAGTTTGTATGAACTATCACAAACGGCTAAGATAGAAAGAAAGAAATAAGATTTATTTGTCACAGTTAAGGCACAAAAAAGAATTATGACAAACTAAATAAAATAAAAAATACATAATTAGCAAAATTATTGTGCCTCACGGCTGTGGCAAATGGACCCAGTTCAGCATAATGCAAGGCAGCAAGTGCCTGGCGCTGATTTTCAACTGAGCCTTATCTGAGGCGTCCCGGATGCAAACAGGTTTCAAAGTGATGTAGGTATGAGTTTATTATGTGCGTAAAAAGGATAATATTATAATGGTATTAAAAATAAATAAATGATGTTAACAATAATAATTGATTAATAATACATACATATGCAGTGATAGCCTAGTGGTATGACCATTTGATTGGACTGTCAAGTCGAAGGTCTCGAGTTCGAACCCAAGGCACGCACCTCTGACTTTTCGAATTCATGTGCGTATTAATAATTAATTATCACTCGCTTAAACGGTGTAGGAAAACATCGTGAGGAAACCTGCATACCTTAGAGATTTTTCTCGACGGTTTGTGAAGTCTGCCAACCCGCACTAGGCCAGCGTGGTGGACTATAGCCTAATCCCTCTCATTCTGAGAGGAGACCCGTGCCGAGCAGTGGGACAGTGTATGGGTTGATGATGAATAATACATATATAATGATTATATTGTCATATTACACTATCTTATGCTATTGAGAGATATGGACATTTTATGTTAAGATGCCGAGCGATACAATGATGAAATATATAATAATATTAACATGCTATCTTACTAAAAGTGAGAGAATTAAGGTAGGAACAGACTCGTAATACACCACGCCACGTGACGCGAATGTGACATGTCCATTCGCTAGATTATATGTTGTGTTCCTAGATTTCAACAATCGGCCAATATACACGCGTGGGGTGTCATCGGGTGTTATAAATGTGCGTGCTCCTTACTCGAGCGGATATATTATAGTAACATAACAGTGTGTGATACCTTAAGATAATATAATATTTTATATACAATAGGTAGGGATCTTAACATAAAATCTTATGGTATCTTCGCCGTTTATGACGCTCTTAATATGGGGACTTTACTTAAAAAAATATCATCATACTAATCATCGTCAACCCATATACGAGGTCCCATTGCTGGGCACGGGTCTCCTCTCAAACTGAGAGGGATTAGGCTATAGTCCCCACCAGGGGTATCACTTGCGCTTTGCCGACCCTGTAAAACGAAAGAGGAATAGTTGGGTTGGCATTATAAGGGTCAAAGTTCCCCCACTGCCAACACAACGTTTCCTCGCGGAGCACTGGCAACCTTGCTCATCCTAAGGAACACAACACAGCTCAGAGCAATGTTATTTCACTTCGATTTTCTAGAATTACTCCCACTTTACTCTACCTCTCTTATATCAATATTGATTAATGTAAAATTAATCATTATAAACGTGTTTAATTTGCACCAATATGCATTTTGAATAGTTTTAATTTCACACCATTTTCTCTTACCTTTGTATAACGTTAAAAACTCCTATATATTCCCATTTCATTTATTCATTTTTAATTTTATTTATTGGAACGAAGTTCCTTATCGCGCGTTGTGAAAGGGGGCTAGACGGAAATTTTTTTTACGAAAAGTTGTCACGACACGTTTTGCTTGTCAACAATATTTGAATTTCGAATTATTGAGTGAATGACAATATTTGAATTTCGCGCGTTGTGAATTGTTGAGTGTATACAGGTTTTTTTATTTTTAATTATTAAATTTTAATGAAAGGAACTTCGTTCCATCCGGGTGTCCCTTGACACCTCTCAAGTTTTTTCTTTAAATTATTGCAAATGTCGCTTCGGCAGGATTAATTTGACTTGATGCGTTTTTGTGGCTATCATTGGGACCAACAGAACTGCCACTTTTAAAATCACTCTCCCGTAAAATAATTGACCCAAATGTGGAAATTTAAATATTAGCGTAAACATTTCCTTATTTTCGGATCAAAAGAATTATTCAACGAAATAATCAGTATAAGAGTGCTTAGTCTAACATTAATTAATTTAAGGTTCGTTACACAAGTGCCCACTCCCGTTTGAACGCACACAATCTTTTTTCATTTATAACCTTTTAATAAAAAGGTTGGTTGACGTCCTTTTTATGGGACAATTTAATAAAAAAAGGATGAAGTTCAAAAGGAACATTTGGAGTGTAATTTATGCTTAAGAAAAATGAATGTTACACGGAACACGTGCGAGTTTTATTGTTCTTGCGATTGAGGTAATAGGAATATTTGTATGGGTGAAACTTTTCGAGTGTGTATCCTACTTTAATAAGAAGTTTCTCTACGTCTTGTTTTCCTTTTCCTTTCTCATTTGAATAGAGAAAACAATGTTCCTAAGAAGTTGATGTTGATGATTGAAAATAGACAATTATTATTTCAATAGACTCGCCCCCTATTACATGGGAACTTAAACATACCGGCGAACTGTGGGTGTACATTAGTGTACACCTCTGCCTAACTCTTCTGGGAATACTAGCGTGATGGTATGTTATTATTACACATTTTATGTCTTTAGCAAAGGTAACAAAAATGTGCAATCTATATTTGACGATCTATGTGGTCTAGTGGTTCGAGTGTCGGACTGCTGATTGGTCGTGGGTTAGATTCCCACTGGACACAAATATTTATGAGACAAACAAAAACTGTTTTTGTTTATCTGGGTGTTTCTTATATATAATAAGAAAATTAACAAAAAAAAATATAAAAGCAAAAGCAAAGCAGGTCGTAAGTAGGTAAGTTATAACTTTGTTTTATGTTTCCACACTAAACCTAAATAATTAAAAGTCTTTTCTTTTTTTTTATTGTTGATGGGTTTTCGTTTGACCTCATTCTCACCTGATGGTAAGCGACGACCAGGTTGAAAGTGAAACACGCTTACCCAGAAATTTTCTGTTCACTCTCACCTTAAACACAAAGGCTATATGAGTCGGGGCATACAGACGCAGGGAGAGCATTCCAGACCTTTGCGGTGCGAACAAGAAAAGACGAGTATATAATCACCTGTAGATTTTAAAAAATTAAATGGTAAATTATTCAAGAGAGTTTTAAAAAAGTGGTTAATTAAAAATGTATTTTATATATGCATGAATATTTTGCTAAAAAATAATTATTGTTACTGTCTTCAAGATTGTTACCACAGACACCTATGTTTATTAGATTTTAATATTTTTATATTGCTACACCCGACTGGGTAGACTGTCGAAACCTACCAACAAATGTTAAACACCTGATGTACACAGTTTTAAGCAATAAATATCTTTACTTTGACTTTGACGCAGCGTACTGCTTTTTGCGTGGTGATGGAAATTCGACTACATGTGGGTGAAAACTCTCCCGGCTTCTGGGAAATCTGGTGAAACACTTTTATATTTCCTCAACATGCTTGTAACCATTTTCAAACTATCACTATTTTTTTAAATTAGCCGTCCTTTCAGAGGTATAGTTTTTAAATTAAGAACTATAACATATTATTCAAAGCCAGACTAAACTACGTACTAATAGATATATCATGAACTTCTAATAACAAATATCACTGTTTGTTTTGCGGCCATATACACACGCTGCGTTCTAATCGCCCAAGTTTATTCCTGTACCAATGAAATTCAATTAACACATTTTCAACCTTGTTACAAAGCGTTAAAGTTGTCATTGACGGAAAATAGGAAAAGTTTAAATTTGTATAGTAAAAAGCTTCATAGGAAACTGCATTATGCTCTTGTGGTCATATTATTTAGGTATAGGTACTGGATTTTCTCATTGAGTTTTAGTTTTTAATTAAAATTTTCCAAGAACTGTAATTTTGTGTTAACTTAGCTCCATATGTATACCATCACGCCTGCAGTCCCAGAAGAGTAAGGCAGAGGTGTAAGTACTAATTGTATACCCACAGCTTGCCGGTATGTATAGGTCCCATGTAATAGGGGTTGGCTATTAACCCGACACAAATCCAAATATCGAGCTGCTACTGAGATTTCATAGAAAAATCCAATAACTCTTTGCTCGACATGGGAATCTAACCCAGGACCTCTAGCGTAGCAGTTGCACTTGAGACCGCTAGGCTGATGATGCAGTTAAATAATATTTAAAATTATATTTATAATAATACTATTTATAGTTTTTGTGACTTTTACACAGTACCATCCAGTCCCAAGCTAAATATTTTTTTGTAAATACATACTTATATACTTAACAAATACCCAGTCAAACACAAACACTTATGTTCATCACATAAATAATTGTTACCTGTGAGATTCAAACTCACGAACATCATCAGCAGTCCAACACTCGAACCAATACACCACAGACATTATGAATATAGGTATTCATAATGTCTGTGTCATAATGTAAAACTTTCACATAACTACCGCTATTGATAGTCCATCCTTACATAGTCTGCAAAGCTATGAGTCTGTAGAGAGCTGCTCAACAGACATAAGTTCTATTAAGATATGTAACGATGAGATCGTTAAATTACTTAAGCAACTTGATCCTAGGAAATCAGCGGGGCCAGATAGTGTTTCACCAGTATTCGTAGCGAATTGTGCCAGTAGTCTCTCCGTCCCCCTCTCGATCCTATTTAGACGTTCACTTAATACTGGTATAGTACCTATAGTCTGGAAGTCGGCATATATAACACCGATACATAAGAAGGGCAGTAAAACTCAGGTCGAAAACTATAGACCGATTTCTAAATTATGCGTGTTTGCTAAGGTTCTGGAAAAAATTGTCCACAAACAAGTTTACTGGGCCCTAAAACAAAGTTTTAGTGAGCAACAGCATGGTTTCTTAAGGGGTCGGTCTACAACTTCAAACCTTATTTCTTGTAGTGACTTATCAGAGTCGATGTCGCAAAGATCTCAAGTCGATGTTATATATACCGACTACAGCAAATGTTTTGACCGAATAGATCATGTTATCCTTGCCCGTAAGCTTCTCTCGATGGGTATAAGAGGTGATCTTTATCGATGGTTTACATCTTATGTTGAGAACAGGTGTCAGACTGTTGTACTTAATGGTTACTCCTCTAGACCCATGGACATTCCCTCCGGGGTGCCACAAGGTTCTTTATTGGGACCACTCTTGTTTAACATATACATCAATGATGTCACTTCCTGTTTCCGACACTCTAAAATATTACTTTATGCTGACGACATTAAGATCATGAAACAGATATCTAGTTCAGAGGACACCCATTTACTGCAAGAGGATTTAAATAATTTCCAAAATTACTGTGTAATTAATAAATTGGACTTGAATTTATCTAAATGCTATGTCTGCTCTTTTACTCGCAAACCAAATCCAATCAATTTTATTTATCATCTACTGGACACACCGATAACCAAAGTGAATAATATAAGGGACTTAGGAGTAACCTTTGATTCTAAGCTTCTCTTTGATATTCACATCGACAATATTGTCAAAAAGGCTTCTAAAGCACTGGGTTTCATACTCAGAATCTCGTCGGAATTTAGAAACATCAAGACTATTAAAATACTGTATTGTTCTTTTGTTCGTAGTCACCTGGAGTATGGCTCACAAGTTTGGAATCCTGAATATAATATTTACATCAATCGTTTAGAAAGCATTCAGAGAAAATTTCTTAGGTACATTCAATTCCGGGCAAAATCTTATTCGCCTAATTATGTTTCGCGTTGTAAAAGGTTTCATATCCTTCCTCTTTACGAACGCAGAAAGATTGCAGACATGTCATTCTTGTTCAAAGTCATGAACGGATCGGCAGATATTCCCGAGCTCGTGAACAAGTTAGGACTACGTGTACCTTGTACATCTCTACGTAGATTTCACCTATTGCACACACCGGCGGTAAGAACATCGTATAGGCAAAACTCATATCTGATAAGAGCGAGCCGTGCTTATAATGCGACCTGCAGGGAAGTTGATATTAATCTTTTTAACACTGGGATTTGTAAAATGAAGCGGACCCTCAGTAATTGTTTTTTTTACTAATATTTCTGGAGCACTTTAACCTATAATTAATTAACAGAACTTAATGGTACCCATTACTTGTATAACCTACCTGTACCTACTGTCATTAATTACTGTTATCAATAATTGTAACATGTGAAAACTTGTAATTGGCCTTAATTCTACTAAAATCTGTAAGCATTATTTGTATTTAGCTGTAAGTTTTCCGATTAAAATAAAATAAATAAAATAAAATAATTACAATATTCGGAATTATTTTCATTATGTTCGAGAAATTTCCGGTTGATACAATAACAGCCGGAGTTCTATAAATTTGGGTAAACGTTATGGAAGTAGTAGGAAGAGTCATCATCATCATCAACCCATATACTGTCCCACTGCTGGGCACGGGTCTCCTCTCATATTGAGAGGGATTAGGCTATAGTCCACCACGCTGGCCTAGTGCGGGTTGTTAAACTTCACAAACTGTCGAGAAAAATCTCTAAGGTATGCAGGTTTCCTCACGATGTTTTCCTTCACCGTTTAAGCGAGTGATAATTAATTATTAATACGCACATGAATTCGAAAAGTCAGAGGTGCGTGCCTTGGGTTCGAACTCGAGACCTTCGACTTGGCAGTCCAGTGGTCATACCGGTAGGCTATCACTGCTTAGAAAGAGTAAATTACACTCAAATTGGAGCTGCCCGACTGGGGAAGTACCTCCGCCTTGCAGAAAATCGCAGTGAAATAATATCTACTGCTTTGAGCTGTGTTGTGTCCCTAACGGTGAGCAATGTTGCCAGTGCTCCGCGAGAAAACGTTCTGTTGGCATTGGGGAGGCTATGACCCTTATACTGCCAACTCAATTATTCCTCTTTCGTTTTACAGGGTCGGCAACGCGCAAGTGACCCTGACAAGCGTCTATAGGCTACGGTAACCGCTCACCATCAGGTGTGCCGTATGCTTAAAAAAAGATTAGACCTTGGTATAGGACATAATTATGCTACCTTTTATCTCATAAAACCCTTTAGAATACGGGTGAAACCGCGAGCAACAACTAGTTAGAATTAATACCTCGCGGCGAATATAGTCCAATCTAAAATAGAATAATTATTTCTTTCACAAGTTATTTTTTAATATATTTGGCACCAGCGACCCGCCCCGGCTTAGCAGGGGTGCAACATGTATAAATATTATAAATATAGCCTATGACACTCACACATAATGTGGCTTTCTATTGGTAAAAGAATTTTCAAAATCGGTTTAGTAGAACCAAAGAGCCCTACAACGGGTGCGCCAAAGTTCACCTTAATATTCAACTCCGATAATTGGAAATCCGAAAATGTTCTTCCTAACATTTTTCACCCTAACAATCACAATTCCTAACTACTCTGTCTCTATGTTCATAATTCCGAAGCATTCAACTTCATAATGTCAGTAGCAATAAATATCTATTATACTTTTATTTGTTTTCCTATATTTTCTCAACATAACCATCTTTTACACTATTATTTAAAGTCCCGCTCCAGTCATTCCGTCAAGTTCCAGAAACGAATCGGTCCTATTCATAATAATTGGTTTAGGTTAGAACTGTGGTATAAACTCCCAGTTGTGGTATTTATGTTTAGGGATAAAAGCGTTATGATAAAAAACAGTAGGAGTTTAAATATATTTACATTAATGATATTATTAATTAAAATTTTCGGAAACATGAGTGTTATGAACATCGCCGGTAGCACTACAAATAGTATGAATGAAAACTTTAGGATGAAAAATTTTAGGAAGAGTGATCATTCGGATTACAAATCATTAGGAAGAACAATTTCGGGTAAAGAACTTTAGGTGAGCCAATATGGACCCCCCTACAACCTCACAAACTTTACCTCTATATAATATTAGTATGATTAAAGCATGTTAAACATTAATTTGCTAAAGTTTATTTCATTTTTTTTCCAGTTTTCATAATATAATTTTTAAATATATGTACCCTCACTGCATGATGAAACACTCGCATGCCTCTGTACAGCGGTCAATATTTAGTGATGTCTTAAGTAAGTTTCTTTGTCACAAATAAACATAAACGGTGTTATCAGTAAAGATGAGAAGGGTGCAAGGCTAAATCGAATCCCCTGGAGCATACGTGAGACCCTTGTCACAGGGCAGTCGTCATTTCACGGGTATCTTGGTCCTGCAAGCAATTACAATGTGATTGACCACGCGCCACCCTAAAAAGACCTGCACCCCCTTTCTGCACTTACGTATTCTATGACGCAAAAGGGGAAAGCGTAGGGTTTGGAGAGGTCTTTGAAAACTGGACGGTTGTATGTACCAAGTGTTTGGTCCAATGGCTGGATTGATTGAGCTTTGACTCGGAGTACTCTGTTTCAATAATGAAGTGATTGGCTATACAAAGGTATATATTTAATATATTATTTCATTGGAATTAACCTCATTTGATGTATGTGGACACTGGATAGCTTTGATGCTATTAATAATAATAATAATATTTATTCATAATTACAAAGGTAAAATACAATACAGAGATAACTTATAAAATAAGGAGGTATTACAGTGTTAGGCACAAGGTAAACCTGTGTCACAGGCGGCAAGTGCTGATCAGATAACTAAGTAAAATATTAAAATTTGTAATAACTAATAAACCAAACAGTAAGTAACATAATGTAGAAAAAAAAATGATAAAAAATAATAAAAAGATAAATTATTTATTTGATATCCTATGTTATAATATTAATTAGGGCTTCGGTCTCATCATAGGTCAAGGATTGTAAATATTTGTACACTAATGATTTAGTACTATGGTAATTAATTATCATAAATGGATAAATTCTTATTAAGTCTATTATACAGGAAAGGGCCTAAGAATGAATAATACCTATTTGTGAAAACAAACCTTGACTCTGAAAGTGAGGTACACACAATATCTTTTTATAATATAGCAGTAATTTATATTCATAGTGATATTTCTACAAAATTAATGTTTGATTAACAAACATTGGATTCACAACATTGCACCGTCTAAATAAAATAGTTTATGATAGTGTGGGTAAAATATATACCTAACAAAGGTGCCACATGAACTGATCTTGTATATTAGCCCATTTAAAAAAGAAAACTGTTCGATTCGTGCGAGATTGGACTGCCTGAATAATTATGATAGGTACTGTGAGATAATAAGGTTTAAAAAATATAATAAAGGTGCCAATAGAGAAACTGATCTTGTAGATATATTTCATAAAAAATATCAATAAGATAGCTGACTGGTTTGGTTTATTAAAAAAAAATTAACAGACTCAGTCAAAGTATAATTAATTATAATTTATATACATACTGAATTAAATAATCAAATGACGAATAAAATTTGAGGATATAAAGCGCTTAAAATTTTTGGTTGGCATTGAGAGCAGAGATGCTTTGTCCTTTTTCCTCTTTTTGTTCACCGTACTTCTTTATTTGGCAATTTGTTTATGGTGGGAATAAAGAATAATCTATCATATTCACTTCATTTTTATATAATATACCTACTCGTTGATCATAAACACCAAGAGAGAATCAAGCAGACGAAGCCCTACAAATTGCTTGGATATATTTCAATGCACCCACTATGAATCAGACGGGAGCTATTGTTGCAAATATTGCATTTCAATTGTATTCACTTGACTGAAATTGTATTTTTATTGAATAAGTGATATTGCTTTGTATCCCTCAAGCGAGTTTATTTTAAATGAATTTTCTATTATTACGAGAAATTCTACGTTTTATATCAAATATCAACGTTATCAAGATCGTAGGTTCAAAAAGACTTTATATCGAAGCACAATCACGCCTGTATTCCAAAGGTGTAGGATAGAGGTGTACACTCATCATAGTTCGCCGATATTTTAGGTGCCGTGTAATATGAAGCGAGCTAATTGCCATTGACCGGGCCCAAATTCCAACTCCGAGCTACTACGGAGAATTTATAGAAAAACCCAATTACTGGCGTCTTATATATATAGCGGTATCAACAGAGTGAATATCGAGAGAATTAAGGTTTTGTAAATTTTCTTTCTTTGTAAACTTGAGATATGCAATATTTTCAAGATACAAGATAGCGCTTACTGGCTGTATTTTTTATGGGAATATAATAAACCGCGCAGCAAACATACTGATTGAGCGACAAAATTACTGATTGAGCAGCAAAATACAGATATCGGTTAGGTTAGGTTAGAACTGTGACCACACATCACGGCGAGTGCCAGAATCAGAATGATACCGAATCTGAAAACTAAGAAAGTGTATATAATAACAATACTTTGAGGTGCCTATTTTGCTGTGCAATAAGTATTTTTGCTGTGCAATAAGTATTTTTGCTGTGCAATAAGTATTTTTGCTTAGGATTGGGAATTATTTTGTTATACAAAACGACTTTTTTTGATTGGTAGTTAAACACTAGCCTTTTTTAAGTAGGTCATTGTTTAAATAGATCTACTATTTAGCAACCACAAACCACAATCCAAAAATATATTTTATGAGATACCACCGGCAGTATATCCGACATAAACCGTGGTGTCTAATGTCTAGATCCAATAAAATGATTGATTAATGTCACTGCGCATCACAGCTCATTAAAATTCTATAAAACCATCTCCATAACTTATAACCCGTACAAATCCCTCATATACAATGTGTTATGTATATAAATTTGAGCTTGTACATACAAAATCCCGGAGACTTAGTCCCGGATCATCTATATTCATATTGTGATGAAAACAGTTTTTACTGAAGAGTTTTTTTTTAACTAAAATTTACGTAGTAACGAATACGTAGGGTAAACATAATCACGCTTATGTCACCCTTCCAGATACAAGGTGAAGGGTGTTGGGATGACAAAGGTAAGAAACAGTAGGTTAATATTGTGCAAATTATTCAACATACCATCACGTCGGTATTCCCCGAAGGATTAAGCAGAAGTGTACTTATACAGCCACAGTTCCCCGGTACGTTCAGTCCCTATGTAATAGGAGCGAGCCTATTGCCATCCGAACTCGGAGTTGCTACTGAAACCCAGGAGCCAGTCGCATTAATGGTATTATGGTACATATCATAATACCATTACATAATGGGTATTTGTGCTCATGGAATTTGTGTTTGTAATACACTCATGATATAGGAGAAATTATTAGTGGGGGGTAAGGTTTTTTTTTTAATGAGGACGGACTTTTACTGAAAATTTAACTCTAGACTTGTTTGTGGTGCTATTGTTTAATTCATGATGAAAAAAATAAATACGATTAAGTATCCCTATCTCTACTAATATTATAAATGCGAAAGTAGCTCTATCTGTTTGTTACGCTTTCACACCTAAACCACTAAACCAATTTCAATGAAATTTGGTACAGAGATAGATTAGACTTTGGAAAAGGACATATACTACCTTTTTTCTGAAAAAGCACTGAGATACTGGAGAAACTGCAATCAACAGCTGGTATTATAAATGTAAAAGTAACTCTGTATGTTTCGTACACTTTCACGCCTAAACCGCTGAACCAATTTTGATGAAATTTGTTACAGTGATAGATTAAATCTTGGAGAAGGAAATAGGCTACCTTTTGTATCCCATTTCGTATATTTGAAGCCCTTTGGGATGCAAGGGCAACTGCTAGTTTTTAATAGGGTTTGAAACTTCTGATATTCACTTGTGTCATGCATCTGTGACTGCCTGAAAGCGGCGAGGCTGTTTGTCCTCGCAGTAACAAGTTTACACTGCGATGCCTTCGTTAGTGCGTGTCGCCTGCCTAAATTGTTTTGTTAAGCTACCTACGGCTAGAGTTACACACTATTAGGAGAAGATTCTGCACGTAGTGACATCTTATTGAATTAGAAAGAAAATAGCAAGGTAAAGAAAAGATGATAAATTTTTAGGGAAATATTCAGGTCCTTTTTTATGCCGTATCAGTATTATAGCTCAATGTTATACCTAATGGTAAGCGGTACAACGTTAATTCGTGCTTTTTTTTAAATATGGGACTTTAAAGGAAACTGCTTACTTATTCTGTCTTATCTAGTGGTCGCAAGATCGACTGATGCGCTTGAAGTCTTGGGTTCGATTCCCAGGTCGAGCAATTTTATTGGATTTTTCTATAAAATTTTCAATCTCACTCGGAGTTTGGATTTGTGCGCGATTAAATGGCAATAGGCTCGCCTCCAGTTACATGGGACCTAAACATACCGGCTAACTGTTGGTGGTATATAATGTAGCAGAGATATAGATCTCTGCTTAACTCTTCGGGGAATACATACAACATACTTACATACAAGATACCATTACGTGTGTAATGGTATCTTGTATGAAAAACAAAGAAAGCGTTGTTTGAGGTAAATATAATTGGGACAGACAATAAAGAAAATTAAAGCTTAATATCAATGAAATATGCTTTTAATTTTCTTAAATGATTCTGTAATATCCATTGTATCAATATCTATGATTCAGAATGAACAGAGTACATGCGAGTTGTCATGCCTTCCATTGAGATATTAGTCATTTAGATCTATATAAATTTATAAATATTTAGGCCGTTCGTCCCAATTTTTGTATAGTTAAATTGTATTTTGAGGGTGCCTAATAAGTTTCTAAAAACGATATTGTTTATTATATAAATTAGTTGAGGACAATCATTATTTTTTCATTGAGCACCGTAGCTCCAATGTAAGATTGAGTACACTGCTTAATTATTTAGAAAGCAGGGTTAACATAATCATATTATTATAAAAACTCTTGGACTGACAGTAAGCAAAATGAACCGAGAGTGTTTCGTCTACATCATTATCTAGTGGCGACCCTATTTTATTTCCATCACTTAAAACTGAACCTTAGCATTTTGTAATAAGGTTTGCTAATTCCAGAGTAGGGTGTCCGTATAATTTGTGTACAGTTAGTTGTTTTTACGGTGAAAGGAGTATTCGTGTCGTGGATAATATGAGGTTGTTTGCAGACTGTACATTCAGTTTGAACGTACGTCTCGTTAACGACTGTCACTCGAGTGTTGGGGTGGTGTCTTTTTGTACTCTGTAGCAACTACGATGTTTGACAATTAGTATTTTTGCTTTTTACGATTTTGGAATACAAATTTCGGTTATTTTGTTGTTAGTAAAAAACCGTGATCCAGTTTGACTGCTATGTCTAAAATTCTTCTCTTGTCTTCGCCAATGTTCTGCAGAGCGGAGGATTAGAAGATTATTATTACTTATTTATTTTAGAATTGGAAAAATTCCGTACTTCTCTCTTTTTTTATTTCACTAAGGTGGCAAACAAGCATACGGTTCACCTGATGGTTACCGTAGCCTATAGACGCTTGCAGCACCAGGGACACTTGCGCGTTGCAGACCCTGTAAAACGTAAGAGGAATAGTTGGGTTGGCAGTATATGGGTCAACTGCTAACTCAACATTTCCTCGTGGACCACTGGCTATCTTGCTCACCGTCAGGAACACAACACAGCTCAAAGCAGTGTTATTTCACTTCGATTTCTCAGATGTTATTGCTCTTTTCAATTTCTCATAAATATAACTAATTAAAGGTATCCCACTTGTGAAAATTAATTGACCAGTCAGTCTTAAGTAACAAAAACAATTGGTCACTGATTTCTAAAGAGTAAATATAATAATAAAACAAAATCAATGACTCAATACAGAGTAAAACTGCTAAAAATAATGTGACGTTTATAATGAGAAGAATACTTTGATTATCTAGTAATTTAAAAAAATATATAGACATATTAAAACTATACAACAACTTTACAGTAGTAGCGATTGGCAATCTACTCTACAGTTTGTTCTATAGAACAAACCAAACGAATGTACTAAAAAAGATACGCGTCGAACGTGCTCGTTGATTCATTTCTATAATCAGATATCCAAGCAGGTGCAATAATAAAACAGCTCTACTGTTATAACAATAAAGGCGAAGATGGAACAAGGCCTCGTTTCGCTTTGATTTATTCACACCTGTATCGGGACTTCCCTCGATACACAGAGCTGTTATTGGTCAAGGCGATGCAAACATTAATGTTATTATCACAAAATTGAATTGCGAAAATCTTTTAATTGCTGACAGAAATCATAAAAAATAGCATAATAGAACGATAAAGATTAATGTAGTTATTATATTCAGTCAAAAGATTTATTCTAAAATGACCAGTATTTATAAAGAAATAGAGAATGAAATTGCAGTCCTGAATCGCGCTATCAAAGTTTTCCGAGGCAGCCGTATATATACAGGTATCGAAGTGATACTGTCGGACCCTAAATAATTTCGCCCTAAATAATTTAAACCCTAAATAATTTAATCCCTAAATAATTTAAACCCAGATCCAGCCGTCCCTAGCTGCCCCCCCAGCAACGCCCTAAGCCGAGGTCCGTGTCCCGCAGGGGACGCCCTTAGCTGTGTTGCTTAGTTTATAAGTTGCCCCTGGCTGGAGGCATTTGGTGCCTCGCCACCTAGTCCGGTTAAGTTTTTAAAGCTCCCTCGAGCTAAAAACTATGTCCGTCATAAAAAAAAAAAAAAAAAAAGATACTGTCGGTCTTCCTCTGGGGTTCTTCATTAACCAAACCGCCAGTCGCGGCCAGTCACGTGGCATATGAACCATGTAGGTCTCGGATGCCCTTCTCGTGTCATACAGATGATGAAATCATCTGTGTAACACGGTAAGACTGTTATTATTTCCCTCCTTGGGTAAAGTTAGGCGTCCGGGACGCTTCACGGTCATAAAACTACCGTGACTGCCCTTGCGACTTGCGGTGGCTTAACAAAAGCCCACTGTAGTCAAGAGGAGGAGCCCATCTCACCACGGATGTGCTTCTCCTTCGAGTCTGCCGCGCTTGGAAGACGAAGACCCCCGGAGGAGGGACCCGCTGAAATTAACAGCGTAATCAAATTCTATTTCCGCAAAAACAAACCTTTTGTATTTTTTTTTGTTTACATGTTTGGCAATCTTCTCATTCTAAGGGTCCCATGCCCAGCACTGGAACAGTAGATAAATTAACACTGTCAGCTAATAAATTGTAGGCAGGTACTGGAAACTTCACTGATAATCAAAATAATTGAAAGTTAAAACCACACGTAGTTATTGATTTCTGACATTTACGCGAACATTATACATTGGAAGTTTTATTTCGGATTTTTACGGATTTTATTCCACACGTAGTTAATTTGGCAGTAGGTACAGTCAACAAAAGAGTTTGGTATACAAGTAGCCAACGAAATCTGCATCTTTACACAGATTGTGATTTAAATAATTACCTGTCAAAGGGTTTGATGTGTAGCAGCTTACAATACCTGCGTTTTGACACATATTGCGTGATACATAATTACACAATCTTTAAAAAAACACGATGTTTAATTAGCTGCCTGTATACTTAACTCTTTTGTCGACCGTACTTAATAATATATGCAAATATTCTAGTGCACGACATGATACATAATAATTATGTATATAATACTATACATATTATATTTATAATGTCGACGTAAACTAAGTCCATATTAAAAAGTAACTTTCACAGGATCGACAGAAATCGTAAAATTGTGTTCTTGTTCAAAAAGTTTCCAATGAAATCTGTTTCATTTTAAATTTTAATACCGAAATGCGAAGTCAATATTGAAATGAAGGCGAATATCAAAACAGAATTTAAAAAAGTGCGCTTTCGACAACTGACCTGTTTCGTGTCGTCATCGACATTGTAGTTTGGACATTAGAGTTGATCGTCATCAACTCTTATAGCAGTGGGACTTCGACATACTTTAAGCAATTAGTTTGCTTGTGTTAGAAAGCTCCGCCCGTCCCCATGTTATATAATTGTTATAAAGTTATTGAGCCTATTCAAAATATATGAACCTATATAAATAAAAAATAAAATAATTGAATGGAAACACAGTAAAGAGAAACGCGCTGGATATTTAGTCGATAACATTTGAATGCTATGCCGATATGTAATGAAGGTCACTGTTACAGATTGCGTATTGCAAACTATACGCGAAATGTTTTTGGGACAGCAATTTTTATTTCAAAATCGTCAATTAAAAAGTTTTAAATGTTTAGTAGACTATAGCCTAATCCCTCTCAATATGAGAGGAGACCCGTGCCCAGCAGTGGGACAGTATATGGGTTGATGATGAAATGTTTAGTAATTGATTTTAATTTATAATACCGTCATACCATCTCGTCTGTATTTCAGGAAAGGTTACGCAGAGGTGTACTAAATGTAAAACCACAATACCCCGTTCTGTTACATTACTTATAAACAATACTTTATATACGAAAAATACCTAATTATTTTATAAAAAAGGTACTATCAGCAAATATATCTGTCTATTTATATTATATTACTTATTTATAATTGTATAAAAATGGGTCCGGAAACAGGGATCACGTTGGTCACGCCATAACTTGAGAACGACTACCGATTTCATTCATCATTTTTTTCTAAGTTTTCTAAGACTTTGTAGAAGATTCTTAATGAAAGACAAAATATGAAAATTGCTTAAACTAGATACTTTTTATCCAGGTAAAATTCACACAGACGAAGTCGCGGGTAGAAGCTAGTAGGTATATCAGAAATACTGATAATTATAATTAAAGATACCTACATAATGTTTTATTGTTGATACGATTATCATAAAACTACATTTCTTATCACCTATCAACATAAAATTATTATAACCTTTAATGCAAACATTATACGGAAACTAAGATAAAAAATAAAATTGCATTTTAAATTAAAAACACAAAAAGCTATGTTTCCGCCCGGGATCGAACCGGGGGCCTTCTGCGTGTTAGGCAGATGTGATAACCGCTACACCACGGAAACCTGACATCTATGTATGAATTATAGATATACAATCTATACCTATAGTGTCACTTGTAGAGAAAGTGCGTGCGTGTTATGTACGTTCCAATCTTAATCATAACCTTGAATTTAAAATAGATATCAAACTGTCTGGTGTCAAGTTCGATTCCAAGGACTTTTGACTGTTTAAAATTATGTGCGTATTAATTATTGAGTAATTATCGCATGCTTTAACTGGAAAGAAAAACATCGTAAGGAAATCAGCGTGACGTGTATGTGAAGTTGAACAAGCAACCGACCAACTGGCATTGCCTAAATCCTTTCATTTTGAGAGAGATAGAGAGAGATTTCCACCACAACGCAGGAAGCGGTATACTGGATTTTTTCTTGTACGTACCGCAAAGGAGTGGAATGCTCTCCCTGTGTCTGTATTCCCGGACTCATATAACCTTGGTGTCTTTAAAGTAAGAGTGAACAAGCGTTTTCTGGGTAAGCGTGTTCCATCTTCAACCTCGTCGTCGCTTACAATCAGGTGGTACCGAGGTGAAACGCTAACATATTAACAATAAAAAAAAAGATAATCGTGTCACCGCAATGTCAAATATTCTGCTGCTAAGCAATAACGTGCCATAATATAATATAACTTAAGTCTCAAAATAACAACGCGCGAGTTGTTCTACTGGTATTTCTGGCGTCTTTAGACTGTTATAAATGAAAAATTAAAAAAGTTTTATTCCGAAAATAGGTTCACAAAATATATGGCAAGCTGTGATCCCACATTAGGTTACCCTGTGTCGTGGGAAACACGCTCTTCCTGTATACAGTCACTGGTACAGAATAAAATTAAAAAAGAAAAAAAAATAATTACAACCAAAAACAATAATAATAATAATCTAAAGCTTACCGACATGGTTATGTTAAGGAATTATTACTGTGTACGTTTGTGTGTGTGGGTGTATGCATGCGTCTGCGTGTGTGTGAATATATGCGCGGGATATTTTGAGTTATGAGACGGTTGTAAGAAGTTTTTCTAATTAAATGATAATTTTATTACTGTAAATACATCTTTTAAAGACACTTTTACAAGAAAATTGCTTAAACTAGATACTTTTTATCCAGGTAAAATTCACACAGACGAAGTCGCGGGTAGAAGCTAGTAGGTATATCAGAAATACTGATAATTATAATTAAAGATACCTACATAATGTTTTATTGTTGATACGATTATCATAAAACTACATTTCTTATCACCTATCAACATAAAATTATTATAACCTTTAATGCAAACATTATACGGAAACTAAGATAAAAAATAAAATTGCATTTTAAATTAAAAACACAAAAAGCTATGTTTCCGCCCGGGATCGAACCGGGGGCCTTCTGCGTGTTAGGCAGATGTGATAACCGCTACACCACGGAAACCTGACATCTATGTATGAATTATAGATATACAATCTATACCTATAGTGTCACTTGTAGAGAAAGTGCGTGCGTGTTATGTACGTTCCAATCTTAATCATAACCTTGAATTTAAAATAGATATCAAACTGTCTGGTGTCAAGTTCGATTCCAAGGACTTTTGACTGTTTAAAATTATGTGCGTATTAATTATTGAGTAATTATCGCATGCTTTAACTGGAAAGAAAAACATCGTAAGGAAATCAGCGTGACGTGTATGTGAAGTTGAACAAGCAACCGACCAACTGGCATTGCCTAAATCCTTTCATTTTGAGAGAGATAGAGAGAGATTTCCACCACAACGCAGGAAGCGGTATACTGGATTTTTTCTTGTACGTACCGCAAAGGAGTGGAATGCTCTCCCTGTGTCTGTATTCCCGGACTCATATAACCTTGGTGTCTTTAAAGTAAGAGTGAACAAGCGTTTTCTGGGTAAGCGTGTTCCATCTTCAACCTCGTCGTCGCTTACAATCAGGTGGTACCGAGGTGAAACGCTAACATATTAACAATAAAAAAAAAGATAATCGTGTCACCGCAATGTCAAATATTCTGCTGCTAAGCAATAACGTGCCATAATATAATATAACTTAAGTCTCAAAATAACAACGCGCGAGTTGTTCTACTGGTATTTCTGGCGTCTTTAGACTGTTATAAATGAAAAATTAAAAAAGTTTTATTCCGAAAATAGGTTCACAAAATATATGGCAAGCTGTGATCCCACATTAGGTTACCCTGTGTCGTGGGAAACACGCTCTTCCTGTATACAGTCACTGGTACAGAATAAAATTAAAAAAGAAAAAAAAATAATTACAACCAAAAACAATAATAATAATAATCTAAAGCTTACCGACATGGTTATGTTAAGGAATTATTACTGTGTACGTTTGTGTGTGTGGGTGTATGCATGCGTCTGCGTGTGTGTGAATATATGCGCGGGATATTTTGAGTTATGAGACGGTTGTAAGAAGTTTTTCTAATTAAATGATAATTTTATTACTGTAAATACATCTTTTAAAGACACTTTTACAAGTCAATATTTAATTTTAGATTATTTTTCCGACATTTCCTAACTGATGAGCTCTGAGAAAAACGCGGAAACAAACTCAGAGAATTATGGTCTCTTTTAAAGTCCAGAGAGTAACAGCATTCAGTGTTTATTATAATCAAATCTGAACTGATCTTTTGAAGAAAGAGCTATAGAAGCTTTGAGTTGACCAGTCCTTACTGACGGCACGCATACGTCAGACATCGTGTAGCTCAACCATCATTTAGAGTGCTCAACGACCCATCGCACGACGTGTGGTTGTCGCTTACCATCAGGCAGCCCGTGTCTTGTTTGTCCTCTTACCATAATAAAAAAAACAACTCCTAAAAATCCAAACTGAGCTGCTAATGAGGGAACGTTCCTCCTTAGGAGTACCTACTTCGTAAAACATGGGATACGGGACCACGTTTTGCACAAGCCCAATAAAATCCCAGGTAGGTAATTTGTATAATTTAAAGTAATCAATTATTAATTCCACTTTGACAATACGTATTCATTCACGATTGCAACAATTTTAATTAAAATGTTTCGCTTACAACAAATTGTATGCCTTTTGTCTACGATAATGCTATTTAAGAATGTAAATTGGGCTAATTTGTTTAAAGTAGGAAGTGAAATTAAAGGGCCACGTAAATTTACAATACCGTTGTAAAGTTATTGATTCATTAATTTATTTCCTTCATTTACAATTATACTTATTTTTAAATATTTTATCAATGGCAAGTATAAAAAACATAAATATAAATAAAACTCAAGCAAAAGTCACCTCCTGACAATACGTGCCGTGTCCAGGAGTACTGCTTTCTGCATCAAACCCTTAGAGTGATTGGAGTAGACGCACCGGGAGCTAGAAGGCGTTAACAGTCCCCCGGTATCCATGAGCTGTGGCCTGTATGCGACTGACTTGAAGAATCCGCCGCCCGACCCTATCCCCTTGAAGGGGTTCAGCGATTGCTAGACTGCAGGCCGATATGGTCGTAGTGAATGTCGTGAAACCTAATGCTGAAAAATGACTGTACCTAGGGCAAGGCAAAGCAACGAGGTACGAGTTCGATATATCCTACGGCCTCCCTAGATGGTAGACGATTTATGAGGATTTTTGGTAAGTACTCAAAAATGTTAATGAGAAAAAGTCACTTGATTATGATCCTGGATTACTTTTTTAAGATTACGAAAAAGTTGACATATAAGAAAATCATCAGTCAATCGGATTCTGGCGGTACTAGCAACTTAATAATAATAATATTTTAATAATATTTTTGGGTCATTATACCATCTAGTCCCAAACTAAGCAGAGCTTGTACTATGGGTACTAGACAATGGATATAATACTTATATTTTTTTTTTTTTGTAAATACATACTTATAATACATAAGAAACACCCAGACAAACACAAAAATTCTCATGTTTTATTCACACAAAAATATTTGTGTCTTGTGGGAATCGAACCCCATGATCAGCAGTCTGGCACTCGAACCGCTAGACCACAGAGGTCGTCAATACTTGTCATTCATGTATTATAGAGGTCAATGCATTCATAAGAACCTTCGCGTCATTAATCACACAAACTTTTGTTTTTGCTTTTCGGGCAGTATTTTGATAACAGATATAAATTAATTACTTAGGTTAGTTAGGGTAGATCTCGTTAATTTGTTGGAAATCAAGATTTTCTATTGACTAAGATTATTGCTATGATTGCCTCAACGTGACGGCTAAGCTAGTGGTCCGGGGTACGAGTTCCAGGTCGAGCAGTGTTATTGAGTTTTTATGAACTTCACAGTAGCAGTTTGGAGCATTTATTTATTCATTTAATCTTACAAGCTAACAAGTCTATAACTGGATAAAAAGTATGAAGTAGAAATTTTCCAATTTTCTGCGAAACGTTCTTATTTTGATTTTCGTAATAACCTTCTACTAAGTATTAGAAAACTTAAAAAAATAAAATAAACGAAATCGATAAAGTCATTCTCAAGTTATGACGTGACCAAGAGAACCAGGGATTCATTTTTATACATAGATTAACTTCTGCCCGCGACTTCGTCCGCGTGGAAAAGTTACTTTTAGTTATCGTTGTAATTTGGATATTTAACTCAAAATCGTTGTAAATTATACCCTATGTTATTTTGATATATAAATATTAATACTGTAAAGGATGTCACCAAAATCTGCCCAAATTATGTACCGAGGGTACACATATTGGAAAAAATACCCTGTATTACGCCGATTAAAACTGTAGTCACACTTTTTTTATGCTCACTAGGAGATGAGATAAGTAACTTTAAATTTAAAAAAACGCAGACCATTTTAACACACTAGTATGAGTTTCACAGAGTTTTTATAGTAAAAATGTACAACTTGATAGCTATCTGCTGTCAGTGTCAGTTTTGGCATGTCAAACGCACGCCATTTTGGCACATTACTACCAGTTTCATAGTGATTTCATAGTAAAAACTGTCAACTTGACAGCTGTCATGTACCTCGGGTACAAATTTGAGTTGTACAACTCAGCCCAGCCAGCTCAGGACTTTTGATGACCTCCTTTCATCAAAATCTTTTCAGTGGTTTTAGCGTGAAAGAGAAATAAACATGGATGTATATCCATCCATCCAACCTCACAAACTTTCACATTTATAATATTAAGTAGGATAAGTAGGAGCAGGATAGGATTTATCTTATCTCCCGTACTTACGGATTATTAAGGAAGCAAGTAGTAGTGTACTACATACAAAAATATATAGAACTGCTTATATGCAGTAGCCTTAAAGCAAGTCTTGCCGACTTTGGTTAGCCAATAAGTTTAGTCTCCTGACGGCACTATGGTCGACTAGCCAACTAAAGTGTCGGTCGCCCGACCATGTCGGATACTCTATTAGTCCTTTAGCCTTGCTGACATCGGCAGCAATTTGATACTGCGTGACATGGGTGGGCAATTTTCCATTATTTATGGCTTTACGAGAATTTATGTACGCACCATTGCCGTTTATTAGTGGTGTTTGGATGTTAGTTATGTTTACAAGCTGTAGGTTTCGCTTTGATGGTAAGAGAAAATCGTGTTGGATGGATAATTAGATGTTTATTAAGGTTCATCCACACCGCAGTTACTTTTTGTGGAGCAACGTTTCCAAATGTTAGCTAGGGTAACATAAAGTTATTTGTTGTTAGTATAATGTATGTTGCCGTGTTAGGTAAAGTTGCCTCAACATGTGGTAACTATGTATACTATATTATTATTACCTGCAGTTCAGTTCGGTTCGTGAACATATGCTGTGCAACTTGCTGGTTAGTATTTGTTACTTTATGTTATTGGCGGTCGCAAAAATTGAAGAATTACCTAATGTGGCATTCTGTTGCTCCACAAAAAGTAACTGCAATGTGGATGCACCAATAATTAGTGGATGGATAACCATGGACAGTAGTGATAACATACTGATTGCCATTGGACTGCCAAGTCAAAGTTCGCAGCCAAGGCACGCTTCTCGGACTTTTCGAAATCATGTGTGTATTCATAATTAATAATTTTATCACTCGGTTAAACGGTGAAGGAAAATTTCATGAGGAAACCTGCATGCCTTAGAGATTTTCTGGATGGTGTGTGAAGTCTGCCAATCCGCACTGGGCCGGCGTGGTGGAGTATAGCCTAATCCCTCTCAATCTAGAGGAGACCCGTGCTCAGCAGTGGGAAAGTGGTTGATAATGAAACCATGGACTGCAAAAAAGTAGTTCCGGAGCATGAATCCATGAAATAATCCAAAGCACCTCCTGACTTTTCAAAACCATGTGTGTAGATATTAATTATTTAAATTATTATTTGTAACGCTGACAGTAAACAATGCGGTGAAACCTGCCTGTCTAAGATTTTTTAATTAAAAATTGTCACAAAGCATTTGACTTGTGCCCGGCTAATGGCAATGGGCTCACCCCCTATTACATGGAACCTAAACATAGAGGCGACTTTGTGGGTGTAAATTAAGTACACCTCTGTCCTTCTCGGCAGATACAAGGGTGATGGTGTCCTATATGTTAAGGCTTGGATTTTCATGAAGCCATCGAACAAGCGACCTATTACCGTGCACACTCACAGCAAAGTCAATCCGGAGTGCATTACCATTTTTATAGCGGCTTGTCTGCGTATTATGCAGATTGCCGTTCGTCGGCCACGACTGAGGAGTGCGATGTATGTACACGGCCCAAATTGTGAGAGGAAGCGAGGAATACCAATGGGACCAATATAAATTCACGAATATCGTCTGCAGGTGATGAGTTTTTCCTTTTAAGTTCCTTATATGTATACACTGTGTTTTTTTGTTGTCTTACAGCTGAAGGGAAACCATTATTTCAATATTATTTCTAGTAGATATGGGATTAGATCTGAAATCTTGAAAAAAAAGAGAGCTGTTTCTTAGAAAAAAGTTCAAGTTTCTCGACAAATGTAGGATGTAGGACCTAGGTAGCTGTATTTTTGCACTTCATGGTTAATCCCATACAACATGAAATTGTTGATCATGATGAGTAGAAGTTTATCCTTTCGGCTGTAAGACAACAAAAGGCTGGCACACTGGCTGGCAGGAGGCGGACACTAACCTAAATTTTCATTTTTAAGCTTAATATTTCGCAAACGACCTATCCAATGACATTTCACACTATGGGATAGACGAGAAAAAATATCAAAAAATCATCCCCAATATTACAGGAGTAGGGGAGATAGAGGTAACATCTTTTTAGATTTTATTTTACTACCTTGTAGGCGTGATCAATATGTATTTCCATACTAAATTACAGCTTTCTATTACTCAGAAGTAAAAGTCAAATATTTTATTTCATTTCAACTTTTGAAAAGTCAAAAGTAAGAGTATCGGAAGTAACCCGAGACTATACATGGCGAAACTAAAAGTGTTCGTTCCTTCTTGTTCATCATCATAGGAGCCTTTTCCCAACTATGTTAATGATCGGCTCCCAATCTAACCAGATGCGGCTGAATATCAGTATTTTACACGAAGCGATAGCCATCAGACCTCCGCAACCCAATTTCCTCAGGGTAGACTGTTGTGAGGCGTTTGGGCTTCTGACTACCACTAAGGATTGCCATAGGATTACGTATGACAACTGGGACCGACTGCTTTACATGTTCTCCGAGGCTTTCGGTGTATTAAGAATACCCACCCATCCACGAACTGGCCGCGGCTAGCGCAGCTTAACCTTGCAGATTGATTGATCAACATAATATTATGTAGGTATTACTAAGCCTCGGGGGCTTGTCGATTACGGAACCCTAAACGCTGCAAAGATAATTTTGCAGCACACGCAAATGTGTTCTGAAAGCGAGTATTGTGCTAATCTATGCAAACCGGTTTTAAGATTGACTTGTTTGTAGGGCACACTTGGTCCGTGATTACCGGGAGCCGCGCACGTATGGGCCTAATCCCGGGATCCCGTGCTCGCGGGATTAACTTTACAAGAGGCTTTAGCACGAACGTTTTTATTTTGAGATACGGTTGCGAGTTAGCGTAATTAGTTCGTTGATTGAGTTTCTGAACGACGCTTAAGGAAATAATTAGATTTTTAGATAAATAAAATCATTTCTCCTTTTATTTTTGTTAGTGTGAGGTACGGTCAGCAACAAAAGTCGAACAAGTCTGAACACAACAAAATTTTGATAACATGACAGCTCCAAAACTTGTCAAGAGATTTTTTATTATGAAGGTAAGGTTAATATTAAATGGTCATCTATGCAATGACTTCGCACAACCTTCAGGTCAGTAACTTCTTGTTAAAAATCGTATTGAAGATTCCAACATGTTCAGTCGGTTTTCGTTGCTGACTGTACCAATTGATTTCCAAGTCGAGCAAAGTATTATTGGGCAATAGGTTTTCGATGGTTTTCGATCAGCGGTCGATGAGGGGTCGGCTGCTGATCGAAAATCTTACAAAAATACTGAATCACCTCGATAATATTTACAATTCCAGGCACTTTAGCTCACTCTTTTCTTCTCAGCCGAGTCGCTCTTGGCAGAGCAGTCGTGGCCGTCATGTAGTAGTGGTGTTGGAGGCAGATGTTATTCGTCTCACGATGTCCCGCCATCTCTCCCTGTTGGCCGTCATCCTGGTACACTGACTTATGGAGCTACTCACTGCGTTCTGATTTGGTCACTCCATCGCATTGGTGACCGACCGCGAGGTCTTGTATCGTCAAACCTTCCCTGAACAACCAGTCGTTCGATGGATCCCTCATCTCTTCGCGACACGTCGCCAAAGAATGTTTAACTCACTACAGCTCACAATATCGAAGATAAAACCCCCACTTCGCCGATGCATTCCACCCCTCAACCCTTATTTGTCTATGATCGTCTTTTATTTCGTCCCCATTGAAAGAATAATAAACAATAAAACAAGCGTTCAGTGCCCACTAGTGTCACAGTGAGAGCGCAAAGGAAGTAATAATCGTAAAGTGAGCCGCGCATTTCCGGCTTTGCTTGCAACTGGGTAGGGTTGTCAAGTACACAATACCGGTATTTAAAATTTTCCGGGTCATTTCACAAACACACACACACACACACACCACACAGACTGGCATATACTCAGACATTCACACACACTTATTCACATATTCATAATTATACATACCCTCTTTAGTTAATCTTTTTTTTTTGGAATATTTTTGTCAAATATATTAATAATTACATTAAACATCGTCATCTATGAAATTCTCAGTAGCGGTACTTTTGACAATATTTTTGTAGAAGTTTTGAGTTTGGAGTTACCTATGCCCAATGGCAATCGGTTCGCCCCTTTGTCCATGGCTCCTAAAATCACACTGCCTAGTTGGTACTTATATAATACACCTTTGCCTGGGATACAGGCGTGATTTTTGTTATTTTATTGCTGAATACATAGAAAAATGTACAGTCGACAAAAGATGTAATGTTTGATAAAGATTGTCAATGATGATGTGTGTCATTGTTGTTACCACTTAACAACAATAACGTTATGACACATATTGCGTGTTAAAAAAAAAATAATAATAAAAAAACATGATACAAAATTTGTTATGTAGGCCGTACCTACATAATTTTTTTTTGTCGATTGTACAACCCTGCACAGTATTGACGTAGTCACAACGCTTGACAATGGATCGGTGATCGTTGTATGCAGCTGCTGCTCAGAGAATCCTGATATAATCCCATAGTCGGTATTGCAACAAAAAAAATATATATTGAAAGCATTTAGCAAATAGTTTTCTGTATAAAATGTATTATTAATGATATTCTTACGAGATAATACGAAACTAGAGCATCCCTACTAATATTTTAATGTAAAAAATATGTCTGGCTGTTACGCTTTCACGCCTAAACCGCTAAACCGATTTTGATGAAATTTAGTATAAATATAAAATAGATCTTAGAAAATGACATCGGCTACCCTGTCAAAAGACCTTTGGCATGTAGGTGGAAATACGGGCAACAGTTAGTACTATTATAAATGTGAAAGTACCCTTGTATGTCTGTTTGTTACATTTAATATAATAATAATAATATAATAATATTTTTGGGACATTTTTACACAACACCGTCTAGTCCCAAACTAAGCAGAGCTTGTACTATGGGTACTAGACAATGGATATAATACATTTATACTTTTTTTTTGTAAATACATACTTATAATACATAGGAAACACCCAGACAAACACAATTACTCATGTTTTATCCACACAAATATTTGTGTCCTATGGGAATCGAACCCACGACCCCATGATCAGCAGTCCGGCACTCGAACCGCTAGGCCACAGAGGTCGTTATTTTCTCGTCTAAACTATTAAACAGATTTTGATACAATTTCGTAAATAAAGAAAGAAGAAGAAAGAAAGAAATCGCTGTTTGCGATAAGGCCGCCCATTGTATATTATGTTATAAATTAAGTTGTGTACTCATATAATGAATTTTTAACGGTGTACAATAAAATATATATAAATAAATAAATAAATAAAGAATAATTATTCTGACAGCCACAGATAGACATACAATATTAGTATTTATCAATGATATCTAGTACTGACATAACTGTCAACATTAAAGCATAAGTAATGGGTCAGAGACCATTCGTCCCCTAAGATTCGCACCCTGTGCCCACTCGTCCCCTGGAACTTACAGCCTGTTTTACTTTCTGATTTTACTACCTATCATATTCAAGAAAAAACACACATATTCGATTCATATTCAAAAAAACTTACCATTTTTTTTGATAACCCTATTCAGGCGACTATTGTAGTTTTATCCAACTGTTTGTAAGGATTTGAATTGCTTCCAAGTGCTGTTTGTATTAATATTATTAGCCTTATGACTCAGGCTTTTGCATTTTTTTATAGTTTTCCGAGGATTAAATTGTGTGCAAAGATAATCCTTATTGTTTTTTCTTTGTAAAACTACAGGTATTATAATATTATAGTTACCTACACTTTTTATAGATTTAGATATTTTTGTATTGTCGCATAGTAAATTTAGGTGTTTATTGTTGCAAAAAGTAACTTCAATATACAAGCTATATATTTGTAATGTAGTATAAATTTTGTAGTAAGCACATAATGGTTCTATTAGTTTTAAATTTAATCAGCTATAAATAATATTATTTGACTCGCTTTTTCTTTCGTTCGCTATTTAAATATGTCATTTACTTAAAATGTGGATAACGTTGTGTGCTATACAATCACATAATATTTAATGTTAAGACCATAGAGTAAGAAAATTGTGTAACTGTTTTGTTTTTCCGAGTAAAATAAAAAAAAACCGAATAAAAAAAAAGGATAAATTTTACTTTAAAAATCTTTTTCACACACACTACACAATACCATATCGCCTATATATATCATATCCCCGATGGGTTAGGCAGTGGTGTACTTAATGTACCCACTATCCCAATTGCCATTATCTAGGCATATATTAAAGAGAGGTAGACCATCGTACATACCTATTTCGTTTACAAGTTCGGCAACGCGCAAGTGATACCCCTGGTATTGCAAACGTCATAAGTAACTGCTTACCATCAGGAAGGCCGTGTATTAGTTTGCCACTTTAGTGGTATAAAAAAAATTACAAACACCGAGCTGTTTCTGAGTGACAAGTCTTAACTGCGAGGTTAAGTGTTAAGTGTTAATTGAACCTAGGACCTCTAGGTTCAATTCACAGGTCGTGCAAAATGTTATTGAACTTTTCTATAGAAGTCTCATTAGCTATGGGTGTACACCTCTGCCTAACCCCTCGAGGAATGTAGGCGTAAAGTATACCAATATTTGACTCATATTTATTCACCAAACCAGTTCATATCTAAGCTTACATATCGATACTAGCTACACACCGGTTAAGTACAGTTCACAGCTCTTGTTGACTCGAGTCGATCGCAGTCAGATTCAACCCTTGTTATGACTGACAACCGCATGAATATTCAACCCTGCTACGGCCGCGGGCGCTTCGCTAACTTGAATAACTATCAGTGTGCAAATTGTGAATATATTTCGAATGAAGCAATTTTTTATGTGAGGAGATGTTTTTTGAGTCAAAATTTCGTTATATGTAGATAAATGTATCTAATAACAGTAAAGGTTGTGTTGCGAGGAAATGTTGTGTTGGGACTTCGACCCTTATACTGCCAACCAAATAACACAGCAGTGTTATTTTACTTCGATTTTCTGCATGGCGGAGGTACTTCCCCAGTCGGGCAGCTCCAATTTGAGTTGAATTACTCCAACTATACCGACCTCTACCTACCTCTCTTAAAGACTGAATTGAGACTGACCATGGAGACCTTGCTGATCGGTTGATTAGCGTTGTTATTACTTAGCCATAAACCCTAACTCATTCAAGACAATCATTTAAAAAAATCTAAGCATAAGTAATGGTAGGTACCATTACGCCTGTATTCCTGAAAGGGTTAGGCAAAGATGTAGGCACTAATCACAGTTGGCCAGTATGTTCAAGAAAATTAAAGAAACCTCTAAAATAGTAACCTATCTCGTAATTATATTTTTGAGCCGTTTGCCCATCCGGTCCGAGTGCTCATCTCCTTTTCAAGGAAATATCAAGGAGATTTCTACTTCAGACTATCCTCGCGTGACCAAAGGGCTGGCTTGTTTCTATCGGAACGTATAAGCAATACCATTCAACGTGGCAATGCAGCCAGTCTTCTAGGCACGTTGACGGACGACAGCGATGCCGAGGAATCCTTTGACGTTTACTAGCGTTTTTTTTTGTTCCGGTATAGTTATGTATATTTTGTAAATATGTATTATTACTTCAGTAAGCCTATAGTAAATAATGTATTATATTGACTAAATGCCAGCCCGCACTAGGCCAGCGTGGTCCACAACCAGGGATAGGCTATAGTCCACTATAGCCTATCCCTCTCAATATGAGAGGATACCCGTGCCCAGCAGTGAGACAGTATATGGGTTGATGATCAATTATTGACTAAATAAATAAAATATGAATAATATTCATTACAAAAACTAAATTACTAAAATCTTGTTTTTTTTTCTTATCCATGATGGGACTTACCTACTCCACTTAATGAGGTTCTCTTATAAATTGTAAGAGACTTACATGAGCTTACATGTAAGTACTAAAATTGATCACAAAAGGTTACCACCAATCCACTTATCACACCAATTCAATTCCCACGTCATGTAACATCACTAATTTCAATCTAATGTAACATTAGGCCTCTAATTTACACGGCACAGCACTAAATTGTGTCGACCCCTTAATTTATAGTCCGTGGTAGTTTCATGGTCCACTGAACGATTAATCTGACAAGTATTTAGTAGAGAAGTGATCTACGAGTGTGTAAGAATAGACTATAATAAAATAGAATATTCTATACAAGTATACCTTAAACAAATGCTAAGTACAGGCTTATACATATATTTTGATTGATAACTTCTCTTTTATAAAAACTCAATTACTGTTGATAGTTTCGCTAAAACTCAAAACCGGATTGTCTGATTTTGATAATTTTCTTGTTGTGTGTTTGAGTGGGATTTGGTGGCTTAGATTCGCCATTAGACCCGGTCCGGGCCCACTAGTCCTATCCTACTAATATTATAAATGCGAAAGTTTGTGAAGATAGATGGATGGATGTTTTATTGTTACTCTTTCACGCTAAAACTACTGAACGGATTTTGATGAAACTTTACAGTATTATTATTTATACATCAGAATAACATATAGGCTATAATTTATAGTGATTTTGAGTTAATTATCTAAATTACAACAATAATTAAAAGTAACTTTTCCATGCGGACGAAATTGCGGGCAGAAGCTAGTAAAAAAATAATCACCTTTTAATGCCAATGATGGAAAATGGATATTTCATTCTTTTTTGGGAATGAATACCTCTTTTACTATTCTACCAATCAAAATACATAGTACTGAAAAATATATTACATATTTCCCTGTATAATGAATTTCCAAAATCGTTTCCCTAACATATTACATGGTAAAATAATTCACCATTGATTTACGCATACATATTTCAATTTTATTACACAACTACTATAGCCCGCGACTTTTCCCTCGTACATTTTTCATTTAATTTATATTTTTCAGACTAATTTATAGCAGCTTGAGAAGCAAAATTCATACTCGGATTTAAAATTTTTATGCACTAGCTTAGGTATATAGCTCGTGGATTCTGCTGATGCTGTAAAGTTTTATATTTAAACTAGCCGTTGCCATGGTTTCACCCGCATCTCAAAGGTTTATTAAGAAAAAAATTAGCTTATGTCCTTCTCTAAGGTCTAATCTATATATGTAGCAAATTCCATCAAATTTGGTTCAGCTGTTTAGGCGTGAAAGCGTAACAGACAGTCGAGAGTTACTTTCGCATACATAATATTATAAGTAGGAATTTATCCAAAACAATCTAATACTGGTATTTAATGACGAGCACTCTTACTTAAGCCGTGATAGCCTAGTGTATAATTTTTTTTATACCACTAAGGTAGTAATCAAGCATACGGCCGTGATGGTAAGCGGTTACCGTAGCCTAGACGCTTGCAGAACCAGGGGTATTACTTGCGCATTGCCAACCCTGTTAAACGAAAGAGGACTACTGGGTTGGCAGTATAAGGGCCAAAGTCCCCCCACTGCCAACATAACGTTTCCTCGTGGAACCTTGTTCACTATTAGGAACACAACACAGCTCAGAGCAGTGTTATTTTAATAAAATTTTCTTCATGACCGAGGTAGGTACTTCCCCAGTCGGACAGCTCCAATTTGAGTGGAATTACTCCCAATATGGGTATATTTTAAAAATTCTACATTTTATGAGATAGGGTATCTCATAAAATGTAGAATTTTCATATAGGTACCTACTAGATAAACGCGCGGGTACATTCTTATTTCAAACTATGTAACTGTACGTACACTAGTGCTGAATCAAATCGCTTGCCACTCAACTCGAGTGCCGATAATATTCGATTCCGATCGATACTCGATGCCTCTCGGATACGTATCGATGCGTGCTCCGCCTCTTCATTTAGATCGAGTAGTGTCTACATTACTCGGTTTCAAGACTTCGTCGGCTGAAACGTTTGAAGCAAGTTACGATAGGTATTTGATTAGTTACCGACCTACTTGGTACTTGTATGATAGTTTTAATTAAAGGAAGGGGAGTTGTTATCTAAAAGGGTTCGATCCCCTCTTTTAAGACAAGTAATAACTACACTGTTTGTAAGGTTAAGCTGCACTTGCTGCGGTCAGTCTATGGATGGGTGACCGGTAGTATTTACTAACTACAAATACTTTTTTACATAAGGTCCATAAGAATAGGGTACTTACCTATATTTTCCTATATATCTAATAATACCAATTAAAGTAGGCTTACATAAAATTTTCAGTCAAATTCAAGCAGAAACATAAATTAGTTGAAATACTTAATTAAAAATAGTTTAAAAAGAATGGACTAAAGAAGTTAAAACAAATCTTTAGCGTTCAGAAATGTCAATCAATTTTTAAAAATACTTATTAGAAATCCAATTGAATTTAAAACCATTCATGTTATGTTTTATCAAAAAGTTTTAAATAATATAGTAAATACTATTTAAAATCCAATATTTTATTTCGTTGTTAAATACTATTCAATAAAATCTCAAACAGTAACATGGAACAAGTACCTACCTACACCAATTGAAATAACGGGCAACCAACCACTATAAATAAACAAGTCACCTTGCACTTTATTTTGAGAGCAATACAGTTACTTTTGGCGTACCAAAATTCATAATTAACACGTAATTAAAGTCAGAAATACTCTGCCAGATCTCTAATTAGCTGCCACGCATTTGCTTCAGTTAATTTGGTTCCAAATATTATGTAATTAACATAACTACGGTAAGCTCTGGTACTACATAATGTCGCTAACTAATATGGCAGTGCCTAGTTAGAGGTAAATTCGGAATGACAGATTTAGGTTACAACAATTAAGTTTAGTTTGTTAATAACTGGATTTGCGCAGTGGTTTACCGATTGGAGTCTATGTTATTGGTCGTGTATTCAGTTCCCCTTTGACAGCACGGTAAGCGCAGTTATCTTCTGTGCCACCGGTCGTGGGTTCGTTCTTCGTCATCAACCTTGCTTGGTATTTGACCCTGGACCGATTTTCAAAATTCTTTCACCATTAGAAAGTTACATTATCCCTGAGTAACATTAGGCTATATTTATTACTAGAAAAAATCCACCCGTGCGAAGCCGGGACTGACCGCTAGTGTTATATTAGGAGCCATTCATTCATTCTCATTGAGACGTTTGTATAGACGTCTTAAAATTAACCATAGTGACATGTGACTCCGTGGCGCAACGGTAGCGCGTCTGACTCCAGATCAGAAGGTTGCGTGTTCAAATCACGTCGGGGTCAACATGCACTTTTTGTAGTTTTCCTCTATCAATAGTTTTGCTAATTTTGAATATTGATATTATATTTTTATTCTATTATTTTTATTTTCTATTTACGTTTGACAACTACTAATACTAATCTTTGCTAAAAAATATATAAAATCAATAATAAAATATCTAACTGTGCAAAAAGATTTTAAAGTATTATGCATGATTAAGTAAAAAGCAGTGTTAGCCTAGTGGTATGACCATTGGACTGCCAAGTCGAAGGTCTCGAGTTCGAACCCAAGGCACGCACCTCTGACTTTTCGAATTCATGTGCGTATTAATAATTAATTATCACTCGCTTAAACGGTGAAGGAAAACATCGTGAGGAAACCTGCATACCTTAGAGATTTTTCTCGACGGTTTGTGAAGTCTGCCAACCCGCACTAGGCCAGCGTGGTGGACTATAGCCTAATCCCTCTCAATATGAGAGGAGACCAGTGCCCAGCAGTGGGACAGTACCTATATGGGTTGATGATGAAGTAACAAAAGCTGGAGCGCCCAAAATGCCGTACACCTGCACTGTTGAGGATCTAAAGAACGACACTGATGCTACAATTAACATGGCTACCTACTAGGCTCAAGTTATTTATGAATAAGAGAGGTAGGGCATAGGAGGAGTAACTCCACTCAAATTGGAGCTACCTGACTGGGGAAGTACCTCCGCCTTGCAGAAAATCGAAGTAAAATAACACTGCTTTGAGCTGTGTTGTGTTTCTTACGGTGAGCAAGGTTGCCAGTACTCCACGAGGAAACGTCGTTTTGGCAGTGGGGGGACTTTGACCCTTATACTGCCAACACAACTATTCCTATTTCGTTTTACAGGGTCGGCAACGGGCAAGTGATACTCCTGGTGTTGCAAGCGTCTATAAGCTACGGTAACCGTTTACCATCAAGTGGGCCACGTATGCTTGTTTGCCACTTTAGTAGTATAAAAAAATATAAATATATGAATGAATAATGTATTTACTATTAACACGAAAAGAAGATTTAAGAAAAGATAGATGGAAAGAGTGAAACACGATATGGTACACAAGGAAGTAATTAGTGATGAGATGACGGCTGAAAAAGTCATAATATGGAAAAAAAGACGCAAAATGCCGACCCCAAGTACGTTGGAGTTGCACCTAGACTCGACATTTCATAAATGATATTTATTTCTGTAAGTAGACCTTTTAAAGACACGTTTACAAGTCAATACATTACATTTTTTTAAGCAAAATAGATCCGGCATTTCCTAACTGACAACCTTTGAGAAGAAACACCGAGAATCATAATCCCTTATAGAATAGTAACAACTTTGCGTGTTTTTTTTATGGTTTCAAAAATGCATACGGCCCCCCGATGCTTAGCGGTCACCGCAGCCTATAGACGTTTGCAACACCAGAGGTATTACTTACTTGAGCGTTGACGACCCTGTAAAACAAAAAGGAATGTTGGGTTGGCAGTTAAACGGTCTAATTCCCCCTCACTGCTAACACAACGTTTCCTCGCGGAGAACTGATAACCTTGCTCACCGTAAGGAACACAACACAGCTCAAAGCAGTGTTATTTTACTTCAATTTTCTGCAAGGTGGAGGTACTTCCCCAGTCGGGAAGATCAAATTTAAAAGAAGAAATATTTATTTGTCCAAAACATGTGACCTTACGAGTAAACATAAATGAAAAATAAAATACATAAACATGCAACACTTAAAATAAGGTGCAAAATAAAAAAAGAAATACTAAAAAGGTTTTGCATGTGTCCCACGGCTGGGCCAAATGGCCTTTGTAGACATCTATAGGCTACGGTAACCGCTTAGCATCAGATGGGCCGTATACTTGTTTGCCACCTAGTGGTACCTACCTGTATAAAAAAAACTATAAAATGGGATATACTTAACAAAAAGTGCATGTTGACCCCGACGTGATTTGAACACGCAACCTTCTGATCTGGAGTCAGACGCGCTACCGTTGCGCCACGGAGTCATATAGACAGCGAACATAATAGGTATGCACTTATCAATGAACAGAATGACTTATATATTTATATATTTTATATAATATTTTTGGGACATTTTACACAACACCATCTAGTCCCAAACTAAGCAGAGCTTGTACTATGGGTACTAAACAATGGATATAATACTTATATACTTTTTTTTGTAAATACATACTTAGAATACATAAGAAACACCCAGACAAACACAAATACTCATGTTTTATCCACTCAAATATTTGCGTCCTGTGGGAATCGAACCCACGACCTCATGATCAGCAGTCCGGTACTCGAACCGCTAGACCACATAGGTAGTCACATATTTATTATCAATTATCACGTCAATTATTAATTATCGATCAAGAATGTCAATACTAATTATTTGTTGTAATCCGTTTATGTATATACTAATTACCTTACTTTTAATATTAGTGGATACATTATTATACCTATTTAATGGTAATAACCCAAAATATTTAATACCTACACATTTTTCAAGCATATCATAAATGAAATCTTTACTTACATAAAAAATTATAGTGTCACAGTTTGTAACAAAACTCCTCCGAAACGGCTTGACCTATTTTTATGAAATTTTATGCATAATAATTGTATATTCGGTAGGTCTGAGAATAGGACGTAATCTATTTCTTATACCCCAAGTGATAAGGGTGGTCCAATCCAAAAAAAGATGATGGGGCATAAAAAAAAAATAAACAACCCAAAATTTTTACCCTTCTACCTTCAACCTCCATTTTATAATAGTCGAACACATAGTCAAGTATGTACAATAACAACGTTTGCTGGGTCAGCTAGTATATAGATCTTATAAAAGACACAAGTCAATGTTTCGAATTTTTTATGCTAGATGGCGCAGGCATTTCCTAACTGACGATCTCAGAAAAGAAACGTCGAAACAAACTCAGAGAATCATGGCCTCTTTTAAAGTCGAGATCTAATACCTACCTAGTGTTACAATGCAGGATAATGTCTGAAATGGCCAGAATAAGCCACAGCGGCTTTGAGTAGAGTACGGTGCGGGTGACAGTTGCCTGTAGATAGATAGAATAGATAGAATATTCTTTATTGTATAACACAATACAGAGAAAACGATAAAAAGAAAACAAACGTCACATAATGTAGGTATGTACAATTGGCGGTCTTATCGCTTAAAGCAATTTCTTACAGACAACCATGGGATGGACAAGTCATGTAAGAAACGGGTAACGGGCGGTTGTGTGCTTAGAAGTCATAGATAGATAGATATATAATAGATATAGAAAATAAAATAAATATCTAATAAAATAAATATTAATAATGTATATAAATACTATACATACAATATATTATTTTGCGTAAAGATAATACTATAACAATTCACGTACAAGTAGCCAAGTAATGTTCCTTTACCATTGTTTTAAAAGATGCCTGTGTTTGGGCACGTCTCACGGAAACCGGCAGAGCATTCCATAGACGAGTGGCCTGAACAGTAAAAGAATGATCAACAAAATTGTTGTGTTGTGTTGTTTTAAGTTCTCTGATGATCGTAAGGATCGCAAATGTGTATCACAGACGAACTCAAATCGTGTTTTAAGGTAAGCGGGTGTAGCAGGATTGAAAAGAATACTATAAAGTAACGAAAGAATGTGAGCATTCCGACGAAGGCGAAACCACTTGAGCTTAATACGAAATTCTGATACATGATCATATTTGCGTAAACCAAATATGAATCTTATGCAAAAATTTTGGAGACGCTCAAGCATCGGCATCGACATCGGCATAGTCAAGGACAGGCAAGAGGAGAGATTGTGCAAGTATGACGTATTGTATGTATTATGTTTAATTTACTGCAGTTATTAATGATTTAATATATTACGAATGTGGTACAGCTGAAATACGAAGTCATAATTTGTAAATCGCGGCAACTTTCAAGAGTGAAACGAAATGTTACTTAAGCTGTAACCCGCACCATGCTACAGCGCAAAGAGTGTAGTGTAGTACCAGTTGACGGTACGCTTGCATTAGTCTTTCTGTAGCTCGTAGGTCGTGGCTAAGTAATAATTAAGCTGATACAATCTGCAAGGTTAAGCTGCGCTAGTCGATCGAGACCCACCGTGCCTCGGAGAGCACGTAAAGCCGTCGGTCCTGGTTGTCATACGAACACCTATGATAATAGTTAGAGGTAGTCAGAAGCTCAAAAACCTGACAGCTATCTGACAGTATCGGTGTTGCCCAAAATGGGGTTAGACTGGAAGCCGACCCCAATATAGTTGGGAAAAGGTTTGAAAAAAAAACAAACAACCTATTGCAGGACGATATCAAATCGGCGGAACATTTGCCGCCAAAAAAAAGTGTAGTTTTAATTTGTCTGCTTTTTTTAATCCTTATCAAAATTATTCGGAGTAAAAACTTAAAAAAAACACATTTAGGTACTTAGGAATATGTAGATGTAGGTAACGAAATATAACATAAATATGAATTAAAAAACTATAAAAAAACAAAAAACCAACGTCACGCGGTGTTCCCAGGCGGTCACCCATCCAAGTACTGACCGCGCCCGATGTTGCTTAACTTCGGTGATCGGACGAGAACCGGTATATTCAACATGGTATGGACGTTGCCGAGAACCATTGTATATTTTGGGATCACGTATTTTATTTATGCTTGGTTTTACATGTGCTTGAGCGGAGAACTTCTGCAGTGTTAGTTCGATTTTCATAACAAACCATCACCCCTATATTCCCTGAAGGATAGGCTTGTTTACTAATTGTACAACCTAAAGTTCGCCGGTAGGTATGTTTACGGGCCGTTTCCAAGAGTACCTACTGCTCTCTATATCAAGCCCTTGATCCAGCCAACGAGAGCCTCCTTAGTTATTGGTCGAAGATGTAAAAGAAAACAAACTGGATCTAAGATGAATACCTACTACATAATTTAAGTAAATACCTTTTCGGGTTCTAGCTCTCACATTTAAACAAGGTGGAACAGAAAATCTGTTGGGGACGGCTAAATACTTAAAGCGAGCCAGGCGGATCATAAGATCCTGCCTTGGTGATATCGTAGTTTTATAGACTTTTACCACACGCATTTTTTCAGCGTACAGAGAAGCTTCGTAATCTTAGCGATTGTGTAATTATACTATCAATCTACAGATAGGTATATCATTATATTTTTATACCACTAAGGTGGCAAACAGGCATACTGCCCACCTGATGGTAAGCGGTTGCAGTAGACGATTCTAAAACCAGGGGTATCACATCCGCGTTGCCAACCCTGTAAAACGAAAGAGGAATAGTTAGATGGCAGTATAAAGGTCAAAGTCCCTCCACTGCCAACACAAAGTTTCCTCCCGGAGCACTGGCAGCCTTGCTCACCGTGAGAAACACAACACAGCTCAAAATTCTATGTTATTTCACTTCGATTTTCTGCAAGGCATCATTCTCCGACCCTTTTCCCAACTATGTCAGGGTTGGCTTCAAGTTTAATCAGATGCGGCTAAATATAAATATTTTACACGAAGCGACTTCCATCAGACCTCCGCAACCCGATTTCTGGGTAATACCTTGAGGATAGACAGGTTGTCAGGTTTGGGCTTCTGACTGCCACTAACGATTGACATAGATGTTCATATAACAGCCGGGACCAACGGTTTTAACTGTTCTCCGAGGCACAGAGGGGTCTCGAGTTGTTAGGAATGGGCGCCCATCCACAGACTGTCCGCGGCTAGCGCAGCTTAATCTTGCAGATCGGTTAATCAGCGTAGTAATCATTTGGCCACAAGACCCTCTCTAAATCTAAATCTATAAATAGGCATATATTATTTTAATATTAATAAGTACTAAAATAATTTTACAAGGGCATTCAACCCACGTTGAACTTAATGCCTTATAAAAGTGTCACTAAAAGATCTATTTACAGAAATTATTATTATTATTTAGCCGTTGTCGTCCCACTGCAGGGCAAAGGCCTCCCTACCCTCCTTCCATTCCTCACGGTTCAAGGCTAATTTGGGCCAATCCTTACAGAAAAAGTCAAGCTCATCCCGCCATCTTCGTCTAGACCTGCCGCGTTGTCGTCTGCAGAAATAACTAACTGTATTTAATTTATTATTTACCAGCTCCATTTCCAACAAGCTGAACCTAAAATAACCACCGATATTACACCTACATCTACATATACGTAAGAATATTCCCAAAAAGGTCTAAATCGCCTAAAGCAAAGCCGTTCACAAAACCGGTGTCAATCCAGTGTAATTTTCGCCTCTGTAAGGCTCTCATTGTACGAGGTGTGTGGAGATTTCCCTGGCGCGCCCTGGCAAATTGGAAGGCCCAATGTGCCGTAATCGGCTTATGACGGCTCGTCTGTCTTCAGAACCCGAGCTAGATATTATTTATACTGAGGAATGAAGATATTTTATTGTTCGAAATGTTGGAGAGAAATATGAAAGGGGAGTGACACTTTTGAAAGGGATTTTAAGTGATTAACTATAGCATAAAATAATTAGTTTAAGCAGGTATCCTGGTCTATTGAATGGGACTATAGCCTGTCGTGGTCATGGTGAATTTCACGGATCCCATGGCCATGACTAGGGCAAAATGAAGGCAAGTGCAGTTTTTAGTCGGAACGATTCCAATATAACCTCCCCAGGTGTGAGAAGATCCATGAGGATTTCCCGTACTATATAAAAAAGGTATCTTTGTATGTAAGGATGAAACTTAAAAAAGGTTCATCATCATCATCAACCCATACTGTCCCACTGCTGGGCACGGGTCTCCTCTCACAGAATGAGAAGGATTAGGCTATAGTCCACCATGGCCTAGTGCGGGTTAGCAGACTTCACACGTCGTCGAGATAATCTATAAGGCATGCAGGTTTCCGCACAATGTTTTCCTTCACCGTTAAAAAAATAATAAAAAAAAGTAAAAAAGATTGCCTCATGAAAATCCCATTCAAATTAATTACTATTAATTTGCAAAACATCAATCCTCTGATTTTTAGAACTCGACTCGACCAGGGGTGCAGAAAAAACCGGAAGAATATTATTAGTGTTAGAAATTGTTAACAAATTCCAAAGGATTTTGTTATGTTGCAATATAAAAATAGTTTTTGATTAGTCAAAGCACTCGATCTATATTGCAATTGCTATCATAAAAATATTGCGAATAGAATTCTAAAAAGTTCATGGGTTGTTTTTGTTTGCAACATTTTTATGATTGTACCTAAGCCCGTAGCTAGTCATGCAAAAATTATAAAGAGTAAAACCAAAACTATTGAAACAATTTAAGCAAACAATTTGATGGTTTAAAAAAGTAGCTTAATAATAGTAGTAAGTAAGAGTAATATTAAGAGAGGTAGGGCATAGTGGGGAAGTACCTCCACTTTGCAGAAAATCGAAATTAAATAACACTGTCTTTTTGTATATTTTTGGCATTTTCCATGCTAAGATTTTAAAGTTATTTAGAAAAGGAAAAATACGACCGCCAGGTTCGACAACCAGAAGACGCAGGTTCGAATCCTGCCCGCGGTCGTATTTTTCCTTTTCTAAATAACTTTAAATAACACTGCTTTAAGCTGTGTTACGTTTCTTACGGTGGGCAAGGTTGCCAGTGCTCCACAAGGAAACGTTGTGTTGGCAATGGGGGGACTTTGACCTTTATATTGCTAACCCAACTATTCCTCTTTCGTTTTCTGTAAAATTAAAGACGAATAGTTGGCTATCGATCGGATATATATAATAGTTGGATATCGATATATTGGAATGGCGTCTATAGGCTACGGTAACCACTTACTATCAGGTGGGCCGTATGCTTACTTGTCACCTTAGTGGTATAAAAAAATACTTATAGCTACTTAAGACGGACGAGTAAAGTGGTGCTATGGCATATTGATCAGGCGCTCCAACAGTATGTATAGGTATGGAACCTAAATAACGGGGAGAGCCTATTGCCATTAATTTGGCAATTTCATAGACAGACCCAATAAAACTATTCGACCTGGGCATCGAAGCCATGATGTCTACCGTGGCAGTGATGCTTACAACCACTAGACTAATGAGGCAGTTTTAAAAATAAATAGTAATTATTTTTGACACAGATTGACAATTTCACACAGGACCATCTATTCCCAAATTAAGCAGAGCTTGTACTATGGGTACTAGACAATTGATATAATACTTATGTACTTTTAAATACTTAAATTACATAACAAACACCCAGACAAACACAAAGACTTTATTCATCACTCACTCGTGAGTAGCACTCCGACACGTGAACAACTAGACCACAGAGTCGTCAATTAATCAATCAATTTTAAAATGATAGACTACACCGCCCATTTTCATTCTCCATTCCAAAAAAATCCAGGTAGCGAACCAACATGACATGTAATAGAGTAGCTAGATCCAATTTGGCCCAACGTAATCCTCTTACACCGTGTCAGAGGATCCACGGATTAATTATGTAAATTTCGTTGTTTTTGTCACACCTTTCCTGTTTGTAAGTTTCTGATGAAGGCGATTTGTTTCGGACCAGCTGAATTAATGTGATGTGGAGTTGTTTTTTTTTATATTGCATCTGAGGTAGCAGGAAGGATCTTGGATGTTTTAGCAGATTTAGAGATATAATTAAAATTGTAAATTGTCGTTATAGTAGCCCAAAAAGCTTGACAGTTAGTTTATCCTCAGGATATCTATATTGTGTGACAGAACGTGGGGTTTGTGTTGAATGATACTCAGAGTCTCGTTCCACAATGGTTATATTTCGGGCAGAGCTTCCGCTTATTACAATTGTTACAAAGCAAATGATTATTAGTTACTGTGTTGCAGCCTATTTTATAGGGCAAACTCACCACTTACAGGATGTGGGTACCTTAAACTACTTTAGAAATATTTAACAAAATATGATTAGAGCAGTTTCTTTAAACATAAATTATTTAGTATACAAAATGTTATATGTAACATAATTAGGTACTGGGATTATTTATGTTATTTAAATTACCTATTATGCAAATCTTTACTAAGTCTAATGACGTCACTACCGGTTACTATTAATAACAATCATTTAGATTAATGTAATTATTTGATACCTTGTCTTAAAACATAGTTAATTATGAAATATAAATCAGCTATTAGTAATTAATTAATTTATCAATCAAGAGAATTAATCAGGAGTAGGATGTGACGAGTGTTGTGATTGCTTAGAAATTGCGTTGCGGTCTGATGGCAGTTATTTCGTGTGATCTGTCATGGTCGTGACGAATTTCGCGGATCCCATGGCCATGACTAAGGGCAGGTGAAGGCAAGTTTTTAGTCGGCACGAGTCTGACATACCCTGCCACTTTCCTTTGTGACGGAGGATCCATGAGGATTTTCCGTAGGTACAGTCAACAAAAGAGATTGGTATACAGGTAGCGAACGAAATCTCCATCTTTACACAGATTGTGATTTAAATAATTATATTCGTCAAAAGGTTTGATGTGTAAGCTTATAATACCTGCGTTTTGACGCATATTGCGTGATACATTATTAGGTACATAATCTTTAACAAAAGATAGATGTTTAATTAGCTGCCTGTATATATATACATCAATTCAATAATAAAATTATCATTTTATTTTATATCAATACATAACATTTCATATCATTTCAATAATTATCATTTTATTTTACTTCAATACATAATATTTCATTTTATTACAATACCTATCATTAATAATAAAATATCATCATTGCATTTCATTTCATTAAATAGGTGACGATGATGACGCTTCGCGCGGGTGCAATGTACTAATAAAATACATGTATTATATATATAAACCTTCCTCTTCAATCATTCTATCTATTAAAAACGCATCAAAATCCGTTGCGTAGTTTTAAAGATTTCAGCACACATAGGGATATAGGGACAGAGAAAGTGACTTTGTTTTATACTATGTAGTATATATAATATAAGTATGTAATTAACCTTCCAACTGAAACACCTCAAACAAAACTCTTGAAGCACAATATCCCAAAATCTCGGAAGCAAAAAAGAAACAAGATGGCTAATCAATAATATTTCCCCTCTTTTCAATTAGTATAGCAAATGCACCTTTAATGCCCTACCTCGGGGAAGACCCCGGTTTAACTTAAACGATTTAGGGGATCCACCACTAAATGAAATCTCCACTAATAGGGGCTCGGGAAAGGTAATCATGTTTTAATAAATATAGGAAGTTTTGTAGTGTATTTTGTTTTCTTTTTTTTAGTTTTATTTTATACAATAAGGAAAACAAACAGTAGCATATTAAGAATATACATACAATTCTTATAACAAGACTTATAGAATATACTACCTACTACATTTTCCACAGATTACTAATTAAATTACTACATCTGTTTGCAGACATTGGCTGTAATGATCACTAATATGCAATAGACGAAATGAAAAATAAAATTCCAGGTGGTTTCGCCCTGCCCAGTGAACTTCAAGGATTGACGTTATTCAAGAGCCACGTTGTTTTCTTGAATGTGCGCATTGTCAAAGACGAATTGCACAAGAACGTCACTAACGGTGACTTTGATAATGCAGTCCATCTAAGTAAGAGCATGAATTTCACGAATGGTGAAATTATCAGCGATGTAGTCACAAAGACAAAGTATTGGAACATTTATAATAACAAGATAAACACAATTATTATTGTTAAGCCTCATTTTCATTTGTATGTGGTGCGGACATCACAACATCACAAGGAAATCATCCTGTAGGATCGGTAGCGGGCGGGGCCCACTGCTGATCCCTCAGTATTTTAGCAATGTTATTTTTAAATGTAAGTTTATTGAGATGTATTGAGATGTAATTGATGTAACTTTTGCAGCTGATATTATAGTATAATATACAACGTGTTACAAAATACCCCGTAAAAAATATAATTAATTATCAAAGCCAAAAATGTTGTCAGCTGTCATGTCAGGGAACCAGATTATTTAACAGAAAGGCCTACGTACCTCATCATCATCAGCCTATACTAGTCCACTGCTGGACGTAGGCCTCCCCTAATGTGCGCCATTTCACCCTGTCTTCGGCTTTTCGCATCCAGCTTCTACCAGCAGCCTTTCGCAGATCATCACTCCATCTTGCCGGAGGGCGTCCTACACTACGTCTGCCGAGTCGCGGTCTCCACTCGAGAACACGTCTACCCCAGCGGTTGTCGGTTCTTCTACAGATATGGCCAGCCCACTGCCACTTCAGCTTGCTAATCCGGTGTGCTATGTCGGTTACTTTGGTTCTCTGTCGGATAACCTCGTTGCGGATTTTATCCTTCAGAGAAACTCCAAGCATAGCACGCTCCATAGCACGCTGTGCGACTTTAAATTGGTGGACTAACCGCACTGTGAGTGTCCACGTCTCAGCGCCGTAGGTCATCACAGGTAGGACGCACTGATTGAAAACTTTCGTTTTCAAACTTTGCGGTATGGGTGATGAGAAGACCTGACGTAGTTTTCCAAATGCTGCCCAGCCCAACTGAATCCGCCTCTTGGCCTCCTTCTCAAAGTTGTTTTTGCCTAACTGCAAAATCTGCCCAAGGTAAGTGTACTCTAAAACAACTTCAAGAAGATGACCATTTACAGCAATAGGTCTCAGATCAATGTGGTCATTGAACATGACTTTGGTTTTATCCAAATTCATGCTGAGACCTACGCTTTGTGAGGCTGATGCTAGGCCATTCAGCATCTGTTGCAGCTCCTCCAGCGACTCCGCCAATAGGACTATGTACCTATTTTACCTAATAATTGTCTACTTTAATGGTGTTTCTATTTTTCATTCATAAAAATGTTGTTGTTTTCCTATTTGTGGGGTGTATTATGCAGCGTTACTACGGTTCTTAAATATTGTGAATGAACTCGTTACAAGGCCCCATTTAACCTCCTTTTGGCTTTACGGGTAGTTATGTAACATCGGACGAGTACGAATTAAACTCGCATGGAGAGCGTTCAGTCTTTTTTTATACTAATAAGGTGACAAACAAGCATACGGCCCACCTGATGGTAAGCGGTTACCGTAGCCTATAGACGCTAGCAACACCAGGGGTATCACTTGCGCGTTACCGACCCTGTAAAACGAAAGTTGGCAGTAGAGTCCCTGGTCCTTGGTCCCTGCCAACACAACGTTTGCGAAAACATTTATGCATGAAAATTTATAAAAATATTGTTAAGTTAATAATTTAATTGATCATAGATTATTTGAATTGATTTTTCTTTTCCAATCCATTTATTATGACGTAAGTGTTCAAGGTAAACACCTAAAAGAAACCTTTTAGGTATGTATTTATGTATCTGTAAGTAAGTATTTACAAAATGTTAGTATTATTTGCATATACTATGGGACCATAGCACAATCTCTGCTTAGTGTGGGAATAGATCGTGCTGTGTAAATTAATGTTCCAATTATTTATATTACATTTATTAATCTACAGAGAGGTTTAAAGTAGGTACTGAAATTACAAATGATTAAAAAAATACTTACTTCTAAATAAATAAAAAAGGAGAAAGATTGTTTAATTAAAATGTTCCTGAGATCAAACAATTCTTTAACAGCGAAAATGTTCACTGGTTATAACAATTAAAAACACAAAAAATTTCCATTCAAACTGTATATTCTTTTCCTTTTTTCTTCATATTAGTTTTTTATTATATTTAGCGAACATCACTATTCATACAACTGAATCACTAAGAAGTAGGTACTGTTTAGATATTTTTGTATTTGAATTTCCGTCGAACAGTAAAATATATTTACAGTGTCTTCAAAACGTCGATCCTGTATGGAGGTTTATTACTAATGAGACGTCAATATGTCCGTGTTCTCCGGTAATGGTATATTGGGACTTAGTATTTGCACTAGACTTACCTATTGTTTTCGAAAATATTGTCGAAAATAAAAGCGATTTATTTTAAAAAAATAAATGGAGCTGTCCATTTATAATAGAAATAGAAAAAAATAACCGTTTCTTATAGGTTTTTGGCGACACTGCGAAAGTACGATATTATTAATTTTATGAAATTATAATGATCATGACCATTGGACTGCCAAGTCGAAGGTTTCGAGTTCGAGTCCAGGGTACGCACCTTTGACTTTTCGAAATAATGTGCATATTAATAATTAATTAGCTCCCTAAACAGTGAAGAAAAACATCGTGAGCAAACCTGCATGCCTTAAAATTTTCTCGACGGCATGTGAAGTCTGCCAACCCGCACTAGGCTTTTAGGCTTTAGCCTAATCCCTCTCATTCTGTGATAGGAGACCCGTGCCCACAAGTGGGACAGCATGTGTGTGATTATTAAATTATTGAGTGCTAATTTTTTTTTTATTTCGATATAGTGTCAGGGTCATAAAATAAATGTCACTAAGTCAATTTTCGATCTATTTATTTATAGACATTATTTATTAGGTAAACCTAAATAGGCGATTTGGGCTTACCTAATATGTCTATAAATATAATATCTATAATAATTATAATGAGCCGTTCGACGGCTGGATCAAAGGCTTGATATAGAAAGCGGTACTCCTTCTGGAGTCTTAGCCGGTAGCTTGGACCCTGTTCCTGATATTGGTGATTAGTTTTTTTATATTTATTAATGTTTTTAAATGATTGTTTTTGTAAAGATAAATATAAAAGTCAATATAATAAAACAGAAACTAAATTTACTATCACATCCCTATAGAGAGTAAAAATATGCTTCTTTTAAAATTTTTGCCTGCCGTATCTTATCACACTTTTTCTCTCAACAATATTTTTTCAATGTAACTGACACTGTAGCTTGCGCCGTGTTAGTCTTGGAGGGCCATAAGAGTAGCGACGAATTTAATTAGAAAACACACAGTATAGCGTGACCCTCTCATTCTGGGAGGAGACCCGAGCCCAGCTGTGGGCTAATAGTTTTGATTATGAGCTCTTTTTTATAACCCAGAACAGTCCTAAGGTTGAAAAAAAATTAGCGATTTATATTATTATGAGCTTCAAAAACAGTAGGTATTTTTTATTAGGTAACCTTTAAGGCGCTCGTGCGATCGTCAGCGCCGACAGCTACGCGAGGCCGACGCGCGACGCGTACGGCCGCGTAGCTATCAGCGCTGACCACCGTGCGCGCTGATAGCAACGCGTCATTCAAAAACGCTTCCTAGAAGTTCATATATCTCGGACATCAGCGCTGACGGTACGCGTACCGTCGGCGTAAGACTAAAATCAGCCATACATGTCCCACTCTACTTAGGCTTCTTTATACTTCTTCTTCACCAAATTTAACAAAAAATATATTCTTTTTTGTGTTTTTTTTTTAACATTTTCCATGCTAAGACTTTAAAGTTTTTTAAGCAAAGGAAAAAAAAAAACTTTAAAAAATATATTGTTTAAGGCTATAAAACTCGAAATATATCAAGTTTTGACTCGTACTGTCACCATGTCATCTCTTTCCGAATGATAAACATATACGACACATTAAATAAAAAATTAAAAAATGACCCAAATATTTATTATTAAATTGTGTAGGTAAGTGAACCTCAAACGCACTCAGAGCGGTCAGCCTTATTATAAACCGTTTTTCTTGATCTGACCAGTTCCTGGTAAAATTTCTGCTAAAAATCGTAAACGATTTTTATATGTGTCCATGCATCACGATGGAATAGAAGAAAACGACAACAATTAGTCATCTCTCTCGAAATCGTGCAATTCCTGGCCACAAGCCAAGTAGTGACATAAATCTGCATGTTTTTTTTAAATATTTTGTCGTCCGTGCAGTAATTTATCTTTTGTTTATGTACTAGAACTCTTAATGAGCACTTTCTACGCCTTGCAATGTTTTTTTTCTATTCTTTCTTGCCAGAGGACCATTTCACTTAATGTTTTCTTAAGATGAGTATCTTCTTGATGGCTCTTTTGTGTTATTTAAGTGGATTAATTTTTAAATTTCAAACCTGGTTGTCTTGACCGTCAATTAAAAAAAAGTTGTTTTCGAACAAGAGAACATTCCATAATGAGATTGACTTTAGAGTGGACAAAGTCAAAGCGGTGAGAGGGACATTGTAGAAGACTTATTTATTCATCATAAAATTATTTCTTATAGTTGGTACATAGGTGGAATGTGAGAAGGTAAGTAAGAAGGAGAAAAAAAAATCATTACGAATTACACGACAATTCACCATTTAAGCGAGTGATAATTAATTAATAATACCTACGCACATGGTGGATGTATGACCTCGTGAGGGTCGCGGCAAGTGTGTGGATACGGCCTGCACAAGATCGATTTTTGTGGCGATCTTTAGGGGAGGCCTATGTTTAGCAGTGGACGTCCGTGGCTGATAGATAGATAGATAGACTCACATGATTGCGAAAAGTCAGGGGTGCGTGCCTTGGATTCCAACACGAGACCTTTGACAGTCCAATGGCAAACACTAGACTACTGCCTGCACTGAGGTACCACTGGTTTTTTTTTTATTCTACTAAGGTGGCAAACAAGCATACGGCCCACCTGATGGTAACCGGTTACCGTAGCCTATAGACCCTTGCAACACCAGGAGTATCACTTGCGCGTTGCCAACCCTGTATTAAAAGAGGAACAGTTGGGTTGGCAGTATAAGGGTCATAGTCCCCCCACTGCCAACACAACGTTTTCTCGTGGAGCACTGGCAACCTTGCTCACCGTAAGAAACATAACACAGCTCAAAGCAGTGTTATTTTACTTCTAATTTCTGTAAGGCGGAGGTACTTCTCCAGTCGGGCAGCTCCAATTTGAGTGGAATTAATCCCACTATGCCCTACCTCTCTTGTTTATTTTTAATACACTCACTGCTAACACCACCACCACCACTTTGCTACCCCAATTACTTGACACAAAACCAACAACATTAAAAATTGAAATGAGTTAGTTCATTATGAAGTTGGTGGTCCGTTAAAAACTTAACTGGCACATTTGAATTTTAATAAAAGGCTTTAGTAAACTTTTGCGTAATGAACTTGAGCGGTGCCGAGAGCGGGCACTAGGAAACTAAACTAATATATTCATAATCACGGTTCCATTCTTCCGTTTCTGTTATATTTTAACAGCTGCTGCAAATTGCTCTGGTAAAACCATTGTGTGGAGATAAAATACATCAGTTATTCTCGTTTTATTAGGAACCATTAAATGTGTTCATCAATGTTCATCAACCCATATACTGTCCCACTGCTGGGCTCGGGTCTCCTCTCATATTGAGAGGGATTAGGCTATAATCCACCACGCTGGCCTAGTGCGGGTTGGCAGAGTTCACAAACCGTCGAGAAAAATCTCTAAGGCATGCAGGTTTCCTCACGATATTTTCCTTCACCGTTTAAGAGAGTGATAATTAATTATTAATACGCACATGTATTCGAAAAGTCAGAGGTGCATGCCTTGGGTTTGAACTCGAGACCTTCGACTTGGCAGTCCAATAGTCATACCACTAGGCTTCACTGCGTTGTCATCGCTAGTGATATCCTGAGGATAGAATTAACCCTTAGGATTTCGGTATTGCCCAGAAATTGGGTTATGCAGGTCTAATGGCAGTCTGTACCTTCAGTTTTCCACTTCTGCCAAACCTTTTGGGGCCTTTAGGCGAGATCTTATATTAATTTATGTTTTTTTTTATACTACTAAGGTGACAAACAAGCCTACGGTCCACCTGATTGTATGCGGTTACCGTGGCCTATAGACGATATAACGATATGACGTAAGAAACACAACAAAACTCAAAGCAGTGTTATTTTACTTTGATTTTCTGCAAGGCGGAGGTACTCCAATTTGAGTGAAATTACTCCCACTATGCCCTACCTCGCTTATTATGTACAAGTTTAAAGTTCTAAGTCCCAGTAGGTGAATCCCAATATGATATGCAAGAAGTGACAAAAGCTCAAAGCTTTACTCTTTGAATTAAAACTAATAATGTATTCACTGGCACGCTTGCATTCTGAAAGTTCACAACAGTTCTGGCGTTAAGATGTGACGTCATACAAACAAATGAACAAACAAATATGTCACCGATTGAACAGAATCTGATGAAAATTTCTATTTTAATGGTCTAAAATATTTGACATTGACGATATTGTGTCATTGTGTGTAAAGTATTTTATTTTCTCCATTTCGAGGGTTAACAATAATCTAAGCACACAGTCGCCAAGCAATGAATAGCGACTAACTGATGATGACAGAGGAGACGGATGACATGGTAAGGAATTTTTGGGTGATTCTGCAGGAGTTTAGTATTACCGCTTTTTTGAAGATTATACATTGTGTACTGGAAGATTTTTGAGTCCGCTTTTGACACGAATGAAATCATAGACAACAAATCATCATCATCATGAACCCATATACTATCCCACTGCTGGGCACGGGTTTCATATTGAGAGGGGTTAGGCTATAGTCCACCACGCTGGCCTTGTGTGGGTTGGCAGACTTCACAAACCGTCGAAAGAAATCTCTAAGGTACGCAGGTTTGCTCACGATGTTTTCGTTCACCTTAAGCGAGTGATAATTAATTATTAATACGCACATGAATTCGAAAAGTCAGAGATGCGTGCCTTGGATTCAAACTCGAGACCTTCGACTTGGTAGTCCAATAGATTCTTATAACTTTAACTAGAAAATGCTTAGAAATTTCAAAAGCTTATAAGTGTATATTTTTTTAAAATTTATTTCGCATCACTATAATCCTTGTCCTCACTAATATTTATATTATAAAATGCCAAAGAAACTCTGTGTGTCTGTCTGTATGTTACGTTATTATGCTTAAAATAAATCGCTAATCGGATTTTAATGAAATTTGTTACAGAGATAATTACACCTTGAACAATGAAATAAGCTACATTTGTCTCAAAAGCCAGGTGACCCGCGGGCCACAGATACTTTTCAACAGTTACTTTTATATGCGTCGAACAGTTAATACGAAACAAATCGAAGTGTTACCAGGATGAAATGCAAATATATTCAATTAATCCTCCCGCCAGTCTGTATTGGGTGTCGCTAAGCCGTGATTGGCGTTAAGTCGTTCAACCGTACGAAAGTGGTTTGGCGTTTTCAGAATAGGGACGTGGGTGAATTTGAATGTGTTTGCTTATTAGTTTTAGTGAAGGGTTGTTAGTTCAGATTCGGGCAATTTTGAAGCTTTGATATGGTCTTGCAATATTCGGGATGGGTATATGATAGGTATATTTGCTTTGTTTGTAAAAAAAAGCAACAGTCACTTTCAGCAAGTGTTCGTAAGTTTAGGTGAAATATGATTAGCGTAATTAATACTAAATAAATTGCGAGGTTAATACTAAGGTTTATTTCGGCGTAATTTGTTAATTAACAGTTTGAATTCTGTACTTTTGCATCTAAAGTTAGTCGAAAATGTGGAATTTTAGTGATAGTAATTTATGCATACTTTAATAGTAATTAATCTCAAAATAAATAACGGTAGAGATCGCTTTTGAAATACTAAGCACAAACAAGTGCAAAGAAAAAAATAACACTCAAGAAGACTCCATAAATTCTTCCGACTAATAACATAGGAAGACGTTAGATGTACGCGAGACGAAAGCTGGCGTGGAGTCGACAAGTGCTCATCTTTTCGGGGAGTATTAAATTACTGTATTCACCTCTACGCTAGCTGTTATGAAACAAGTTGGAAACAGCTTGGTGCAAGTTATAGAGAACTAGCGGGAAAATATTATGTTTTTCTTTTGTATGGGTTATGTGCATATGCTGCCGATTTCGTCTTGGTACCATCGCATTATTAAATAGGTATTCTGCCCACAAGCAATAATATGGTAACATTATTGTGTACTAGTTCAATGGGCAATATCATCTTCCGAGACTTTTTCCTAACGATAGTTTTAAATCTAACCAGATGCGGCTGGATATCACAATTTTACATGAAGCGCTTACCATCAGACTTCCGCAACCCAACTCTTGGGCAACACTTTGTAATGTGAACGCTGCAACGTATTGGATTTTTTTATAACTGTAAAGTTGTATGTGTGCCTGTAAATAAATAACACTGACATACTAAGGAAAGACCGGTTTTTAGGCTTCATATGTGTCGTGTGACAACCGAACCAACGGCTTTACGTGCTCTCCGAGGCGTGGAGGGCTCTCGATGTGTTAAGGTTGTTCATCCATTGCCCGCAGTGACCATCCGAACGACCGCGGCTCGCGCAGCTTAACCTTGCAGATCAGTTGATCAGCGTAGTCATTACTTGGCTACGAGCCCACTACATTACTAGGCTATCACTGTTGTCCATTTTTTTTATTCTACTAAGGTGGCAAACAATCATACGGCCCACCTGATTTATTATTTATTTATTTATTTATGTTAATACGGATTACACCAATTACATTAACACACAGATGAAAAATAGAAACAAACAGGCTAGGTACATTAGATACATTATAACACTATTTCCAAAAGAATTACTATAAATTTTCACAAAAACTGAAACACACATGCTGGACAGTTTTAAATTCGTCTATAAATAGTTCACAGTCAGGGTAGGTTTCCAAGAGGCAATTGAGCGCGGACAAGACGCGGGGAATAGGGGACGATGCACGGGCCACTGTGCGGCATGCGGGCACAGACAGTGGACGGTGCCGATGAGCTCGAAGGTAGTTTCTCGGAGCATATAACTGCATCAGTTCATTGTGGAGGTCAGGAGCATCTATGATACCTCTGCAGATTTTAAGCATAATGCACAGCTGACCAAACGCTCTTCTGGTGTCCAGCATATTGTATCCTAGACTTCCACACAAGTATTTGGTTGGATACATGTATGGATAGTATCCCAGAGAGGATTTGTAAAGAAATCTTAAGAATTTCTTCTGAACTTTTTCAAGCAGTAGAAAATAAGAGGCCTCGTGTGGATTCCAAATGCAGAAGCTGTCCTCTAACTTGCTCCTGACAAGCGTGCTGTAAAGGAGTCTTATGACGTGTGTATTCTTGAAGTCTCGTGAGTTTCTCAGAACGAAACCAAGTCTCTTAAACGATTCCTTAGCAACCGTTGCAATATGATCGTGAAATGTCAGCCTCTGGTCGAAGACGACACCCAGGTTTCTCATGGTTGATGATCTAGTTATAGAAGAGCCATTTATTTTGTAGTCGAAGGTAATGGGGTGTCGCCTTCGACCAAAAGTCATGACATAACACTTAGAGGGACTGAATTCCATTTTATTTACATTTCCCCAATCATTCACCAGGTCAATGTCCCTTTGAATAGCCTCACAGTCCGATATACTGTATACTGATGGTTATCGGTTACCGTAGCCTATAGACGCTTGCAACACCAGGGGTACTTGCGCGTTGCTGACCTTGTTAAACGAAAGAGGAATAGTTGGGTTAGCAGTATAAGAGTCAAAGTCCACCTACTGCCAACACAATTTTTCCTTGTGGCGTACTGGATCTAACTCAGCGTACTTCATCATATTACTTACTCGGCGTACTTCATCATATTACTTATAGCGATAGACATTTAAACATTACAAGTGATAGGTGAGACACCTTGAACAAAATTGTAATCTAATGTTTCCAACTGGAAATAAATCACCCCGTCTAAGTGTCATTATTAACCCGAGAGAACTCGCGTCTCTAAAACTCACACTCGCGTATCGAGCATTTTACTCACGTTTTATAAATAGCCAAAAAGTATGTAAGTACCATAATATTGTATTTTTTTTCAATATTATTACCGATATTAAATTCTGCGTGAGGGAAATGCTCATATAGGGCTAGTGTGCTCTTGGGTTAAGCATGACAAAGAGAGAAATCAATTCACATCGGAATCAAATTTTTTGTATAAAAATATACCTAATATGCGACTCCATAACCCTATTGCTTACACCACATCACAAACTCAGACTTCTGCGCAATTTATGACGTCTAACTGTGAAACGGACCTGTCCTTTTGTGGTGCGTACACAAGTCTAGAATGTTCCAGTTTATGCATTATAACCGGTTTTCTACCTGTGAGCTTACCTCAAGAGCGTACGAGAAATGCTTCTGAAATTTTCAAGGAAATTTATATTTGACTGCACTAGTGTAAGAAAGAAAGAAAGAAAGTAAATTTATTGATAATACAGTAGTGCAGTGGATGAGATGGTCACCTCGCCATTATCGTTATGCTGAGTGTCGTGGATTCGATTCCCATTCAAAACAAATATTAGTGTCATTCACAGACATCTATTTGTTTTACTATGAAATTTTCAGTAGCTAAACTCGGAGTTTGCAATAGATTTGCCCTCTACATGTGATCTAAACATACCGGCAAACTGTAGGTGAACATTAGTACAGCCCTGCCTTACCCTTCAGGGTAAACAAACGGGGAATGCAAGCGTCATCACGTTATCTTGTATTTCACGAAAAATTATAAGTTTTAAATGCAATTGATACCATTTTTATCCAAAATGCAGGCCGATAACATTATAATATAAAATCCAAGAACAGGAGAAGTCTTATAAGCTTTACTTTTATTTAATTTACTATAATACCTATGTATAGTAATTATTTATTTATGAAGAAAAAAAGTTTAAGGTAAGTACATACTTACTACTAACTAAGTTCGTACATAACACAGGTTCGACACATCAATTCAAAAGTAACCTTATCTCTAAAGTGCTTCAGTCAAAAGTTAAAAAACATTGTCCGAAATCAAATCCATTTCAGTCTACCAGTACCACTTCATAATATCGACAGTCTGGACAGTCCTATCTATACTCATGTATAACACGGCATCTGTATGCAAATTTCGCGTGCATTGTGCGTTTCGGACGCGTCTATAGCACGGCCGGGGGAAGTTGGTTAACAATTGTGTTCCCTGTTAAATTGTGTTGTACAAACTGGTGCACTTTGATTTGGCGGCGCGTCTGTTTTGAAGTAAGGTTTGGTACCTACTGAAATGGAGTTTGTGTATTGTGATTTGTTGACTGCACTATAAGATAATCTCGTATTTGCTGGAAGTAATAATAATAATAATATTTTGGGACATTTTACACAACACCATCTAGTCCCTAACTAAGCAGAGCTTGTACTATGGGTACTAGACAATGGATATAACACTTATATGTATACTTTTTTTTTGTAAATACATATTTATATACTTATAATACATAAGAAACACCCAGACAAACACAAATACTCATGTTTCATCCACACAGAATATTTGTGTCCTGTGGGAATCGAACCCACGACCCCATGATCAGCAGTCCGGCACTCGAACCGCTAGACCACAGAGGTCGTTTTAGGCTATTATAAAATCGAAAGTAATAGGCTCGCGGCTCAGTAGTACATATATTGATCAAACTATCTGCAAGGTTAAGTTGCGCTAGCCACGGGTAGGCTGTGGTGGGTGCCCATTCTTAACACTACGAGACCCTCCTCAAAACACAGTGTTTCGGATGAAGGCGTGTGGTTTTTGATCGGTACTTGTAAATGCGAACTGAAATATAAAACCTACCTAAATCTGCTGAAATCTTCGCGAAATTGGAGGTTTTGGTATGTTAAGATAGTCTTTCCTAAAACTCTGCAAATTCCGCTGTAATTGAAAAATGAATAAATATCCTATTAAAGAACTAAAAAACCCGACTGCGTTTCTGTGTAATTTGGAAATAAAAAACCCTAAAACAAGAAAGTCGTCATACCCGATTACACTTAAGAAGAATCGCCAAAGTTGCTAAGACGTTGCTTACAAACGTCAAATCTATACAAAACACTTTAATTGTAGCAGTTGGGACTCATTCTAAAAATGGAGGTTTAGTGAATTGAGGGCACATACCTATATTACATTATTAGTTTACTCCAAACTGACTAGACGCCTGACTTTCTAGAATAGGTCCTGACTGAGTAACTTTCTACGAACGATTTAAATTCATCGTGTTAGCTTACATTTACCCACTAAAACCAACAAGGTGAAACAAGCTAGCGAACCACGTAGATTTAAAAGCCCCCGCAAATTATATTTCACTTGGAACCAAAAGCTCATATCGTCATATCTGACGTAACATACAACCTAGCAATTTAGTCTTACGAAAGGATTTCCCTTCAGTTACTTACTGTCAAATTATCCTGAATGTAACGAACCGGATTACGCACGGAATATCAAGGAAAGAAATATTGAGCTTTTATAATACGAAAGAAAAAAGACCTCGTGAAGTGAAATTGTGCTCCAAGTTTTGAGGAGAAAACACATAAACCGACGATATTACATGCAGATATTACAAAAACTGAATGCTAAACAAATGGATTCAGTTACTGTTAATGACATTAATCGAAAAATTAGAATAACAATATTAATACGTGCAAAGCAATTAAATTAATTTAAATATTTAGAACAGTTGTTGTAGTACTCGTACAGTGATAATAATTAAAGTAAAATGGACTCAGTTTTGTGCTAGTGTGTCCATTGAATTCAAGTTATTTTATGTTTAATCCAATTATGTTGTACCTAAAACAAAGTAAATATTTAACATAAATTATAGGAAAATGGTAGTATCCCTAAAATATTATGATAGGTTACCTAACTTAAAATTAATGCTTGACGTGAGTGCTGCAGTAGTCGCTCTGTACTTCTTTCAACACAAAGATAGTCGATATTCAATTCCTGCTTTACCCGTACATAGTACCTCAATGGAAAGAAAGTGATTTCTTTTCTTTCCACATTGTACCGTAATTTGAATATATTATGCCGTGATTGTTAGCTTAGAAAGACCGAGGTAACTTGGTATTTCGTTCTGCGAATAAAGAAGTTTAGCTTGCAACCAGTCTGACAGCTATTTTAGTTGACGTTGCGAAGATAAATGGACCTAATTTTGTTTCCTTAAATAATAAAGTTGTTGTAATGTGAACTATAATTCATAGTTTCTTAATATTACTAGCTTGATACCCGTGGTTTTATGCATCAAAAACTTTTTAAATTTTTGATTCCTCAACTAATGGATTAAAAGCAATCCTAACATATAATCGTTATTAATTTTGATTAATCCCAAATTGATATGTTTTTTAAATTGTATTCTGTTAAAAATTTAAAGTATAGGTACTATATTGATTTCTGACATTTACGCGAATATTATACATTGAAATAAAACTACTTTTTACGGATTTTATCGGGTATATTGATATTATTAATCCCGACGTTTCGGACCCTTTACAGCGTCCATGGTCACGGGTAGACTGAGGTGGTGGGTGTCTTGATGATATAATTACTGATAGCTACCCTACATTTTTTATTGTTACATACTGACGACCTCTTAGAAGAAACGCCGAAACAAACTCAGAGAATCATGGTCTCTTTTAAAGTAACAATATTCAATGATCATGTTTTAGTTGTTAATCATTGGAAATCCGATTCAAGCAGAACGAGCTCACAGTATCCTTTGGTCTTGCAGTTGTAGGCCTGGATTTTGGTTTAATAGAATCTATAACAGGATTCCAAGCAGGTGGTAAGACCCAGCCATCTTCTCTATTGAAATTTGGATGTTTTTTAATTTAAATTAAAGGGTCCGAAACGTCGGGATTAATAATATCAAAATACGCGATAAAATCCGTAAAAAGTAGTTTTAATTCAATATAGGTACTATATTTTATTGATACATAAGGTAGCTCATATCCTTTCGCAGGTTGCAGTCTATGGCCTTGGCAAGTGATGTATATTGAAATCATATTACTTTGATAAATTATAATAATGAATCACACACACGGCCTCAAATCACGCCACACATGTCCAGCACGAGTTAACCTATTATTGTATTATGAAAAATCAGTCTGTACTGGAAATGCACAATACAATATGCAGCAGCTGCCCGCACGTTGTTCTAATATGATTAATCAAAAATAGCCCCTGTTCAGTGATGGCATGAAAAGGTAACCGACAAGCAAAGTTATCTACTTAATTTATAATAATTTATTATTTTATGAATTAATATTATATTATTACCTTATAATAAAAATCATACAAGCCTATCGAGTCTATGCCAGACACTAATTATTAACCCGAACTGTACTTAAAATTTCAAGGAAAAAAAAGGTACAACAATTTATTATAAAATTGAGTGCAAGAATTAAATAATACTTACTTAAAGAAACATACATAACATTTCAAAGATTTTAATATAATTATGTAAAAATCAACAATTCCACTACAACATTATAGAAGCAATTATAAATAAAATCGCTTAAGTATGGAGTAATATATGGTTTATCAATCAATAATTGGCTAGTTAATGTTTATATTCAATGAGGCTTTTAGAATCTATAATTGGTTTAGGTATTCTATTGTAGAGTTTGGGTGCCAATATATGTATACTTTTATGTCGAAACTATGTATACATAATTTACTGTGTGTAGTTTATCGGAGCGAGGTGATTTCCAATAAATTTTAATAAGTGCATGCATAAAGTTTGAATTTAATTAATACAAATGATAGTATAAAGAAGGATCAAAATACGGATCGGCACAGCACAGTTTAGCAAGATAGAACGTTCTAGAATCTACATTATTCCTTAATCAATTCTATTGCAAACGTGCAGGTGTGAAGTTCGAAGAAAAATAAGGGAAGTTGTTCCGCAATCTAGTAGATTAAACTGTGATTAAATGCGTTAAGGGTGAGTGTACACCGATCAAATTTCGTTTTTGTTTTTAAAAGAGAATTCGTTAAAAACATAGAATGGCTTTTCGGTCAATTGTTGCTAGTACCAGCAGGTTGCGTATTTTAAACATACGTACATTTTTTTTTATAAAATATGAAAGTAACTCTGTCTTTTATGCTTTTACGCCTAAACCGCTGAACCGATATTGATGACATTAGGAACAGAGATAGATTGGATATCGGAAAATTACATAGGCTACTTTTTGTCAAAAACAGCTATTTGAGATGCGAGTGAAATATTATAGTACTGGAACCAAAAGTCACTACTATTTCTTTTCTTTTGAATTTTAAGTCTCTCAATATAAAATCAAAATTTCGCTTAACCGGTGAAGGAAAAAATCATGAGGGAACCTGCACGCCTTAGAGATTTTTCTCGATGGTATGTGATGATGTAAGCCAGCGTGGTGGACTATAGCCGAATCCCTCTCATTCTGAGAGGAGACCCGTACCTACGAGTGGGCCAGTATATATATGGGTTGATGATGAATGGGTTTATTGATTGTCTTTGTAAGTGTAAACGAGCCTTAAGTCACAACTTGCAGATGTTACGTCACAAACAGAGGGGTGTTTGGTTGTTTTAATTTTTCACTGATTATTGTAGAATTCTAAGTGCAGGTAGGGGGTAGATAATAGTGTGTACTGTAATACATATATAGGTAGTTATATCTATATAACTAGTATTTTTTTTTATTATATTTGGCATTAACGCATGGTAAATATTTTTAAAGATAAGTATAAACTTTAGAGAAAGAATAATTCGATCTCAGGTATGGTTTGAACCTTTTGTTTTTCTCCGCTACCCCTACGGACCGACTAAAACCGCACTTGCCCTATAGTCATGGCCATGGGATCCGTGAAATCCGCCACGACCATGACCGGCTGTACCCCCCAATTGTGGACCCCATCAACTAGCGAGGCCTTTCCTCGCGTACCGACTAAAGACACACATGTACGCCACAAGCGTGCCGCCTACTGGGGTGTCAGGGTTTGCATTTTTTACCTGCGTCCCACCGGTTAAGTACACAGTTAGTATTGTAGGACAATTTTACACAGCATCACCGAGTGCCCATCCACTAGACAATGGATATTATACTTTTACACTTTTTTTTTGGAAATACATACTTAAATTAGATAACAAATACCCAGAGAAACACAAGCACTTCATATTCATCATATAAATATTTGTGTTTTGTGGGAATCGAACCCACGACCTTGTCATAGAGACCACAGATGTCGTCAAATATGTTTACTCTTATGTTGGCAACAAAAGAGCTACAAAATGTTTTACGTCGTAGCTAGAAGTAAATCTCATGTTGTATAACCTACTCTGTTATAAAAAAACAAAGTTGCAGGTCATAAGCTCGAATGAAACACTTTTGTAGTTGTTAACACTATTACGGTACACTTAATGTACTTTTCTGTTGGTTTATGGTACAACAGGTGTGATATAATTTTGTGTTTTGAACGAATATCATGATATAAAAATTAAAAAATACAGTCGTCTTTTTTGCATATGGGTCTATGCCACCTGAAATAATGATATAGCCAAAAAATGAACTAAAAAGTAAAATAAAAATATTATTGCAGGGGTACCTTTTATATTAAAAGTTACCAAAGTATAAATTCTTAACTTTTTAGTTCGATTCTTGACTTATTGTATTTTAAAGTTATTAAGCAAAATCCTTTGCTTAATAACTTTATAAACTAAGCATGGAAAATGCCAAAAAATACAAAAAGTTTATTGTATTTTTTTAAATTAATATTTTTTTTTTTGTTTTGCTTATCGTATCCTTTAAATAGAAATGCATTTTGTAACACTTTTCAAATCAAACTGATTTTAGTATCTAGGATCAAAACTTATCAAGTATCAAGATTCAAGAGTAAAAATATCGAACACAAATGCTACTAAAACAAGATACAGCGAACATCGCAATAAATTCGACGAGATTACTATTACTTGGATCCAATCGCGTCATCAAAAATCGTTTTACCTCCTTTTACACCTTATCTCATCAAAAACCGCTTTAGGTAACACAAATTAAGCGGTCCTCACAAAAATTCTGGCACTATCGGTGCCTCAATTACAGTTTCGTCTCCAGACGGTGATGTCGTCAATGGCGCTATTCTTATCCGCTTTCCGCAATCGAAGTAACGAGTGCCTTGAGAATAGGTCAATTTTGAGGTTAATTTGAATCGTCGTTTCATTTTGTTTTTGGAGATTTTTTTATCGTAGTAAACGCTTTTTATTTGTAGGTAAGTAGTTTTGTTTTAAAATTATTAAAAATTTGTGTTATGGATTCTGTTTGTTGATATGTATCCAGATGCATTCATTAACCATTCTCTGTTCATATAAAAAGTTTTCGGATGAACAATGTGAATGCCATATTGAAAGTCACTTGAAAAAGATTCAAAACTAGTATTTTGTTTAAAAATATATCTAGCAGGACATTTTCATAGTAACTTTTCGGTCATAAAAAAACAGACGTTCCAATTTCAGATTCGAATTCCAAAAATCTCCGTCCTAGAAAACACACCAAAAGTCGTACCTTTCTAAAACTATTCGCACTGTGACTCCGAAAAACTCAATATAGCGCTCTTCAAAAGGTTTCGCAGTTCAAGTGGAGAAATCCAATAAAAGGCGACTCCCACCTGCAATGTCTTCGCATTCTGGTATGTACGGAATTCCGTTCATTACACCAGCACATCCAACTTGTTACCTATCCAATTTGAACAGATTTTGGACTGCTACTTACGGAAAGAACGCGATTTATATGAAATTTCTTTGCAAGTTCGATTTGGAGTTAAGATTAATTGTTGGAGTTTTGATATCGGTATTTAATTTTGCCAACTGCATCGTTTAGTTTTGCAGATAAGATTGCCACAATTATTTTTTTCTTTTTTCTCATACGTATATTATTAACAACTTCTATTTTTTTTTACTTTCGGCCTATGTTTTGCAAACCAATTTATTCATTATCTACTTTAATTTGTGAACTTATAACTTAATTCAGATAAATACATGTGGAAGCTTGTAATTAGCAATTGTCCTTACCTATATAATTTTATTTATTGTTTTTTATTAGTATGTAAGCTTTCTATAAAACAAAATAAATAAGGTCACTTTGCCACTATCGTTGCGCCCCGTGTCGTGGGTTCGATTCTCACCTGTAACAACAGCAACAGTTTTGAGACTCGGTGTCTAAAATTATATAATGCATTGTATTTGTGTCAGCTTTTAATTTTGATAATATACTATGATAAAATACAATATAACAAATCAATTACAAAATACTATACATAAACAATAAACTACTAAGCTAAGTACATTTTTTTGGAAAAAACGCTACAGGAGCAATGAAAGACGTGTGCACTGTTCAACGGTCGGATTTATTATAATAATCATTTTAAATATTGAACAGAATGACAGATCGAGAGAGTGATAGTATGAGTGAATGAATACATGATTGAATGACAAATTGAGTGAATTAATCATCTATACGTCACATAAGACTTGGATTTTTGTAATATTCCAACACTAATTAACACGACGAGTCGGTGTCGTGTGTAGCGTGTGTAGCGTGGAGTCCTGTAGCCGATATGATTGACAAAGTCAAATAAAATGATAGACAAAGGTGTCTTAATGACACCTCAGCCTAATCCTTCAGGTAGTACATTCGTGGTGGTATATTTAAGTTATTTAAAAAAGATCACACACAATCATATAGAAATTACGTCGGTAACAACACGAGACCAACTTGCCACAGTATTGTGTATCCAATTAAAATTTTTCCTATCAGCCGTGTCGGGAGATGGCATTTTTACAAACGCCGCGCGCCGCCCGCTCGTGTTCAACTTTTCTAATTACGACACTGTTACTGCGCGCGGCTTTCATTAGGGACTCTTGATTACAATATATAATGTTGTATTGGAATATGTATATGTACTTATTATATTTGAGTGAAATATTCTTCTAGAAATAATAGTGTTCTAGGTAAAGTATTCTAGTTAGTTTTTACCTGTAGCATACCATAATATACTAGCCGCACCCTGGTGACCACCATCAGCACATGGAGGGGGGTACTGTCTTCTCTTAATAGACCACCCCAGGACTCCCCTGTGCAACGCCTATCAAGGCACATCCCTGGGGAGACTGTAAACGGTTCTCCCCTGAATCTGTCCCTGTGCACGGCAGCACGTGACCACTGTGCTACCGTCTTCTCTGGGGTCGTCCGATGATGCCTCATTAGCCTAGTGGTCATTAGGGTGTTAATCGAACTAGGGAACTTAAGCATGACAGTCGCACTTATGACCACTAGGCTAATGAAGCAGTTAGTAAGTAAGTAGGTCTTCATAAATAAACATTTGTGTGGCCCATTACTTCCTGTCCCATTCCTTCGTAAGCAACAAAGAAATACCAAATAATTTCTTCGCGAGCACTTTTCAACTTAACCAGTCAATTTTGGTTACCTTCCTTTATTGTTATGTGCGCAGAAATGTAACGTAAATTATTTTTCATTACTAGCTCGGAGTCACATACGAGCAATTACATCGAGCAACGGTAAATGATGTCGTCAAAGAAAACGAAAATTGCTCGACGGCACAAATAATGCGGGACAAACAACATGGCAATAAAGATTTATTGTCGAGATTTTTTACTCACCCCTGTTGGGGGAACAAGGAATAAAATTACAGCGGGTTTTGAGCCAGCATTTTCACACACGATATAGGAGAAAATCCTAGTGCGGGTCAACGATTCTTTTTTTAAAATATGTAGAAAATGTGGTCATTGCCCTTTATTTTATTATTATCAACAACTCATTTATTGTCCGGATTCTGGGGACAGCTGTCTTCTCAGAATGAGAAGGGTTAGGCTTTAAGCCCACCACACTAACCTAGAGCGGGTCAAGCATGACTAATCTAGATTTAGCCTTACATATCCTTTCAGGATATGGGCGTGTTGTTAAGTATTTATGCAAATCATGTAATCTTTATCACTAAATATAAACTGTGTTTTTTTTTCATCGTACAGCCGAAGCGAAACCATAATTTCTACTAGATATGGGACTGAGTCTGAAATCTAGAAAAAAGTCTAGAAAAGAGAGTTGTTACTTCGAAAAAAATCAGTTCTCTCGACAAAATGTAGGATGTAGCGGTTTTTTTTTCACGTCATGGTTGAATACATATAAAAAATTGTTAATCATGATGAGTAGAAGTTCCTTTCGGCTGTAAACGATAAAAAAAACACGTTGTATATTAACTAGCGCCCGCCCTGACTGCACAATTAGATACATAAAAAATACAGCCCATATTACTCGCTGATATTATAGCTTTATGTAGGTGAAATAATTTTTAAAATTGACTGCAGTACATAAGCAGTACATAAGCAGTACATAAGCAGTACATAAGCAGTACATAAGCAGTACATAAGCAGTACATAAGCAGTACATAAGCAGTACATAAGCAGTACATAAGCAGTACATAAGCAGTACATAAGCAGTACATAAGCAGTACATAAGCAGTACATAAGCAGTACATAAGCAGTACATAAGCAGTACATAAGCAGTACATAAGCAGTACATAAGCAGTACATAAGCAGTACATAAGCAGTACATAAGCAGTACATAAGCAGTACATAAGCAGTACATAAACAGTACATAAGCAGTACATACACAGTACATAAGCAGTACATAAGCAGTACATAAGCAGTACATAAGCAGTACATAAGCAGTACATGAGCAGTACATAAGCAGTACATAAGTAGTGCATAAGTAGTAAGTAAGTGTTCATTGAGTTTATCTATAAACAAACTTAAAAAATGAAATCTGCTTTCTTTATATTATTAGTTTACAAATAAAGTCACCGTGCTGAGTATGTGTTTGGTTGAGATAATCGCAGAAAGTACTATACGAATTTTCATACGGGTTCCGCTACTAACACTAGAAAGATACTATGCGAAGCTTGGCAGGTCATTATACTTAATTTAGTTGAGGATTAAAATCGCTAGCTGCCTTTACTTGGGGCGATGTTAAAAAACAAAAAGTAATGAACCAACGTGAGATGGCGCAGGCGTTGCCATGGTGATGATTTGAGATGATATTATATCGGAGAAATTACGGTTTTTCATATGTATTTTTTATGAAATTTGTGCACAAATAAATAATATTTAATTCAGAGAGAGTTGTGGAGAAGTAAATGGCTTGATGAATATTATATTATGTACTATTATATACATAAAAGCATTTTAATTTAAATAACTAAATTTAACAAATTTTATTGATTTCTGACATTTACGAACAAAATTGCTTCATAAGTCCCACCGAGATTTTAACTCGGATCGCTGGATTCAATGTCCAGAGGGCTATCACTTATACCATGGTACCAAGTATTCCGGCGACCGGGACCGCGATTAACTCGAACCGCGGTCCCAGTCGCCGGATTGATTTATTTTAATATTTTTCTTCCGGCGACTGGGACCACCAATAAAGCAATGCTAAAATCTATTGTTCAAAAATTAAAAACAGTACAGTAAAACAAAAAAGTGTTCAAAGTAGTAATTTAAGAAATAAGATTCCAACAATTGGGCAATGTTTGGTTCAACGATTGAAAATATCAACTAATTGTGGTTGTTGACTGTGGTTATAGTATTTTAAATAACAGGGATGATAACTCGTTTAACACTGATTATGTGAAATTGTGAAATAAGTGATAGCCTAGTGGTATGACCATTGGACTGACTGGAATCCAAGGCACGCACCTCTGACTTTTTGAAATCATGTGCGTATTTATAATTAATCATCACTCGCTTAAACGGTGAAGGAAAACATCGTGAAGAAACCTGCATACCTGAGAGATTTTCTCGACGATGTGTGAAGTCTGTCTACCCGCATTAGGCCAGCGTAGTGGACTATAGCCATATAGAAAACATCTGGTCCTTTGGCAGGCTTGCTCGGGGACACAAATCCAATGCGTAGAGGCCCCTTGGAGAGATTTTATCTAAATATGGGATGGGGGACCAACCCGGGCTCTCCACACCTGCACTATAGAAGTACAGGCAATGCAGTAACCCGGGCGGGTGTAGGACTATTGTAAAATATGGAACTATAATTTACTAGTATTATGGGGGTTTGGTGGAATGTAACCTCTATTGCCGGAGAAAAACAGCGTCTGCCTTACAGCCTTGAACATACATCCTTAGGGATGGCAGACGGTGACTCGCCACCTCACTAGCTAGACCCCCCGAAAAAGTGCCAGTACAAGCAGAAGGTGGCAACAGCGGTGTGAGCGGCTAGGGGTGTATAGAGGTGCGGCCCCGGTTTCACCATCGCGGGTCTTTAAGAGCCCGGATTGGGTTACTCCACTATTATGCCATAATAGTGGAGTGCCCCCAAGCATATAGCTCTGGCGGCCCCCTCTGGTCGGCCAGTTAAGGCTAGACAGAGTTGAGAGTCCTTCGGGCGTTCCACTCCAGCTACCCATTATGGGAAAAGTGGAGACGAGGCCCTGACCGACTCTCTGGGGCAATAAGGACTGCAGTGTCGCCACTCACCATCAGCTCGCCACAAGCTGCCCTGCCCTGACCTTATGACACATTTTTTGTTTTATTGTTATAGGTTTGTAGTAATAATCTACCTTCCAGTTTTATAGCCTTTTTTATGTAATTTTTAAATGACAAGAACGGTAATGAAAGGGTATTTTTTTGATATTATATTCTAATAGATGTTATTTTTCTATTGGATTTTCTTTAATTATAACTTTGAAAATTTTTTTGTTTGACTGTACTTTTTGACTTGAACAATAGATTTTAGTATTAATTTATTGGTGGTCCCAGTCGCCGCAAGAAAAATATTAAAATAAATCGATCCGGCGACTGGAACCGCGGTTCGAGTTAATCGCGGTCCCGGTCGCCGGAATCCTCCAGGAAACTACACTACATTTTCCAGAGATACTTTTAATCTTTATATTATATAATTCTACTGTACGTGTGTATGTCACTGAACTCTTCCTAAACGGCTGGACCGATTTGAATGAATTTTTTGTATGCGTTTGGGTGGCGCCCTGGATGGTTTAGATTCACAAATCAACCGGCAGATGGTGCTGCAGTCGGTATCTAGGTTATTTATCTATACTGCAACTAAACGGCTGGATCATGCATGACAACGTCTGTCGGGTCCGCTATTAGGAATATAAAATCAAACTTTTAAAGTTATTTAGAAAAGGAAAAATTCAACCGCGGACAGGATTCGAACCTGCGTCTTCTGGTTAGGTACACCAGACGCTATGACCACTAAGCCACCGCGATACCTACCCGTCATGTCGAATTTTTCCTTCACATACTGAATTTACGTCTTTATGGTGACGTCAGCCTGCCCTCGGTTGAATTTTTCCTTTTCTAAATAACTTTAAAATCTTAGCATGGAAAATGCCAAAAATATACAAAAAGATAATAAAATCAAACTGTTAGAAAACGTTAATTGTTGATTTTTGCCCATCAAAATCAATAAGAAAAATAAACTATACCTGCGTATGTATTTAAAAATAGTAACTGAGGAAGAGGACCAACGGTACATACTGCCGACACTTTTTTCTTTATTTCTAGATACAGGCTTCACTAGGCTATCACTGATGTACCACTGTTCATTAATAGCAGCTACCAAGTAACAGTTACACGAATCTGTTCCAAATTCATATGTTTTTGATTGACCGTCCTGCTACCTCCATCAGCATTGTTGTGATAGTGTATCGAACGAAGACTGAAAAATAGGCAATGATTTGTATGAGAACCAACGGAACCTACTACTGAAACTTTTTTCTTTATTTCTAGATACAAGCTTCACTAGGCTATCAGTGCTGTACATATATAACGTGTATCACTGTTCATTAATAGCAGCTACAAAGTAACAGTTACTCGAAACTGTTCCAAATTCAAATGTGTTCTCCGTCTCCGTTTGACCGTCCTGCCTGCATCAGCATTGTCGTAATAGTCTATCGAACGAAGACTGCCAAATAGGCAATGACTTGTATGCTAAGTGCCAACGCCACTGCAGTGTATGCCAACGTACGTGCCAAATATTCATGTATTTCACACTAAAACTGACGTTACAATGTAGGCTTATTGGTTTTGGAAATGAAAATTCTGTTACATAACATGCCATCACGCCCGTATTCCCCGAAGGGTGGTGAAGTGCCGGACTGCTGATCATGTGGTCGTGGGTTCGATTCCCACAGGACACAAATATTTGTGTGGATTAAACACGAGTATTTGTGTTTGTCTGGGTGTTTCTTATATATTATAAGTATGTATTTACAAAAAAAAAAGTATTTTAGTATTATATCCATTGTCTAGTACCCATAGTACAAGCTCGGCTTAGTTTGACTTTGACATAGACTAGATGGTGTTATGTAAAGATGTACCAAAAATATTATTATTATTATTATTTGTAAATAAATAATTATCTAGATGGTTGGCAGTCCACTACTGTGCGTTTCTCTAGAAGCTTTCGGCCTCGCACAACTAAACTGTGGAATGAACTGTCGCCTGCAGTATTTCCGGACCAATATGACCTTCAAACCTTCAAGAAAAGAGCGTACTCCCTTTTAAAGGCCGGCAACGCGCTTGTGACTCCTCTGGTGTTGCGAGTGTTCATGGGCGGCGGAAATCGCTTACCATCAGGCGATCCGTCCGCTAGATTGCCCCCTATCCCATAAAAAAAAAAAATATTAAATAGCAATGAATAAATTGTAAATAAATAATAAAATCATTTATGTTTATAAATAATATCTTTGATGTACAAGCAGAAATTTTGTAACAAATGAATGTTGTGTATTGTTATAATTGGACTTCAGATTTAAGTATTGTATGTGTATTGAATAATTGAGTGTGTAGTCTGTCACTGTACCATTTGAATAAAATCCAAAAATAGGATTTTACTTTTACACGTCTGGCGCAGCGACTGAGCAATCGGTTTCTGTGTCACGGGTTGTGGATTCGATCGCACGGAACAAATATTTTGTATGACCTACAGGTACTTGTTTCGAGTCTGGGTTTTTGTGTATGGGATACTTTGCATCTGTAATTGCACCAACGATACAGAAGAAAATCCTAGTGTGGGGCATTTTATTTAAAAAAGAACAAAACACAAACAAACAAATGTACAGAGTTCGCCAGTATGTTTAGCTCCCATGTAATAGGGTGTGAGTATATTGCTATTAACCGGGTACAAATTCAAAGTCCGAGCTGCTCCTGAGAGTTCCATATAAAATCCCAGTAACACCATGCTCGACCTGGGAATTGAACCCAAGACCTGTAGCGTAGCAGTCGCGCTAGGGCCATTAGACTAACGGTTTTGAAATGTTGTGTAAATAGTTGTACCAATTATGAGGATTAAAAATAATATTGCCAAGTCAAAGGTCCCGAATTCGAATCCAAGGCACCTCTGAATTTTCGAAATCATGTGTGTATCATCACCACATACCTAGTATAAAACAAAGTCGCTTTCTCTGTCCCTATATCCCTATGTATGCTTAAATCTTTAAAACTACGCAACGGATTTTGATGCGGTTTTTTTTAATAGATAGAGTGATTCAAGAAGAATGTTTATATGTATAATACATGTATGTTATTAGTACATTGCACCCGTGCGAAGCGGGGACGGGTCGCTAGTTAAAAATAAAATTAATTACTATTCGTTTATATGGTGAAAGAAAGCACCGTGAGGAAACCAGCATTCCTTAGAGATTATTCTCGACAGTGTGTAAAGTCTGCCAACGCTCACTAAGCCAGCGTGGTGGACCCTTGCCCAGCAGTGGGACAGTATATGGGTTGATGATGTTTGAATAGCTTGACGTATTGTCGTGAGGACATTAACACACGACGCATTAAAAGCCTTAAGCGACATATGTACATATATTACGCATAATATATGTGCATATCATCAGCATACCGTAAGCAAATTAAGTCCACATTATTCACCCCTCTGAATTGGTGCTAATAACCGGCCGGGTTCGAACCCCAGTGACATGGGGCGCCATTGAAAAACGTACCTGTCGTGAAAAGGATGCATTTCTATACGGAGCGATGATGGACGATGGAGCATAATAAGGTTTTTTACATTTTTGGGTTTTTATTTTATTTTTGGTTTTTTATTTTTGGTTTGGGACAGTGTCCGTTAGTATAGTTTCTACATTCAAATTCATAATCTTAGAAAATGATTATCAGCAATTTTTGAAACTTCAAACTTTATGCTTTTTAATATTTGGGGGCATAGAAATATTCATTTTATTTATTAAAGAAATATAGATGATTATTATCAGGGTCACTACTAGTTTTTTAATATCACCTACATACAAAAAAAAGATATATTTTTATATTTAAAAAATCCTTTCAACCTTTTAGAAATAAGAATGTATTACTAACTTAAAGTCGTTAATAAATTGATACAACTATAGTTACAGTTACAACTATAGTTTTGTATTCAAGTTTGACTACAAAATAAGTTAATGAAAGTGACATTAACATATTATTTTGTAGTCTGTTTCTCGCTACACACGATCGATCATTTAGTATTTAAGAAGTCTAGTGTTTCTTAATTTAAGTGAATTATTGTATTCTGTTTTGAGAAATAAATGTCTTAAACTGTGTAAAATGTAGGAATGACAACTTGGTTTTTCATTAGATCTCAATTTTTTTTTGCGGTGGCAGAACTACCTTGCAAGATTTGACATTTTTGTACATTTTATGTTTTTCATGGGATTTACATTATTTTGTTATCAACATTAATTATAATTAAATAAGAGCTTTTCATTACGTATGGTCAGATTTCATTTTTACACTTATCAGCCACTGGAGTGAGTGAAATATAATTGGTTCATAGTGGACTTTTTTAAACCATTTGTCAAATATAGTCTGCATCTTCCCCGTTGGACGATATGATGGAAATTATTATTAATTATATCATATTTATATTATTAGTTTTTTATTTTTTATTAGTTTATTAAAATGATATGAAATCAATAATAACATAACAATTTATGATAGCAATAATGTAACAAAAAAGACAATATTTTTTGTATTTATTGTATATATTAGTTTGTAAAGTATTTATCTATGAGCCATTGATGCCTGAAAATTAATGAGTAAATAAAAATGACAAGAAATGAATTTTCATCAAAATCATAACACCTGAAACACCTTATTACCATTAATATCGACTCTCCTCCCGTCTTTCAACACCAAAAACACATTTCGACGATTAATTACGAAGGAATTCAGAAACTTTTGCAAACATTTCCTTTGCTTCTCGACTTCATTTAAGGTGGTACGGATGTTTCAATTATGCCCCAAACAAACATCAAGAAACTTTGACTATTTGTAACAACTTATTTTACATTTATAATTGATAAATATGGAATTGTGTCTGTGTGTTCGTTATTTCATGACATGGTCGCAATTGTACAGCTATGTAACTTTTTTATGGTACGGAAAATCCTCATGGCTGTTCCACATCCTGGGAAGCGGCAGGGTATGTTGGAATCATACCGACTAAATACCGCACTTGCCTTCACTTGCCCTATAGTCATAGACAACATAAACGTGAAGCTTAACTCAGAATACTTTTCTCAGACTTTGACGATTTCTATGCTGCTGATCACGAGGTCGTGGGATCGATTCCTACAGAACAATTTATGTGATAATATTTGTGTCACGTATGTGTTTGTCTGGGTGTTTATAAGTAAGTATATATTATTAACTAACAAAGTATATAACTATTATATCCATAGTCTCATACCCATAGTACAAGCTCAGCTTGGTTTGTGACTAGATGTGTAAACAGTCACAAATTTTAACAAAAAAACTAAAGCTGCAAATCCGGACTTGGCTTACGCTCATTTGAAAAAAAAAAAACAATCAGTATTAAGCATTGGCTAGTAGCCTTAGAATAGTATTAGCTTATACCGAATTACAGATGAATTCAGGTTAAAAATGAGTAACACTGGGAGTACACAGCTACTATTATTTTCAACCAACATAAAAAAGGGGTTTTTGTGTGTGTCCAACACTATATATCTGCTAACTAGCTTTTGCCCGCGACTTCGTCCGCGTGGAAAAGTTACTTTCAATTAGACTATATGTTATTCTGATGTATAAATAATATTACTGTAAAGTTTCATCAAAATACTTGAGTAGTTTTAACGTGAAAGAGTAACAAACATACACACTCACAAACTTTTGCCTTTTTTTATGGGATAGGGGGCAATCGAGCAGACGGATCGCCTGATGGTAAGCGATTTCCGCCGCCCATGGACACCCGCAACACCAGAGGAGTCACAAGCGCGTTGCCGGCCTTTAAAAGGGAATACGCTATTTTATTGAAGGTTTGAAGGTCATATTGGTCCGGAATAATATTAGTGTGAAGTGTGATGGTGAACCGATTACGATGTTTTTTTTTTCAACTAAATATACCTATCTTTTTGTATATTTTTGGCATTTTCCATGCTAAGATTTTAAAGTTATTTAGAAAAGGAAAAATTCGACCGCGGGCAGGATTTGAACCTGCGTCTTCTGGTTAGGTACACCAGACGCTATGACCACTAAGCCACCGCGACACCTACCCGTCATGTCGAATTTTTCCTTCACATACTGAATTTACGTCTTTATGGTGACGTCAGTAACACCAGAAGGAAAAATTCGACATGACGGGTAGGTGTCGCGGTGGCTTAGTGGTCATAGCGTCTGGTGTACCTAACCAGAAGACGCAGGTTCAAATCCTGCCCGCGGTCGAATTTTTCCTTTTCTAAATAACTTTAAATATACCTACGTTTGACCGTCGGTTCTGGTGAAGATACAGTACAAAGTGCTAAAATATCGGATTTATATTAAAAAAACGTTAATTTATATAAAACTCTTTGTGAGTTGTTCCACCCGCAGCCGAAAGGACTTTTAAAACAGAAGCCTAAGTCCTTCTTCAAGGGCTAATCTGTCTCTGTACTAAATTTCATCAGAATTGGTTCATCAGTAAAGGCGTGAAAGCGTAATAGTCACACAGATTTCCGCATTTATAAGGGCTCATTATTTCTAAATTTGTACCCGTCGCGATAAATGACGCGAGCAAAGCCGTGAGTAAACGTAAGTTTAGAACAAGTATATATGATTTATTCAGAGCTACATTTTGTTATAACAAACGTTCGCAATATGAAAGTAGGTTGATTATAATTTCAAAAGCAAGTCCATATTATGGAAATGATGACCATTTGCGGTACTTTGTAATCAGCTGTGGGACGTAATTTTGCATAAGTACTTTGTGGTTAGTGTCAACTTTGTTCTGATTACTGTATCTGATAGTACAGTCAGCAATGAAGTTATTTTATAAAACCATACTTATTTGGCTGTGATCAGTAGCGACACCTGTGATTTTAATATGAACTAGTCCTTCTATCTAAAAGTACACAATAAATGAAATTATTCCTGCCTAAGCCCGTCTCACACGTAGCTTTAATGTCACTAAGGGACATTTAAGGCATGACGACCTCTGTGGTCTAACGGTTCGAGTGCCGGACTGCTGATCATGGGGTCGTGGGTTCGATTCCCACAGGACACAAATATTTGTGTGGATAAAACATGAGTATTTGTGTTCGTCTGGGTATTTCCTATGTATTATAAGTATGTATTTACAAAAAAAAAAGTATATATGTATTATATCCATTGTCTAGTACCCATAGTACAAGCTCTGCTTAGTTTGGGACTAGATGGTGTTGTGTAAAATGTCCCAAAAATATTATTATTATTTATATTTTTGTATTATGAAGGGTTAATACCTACTGGTAATTAAAAAAAAAAACTTGACGACATTTGTGGGATAGTGTACTCAACAACGATAATAATTGCTGACCATGTTGTCTGTCATCTTCAATACGATTTTGAATAAGTATGAATTTATTGACATATAAAGGTTGTGCAAAATCATTGCATAGATGATCATTAAATATTTAGTTCACCTTAATAAAACAAACTTCTAGACCATTTTTGGAGGTGTGATGTTTTCAACATTTAGTTGTGCTCAGCGACTTTCGTTGTTGACCGTACCAGTCTATCCTTTAAATATTAGTATTTGCCTGAAATCGTATTGCGGAGGTCTAATGATAGTCGCTTTGTGTAAAATAATGATGTTCAATATCATCTGATTAGATTGACAGCTGACTTCAAGATAACCGTGAAAAGGTTAGAAATATTAGAATATGCTCTCTTTTGTTACATGGAACCTAAAACATCACTGCCTACACCCGAGAATGCAGGCGTGTATATGATTTAAGTATCAAAAAGAAAAACACGCGCCAAACCGCTTTGCAGTCCCTAAAAAAACTTAAGAAGTATTTGTCTACAAGTGCTTCTCGCTGATAATATGGTCACGACACCAATAAAAAACTGAGCAACAAATCTCAAATCCCAACGGCGGGCAACTAGGCACGCCTTCAAAATTAAGCCTTTTTAATAACATTACCATAGGAAAATCAACCTTATTGAAGATATCATAAAGCAACATTTCTATTTTTACTATTATTGGAAGTTACATCATATTCGTTATATAGAAGTGTTTACGCTGTCGTGAAATTTTACGCTGCAGGGCTTAATAGCCGACGTGTGTTGTGTCCCTTTCGTGTAGCTATTTCTGTCCTTTTCTGCGGTCATCACATTCAATCCGACTTTCTCATAATCCAATATTGGACTGGACAGACGGGATTTGTAAGGCTCTTGCTCTTTTACTGGAATATTGAGGAAATTTCATACGCTCGCCTCCTTGGGACGGAGATTATGTGGAATGACTTGAAAATTTAGTTGAACTGTTCTATTTTTCTGGTTATATATGAACTTATATAAGATATATGGACCTACATACATATACTTTTATACTATCGTAAACTCGTTAGTACTTTGTGAGGACCGTAAGTTTTTTGTAACAAATAGAATGCCGACAAAAAAAACAGTGCAAAAAGAACTGCAAAATAAAACATTCATTTAAATGTTGAAGTAAAACTACTTTTTACGGATTTTATCGCGTATATTGATATTATTAATCCCGACGTTTCCCGAGGGTAGCTGTCAGTAATTATATCATCAAGACGCCCACCACCTCAGTCTACCCGTGACCATGGACGCTGTAAAGGGTCCGAAACGTCGGGATTAATAATATCAATATACGCGATAAAATCCGTATAAAGTAGTTTTATTTCAATGTATAATATTCGCGTAAATGTCAGAAATCAATATTCATTTAAATGCATTAACGACATCAACCAAATAGCAGTGATAGCCTAGTGGTATGACCATTGGATCGGCAACGCGCAAATGATCCTCCTGGTCATGCAGGCATCTATAGGTTACGGTAGCCACTTACCATTAGGTAGGCTGTATGCTTGTTTGCCACCTTGTGGTATAAAAGAAAATGCGATCTTATCATAATAATAAAGGACACATGTCGAGCAGTGATAGCCAAGCGGTATGACCATTGGACTGCCAAGTCGAAGGTCTCGAGTTCGAACCCAAGGCACGCACCTCTGACTTTTCGAATTCATGTGCGTATTAATAATTAATTATCACTCGCTTAAACGGTGAAGGAAAATATCGTGAGGAAACCTGCATGCCTTAGAGATTTTTCTCGACGGTTTGTGAAGTCTGCCAACCGCACTAGGCCAGCGTGGTGGACTATAGTCTAATCCCTCTCAATATGAGAGGAGACGGGCACGGGGCCCAGCAGTGGGACAGTATATGGGTTGATGATGATGTTAAAAATACTTTTTTTTATATTTGTCCAATATTTAGCAATACATACACAAATAAATTATATAATATATAAATATTTTTAATTGTATTTATTTATCACAACTATTTTTGTTTCAAGAATGAAACCATTAATATTTATTAAATAAATATTAACAAAGCTTGTAAATGTACTATATTATTACACTGTATATCGGATACCTTAAGGTTTACTAACACTTTTATTTTCAGGGATAAAACCATAAGGTGTATCCTTATGGTTTTATCCCTGAAAATAAAAGTGTGAGAGATGTATTTTATTTATTATTTATATTGCTACGACACCTTACGTAGTATTACGTAGCACGCTACAAGTGCTACGAAATTTACTGTGTACGCTTTTATTTGCTACGATTTCGTAGCAAAAGTTTCATTGTTAAAAATGCACTAAATAAAGCATGTTTTGATTTTCCTTGTCTTGCTTCCTTTATTATATTGTCGTTCAAATCTTTTATGTTAGTATTTTAATAATTATGACGACATCTGTGGTCTAGTAGTCCTAGTGTCGGACAGTCGTGGCCATTCCCACCGTACACAAATATTTATGTGATAAACAGAAGTGTTTGTGTTTATCTGAAGGTTTATTATGAATTATTAGTATGTATTTACAAAAATTAGTACCCATAGTAAAACTCTGCTTAGTTTTGGTTCCTTCAGTGCGAGTGATAATTAACCATTTGACCGCCACGTCAATAACGAAAATCCGTGTTCTCTACGCCAAGTGACAAATTCTAGTATTTAATAATAGCTAAAAAAAACGTCCGTGGCGGTCAAAAGGTTAATCATTATTACTACACACATGATTTTCAAGAGTCAGAGGGCCTTGGATTCGAACTCGACACCTTTGACTTGGCCCTCCAATGGTCAGATCACTACACCATCACCGATTTAATTAAAGGACATGAATTATTTCAGCATCAGTTTATTTGAAGTATGGCCTCCAACTCATACGCAAACAAAGCTACCTTTATCTGTATTTTGGCAGGGGGTATACTAAGCTAATACTTATATGTCTCCTAATACCTCTGTCTATGGTCCGCTGCACATAATCCTGTCAATGGTTGTCCCACCACGCCAGGATTACTAGACGCGTGATGTTACAGTGTGGTACAATGTGCTGGAGCCAGCGAGTTGGTAGTTGTTACTGTTTGTTATAGGGATTACCGTCGAAGTAGTTATTGTGTGGTAAAAACTCAACAGTCAATTCACAACTTTTAATGGTAATGTAGCGACATCTACCGCGCTACATAGAACTACGAAGGCCTGAATCGCGCAAGCAACATTCGCAACGAAAAGTTGCATATATACAACCGCCCGACATCAACCAGGCATAACACCCGCCTGGTTGGAGGATCCTCCCTTTGGTTGGAGGGGCAACACACCTCGCCTCTCCACAGTAATTATGCCTGTGGTGTGCCTTATTTATTTAAATTAATAAATAAATTTCCCGGTATTATCCCCGCAGGCAAGGCACCTTTTTTCGGGAGGCTGACACTTATACTAATGATAATATTAAGCATTTGATTAAAAGTACTTTTTTACGGATTATAATTAATTATCAGTCGCTTAAACGGTGAAGGAAAACATCGTGAGGAAACCTGCATACCTTAGAGATTTTTCTCGACGGTTTGTGAAGTCTGCCAACCCGCACTAGCCAGTGTGGTGGACTATAGACCATAACACCTCCGCTTAGAACTTTGAGGACATAATTCTGCTGTTACGTTATACTAAAAAAAATACTCCTGCTGAAGTCCTTTTTGCTGTCGCCACCTTATACGGTTATTTTGTTAAAAATCAAAGTTATTTTGTTAAAAAAAAACTTGTACAATACAATGTAGTCTTTCTACATCTCCTTCATACCAAAAGTTCGTAACCTATACCGCAATTACGACGTCCAACGCGAGTTTGATTGATTTATTACTCTGTTTGTCCAACAATGCAAGCGATGGACAATGGACATTGTTTCATCAATCGGCCTGGCCCAATCATTGGTGCACGCGATAGATGAATCAATCATTTTACATTGTATCGATTAGATAAAGGATTCTCAAACTTTTACGTAAATTTTCTAAATGGTTCCCAGTTTTTTTCATACAAAGAGAAAAGTTGTATAATCCTGCACATAGTGTTTTTTTTAAATAGTTGATAAGTTTGTTGATTTTAATACTTAGCAAAACAAATCTATTCCAATAGGTACGGATGGCGTATTGGGTTAAAATGAGTCTTACAGTTTTAATGTATGAATTTATTCCACGTAGCTGTAATAAGGAGCAAGTAGTATATCAAATAGCATCATAATGAACTTTCACTTTTAAATTACAATCCATTGCTCTAGTCTAGATGTATGTGTATGTGAAAATTTGTATATTCACACGCACACACAACCCAAATCTTAGTGCGAAGCAAGGCTTTACACAATAATATTATAAACAAAAAAGATTTTCCACTAAGATGGTGTAAGAAAGAACCAAATAATAATTCTAATAAAATATGTTTCAAAATAGGTTTATTATCTACAGAATAGGTTGAGAACCACTGCATTAGATAATTATAGGTCATAAATTGGTAGTATCGAGGTTAATGACTAGTCTATGTGACCGCTTCATTAGGCTATGTGGCGTGAGAGTTTATGATCAAGCTAAAATTCCATTCCGAAAATGCAGTACCGTATATAAAACAAAACTAGAACTGTAGGTAATATCATTATATGCGATAGAACTATTGTAATAGAACTTTTATCGTAAACAAATGCATTCTCCTGGGTTATCCGGAAGGGAGCAATTATACATAATATTATTTTAAACCCATACACTTTTTGTTTCTATCCGATTTCAAGCATTAGACACTATTGACTGAAATAAACTTTCTATTGCACTATGTTATTACTTTCTACTCCATGAGGAAACGTTGTATTGCCAGTGGGACTTTGACCCACCCAATAATATTTAAAAATATTTTTGGGACATTTACACAACACCATCGAGTCCCAAACTAAGCAGAGCTTGTACTATGGGTACTAGACAATGGATATAATACATATATAAGTACTAGTTTTTTTGTAAATACATAGATATAATACATAAGAAACACCCAGACTAACACAAATACTCATGTTTTATCCACACAAATATTTGTGTCCTGTGGGAATTGAACCCACGACCCCATGATCAGCAGTCCGGCACTCGAACCGCTAGACCACAGAGGTCGTCTAAACTGTTCCTCTTTCGTTTTAAGGGTCGGCAACGCGCCAGTGATACCCCTAGTGTTGCAAGCGTCTATAGGCTACGGTAACCGCTTACTATCAGGTGAGCCGTATGCTTGTTTGCCACCTTAGTAGTATGAACAACTTAGGAATCAAATCCAAGACTTCACGTTCAGCAAGTACTAGAAGTCGCCTCTTCCACAACATTTTCAAGATACAGTCACTTTTTTTCTTCTCCATGCTGATCAAGGTATACTAGATAGCTTATTCATGTCATGCTCATATCATCAACCCATAACGACTGTTCCACTGCTGGACACGGGTATCTTTTCAGGTTGAGAGGGATTAGGCTATATTCCACCACGCTGGTCTAGTGCGGGTTGGCAGACTTCACACACCATAGAGAAAAGTCTCTAAGGCATACGGGTTTCTTCACGATGTTTTCCTTCAACATATAAGCAAGTGACAATTAATAAAAAAAGTTAATAGCAACATCGCTTTAATTTTCTAAAATATATGTATCCTTAGTTACTCCTTATTACATCAGCTACCTGCCAATAAAAGTCCCGTCAAAATCGGTCCAGCCATTACAGAGATTAGCCGGAACAAACAGACAGACAGACAAAAATTAAAAAAAAAAAATTTTTGTTTATGTACCGTTATATATATTCATATGAATGTAGTAAAAAGCGGTTATTTCAATATTACAAACAGACACTCCAATTTTATTTATATGTATAGATGTATAGATATACACACGAATTTGAAAAGTAAGAGGTACGTGCCTTTGGATTCCAACTCCAGCTTTTTGTCTTGGTAATCCAATGGTCATTATCAATAGGCTATCAATACTATTGGGAGCTCGTCGAGGCTCATAAATCATAGATGTATGCAAATTCATGTTGATGATAACAGAACACCATGAAATTTTTAAGTTAATTTCACTACATGGTATTTGTAAAACAAAGTCGCTTTCTCTGTCCCTATATCCCTATGTATGCTTAAATCTTTGAAACTACGCAACAGATTTTGATGCGGTTTTTTTAATAGATAGGGTGATTGAAGAGGAAGGTTTATATGTTTATACATGTAATTTATTAGTACATTGCACCCGTGCGAAGCGGGGGCGGGTCGCTAGTTAGTAATAAAGCTAAATAGAAATTCAGTTATCTCTAAATGCAGCAGATATCAGTTTGCATATAGCAGTACCGCTGGCTTAAGAGTTAATTTGGGTCCCGTCCAAATTTTGCTTTTATCCTCAAATAAAAGTGGAAATACAGCCAGAGATTGCGGTGGTGGTCCGAATTATGTATCACTCGATATTGTGGGGAAATATTTCGAACGATAATTGAAATTATATTTTTTGGGACATTTTATCACCTAGTCCCAAGATGACAATAGACCGACTACGGTCGCAGAGATCTTGAGACTAGGCCGCAAATAAATGATTAAAAATCTAGTCCCAAAACTAAGCAGAGCTTATATGGGTATTAGTCAATGGATACAATACTTATATACCTTTACTTTTTTGTAAATAAATACTTATTATACATAATAAACATCCAGACAAACACAAACATTTATGTACACCACATAAATATTTTTTCAGATCCACAAAATAACAAATAAATTTTCTTGGAAAATTTTATACACCACTATTTAGTCCCAAACTAAGCAGAGCTTGGAGTATAGGTACTAGACAATTGATATAATAGGTAGGTACCTACTACTAATAAACAAACAGTTATGTTCATCACATAAAATATTTGTGTCCTGTGGGAATCGAACCCGTAATCAGTGGTCCGACACGCGAATCACTAGATTACAGACGTCAACAAAATGCGATTTTCACTCCGTACTCTAAAGTAGCTATCAAACTCCTAAACCAACACTTCCCTTTAGCACGAACATAGAATCCAGTTGAGATTCATAATTTTCTGAATAGTTCATTGAATTGATCCAAATCATACATTGGATCCAAAAATTGTATGGGACTATGCCCCAGAATGTACACAAATAAAATGTATGTCATTTCATAGTACAGATCTTGTATGAAAATAAATAAAAAGGTAGTTAAGTGTGTCGTGGTCTAGCGGGTCGGGGATGCACTCGGCGAGCAATAAATGAAGACTGAATTATGGTTGCAACACTATATATATATTTGACGTTAACTTATATATTAGTTACAGTATAGTAAAATCTCAACGACGCTACTAGGAATGATGTTTGTGCGAAATGCATGGGCTTTTATATTGGATTTATGCTCCCAGCTGCAAGTGGGGGAGATTTCTTATCTAGGCCCTGGTCGTAAAATCCTTAGTAATAAAACAGCTCGTAAATGCCAATCATGCATGACCAATGCGTAACTAATTTGCTAAGATAAGGTTAATTTATAGCTTCTGAGTAATATTGTGTTACTCGAGATAGCAACATTGTAACAGTTCCGGTAGCAGGGTCAAATAGTCAAATAATATTCATAATTTACGACTTTATAATATGTGCAGAAATATGGTTGCATAACTCCTCCCTTCTTAGATTGAAATATACTGAAGGTAAATTTCAATAAAAATAAATCATTCCTAATGACGTGTTTTTTTTCATTAATTATTAAAGTTTACAATTACCCGTATCCACTTATAAATTATACTTATCCTTTGGTTATACAAGCTAGTTATGTCACACAATAAAATGAAAAGTAAATCTAAGTGAAACATTAAAATAATCATCCTAAGAATAAAATCATTAATATTATGCTGGATCCAAACACACTTAATCTAATCAATTATAAAATCATTATAACTAAAATTTAATTATATGATTACCTTAGTTCATCAAATTTTAATTTCGAATAATAATTAATGTCTTGCCAAACAAAATATATTTAATACGATACATAATTTACTTTATTATAAACAAATTTCAGTGGAGGCAGTGTAACAACAAAGTTATTTTATTTAGTTGGTCTTTTGATATTTCGTACAGGTACTTTTGTAACTCGCTCCTTCACCTGGATTGGTGCTATGTTACGTTTTATGTTTCCCGTAACGATGGCCTTTTCGTAACGTGGTTTATCCTTACCCCGTCTTTTGTTAACTAATTTAGTGAAGATTTGTTCACCTTCATTTATTTCTATGATTTCCCCTTGTCTTTGCCTACGTAATTTATCATTGATCATTTTATCCGTTAAGTATTCGTATAAATGAGATGTTCTATTTGCATGTTCTTTTAACAGTTGCTGCATGTATGCATGCTCGAAATTTACATCAAAAGTACTATTCGAGTCAGTATGCCCGAAAGTAACTTCGAATGGTGTTAAATTAATGGCAGAATGTATGGTATTGTTGTATGCCAATATTGCATATGTCATTACCGAAGCAGCATCAGTTATTTTATGTTGGTACTTTGCAATTCGATAGATTTCAGTAATAGTTGAGTGAAATCTTTCGACGATACCCATGGAATTTGGATTATTAGGGGTACCAATATGCAATTTAATTTTATAAAATAATAATGTTTCTTTCATTAAATTATTGTTAAACTCTGTTCCTGGATCGCAATTTATTTTATTAGGAACACCATAGTATGAAAAATATTTGATCAATGCTCTCACGATTTCTGGAGTAGATTTATTTTTGATATCGATTGCTTGTCCTAACTTTGAGAATGAATCAACAATGGTTAGGAAAGACATTCCTTCAATTGAAAATATATCTATAAATATTTCTTGAAAGGGTTTACTACACGTTTGTGTTAGTTGTAAAGGTGGTTTTAAAGGTCGTCTATCATATTTCATAGTTTTACATAAATCACAGGTATTTATTACTGCGGATATGGTTTGTTCCATATTTGGCCAAAAATAACTTCTTTTTATTTTATTAAAAGTTTCCTTAATTCCACGATGACAAGTTTTGCCTTCATGATACGTGGTTACTATGCACTGTTGCTCTTCCTCATCTTCTACAAAGATTACTCTTTCCGTGCATTCCGTTATGTTAATAGGATTATCCTTGAATAATTCCAAAATTATTTTATTAAACAAATCCTTTTGAGATTTATTATCATAGTAAATATAATATTTCTTACTGTGCTCTAAATTATCTTTTAAAAATTCTTTGATATAATTCTCGTTATTTAAGGGTAATCTAACTTCTAATATTTTCTGTCTATCCCTAGAGCGATTGGTTATTTCTAATTTATCTTTATGCCAATTAATTATAATTATCTGATTTGGTTTAGAGTCTATGGCTTCCTCGATTATTGGAATACCATTATTTTCTTCACCATCTTGACTTTTGCTACTCAGGCTTGAAGTCTCAGATGCAGTTAACGTTATTTGCGAATCATAAGCGTTTTGAATTTCCCCTTGTTGTGCTAAGTTCGTAGGTAATGAAGAACTTGTTGAGGGATTTAAGTTGATTTGATTATCAGATTTTTCCGAATCGACTAACATATTGACTTTAATACGCGATAGTGCATCAGCATTTGTGTTCTGTTTTCCGCTTCTGTAGATAACTTCAAAGTCATATTCCTGTAATCTTAATCTCCAACGAGTTAACTTACTATTTGGTTCGCTCAATGAATATAACCAAGTTAATGGTCTATGATCTGTATAGATTAGAAATTTCTTTCCGTACAAGTATGGTCTGAAATGTTTTACAGCCCATAGTACTGCTAACAATTCCCTTTCTATCGCACTGTACCGTTTCTCAGCGTCGTTTAGTGTACGACTCGCGTAAGCAATTGGCTTATCGCTACCTATGTTACCTTGTGAAAGTACTGCTCCTAATGCTATTTCTGAAGCATCGGTAGTAAGCAGAAATATTTTGTTAAAATCTGGAAATTGTAATAACGGTGCGTTTACCAATAATTCTTTACAAAGCTCAAATGCTTCCATAAACTCTTTAGTGATTTCTAACTTTTTATTCTTTTTAAGAACTAACGTGAATGGTTTAGTAATTTTTGCGAAATCCTTTATGAACTTCCTATAGTATCCTATTAATCCGAAAAATGATCTTACTTCTTTTATCGATTTAGGTATGGGATATTTTAATATAGCCTCTATTTTATCTTCATTAGGCTTTAAACCATCCTTTGTGATTGTATGACCTAAATATAAAACCTCTTTTCTTAAAAATTCCGATTTATCAAGTTGTACCTTTAAATTAGATTTTCTCAATGTTTCAAAGATTGATTTTAATTTATTGATATGTTCGTCTAATGTCTTTGAGAAGACAATTACGTCATCTAAATATATGAGACAATGGATTCCTTGCAATCCTCTTAATATATTGTCAATAGCCCTTTGAAAAGTGGCGGGTGCCGTTTTCAAACCAAATGGCATTCTAAGAAATTCGTAATGACCAAATTGTGTATTAAATGCAGTTTTAGGTCTATCCTCTTCCTGAACTTCTATTTGATGATAACCACTGGCCAAATCTAAAGTGGTAAAATATGAACTATCACCTAGTTTGTCAAATAGGTCCGCTATGTTTGGTAATGGATATTTATCATCGCAAGTTATCTCATTAAGTTTTCTGTAATCTACTACCATTCTATACTTTTGTTCTCCCGTAGCATCTAATTTCTTTGGTACTAAATGCACTGGGGCACTCCACGGTGAAAAACTTGGTTGGATTATATTATCTTTAATTAATTTAGAAACTTGTCTTTTAATTTCCTCATTTTGCGCTGGCGGTTGTCTATATGCTTTTACGTATATTGGGTCGTTATTATGTGTTCTTATACAATGTTTGACTTCGTTAGTAAAGGAAAGTGGTATTTCCTCACAGTAAAATATGTCTTTGTATTCTAAACATAAATTATAAATTTGAGATTTTTCCTCCTCATTCATATGATCTAGTCGAAGTTTTTCCAAAAGATTATTTTCCAAGAGATTATCTAAGTTACCTTGCGAGTTTAAATTATTTATAACACAACAATTATTTTCCGTGTTACACTTTATAACTCTGAGCGGTGCTGTTATCGTAAGTACGAAATTATGCTCCGTAGCATTCTGTATTACGGTATGTGTGTAACCTTTGTTACATTGTACTAGTGCACTAGGCATTCGTACACCCGATAAGAATTCCTGGTACTCGATGACTCCTTGACCGTTAAATAAGTCGGTTGGTAGTTTTACTTTATTTTCACTTCTTGGCGACAACTCAATAATAACTGGTTGAAAGTTATTAAGTTGACGTTGAAAATGTATGGGTATGACCGCTTGTTCTGTAATTAACTGTGCCTTTTCTAGATTAATTATTGTTTTTAGTTCAAATAATATATCATTGCCGATTAAACCCTCATAATTATCTCCTACATCAAATATATAAAATTTACATTTCTTATCGACATTAAATATGTTAAATAAATTTATTATGACTGCGCCATTATGTTTCGTAGCAGTATGGGTACTGACCACTTCAAATATTTCTGATACTTTATTTTTAGAGAAATATTTTTCCACTAGGTTAGTGCTTAAAAATGATCTCGTACTTCCCGTATCTATCATTATTCTAGCATTAATTTCTGGTATAAAAATGAATGGTAATTCTGCTGGTGATATCAAATGCGTGCAGACGAAGTTGAGGCCTCTATTTGAAAATTCGATTGTGAAGGCCTGTCCATGTTAATATGATCCTCATTTGCATTCGCTTGTAGGTCACGATTTACGCTGTTAGAATCGTAAAAATTTAAATTAGGTTTTACGTTTTGTGCATTTTGACCCGAATGACCTTGATAATGCGGATTACGCGTTATATAATTATTTTGTGGTTTTGGACATTGTGGTTTTGATTGCCTAAAGTCTTGCGTAATATAATCTGCGCGTCTTCTGTTATACATTGGTTGAGGTAGATTATTAGGTTGTATAAAAGTGCCTGAACGATTGTTTTCGTAAGATGTGCCTGATTGAGGTGAATAATTATTACGTTGCATAAATGCGACTGGACGATTGTTTCCGTAAGAGGTGCCTGGTTGAGGACCTGAATTATTAAAATTACGTCTTGGCTTAAAATAGTTTCTAGAAAAAGAATTAGAATTGGAAACATAATTTTTCTTATTAGAATTTGAATTAATATTCATTTTATGTTTTAAACTATATTGAAGTTGGAAATTTTCTTCTTCCAACACTATTTCTAAGGCTTCTTCTAGAGTTTCTACGTTATGAAGTCTTACTATCCTAGCCATATCCTCTGTTAAATTGTACATAAACACATTTAACGCAGTTTGATTAAATATAATCATTTTATTATCACGAATCCCTTCATTGTCGATTTGATTAATTTTAGAAAACAAATTACTTCTTATAGATTGCAGCCTATTGCAAAATTGCAAATAACTTTCGTGTGGGTTTCGTCTAGCCGTCTCTAATTTTATTGCTATACACTCCTCACTGCGCGGATCACCAAAGTGTTGATTAATTATCTTTTTGAAATCATCATAGGTTTTTATATCCTCTCTTTCACTAATTAAATTAGCGGCGTCTCCGGTGAGACGACTCGTAATTATTTGTAAATTATATTCTTCTTGTTCCTTTTTACCTTTAAACAATGAAGTAACGTAATCACATTTACGAATAAACAATGCTTTTTGCCTGGTATTCCCATCGAATAAGGGAATAATTTTTACTACATCGGAGGGAATAACCTCAATATTTTTAAATTGTTGGGACATTTTCCGTTTTTTGGTTACTTTGTTTGTTACAAACTTATTACCCGTTTTAAACACAAGTACAATTAAATCATAAATTAAAAATTAAACACACATAAAAATACATAAAACAATAAAATTACACAATAAAATGCTTATTACAAATATTTCAATATTACAGATTCCTTTGATCTGGGTGGCTCTCAGTCTGCCTACCAACTGATAAATTTCAATATTACAGATTCTTTTGATCTGGGTGGCTCTCAGTCTGCCTACCAACTGATAAATTTCAATATTACAGATTCTTTTGATCTGGGTGGCTTTCAGGATGCCACCAACTGATATAATTTCAATACAGATATTTTAATCTGAGTGGCTTTCAGGGTGCCACCAACTGATAAACAATATAAAAATATTAATAATTAAATTAAGTGCATCAAATCACCCGTAAAACTTGATTAAGACTTATTCCTATGATGGACCTCACAAACATACAAAATGTAATTATAATGTGCGATCAATCCTTCGATAGTTTCCTGTAAGCCTCTTGCTAATATGATGAGTGCTCTGAGGAGCGTCCTTTGCTGGATGCAATCTCTTTCCGGATGATTTGGATTGTGCATGGGTTAAGGAAGAAGCCGACTATGTCAAAAGCTTTCTACCGATTCCTAGGTACCAAGTCGGGTTTTACGTTACCGAACTGATGTGATGAGATGTCGTCTGGTCCCGATGCAGAGCTTTTACCGTAGGGATACTCTCGCTCGCAGACACGTAGTAGTTGCAGGTTTCTTCGCAGCAAGTCTTCACAGGAACTTACTCGTAACGATAGGTGCAGAACGGCTGTTCTTATCGCGGTGAACGCGTTACCGACGAATCGACGCGAAATATCCTACCGACTGCGCCAGTTAAGTGTGTCGTGGTCTAGCGGGTCGGGGATGCACTCGGCGAGCAATAAATGAAGACTGAATTATGGTTGCAACACTATATATATATTTGACGTTAACTTATATATTAGTTACAGTATAGTAAAATCTCAACGACGCTACTAGGAATGATGTTTGTGCGAAATGCATGGGCTTTTATATTGGATTTATGCTCCCAGCTGCAAGTGGGGGAGATTTCTTATCTAGGCCCTGGTCGTAAAATCCTTAGTAATAAAACAGCTCGTAAATGCCAATCATGCATGACCAATGCGTAACTAATTTGCTAAGATAAGGTTAATTTATAGCTTCTGAGTAATATTGTGTTACTCGAGATAGCAACATTGTAACAGTTCCGGTAGCAGGGTCAAATAGTCAAATAATATTCATAATTTACGACTTTATAATATGTGCAGAAATATGGTTGCATAACTAGGTGCATATTGCTCAGCAGCAGTGAACAAAAGTTACAAAGGTTTCAAAAAGTGATTTTTTCAGTATGACTAAATCAGTTATAGGAATATAAGTTATGAGTACACAGTTTACAATAAGTGGAGCACTCGCGTGGGGCTACGACACTATATAATATAAACGTCCATTTATCAATATCAAGTTAAAACACAAAACCAAACAATTACCGCGAACCGGTGCACGAAATCACCAAACATCAAAGAAAGTAATGTGTTTTGACATTTGTTTTTTTTTTTTTTTAATTTATTTCATGACCATGGATACAAGTCCTTCAGTCGAAAGATTAAAAACTATTACAAAAATTATATGGCTAGTTGAATAATGGCTACAAATCTATGTAAACAAAAACAAAGATCATTCCTACATACACTAGAATACTTTTGACATTTGACTAGCTTGAGTGCTGCCAGCACAAAAGTGAAATAATTGCAGTCCATAATTACAGTTACATTGTATTGCATTGATTATTGTGCAGTATTAATTCGATAATAGATAGGTAGTATCATTTATCGAGAGAAAAACATGAATAATAATAGATTATTACATTTTAGGTTACGATTATTTTACATTTTATGCCCGCTATGCGTAATAGTTATTGTTTTCCCTGTTTTGGTTTATTGGGTCTTGTATGGCAACATTAAGGGGACTTTAGTGAAATAAAACGGAAAAGTTCTTTTAATTATGATTTTTTTTCGACAGTTGCTACAAGCCGTAAATAGTTATTCAAAATTCTTGTTTTATTTTATGTAAATTAATTGCAATGCATTTATTTGTGTACACTTGGGGCACATTTTGTCCATCTCCTTTGAATATTTGACAATCATTTGAATAAAATTATGAACTACGCTTTTTTAATTTATTCCTAAAATGCAAATTTTATCACACATTTTTTAAAAAGGTATCAATTATGCACCATATTGAAATTCGCAGGCTCGCTAGAGCGCAGGCATATTAAATATCGGTAAATTAAAACTGTGATGAAATGTATGAATATTTGAAATTTTTTACCTAGTTCTCAAATACTGATACCTAAAATAAACCACGTTACGCACGTCGGTGCATAATTTAACTATCTTTGATTTTCAATTTTATAACCGTTTTTATTTTTAGAGAGGGGCTCGTAGCTATGTAATAATTACGCCGATCAATCGATCTGCAAGGTTGAGCTGTGTCTAGCTGCGTCCAATTTGAGGATGGGTGACAATTATTAATACACCGAGATCCCTCCGTCCCTTGGAGAGCACGTAAAGCCGTCGATCCCGGTTGTCATGCGAACACCTATGACAATCGTTAGTGGTAGGCAAAAACCTTCGCAAAAAGCCTCACATCATAATAATAAATTTATTTATTTAGTAATAAACACTTGTACAGAAAAATTTACTACAATCAAGCTTATTTTTACAAAGTAGTTCTCATATGGTAAATTGTACAGTTTCTCTGAAACCCCACACTAGGATAACCTGGTCGTGTATCATCAGGATGATTACCCAGAAATTGGGTTGCGGATGTCTGATGACTGTCTCTTCGTGTAAAATACTAATATTCTTTGTGTATTTTTTGGCATTTTCCATGCTAAGATTTTAAAGTTCTTTAGCGAAGGAAAAATTCGATCGCGGGCAGAATTCGACCTGCGCCTTCTGGTTAGTTACACCAAACGCTATGACCACTAAGCCACCACGAGTCCCACCCGCCATGACGAATTGAATCAGAAACACCTATTGAAAAGAAAGTTTAAGGCGAGTAATATTTAACTATCAATACGCAAATTACTTTGAAAAGTAAGAGACATTTATTTCACGGATAATTTTTGTATTTAATATCGTTCAGTTTTGAGAATTCTTCGCCTATTCTGGGATCTGTTTTATTGGGTGGAACGAGTAAATTTGCGATTTTATATTTTATTCTCTGTGCTGGGACACTAACGAGTTTCGCAATAATGTACCGCTAATGTGAGCTTAAAGCTTATTAAAATAACTGTTAAATTACAGTTATACCGAACAGTGTTATTATGATCTTCTAACCTTTGCATATTCTGGTACGACGATTCTTAATTTAAAATTATGGTGAGAACTTTTTGTGACTACCGGTTTTCATTTGTTAAGTAACAGGCCTATTGGTTTGAACGTTTAGTGTATCGATTGAGGTTTACCTTACCATTACCATTGCATTTATTAGATTATGTAGGTATGTGAAATGTTAAGAGCAGTATTAAGTCAAATAATATTGCTTAAGTTTAAGATGCCTTACAATATTTTAAGATTAATCTACTTAGATATAGCCAACTCTGTGATTGGGTATGGTATAGGGACTTATGGAAGAACATATAATAAAATTGGAAAGTATAATGCTGCTTTAGATAAATAAATAAATATTCTTGGACAATTTTTTCACAGCACCATCTAGTCCCAAACTAAGCAGAGCTTGTACTATGGGTATTAGATAATGGATAAAATACTCTTTTGTAAATACATACTTATAATACATAAGAAACACCCAGATAATTGCTTTATTTATTATAATACACAAACAATTGTTAATCACATAAATATTTGTGTCTTAGGAATCGAACCCAAGACCTCGTGATCAGCAGGCCGACCTGCGGACCACTAAACCACAGACGTCTTCGCGATCTTAAACCATAATGGTGTCGAAAAGAAGCTTTTGAACAAATAATATCTTGTAATTGTTTTGGATATTAATAAAAAAAGAAATATTGAAATAAAACTACTTTTTACCGATTTTATCGCGTATATTGATATTATTAATCCCGACGTTTCGGACCCTTTAATCACCATTAACCTTTTTTCAATATACGCGACAAAATCCGTAAGAAGTAGTTTTATTTCAATGTATAATATTCGCGTAAATGTCAGAAATCAATAAAAAAAGAAACAATTATGTGTCTGAGGAACATTTAAAGTCTAGTACCCAAGTTCTGCTTAGTTAGGGAGTAGACGGTGCTGTGTTAAAATGTCCCAAGAATATAGATATATATTAAAAAAAAAATACAAAATTAGCTTTACTAGTATACTAAATTAATTAATCTTCGTGAACTTTGATTCTTGTTTCAAGTAAATGGTTCCCATTTTCACTCGGCTTTGATCGTAGCTACATTAAACATTGTTCCCTGTAGCAGGCAATTAAGTCTTTAGTGTTTCTAACTTACGCTTCGAATAACTTTTGACTGGGTAATAGTATACATATATTAGTAAATGTACATACAACTGCGCTGCATTCTGCGATGCATACCAGCGTAGCAGTGGTGCTCAGGACCGCTAACCTAATGAGGAAAACATTATTACAAAAAATAATATATAATAGCTCACTTTTTAAAATTTTATCGGCAAACATAAAATATAATTATTAGTTATTTAGCGAAGGAAAAATTCGACCGCGGGCAGGATTCGAACCTGCGTCTTCTGGTTAGGTACACCAGACGCAATGACCGCTAAGCCACTGCGAGTCCCACCCGCCATGACGAATTTTGCCTTCACATTCAGTATTTACGTCTTTATGGTGACGAATCCTGCCCGCGGTCGAATTTTTCCTTCGCTAAATAAGTTTAAAATCTTAGCATGGAAAATGCCAAAAAAATATATAATTATTAGGTACGCAATCTTCACTACCAACTGATTAAATTACTGGGTCATCGCTTTAACATAATTTAGTGAACGTCATGTATATAAAACCATTATAACTCCCTTAAGCCTTTTGACAAGGGTGCTATTATTTATAGGCTCTGTAACTGGAGGCTCCAATGAATCCCTATGTGATTATGTTGTTGTTAACAATGAGCGTTATGGAATCTTCACGACACGGATAACTTATATTATATAAACATATTATATGTTATATCATAGTTTGGGTTTCAAGCGTGATGGTATGTTATGTATGGGTACTAATTGAAGACTTGGCTATATTGTCCCCCCTAAGGGTTCGCAAGCACTAAAATGAAACAAAAAAAAACTTGAGAGGTGTCAAGGGACACCCGGATGGAACGAAGTTCCTTTCATTAAAATTTAATAATAAAAAATAAAAAAACCTGTATACACTCAACAATTCACAACGCGCAAAATTCAAATATTGTCACTCACTCAATAATTCGAAATTCAAATATTGTTGACAAGCAAAAAGTGTCACAACGCCCGATAAGGAACTTCGTTCCAATATAGATATTTAAAATAATTTTAGCCGATGGGGTTCAAAGGTTGGCACGGGCGTGCGTAAAGAGTTGTCATTCGAAAAAAAATAAAGTTATTTGGTAGAAAATACTGCAGTGGTACGATTAAACGATTAAATAGCCGACTCACCCCTACATTCCATCATTAATATTATAAATGTGAAAGTAACTTGTCTGTCTGTGTGTAATGTTGTCAGGCATAAACGGCTGAACCATTAGTTTTGAAGAAATTTGGTACAGAGATAGATAGATTGGAGAAGGAAGTAGGCTAGGTACCTTTTTTCTCAAAACGCCCCTTGGTATGCGCGTGAAATCGCGGGTTAATATTTAATGTCTCTGTGTGTAGCACAATCATTACAGCCTCCCCGATTATTGCTACAGGCGTAATAAAATCGATCCATCCCATCCCGTTAATTAGCTCGCATTATTATTCTTTAATTACCGGAAAAACGAAGCGACAACATAATTATTATTGACAATAATTATTTGGTAAATTGAAATATTAGAAAACAAGGCTAGCTGTTATTTTATCCCTAGAATATAATTTTGAGGCAACATTAACAGGAATGGTTAATATACATACATACCATCACGCCTGTATTCCCCGAAGGGTTAGGCAGAGGTGTACTAATGTACACTATGGTATACTATGTATGTTTAGGTCCCACGTAATAGGGGGCGAGCCTATTGCCATTAACCAGGCACAATTAATCCAGACTCCGAGCTGCTACTGAGAATTTCATAGAAAAACCCAATAACACTTTGCTAGACCTGGGGATCGAACCCAGGACCTCTAGCGTAGCAGTCGCGCTTAGGACCACTAGACTAATGAGGCAGTCAGAATGGTTAATAATTTACGCAAACAAGCAATTCATACGCACTGTAGTAGGTAGATACATAATAATTGAATTTGACGCAAATTTAGGACAAATTACATGAATCGATTGGAATTGATATGACGATGTTGGGGCTGGGGCTCAGTTTGAGCGTATACAATCATATAAAAATTAAATGCGTGGAGTGAAAAAAAATTAGGTCCCCAACACAACGTAGTTTTCTAAGTTTAACATAATAGACCATTACACAATAATTATATTCCCCGAACGGATCGGCAAAGATGTCCTAATATACACCCAAAGTTCACCGGTATGTTAATCCTGTTGTTATCAAACGGGCACAATTCCTAGCTTTGAGCTGCTACTGAGAATGTTACACAACACCATCTAGTCCCAAACTATATGTAACACAGAAACACCCAGACAAACAAATACTTATGTTCACCACATAAATATTTGAGCCCTGTGGGAATCGAACACTGGAACCACTAGACTGCAGGCGTCGTAATTGATAGTAACGTCCCGAATTACCCGCTGTATTTCGAACCCCACCTTTTCTTAAGTAAGTCATTGCGTTGCCAAGGTAGCAGCGATGTAGGTTATTTAATTACATTTGAAGTATGCCGACATTTTGCGAGTTCTGAAGACTTAATGACTGTTAACTCTGTTAATTCTAGTTACTGTGAGTTTAATAATAAACGTGTATATTAATGTAAGTATGTATATTAATAGATGTACAGTCAACTTAGGTATACAGCTGTTGAGTTTCTTACGGTGAGTAAGGCTGCCAGTGATCCGGGAGGAAACGTGTTGGGGGATTTTGACCCTTATACTGGCAACCCAACTGCTAACAACTCCTGTTTTTTGTTTTACAGGGTCAGCAACGCGCCAGTGATACCCCTGGTTTTAAAAGCGTCTATAGACTACGGTAACCGCTTACCATCAGGTGGGTCGTATGCTTGTTTGCCACCTTAGTGGTACAAAAATTAAATAAATATAATGAATGATAAATAATTATCATAATCTTAAAACATTAGCTTTTCATCATGCTAAGATTGATTCTACAGTGAGAATCTTACCTTGCCGTAACACAGTCTTGACTGGCACGGGAGGTAAAAACTTTATTTTCGGTATACTGTCACTGAACAATTATTTTATCAAGTGAGTAAACTTGCATAATTGAATTTAACTTTTTAAATGGTGCAAGTGTTGAAATAAAACTACTTTTTACGGATTTTATCGCGTATATTATTAATCCCGACGTTTCGGACCCTTTACAGCGTCCATGATCACGGGTAGACTGAGGTGGTGGGGTTAATAATTAGTAATAAATGTCATTGATCATGTAACAATAAAAAATGTAGGGTAGCTGTCAGTAATTATATCATCAAGACGCCCACAACCTCAGTCTACCCGGGACCATAGACGCTGTAAAGGGTCCAAAACGTCGGGATTAATAATATCAATATACGCGATAAAATCTGTAAAAAGTAGTTTTATTTAAATGTATAACATTCGCGTAAATGTCAGAAATCAATATGGTGCAAGTGTAACATCACTTTATATAAATATCAACTTCCCTGTCTCCATACAACTCATTTTGACAATGCCCCACGTCCACAGGATTAGAGTTTTGTTTTATGGCAAATTTATTTAGTGATTAAATGACAAATATAAAAAAATCGCGATTTTTTTTTTATCATTGTCAACATTAGGTTGACGCTATACGTCCACGTATGATTTAAAAAAATATTACGTCACGTTCATACCGAAAAATGTGCCTCAAATTGTATAGAGAAATGATCACCTGTGACTCATGAACTTGTTTTAAAACATTCCTGTGAGTCATAATAGGACTCATTGGACAGGGTAGTTGATATAATAAGTTTTAATATTGTATCCTTTAGCAAGTATAACTTGCCTTACCTTTGTTACCACTATGTTTACTCTTTATTACTGGTGTACTGTAACGAAACTCTGTATGGTAATAAATCTATTATATCTATCTATCAAAATGTCTAATTTATCTACACAGTCAGCTGCTACACATGTGTAAGAAAAAAAATACACATATAGAAGTCTTGCACTTTTATTAGTAATACAAATGTTTCGTTTATTTTGAATAACCGTTCTTCTCGAGCTTAACACATTTCACGTTCTTTCGATTCCGCACGAATTTCACATTAACTGGACTAAAAGATGAGAACAAAATTTTGCCCTATTAAGATGTTACGTAAGCAATCCAAATTCAAATCCCCGATCCAAAGACTCGGAGTTTGTCGTTAAGCTCTTTACCTTTATTGCCAGTGCAAATAAAAATAATCTCAAACTACATCGCCACCTTTAAACAAATTTACACTTTACCGTTTTGGAATTAAGGTCGATGTTTGTACGTAGTCTTTATCTTATTCGGAAACTATCAACTAAGGTGTTCTGTTAAGAGCGTTTAAAGTTTAATTGAGTTGTGGATTTCAGTGACTAACGAGGATTAGGATACTGAAACCTATTTCTAGGTATGGGTATTTATACAGATAGCTTTCAGTATTACATGTGAAAGAATTCTCAGCATTATTTAAATTTTACGTGGGTATTACCCGAAGATTATGCAGAGGTTTTTAATGTACAGTCTAAGGCCATAAGTCCAGTAGCATGTCAACGATCATATTCGCTTGCACGGTACTGCACGTATGCACACATGTATGAGTGATTTCAATGCAAACATTTACCCGTCAAACAGTATAACTACGAGAAGGTGAATACTAGACAAAGATAACAATTTAGTTTGTTTTTTTTTTCATATTAGTTCCCATCAAACCAATGACAGAGTGCTATATACAAGATTGTGTGTGTGCAAAATGATTGTTACAGAAAAAGGTCGCAAGTGCGACTTGTTTTGATGCAATAGATTTGTGAAACTGCTACTGGATTTATGACCCTGACCGTACACCCACAGTTCGCTGGTATGTTTAGGTCCCATGTAATAGGGGGCGAGCCTATTGTCATTAACCGGGCACTTATCCAAACTCCGAGCTGCTACGTAGAGTTTCATAGAAAAACTCAATTACACTTTGCTTGACCTGAGAATCGAACTTAACACCATTAATGAGACAGTCAAGAAGACCTAGACTACATTTAAATTAGGTACCGGCTTCCAGTCTAAGCAGATGCGGCTGAATATCAGTATTTTACACGAAGTGACTGCCATCAGACCTCCGCAGTTCAATTTCTGGGAATTCTAATATCCTGAGAATAGACTGGTTGTCAGGCTTTTTGGGCTTCCGACTATCTCTGATGATTTTCATATGGTGTTCATATCGTAGCGGATTTACGTGCTCTGAAGCACGTAGGGAACTCAATATGTTAAAAATGGTCACTTGTTCACATACAGACCTTAGCGCAGCGTAGCTTTGCAGTTATTCTGTTGATCAGGTAGGTACTTAAGTAGATTATTTTTTCCATTAAAATTGATTACTGACCAAGGTATGCAATTTATTTCCAACTAGCTATTGTCTGCGGTTTAATCCGCATACTAAAAGGCTAGTTGAGGCAAAGCCTATGTCGTTTTCCAATATCTAATCTATCTTTGTACCAAATTTCATCAAAATCTATTCAGCGGTTTAGGCGTAAAAGCATAACACACTTATACTTATTAGAGTTACTTTCACATTTATAATAGTAGTAGGGACGTAGGGATTTCAATATTTAATCTCAAAACTGAATGTTTCACTTCGAAACACTACGTTGTCAACGATTATTAATTCGGTTTGTTTGTTTACGACATCAATCAATTTCCCCCTGTTGACTCTTGAAATTTGCATGAAAAGTGCTGATACAGACTAACACTTCCAGCATCAGCAAATTAAGTCTACACGAGAATAATGTAAATGCATAGATAGGCAGATAAATTATTGAACATGGCATGCGTGTTTTTTCCATAAGCGTGTTGTTAATTAGGATGTGATGCAAGGCGTTGAACGAATCCTGCTCCTAGGGAGTGACCTGGTGGCCAAATTCAATCATGGTTTTAATGGTCTAATTAGAAAAATACTAAATAAAAACATTTCCACACAAATACATTTTACAAAAAAACATGAAATACACAAAATTAAGCTCAGAAATGCGAATAACATATAATTATACTCATCACGTACTAACTATGGCAAAAAAGAGTAATGTACGAAGGTGCTGCAATGTATAATTAATTACCAAACAGCGTTAAAAAGCAAAGTCCATGACAATATAAAAAAAAATAGAAAATTACATATCTTTGACAAAGCGAGCGCACCTTAGTATATGCCACTTCCACTTGTTAGTACTCCGTGTATGTTTACGTTTTAACTATAAAAACATTTTGCGATTACCCTACACTTTCCGAATATTTATTTTATATTTGTAATTTTAGTTAAAACTGTTACTGTACGTTTGTTAATAATGTGTGTAAGTTTATACATTTTCTCATGTAAGTGAAATTGTAATTCTTATGGGAAATAAAGTTATCTCAAACTTTATCGTTGTAGCGAATTTCATGGATCTCATAGCCATGACTATAAGCCAAGTGCGGTTTTTAATCGGTACGGGTCCACCACCTCCAGGTGACAACCAACACATAAGAATTTTCCGGCATTCCTCGTCTTATCAGTTGACACCTTTATAGACTGACCATCCAGCCACACATTGAATCTAGTACATTTACCTGCAAGTTAATTAATAGATCTAGAACCGAACCCTCGACAGCAAGCTATAACACCCAATTAATTGAATACATTTGCATTTCATTACATTTACATTTCAATTCGGTTCAAATAACTAGGTACGGTGGCCATGTTTGATTTTGTGCCAAGATTTCGGCCTTAGCTGCCAAGTTTGATAGTCAGATGGGTGTTACATGTGATGAGATAGTCTGGAGTTTTGTAATTAGGATTTTAGGAACATAATTATAGGGTTGATATTAGTAAGAGCAGTTAGGTAAAGGAAAATTGTATTAAGCTGGATTTATAACTGTTGCAAAAGTATGTAGAATAGAAAAAGTTGTCTGCATTTGATACATCAGAAAAAACTTATTGATTTGCTTGTCGAATCCAGTACTTCACTGTAATAAGAAGTGCTTTTAGTACTATATTCGAGGCACTTATTTTCCAACATAAATTAATATCCCCGTTTTAGTTCAAGAAACTTCAACATCCAGCCAAGTAATTAGCAAAACCTACCTACATTAAAATATAGGGAAACTTTTGACATCTGTGAGAGAGGAACTAATAAAACTCGCACGTGACCCACTCGCCGCCTCTCACGTAATCTGCATTCCTGAAAGTATTATTTTTCTTTGGGCCTTCTGAACATATCAATGGCCCACTTCTATTTTTTGCTAAGGAATTGGTCGTATGGCATAGCTTTGTTAAAATTGGAGTTTTGTTCAAACATTACGCATTAGTCACATCATTATAAAACAAAGGAATATAATAAACCGCGTATCAAAAATACTGATTGAGCGACAAAATTACTGATTGAGCAGCAAAACACAGATATCGGTTAGGTTAGATTAAAACTGTGACCACATAAGCCGAGCGAGCGAAGCGAGCGGTGCCGCGGCAGCGGCCGGCGAGTGCCGGAACCAAATCTGAATGTTTTGAGTGTATATTATTATAACAATATTTTGAGGTGACTATTTTGCTGCTCAATCAGTAATTTTGTCGCTCAATCAGTATTTTTGCTGTGCAATAAGTATGTTTGCTTAGGATTGTTTTGTATACAAAATGTCATTTTTTGATTGGCATTTAAATACTAGCCTAAAACAAATTCGCTTTTCGCGTCTGTCATGATGTTTTTCCACTTTCTTCTGCTAAAACAAGCAATGAATTTTGATGTACTTTTCAATATCATATATATGATTATCTTCCGGAATGTGTAAAATATGATCACGATTTAGTCCCTAAATTAAGTAGAGCTTGTACTAAAGGTGACAATGGATATAAGACTTTTTTATTTTTATTTTAGTAAATAATGTACTTATTTAACGACGTCTGTGGTCTAGTGGTTCGAGTGGCTGCTGATCATGGGGTCGTGTGTTCGATTCCCACAGGACGCAAATATTTGTGTGGGTAAAACATGAGTATTTGTGTTTGTCTGGGTGTTTCTTATGTATTATAAGTATGTATTTACAAAAAAAAAGTATATAAGTATTACAGTAAAAGCTCTGCTTAGTTTGGGACTAGATGGTGCTGTGAAAAATTTTCCAAATATTTATACCGGATTACAGTTTCCCGACTCCTTTTTTATACAGTACGGGAAATCCTCATGGACCATCTGTTTTCTGAGGAAGCGGCAGGATTTGTCGGACTCATTCTGTCTACAAACTGCAGTTGCCATCACTTGCTTTATAGTAGCCATGAGATCCGTGTAATTTGCCACAGATTGCCTACCCCTGCTCTAGACTAACTAACCAGATATTCCATTTCCGTATTAAGTCTGCCAACATAACATGCCCTAGGTTATTCAAAAAAAGAACACAGCATCTAACCTTTTTACATCCAATCCTTTTAACGTGAACTTCAGCTTGGCTACGCGAATTTTAATAACAATCCACGGAGCCCGCTCAAACAAATCCAGTAGAAAGTTTGCCAACATTAAGAAAACAAAAGTAATTTTATTATTCCCGGCTCTTTCATTTATGGTAATGGCGTGGAGTATGATGATCGTTTATGTTATCTTGTTGTATGCTCTGGTTTTATATTGCTTTTGTAGGTAATATATTAAAAATGGTTCTGTAGAATAGTAGAATTTTTCTCATAGTTATATCAGAGAGAAAGAGTTATTTATTAAAAAAAAGAGGACGTTCTGGATTTGACTGTACTTTTTAAACGAAAGAAAGCAGATTTATTTGTCATAAAAATTAAATTACAATGTATACCTACAACTATTTATTTAACCGATATTGAATACTTTATTAGAATTAGTGAAGGAAAAATTCAACTGCGGGCAAGATTTGAAGATTGAGAGGCAAAAACTTGGTTTTCGATAAATGTCACTGACACCATAAATTCAGAATGTGAAGGCAAATTTCAAACTGGCGTGGGACTCGTGGTGGCTTATTGATCATAGCGTCTGGTGTACCAAACCAGAAGAGGCAGGATCGACTCCTGCCTGAAGTCGAATTTTTCCTTCGCTAAAATAGCTTTAAAATACAGATTTTTTAATAGTCATCTGTATACCTAACTATGTATGTAATATGGAATGTGCAAACAATATTCGTGGAATTCTAATATCTACATGACGTATCGCTTATCGGAATTCTAATAACGCAGGGACAATTCAACAAAGCCCCCAATATATCCCAAATCAAAGTTGTCTTACTGATGTGTTACAATCAATTTATAATATATCTATTGATTAAGTATACATTTATTTTATAATAAACAAACGTAGCCATGTCTCAAATAAATTCAAAATGTATCATCAAGTAATACGGTTACAAAATCATAATAACAATAGTTTCAGTATACTTTTAACAGATATGTAACAGAATTTGACTAAATTTTTTTTTTAAATCTAAAACTACATCTACCTACGTTCACAATATGAGTGCCAGACCCGGACGAGATGAAGATCCAGACCTAACAGAGGGGCTGCCTGTCTAAGGCGGAGTGGCGGTAGGAGCTGGCGTCCTCAGTCTCCTCTACTTGGTTACCAAATCAAGTAAGGAAGAGCCTACCCGCGTATCTGCAGTGGCCGCTGTCCCCATGCACGCTGCGACCGCAGTCTCCATCCACACTTCGCCTGCCATTCACACACCGGCCGACGACGCTGAAGTCTCTGATTGCACTGAACCTGCACCTGTTCCTATCCCCACAAATTAAGTAATTAACCTTTTACATAGTACTTCAATGTGATATTACTAAATAAATAAATAATGGTAATAAATATTTAGGATATATTTTATCTACACCATCTAGTCCCAAATTAACCCTATGGGTCCTATGGGTACTAGACAATGGATTTAATACTTACTTCGCTATAGGTTAAACTGAAAATGAATGTAATTATTAGGAAATTAGATAGTGACGTAATATGTAGTGGACTCATGTTGTAAATCCACTACATTAGCGTAGCAGTCGTAGCCGTAGACGCAGCTACGGCGTAGCACAATTTGCTACGTATTTAAAGATATCCGTAGTAGATGCTGGTTTAGCCTAATAAGTCTTATGGTTCTAAGCGCGACTGCTACACTAGAGATCCTGGGTTCGATTCCCAGGTCGAGCAAAGTTTTCTATGAAATTCTCAGTTGCAGCTCGGAGTTCAGATTTGTGCCCGGTTAATGGCAAGAGGCTCTCCCTCTATTACGTGGGACCTAAGCTTGTCGGTGAACTGTGGGTATACAATTAGTATACCTCTGCCTAACCCTTTGAGGAATACTGAAGTAATGGTGTTATGTGAGATACTGGATTCACGATATAAACCACTTCCTTATACTAAAATTTTCTGTTGTCAAGTTAAAACATACCTGAAAACACCAATTGTTAATTATAAACTTAAGTAACATTACAAAAATGTAATTCTATGTTGTTATCCGAGACTGCAAAATGCTTCTTTTAATACATTTAAAACGCAATTTTAACAGAAAAGAAAATTACTTCGGAGACTCCATTGTTCTTGAAAACTCCGCATTCTGAATGTAATGTATGTTAATGTAGTTTTTGTTCGCTGTTGATTTAAGGTTTTTATGAACTGAATCGTTGCATTATTTTAAGCTTTAGTGAACTAATGAGATTCCTTGGCGATAAAAATTAGTCTACTCTGAAATAGCGGGTATGTTTTTTGTATAAGCTATATTTTTATGAGGACTGTATTTCCAGAAGCATTAGGCAGTGTACAAGTTCACTGGTATGTTTAGGTCTTTTGACGACCTCTGTGGTTTAGCGGTTCGACTGCTGATCATGGGGTCGTGGGTTCGATTCCCACAGGACACAAATATTTGTGTGGATAAAACATGAGTATTTGTGTTTGTCTGGGTGTTTCTTATGTATTATAAGTAAGAATTTACAAAAAAAAGTATATAAGTGCTATATCCATTGTCTAGTACCCATAGTACAAGCTCTGCTTAGTTTGGGACTAGATGGTGTTGTGTAAAATGTCCCAAAATATTATTATTATTTTATGAGGACTGTATTCCCAGAAGCATTAGGCAGTGTACATGTTCACTGGTGTGTTTAGGTCCTATGTAATAAGGGGCGAGCCTATTGCCTGCCATTCATCATCCTTCGAGCCTTTTCCCAGCTATGTTGGGGTCGACTTCCAATCTTACAGATGCGACTGAATATCAGTATTTTACACGAAACGAAGCCATCAAATACAAAATACAAATACAAAATATTTATTTTCTTTCACAAACATCAGGTTTTTAAAGTTAGTCATGGTTGTCTTAACGTATTCTCACAGGTGTTCGTATCACCACGAAAATTTCACAGAAAATCTCAATAACGCTTTGCTCGACCTAAGAACCTAAAGGAACCTAGGACCACTAGCGTAGCATTTACGCTTAGGCCCACTAGACTAGCGAGGCAGTTTTTGGGTTTTTGGCGTTAGCAGTAGTCAGGCCCGGAACGACCCAGAAATAATATTGTCAAGGTCTCATCACAGATAAGTCGCTTCGAGTAATACTGATATTAACATAGTTGAGAAAACTACCGAGCCTTTTTTCTTTATAAAAAAAAAACTATAAAAGTATTAAATCCTTTATCTAGTACCCCACAGTACATCACGTTTTGCTTAGTTTGACACTAGATTCTAGATAGTGCTGTGTAAAATTTCCCAAAAAATATATTTTAAACTAGTTGTTGCCTGTGGTTTCACTCACAACCCGAAAATACTATTAAGTGCATGCGTGTGCGTGTGTGAGTGTGCGTGTGCGCGTGCTTACAGACGCCAGCAGTTCAAGATTTCCAAAACTGTCAAAGTTTCCCGATTTGAACCTTATGCTTTTGTCTTAAAGTTGAAAATCTATCAAAGAAATTTGACAGATTGGGGTAGCTTGATGTATAAAAAATAATGCGACAGAACAAGACTTTGTTTTTAATCTACGATTACGACACAAAAGATAAGCGGACATTAACAAAATATATAATACAAATTTGGTCCCACAATGTTGGTGGTAAGTGGCAAATCGTTGGATACTGCGCAGGAGGGCTGTTTACGCAAATTGCGATGTTTCAGATAGCGTTACTGCACGGTTATCTCTTTGCGGCTCTCTCCTGTGATTCTGTTAATTTGGCAAGCTTTTAGAAGGTGAGCATTATTTTTAATGCCTTTTTATTTTGTGTGTAAATTTTATTTCATTGTTTATGAACACGGGAAAATGAACAAAAATTTTAATTAAAGAAATGTTTGAGACATTGGGAAATAAATAAAAAAAAACACTAACCATCCCACTGTCAAATTCATTTAACGAAACAATTAAGTGTAATAAAACAATAAATATAACAATTTTATAAATAGTTATATTTTCGAACCGTTTGGGGTTGAAACGCTGGGGCCATGGGGTCCGAGTGCCCTGTCACTCTTTAAAGATATTGCCAAACGTCTAAACGACACTTCACGTGACCCAAAGGCTCTACTTCGGCCAGAGACTAAGCATTGCCATTCAACGTGGCAATACAGCCAGACGATGGCGATGCGGATGAGTTTTTTGATGCAATTTTTTAGTCTAGTTTTAGTTTAGTTTACCTTGTAGTTTTTTGTTTTTCTTTTTTTAATTATAGTTTGTTAGTAAGTAGTGTAGATAAGTTTATATATATATTACTTTTGTTTTATTTAATGTTGTGAGGACAAAATAAATAAGTATAATAAGAAATAGTATAAAATTAATTTATTTGCAATGAGTATTTAATTTTACGGTTTATTTATTATTGCTTTTCAAATTTATAATTGACATAATATTATAACACGTTATTCAATTCTTAATATTCATAACTATGTAGGTGTTATCTAAAAACTTCTCACTGATATCACTAATTATACATATACTTGGAAAATATAACTTTTTGAATAAATACATGGACGGTCACAATAAATCACCTATCTACAATATTATAACCGTTCTAAGAATTACTGCAAAGCATTCAAGAACTTATTTCGTTTGGTTTACTGCTCATGATCAGATTTTATTTCTTAATAAATTCGACTAGATTTAAATTCAAACAAGTCGATGGTTTAACTCGTGTTGTAACAGCAAATTCCATTTATGTTTGAAAAAAGTCAGTCTGAAGAATCATAAAATATAAATGTGTCCATAAGGAACTTTATGATTTAAAAACATAATTTCTGCTGCCAAGCACCTCAAGGATGCAATATAAAACTAATTTTTGTCATTAATGTCGAAAATGCAGTGAATATCTTTCATCCACAGATACACATATGGCACTACCACTTCTTTATGTCTCGCATCTTAACATTCCACTATCTCATGTGTCTTAGTGGTAAAATTTTAAATTCCACGAAAATATTTTCCACTCCAAAAAACACAAAGCTCAAAATTGCTTACCACGCTGTTTTCTAAGAATACTTGGCAAATGAAGACTCAAAGAATGCAAAAATCAACCTTACGTAAACTACTTTGCTGACGACGCTAGCTTGAAGGTTGGTGCCATTGCAAGTTGTAAAACTGTGCTATTCTCTAACTTGAGAACTAATTTCATTAAAACTTTGACACGTCGTGTTAAAGTCATTTTTTCAACAACACAATTCGTTTTGTGACAAATGTTTGTGTCCATCTATTGTGCCAATGTTGCGTGTCAGAAAGTGGGTTGGTAGCCTAACTTACGACCTTTCGATAAATCAGTCAATTAGCCTCGATTGATAAAACTGTTTTCCTTCGAATGTTACGAAACCAATAATAAATTTTTGTGGAACAACGAAACAAAACTATTAACTCATTGGATAAATCTTAACAAACTTATTGTATGGCAGAAAAATTAGAATAAATATTTTTACCTTTGGATTGACTTCTAGTTTGATATTGAAATTACCACACTATCCAAAGAAGCAAAACTGTCTCCAATAAAATGACAACACTTATGAAACTCTTTTCACCCACAAACTATCCTTGAATAAGGAAAAATACATTTTAAAGCGTAGCATATTTTTGTACTGACATTGATGTACTTCTGCTGCATGACGTCATCTTTCCCTCAACGTCTCCTGTCTAGCCTACACAAACAATTCTGATGGAAATTTTAATTCCGTTCCGCGCTCGGTGTTTGTTTTAAGAATAGACGGAATATTCCACTTTGCTTGCAAAAATTGTCGGAGCGCAGTAGTTTTTCATTCTTTTCGCTCTCATTGTTCCTAATCGTATGTTAATTGGTATAAGTGGGTGTTAGCAGGGAGCATTAATAATTTTAATCTATATGGAAGAGGGTACTAGTAGTAATATATTATATATTTATAATCATACGCTCACACCTTTTCTAGTGGCACCTGTTTGTTCTGCCGGACTCTATAGAGATTAGGACTCATCAGTAATTAAAGTGAAATGAAAACGAAATTCTGTCATGAAATGAACACAGAATTTGGCACAACCAAAGGAAGGTCAAGACAGAACCGACATGACTTACTCTGCAGTTAGTTCGATGTCGAACGATGTCACCTTACCCACTAACTATCTTTTTGGCATTTTCCATGCTAAGATATAAAAGATATGTAGCGAAAGTGAAATTCATCGAATTCTTCCTTGGCTAAATAAGTTTAAGAACTTCACAATTTTAATATTTCCTGTCGGGAATTAAATAATAACAATATAATACGAAAAACACCATAAACAAGTAGTTTTATTTCGACTTAAAACTTTATTCACAAAGAACCACTAGCCCTCTTCACCACAATGAAATTTTTGGAACAATAACCACTCCAAATATTCCTTCTGTTATCTTCCCAAAGCGTTTTAATTTATGCCGCTAATGAAGACGTTCAACGTCTAGGCATTGAGGGAAGACAACGCGACGCGACGCAATTTCCGGTTTTTAGTTTCAAAGAGCCTTGTGTTGGGCGACGGCTTCCCGTACCTTCGTTTTAAACGGTTACTAGCAGTTCTCGGTTGAAGCTCGAATAAATGGAAGTCGTTTTTATCATTCAATGTTTTTCTAGTCCAAAATCACCAACTGTGATTAATTGTTATTATATTTAATCACAACTGTAGCGCGCTAAGTTTCCGAATGCAACTGGCGACAACACTAAGCCACGTCCGGTGACGACCAATCACCGCGCTACCTACCGACACGCCTCGTCTGCGTGTCACCGTGTTTTCTCCCGCGCGCATCATCACCTACTCCACTCGGCTGCGCTCCCACTCTCGCTCTTCTCCCGAGTGTCATCACCGAGCGCACACGTCCGTGCCGAGCGCCGACCGCGAATACCTACTCTGTGTTATGTTTAAAATATAATTTTCTTTCTAGACTTAATATATTAGAAAAAAATAGTTTCCGAACCATATATTCTAATTTTTTTTTTATACCAACACAATATTTGACCCAAAAAAAACTAAGTAATTTATCCATAATTTCAACACCCTCATCCTCGCTTCCCAACCATCATCAAACCAAATAGAACAAATATCTTTGCTTCTTTCTTTCATAAGAACATGGTAACTAAATTAAATCTATTTGCAACACCACCAAAAGCTTCCACTACATCAGCTTAACGAAAAACATTCACAAATCCACTTAACAAAAACTTATTTACATCGTAAATCCTTGGTAGCCGCCGAGGAAGCACTTTGACAAACACGGATGAGCCTGAAATTGGTTCCGCTGTTTAGTCCCTGGATTGCCTCTCATTCCACCTCCTTATTTGTTGGGCACATAATTGGATGCAGTACATCGTAATTTGAAACTTATTGTTTTCCTTACATGGTATTGCTGTAAAGGGTCGTAATATGGAATGGTTTTTGATTGGGAGTTTGAAAGCAGTTATTACCTCAACAGATATACCTGGCTTGAGACCTTTCAGGTCAGGGATACGGGTCAGGAACTTAACATAACATACCATACGCCTGAATTTCCCGAAGGGTAAGGCAGAGGTGTATTAATTAAATGTACATCTACCATTCGTCGGTATGTTTAGGTCTCATTTAATAGGGGGCGAGCCTATTGCCATCAACCGGGCCTAAATCCATACTCTGAGCTTGTACTGAGGACATATAAAGTCCTCAGCGTAGCAGCCGCAGTTACAACCACAAGACTAATGAGACAGTTTTTAATTGGTCTAGGAATACTAGAAATTGTTAAACTATATTCACCCTACCCTTTTGTACCTACATTCAAAGCAAATAAATTATTTCATTTCATTTCATTTCATTTCATTTCCTACTCTACTAAAATTGATTTTTCTGTTCGAACACTAATGTGTTGAAATTGCGTGAAAATTCAATGTTGAGTTATATTCGCATTTTTAGGTAAAAAAAATCTCAATCTCCTATAAAATTGGTTTTATGTCTACAATAAAGGATAAATCCAAACAAAAATAAATCATAAAATATAAACTTTATGTTAAAGACTTATAAACAAGAAACCCGTTAATATCCGCAATATAAAAGCAGAGGAAGTTCTCATAATAGACGAAATGATAAAAATTGCCAATATCTTTGTTTACCATTTCAATCTACAAAGGAAATCGATTGCCGGGGGCCATTATCAAGATTACTACGTAGGGGCATTGGCAACGGGTTGGTCACCCCTGCTTTTAATAAATGAATCTAGCTTTAGGCGATGCTTCGATACTTGATAGGTACAGAAAAATAAAAGATGTTTAAGATATTTTCGGTTTTGTAAATGTGTTTATGTCCGCCAAATTAATGCTATGAATTTTACGAATGTTGAGTACCTCTGATTTGTTCAACACAATAAACCCAAGTTAAGATTTAGGCTTGAGTACTATCATTAAATATATTAATTGATTCTTGTAAGCTGTAATTTCTGTAAGCTTGAATCACTTAATAAAGTGATTCAAAAAATGATTTACTATCTTGTCTGAAAAGAAAATGGCAACTCACCTTTTCTTTATTTATGAAAATAACATAAATTTCCTCTCCTTACCTATCAAAATAATAAATTATTTTCTTCTGCATTCACAATTTATTTTTGCATCTAGCCTGCCATCACCCACGCATTTCCTGATGGTTTAGGTAGAAGTATATTAATGAACAACCACAGTATTTTGGGCATGTTGTTATAGAGGAGTGTAGGTACTTTATAATAGAAGGCAAGCCTATTAACGTTAACCAAATAGAAATGGGAGTCGTTGAATGCAGGCGATATGTTTCATCATACGCCTGCCTTCAGATAGGATGCAGAGCAACGCCTCGCCAATGCCAAACGCCATGACCATGACAGGCTACAGGTCTAGCAGTTGCTGGACCTGCAGCCTGTGCCCTCATGGTCGTGGTGAATTTCACGAGTGAAGGAAAGTGCGGACTTTGGTCGGTACGAATCCGACATACCCTGCCGCCTCTCCAAGTGGCGGACTCCCCATGAGGATTTTCCATACTATAAAATAATAAAATAAAATAAAAACGGCATTTAACCGGTCTCTGTAAATGTCTACGGGGGAGGCCTTTGCTCAGCAGTTGACCAATTTTGCTTGATATGAAGAAATGTGTTACTGTGGAGGCTGTTGCGCCGGTTCTTGTTCCCAGCTAAAACATTAGATCGTAGTAAAAGGTGACCGCTTTGGGCTATCTAAAATGTAAAACTGATATACAAAAAGTACTATACTCCATTTGGTTAGGTACTTAACTATAGGTAAACAAATCATAAAAAAGGTTCTTTTACAGGGCCATTTTTCGTTTCGAAATAAAACGTAACCAAAATAAATTATTTAATCATTTAAAATCACTTTGCTTTTTATATACTAGTATATTCAACTACTTTGTTTCATATTAAATGGTAATTATTAATTCTTAAGCTTGAGAACTATTCAATATATTAAAATTTATAATGATGTCATAAAGTATTGCAATGTGCCTACTAAGAAGAACCTAAAAAGACAGATATTCAAAACATTTTTCCACGTAGTAGAGTTTTGATAACTCTGAAAAAACTTATAAGTAGTACTGCGAGGAAGTGCTGCAAAATATATAATCGATATTACACCAAAGTCGGGTAACCAGACGCCATTCGTGACAGTTTGTGTTTACTTTATTTTCGTTCGTTTTTGTGTTTCTTTTGCCGTAAATTGTGTTAATTAGTTATTATTCCGTTTGTTCGTTGTTTTTATTGATTGTTAGTTGTATTGTTATTAATTTTAACAATGCTAGTGCCTTGCTTACATTTCGATCACCAAAGCAAATACGTTCCAGAAGACGGCCTCTTTCGTCATTGGAGAAATGTACAATTATAAACATATATAAATATGTCAAGAAAACATGGTCCAAAGATTGTTAGAAAGATAATAAAAGGTATATTCATTTCACTCCCAATTCATAAGATACAATTGTAATAAAAGGTTAAATAGCCCTGAACGCCGCCATTTTTATTGTTTACCTTTAGTTATGTACCTAACCAAATGGAGTATAGGTACCTAGTAGTCTAAGATCTTGAATAAATGATTTTGATGTCAACTTTCATTTTGATCATGATGAAACAGAAATCTAAGCACCGACCTAGAAAAGTGCAAAGGGCGGACCCAATTTCTTGTAATGTATACAATAACAGCTTATTCTAAATACAATGGGCATAAAAATTTAAAATAAATTGCATAAATTAACCATGATTAATATTTTTTTAATAACGGCCGCTGTATCGGTCCCCTCGAACGATCGGTATCGAAAATTTCATTAAGTCGAAAGTAAATGGAATGAAAGCGAATTTCACACTCGAAAAAATTTCAAAAGGAACCAACTTCAAATACTCAATATTACGTTAAAAAGAGAGACCGCATAATAAAATTGTGTTTGTTGGGACGCTGTTGCCGCGTAAACTGTGAACTTGTTATAAAATATTTTCGCTGTGTAGGTAATTTAGTAATTTTAATTTAACATAGGTTATTATAAATTACATAACTGCATATTACTAGAGATGTATTTATAAAAGAATTTAAGATAAATTTAATGAATGTGGGAACTATACAATTACTTTAGCCAGTCCAAAATCCGTCATCACCCAAAAATTTTGTTGTTTGGCCACCTATTTAGAATATATTATATAAATAAAGATACAAAAAAAAACATTACACTGTACGGATGTACAGCATCAATTCACCGGCGCAGCTGCTGAGCCTTAAGTTCTGGATTCGATTCCTAGGTCAGGAAAAGCAGTTTTTTTAATTTGCAGATAGGACTTTGCATTTGTGCCCAGTTAATGGCACTATTGCTATGGCAAACCTTTGTTTGCCCACTATTACATAGACGACGTCTGTGGTCTAGTGGTTCGTGTTCCGGACTGCTGATCATGGGGTCGTGGGTTCGACTCCCACAAGACACAAATATTTGTGTGTGTCTGGGTGTTTCTTATGTATTATAAGTATGTTTTTACAAAAAAAAAGTATATAAGTATTATATCCATTGTCTAGTGCCCATAGTACAAGCTCTGCTTAGTTTGGGACTAGATGGTGTTGTGTAAAATGTCCCAAAAATATTTATTTATTTATTTATTACATAGCACCTGAAAATACCAGCAAACTGAGGATTTGCGTTAGTTAAAATCTACCTTATTTTACTTCAGGGAATACAGGCCTGATATTATGTTATATTTTTACGAATTTTATGAAACCTAAGCACATTTTGCAGCTTAAATTTTTTAGCCAAGTCCCTATCATCAGTGGACGAAATGATTTCGTAAAATACTCGTCGGTATAAAATCTTCACCATGTTGGGCGGTATCCGTTCATGTGCACTGAAATCGTTTGAGCGTTGCAACTGAAATATTTTAATGATAAACACCTGGTATTTGTTAAGGCACAAGTTAATAGTCTAGAAATATGAGTGGAATTATTTTTGTGGTGGTCCAACTCAATCATCAACCCATATACTATCCCACTGCTGGGCACGGGTCTCCTCTCATATTGAGAGGCATTAGGCTATAGTCCACCACGCTGGCCTAGTGCGGGTTGGCAGACTTCACAAACCGTCGAGAAAAATCTCTAAGGTATGCAGGTTTCCTCACGATGTTTTCCTTCACCGTTTAAGCGAGTGATAATTAACTATTAATAACTACTAATACGCACATGAATTCGAAAAGTCAGAGGTGCGTGCCTTGGGTTCGAATCACTGCTCTGGTGGTCAAACTAAATCAATAAATAAATATTCTTGGACAATTTTACACAACACCATCTAGTCCCAAACTAATCAGATCTTGTGCTATGGGTACTAGACAATGGACATAATACTTATATACTTTTTTTTTAAATACATACTTATAATACATAGAAACACCCAGTCAATCACAAACAAATGTGCATCACATAAATATTTGTGTTCTGTGGGAATCGAACCTACGACCACGTGATCATCAGTCCGACACACGAACCACTAGACCACAGACGTCGTCAAACTCGATGCTGACTTTGTTTGCGTATTCAATATGGGTAAGTGTGTGTAGGACGGTAATAAATTCCTTGGTTCACCATAGAAGACATTTAATTGACTCAAAATTACTTTGCAAACCCATAACCAATACAATTCTAACAACGCGTTTTATCGGTAGTACACCCTACTCATCATTATTACATCACTCGCTTAAACGGTAAAGGAGAATATCGTGAGGAAACCTGCATGCCTTAGAGATTATCTCGACGGCGTGTGAACTCTGCCAACCCGCATTAGGCCAGCGTGGTGGACTCTAACCTAATCCCTCTTCTTCTGAGAGGAGACCAGTACCCAGCAGTGGGACAGTACCTACATGGGTTGATGACGACCTCATATGTCAACACATAATAATATGTTTATCGCGAACCTTCCAATATTTTTTATATTAGCAAAACAAATCCGCAGGGTTGTCAAACAAGATAGTTTGATAACAACAAAGTTGCCGCGACTGGCGCTTATCCCAACATTAGCATACGCTAAAAGAAAAATGTTTAAGAAAGAAACTGCGTCATATGTAGCCTTTATGATAAAGGAGTTTAGAAGCAATGAAAAAGAGATTTGTAAGCAGGGGTGTGCTTAGACTTTTTAAGGATATACTTACCTCCTTTTTTGGGTAAAAAAATTACAAGCATTTTCTTTACATATATGTATATCGTCAACCAATATACTGTGTCACTACTGGGCACGGATCACCTCTCAGATTGAAAGGGATTAGGCTATATTCCACCACGCTGACCTAGTGCGGGTTGGCAGAATTCACACGCCGTCGAGAAAATCATTGCATGTAGGTTTCTTTCTTTACCGTTTAAGTGTATACCCACAGTTCACCAGTATTTTTAGGTCCTATGTAATAGGAGACGAGCCTGTTCTTCCTGCCTGTTTTTTCGGAAGATCAGCGTCGTTTTGCCGTAACTGGTAATCCGGCTGGTAATTAAGCTGAGATTAGACCGTTTTGTAAATTTCACTTGTCACAAATTGCCTAATAAGTAGGTAGTTATTAGTATCTTGATTACAAATAAATATTTTTATTTTCTTCTTTTCTGCAATTGACAAGAACCAAGCACAAATCCGAGAAATTTCATAGAAAAACCCAATATCACTTTGTTTAGGAATCACTTTGGAAATCCAACCCAGGACCTCGTAGCATAGCAGTATCGCTTAAAACAACTAGACTAACGAGCCAGTTAAACATATGTTAGACACATACATCAATAAATTCTGGTTGACAACAAAATTGAGCATCAAACACAATATTACTTGAAAAACATTACCTAAGTTACAGTAATTCTGACGTCTAATATATTTCCATACAACCTTTAACTGCCAGTTGTATGCGTCATTTGTGTCGACCGGAAGTCGTTAGCCGTCGTCACAAACGTCAGTTCCGGACCATGACGGGATAATAGCCGGTTGATGTGGCGTACCGGCCAGTGTTGGCTTTTTAAATAAATAATCAGGAAAGGTGGGAGAATGGAGTAGGGGAGCGTGGATTTATGAGAAATAAGGGCTATTGTTGTCTTGTCTCTCATTTGTGGTGTTGTTTTTGGTCTAGGATTCGAATTTTTAAACAAGGGATCGCTGGCTTAAGCTTAAGTGGCAATGGGCGGGGAACATAGCTCGTAGAATTGATGGCCGCTGGGGCAAAAAGGTTCTCGAGTGGAGACCACGCACCGGAAAGCGCAGCGTGGGATGACCTCCAACGAGATGGACGGACGACCTGGTAAAAGTCGCTGGGAGTCGTTGGATGCAGGCGGCTTATAACCGGTCTTTGTGGAACTATATGGGGGAGGTTTCTGTTCAATAGTGGACCTCCTGTGGCTGATATGGTGATGATCAAATTCAAATGTTTATTTAGTAATTCATTTCGCAGGAATGCTTATGACAAACGTTAGTGGTAGACTGAAGCCCGACTACCAGTCTATTCTTCAATTTAAACCTGTCAAACCAAGCTATTTTAAATTACATTTAAATAAAGAAAAATACAATTCCAAATTCAAACTAATATTTCAAAATTAAAAGCGAAACAAATTCCATGCGAACGTTTTATTAAAATGACATTTTCGCGCTAAAAGCTCGAGCGAATCTTACATTTCAACGCCAATCTAAAGTATTAAACTTTTATTTACTTCTCTAAACAAACTTCAGCTGTCAGAATGAATTTCAAACAAGTAAATTGTAGAGTTCCTTCTTCAAGAAATCTTTAGAGTGCCAAGTGGTGCAAGAATGACCTAGACTGTCCGTATTCAAAATCGTTCGAATGTCTACCTTGTATCTTTAACGCTAGAGTTTAATTTCCTTTGGGTTGTTGTATTGATTTACGCTGTTTTGTTGTATAGGGATATAGTCTGAGTAAATATCATTATCGTTGGTCCACAACAGCTCTCCCTGTGCGGTTTTAGATAGCCACTTTGCCATATACTTTACAGAGTATGTACTCTGGAGTGCTCTTAATAATAGTACGTACAGGTATCGTTACTTTGTTTAACTTTTCAAGAAGGTTTTAATATAGTGTTATGGTTAACGTATCGTTATCTCTTGGCTTTTTTTAAGTGCAGTCTTGTAACAGAATCTACATTACTAACTGTAAAGTAAGTCGTGTCGGTTGAAAAGTAAAAACTTGCTTTTCAATAGGTGTTACTGACGTCACCGACGTAAATTCAGTATGTGAAGGAAAAATTCGACATGACGGGTAGGTATCGCGGTGGCTTAGTGGTCATAGCGTCTGGTGTACCTAACCAGAAGACGCAGGTTCGAATCCTGCCCGCGGTCGATTTTTTTCCTTTTCTAAATAACTTTAAAATCTTAGCATGGAAAATGACAAAAATATACAAAAAGATAGAATCTATATTCTTGATAGTTTTTGCAATTTATTTGTTGGTATGCTATAAAAAGTAGTGATAGCCTAGTGATGTGACCATTGAATCCAATCAATTGTTGGATTTACCACCTGCATGCCTATGAGATTTTCTTTACGGCGTGTGAAGTCTTAGCATTAGGTCAGCGTAGTGGACAATCCCTAATCCCTCGAGGAAAACCCTTGCCCAGCAGTGGGACAGTATATTATGGGTTGATGATGATCATGACCCAAGATAATTTTGTTCGCATTGGCTATTTTTTGCAAGAAAATATTGAATTATTCTTAATTGTTGGTTAATTTTCTTTAAACATTGCCAATACTCAGTTTTTCTCCACAATTTCACATACACAAACACCCAATTCAGGAATTATATAGATATCTATCTATTCAGTTAACCCGTGACCATGGACGCTGTAAACGGTCCAAAACGTCGGGATTAATAATATCAATATAACGCGATAAAATCTGTAAAAAGTAGTTTTATTTCAATGTACAATATTCGCGTAAATATCAGAAATCAATATCTAAGTATTACTAGTTTTGCCCACGGCTGCACCAGCATCCTGAAGGACTTTTGGTACAAATGGTAGCCTATGTTCTTCTCCGTCTAATCTATCTCTGTAGCAAATTTCATCAAAATCGGGTTAGGCACGAAAGCATAACAGACAGACAGATAGAGTTGCTTTCGTCTTTGTATTAGTAGGAACTAGTAGGCATAATATTGTATTAATTTATGAAATAAATTATAGTTGTACATTTATATAGCTCTAAACATAATATTATAAATTCATTAAAAACCACTTATAACTTGCTCTTTAGAACAAGTGAGCATCAAATGGATTATAATTATATTCGGTACCAACAGAATATCATTTTCAATTCCATTATTCCACGAGTTAATCTCCGTTGCAATTTTATTGCAATCCGTCCGCCCGGAGCCAGTCCAGTTAAGTGAGTTAAATACTAACACCGGGTCAGAAGACCACTTTTCATGGTATTATCTGCTATGCTATTCCATGTTATAATAGATGGCGTAAGTAATAATTTTAGGAATATAATAAAGTGCGCATCAAAAATACTGATTGAGCGACAAAATTACTGGTTGAGCAGCAAAATTACTGATTGAGCAGCAAAATTACTGATTGAGCAACAAAATACAGATATCGGTTAGTTTAGAACTGTGGCCACAGAACCAAATCTGAATATTTTAAGACCAAGACAGTGTATATAAAAATATTTTGAGGTGATTATTTTGCTGTGCAATAAGTATTTTTGCTTAGGATTGGGAATTATTTTGTTATACAAAACGAAATTTTTTGATTTGCAGTTAAATACTAGCCATCGTTTTATTGAGAAACTGAACACTGGTGACCCCAACGTGATGCCAGTGTTTCCACAATTAATTATGAGCTTTCTTTTATACAGAGGCTAGTGCATCAAGCTACCACAATCTGTCAAATTTCTTTGATAGATTTTGAACATTCAAACATAGTAATAAGGTTTATGTTCAATTGGGAAAATTTGACAGTTTTGGATAGTTTGATCTGCTGGCGACTGTACCTACTTTTGCAGCAAAAATATTCTTTTTATGTATTTTAATAGTACGTCTTTGGCTTTATCATCACCGACCCCATAAATGGCCCGGGCATGGCACGGGTCTCCTCTTAGGAAGACAGGGTTAGGCTTTGTCGACCACGCACGCATATGAGATTTATCGACGGTAACTCAAGTTTGCCAACCAACATTAGGACGGCGTGGTAAACTATAGCCTTAATCCCTTCGTTCTGAGAAGAGAGCTATGCCCATCAGTGGAACAGTATATGGGTTGATCTCAAGAACGCTATTGCTATTCCATACCTACCGATATTAAAAAAGTTAACTAGTTGTCAAGCTTTCAGGATTGCAAGTATTGTAAAATACGATCCTCAAGTTCCAAACTAACTAAACAAAAGCAGTCTCAACATTTAACACCCCATTCAAGGGTGGCACACCTCGCAAATATTCGTCATAGCAACTGCATTAAGTCGTCTCAGTATCAAATGACAATACAAACACGATATAGGCAGCCCTACGGAGAGTATATTAAGAGGGGGCTGCCCGTGATTCATCAATTGAGCAGCCCTTGTTTATCTCAGACTTGAGGGTCCAAGACATGAGAATATATTAGACAGGTGAGTGTATTAAGTACCTATGGCATTATTACACCTATAGGGTTGTCCCAGATAGTTGATGCATCTGCTATGCATTTGTTTTCTGGAACTCTATACGTAGGGTCGCAGTAAACAGCTTCTAGCGCTGTGTCTGGGAATTATGTATTTTTGCGATACAGGTAAAACACATAATGATGATATATTATGATGTGTTGATGGGTTGATGATTCAACCCATACTGTCCCACTGCTGGGCACGGGTCTCCTCTCAGAATGAGAAGGATTCGGCTATAGTCCACCACGCTGGCCTAGTGCGGGTTGGCAGACTTCACTCACCGTCGAGAGAAGTCTCTAAGGCGTCCAGGTTTCCTCAAGATGTTTTCGTTCACCGTTTAAGTGAGTGATATTTAATTATTAATATGCACATGATTTTGAAAAGTCAGAGGTTCGTGCCTTGGATTCGAACTCGAGACCTTTGACTTGGCAGTCCAATGGTCATACCACGAGTCTATCATTGCTTCATAATTATCTGTAAATTGCATGAGTATTTTTTTTAGTAATATCTAACGGATATGCAATTACAGCAGGATCCAAAACCATTCTGTTACGGTCGTGGTAAATCTCATGGCCGTGAAATATAGAACAACGGAAGGCAAGTGGGGTTTTTAGTCGGTAGGATTCCGACACACCCTGGCAACTGGTGGCAGACGATCCATGAGGACTTTCCGTACTTAAAACAAAGGATCAAAAATCTTTTTGGACTTGTATGAACTATAGGACAACTTCTACATACAGATATAGAAATACTACGCGATATTTATGTAAGTAACGAAGTAGTATTAAAAAATACACAAACTCAATTACCCAAGATTCATTCACCAGGGGAAGAATTTCCGTCCATATATCTACCTAGATTTCAAAACAATAAACGGTTTTACATTTTAATTTAACAAACACAACAGAAGGCAATTATATTTTCCGGTAGAAATGTTTTTATTCCAAATAATAAAAACAAACACAAATCTCTTCATTGTTGCAACAAAACACGTTTCTACACCAACAGTTTATTGCACCAGTATTCAACAGCAGAAGCCACATATGGCCTGAACCGAGCATCGAACGCATCTTGCATTGCAGTTGAAATCGTTTGAACTTCCAGCGCAAATAAAAATAAATACTTACACGAAAAAATTCACCGTTCGCGTGCGATATTTTATCGTATGAACAGCGATCGAAGGTGGTTTCTAGTCGTTTGATGTAAATGCTTTCAATGGAGTTTTCTTTCAAAATATTGCGTGAAAGCATTCAGCAATGGCTTTGCATTTTAAAATGGGTTTTTATAAGGAATCGTGTAAAGGCTGTTTGTTGATGAAAGAAAAGTGAATTGTGAAAACATTTTGCGTTTTGTTGCGGATTGTAATCCGTTTGTGCCAATCATTGTTCTGTAGCAGCATGAGCTTGTGTTTTTGCTATTTTAGTTTGTGCAGATTGTTTTTAGTATAACAAAGCTTCAATTTATGTCTGAATGTTTAAATGCTTCAATATTTGGAGCATAATATTTTCTATGCGAAATGTTTGTAAGTTTAATATGAACGAAACTAATACGGGTAAAATTGCTAATATCTAGGATAGCAATATTTACGCACTTATTTCGATAATCTACAGTAGACATTACAAATAATACCGAGCCTGTACTGTCCCACTGCAGGGAAAAAGCGTCCCTTTACTTTTGATTATATATTAACCATTATAAATTGTTTAAAATTTATATTAAACCAAGGGAGAAATATGTCAAAATAGTTTTAAATTTCATCTAGTTTGAAAGGTGTAAGTTTCTAAGCGTTTTATTTTTTATTTTATCTTATTTTTTACATAATACTTTAAAATTTCATCTAATTTAAAAAGCTGTAAATTTCTAAACATTTCATAATTTGTCATATTTTTTACTTTCACAAGCTTTTTTAATTTATAAACCAGTGGCATTGCAATATCCAATCCTACAGGAAAATAAAAAACAAAAATGTAAAATAAATTTTCCCGAAATTTCGAGATAAAAAAATATAATCGTCACGCCCATCGTCACGACGACGATCCATTTGAGGTTATTGAACTGTAACGCCCCCTTCACGAAATTTGCAAACGACCGACACCCCGTCGTAGTAATTAGTGATAATCAGAAGAAAAATTTAAAGCCCCTTTTTTCGTAATTTTAACGAGTCAAAGTTTTGGATACTGTGTACCTTTTCCCTTTGGCTTTATAAAGGACTGAAAGCGGGAAAATTAATCGATGTTTAAATTTGCTAAGAATTACTCGTTACACATAAAAATATTGTTACTGTTCGTTTTATTTGTAAGAACTCAAATTAATAATTGACAATGATATTAATTTAACGACGTTTGCGGTCAAAACAGTCACGAGGTCGTTGGTTTGATTCCCATAAGATACAAATAATGAAATAATAAGGAATAATAGTAGGTAATATTTTTAACAGAATGTTTTTTTTTTCAACAAATCATTAGATCGTGTCTATGGCCGATTACTACACATTTTTTGGTTCATATCATACGATATCCGGTACAAACACCCGTATTATATAAAAATACTTATGAAAAATGGTTACATAAGTTATTGATCAAACATCTTCGAATTTTCTTTAATGATTTTCTTAATATGTGGACACTATTAAGAACATCATTAAACAAAATACTCTCCGATTGAAAGGCACAAAACAAACAGTAAGATTAAATACTTTCAGGCTTTCTCTCAGCATTAAATTGTCATTAAGTAAAAGCTTGGTTGGCCGAACTGAAGGAATTACTTAATTAGGTAAGTCCCACAACCTGCCCTCTCTCAAATTGAGATATATAGTGTTTACTGCGAACATTCTTTAAACTGGGTAACGGAGTGAAATGTTGCCGAGATATTACACTGATTTACCGATTTTGGGTTATCAGAATTGTCTTATGTAAGTACCTCAACGGTTCAGTGTTGCAATCTGAGCATGACGTACTGGGTTCGATACCCATCATCAACCCATATACTGTCCCACTGCTGGGCACGGGTCTCCTCTCATATTGAGAGGGGTTAGGCTTTAGTCCACCACGCTGGCCTAGTGCGGGTTGACAGACTTCACACACCGTCGAGAAAAATCTCTAAGGTATGCAGGTTTCTTCACGATGTTTTCCTTCACCGTTTAAGCGAGTGATAATTAATTATTAATACGCACATGAATTCGAAAAGACAGAGTTGCGTGCCTTGGGTTCGAACTCGAGACCTTCGACTTGGCAGTCCAATGGTCATACCGCTAGGCTATCACTGCTTTCGATACCCAATTAGTGTAAACTGAATGACATTAAATGGCAAGCTCCAGACTCTAACTTATATTGAGTCATAAATTGAACAGTATGGAAGTACAACAGATCATTATCAAAATATCAAATCAAATACATATATTTATTTCATCAACAATTCAATATTTACAAATACATAGCAAGTGTTGGATTCTCCTTTTAAGCAAGTAATTTGCTTGTAGTAGGAGAATAATTATACAAACACACATACGTACGGGGGGTGCACAAATCCATAGAAAAACCCCGTAACACTTGGCTCGAACTGGGAATGCAACTCGGACTCTCTAGGGTAGCAGTCGCGCTTAGGATCACTAAGGTAATGAGACAGATATAATTACCTTTATAAACTATCTTTTTTTATTTAAGTTGGGGGAGGCATATGCAATATATTGTTTTAGTTGATCTAAGATTATTGCAGTCGAGTTTTGTTAATAATTATTTCACTTGCGTAATGATTCGAAATCATGATCCAAAAAATTACAATTAAGTAGGATTGATCAAAATCTTTTTCCCTATAGCTTCATTTCATTTTTAATCTTCAGTTTCTTGGAAGCCACAAAAAGCTGTAACGTTAAATCAAAGAGCTTTGATCTCAATGGCGAATCAGGCAATGAGTTAATTAAACATCAATTTGACAAGTTTCCCTTTTACAATTCGGGCCAGACGTGCTATGTACCTATTTATGAACCGTTCGACTTAATTGTGTTATATTTAATTGGGATAGTTGTATAGATGTAGATAAGAGGGGTTGCTAGGTAATAACTACGCTGATCAACCGATCTGGAAGGTTAAGCTGCGCAAGTACCAGTCACTCAGTGGATGGGTCACTATTCTAAACACATCGAGACCGGAGAGTTCTCTATGTGTTCAGAATTGTTGTTAGTTCCCTTTTACAGTTTTAAATGGGTGAAGGAGGGACCGTGCCTTGGAGAACACATAAAACCGTCGGTCCCGAATGTCAAATGAACACATAAGGTATTCGTCAGTGGTAGTCAGAAGACCAAAAAACCTGACAATCAGTATATTCATATGAAAATGAAAAATGAAAAATATTTATTTTCTAAGAAAGTTTTACACTATTGGTTGAGGCCCTAGATCTCACACTAGGATTCCCTGTGTTGTGGAATCTAGGCTCTATGTACCGTTTACAGTATTTGACTTATTGTAGATAGTATATTATAACATAGTTCGTTTCGTTTTTTATATGATATCGGTATTGCCCAGAAATTGGGTTGCAGAGGTCGGATGGCGTGACTCGTGTAATATACTAATATTCAGTTGCATCTGGTTAGACTACAATCTGACCCCAATATACTTTGGAAAAAGACAATGAGGATGTTATAAAAATGTAGATGAGTTTTCCTTTTGCTCGAAAAATTAAATGTATAATAATACTTTTCAATAGACTTCAAAAAGGGAGGTCGTCAATTCGACTGCATGTTTTTTTTTTTCATGTCTATGTTACGCATACTTCATATCTACGTAGAACTTCCTAGTTGGTCTTACTTAAATTAGGTTGGTGTCTCGAAACAAAATGCTTGAAGTCGATTTTCTTTTTTTCCAATAAGTTCATATAATTTTTATTTAAAAAAATCGATGCCCTGAAACGTCACTCCAAGGTTGCCTCCTGTATTATGGATGCGTGTACAAAACGCATATGCGATCCTACTTATATTATGCTTTGTTATACATAATATTCATATTATATTAAGCGGTCTGTGTATGTGTGCACTTTGTGCTGGTTAGAATACGACAGAATTCACACAATGTACTGCAATGTGTTGCCGACATTATTCCGTTTTAGGTCCACATTGTATGATACGGGAAACATAAAGGTCTCAAGAAGCAAACGCGTGAGAGATACCACTGCTGTTGCTGGCGTCTATAGGCTCATCGGCATATCAGGCGACCCGTTTGCTTTTATGTCAAGTGTTTTAAGAGAGGTAGGCCATAGTGGGAGTAATTCCACTCAAATTGGAGGTGCCCGACTAGGGAAGTACCTACCTCCGCCTTGCAGAAAATCGAAGTGAAATATTATAACACTGCTCTGAGCTATGTTGCTTTCTTTACGGTGAGCAAGGTTGCCAGTGCTCCGCGAGGCAACGTTGTGGTGGCAGTGGGGGCAACAGCAACTTTGACTCTAATAGAAAGAAAGAAGAAGAAAGTAAATCACATTTATTCGGACAAAGTCCATACAACACAAAGTTAAAATAAAGAAAGAACATATATAAAAGGCCATAAGGACATTTATATATGCTGTCGGCATGCTAATACTACCAACCCAACTACTCCTCATTCGTTTTACAGGATCGGCAACGCGCAAATGATCCTCCTGGTTATGCAGGCATCTATAGGTTACGGTAGCCACTTACCATTAGGTAGGCCGTATGCTTGTTAGCCACCTTGTGGTATAAAAGAAAATGCGATCTTATCATAATAATAAAGGACACATGTCGAGCAGTGATAGCCAAGCGGTATGACCATTGGATTGCCAAGTCGAAGGTCTCGAGTTGGAACCCAAGGCACCTCTGACTTTTCGAATTCATGTGCGTATTAATAATTAATTATCACTGGCTTTAACGGTGAAGGAAAAAATCGTGAGGAAACCTGCATATCTTAAGATTTTTCTCAACGGTTTGTGAAGTCTGCCAACCCGCACTAGGCCAGCGTGGTGGACTACAGCCTAATCACTCTCAATATGAGAGGAGACCCGTGCCCAGCAGTGGGACAGTATATGGGTTGATGATGATGATGAAAGGACACATATTTCTCTCGGTGTGATGTCAAGTGAAGAAAAAAAAATACTACGTATCTCTGAATAACAATATTTTATATATAATTATTGAACTTTAAATAATGTATTAGTGTCCTTCACAAAGCTCTACACAAGAATATGAAATGCCTTGATATAGTCGCAGAATCTGCAAATCCAAACTCGCCCTAATTTTAAGTCATGGAGCGGTACTGTTACTAACGAGTACATAGGCGTTTTGCTTTTGGCAGTGTCCACGAATGCGACGGAGTAGATGTAATTGGGTGACAATTATCATATTTCGTGCATACATATGTCTTGTCACAAACAAAGAGTTTTATCTAATCTAGCTGTGAATGGTTGTAACGTCGCCAGATATAATGATAATATAATATAATATTTTTGGGACATTTTTACACAACACCATCTGGTCCCAAACTAAGCAGAGCTTGTACTATGGGTACTAGACAATGGATATAATACTTATATACTTTTTTTTTGTAAATACGTACTTATAATACATAAGAAACACCCAGACAAACACAAATACTCATGTTTTATCCACACAAATATTTGTGTCCTGTGGGAATCGAACCCACGACATGATCAGCAGTCTCAGCAGCACTCGAACCGCTAGACCACAGAGGTCGTCAAATAATGATAATTTTAGTACTGCTCCAATTAATATTCTTGGACAATTTAATATTCTTGGACAATTTTACACAGCACCATCTAGTCCCGAACTAAGCAAAGCTTGTACTATGGGTACTAGATAATTTTTTTGTAAATACATACTTATAATACATAGAAACACCCAGACAAACACAAACACTTATGTTTTAACCACACAAATATTTGTGTCCTGTGGGAATCGAACCCACGACCCCATGATCAGCAGTCCGACATTCGAACCACTAGACCACATAGGTCGTCAAACTGCGTCAAATTAAAACATATCCGCATAGACTACATGCGGATATGTTTTAATTAGAGCAGTCACCATGAAACCAAGTCCCTAAATATGTCAAGACGTTATAATTAGAATACTTTGTCGTAAGCGACAGCATGTAACTTCGGAATTTATTTTATTATATTTGGAAAACTTAGAGCTATTATAAAATGGCAAAAATGAATAATTAAAGGCCATTTAAAAGTTTCCGCTGTAAAAAAACAGTATAGTACAAGTTCCTGTGTTAGTCGGTTAATATCAACTAGATCAATGATTACGATATACAGCATCGATAATCGATAATATATCGATCGATATTTTTTTTTAGCACAGTACATGTAAAATCTGCATGCCTTAGTATTTTTTTTCAACGGTGTGTGAAGTCTGCCAATCCGTATATGGCCAGCATGGTGGACTATAGCCTAATCCGTCTCATTTTGAGAGGAGACTCATGCCCAGCTGTGAGACAGTATATGAATTGATTAATTAGTGTGTGAGAATATTTTTATTTAAACTGATAACATGGAAACATTTCTTAAATTTATGTCGAGACGTTAAAATTAGATCGTTTCGATTCGATTGTCCGCAGCATGTAACTTCGAAATTTACCGAATTTACAAAATGTGCTTTGTCAATTGATAAAAATTATAAAACTCGATTTTATCACTATAATTTTCTATTAATTTCGATGAATATTACATCGATGTCAAAAGTTCTATGCTAGCACCGCAGCCAATGGTTTGATTTCTACTTAATATAGTGTTGGTCAGCTCTATATATATTAAAATTTAATAATAGATTATCTAAATCTTAGTTGTAAAAATCATTGAACAATAACAAAAATTAATGATGCCATTAAAAAAAAATATTACGTTCATTATTACGTTCATTGATGCGGATGTGGAAAGAAGAGTAAATGCGGGAAATAAAGTGAATGGTGCCATACATGCGGTTGTGGCTAACCAGTCGGTGTCAAAAAAGGCACGGATGGCTATCCACAACGGTGTGTTGGTACCTACACTTATGTATGGAAGTGAAAGTTGGGTATGGCAGAAGAGACATGAAAGTAGAATAAATGCTGTAGAAATGCGTTCCCTGCGAAGTATGTGCGGTGTAACTCGGAATGACAGATTGAGAAATAGTATGATAAGAGAACGTTGCGGCTTAAAAGACGATGTAGTGACGAGAATTGAGAAGAATATGCTGAGATGGTTTGGGCATGTCGAGAGAATGGATGAAAGGCGACTAACAAAAAGGATTTATATGGCGAATGTCAGTGGAACCGCCGAGAGGGGACGCCCTAGAAAAACTTATACCGACCTTATTGGTGAGGTTCTTCAAAAAGGTCAGGTGCGTAGTACTCGCAACCGGCGTGTATGTATGACAAGATGTATGAATGTGGTCGAAGCGAAAGAAGTATGCAAGAATCGTAGCAAGTGGCGTTCTTTAGTTTCTGCCTACCCCTATGGGAAAAAGGCGTGAGTGTATGTATGTATGTATGTATGTATGTATGTATATTACGTTCATCACTAAATTCTCACTAGCTGGCAATAGGCTCGCCCCTATTACATTCCACGGTATACAACACACCGGCGGACTGTGGGTGAACATTGGTACACCTCAGCTGATCCCTTACAGATATAATGTAGGTAATATAATGTTTAAGTAATTTATCAAGAAAAAATTGAAAAAAATTTAAATCACTTTTCATCGAATTGTATTCAACCCTCAACAAAATTCCTCTTACAAATATAATCTCCGTACACAAAAGGGTTGAGTCTGAGGTGTCGGTATAATCGGGTGATGCTCCACATTGTATCGCGGCTCCCGGAGAATGCCCCGATCAGTGCGTTCGAGAGATAAATAGTTTCATTATGACCGGCTTTTGGTCTTCCACGACGTTTTCTGCAGTATATGTAAGATTTATAGACGTTGAAATAAGACTACTTTTTACGGATTGAAATAAAACTACTTTTTACGGATTGAAATAAAACTACTTTTTACGGATTGAAATAAAACTACTTTTTACGGATTGAAATAAAACTACTTTTTACGGATTTTATCGCGTTTTATTGATATTATTAATCCCGATGTTTTGGACCCTTTACAGCGTCACTTTCATGGTCATGGGTAGACTCCACAGTCTACCCGTGACCATGGACGCTGTAAATTATAAATTTCAGTTTATAGTATTCGCGTAAATGTCAGAAATCAATATTTATAGACGTTTACATTGGTCATTTTATGTTTTCTAGGATTTATTTGTGGATCTAATTGTAATAACATATTTGACATGACGAACTAATACTAACACTGGTTAGTATTAGTTCATGTCAAATATGTTATGACGAACTAATACTAACACTGGTTAGTATTAGTTCATGTCAAATATGTTATGACGAACTAATACTAACACTGGTTAGTATTAGTTCATGTCAAATATGTTATGACGAACTAATACTAACACTGGTTAGTATTAGTTCATGTCAAATATGTTATGACGAACTAATACTAACACTGGTTAGTATTAGTTCATGTCAAATATGTTATGACGAACTAATACTAACACTGGTTAGTATTAGTTCATGTCAAATATGTTATGACGAACTAATACTAACACTGGTTAGTATTAGTTAGTCATGTCAAATATGTTATGACGAACTAATACTAACACTGGTTAGTATTAGTTCATGTCAAATATGTTATGACGAACTAATACTAACACTGGTTAGTATTAGTTCATGTCAAATATGTTATGACGAACTAATACTAACACTGGTTAGTATTAGTTAGTCATGTCAAATATGTTATTACAATTAGACCATTAAAATAGGATTTGAAAAGTAAAAATTTATTGCACGGTTCCAAATAATGAGCCTTATGGAGAAGAACCGGCAAGAAAATCGTCTCGTTTGAGGTCATCCTGCGCTGTATTTTCCGGTGCGTGATCTCCATTCGAGAATGTTTTTGGCTGCCATCAGTTCTACGATATTCTGTTCAGCTATATTGGGCAAGCTTGGTTCCTATACGGATCTTCTCACTTCGTTTTTTTTAATGTTAAAAATTCGAGGGAAATGGCAACCGAACTAGGTATAATTCGGTTACAGTAGCTACATAATAACTATTTATTAAATATATTTTCTATTTTCTGTAACATAATAATATAGCTTTCTACGTAGCTCGCTTTGTGATCTTAAGCTTTCGTACGAGATCCATAGTGAGTGAATATGATCGTTCACAATCTAATATTTGTGGTCGTCATAATGATGGCACATACCTATTATAAAAAATCAAAGTAACTTTTAATAACGAATCATGTAACAATTTACCATATACCACATCTAAATAAAGGAGAAGCATACCAGACGGAGTCATTATTTTGCCAACAGATGGCAGCACAATCGATTACGGGCCGCGCCGGGAGCGAGCGGCGCAATTTGCGATCCCCTCGCCCGTGAAATCTACTGAAATGAATAAAACTATCTGAGAATCGAACACTCGACTGGTTCGATTCCTAAGTATCGATTTGTTTGCCCATTCGAAATTGTTAGAAAATGTTCAGTTGGTAAAGTGACTTTTGTAGCGTCTATTCAAGAAATGTTATAGTCAACTATCCACTTATTTGATCATTAATTACACTAAGTACAGACGGCCAGCAAGCTATCCAAAACTGTCAAATTTTCCCAATTGAACATAAACCTTATTACGTTTGATTTAAAGATGAAAACCTATCAAAGAAATTTGACAGATTGGGGTAACTTGATGTGCTAGCCTCTGTACAGTACTAAAAATAATCAGGACTGTCTATACTAGACTTGCTGTGGGGCACATGGGTGTAGAGTCCAAGGAGATGTCATTGAAATACTTTCTGTGTTTATATAGTCAACAAAAGCGGCGGCTAAGTAGTAAAATATTAATATTAAAAACTGATTAATTAAATCAGAAGAGTAATCTGTTGACGTTCTGAAAGAGGAATTTTGACCAAAAGGGTTGGTGTTCCGGCGCTTCCGAGGCCGAGTACCGGACACGGCGCGACACACGAAGCCGACTCTTCGTGTGAATTAGTGCTTAGTTTATTGTTTACCTATGTATAGTATTTAATTATTGTATTATTGTTGTATTTTATATTATATGGGCCTTGTATCCTGAATTAAATAAATAATTATTAACACATTTACAATAATTATCATGCTTGTTAAACATAACGTACCATACCATAATGCGTCTATTCCCCGAAGGGTTAGGTAGAGGTGTTATAATATACACCTCTGCCTAACCTTCGGAAATAGACGCGCCCAAAGTCCGTCATTGTACAGAGCCCAGCACATAAGCTACCCCAATCTGTCAAATTTATTTGATAGATTTTCAAAGCAACAAGGTTCATATTCGATTGGGAAAGTTTGACAGTTTTGGATAGCTTGACCTGCTTGCGTCTGTACATAATAAGAGGCAAGCCTATCACCATTAACCGGGCACAAATCCACACTTCAAGCAACTACTGAGATATCATAGAAAAACCAACTCTTATTTTTGAATACTTTATTTATGTATTATAGTATAAACTTAGTAGATATTTAAGTAGCATTTAATATGGATCAACGTTTTTTCAGTATGACTGATTAATGCATCTGCCACGCTGTCTCTGTATCACCCTATGGTTGACTGGTAGAGAATGCTTTTAGCATTACAGAAATAAATATCATCATTTATCATTTATCATTAAGTCCGCCTCTGTACAATTTGTTGTGCATAAAGCATTAAATAAATAAATAAATAAATATTTTACGATTTAACTATAATTAAAACTACGAGTTCTAATTATAGTTAAATCGTCTGTTTTTACAATACATCTAAAAGGACTTTTTGAGACCAGATAGCCTGTGTCATCTTAGGCCTATCCTATCACTTTATTTCATCAATATCAGTACAGCGATTTAGGCGTGAAATACAGACAGAGCAAGTTTAAAAATTATAATATTAGTAGTGATATAAGTAATCATATTTCTATAGATAATCTACAAGAACTTACATCTTCTAAATTTCATTCCAATTAGATGTATAGTGGTATGTCATGGTAAACAGTTTTAAATGATTTACAGTTTCTGAGATTTCATGTGAGTGAGTTAGGTATTTCGCTATAATTTTTTAACCTTTACAAATAATATAATAAGATTAATATTATTTAAAAAAAATTACGTAGGTAATTAAAGCTTCAGTCTACCGATATATATCTGTAATACGTCCGTTACAGGACAGGCATGTATACGATCCAATAAATAATTAAAAATCTGTTACGGACACCTTTCAAAAAGCCACCCACTAATACGGTACCATGTTCCTGCGATCAGTACCCATTAAGGTCGTGGTCCTAGTTCAGGCGGAATGGATTTTTTATGTGCTTAAAATAATCATAACATAATTGTATTCTAGAATACATAGAACATTCAAAAGCATTGCGCATTGCAATCTGGTTTAGGTATTTACTTTTAAAACCTTTTACAATAATAAAACGATTACGATTACGAAGTTATTAATTTACAGTTCACTGGCAGATACGTGAGACACGGCAATCTGCTAATGACCATGGATGCTGTAAAGTATCTGAAACATCGGAATTAATAAATATTATCAATAAACGCGATAAAATCCGTAAATAGTCAGTTTATTTCAATGCCTAACAATCGCGTAAGTGTCAAAAATCAAACTTTAGTAGAATAAGAATAATTATATAATAAATATTTATCCCGCACTAGGAACCAATTTAAAACAAAAAAAATCTTGACAAGTAAATGCGAAATAAAAGTACAATCAAAACAATTCTAGTGATAGGTAATAAAAGGTCCATTATTTCTCGCTGCAACTGGAGCTCGACCTTTAATCCTAATTGGATAGAAGGACCCAGGCGCAGTAGTCTACACACGTATAATTAAAGCGTCAACTACCTATGTAGTCCTAGTACATGATAGCATTGTGCGTTGTCCAAATATTGCGAATGGCCGTTCAGTTTCGTAATGAAATTCAAGCTAATTTGAGTTTGATACCAACCTAAATTTTAAAAAATAAGCTTGCTTTTTTAAAATCACGGATAAAATTGTATGGTGAATATTATTTGAAGTAGGCAAGTTACGTACAAGTTTATGGTATGCTAATAAATAATTTGATAGTGTTTTTCAAACTGAGAAATATAACATTTGCAGGACGTAGTCGCCACATTTTTTAGTAAAAAAGTAAAAAAAATACTTCAAAAGGGGGTGTATTTTCAAGAACTTTGAAAAATACTAGTCTATGATATGGTACTTATTTATATCTTTTGGTATTTTTTTTGCTTCTTGAGAACACTAAAATAAAAGATTTATATTCCATAAGAAATCTCTAAGTGCCAGGCTTTCCGACGATTTTTTATGTTAGTATTGTCACAAGTATCCCTTTGACTTGGCCTGACAGCTTAATGGGCTCTCTAAGAGTCTAGTATAGATCAGTAAAAACACCCTTAGAAATTAGAAAAAAAAAACAATAACTGTTTTATTCCCAAAACAGTAACATAAAAATAACTACATATAAATAAGGACAGACCGAGAGCTGTTCCGTGATTTCCCAATCGAGTACTAGCTAAACTGGATTTTTCCGGATTTTCGACTTACTTTTACGATTCCTATGGTCGTAAAATTTTGCTAGGTTTCCACCAAATCCATTTAAGGTAGGTCAGTAGTAAGATTATATTTCAGTCATTTCAATCTTTGTTGCTGATCTTCAACACTCTAATCAACAAAGACGTTTTTTTTAAAGGTATATCCACACCGCTGTTACTTTTTGTGGAGCAACGTTTCCAAGTGTTAGTGGGCAACATCCGATAACAAAAAGTTATTTGTTGTTAGTATATGTTTCCGTGTCAGGTAAAGTTGCGTCAAAATGTGGTAACTATCTATACTATATTATTATGACCTGCAGTAGTTCGTGAACATATGCTGTGCAACTCGCTGGTTACTATATGTTACTTTATGTTATTGGCGGTGTGGATGCGATCATTCAACAAAGAGTAACAAACAGTCGCAAAAGTTGAAGAATGTTACCTAATGTTATCGTTCTTTTTGTATTCTTTTGGCATTTTCCATGCTAAGATTTTAAAGTTATTTAGCAAAGGTCCTGCCCGCTTTCGAATTTTTCCTTTGCTAAATAACTAATGTTATCGTGTTGTATTCTGTCGTTCCATAAAAAGTAACTGCGGTGTGGATGCACTTTAAGGCTTCGACATTTATGACGACATCAGTAACATGTTCTTGTGCCTAAAGGCAGCAACGTATCTCCAAATTAATTCATCAATAGCAACATCTGAACTAGGCGCGCCTAATCATGTCAGTGTCAACAACAAACTTTAAACTTTAATGGACTTGTGGAGCTGTGCCACCGAGCGATTAAGTGATGAACGGCGCTGATGGGGACACGGAACAACGGAAACTAAATTAAACGGAATGATTGGGAATGCGAGACAGAAGTGCGAGTAACGGAAGAATTTGAGGTTTTCTGTCATTTTGTTCATCGAATTTTTACCATTTGTTTTTTTATTATGTCAATGATGTTGCTTAAGTATTTTTTTTTTGTAATATTTATAGTGAATGCCATGTGATATGTCATTTGTTATGAATATTTGTTTTTTTTTTATATTTGATAGGTGTGACAGAAGTTTCGAAGACAGAAAATAGCGCCATTTCTTTCCCAACACTCCCAAATCATATATCTCATTCTAAAATAAAACGTTGGAGTGCCTTAATCTAAATAGAATAGAATATCAGCACATTGTTTTTTTTTTTAAAGATAGCTCTCACACTAGGGAACAATTCCTGTCAAATAATGTTTGTAAAGTCTCCCTCTTTACAAAACTTGTAATAATATTTAATATTATAATTAACAGACACAAAGTATATCTAGACTAGAATTTGTGGATCACACAAACAGACAGACAGATCAGAAAAATCGTCTTGGGTGAGAATCGAACCCACGATTATTGCAACGATAGTGACGGGGGACCACCTTAACCGCTACGCCAAACGTGCAGTTAAATTCGTTAAACCATCGCCCGTTTAAACCTTCTTATACATGCTCAAAGTTGATGTTAAAACACTAAGTACTGACATCCTTAGCTTGATACATACAAAGGAGCCACTTGAGTCGTGTTTATTTCACTTAACAAAGAGTAAAGCAATACCTCCGCCGTAGTGAAACTGTCCCTAGGGATCTCTTAGCTCGAAGCTATCTTCAGCTGGCATCTGCAATTTCTACCTCAACGTGTAATTAAGAGTAATTTACGTAATTCAATGCTCTGTCCACACTGTCGTATCGATGTTTTCCTGATAGATGTTTTCTTTAATTAAAATCCAGGAGGCTATTCATTGTTGATAGTTTACTCTTCTGATACCAGTTACAATGATAGCCTAAAACACAGTTCCTGCTTAAAGGTATTTTCAGTCGAGCTGACGAAACTACATTTATTAATTATTCATGCATTTGGTACAATTATACTCGTGCTTCGTCCTCGAGATTAGTAACACGTTGAAATATATGTAGTAACACGTTAGTGACACCACTCTTACACTGAATGTTTGGAGATTATGCTTTTTTTTTTTCTTTTACTTGTCACCCCGGCTTCTCGATCTTTCATTAAGTTCAGAGTCTGTAGCCACCAGGTTCCAATAGGACATTTCTGCAGCAGCTTGGGAAGTATATCTGGGTGGGTGGGTGTTACTAATCTCTTCGGACGATGCACTTCGTATAATTATGATAGAACTTCACGTACAGGTAAGTTCATTTAATCATTAATTATACACAGTTGAACATGTGGGCATAATATTAAAACCAGAATGTTTTAATATAAAATTGTTTATTTAGTTACATGTCTCATTTGCAGCTGAATAAATGTTTCTTTCTTTCTTCATACCATGTTAAAAAAGATTAATTTTATCTTATTTAATAAGTTATATGTAAGAATTTATTTTCTGCCCCCAATACTACTACCTACTACATGACGGCCACGACCCCTCTGTCAAGAGCGAATCGGCTGAGTAAAGAAGAAGAACTGTATCACACGGTACCCTAAAACGTAATAACAGCGAATCCTCTCACCCACAAAATTCCTTATACCAAATCCGATCCAACTTTTCAACTAAACCAGAAACTAGCAAATACGGCAATACATTAAAACGGCCCAACCGTTTGTCAAACGAAATTCCCATTGGATTTAATTTGTCACGTATTTACATAATAAATGAACGCCTCCGCCTCGAAGCGGTGTAATCCGGTTTAATCTGGTTTAATCCAGCTTAAACCGCTTTTATACATCATTGAGAGACTTGATTCCCGATCGGGACACAATTTGCATGTTATTCCGTGTTAATACCTTAATAGTGGGTGTGCCAAGTAATTTTGTAATGACGTCATTTGCATAATGTCGCTTGAGGTTGTTGCGTCGGGGAATTCTCGTAGTTAATGAAGTAAAATGTCTTAGGGACTAATTTCAGTCGTAGAAAATTGAAGATAAAACGGTTTGTTAGAATATAACTGTTCAGTGGAGTAAAAAATAGGACTGCAGGTCAGTACTCGTAATAAAAAAAAATATAATATATATAAAATGTAGGTACTCAGTTCCAATAAATTTCGTAGCTAGTAACAAGGGAATCGAACCCCAGGACATCACGGTTTTTACTAGATTATTCAAACATAACATCACAATCTTATTGACTAAGAAATAACAAAATATGTATCAAAACGGAATAATACCTTATCAATCTTTTTGTATATTTTTGGCATTTTCCATGCTAAGATTTTAAAGTTATTTAGAAAAGGAAAAATTGGACCGCGGGCAGGATTCGAACCTGCGTCTTCTGGTTAGGTACACCAGACGCTATGACCACTAAGCCACCGCGACTCCTACCCGTCATGTCGAATTTTTTCATCATAGCGTCTGGTGTACCTAACCAGAAGACGCAGGTTCGAATCCTGCCCGCGGTCCAATTTTTCCTTTTCTAAATAACTTTAAAATCTTAGCATGGAAAATGCCAAAAATATACAAAAAGATAGTTACAAGGTAAGGTGGCATCGTTCGACATTTAACTAACTGTAAAGTAAGTTGTGTCGGTTGAAAAGCAAAAACTTGCATTTCAATAGGTGTTACTGACGTCACCATAAAGACGTAAATTCAGTATGGGAAGGAAAAATTCGACATGACGGGTAGGAGTCGCGGTGGCTTAGTGGTCATAGCGTCTGGTGTACCTAACCAGAAGACGCAGGTTCGAATCCTGCCCGCGGTCCAATTTTTCCTTTTCTAAATAACTATAATACCTTATCATTATTAAACAAAACTGTTTTCTCCTATTTTCGAAATAATACTTAAATTATGTTTTTAATAATGAACTTATACCAAGTCTCTAACTAAAAACTTGAATTCAAGAGAAAAGTCGTAAAAGACCTTACTTTTCTTAGAATTTACACCTAAACTTCATTATACAGTTTTAATCTTCATCCTTAATAGAGTTTTTCAAACTTTCATCCACGCCTTTAAAGTGCGCGGCCTTTGTCAAAAGAAATGGAATTTTCTCTTAATATTAGACGTTATATTTTGCGAAGTGGGAATGAAAAATATTTATTCAGAAATTATATCGAAAGAAAAATTAAAATTGTACTTAAGGATTATTCAAGTTTAGTATAACTTTTCCCATTGGTGTAAACATCGCAAACGTGACTCAATGTTTTGGGTTAAATTCTCAATTTTAAAAAAGATTTTCCTATGTCAAATGGTATTCTACTAAACGTCAAACGCGAAAAAGTTATATTGAAATGCAGTACACACACGAACGAAATTACAAATGTACTTCATTTAGAAGTCTCTTCAAAGGGACCAAAACTATTGAAAAATTAATAAGAAATCCTAATGAAACAGGGAGACATGTAAACAAGAGTGATCTCTATAACAAAATCGTTGATTCGCCATCAAGACCCCATCTCATCTCGCTTACTACCCTCCATTCAATTAAACTTTAACCAAGTTCTCGTAAACAACACAATTAATATCAACACAATGCATTTTAGACTTTATTTTGAATCATAAAAGGGTTATTATGCTATGGTGAGAGAAAATGACGTCAATTATCAAAATGCTATTGTTTTCGTATCGTGCCATCGAAGTTCAAATGAGTTTATTATGATAGAACTACTGTAGTGTCAACATTTGTTTGATGTATTTGAGAGTAATCATAGAAAATTGCGTAGAACTGTGGATGAAAATATAATTAATGTACCTACATGTTACCTTTTATATTTCAATATTATTTACAGAATTAATACAACATACAAACACTCGCGCCTATTTCCCATGAGGGTAGGCAGAAACTAAAGAATGCCACTTGCTCCGACGCTTGCATTATTCTTTCGCTTCGTCCAAATTCAAACATCTTGTTATACACACACGCCGGTTAGTACTACGTATCTGACCTTTTTGAAGAACCTCACCAATAAGGTTGGAGTACATCTTTCTAGTCCCCTCACGGCGGTTCCACTGACATTCGCCGTGTAAAGGTGAAATGATAGTTCAACGACCAGTAATAAATAGCACCCATTTCAAAAAAAGTAAAACATTCCCGCAGAAGCTATGATTAGACGTTCTTCCCAGAAACTATAACATTGTGATCCTAATCATTTCTCATCCCAAATAACTATGATAAGTAAATAAATCAATAGGCACCGACTACATACATTTTTTAACGGACTTTAAAAACAGGAGGTTCCCAGGTTGACCTGTATGTATGTTTGTCCGCGATTATCTTACGTTTGGCTGAACCGATTTTGATGCGGTTTTCAGAAAAGTATTTGTTATGTTCTAGAGAAGGTATACAAAAAATGGATGCCCTGTGACGTCATCCGCGTGGATCCGTTTTTAAACGATGTATTAGTTCAACTCGACTGATTTTTTTACATACAATGCTTGAAGTCGGTTTTCTTTTCTGTTATTGTAATTTTTTTTTCGATATTTACATATTTTATGTCGAGTCTGTGACTTTATATCCAAGAAGTTCGTTTTCATTAAAAAAACATTATCAAAATACCAACATTATTAATACTAACTAGGAACATAACATTTATACAGCCACCAATAAAATGATTGATATTGACGAAACAAGAGAACGTTGGGTATCTAATATCCATTGTAAAATGGTTGCAGACATAGCAACGTTTGATCTTATGTACGCTTGTACTGGGCGGTGGGGCTCTGAATAGGGCGATTTAGGTTGGTATATTTAACTGCCTCGTTAGTTTAGGAGTCTTGAGTGCGACTGTTACGCTGGATCGATAGCCAGCTAGAGGAGTGTTATTGGGTCTTTCTATGAAATCTCAGTAGTACCTCGGAGTTTGGATTTGTGGCCGGATAATGGCAATAGGTTGGTCTACTTTTTATTCATAATAGATAAGTATGAAGACGTAAATAAGTATTTTATATTAATTAAACAGTGCCATAAATCATGACTTACGTTCGCAAACCATGATCTATGCTTTAAAGTAAAACATTACAGAAATAAATTAAGCAATTACCGAGAGATATCTACCTACACAATTCTATCACACGCACCTTAAATATGTTAAATTCAGAATTTGAATATATTATTGGTTGCCAGTGCTCCACGAGGAAACGTTATGTTGGCAGTGGGGGACTTTGACCCTTTTACTGCCAACCCAACTATTGCTCTTTCGTTTTACAGGGTCGGCAACGCGCAAGTGATACCCCTGGTGTTGCAAGTGTCTATAAGCTACGGTAACCGCTTACCCTCAGGTGGGCCGTATGCTTGTTAGCCACTTTAGTGGTATAAAAAAATATTGTCTTTCAAGCCTCCAAGTGCCTCCAGGGTCTAGACTTTACTGGCCAAATGAGACTTGACCTAGAGATACTACTGGTATTGCTGATGTCTTTAGACTTCGATTACAGTTTACAACCAAGCGACCCGTATTCTTTCATCATTTCAATACAATAAAAAAAGGAAATAATAACCACTTGCATTCATCGTGTTATAATCTCCTCTTTTACATTTTTTTTACGACTATTGTGTAGTTTTTTAATCGATATCCGCTGCTGCAGTTGCCATCGCTCACTTAGGAGCTCCACGACAGAATTTATTACTGTCCCTTGTTTTACCTTCGCCTCGTAACGCATCGATCACGTGAACGTAACGCGCAAGTGTCGTCAACTTTCTGCTGAGACGAATTATCGCCATATTTTGGCAAAATGGGCAAGTATGTCTTCTATGTTTGTTTTTATCAGCGTAGATTATTTCTCTTTTTTTTCTATTAAAATTCCATTCCCTTATTGGGAAACAAGACATTGGGAAACATATTATAATTAACGAACACAAAGTACACCGTTAAACAAATAACAATAATAAAATATTGTTGGACACTTTTACACAGCACCATCTAGTCCCAAACTAAGCAGAGCTTGTACCACGGGCACTAGAAAATGGCTATAATAATAAAATTTAATTTAAAATTGACTTGTAAATGTGTCTATAAAAATCTATTTACAAAAATAAATGTTATTATTTTATACTATGTATTTTTTTTAAATTTAATTATGGCACGCCATTATAACACATTCACATTCAGTAAAACATTTTCATTAATATTAAAGTTACAAGTACAACTACAAATAAAACTACTATTGATTTATTTGAATAAATAAATAAGAAACATCCTATTTTTATTGAGGGTTTACGAAATATCTTCATAGATTTTAGTGAAGAATTCGAAAGCTTCACTTATTTTGAGGTTGAATAAAGACTGTTTTCTCGTAGAAATTTGAAATTTTATGTGTAATAACACTAGAGAATAAGCAAATCATGTTAATATACGCGTGAAACCTACATAACCTTACCTTTCCTTTGAGTGGGGTCATAGGAGTTGAAGCTTATTCTCGTTCAAAGACTGACAAGGTTTCATAACGAGGGCTTTGGAACTGAAATATCATATTTCTAAGCTGAGTGTGGCTTCTTTGCGTACAAGGATGATTGGCATGTTTAAACGTCTTGTATTTCCATAGTACGTTAGTATTTTATGAGTATTAATAATATTTTAATTTATTGCGGCCAATGAATGATAAATAAGTAAAGATATAAATTTTTGAGAAAGAAAAATTCGATCTCAGGAAAGGTTCGAACCTGCATCCCCTAGGTTAAGTATACCGGACGCTTTAGCCAACAACGCTATCGAGACCAATACCTCTGATGTCAAATTTCTCTTCCACATTTTATATTATTATGTGACTGTTCTATTTTTTATTCTGTATAATCTTATAGGTGAGGTCAGCTACATCTATCAAAACCTTATTACTATGTTCTTCAACCGACTTACCTACTTTATACACCGTGTTCTTTTTGTCGTCTTACAGCCGAAAGGAAATACTTCTGCTCATCATGATCAACAATTTCTTGTATGGGATCAACAATGACGTGCAAAAAATAAACAGCTACATATCCTACACGTTGTCAAGAGACCTGAACTTTTTTCTAAGAGACAGCTCTCTTTTTTTTTCAAAATTTCAGATTTAGTCCCATATCTAGTAGAAATAATATTGAAATAATGGTTTCCTTTCAGCTGTAAGACGACAAAAAAAACACAGTGTATAATATAAATGATTGAAGACACTTTTGAAAGTCCTACATATTTTTTTTAAGCTAGATGACGCCGGCATTTTCTAAGCGACGACCTCTGAGAAAAAACACCGAAAAGACAGAGAATAATGGTATCTTTTAAAGTCCAGTTTTTCTAGTACTTCTATTCACCGTTCATCTGTTCTATTTGCGAATTAAGTTTATTACCCTCAAAGCCACACTACGTCTCTCTACGTTTTACTAACAAACACTAGAGTCGTATCATAAATTTTACTATCGACCGACACCCCAGAGCCGTAAAGAGCACATTGCACGTTTTGTTTGCTTTTAAATTTACTGCAACTGTAGTAGGGACACAGTGGATAGCTTACAAAACTATTCAGGTTAGGTTAGGAGCTGTACTAGAGATGTTATAGTGATTGAGAGAGAGGGATGGCGCTCTACATAGTATATAGCGACATCGCTTTCTAACAACTTCAAAATGATCGCGTTAGCACTTTGTGGTGCGGCCGCTGTACTACATAGGATAAAAAAATTGGTTTAGATTTCCGATGCAATAGCGATTGTTGATGCGCAGTGCACGGGCTACTGGGTAGCTTATGGCCTTCTAGCTAACGGCTATCGTATATAAAAAAGAGTTATGATGGTGAGATTTTATTTTTTGGCTAATATAAGACAAACAAGCATACGGTCCATCTGATGGTAAACGGCAACCGCAGGCTATTAAAGTCAGCAATAACAGTGGTACAGTCAGCAATAAATGTCGCTGAACATGTTGCTAATTTTTAATAACTGTGTAGGTTGTGCGAAGTCATTGCATAGATGACCATTAAATATTGACCTTACCTTCATAATGAAAACATCTCTTGACAAGTTCTGGAGCTGTCATGTTATCAAAATTTGCCCGTGTTCATCGACTTTCGTTGTTGACTGTACCACTACTACTGTAGTAGTATGCTAGGCTTTAATATCTGAGGGTATGTAAAATATACAACGTGAATAACAACATACAACTTAATCCAGCATTAGTCTAGCTTTAAAAGTATGAAATTTTGCACAGGAGTTCTTTAAAATACGCAAGTGAGCCCAGAGATGGGAATTAGGAATATACCCATGTGATTGGGAAAAGCTGATGGTAAACATTTAGAAAATAGACCAGTGCGGTGAGTCCGTTTCTATGCAGTAACGTAGTACCGGGATGGATCTATTCTAAATCTACCCTACCTGGCAGCACAATATGCCGAGGGGAGCTATTGTGACACAAACTTCTTGCATGACGTCGTCTTTCCTCGTTACAGGGCTTCACATAGCCTGTATCCATGATGTGCCTGCACGCAGGGCACTAAACGAACCCCGCCGTATACAATACGGTTAGCCGATGCTAGACCAGTGCGGGTAAATAGATAGATTTTTGAGTTTTCCTCGCAACTGAGAGCGATTTCGCACTACGTCCGATCCGAATCCGACGAGAATGCGTGAAAATATGGTCCGGAGTAGTCGTAGAACTATTTGTATGATAGTTTACATATTAGATCCGATATCCGTCATCCGTTAAATCTCTCTCTCTCTCTTTCTGTATTTTCACGGATTCGGACAGGACGTAGTGCGAAACAACTCTTATTCTTTATACTAGTAGTTGTAAGCGCAACAATAAAACTAGAGGGTCTGAGTATATTCCTAAGTCGAAATTGTAAAGGTCTTTTAATGGTTTAATAAATTTTAGGAATATTACCTACCTATTAGTCCCTTTTTCCAACAAACTATAATAATTAAAGCTGACATCGTAATTCACACGGTTTTCACTGTTTTTCAATTGTTTTGTGGGCGCTCGGTAATGGCAGCCGCACAGTTTTTTGAATTGTTCCATTGACGGTGTCACCGCGAGCGGGGCGCGCCGGCATGTTTCGGTTGAATAAGGAATGTTGCAAGCGTAAACAAAATCCCTTTTAAATTTTGTACCGATATCTACACCCCTGCATCCATATTTACCCTTTGACGGTACCCGAGCAATGTTAGTTTTTCTATTAAATTCTCATTAGCAGCTTGGAGTTTGAATTTGTTCTTGTTAATAGCAACAGGCTCGCCTCCTATTACATGTTACCCAAACCGGTGTGTGTACATTACTATACCTCTGCAATACCCTTCATGGAATACAGGCATGATGATATGTTTCCACGCAGCAACCCTCTTCGATCCTGCATCTTCAGACGAGCAAATAACAATGTCTGGGTGACAAATGCCCTATGCGCCACCCATTAAGTGCTAACAGGGATTGATGGCCACTGACCGTGGAACCTCTCATAAATTTTACTATGGGTGATATACGTGCCTAATACGCTCTTGGTATATTGGTAGAAAACTCAGTGAAGATGTTTAGGATACTCGAGTTTTATAGTTCATTTAGATTGGCTTATACTTTGTAGACTATGAACAAGAGAAATACTTGATCAAATTAAATGCATAATATCCGTCATCTTATTAACCGACTTCAAAAGAGGAGGTTCTCAATTCGGGTGTATGTTCCTTTTTTTTGTATGTTTTTCTTGTTGTTTTTTTCGTTGTCTCGTTAAAACTCAAAAACGGTCGACCCGATTTCGGTGAAATTTATTGCGTGTATTTGAGAGAGTCCCTTGATGGTTTATATACCTGGTCGGTGGCACTACAATCAGGTTGCAGGACAACGTCTGCCGGGCAAGGTAGTAGTTAAAAATAATTTGTAACGTGCAGATTGCCTTATTGCCTAGTGGTCATAGTTTCAATTTCCAGGTCGAACAAAATATTATTGGGGTTTTACTATGAAATTCTCAGTATCAGCTCGGATTTTGGGATTGAGCCCGGTTACTGGCAATAGTCTCGTCCCCTATTACCTACATGTGACTTAAACATGCCGACGAATCGTAGGTATACATTAGTACGAGTGTATCTGACCTTTCATGTATTACAGACGTTATGTTATGTTTAGGTATGTGCAGTATATAATGTCTCAAAACAGACCGACCAATATGTGGTGTACATTGGTACATTTAGCTTAACACTTTGGGAATAGAGGCATGTTATTACTCTTAAGCTTACGTGTGATGTATGTCTCGAAAGAGTCACCAAAATAAGATAAAGTACCGGAAATAATACTGCAGACCATAAACAATGAGTATTTAATAAATTTAAACGGTCAATCCGAAAAATTAAAGGCAACGACAACAGTATAGAGGATAGGGAACTGAAGCAAAAAGATCACCATTAAAAATTTTAAAAAGGAACAAAGTAAGAGTTGCATGTGTTGCCTTTTGAGAGGCACTAGCTGGGCCGACCGGAAGTTGCGAGCTCTAAAGCCGTGCTCTCTCATATCCGGTGGCTTTCAGCGCCGAAATAATACGCTTAGTATTTTTGATCACATTTTTTATTAAAACGTGCGCTGTGTCCTGAAAGTGCTCTCGGTCTTTCGTTTGTGGGACAGAATTTTATGAAAAAACTGATACTTTTTTTGGCCAGTCATAATAAAAAAAATATTCCTTTTTTTACATAAACTAGTAACTAAATTAATATGTGCATAGAATTTAGAAAATACATTCTAAGATATACCCCATAACTTGGGACCTTAAATGCTAAGGATTTAATTTTAAAATAATGTTGATTTTTAATTATTTTTATCTGAAACACCCTCAACTAATCGAAAACGCTTAAGCCATTAATGCGGGGTTTACACAGATGACTAAAGCCGCTCGATTTTTGCCGCGCGGCGTAAATCGCCCGTCTAAATGGCAATTCGGCTAGGTCGCAAGTGACTAAAGCCGCTGAGGCAATTTGTGAAGCGACTAGCCGCACGTCAAAAATCGACCCGTGTAAACCCCTCATAAGTGTTAAGACAGTGTACAATTTTGTTGCAAAAAAAAAACGAGAAAATTTAAGAGGTTGGTACAGACAAAGTGTAAGCATTGACTTAAATGACATTTTATTTTAAAAAATAATCCTCTCTACAATTCTCGACTAGATGCTAGCGTAAATTATCCTCCTAGCAGACTTAATTAAAAATGTCGGAGTAACAAAGTAAACAATAATTTAATCGGATATCTTTGTTCGTTTCGAGTCGAGTCTTCTATATAAGTAAACAAACGAAGGAACTTCAGAAGTTTCAAATTATTATCACGTAACGATGTCGAGTCTAGCTAAGCTATTGGTAGTGAGATTGATAGCTTGAGGTGCAAAGGAAATAAGCCTTAAATACCCAAAGTTGTAACTACAAAAAATAAATATAGAAGCTGCTCATAGAAGAACAGTTTAGTTAGCTTTTATAGATACAAATTATGAGCGTATTAATAGTAAATTTCCAGAAAACTGCTCATAAAGACAAAATTCCGATAATTATCTTCGATAACATAACAGTAAACTGCAATATCTCTTGAAGCATAAACTTGAACGACTACAGGCTTTCCGGACATAATCTCTACCAGTAGAAATTCGACGTGGTCGTAACAAAAAGGAAGATAAAGTGTGCCATAACAGTTTTACAGTTTGTCCCAACAAAAGCAGTGATAACAGTAGGTCACCGTTGGTCAACGGCACCGCTGCTAAAATGGATGACTTGGCTGAAACACAAAAACTAAAACTGACCCAGGAATACAACCTTACTCCAACATCCTGAACAATGAATTAACCGCCTAATGGTTTGACAGATAAAGTTGAGTATTCCTTGTTGAGAGGTGAGATTTGTAATCTTTCTCATCAAAATACACAGACAACATTAAGGACACATGTTGCAAAGGTGAGAATGTTGAGATTGTTCTCGAGATAAGTGCGAAGATTGGGTATGGCTCTCAAGTGCTCGCTGGACTGTAATGAAGGACTATAAATCGTAGATAGTGATGCGACTCTGTTTAACTCGAGTATTGGCTCGAGAGTGGACATAAGGGCACTGGAGTCGAGTGCTCGGATTCCGTTCGGAAATTGTTCAAAAATAAAAACTACAATAAATAATTGCAAAAACTATATAAATGTTATTTAGATTAAGAATACGTTCCACTATACTTCAACAAAGTTGTTATAATAAAAAATCTGTATTCATTTATAATAAATAACCGTTACTAGCAGTACGCTGAATTAAAATTATATCCCGAAAAAATAATTTTAACCTTACTGTATAAAAATGTATCTGCAGCTTTTGCAAATGTATTTTCGTTATTCCAGATTTTTTCCTGTGACTAGATGATGAGAGTTGACGATTGGGTTCTGTATATAGGACATGCCTATTTCCAGCATTGGCTAAATGTAGACTGATGATGATGATAATACCATAAAATGTTTAGTCATTACTATTCTAGGATCCGCTCCTACTGCAGAGATTATCTGGTATGGATCTCCGTATCTCCAAATATTCTGCCCGTAAGCAATAAAGTGCTAACATTAATTTATTATCCTACACAATTTAAAAAAAAAACTTGAACCCACTAATTATTTGTTGCTTTTAGAGGGCTTTCTCTGCAAACTGCTTTATGTGTTTGCGTCAGTCATTTTTTATTTATTTTTTATTTTATTTATTAGGCTCATCAACGATTGTTTACACTCATACAGAACAACAAGAATACATAACACAATTTAAATAAGTTTAGTGTAACAATCAATTAAAGATAAGCACTGCATGCATAACATGCACATTTTTAATTGAAAATACACTAAAAACGTGTTTAACGTGACACATATCAAACACGAACTGTTGGTGTCGATTCTGTCATCTCTGCCTAAACCTTCGGGGAATATAAATAATACACGTGATGATGTGTTAAACTCCGAGTTGCTACTGAGAATTTTATAGAAAAACCCTAAACACTGCTTGACCTGGAAATTGAACTACTAGCTTTTTCCCGCCACTTCGTCCGCGTGGAAAAGTTACTTTTAATTATCGTTGTAATTTTGCTACTTAACTTAAAATCGTTATAAATTATAGCCTATATGATATTCTTATGTATAAATAATAATACTGTGAAGTTTCATCAAAACGCGTTCAGTAGTTTTAGAGTAAAAGAGTAACAAACATCCATCTATCTATTGTCACAAACTTTCACATTTATATTAGTAGGAATAGGAATTAGTAGGATAGTAGGATATGATAGTAGGATAGGATAGTAGGATAGGATAGGAAGTAGTAAGTATCATTTAATTATATTGACCACTAGACGCAGAAACACCTAAAGATAAATATCATATGACGACCTCTGTGGTCTAGCGGTTCGAGTGCCGGACTGCTGATCATGGGTCGTGGGTACGATTCCCACAGGACACAAATATTTGTGTGGTTAAAACATGAGTATTTGTGTTTGTCTGGGTGTTTCTTATGTATTATAAGTATGTATTTACAAAAAAAAAGTATATAAGTATTATATCCATTGTCTAGTACCCATAATAAAAGCTATGCTTAGTTTGGGACTAGATGGTGTTGTGTAAAATGTCCCAAAAATATTATTAAAAAAATATATATATATATATTATTTATTTATCCTCAGTCAGACTCATAAGCCATCAATATTTCTCTCAGTAAAGCGAACCAACCACAAATTATTTTCAATACCCACACAATTTCTATAGCTGAATGTCTCATAAAAGCATATTGTTTGTGTCCATATAAACGCCATTTTACGACGACAGCGGTAGTGTGGTGGGAAGAGAGAATTACTTCATTTTGTTCACTTTTACGGCAGCTTTAGTGATCTTAAAAATAGTTTCTGGCTTTACGGAGTGTGCAGGCTTGGACCCCAATCAACTATGTATAGTGTGGATTTTACAGTATGGTGTAATGACCAATGTTTGCGCTGTATATTAATTACTAATGAATCCTCATCCTCCGAATCTTTTCTTAAATATGTAAGGGACGGCTTCCAGTCTAACCAGATGCGGCTGAATATCAGTATTTTACACGAAGCGCCTGCCATCAGACCTACGTAACGCAATTTCTGTTTAAGACTTTGTAACTAACAAATATTTTGTCATGTAGTATTTGAATAATGATTAGATATGATTATACTATTATGTCCTGTATTTATTTATGCTATAGATACATATTTCCAATGCGATCATTACTAATATTGAACATACGCATGTCGCGTAATTCTATAATAATATTTAAATTATAAATAGAACAAAAAATCGTGTTTATGGGATATTAGGAATATAAGTAGGTACGTATAGTGAAATACACAAATAAAGCTTTAACTTTATTTATTTACGATGATTGTAGTGGGGTCAACCAAGTATTAGGAAATATGTACCCTAAAAACACTTAATCATTGTATTTAAGTGATTCTTAGGCCTCATCCAAAGAGTCAAAATACCACATGCTGAGTATAAACCTCCTTTTGCTTTCATCGATTTTCTCAGTGTTATTATTCATATATTATATTGCTTCATATACCTATTATAGTATGAGTTGTCACAATATTTCTGTAGTTAGGGACCGAACACAGTGTTGTGTGTGTTTTATAGGAACTGTTTTATAAGAAGAATATGTTTACTTTAGCTTATGTTATAATTTGTAAAGTTACAGTTGTTGCACTCGTTTTCACTCGCATCTCAACGGATTTTGAGTAGGTGGTCTATGTCCTTCTCCGAGGTCTAATGTATCTCTGTACCAAATTTCAATAAAATCGGTTCAGTGGTTTAGGCATGAAAGCGTAACAGACAGATAGATAAATACAGCTTAATAAAATGTTAGTAGGGAAGCTGTATAGGATAGCTGCGCCTTGGGGTTTCACCCACCATTTAAATTTGTTACTAACGATCATATTGTGATGTCAAAATTTGACATAACAATGAAGGAAGGTTAAAGGCTATTTAATAGCCTATAACTTTCCTCAAGAATTGCCTTATCAAAATTAGATGATGAGAGTTGACGATTGGGTTCTGTATATTGGAGATGCCTATTTCCAGCATTGGCTAAATGTAGACTGATGATGATGATAATACCATAAAATTTTTAGCCATTACTATTCTAGGATCCGCTCCTACTGCAGAGATTATCTGGTATGGATCTCCGTATCTCCAAATATTCTGCCCGTAAGCAATAAAGTGCTAACATTAATTTACGATCATATTGTGATGTCAAAATTTGACATAACAATGAAGGAAGGTTAAAGGCTATTTAATAGCCTATAACTTTCCTCAAGAATTGCCTTATCAAATGCTTGATAGGCTAGGTTGCAAGATTTTCTTCAAATCCGACTGTTGTTCCAGAGATTATCGCGGTCAAACGAATAAACACATAAATATTCTTGGACAATTTTATACAGCACACACAGTCCCAAACTAAGCAGAGCTTGTACTATGGATACTAGACAATGGATATAATACTTATAAACTTTGTTTTGTAAATACATACTTATCTAGTCAAGAAAATTATTTGCATTGAAATAAATAAATAATGTAAAGGGTCCGAAACGTCGGGATTAATAATATCAATATACGCGATAAAATCCGTAAAAAGTAGTTTTATTTCAATGTATAATATTCGCGTAAATGTCAGAAATCAATAAATTATTCTAATTATTAGCATCTCACATAAAGCCGAAGACGAAATTTAATAAAAGTGCTTGTAAAGTCTTATTTGAAATAAATAACTCTTGAATTTTGATTAAAAATTATTATTTCCAGTTGCTGCGTGAGCTCCCAACTTGGGTGAGAAAAGGAACCTACCCTCTTAAGGACCTAAGAAATTAACTAAATAGGTTATCTATCTTCTTGTATTGACAAGAATTTGTCATAAAATGAAAAGTGAAAAAGGGACAGAAAATTATAACTCAAAACTTACTTTTTTCACGCAAACGATTTCATAATAACTGGATTCCAAACATTCAATTTATTGAAAAAAAAACGTTAAAGGATGAAATACATTTTAATAAACTGCAATTTTCTGGGACAATCAATATAATCTGATAACATGAAACCGTTGGGCGACGTCACAATTGGAAAATAGCTTTGTATAAAGTAATTCAATTAAAATGAATCCAAATTGAATCGGAAAGCGTGACGGATGAGTTTTATTTAGTTTTTGTTGAGGATTTTTACAATAGTGCGTTTATTTTTTTTATAGTTAATCCGTTTTTCACGGTTCGCTTCATTTTAATTTGAAATACGAATATGTATTGAAAAGAGTTGATGAATGTAGATTTTAAGGTTTTAGCTAATTACTGTTACAGGTTGTATAAAGAGTTCACAATGCAAACTCAAACCTCTTTTGAATAATAATAATAATTATTATAATATTCTTGGAAAAATTTACACAGCACCATCTAGTCTCAAACTAAGCAGAGCTTGTACTATGGGTACTAGACAATGGATACAATACTTATATATTTTTGCAAATAAATACTTGTAATACATAAAGTATATTTTATTAGCATCTTAAGTTTTAACATACCATCACGCTTGTATTCCCCGAAGGGTTACGCAGATGCGTACTAATGTACGTAAAAATAATTGCAAACCTTTGGCAATTAACCGGGCACAAATACAAACTCCGAGCTGCCACTGACAAATTCATAGAAAAAAAACAAATAACACTGCTCAACCTGAGAACCTCGAACCCAGGACCTCTATCATAGCAGTCGTGCTTACGGCCACTCGAATAATAACGCAGGTATTCAAAAAATAATCTTTGACTGGAAACCATGACAGTGTTGATCATAAAAATTGATATGCGAAATAATAATAAAACCTCTTTTATAAACTTTGCTATATTTAGTCCCAACACCTTCTTCGTAATTTATTTTAGCTAATTACTGTTACAGGTTTCTTGACAAAGTTAATATAACGGCCTTAAATTAGAGCCTTAGCGTTCGTGTGTTTGACGTTTTTCGCTTCGCTTGTGAAGTAACATACTTGTTGACGTTCTCTCTTAATTGGGGAAAATCATTACCTCCAGAACAATTAAGGCCTACAAGGCTGTCAACGTGTTGGGTTGGTTTGTATGTAATTATATTTCATCGACACCCACTCCTACATTCATTACATACTTTCTTAGCTGTACTTGAGAATGATTGGTTCTAATGGTAATTTTTAAAAATTTGGTTGCATCGCAAGAAGGTTTTAACTACTGGCATGTTGAGCTTGAGATAGGTAGAGTAGGTAGATAGGTAGGGTAGGTGAGATTACTTATACTATTCGGTCTTAACAGTGATTAACATTATGGTAATCTTAGCTTCCATAACCAGGTAAACCAAGTAGAAAAAACAAATTACAACATCTTTATAGACCCCGAAAAATATGATACAGGGCGTCCCTAAAATAAACGTTTACATTTTTAACAGCCCATCTAAGACGAGTCATATTTAAGAGGCGACCCCTAAGCGTTGAGGTGAAAGTAATCGTCGAATCAAAGCGGAATTTGTCAAAAACACCGCTTCGGTGCACTTCCGTCAATTCTCTCCAATTAATAACTTCAACCTGTCCCTTTCATAAGCATACAATTTTGTATAACACTGTCTTGCTCTCCTACCCTTGTTTGAGAAGCCCCGTCGAGATAGTATATTGCCACTTTGTCGCCGGCTCCCGCGGGTTGTTTATATACAAAAGAGAAATTGCAATATTTTCTGCTACAGTCGAAGGAAAATATTGGATATTTTAGACTTTTATAAAATGAGAAACTGACTTTGAAAGGTCGAAATAATTAAAGTCGGCTATAGCTAACGATGATACAACGTGGAAAAGTGAAAGTCGTTTTTTTTAATTCTATTAGGAAAATTTAATTGCTTCGACAAGATGAATTTGTTGTTTTTCTTAAAGCATGAGTAAAGGCAATATCAACCACGAAGTTGCATAATAATCATATTTTAATGAAGTATTCGATGATCATTTTGTAATAGAGATTTTGCAAATTAATTTTCCCAAGCCGCTAAATCTATGCTTAGTTTGTGACGCATCGTTACAATGAATGTGTTATTTTCTATTATTAAACAACTTGTATTTGTAAAGGTATTTAAAAAAGGTAAAATTTAAAGGTTTGTATTCACTCCAAGAACTTAGAATAAATTAGTCATTGCGTTTTGTCATTTAAGTAGATAAACTTGTTCAGTTTACATACAACAAAAAAATAATTTGATTCGATATTTACTTACAGTACATTAAAAATGTTTATCACTAAAGTCATCAACCTCTATCGAAGAAATCGTATTCTACAGAATAATTTATTAATTCATCAGATAAATTAATTATTTTTTATTGATTTAAATACCTATTTAATACACCTACTTATTATTTCTCGTGCAACCACTGCGTCCTGTACTACGGGTACTTGTATCCTCGAAAACAAATAGCTGGATATGCTGAGACAGCAATAAACTAAACTGTCCACCTACCTGCAATCTGTGTGCTATTTCTGGAAGCTCCTCTTTTCCTCTGGACATCTTGATTCACTGATTCACTCGCACTTCTGTCATAGTTACAGTTCCGTGACTCGAGCAATTGCAACAAAAAGTACACATGCAGTTGCAAATGATAAAAGCTACTCAAGAAAAGAAAGCACTCCGCCAATAAAAAATGCACTAAGATTCAGAGAAAATGTGTGTGTGTATTATAAGTGCGTGTGTGTGTGTGAGATAGATAGAGAGAGAAAGCCCGTAAGTGGTCTAGGTAGACTCAGAATCACGGCGAGAAGTCTCGCCGAGACTTCCCGCGACAACACGGAACAGTCCACATCACATCACTATCACGTCATCACTAGAATATTCTAGAGTTTTCTTGCCGTGAGTCTGATCTCAAATGTAACAACAAGGTCTACTGCTACCGATAATATTAGGTCACGTAATCACTCATTCCAACAACCACATTGCTCCAACATAGCAAAGAACTTGCCATTTAAATTAAGTCTTTAAGTCTACCGCATTAACGATCACACTTCGAGGTCACACACGCTGGTCAGACGACTGACCAATACGATTTTTTAATGCACTCTAAATGAGCGCTAAAAGCAGACTGTTCGAATATCAAACAATGTTTAGTGCAATGGGCGCTTAAAAAAACGAAAAATTTGAGGGTAATTAAATATTTATCAGTGTACGTAAACTCAGAGATGCAAACAATAGTCATATTGTCTATGAAATAAAAGTGATTTGGGCCAACTATTAAAATACGAATAACCTTGATGATAGCTTCATACTTATAATATTTGGAGTGTTTTTTGGAAAATCTTCTGATAGTTAGTAAGGAAATTCCAGCGCCATCTAGCAATAAAAATCTAAAACATTGACTTATCAACTGTTTTTAGTTTTCTTTCAAGAAATAATAGATCCCATCAAAAACATTCTGTAAAAAACTAGCCAAGTCTCGATGGAGCTGTTGACTTGTACCCTTGTTGTAAATTCAAATAATTTAAAGGTGAATGTTCAACACATTTGTACATAGAGGATTACGTAGTATGAATGTTCGTTGAGAATACAATTTGAACATTCTTTATACGTTAGTGGGTACAAGTCAACGGCCAAGTCACACAACATTAACTATAAATAATAAAGAAATCGCAGTAAGGAACCTTAGACTTGGCACGACTTTGTCTAGCTAGATTTAATTACTTTTTAGAGATAAACAAGCAGCTCCATCGAGACTTGGCTAGTTTTTTACAATGTTTTTGATGGGATTTCACTTCTTTTTGTAGAAACGTGGGCTTATTATATGTCGATATCTCTAATAGTTTGGTTGGGCTCTTGTGTTTTCTAATCAGGGTCACCAAGATCTGGAGTACCAGATCTTCGATTATCCTAGTTTTTATAGTTTTCCCTTTATGTGGCCATTAAACCCTAACTCTGTACCAAATTTCAGCTCTCTGAGTTTATGGGAAGTACTAGTTCTATTTTGATGATCATGAGTGAGCGAGTGTTGTAAATGCGTAACTTTGCTTTCGCTTAACTTCAGAACTAAATGACCTACAGACTTGAAATTTTGGATTTTAAGTATGTAATTATAGCTTACTGGATGACGAAAATTTCTGCTTTCTGGTCTTATCCAGAGGTTGTTAAATAGGGGCCTGAAAATGCGGCGAAATGGTTCCAGTAAAGGATGGTACGGCAGTGTTTGCTTCGCGCTCGTCTTGGCGGGGGCACTACCGTGCCCCCAGATATAATTAGGTATCTATTCTCTACATTATTGGGATTATTAATGTGAATTATTTAGTGACTAAACTTGCGAAACTTATGTTTTATTTTTGCGCATAAGTATCATTGTTTTTTTTTGACGACGTCTGTAGTCTAGTGTGTCTTATGTGATGCCGATCACGAGGTTATAGGTACGATCTCCACAGAATATTAATAAAAAAGAAAATAAATTAACAAGCTCTGCTTAGTTTGAGATTGTTTATAATTGTCCGAAACTATATAAATTTAAAAAAAAAACAAATGCTTTTTTCTATTTAAATTGTTTTGTTTCTGAACGCAGTGAACACTGATTTTGAAGATACGCCCCAATCACTGACCTCTTTAACACAAGTGGAGTCAGTGGCCCCAATATGGTTGAAATGGTATTCTTTTTTTGAATCAGGTATCTACCAGAATAAATATTTTTTATAGGTATATTAGAACTGAAATGAGCGATCAGAATAAACTATAGGTAGTCGTCGTAATAAACGATGTCTTTGTAATGTTGCAGTAATTCAATTTTAATGTTACACGTACCGTTTCATTTGTTATAAGTAAATATTATAAAATTCTAGTAGGTACTATTTGTTTCTGTATAAATAAAATCAAATGAAATTTCTCTGGTGTGTAAAATCCTCATGTGGCTACCTCCTAAATCCTCATGGATCATCTGTGACCTGGAGAAATGTGGCAGGGTATGTCGGACTCATTCTGGATAAATCCTGCTCTTGATAAACTGGTCGTATAGTCCGGATTCTCACAGACAGACAGGTGGCAGGATTTCAGTAAGTACTACAAAATATAGGACTGGTGATAACATTTACCATGACCTCGACTCTGACCCCTGATCACACCCTGCTTGTCCAGAATATGTTATTAATATATTATTGCTCGTACACATCAAGAGCAAAATAATATTCTCTAGTGGAGAACATGCACCGGAAAACCCAGCGTAGGACGCCTTTAATCAGATCAAAAGACGATCTAGGTTGGTGAGAGGAGTAAGTAGTTGTATGCAGGTAACCGGTTTTGTATAAATCTATGGAGAAGGCCTTTATTCAGTAGTGGATCTCTTGGCTTACAAATCATTCTATTGAATAAACATAAGATGAAATATATCATTCAAGCCGTATACTATTATTATTTTCTCAAAAGCAAACACAGTAGAGGTGATAAATCGCGTGTCAGTCACTTTCAGCATGGAACACGCTTGAAATGACGGGAAGCGAAGTGGATCCGTTATCCTGTGTTTAAGGACATCGCGGATGAACACGTTGAATGACGAAACATAAATAAATATATCTATATAGTCCGTCGCAGGGAATACATGGGTGAGACTGACTAAAGAGCATGAAAAATTGAACAACGAAAGTGAGACCTATACCCGACAGTGGGTGAAGTCGGGTTGCGGATGATGGTGGAGTAGATCTATATTAAACGCTGTTCGTTGCTAAGCTCATCGCTAGAGAACGGCTGGACTGATTTGGCTATTTTTTTTTAATATTATGCTCGAATTAGGTTTTTAAATAAATAAAAGTTGAAAAATATGGGAAATTGCTTTCCTGTGGAGTTTTTGTACTAAATTTGGACGGAAACTGTTGGATTGACAAGTAAATCAATCAATATATTAATCAATCTATATTTTTGTTTTTCTTTTCAGTTTCTAACCATTGGAACATAGCGTGGTGTTAATTGCTATTACAATTCCTTACAATAATTTTATGAAGTTAATAAAGTTGTGGGCTATTTCTGTGAAGTTTTTATAATGACCACATTATTCTTGATTCTTGTATGTGGGATGTACTACTAACCTAAAAGAACATGATTCGATTTGGTTAGTAAATGAAAAGTCCTAAAGGACACGGTGCATGATACAATTGTAAATTGAGTCATTCGTAGTTCTTTAAATGCACTCAAAAAAATTAAGTTTTGGTCTTTCAGTACGAAAGAAAGGAAAGGACCAAACTTTAATTATGTTAAACTAATTATGTTATTGCATTCCAGCTTCTTTATTCCTAAGCTCATATTGATGTTTTAGGCATACAATTAAAACAATACTTTATTATAAAATAACATTTTATTTCATTTATCATAATTATCATTGAAGCCATATCGATTACATATTACATACATCCACTTACCACTAAATAAACAGTTACGTCACTTAAAATTAACATTTAAACACATCGTAACATTTACATACAAAATCACATTCATCTGGCACTCGAGTCATACATTATGACGTCATTTTTCATACAATTTTACATCACACAATAAATTTAAATATTTTGTTAAAACTTTTTGTTTTGTGTTTTGTTTAAAAAAATATTCTGTGTAGCTAAAAATCGACCAGAATTTGAGTAAAACGAAGAGAAGAGTAAATTTTTTAACGGGTATCCACATTTTTCATACAGTAGAAGTTTCTAAAGACATTTTCTATGTTTATATGAAACGTATATTCAGTAATCTAGCGTTATCTATAAGATAAAAATGACATTTAGTATTATTTTATTTTCTAGTTAATTTTATTTTACAGCATGTTCTTATGAAACTTATTTTTTTTATCCATAATTATAATTGTGGACAGCGGGGAACATCCATTTAAAGAAAAATCACAAGAAGTACAGAAAAAATATAGATTACTCTCTATTTCACGACATCGATTTCACAATAGCGAACTGTTAAAATTACTAGCTAATTCGAAAGCGCAACTCAATTGTTTAATCAACACATCTAATGCATTATAATGCCTAGGAGTCATTACACCCTGTATTATCCATAACGCGTTTTAAATACAGTTTAATACGAATTTAGATATAGCATATCAATACTTACAACAGTTTAAATCGTTTATATGAAATTTAACTGAGTACTTGAGGTCATTGCAAGAAATAAATAAGTATTAGGGTGTTATAATTATATTTAAAATGGAAAATAAACTGTGAATATAGGTTTAACGAGCAGTGCAAAAATTCCACAACAAAAACTGCGTACATTGAGGTATAACATTGATATTTCAATTCCATTCTTTTAGACAGAGAAACTAACTTAGTACGTAAATAAGATTTAACATAGTAAAAATCTTCCTGCATGTAAAAAAGTGTCCATAAAGGTGGACATAATAAACTCCTTTCTAATAAAAGTCACGTTGTGTATATGTTACACACTGCTTCGAAAAAAGAAACGAAACAGTGTGTAAGTATATACAGTTTATACAATGTTTATATTTATATAAGAGGATAAAAGTAAAACTTAACAAAATAGGAACAAATAGAAGTACTTAACATCTTGAAATTGGTACAGAGGCCAGCACATCAAGCTACCACACTCTGTCAAAATTCTTTGATAGATTTTCAACTTTTACACAACATAATAAGATTCATTATCAATTGTGAAAATTTGACAGGTTTGGATAGCTTGCCCTGCTGGTGTCTGTACGTGACACTTGTTGAAAGCTGAAATCCTGTAAATTAAAATTAGATTTGGTATTGCACATAGTAGGTAATTTACTTTTCGTCTCATTATCATCGATAAATTGCGGTTTTATTATTAATATGAATGTAAAATCGTAGTAAGAATTTTAAATCCGACAATCGACATCTATTCGAATAAAAGCCTCTGCTTTTACTTAGTACAAAAAATATTTATACATCATTGACCATTGACTGCTAATATTTACAATATATTTCGCTATAAACTGTTCAGATTCCATTTAATTTTTACACACATTTGAATACAGTATTTATTACCTATCTTTTATCTATTTATAATTGTGGTATAATAGACGAATATCTTTCATAGTTGTTCTACGTATTCTGGCTTCAAGGAATTTAAAAAAAAGAAACAAAGTACATACAGCTTTGTGATAAATAATTTAAATACTCCCTTTAAATTATTTTTAAACATAAACTGATACTTTTTTTTTCATTAAACCATAGATAAATTACTACATCAGACACATTTAAACCACAAAAACCTGAATATACATCCTGTAAAAAGCAATTTGAAGTCTTAACACGAAGGTGACAAAGCTTAAATTCGTCGAAACCACATCGTGAACAATACCATGAACTAACTACTGTTTTGGTGTTTGATCCTTTTTGATGGCCTGGACGGACTATAAGTCCTCAGGAACTTTAAAACTAAACTTACTCAACTAACTTACTTAAAGTATTATAATGTGCCAAATGGTTTTTATTTAGAAAGTAATTTGGTTTAAGGGACGAAATGTAGAAAATGTATGATGCAGATGAGCTAAGATTTTGATTTAATGCTAATTCAACAGAGGATAATAAAATTTAAGGTTTATTTTATAAAAGGTTTTGAGTTTGTTATAAAATTACAAATAGTTCTAATAATTACATCGTATGTAGCATGTTAATAACTGACAAGAAAACAAAAGATTGGTTTGTTGATATGCGAAAAAAAAATCTAAATGGTCTTTTGAAACTTTTTTTTAAATTTCTGAATATTTATTGTTTACTTTAAACCCAGTTGTTTTTTAAAATCTAATGATCTGCTCATCTGTTTATTTGTGGTGTTCTAATAAATTGAGGAATTCTGCATTCTATTACTTATTGGTAGAGAAGGCTATTGAAAATATCATATTTAGATCTATAGTCACTGCATTATAACTAATACTTATAATTACATTTAGTTTTAAAGCGGTTAGCTTCATCTAATCAAAAATTAAATTCCTTTTGCATCGAATCCATTTTTTGTATGTACAGACTTAGAACAAATTTGTTACTTATCAAATAATTATTTTAGTTATAAATGCTTTAAAAATTGGTAACTTAATTTTCGGTTGGGATATAGTAATTTATATTTCCTATTTTAATGTTAGCTATTTACTTCTACCTATATACCCTACCATCGTGGTCTTATTATTATCGACAGGGTGAGTGGTTAACGGGTATGAAAATCTCAGTAGCAGGTCAGTTTGGAGTGTTGCCCGGTCAGTAGTCCCAGATAGTGTGCATAGGATTTAACAAGAAACCAGCAAAATGTGGAAACACCAGTGTAGACTCTGCCTACTGCTTCAGGAAATACAAGGAGGATTATGTTGCATACATAATGCATTACAAATAATGCCCAACCTAAAGCAACATTTTTCCTTACAATAAGTATTGAACTTACTGAAATAAAAAATGTGAAATTTAAACATACTAAAATAGCAGGAATTTTCCTAATAAATCCTTTAGAAGTTCTTCAAAATGCATTTCATTTTTAAAACTTATTTCGTAATGTTTTATTATAGACGGGTTTACAATCAACAATTTATCAAAGAATTCTTAAATTAAATCTTTCTAATTCAGGGAAGAAAAAAACCAGAGCATGAACAACTAGCCAAGAAATATTTTAAAATAGGTGAGAAGCATCTATTTTTATACATAATATTTCTTGGCTCCTTTTCAGATTTACTCTTTAATCCGACTTTGACCATCGATTAAATTTACATGACAAAAATGTCCGTTAAATTATTGTAATTTAAACTTAATGTCAATAAAATAAAGTTCATCACTCAGGTCTTTGTGAGAGAATGAGGATACAATTGTACTTATACCTCTACTTAAACCTGTATAAAATCAGCTGTGAGGGAGGTTTATATTTTGTCCTTTTCTTCCCTAAATAGAGCATAGAAAATAATTTCCTTGCTTACCCTGGTAACTACACAAGAATCTTAATGTAATGTATGTACATTTTTATTACTTCCGTAATACTACATTAATATTTATGTTTGTGCTACTAAGTTAATAAATGCTGAATTCTTATTTTGGTATTCAATTTCAATGGTATTAATAATACATTAACCTAACGTTTCAAAGCCATTGCTAATAAATTGTAATGTAATTATTTATATATCACCTTTCATTTTATTTGAAAATATACATTTTACCTCAATTCCTAATTTTACCATTTTACATTATCTATTTTAAATATGGTTGGTATAGATAATTATTTAAATTAAAATCTTTAATTGCCTCATGGTTTGATTGACTAGAAATAATATTTATATAATTATTTCGATGATAATCAAAATTAATACTTACAACATGTATATGCTCATAAAAAAAGTTATGTCTTATTGCCTTAAATTATAGTGCGACTAATTTTGATACTTTGGCAGGCACATTGGTATTGAAGGAAACGGAAAGTATAGTGCCAAGATTTTTTGAAATTGACAAGTACAGGTAAAGACTAGCTTAAGTAATGAGACTTTGGTAGTATTCAATGTTGAATTGGTACAAATCTAGATGTAGGTGCTGAGAGCTTGTCTGAAGTCGTGCAGAGCTGCCAGGAGTTGCGGCGCTGTTGGTCGAGCTTGGGGAGCTAGGGTCCAGCACCAAGACATTAAACCGTACCTGGTAATTATAATAATCAATGTAATGTCTTGTAATGTAATGTTTTTTATCATGTGGAATGTCGCCGCTTTTTGCCTTGTCATATTGTCACATTAAATACTATACTGGATTTTTGTTTCAGAATTGAAAAAAGATTTTATTTGCTCCCCTAAAAGATTGAATATATAATTATGTTCAACTTAAAAATATAGGTATTCGGTTTGAAGAAAATTAAGTAAAATAAAAACAACAAATGTCTACGCTAGGAGCAAAGCCAGCTTACTTTAAAGCTTTGCTATAATTTTGAGGTTCTGCATCCTCAAAATCACAAACAGCTTTCCACAATTCACTTCTAAAATGAAATGGAAAGCTAGGGCAATGTCAATACTAAAAACATTCTCGAACAATGAAAAGTCTTTTAGTAAATTGCATTTTCGCCTTAAGACTTTCAAAGTTGACACTTTGCAATGCCACTTTAAAATCTGATTGAACTTTTAAATCGGTACAAACATTTACACTGCTGAGAATTTCTTTTGCGTTGTTAGATAGTTGAATTTCTTATAGTATACAGGCCAATAAGTAACAATCTGTGTTCTTTTAAAAGTTGTTCTTTAACTATTCATGTCTTTTGCAGTTCTAATTTGTTAAACAATGTTATCATAATATACATTTTACTTAATTTACTTTAAAAATGCCTTTGACTGTTTCGTTTATAAAATAAATTTATTAATAAAACTAAAATGTAATGGATATTAATAGTCAAGATGATTTTATCTAAACATTCTTTATCTATTACAAATCCAATATTATAAACTAATACGATCAACAAAAAATTATCAATAGGTACTCACAATTCGTCAGGACAGTTGTGCGGTTGAGATGGTCGATATCCTCCGCTCAAGAAAGCTCCTACATCAGCAGCATCGAGCTCAGCCAATGGTGATGCTCCAAGAGTTGCTAGCTCCCATAGTGTTATTCCTAATGACCACTACACAAAATACATTACTTTGAGATAATGATAAAATAAGAAACAACAAAGATTAAACGAAAGATTATTTGATTAAGGTATACAAAATAGAGAGGATAAAGGATTATGGATCTTAGGCGGACCCAAGCAGTAGCCGAATTGTGATCAAGGGATAATGAGCCCAGGGCAGACCACTAGCGCAATGGTCGGATGATATTGTGAGAGCAGTGGGGAATCACTGGGTATGACTTGCACAAGATTGGCAACAGTCCTGAAATAGAGAAAAGGCTTTCACTCAACCTTGAGTGTTACCGGCTAATAGATAGAAATATTTCGGATAATAATAATATTTAAAAAAAATAATAATAATAATTTTAATTGATTTTTTTTTTCAAATACCAACGAGAGGTTATGAGACAGATTATGCAACTAACAAAATTGGAAGAACTGTCTCCAAACGTTTTAGCTGAAAGTATTGCCAAGATAACTCAGTATTATGTATAATCATTTTTAATGCTGAAAGCCCTAAACATAGACCGGTGGTCAATATTATGTGGTCTGTTTTAATCAAACAAAACATTTAACAAGCCAAAGAACTACATCTTATAATCTCACCACATCAGATGCTGTAGTGTATTGATTCTGCAGTAGTGTCTCTGGAGCCATCCATTTGACGGGCCGGTTCTCGTTGTCTCCCAGACAATGGTAGTCATCAGGAAATAGATCCCTTGACAGACCATTGTCTGTCACCTTCAGCCTTAATTTCTCGTCCACCCTGCGTTAGAAACAAACAAACTCTTACACGAATTCTATACGTCATCATTTTTCATCGGGGTTTTGAGTCTCACATACAAACCAGCATTCTATTCAAAGAATTTGTGATGAAAATATGTACTAGGTAGTGCCAACTGTTGCACCCACATCCCAAAGGGGATTTTAAGACAATAGGTAACCTCCAAGGCCTAATCTATCACTGTACCAAATTTCATTAAAATTGGTGCAGTGGTTGGCGTGAATGCGTAATAGATAGACATAGTTTCTTTTGCATTTATATTATATGTAGGGATTAATTTTTTTACCTAAAATTTACCATATTAAATGATCTATTTTCTTTAAATTATAAACCCGTAGGTACTGCAGTATTCTTACGTAGTGACTTTGAATTTATTGTCAAGATTTACATAATAATTATTACTGATTACTTTAAACTTGTAAAATAGGTGAAGAAGAAAAACAGATTTTGTAATTTGTTAGGTTTGACCATTATCGATTGATCTATTTTCGAATTATAATAAGATAAAATTGTCAACCTTTAAATGTTGATAAATTGATTTTTATATGATATTCATTTCTGAAAATAGATTTTTTGAAGATACTTTTACATTTTAACGTCTTACTTTTATTTTCAGCAAAATGGCGCTGGCATTTCCTAACTGACGTCTTCTGAGAAGAAACACCGAAACAATCTCAGATAATTATGGCCTTGTAGCGACATCTATCGCGCTACATAGAACTACGAAGGCCTGAATCGCGCAAGCAACATTCGCAACGAAAAGTTGCATATATACAACCGCCCGACATCAACCGTCGGGCCGTGGCCCGCCAGGCACAACACCCGCCTGGTTGGAGGATCCTCCCTTTTCGTCGGAGGGGCAACACACCTCGCCTCTCCACACTGGTGACCCCGACGTGATCCCAGTGTTTCCACACTGGTGACCCCGAGCAGAACATCAGCGCAGCCTTCCGGAGACCAGCACCTTCGTCATCACCTTCCCCTCACAGCAGCCTTCAACAGCATCGAGCATCGAGTCACACAGCCAGCCAGCACTCTTCCGGCTTCAACGGGCAGCCTGACCACATGCCTGCAGCAGACATGCAGCCTGGTCAGAACCCTCAGCCGACATCAGCGACTTGGCACAGCACACTGCACTTCGGCCGGTCAACAAGCAGAGGCCGTCTCTCCTGGTCGACGCAGCAGCCAGCCACTACGCTTCGCTACGTTCCACTGCACTACCTCGACTCACTGAGGTCTACGCAGCATCGCCCCGACTCACTGGGGACTCATCGCACTCACCGCTCACAGTCCCGACTCACTGCTGACTACGCGGCATCCGTTCCGACTCACTGGAACTCGCACTCCTGGCACTGGCAAGCTCTTCAGACGCACTGACCGCTGACTCATCTGGATCATCGACCTCCGGTCTCGGGGGGGAGTGATGTAGCGACATCTATCGCGCTACATAGAACTACGAAGGCCTGAATCGCGCAAGCAACATTCGCAACGAAAAGTTGCATATATACAACCGCCCGACATCAACCGTCGGGCCGTGGCCCGCCAGGCACAACACCCGCCTGGTTGGAGGATCCTCCCTTTTCGTCGGAGGGGCAACACACCTCGCCTCTCCACAGCCTCTTTTAAAGTTCAGTTGTAGCAAATATAAAGACAGTGCCAGATTAGTGGATTTGAGTAGGCGATGATTTTAGAACGCTTATATCTTCAAGATTTTATAAGCATAAGCGTAATCAACACTGACAGCTTTCATTAAATTTAAAAAGTTCTAGTTTAATTAATTTTAGTCAACTTGTAGTATGAAATAGGTACTTATTTTATTATCACAGCTATTTCATATTTTCCTTGACCCAGTTTAGAGAGAATTGAAAGATAATTTTGCAACCCCATGAATATAATTACTCGGACTCCCCACTGAAGTTAGCAAGTTAAACTCCGTATCTGTGAAATAAAGGTTTCGAAGATACGGACTCTTTACTTAAAAGTGTCAAGTTGGTCAAATATATAATGAATGTTGCTGTAAAATAAAATATTTAAAACAGAAGCAGGATTGAGTTTTCCGAGCCTTTTCCCAATTATGTTGGGGACAGAATTCAGTCTTACAAGATATGGTATTCAGCCATATTATCGATGAATATCATTATTTTAAAAGAAGCGACTGCTATCAGACCTCTTCAATCCAATTTCTGTATAATACCCTGAGGATAGACTACGACCACTAACGATTATCATATGACCGATGGCTTTACGAAGGAATTAAGTACTACTTACATACAATTTCTGGCGGCAATATCAGCGTGCACGAGTCTTTGGACGTGCAAATATGCTAGCCCACAAGCTACTTGTGCTCCCAAGTCTACTAATTCTCTCGTCGCAGGGGCCGCTTGGTGGCCTAGCCGGCAAGATGTTAGGAACCTAGTAGGAGGAGAGATATTTATTAGATTAACTTTAGAATGTACATCGCCAGTGGGACTGGTACTGTCCTATACTGTGGTAGAAGTGAGCGTGTCAATAAAGAAAAGATTCATGAAGTAGTTGCCAATCTCATGCCATGATCTCGTACCGCAAATAGTACAGTACTATGCAAGAGAGTTGGCTTGAGATCAGCAATTGTTTTATATAACTTTATAAGACGGCGTTATGAGAACTAGGTTAGTTTATTGATGGCTTTCATAATATTAGAAGCCACCAAGAAAGAACACCGAAAGAATAATAGTAATATAACTAGAAATAAAAAATAAAAAAAATTTCATAGGATTTATTTAGCTTTACTATAAAAAAGCAAGATTCTGAATTGTAAAATAAACCAAGATTCTGTCCTTGGTTTCAAAATTTAATGAAATATTTGTTTGAAAATTTCACGCTTTGTCCTTTTTCTATTCGATGCAATAACCTTCAATAAATTCATACCTCTTAAGATTTGAAGAATGAGAAGGACAGCAATAAACTAGAAGTGGCTTCCGAGCCTCTTCAGCACACGCCGCCATCGGCGTAAGCACATTTGTGTGAACCAAGCCGAACAGCCTTAACCCCTCGGCTACAAGTAACGCTGCTTGCATGGCAGATGCGGCATCTAGGACAGAGGTATCCAAATTAAGATTCATTCCTAAAAAGTCTCCAAATGTTAGTACTTGTTATTAAAACGTTCTTGATTTAAATAACATAGGCAGATGGGTACATTTAGGTCTTATTTGACTGAGGGTGAGCCTGTTGCCATTAGAGGGACAAAAGACCAAACTTCGATTTTCGCTGCTATTTAGAATTCGATAAAAAACCAGAAATAATTTGCTAGGCCTGAGAATCCAGGACATCTGGCGCAGCAGTCATTCCTGCGACCATTAGACTATTAAATAAAATAAAGCATAGTGATCATCCTTCAAGCATGACTTCGGGCACAAGGGACAAAACCAATACACGTGTATCAGTTTTCTCTTGGTCGCCGCGGTCTCATTGAGCAAGATTAAGAATCTCTAAACCGACACTCAAACCGCTAAACATCGTCAACGAATGCTATTTTTTTAAACTTATAATTTAGTAGGTACAGTCAGCAACGAAAGTCGCTGAACACAGCAAAATGTTTTTATTGTCATAGCTCCAGAACTTGGTAATAGGTCTTTTCTACTAAGGTAACCTAAATATTTAATGGTCATCTATGCAATTATTTCGCATAACCTTCGTAGGTCAGTAACTTCATACTTGTTAAAAATCATATTGAAGATTGCAACATGTTCAGCGACTTTCGACTGTACCTGTTTATAAAAATAACAATTTTATAATGAGCCATGAAAATTTAAAGAGCCATGCCGTATTCATAGTATATGCAAAACTTTGTATATATGAATACGGCATGGCTGTTTTTCTACGAAGTCGTGCTACGCCAATAGAAAATCGCTATTACCTATTGAATCTAGATATCTATGTGTGCAAAATCGGTAGTAAAATCGCTCTGATATTTCCCACCCATAATAACATCGACGCATATCTGCCGAGATGAGATCAAAAGCAATCCTGTTAGCATAAATATATATGCTCATATAAGAGCACTCGCTCCAATTGGCCATAAACCTGCATCAAATTTGAGATGCAATTTGTGTGGTCTGGTGATTCGAATATCGATTGAAATTACCGATAGATTGGCAAGGAAATGAATAAAATACTTCACTAGTACACAGTTCCGATACCAAATGGGAAAATTCAAATAAGCATTTAATTTCAATTTTCGTCCACTTCGTCTTTGTATTTTTAAACTAGATGGCGCTGGTGCTTCATATTTGTCGATATCAGCGAGCTTAATATGATAATTGAACGTCGCAGCTTTAGATCGAAACGAAACGCATACCGACAATACATTACATACAAATATGTACATTACATACAAATATAATACCTAATACGATATGATATGTGGTTACCTACCTTTACTATATTCACTATACCTAACTTTCGGAAAATAACGTGTATAAAGACCTCTTTCAGTCTATAGGATAAACTGGCCAGAATTGAACAAAAAATTGTGCTGACGGTGCACCTATTAATACGGCTTAAATGGATTAAAATGTATGAATGCAAACATTTTATTTAAATACGCTAAAAAGAATAGTCTTTCCATTTGATACCCATATTGTAGGAGTGCGTTACAAATAACTAGTCCGCCATCCTGGGTGTTCTGCCATGTTGGATTTAGAATGACGTCACACAGATAACCTTGAATTTATCATCCAAATTAAACGTGTATACAAAATTTCAGCTCAATCGGTTGAAGATATCTGCTTCAAAATGGAGTTGCAAGATTCCCCCCGAACAAACATAGTTACATAAATTGAAAGTTGATTAAAAGCTTATAAAAACACACCAAACGCCTATGCTCAAACTAACGTTGTGTATGGACATTTACGCCAATATAAAACATTGAAATAAAACAACTTTTTCGGATTTGATCGCGTAAATGATTGATCACTAACTATAATTATTATTATTTATGTATAGCAGTGGGAGTGAAGTCTAAGGATTGTTAATGATGATTATAATATAAATAATAATTATATAATAATGTTACAGTACAATAATGCCAGCACATCAAGCTGCCACAATCTAAAATATCTTTGATTGACTTTCAACTATAACACAAAACGATAAGTTTTATAATCAATTGGAAAAAATTTACAGTTTTGGATAGCTTGACCTGCTGGTGTCTGTACATATTGACAATATAAATATACGCGATAAAATCCGTAAAAAAGTGTTTAGTATCGTAGTGTGCTTGTTTTGTGTACTTGTCTCAAAGTAACTTAAAATCCAACAAAGTCTTACCTGTCACAGTCTTTACAATCACCTCCTCATAGGTATCACCTTTCTTGAAAACTCCTTTATAAACTCTGCCGAAAGTGCCTTCATGAACCAGAATCTCCAGACGGATGTTGGAGCGCGGAGTGGTGAGAAGTCGGAGCTGTTCCGCCGGGTCGGTTATCCGGTCCTTTGTTAGTGTTTGCTAGAGACAAAGTACCTTTTAATATCCTTGGGTAATTTCATTAAAAAAGTGGTACTAATGATGTTATAAATATCAACAGGAAAGTTTTGTTAGACAATGTTTGGTCCTTTTGTCCGTAAATTCAAGCAATGGATCGAACGACTGTCTGGTTACCCTTTTAAATGATATTGCGTTGTTGTATTATGTAGGTATAAAATTAATAATACGCATCTTAAGTAAAAAGGTGTTTAACTCTCAATCATTCCACAATTCATTGTGCAATCAAAGAATTCAGCACAAACTGCTGCTAAATCAATAAAATAATTGAAAGTAAACCCCGTTCCTTCTAGTTTCCAGATCTTTTAACTTTTGCGAATCAGCAAGTCTTGAACAAGGTACGCTAAAAAGTGGCTCCTAACTGTATACCCAGTTAGTGCTGAAGCGAAACTAGTCTTTAGTTAGAGGCAGGTGCGCGAACATAATTGCATTGCCGGACGACGTCCAGCGATATCCTTAATCGAGTTTGCTAGATAGCTCTGCGCTTCGGACGAGGTGTCACAGGGAAACGATTTTACTGAGTGCTTTGATATTTTAAAGTGGTTTATTGATTTGATAGTTTTTAATAAGTTTATATATAACCGGCTCATTAGCCTGGTATAAATACGATTGCTTGAGGTCCTAGTTTCGATTTTCATGACGAACAGTGTTATTGGGTTTTTCTCTGGTTGGGTACACCAGACGCTATGACCACTAAGCCACCGCAAATCTCACCTAACCAGATACTTGATTGATGATGGTGTACCTAACCAGAAGACGCAGGTTCGAATCCAAGCCGCGGTCGATTTTTTCCTTCGGTAAATAACTTTAATAATATTTTATAGTCAGATTCTAACCATTAGGTATGTTATTTGGTTCAGTTGAAATAAGATCATCGAATAGTTCGGTGTTTTAATAAAAAATAACAAAAATAAGAGCTCTTTTTATGAATCCTATAAGGTTATTTAAATAAAAAGCAGCACTTATACAATTTTCTTGAAAATACATTAAAAAGATACCAATTCAATATTAACCGTAATTTTTTTGGTATACTTATTCATTCCGTGAAATCCCAATTAGCAAATAAAATTCACAATACCAGAAATTCATCTTTCAAATAAATTTTCACTGGCTTTGTATCAAAAGCCGTCTCGTTTAATAAGAAACTTCTTATTTACACCTCCGTTCATTAGCGATCCCTTCTCAGTGAGGAGACTAATTCATATTTCCTCCCAAAGACTTTCAACGGCGCGATAAATTTACGGACAAAGGGGATTGCAAATTAAAAACTCGGTTCCTTGCCAAGACCAATAATGAGATGCCTAATATTGATGGAAGGGACTATAGCGCAAAATTTTACATAGCTGGAGCGTGCCTTATTTTTTATTTCGAAATAGTGTTTTGTTTTCTATTTATTCTTATCTAAGTAGGCGTTTTAAGAATTATATTTGACCTCAGTATAAAATATAATTATGTTTATTATAGCGCTAAAAGTGTTTTACTGGCTAACATATTGATTTCTGATGAAATCAATAAAAAGTAGTTTTAATTTCAGTGTGTCTGACTGTTACAAAATCAAAAAGTCAATGACGCAGAACTCGTACAAAAATACATTAATTTTAGAGCTGTCACTCGAAACGAACTACTATACATACTAATAATACATTATAATTAATTAAACCACTAAAATATTTTAAAATGTTAGGTTTTATTTTTATTAATCAAAAATTATTCAAGAACTTTTTTTTTTATACTTTATGTACTCCTTGTATTGAACCGTTTTTAAATCAAATACTGCTTGCTGCTAAAAAATAGTTAAAACAAATAAAAAAAAAACAAAAAGACTAATTTTCGATTGCTCCATGCTCATGTTGTTGTTACTAAGTGCCGTTATTACATTTATAAACGGGTTTTTACATCATTTACGCGCACACCATGACAAATTGGAAGAAAAAGTGCTCCAATTTTTTGTAGTAATGCTGTATTTCGAGGCAACAGTTACCACAGCTCCGATAGCCGTGATCGTCTAGTGGTTAGGACCCTACGTTGTGGCCGTAGTAACCCAGGTTCGAATCCTGGTCACGGCAGTGATGTCACTGTCGCGGCGGAGCATACATTTTGTCTTTTTGAGTATTTATGTGTATATTTTATCACAAAAATATATGATTAGATTTTTTTTATGTAAGTATTTATGTGTATTGAATTTTTTTAATGTATTTTTTTTATTTTTATAAGAAATTTCAAAAAAATATCTGAGAATTAAGTTCTTTCCAGCGTGTAGGTAATGTATATAAATAACACATCACTTTCATCATAAAATAATAATTATAAAATGGTCCCGGTATCGATGGGTTTCTATTTTTTTAAATATTTTATTCATACGTATAAAATAAATTAATACGGGAATACGATAAATACAAATTCTTATTATTTAAGTATATTATGTTTTTTAAGTATTGAAACTATTTTTCTTTTTAATATTTACTTAAAATACGAATGAATAAATGAACGCAGTAATATAATTGCCTTAAAACAATACCGACCAGAAAACAAATGAAAAAATTTAGTCGTATCTAGATGTACTCTATATCAATTCTCAATACTTGCCTAAGAAGAAGCGCTAACAGTATTACGTTTGTATTACCTGCAGGGGAGTCGGGTAACTCGTCTTAAATTGGATTCTTAATGACGCAAAGGTCCCGTTTTATGCACAATTCTCCAACCCTTGTAATGCAAAAGACGTGTTACAAACGAGGTTGTATGACGAACATAAATTATGGCTCGTGCAAGATGATGTTTTGTGCTATATTAAGCGTTAGAAATTTATTTAAAAATGGAAACTCATATTTTACAAGTTTTTTTTTGACAGATTCCGCACGGAATGAGCCCTGTATCGCGGGGTCTTTCAGAGACGTACAATTAACGGACCCAAATTACACCTAGTCTTGAGACTTGGAACAAATATCTATACACAAAAATATTTGCCTCAGATAGGAATCGAACCGGTGACACGCGGCGCAATGGTGTGGCGGCGAGTTGGCCACCTTCATCATCATCAATCACCACTACTGGGCACGGGTCTCCGCTCAGATTGAGAGGGATTAGGCTATAGTCCACCACGCTGACCCAGTTCGGGTTGGCAGACTTCACACACCGTCGAGAAAAATCTCTAAGGCATACAGGTTTCCTCACGATGTTTTCCTTCACCGCTTAAGCGAGTGATATTAATTTTTAATACGCACATGATTTCGAAAAGTTAGAGGTTCGTACCTTTGATTTGGCAGTTCAATGGTCATATCACTAGAAGAAAGAAAGAAAGAAAGAAAGAAAGAAAGAAAAAAAGAAAGAAAATTTATTCTGACAGCCACAACACAGGATAAAAAACAATTTAACATAACAATTTAACCAGTCTTAAAACTAAGGAAGTACGTTATCCTCAGATCCTCGATGTCAGAATAGGTCCCTTTCTCAGCACTGTGCTGCAGCAAAAAGCAAATCAAGCTGCAGCGCTGATATTCTGATAGGGCCTGTTTATGAAGCCACGGACAGTATGTATAATTTAACAAAATAAATAAAATAAACTAATGCAATAATTATAAGCAGTGATAGCCTAGTGGTATGACCATTGAACTGCCAAGTCGAAGGTCTCGAGTTCGAACCCAAGGCACGTACCTCTGACTTTTCGAATTCATGTGCGTATTAATAATTAATTATCACTCGCTTAAACGGTGAAGGAAAAACATCGTGAGGAAACCTGCATACCTTAGAGATTTTTCTCGACGGTTTGTGAAGTCTGCCAACCCGCACTAGGCCAGCGTGGTGGACTGTAGCCTAATCCCTCTCAATATGAGAGGAGACCCGTGCCCAACAGTGGGACAGTATATTAGTTGATGATGAATGCAATAATTTATAAGTAAATAGAACATAAATAAATTTACCGTAATAAAACCACCAGGGCTTTGCAGGAGCAGAAATATCATTATCTTATAGAATCGTAAAGTAATTTCACAGCTAAATAAATTACGAAATTCCTTTAGTGTTAACCTCTCAAGAAAAATACGTGAGGGCTTACCCACAATTAATTCCACGCTCGGTTACCTCCGAAGGACGTATGCCATTAAAGTGTTTGTTGGATTGTTCAGCCAAAGATCAAGTGTTACCTCGTAATGTGGGTTAATTTATCTGGGCGAGTGGCTGAATTTACTGTGGAGGTGTAGGGGATCGCGGGTAGTTTCAAATTACAAGTTATATTTATATGTATGTACTGTACATACACAGCAGTGATAGCCTAGTGGTATGACCATTGGACTGCCAAGTCGAAGGTCTCGAGTTCGAACCCAAGGCACGCACCTCTGACTTTTCGAATTCATGTGCGTATTAATAATTAATTATCACTCGCTTAAACGGTGAAGGAAAACATCGTGAGGAAACCTGTATGCCTTAGAGATTTTTCTCGACGGTTTGTGAAGTCTGCCAACCCGCACTAGACTAGCGTGGTGGACTATAGCCTAATCCCTCTCAATATGAGGGGAGACCCGTGCACAGCAGTGGGACAGTATATGAGTTGATGATGATTCACTGTACATACATAGAAGAAAATTGTGGCGTTTGTAAGTACCTCGTAGTTAAGAATTGTCTGGCTCGTTGTTTATAATATTTTTTCCGTGTAACATTAATTCTTCAATAATGATAATGCAAGTAATGTTATAAAATTATTCTATAATTTATTAATCGCGGCAGATTGATCTTATTAAATCCCGACATGTCTGAACTTTTACAGTGTCTATGGTCACCGGTTGTCCGGTGTGTATCAGTGGAAAATCCTTTATATGTACGAAGATTATTCCTACTTCCTTACTAATATTATAAATGTGCGGAGGTCTCTCTATCTGTTTGTTACGATTTCAGTTTCGCCTAAACCGCTGAACCAATTTTGATGAAATTTAGTACAGAGATAGATTGATCTTGGAAAAGAACATAGGCCTTTTGTCTCCAATAGTATATTTATATAGTACCTATACATAGATGGGTGACCATTATTAACACATCAAGTCCTCCTTCGTGCCTCGGAGAGCGCGTAAACCGATTGTCATAACAACACCTAACACAATCGTTAGTGGTGGTCAGAGACCCAAAAAGTCAAGTTTAATTTTATTTGTATTATGTATTTGTAGCCAATCATCAGTTATGGGTTAGGCACAAACGTTCTGACGACCTCTGTGGTCTAGCGGTTCGAGTGCCGGACTGCTGATCATAGGGTCGTGGATTCGATTCCCACAAGACACAAATATTTGTCTGGGTAAAACATGAGTATTTGTGTTTGTCTGGGTGTTTCTTATGTATTATAAGTATGTATTTACAAAAAAAAAGTATATAAGTGTTATATCCATTGTCTAGTACCCATAGTACAAGCTCTGCTTAGTTTGGGACTAGATGGTGTTGTGTAAAATAAAAAAAATAAATAAAAAAATAACGAGCAGACGGATCGCCTGATGGTAAGCGATTTCCGCCGCCAATGGACACCCGCAACACCAGAGGAGTCACATGCGCGTTGCCGACCTATAAAAGGGAGTACGCTCTTTTCTTGAAGGTCTGATGGTCATATTGGTCTGGAAATACTGCAGGTGACAGTTATAATATAATATTTTTGGGACATTTTTACACAACACCATCTAGTCCCAAACTAAGCAGAGCTTGTACTATGGGTACTAGACAATGGATATAATACATATATACTTTTTTTTTTTTGTAAATACATACTTATAATACATAAGAAACACCCAGACAAACACAAATACTCATGTTTTATCCACACAAATATTTGTGTCCTGTGGGAATCGAACCCACGACCCCATGATCAGCAGTCCGGCACTCGAACCGCTAGACCACAGAGGTCGTCAAGTTAATTCCACAGTTTAGTTACCACTTCACAGAGACCGGCTGTAAAGTAAAATTTACGCCAACACAAAACTAATTTATTGTCCGGTGAATTTAGAGAAACATTAAGCTACACTACCTACAAAAATAATGTTCCTATGAGGTCATGTTTATAATTTCCTAGAGAAAGAAAAAATACTTATTTGGACACATATTCCGAGACACAAAAAATCTATCTTTGAAAAATGCGAGAATATTGCAGATCGTAACAACAAAAGGATGATTTTGATATTTAAAAAAAAACTTAATTCCTAAAAACAAATTAAAAGTCAAAGTGAATATTCAAAATACACTATGCGTAATTTTACATGGTAGGTAACCGCAATGATACAAAATTGCCCACATTATCGACAAAATGGCGCTATTACGGTAGTTACACACTGCAAATAGTCTAATGACTACATTATCTGTATTTACAAAGCACTATGTGAATTAACATATCCAATTAATTGATTAAGCTAACATAATTAGTTAATTGTTTCCACCTATATTTTACTCCGAATATCAAGTTATGCGTGTGACTAATTAAGGAACAACTATTTTCGAAATAGCGATAGATTTCATTTCGTCGAACAATTTAATGTGCCCGGTTAATGGCAATAGGCTCGCCCCCGATTACATGGGAACTAAATATACGGGATATACCATAAAAAATATATCAGAAGAAGAAAAAGAAACATTTTATTGATATAAACAGCGACATACTCCCTATATAGAAAAAAAAATGTAAAGGGAGCTACTGCTCACTTTTAACGAACAATGATGTTGAATAATACATTTTTGTGTTTAATATACCTATTTCAATTTAATGATCGTAGTTATGAAAACTTGCACGCCTGAGAGATTTTCGCGAATGTATACAGACCTTTTAGACACAGAACTCAAGTCAAAATTAACATTAAAATCGAAGACAATATATCTACATTTAATATTGACTTCGGAATTATTGATGTTTGACAGGCTTATCTACAATCTTGTCAATCCTTGCCATTGATTGACCACTCTGATGCAATTGCAATACAAGAATTGAAATCCAGCATGATTGACTATAGCATAATCTCTCTCACTCTATCATGAGTCCAGTGACTAGAGACTGTTAATAGGTTAATGATAATTAACCTATTAACGGCCTAGTACTGGTCTATAGCGAACTATGGCGGACTAATGATGTTATTCTAGGTACTTACTTGTGAAACATGTGTGAGGTTAGACGCTGCGTAATATGAAACTCTTGACTCTGGTTTAGCGTACACGTGTTCGCTGATATGCGTAGTGGCGTATGGGGAGGGTGACCTTCGACTGCCTGAGAACAAAAAAGTTCATTTACATTAACGTCCAGGAGATATATATGTTTTTTTTGGGCCACAGGTTGGCAGTATAAGGGTTAAAGTCCGCCAACGCAAAACGTTTCCTCGCGGAGCACTGGAGTACACAATTATTGATATGTGTACGGCCGAAACCTTTTATCTAATGTATAAAATAAATTGTATTCTACGATGAAGAAGATAGCTGCAGAACATAGGACATTTTCAAGAGTAGGTAGAGGTGTATCCGAACTCTTGCCGACCTGGAAATCGAACCCACGACGTCTAGCGTAGTGTTTAGAGTAATCGCGCTTGGGACCTAGGTTAATGAGGCAGTTCCTTATTTTGATGGCATTATTATGCCACTTATTAAGAAAAGTAAATATTAAAAAAAGTAAAAATATTATCTGAAACTTTTTTTTATTATTTTAAGTGTTAAACTATTCTTATTTGAAGAAAAACACTGCACTTTTACAATCTAAATTCACTTATTTCTAATTTCTCACGATTTCAGTTTTATGTTATTACTAGTCTCCTGTTTGCTCGACTTCTAAGAGTCGTAGCATGATATTAAACACACCATAACCTTCTTCAAAAATTTGGTTATTAGTTGCAAAAACATTATTCAAATTGGACTCGTAGTTTCAGTGATTAGCGCCTTCAAACAATAAAACTTCAGTTTTATTATTATTCTCTGAGTAAAAATAATGTAATCTTGCTGCCAAGTGCAAAGTATGAATTTCATTAGACCTAAATCAAACCTAAGAAGCTGTCAGGTGACCCGTTTCTTAGAATACGTTTTCCTTATCTTAAAGAAAACCCGAGAAAATGTAAGGAGTGAATGTAGAATATAAATCAAATGTAATGGAATTCATCAGTGAACAGTCCTGAACGAAATAACTTCACCATAAATTCAGAAACAAAAGTTATTCTAGGAATTTTTCGTTCACCTGAAAGAATTGTTATTTTACCGAACATAGCAGAGAATAAGATGCTATTACATATTGCTTTGAATATTTCTATAAAAAAGTACCTAATTGGGTCACTACGGGCAAATGCATTCAATTGGTATGTTTAATATTTGTTCCAGAATTTTCATAAGGAATTTTTCGGAAAATTATTTTTAAAACACACAAATAAAATTTCCTAACATTCCATGTGCTACATTTTCACTTTTGCTATAAATTCCTTTTTCATATAAATATTTCCGTGAAATTGTAAATGACTACTAAAATATATCTTGTTACAAAGAAATGTTTGTATAAGCTTTCGTGGATAACTGAAGCCAGTAAGTGAAAAATATTTCTAACAAATTTTTGCGACATCGAAATTAAATCCAGAAGCTAGTCCGATGGATTTTTATAGAAAAAACATAATTAATTAGGTCATAAATAACTTTGTTGATAGGGTGCATCGTCTTTGTCTAATAATTATATTATAATATAATTCGCTGTTGTATTATTTTTTTTTCTATGAAATCAGCTCGGAGTTTGGATTTATACTCGATTATTGGTATTATTAGGTACATAGGACCTGAAATATAACGGCGAACTGTGGATGTGTAATGTGTATAGAGGCCAGAACACCAAGCTACCGCAATCTGTCGAATTTCTTAGATAGATTTACAACTTTAACACAATATGATAAGGTTCATGTTTAATTGGGAAAATTTGACAGTTTTGGTAAGCTTGACCTACTGGCGTCTGTATATGTCATTATTACACCTCATACATTATGTGATAAGATAATTGCATGTAAAAAACGGAAGTATTGGGTATGTTATGTACTTACCAAAAGGGAATTTGTGCAAGCTAGCTATGGTTGCATAAGATCCTGTAGAACTTGGTGGTCTGCCGAGAGTGTCGAGCCTTAGAAGTACATTCTGATGGCTGCCGTAAGCTGCTGTCGTGTATGATGTACTGAAAAGACAGTGTATGTTAGTATCATGACGTAATTTCTTTGGCGGAGTCCTCGGTATGTTTATTCGACAATATTATTATTACAGGACTTTAACTCCTCCTTAAGTCATATTCCTCAACTCTGAGGGTCGTGACCTTCCCTAGGAATTACTTTATCGCGGATAATTTTTCTCCATCTGTTTCGGTCACCCGCTGCCCGGACGTCGCCGGCGTCGTAAACGGGTGAGTTATGAATCTGGTCCGTCCATCTTGTGGACTGCTAGCACAGGACTCTTAGAGAAAGATAGAAAAGTAAAGTAAAGTTTTGTGGATTGCAGGCTCTTCTCATGCTTGCAGAGTTTGTCTGGAGTGTACAACCGCATTGTCAAACAATAAAGTGCATCACATACCCTTAGCCAGTGCCAGTACCTAGTCAAATTACTGGATCTAAGAGACAAACACTGAGGTCTTCACTGGTTATCCCTGGTGTAGCTGACGTCTACAGGCTGTGGTAGGGTAGTGAGTCAGTTAAAAGGCAATGTAGCCCACTGGCTACATTTGCTAGCACAGGGATTTTATCTTAGAGAAAGATAGAAAAGTAAAGTAAAGTTTTGTGGATTGCAGGCTCTTCTCATGCTTGCAGAGTTTGTCTGGAGTGTACAACCGCATTGTCAAACAATAAAGTGCATCACATACCCTTAGCCAGTGCCAGTACCTAGTCAAATTACTGGATCTAAGAGACAAACACTGAGGTCTTCACTGGTTATCCCTGGTGTAGCTGACGTCTACAGACTGTGGTAGGGTAGTCAGTGGGCTAGATTGCCTTTTAAAACGGAATGACTTGATACCTCAGTTGGCCCAGTAATTACACTTAATTACTGGGACAACTGAGGTATCAAGTTGATATCGCGCTAGTTATGCTACTGGTGTTGCTGGTGTCTGCCACTCACCATCAGGCGGTCAGTATGCTTGTCATCTTCACTTCACTACATATTATAAAACAAAGCCGCTTCCGTCTGTCTGTCCCTAAGTATGCTTAGATTTTTAAAACTACGCAACTGATTTTGATGCGATTTTTTTAATAGACAGAGAGATTCAAGAGGAATGTTTATACGTATAAAACATGTATGTATGTACAGTGGCCAGCACATCAAGCTACCACAATCTGTCAAATTTCTTTGATTGAATTTCAACTTTAACACAACTTATTAAGGTTCATTTTCAATTGGGAATATTTGACAGTTTTGGATAGCTTGACCTGCTAGCGTCTGTACGTGCGAGCGGGGGCGGGTCGCTAATATCACATTAAAAAAGTAAAAACGTTCTCAAAGTCCCAACGCATATACATTATTATGTATCTATGTAGTGATGTGCACCGTGGTCAACCCCCAGTTTTAAGTTAATTTCAACTATGTCCATCCTATGGTTGCCTGGTAGAAATTTCAGTTAACGATAAGGCCACCCATTGTATTTTTGTTATTGCATTAAGTACTTAAGTCGTATTTTTATTATTATAGTGTAAAATAAAGTGTATACAAAAATAAATATAAATACATTTTAAACAACGTATCTACAATACATTATTCTGTTTTAATACTGCAATTCCAAACTAGTGTTGTCCAATACTCGTATTAAGGTAACATTACTCGTATATCTCTGTTACAATCACACTAAATTCAAGTGGGAAGTAGGTTAGTGTAGCCAGTAGCATTTTGTATTATTTATAGCTAGCATACTAGTCATGTTGGTTTAATATTGTTTCCACTGAGTATTCTGCTAAGTAGCAACACGGCCAGATACTTGATACAAGATAATATACCTAGTAAAGATAGAGATGTGATTAATTTGTATTTATGTCATTCAATAGAGTTGGGAAAGCTGGATTGTAGGTGGGGTATATTTCAAACATAAAAAGAGAGTGCCTTAGTGTATTGAAAATCTTAGGTTGAAAAGCAAAACTAGCCGTAGTGTACATTTTGTAACATTTTAATACTATTTATAGTACCGCTAAACAACCATTCCTTCCAACAAGATTTTTTTATATCTAAATTTAGGTTTTTTTTTACATAGCACCGTCAGTCCCAAACTAAGCAGAGCTTGTACTAGACAATGGATATAATACTTTTATGTATTATCCTTAAGTATTTATTTACCTAAACAAACATAAACACTTATGTTCATCACATAAAATATGTTTGAGCCCTGTTAGAATCGAACCTACGGCCTTATTATCAGCATTCCGACACTAGAATCACTAAACCACAGACGTCGTCTATTATTATTGAAATATGAATTAAAGCAATACTGTCAAAAACTTGAGCGTCACCGAGGAAGGTTTGATTGAAAACGAGGTTTGATCAAAATAACATGAATAAAAAATAAATGTGTGAGTAGTATTACTTTCCGCTTATTCCTTACTAGCTGTTGCCATCGGTTTCAGTCGCAACCTTAAGGGCTTTTTGAGATAAAAGGTAGCCTATGTCCTTCTCCAAGGTCTAATCTATCTCTATACGAAATTTCAACAAAATCGGTTCATAGGTTTAGGCATGAGAGCGTAACAAACAGACAGACGCATCACTGTCTGTCTGTTTGTTACGCTTAGTATAAGTGGAAAGTAATACTACTCACACATTTATTTTTTATTAATGTTATTTTGGATATCAAACCTCCTTTTCAATGAAACATAGATACTTTTGCATTTATCTAATGTTAGTAGGAAAGTAGGAATTAGCATTAGCGTAAAGACTTATCGGTGCCAACTTATGCTTTTATATTATAGACATTCTAGGAAAGATTATTTTTTGTTTTGATACAGGCTGCTACATACCTATTTTTCAACACCGCAACAAAGATTATAAAGACATTGACGTCATGTTATCACACGTCATAAATGACATGGCGTAGATACATAAATTCCTATTTGTGCCATAAAGTTTCCCATGATAAAGTAGCGGGATATCGAGTAACTATAAAAACATTTTGCTTGTCTATCAGGGAACCTTCCGTACCGCATCATCCATCACATACGTCGGGGGGTCGCTGCCCCCTATATGTTTTTGGGGTGTGGCGCAAGTGAAGAGATGTGAGCGAGATTTTACGACTTTTCTTATACGCATTGTTTTTGACGACAGTTTCTCGAAGTTAGATGTTATGAAATGACAATTTGTCTTACAGTTTTGTCATTAAAATGAACTTATTTATAACTGTGTGATAAATAATATTAAGATATTAACATCCTTATCATCTGATTGATCAAGGATGAGCCATTATCGACGTTTTACGCAAAGTTTAATGCTTGCGCTATGCAGGGTTCACTTTTTGACTGGATAGATGTCGCTACACAGTTTTATTTTTGAAATCTATAATGCGAACTTTTTATAAAATGTTTCATAAAAGTATTGATTGAATTAAATATTAAATTACTGTTAGATAAAATTACATACCATCACGCTTTCCTAAAAGGTTTAGGCAAAGATTTACTGCTGTACTGTGTAATAGGGGGTGAGCCTATTGTCATTTACTAGGCACAGATCCAAATTCAGAGTTGCTTATGAGAATTTAAAAAAAAACCTTAAAACTACTCGACCTGGGATTCAAATCCAGGATCTTTATCAGAGTTGACAACTAGAGAAGACTAATGAAGCAGCTGATAATAATATATTTATTAGCTTATTAATTTCTGACATTTACGCGAACATTATACATTGAAATAAAACTACTTTTTACCCGACTGCCGAAGGAGGAGGGTTATGTGTTTGACGTGTATGTATGTATGTCCGTTCCTATGTCCGCTCGTAACTATTCAACGGTGCAACCGATTTAGATAAATGATACCTCATTAGATTTGTCTTGATGGCACGAGTGTCACTGGGTACATGAAATTAAAAAAAAAACAAAATGGCGCTTTTACTGGGAATTTTAGAGACGGTCACGATTTTGAATGGGTCCCGACGGCAAGATTGACTTTATTCTACGTTATAATTTATTATTTTATGTATTTATCGATCATGAAAACATTTAAATGGTGTAGTTATTCAATATTACTTTACATAGGTCTGGACTACTAGACTTGTTTTAGTCTTTTTAGTTTTTTTAAAGTGTTTTTATGCAGTAGGGTTTTTTAGTTATTTTAATTACGTAACTTGTTACGGATTTGTATTTGATGGACGCTGTAAAGGGTCCGAAACGTCGGGATTAATAATACCAATATACGCGATAAAATCCTTAAAAAGTAGTTTTATTTCAATATTTATTAGCTGTTTGTTATTTTCTCAGTTATGTAATTGGACATCGAAATGAATCTATTAAACTTTTAATCAGGACTTGTTCATTCAAATTCGCTTAATCTTATAAATTGTACCACGCAACATGTTTAAGGTCAACTTCAACCTGATATTGTGTTGAAATTGGTACATTATTGAAAAATTTATAAAGCCCCGAAGGGCAACACGGCGAGGGTTGGGTCCCCTATAGAAAATTTTCTAAGAATTTAGTTTTTCCTTAATTTACGGGCAGTTTATATGCCATGCATAATGTATGGCTATTGTCTGCTTTGTACCGAGTCTTTCTATTGTAGCCAGAACATTTTGACCCTAATTTTTAACTTCGTCATAGGAAGAACATAATAATCATAGCTGAAACCAATGTGAATGAGCTATTTGATAGTATAGTATAATTACTTACAGTGAGAATTATAAATTAAATTATATTATAATAATAATTATTATTATTGGAAAAAACTTACAGTTCGAATACTGACTAATCTACAATGCAAGTACAGTCAGCAACGAAAGTCGCTGAACACAGCTAAATTTTTTTATTGTCACAGCTCCAGAACTTGGCAACAGGTCTTTTCTACTAAGGTAACCTAAATATTTAATGGTCATCTATGCAATTATTTCGCATAACCTTCGTAGGTCAGTAACTTCATACTTGTTAAAAATCATATTGAAGATTGCAACATGTTCAGCGACTTTCGTTGCTGACTGTACCTACAAATTATGATAATACATTGTAATAACTTTTGGCAAGTCTATCATTGGTTAGATATTCAGTCAGGCATATTAAGCAATTAAAAAAAATAAGCCAGCCATGGTTGTGTAGATACCAAAACCAATAAAAAGACCTGTTCCCATTACTAAATTTTTAACACCATAATCGGAATGCCATGAAAACTTCAGTAAGGCGTCTGCCTTGTGTATTATCGGCCTATGTAATTTATAGATAGGCATCAATACATCTGTGCTACGCCACGCTACACAGCGTTATGCTACGCAGCGCGGTCGATGCTACGCGCCGCTGAACCGTACTACATCACTGTCCAGAGCTACGAGCGTAGCGCTACGATTTTTTGTTCGCATATTTCAATTTAATTTTTGGTAGGAAAAATGGTTTTATAATTTGTAAGTTTGACGACTTCTGGGGTCTGGTGATTCGAGTGTCGAACTGCTGATCACGAGATCGTAGGTTCGATTCCCACAGGACATAAATATTTATGTGATGAACGATAATGTTTGTTGTTCTGAGTGTTTCTTATGTATTATAAGTATGTACTTACAAAAAAGTATTTCTTGTATCCTATTTTATATCGACTGTCTAGTGCCCATAGTACAAGCTCTGCTTAGTTTACCCGTGACCGTGGACGCTGTAAAGGATTCGAAACGTCAGGATTAATAATACTAACATAACGCGATTAAATCCGTAATTTTTATTTCAATATAAATAATATTAATATTCGCGTAAGTGTGACATTTCAATAAACTCTACTTAGCTTGGGACTAGACGGTGCTGTTTAAAAATGTGTTATTTATAACAGAATTGAACCAACCCATTTACGGGTCTCGGAAGAAGAAAGGTTAGGCTATACACCAACACGCTGGCTTACTGAGGGTTGGCAGACTTTACGCGCGGGAATATAATAATAACATTTATTTTTTGATATAGTATTACATTATACATTGAAAAACTAACTCCTTAGCTAGGTGGGACCCGTTTTTTTTTTTTTTTTTTTTCCTTGATATTAACAACGGCATGTTTTGCTAAATATTGGCACGGAACCCTTCGTGCGCGAGTCAGATTCGCACTTGTCCATTTTTTAGGATACTGTCTATAACCAAAAACTCCATTACCATAGTTTAAATAGGCAACTTTTCGTTTTTATTCTTATAGATTCCATCAAAACCCAATCATAAACTTCTAAGTTAAACGTAATGTTTGTTTTTCTAGTTAAACGACTTTGTTCAACGAGCTGGCTATTGAATTTACTTGGAGTAAAGAAACTCTTGGAACTTCTAAAATATTTCCCTCTCGACTATATTGTGATTAGATTTCTTTGGTTCTTCGAGAGCAATTACTGTGTACTTTATAAGGGCTCACCAACTCCCTATTTATGTATAGCAATATAAATATGTATGTATAATGTGAGTTCTTTTACGCTTGAATTGTTATCATTCACAAATAAAAACGAAATAACTTATTAAGCCTATTTTGACTGCCTCATTATTCTAGTGGTCCTAAATGCGACAGCTACGCTAGAGGTCCTGGATTCGATCCCCAGGTCGAGCAAAGTGTTATTGGGTTTTTCTATGAAATTCTCAGTAGCAGCTCGGAGTTTGGATTTGTGTCCGGTTAATGGCAATAGGATCGCCCCCTATTACATGGGACCTAAACATACATAGTATACCATTGTGTACATTAGTATACCTTTGCCTAACCCTTCGGGGAATACAGGCGTGATGGTGTGTACGTATTTAAGCGTATTTTGTGTCCTGAGCTGAAATTATGCTATTTTTTATATGCTATGGAAGCTCCTCATGGATCGTCTGCCATCTGGGGAGATGGCAGGGTATGTCGGACACATATCAACTAAAAAACGCACTTTCCTTCACTTGCCCTATAGCCATGGCCATGGGATCCTTGAAATTTGCCACGACCATGACAGTTAAGCTAAGTTACGCCAACCTTCAAGGTAGGAACTATTTTGTTTAATCAATTGCAGCTTTTATCAGTTTGTTAACAATTTTGAGGGATTTTGTAGACTATAAGTTACTGGGTTATCGGGTTTGATTCCCAGGTCGAGCTAAGTGCTAGATATATAGTAGCAATAGACTCGTTCCTTATTGTTTACTTTACATGTTACATTGGTACACCTTTGGCTACCCTTCGGGGAATACTGGCGTGATGGTATTATATTTATGATTAAGACATCAAAACTTTGGGCTATTACTGAGAATTAGTCTAAAGCGCTATTGGTATCATTTTTTTTTTAAAGCTGACCCAGAAAATTTTATTTTGCCATATCATATGAATATTAAAAAAAACGTCCAAATATAAAAAAAAAAATGTTTGGGGTGGACCACCCTTATCACTTAGGGGTATGAAAAATAGATTACGACCGATTCTCAGACCTACCGAATATACACATAGAATTTCATAAAAATCGGTCAAGTCGTTTCTGAGGAGTATGACAACTAACACTGACACGAGAATTTTGTATATTTATATAGATATACATATAGACATAGCAACAAACATAAAAAATAGGTATATTATTCCTATTTAAAACAGCAATATATCTTATTCATTATTTGTTGATATTGTTGTTAGGCGAAGCTAAATAAATTACAACAACGTTATTTCATAACTTTGAGAATTAACTTGAGCAAAGTTGCAAAGTGAGATAATTTGCGTCAAACTTTGAAGCCGTATATTTTACAAAGTACGAATCGGACGCTAAATGTTGTTGATGCGTATAAATAAAAGGAAAGTAATTACTTTGCTTAATCCTGTGAGATATGAAGTAGATATTGTTCCTGTTCAAATATTAATTTTATTTTGTATTTAATTATATTTATCTGCAAGGTTAACATTTTAAACACAAATTAGAATAATCAATAATATTGCGTGTATTATAACATTATTGTGTTTACTAAGTATAACTAATTCCTACGCTCAAGTGCGCTCAGGTAGGTACGTACTTGCCACTTCTAGTAAAATAATTTCACATCTTCGCGGAACCGGTCGGTCGTCCGGGCACGGTTGGTGCGGCGGCGGTCCGTGGGTATATCTTTTGTCAGGTTATGTGCAACTACCGGCTGTTCTTAATTATTTTTACTAATTATAGCTTACTGTCTTGTTCTCGATGGTTTTCACATTAATTTAAAAGTAAATAGAACTACAGTAAAGGTGTAACATATGATAGTGAAAGGAAATTGTATGATTGTATTGTAATAGTCGTGTTTTTATTCGTGTTTACCTGCGTGCGTTACTAAATAATAAGGAAAGGAAAGGAAATAATAATAATATTTTTTGGACATTTTTACACTCATGTTTTATCCTCACAAATATTTGTGTCCTGTGGGAATCGAACCCACGACCCCATGATCAGCAGTCTTCACTCGAACCGCTAGACCACAGAGGTCGCCGTAATGTAATAATTATGTGTGTTTCTCATGTAAGTGAATATTTTATTCTTATGGGAAATAAAGAATCTTAAATCCGTAGATTAAGTTGCGCTAGTCGCGGTCAGTCTGTGGATGAGTGACCATTGTTTACACCTCGAGAGCCCTCCGTGCCTCGTGGAGCACGTAAAGTCGTCGGTCCCAGTTATCATACGAATACCTATGACAATCGTTAGTGGTAGTCACTAGTCAGAAGCCCAAAACGCCTGACTACCAGTCTATCCTCAGAGTATCAGTATTACCCAAAAATTGGATTCCGAAGGTGTAATGGCAGTCGCTTCGTGTAAAATACTGATATTCAGCCGCATCTGGTTAGACTGGAAGCCGACCCCAATATAGTTGGGAAAAGGCTCGGAGATTTAATTATATTTATACTGCTTCATCAATCTAGTGTGTTGTTAGCGTGACTGGCGTGACTGGTGGTGAAGTGGTCCTGAGTGCGATTCCCAGCTCAAGCAGTGTTATTGGGTTTTTCTATAAGATTCTCAGTAGCAGCTCGGAGTTGGAATTTGTGCCCGGTTAATGGCAATAGGGTCGCCGCCTAAATATAATATTTTTTGGGACATTTTACACAACACCATCTAGTCCCAAACTTAGCAGAGCTTCTACTATGGGTACTAGACAATGGATATAATACATATATACTTTTTTTTTTGTAAATACATACATATAATACATAAGAAACATCCAGACAAACACAAATACTCATGTTTTATCCACACAAATATTTGTGTCCTATGGGAATCGATCAGCAGTCCCGGCACTCGAACCGCTAGACAACAGAGGTTGTCAATATACAGGAGAACTGTGTGTATACATTAATATACTTCTGCCTAACGCTTTTTAATACAGCCCCGATATGTTATATTTATGAGCCGTAAATATAAATTTAAACATTTTGAGTTTTAAGAAAAAATCCTACTTGCATTTTCCTATTTTGTAGCCAATTTTGATTCATTCATACAAGTCGTAGAATAAATAGTTATATGAATAATATTTAAACCCGAAATTTCATTTTTAAATAACATCAATGTACCTACCGCAATAACATCTATGAAAATCTTTGCATGTTGTTGCAAAACTGTATTTTAATGTTTTTTTTTTTGTCGACGTTGGCAAACGAGAAGTCGAGCCACCTGATGGTAAGTTGTCATCGCCGCTCATGGACATCTGCAACACCGGAGGAGTTGCTGATGCGCTGCCGGCCCTTGAAGAACCCTGTATACGCGCCGTTTAAAGAACCCTATCATCATCAACCCATATACTGTCCCACTGCTGGGCACGGGTCTCTTCTCATATTGAGAGGGATTAGGCTATAGTCCACCACGCTAGCCTAGTGCGGGTTGGCAGACTTCACAAACCGTCGAGAAAAATCTCTAAGGCATGCAGGTTTCCTCACGATGTTTTCCTTCACCGTTTAAGCGAGTGATAATTAATTATTAATACGCACATGAATTCGAAAAGTCAGAGGTGCGTGCCTTGGGTTCGAACTCGAGACCTTCGACTTGGCAGTCCAATGGTCATACTACTAGGCTATCACTGCGCTTTAAAAATTTTTGCTTTTTTGCTTTTTTTTTTTTAAACGCGCTTTTAAAAGAACCCTATGTCATAGCATAAAGGGAAAACCTCATCATGTGTTTATCTTATTGTTTTAAAATGTCAAACAAGCATAAGACCGCAAGCGGTAAGGCGGTAAGCGGAAACTGCTGCCTATAGATGCCAGTAACACAAGTGGTATCACTTACGCATTATAATTTTGAAATGTCAGTTGTTACGACCCATAATGTCTAGTAATGTCACTGGGTACATTGCCCTTCAAATCGAAACACAACAATGTTAGCACAGTATTGCTTAGCGGCAGAATAATTACCAATGTACAGAGGCCAGGTCAAGTTATCCAAAACTGTCAAATTTTCCCAGTCGAAAATGAACCTTATTATTTTGTTTCAAAGTTGAAAATCTATCAAAAAATTTGACAGGTTGTGGTAGCTTGATGTGCTGACCTCTGCACCTCTGCCCAAATGAAGACTGAGCAAATTCTAGCACCTTATATGGCCTCTTCTGTGTCCCACTACTGGGAAAAGGCCTCCTCAACTCGGTCCAGAATTTTCTATCCTGGACTAATTCATACTTGTCTTTCTAAAGGTGCATCCACACCGCAGTTACTTTATGTGGAGCACCGTTTCCAAGTGTTTAGTGGGCAACATCCGATAGCAAAAAGTTATTTGTTGTTAGTATATGTTGCTGTGTTTGGTAAAGTTGCGTCAACATGTGGTAACTATCGATAACATTTGTTAGTTCGTGAACATATTCTGTGCAACTCGCTGGTTAGTATTTGTTACTTTATGTTATTGGCGGTATCATTCAACAAAGAGTAACAAGCAGTTGCAAGAGTTAACGAATGTTACCTAATGTTATCGTGTTGCATTCTGTTGCTTTAATAAACCAGAAATTCTCTATATATCTATATCTAAAAAACTTACTGTATAGAATCATGATGTCTTGCTTTGCTGCCTCTTTTATACAGGGTGCCCGCAGCCGCAGCGGCAGTTAGCAACGCCAACGCAGCCGCTGCGCAACCCCCTGCAGCGAATAAAACACCCCCTGTGTTCTGTGACGCGTCGCCAGCGAGGCGAGCGGTCTCATTGTGGGTTACTACTGTTGATAGACCTATATGGACAAGAATATTGTAAAATTTAATATGAGCTCTATTTTAACTAAGATAAGGACACATTTTGTGACAAGAATATTTTAAAATTTAATATGAGCTCTATTTTAACTAAGATAAGGACACATTTTGTTTTCTATAAATTTTATACACAATAGATAGAAATGTTTTACTGGGGAGTTTGTTGCGCCGTTTCTTCTTCTCAGCTAAAACACTAGGAGGCGGTGAAGGGCGGGCGTTTTGGAGGCTGTCGTAATGTAAATATTACGTTCAAAAATTACTACCTAGTAGTCTAGAATAAATTATTTTGACTATAATTTAACTACCAATAAAAACATAATAATAGAGGCTTTTTGGATTGATCACAGATCAATCGATTTCAGAATGTTTTTAGCACTTTAAGTTAGTCACCCATCCACAGGATAATCCACAGCAGGTGTAACTTAGGTACCTACTCTTGATGATTAATGAAGCTTGGTTTTAATCAATAAAAAGCTAAGTTACTTGACATGCTTATTTGTACAAATATTAATTTATAACTACGATATTACCTTCATTTAAGGAGACTCATGTTTTCTAACACTATCTCATTGGTATAGTCATCGCAAGCGAAGTATTGAGCGTGAGGTCCTGGATTTGATTAGATCAATTGCTAGGTGGAGTAATGCGTTATAAAAATTTTATTATATTTTTTTAAAGGCAGCGTGGAGTTCTATTTCTGCCAGATATAATCAATTAATTTGGTTTACCACCTATTACATGAGATCTAAAACAATTTGAACTGTGAGTGTAAAATCGAGAATCTTGGCGGTTGAATAATTTTCACCCTTATAACTAAGAGGATATGGTCAAAAAAAATCTTGTCACACACGCTCGTTACGAGTACTTCATTCATAAACACAAATAAAATAAATTCACATACCATAACTAAACTACGACATTTTTAACACTTGTCCATAAAACGAAACCCTCCCACCGCTTATGCCCACTAAATTGAATATTAAGTGTAATAAAAAACTGGAATATAAAAAGAGGGGGCGTATAATGGGGATATAATGAGCTCGGATACTCAGCCTTTATTGCCTCGTCCCCTTATATTGAAACCGTGAACAATTTACAGGTGGATGAACTAAAAGAAAGTAATTATATTGCCTCATAAGTGACAATTTAAATTAAGTGTCGATATTGCCCCAGTTTTTGTTCCGCTCTGCCAAATTCTCTCATTAATCTAGTCGCAAGCGCCAGCTGCTGACGACTTGAGTTTAATTCCCAGGTCCAAGACTGATTTTTGTACAGAGTTCAGCACGTCAAGCTACCACAATCTGTCAAATTTCTTTGACTGATTTTCAACTTTAATACAAAACAATAAGGTTCATATTCAATTGGGAAAATTTTACAGTTTTGGATAGCTTGATCTGCTGGCGTCTGTACTAAGTTCCGCGACTGCTTCGCTAGAGGGTTCTATTCCCAGGTCAAGCAAAGCAAAAAACGGTTTTTTCTATTAATAGCAGCACTTATTCCTACATTAATTTATTATGTTTTAAATACATACATACATTGAAAATGCATAACAATATTCACTGATTTGCGTAATATTAGCCTTAATGCGATTAATATCATAAAAAGAGTCTTCGTTAGTCTAGTGGTCCTAAGCGCGACTGCTACGCTAGAGGTCCTGGGTTCGATCCCCAGGTCGAGTAAAGTGTTATTGGGTTTTTCTATGAAATTCTCAGTAGCAGCTCGGAGTCTGGATTTGTGCCCGGTTAATGGCAATAGGCTCGCCCCCTATTACATGGGACCTAAACATACCGGCGAAATGTGGGTGTACATTAGTATTCCTCTGCCTAACCCTTCGGGGAATACAGGCGTGATGGTATGTAAGAGTCTTCGTTCAAAAAGGTGTACATGAATTTGAACTCTCCCTGTATATCATCAATTATTTAACAGGTAACCAAGCACATCTAGATGCACTGGATACCAATAGACATTTCAGTAGCACCTAATCTTCATTTACTTAGCTTTATTCCTCACTTCAGCTTGTTATATAATATAATATTTTTGGGACATTTTACACAACACCATCTAGTCCCAAACTGAGTAGAGCTTGTACTATGGGTACTAGGCAATGGATATAATACTTATATACTTTTTTTTTGTTGTAAATACATACTTATAATACATAAGAAACACCCAGACAAACACATACTCATGTTTTATTCACACAAATATTTGTGTCTTGTGGGAATCGAACCCACGACCCCATGATCAGCAGTCCGGCACTCGAACCGCTAGACTAACCGCTAAGGCTTTCGACGTAGTTTCCAATCATCCTTGGTAATATTAAACTCCGAAATTTTACCGATTGGCATTATGCTGTTTTCCCGAAAAGTGATTAATAATTTATAGACTAATCTGAAAATCGGCGGCGACACATGTTCGATGTATCCTTACATCAAGCTCCTTTTCATTAAGAAAGCTAACAAGACCAAATCGTAACTATATAGGTAAACCCTTGCAAACGTTGTTAGAAACTTTCAGTTGGCTACAGGTAATTTCTGAAGCAACTCAACCGATTAAGGACACAGGGACTCCAAGGAATAAAAGTTTTACCATTACAAATTGCACAAATGTATTGAGGTCGAACGATAAGTTTTTTATCTAGGTAGAAAATTGTTGCTAATCTGGGAAGGTCAATTGAAATGGTGTTTGTTCTGATGAACTACTGAAACATACCATCACGCCTGTATTCCCCGAAGGATTAGGCAGAGGTGTGCTAATGTACCCCATAGTTCACCGGTATGTTTAGGTTCCATGTTATAGGGGGTGTGCCTATTGCCATTAACTGGGCACAAATCCAAAACTCCGACCTGCTACTGAGAATTTCATAGAAAAATGATTGGTTTTTACTGCTTGACCTGGGAATCGAACCTAGAACCTCTAGCGTTGCAGTCGCGCTTAAGACCACTAGACCAATTAGGAATGACTGTCGCATGGCTAAACCAATAATCATCATCATTATGCCCAAATCGAAATCGACCATCGAGCTACAGAATCAAAGCATAATATTATTTTTTTAAATTGCGGCGCTAAGAGGTTTTAAATATCCTAAATATGACACAGAAACCAAATTCTCAGAAAATGTAATCACATCATTAAAATACAAATAAAATCCCAACCTAAACATATGTACCCCAAGTGAATTTCAATTAGATATTCTAGACGATAAAAATTAGCATAGCAACCATGAAAATTATGAATCTTTTGATGTAGCTCGAGAAAAGGCCTCGTGGTTGAAAAGAAAAAGAATACAACAAAAAAAACACAAACATAAAGAAATATTAACGCGTGTAAAAGGAGCAAGAAAATTTCCAAGTCAAATAAAACGTGGTACAATAGAACAATCGATACTGTCTTGTAAACACATTAAAAGAGGGGCTCGTAGGGTTGGCAGGAGATTTTCATGTGATTACTATAACGCATGGATTACTAAGGATTTTGGTGGAATTCTAGGGATATTTCTTTCTTTCTTTCGCTGCCTTTTTTTTACTGTACGGAAAATCCTCATGGACTGGGGACGAGGCAGGGTATGTCAGACTCATACCGACTAAAAACTGTACTTGCCTTCACTTTCCCTGTATTCATGGCTATGACAGTTTCTTTCGCAGCCTGTCATGGTAAGGCGAATTTCACGGATCGCAAGTGAAGGCAATTATGGTTTCTAGTCGGTGTGAGTCCAACATACCCTGCCGCCAAGGTAGCTACACGAGGCTTTTCCGTACTATAAAATAAGTGTGTATTTCTTTATTGTTAAAAAATAATGTTAATATTAAGAAAACTTATACGTGTATGTACTGCCTGATGGTAAGCACCAACTGAAGCCTATAGATGCCAGCAATACTAGTGGTATATATCTCGCGTTGTCATTATGAGAGCTCAGTTTTTATGTTTCATAATGTCCATTAATGTCACTGACTATATTACCCGTCAAAAAGGAACAAAATATAGTTAGATCATTATTGCTTAGCATCAGAATACTTGGCAATGCGATGGTATCACCCCAGACGTACTCTGCAGCAAAACTTGAAGAAACTTGGAGAAATTAGCTTGCACTCCGCAATACAATATCTCCAAGTTTCTGATGGTAGTGATTTCTTGTAAAATACTGATATTGAGCCGCATCTAGTTAGGCTGGAAGCCGAACCATACATAATTGAAGATGCAGTGTTTAAACTTATTTAAATAATTACTATGATGAATAAGTCACCGTATACATAGTACATAATGGTTGGCAATATGTATCGTTTACGAAACAATTCAAGTCAAATGATTCCTAAAAATACTTCTTTGACACGAAAGACGCATTAACAACATTTTTATTACCAGTATCTTCCTACAAACACATAAGATTACACTCGCAACAACCCTACTTCTCCGGGACCCTCTCAGTACGTCTCCATCCCTCTCAAAATATCCTGTTGCGCCTACAATCGTCTACATGCTAATAAAGAGTTCGGAGGAGTGATTTGTGGGGCGAAACTCTGACTTAGCACCGATAAGGATATACTGCGGACGTTATTGTTTCTGATTACGAACGAGTTTGTGTATAACTTTGTGTTTCAAGTAATGCAAGAATATGAAATGGATTTATGTTCCATTTGGTAAAGTCAAAGAGAATATTAGTCATACCTACTTCTCTTGTAGAGTATTCTATTTGTGTTTCAAGTTTATTAATCACACTAATATTATAAAGGCGAAAGTTTGTGAGTGTGTATGTTTGTTACTCTTTCACGCTAAAACTACTGAACGGATTTTGATAAAACTTTACAGTATAACTTATTATTTATATATCAGAATAACATTATAGGCTAATTAAAAGTAACTTATCCACGCGGACAAAGTTGCGGGCAGAAGCTAGTATTATTATAAATGCCAAAGTAACTCTGTCTGTTTTTTACGCTTTCGCGCCTAAGCCGCTGAACTGATTTTGATGAAATTTGTTACAGAGATAGATTAGACTTTGGATAAGGACATAGGCTTGCTTTTGTCTCAAAATACCCTTTGGGATAGGGGTAAAGCAGTGATAGCCTAGCGGTATGACCATTGGACTGCCAAGTCGAAGGTCTCGAGTTCGAACCCAAGGCACGCACCTCTGACTTTTCGAATTCATGTGCGTATTAATAATGAATTGTCACTCGCTTAAACGGTGAAGGAAAACATCGTGAGGAAACCTGCATACCTTAGAGATTTTTCTCGACGGTTTGTGAAGTCTGCCAACCCGCACTAGGCCAGCGTGGTGGACTATAGCCCAATCCCTCTCAATATGAGAGGAGACCCGTGCCCAGCAGTGGGAGAGTATATGGGTTGATGATGATAGGGGTAAAACCACGGACAAAAGCTAGTTTGAACTATTCGTCGCTGAAATGTTTTTTCTTTCTGTTGTTTTGTATGGTGTAACCCTGTATTAAATTCCTAGTAGTGATTGTGTCAATATCTCCACTTTTATCATATATTTTGAACACTATTATGACGAGTCGTAAGGTCAGATAATTGTGTGCTACTATGTACAGACGCCAACAGGTCAAGCTATACAAAACTGTCAAATTTTCTCAATTGAATATGAACCTTATAACTTTGAAAGATAAATAAATAAAATAAAATTCATTTATTTAAATTGAAATAAAACTACTTTTGACGGATTTTATCGCGTTATATTGATATTATTAATCCCGACGTTTCGGACCCTTTACAGCGTCCATGGTCACGGGTAGACTGTAAGTAAGTAGTTTTATTTCAATGTAAGGCGTGTTGGGGTAAGATCGGCGATGGGGTAAGAACGTATAAATCAAAATTAAATCTACGTCATATTCGGCTATAATTTTTAATGCTAGCCACATTGCGCGGTCGTCATGTTCCGCCCCGCGTACAATATGATATCTAGCTAGCATTAAAAGTTATAGCCAAATAATATGGAAATTTGGTTTATACGTTCTTACCCCAGCGTCGATCTTACCCCAACTCACCTTATAATATTCGCGTAAATGTCAGAAATCATTTATTTAAAGTTGAAAATCAATGAAATAAATTTGACAGATTGTGATAACTTGATGTGTTGGCCTCTGTACTTATTTTTGTAGGGGTAGGCAGAAGCCTCTTGCTACGATTATATAACAAAAATATTCTGGATATAATGTTTTTGTAATATTTTGTTGTTACATTCGTGTGGCACTAATCTTTGTATGATTCACAGAATTATTTGTTTCGAGTCTCTATGTACTTTGTGTTCGTTGTTTATAGAATTAACGAGCTTCGCAACAAGCTACTTTAGATCTATTTCATTTAAATTCCAATTATTTCAATAAAAACTAACATAATTGGTTATAACATATTGATTTTTGATGTGTCATTTCCAAACTGATTTTAATTTTATAAACGTTAACGTTTCTGTTTGTGGTACAGACGCCCAACTTTATACAAAACCGTTAAATTTTCTCAATTGAATATGAACCTTATTGTTTTGCATTATAGTTGAAAATGAATCAAAGAAATTTGACAGTTTAATAATTTAATAATAATAATAAAATTAATTTGGTAGCTTGATGTGCTGACCTCTGTGCGTAATAATGTATAGTTTTTGTATTATAAAATAAACACATTTCAGAAAAACCTTTAAGGGGTGGAATGTTGTCCAAACTTCCCGTGCCTTGTAAGTTACCATTACAAATTTCGTATATTATTTCCATAAACTAGCTGCGACCCAAAGTTTCCACACATTTATTGGTGCATTATTATTAACCCTCCAACAGTGTATTCAATAATTTATTGTTATTATTATTGCGGTGAGTAACGCCGGGAACTTCGCGCCAGTAGTGGGCTTCGCAATTGCAGCTATAAAATTATTTGTTCGAAGGGGAAACTGAAGTTTGTCACTTTTTCAATAGCTTTATGTCTGTATTTGAAATGGAAATTGGCTATTTTATTTTTCAGACTTATGATTTATGATAAAAGTTTATCTTATCGGTGTGGCGTGCACAACAATCTCGAAATTAGATTGCTTAATTTGTATCACCATTTTATCCGTGGAGAGATGGTTATAAAATAATACAGAATTTCCTCAACGCACGCTGGGAAGATATGGGTGGTTGTAAATTGTATCGTCGTGTCACGGACACATTATCTGTTAAGCATGTTAGCATACTGTTACTGTATGGACTTTAAAAGAGATCATGATTCTCTGAGTTTGTTTTGACGAGGTTTTCTTTTCAGAGGTCTTTAGGTAGGAAACGCCGGCGCCATCTAGTATTAATTAAAAATTGATTTGTAAAAGTGTCTTTAAAGATCTAACGGAAATAAATATGCATACCATCATACATACCATCACGCCTGTATTCCCCGAAGGGTTAGGCAGAGGTGTACTAATGTACACCCACATTTCGCCGGTATGTTTAGGTCCCATGTAATAGGGGGCGAGCCTATTGCCATTAACCGGGCACAATTAATCCAGACTCCGAGCTGCTACTGAGAATTTCATAGAAAAACCCAATAACACTTTGCTCGACCTGGGGATCGAACCCAGGACCTCTAGCGTAGCAGTCGCGCTTAGGACCACTAGACTAATGAGCAGAAATAAATATATTTTATTATTAATCATTGGCAATAAAACCCAGTACGCTTGGTGGTACGATTCGATGATCCTCGTACCTAGGCCATCCTCACTTATACGACCGGCTCCAAACAATTTTAATGTGTTGAACCAAAGTCTGAAATAGTATATGTATTATCATCGTGCAACATATGATATGAGTTCGCCTCGGTCTCCGTGAAACTGTTTGCTTCTTATTAAATTGATTTTCCACTTCACTGTCAATATTATGAGGCAGTGTATTTATAACCTTACATAGGTTCTTTCTTTTTAATTTAACATTGTAACTCGTTGTGTCAAAGTTATCATTTTTTTTTATAGTACGGATTATCCTCATGCATCATCCGCCACCTGTGGAGGCGGAGGGTATGTTGGACTCATACCGACTAAAAACACGCACTTACCTTCACTTGCGCTAGTCATGGCCATGGGATCCTTGAAATTCTCCACAACCATGACAGACAATGATCCAGTCTGCTTACCTATCATCATCGAGGCCTTGCCTTGCAACCTAATCGATTTCCACCTACGAGTCGAACTTACCAGGAGTGAAAAATGTGTTGCCACCAAGAAAAATTCCCAACTTTGAATCACATAAAACAACTGTAGCCCTATTATTTACGTAGATATAATCCTGTTGGTATTTTATTTAAAGTGTCTTACTAAATTCAGACATAATTTAATAAATAACATCACGACATTGACACCGTTGAAATTCCTACGCATCTGGTCAAAGAACAATAAGATGAACGACGCTAAAATATGTCCACTGAAGACGCTGAAATATTTCATACAAACTGGAGAAGAGCTCTGAAAACGTGACTCGAGTAAAAACCGACTGAAAAACTACTTAACAACTAAATTAAACTCTAGGCTTTTGCCACAGTAATCGTTTTTGCTTTCAACTTAACTTTTGAATAATAAAGTTGGCTTTTAAGAGTAAATTGTGGTTGAAAAATGTTTACTATTGACTGTATTTTTGTGTTGAACTTAAGACTGATATGGAAGATTATATGAGAGTGATATTTACATCATCAGTTCTTTTATAGTCCCACTACTGGGCACGGGTTTCGTCTCAGAATAATAGCGGCTAGGCTGAGCGTCGGAGGTGGGGTTCCCTGAAAAGTTGAGCAGCGGTGTCCTGACAGAAGTGTATTAAATATATTTTTCTATTTATATTTTTTGCATTTTCCACGAAAAGATGACGTCTGACGACTGACGTCACTTTAAAGACGTAAATTGAGAATGTGAAAGCAAGCTGGTGTATTTAAACAGAAGACCCAGGTTCAAATCCTGCCAGCAGTCGAATTTTTCCTTCGCTAAAAGAACTGTATAATGTTCGGTTCTGTATGTGATAAGGGGCAAGTGTATTATCAAGTCTGCCTTATTAATCTAGCGGTCGTAAGCGCTACTAAATGTCCCGAATTCGATTCGTAGCAGCGATATTAGATTTATCTATGAAATTATCAGTAGCAGTTCGAAGTTTGGAATTGTGCCCGGTTAATGGCAATAGAGTCGCCCCCTATTACATGGAACTTAAACATAACATCTATGTACAGGCATGATGGTATGTTATGTATGTATCTATGATTATCAATAACCAGGCATAAAATATTTAGACTATCTATGAACTACTACTGTGAATTTCATAGAAAACCTTATTGGGCTTTTCTGCCTTTTTTCATGCTTTTCTTACTACACTTTGCTTGACCTGGGAATCAAATTCTAGCTCAGCACTCGCTCTTAAGCTGCTTCTACACCGCAGTTACATTTTGTGGAGCAACAGAATGCAACACGATAACATTAGGTAACATTCTTCAACTTTTGCGACTGCTTGTTAGTCTTTGTTGAATGATTGTCGCATCCTTACCGCCAATAACATAAAATAACAATTTAATGTTGAACTGTATATGTTCACGAACTAACAAAATGTTATCGATAGTTACCACACATGTTGACACAACTTTATCTAACACGGCAACATTTATACTAACAACAAATAACTTTTTGCTATCGGATATTCCCCACTAACACTTTGAAACATTGCTCCATAAAAAGTAACTTCTGTGTGGATGTACCTTTCATCATCAACCCATATACTGTCCCACTGCTGGGCACGGGTCGCCTCTCATATTGAGAGGGATCAGGCTATAGTCCACCACGCTGGCCTAGTGCGGGTTGGCAGACTTCACAAACCGTCGAGAAATATCTCTAAGGTATGCAGGTTTCCTCACGATGTTTTCCTTCACCGTTTAAGCTTGTGATAATTAGTTATTAATACGCACATGAATTCGAAAAGTCAGAGGTGCCTTGGGTTCGAACTCGAGACCTTCGACTTGGCAGTCCAATGGTCATACCAGTAGGCTATCACTGCTTTTTTTTGTGGATGCACCTTTACACACGGCTATTTCCATCAAAAACCATTTAAAAAGAGAAGGTAGGTATTTTAATACAAGAAATTCCGATAATATATTTCTTAGTTCAGTACCTAATCAATTCCCAAAGCGTCTTTAACGGTGAAACTTTGGTCTGAGTTAACGTTGTAGAAAGTACTAGGTATGTAGGTATGTACATGGTTTCATTCGTGAAACTTTAGGCACGAGAGACAAAAGTATGATACTGTACGAAGAAACTTTGTACTAGTAGGTCCTACATCTCTTTGTTCTGCAATAGTTTTTAGACATAGTTGTTTGAAAGTAAATGTGAAATGCATGAGGATATATTTTGTAACTTACCTACAGTACAGACGCCAGTAGGTCAAGCTAGCCAAAACTGTCGAATTTTACCAATTGAAAATGAACCTTAATATTTGTATTAAAGTTGAAAAACTATCAAAAAATTTGACAGATTGGGGTAGCTTGATGTGCTGACCTCTGTATACACTGCGTTTTTTGTCGTCTTACAGCCGAAAGGAAACCATTATTTCAATATTATTTCTACTAGATATGAGACTAAATCCGAAAGCTTGTAAAAAAAAGAGTGCTGTTTCCTAAAAAAAAGTTCAGGTCTCGATAAAATGTAGGATATAGCTGATTTTTTTTTGCACTTCATGGTTGATCCCATACAAGAAATTGTTGATCATAATGAGTAGAAATATATCGTTTCGGATGTAATACGCCAAAAAAACACGGTGTTTATAAAAACTTTTGTGTACTTTCAAATAACCTATATTTTTACCCAAGGTATTATGGTTGTTGAGCCTGGTGTACCGTTTCATTCCAAGAGGAACCCCGTGCCCAGTAGTAAGACAGTATATATTATGATGATGATGATGACGATGAAGCCTAACTAAACGCATTAATGTCAACATTTAAAAGAAAATGGAAACTTATATAAAGTATTCTTAGAAATAAAGACCAATTCAAATCAAGTAACTTTTTAAAAAGATTGAATGTGGCTGTAGGCCAAAGTAACAATTTACTATTTAAAATTAAGATTAATACACATAACAATAAATACGCAATGATCGGAAAGAGATCCAATGTCACTCTCACAACGACAAACGGCAAAGTGGGGCCAGTCTCGTCTGCGCCTTCTCGCCACTCGGCGAGACACTGACATCATAAAGTAGATACTAGTCTTATAAAAGAATTGTTATTACCTTTTAAGCAGATTTTATTCCTTTTGAACACCAACCGCACGTCCTTGTGTGCGCGGTCAGGTGCGGATATGTTGAGCTGCATGGTGACTAGTATTTCGGCACTCCTGCTCCCAGTGCATGGTAAACGGACCCTGGACAAGGAAAAGAAAGGTTTAGCAGTGCCTATAAACCAAATCTACAGTTACAAATGCAATTGCAACAACCTATTCAGCCGGCCCGTATTGTCTGCTGGACTTGGCGGGTGCACTACCGCGCTCCCAGATAAACATTTACATAGTTTACTTTTATAATTTATTTAAAAAACGTGGCCCACATCTAACTCTCTTTCGAGCCTTTTTCCAACTATGTTGGGGTCGGTTCCCAGTCAAACCAGATGCAGCTGAATTTCAGTATTTTACACGAAGCGACTGCCATCAGACCTCCGCAACCCAACTTCAGGGCAATACTGACTGAGAACTGAGGAGAGACTGGTTGTCGGGCTCTTTGGGCTTCTGACTACCACTAACGTTTGTCATAGGTGTGCGCATGACAATCGGTAACGACAGCTGTACGTGCTCTCCGATGCACGGAGGTGTTGTTAAAAATGGTAGTTAAGTCCTGGCCCTCCTCTACCTCAATAAAATAATAACTAATAATTGTCGACGAAACTCGTATCTAAATCATATCCCTGTATGTATATTTCATGACCTACGCGAATGATCTGGTATCATCGTGTGACAGGTCGTTGAGCTCCCTAAATAATGGTTGAGCTACACGATAACTGATGTATGCGTGCCATCAGTTAAGAGAGTGGTCAAGGAGTCTTTCGTCACATGTCCAGTTCATATTTTGCCCTACATTGTAAAACACATAGGTAGGTATTTGATAAGCGTGAACTCTTCCTGTCTGGATTTTAAAATATAACAGGATTCTCTGAGTTTGTTTAGGTGCTTTTCTTTTGTTTGGTCGATATCTAGTACTAAATATATGTACAAAAATAAATATAATTGATGATTAATCGTCCAACTAGTTTTGACTTGCCAAAAGTACCTATTTAAATAGTCTAATTTAAATAAAACATTTATCTTTCACAGAATATTCACTAGAAAAAAAGTATCAAGACTAGGTAAATTGTGACGACAAATATTAAGTTCCAAAAATAGTCAACGGTGCGGGCTATATTGATTTCCGATCCGTCTTTGTTTAGTTTTTTCATTTATATTTGTTTTACCAAATAAGTTTTTAACGTTAATAAGATTGATGACGCTACCTTTTTCAAGCAACGGAATAATACTGGCTTAATGACTCGATGATTAACAAAATTAAATAATACTGAAAGGACTTCTATGAAAATTCTCACGTCAATGTCGAGAGTCAAGTCAAACTAAAACTACCCTCAAAATGACGTCACCAATGCCCATACTTTAAATAGTGTTGAGTTATGTACAGTGGCCAGCACATCAAGCTACCATAATCTGTCAAATTATTTGATAGATTTTCAACTTTAAAACAAACACAATAAAGTTCATTTTCAATTGGGAAAATTTTACAGTTTTGGATAGTCAAGCTATCCAAAACTGTAAAATTTTCCCAATTCCCCTGCTGGCGTCTGGACATCATCGTCCGAGGCTTTCCCAACTATGTAAGGGTCGCAGTCTAACTAAATGTGGCTGAATATCAGTATTTAACACGAAGCGACTTCCATCAGACCTCGGCAACCCAATTTCTGGGTTATACCGATATCTTGAGGATTGACTGGTTGTCAGGCTTTTCGGGCATCTGACTATCATTGATTCTCATAATTGTTGACATGACAGTCGGGACAGTCGGCTTTCCGAGGCACGGAGGGGTTAAGAATGGTCACCCATCCGCAGACTGACCGTGGCAAGCGCAGCTTAACCTTGAATATTGATTGATCAGTAGTTATAATTTAGACACGAGCTCCTCTGTTGAGTTAGGTATGCGAATTTATATTACACATAATAACAAAGATTAAATTTGCCCTCACCGTACTTATGCCGCTCGAAAACGTGTCCATATAGAGATGAGTGCATGCACACATTCCATGTAGAGACAAAGAACGACTGTGCAATATTCAGTATGAGTGAATACAATAACAGATTCAATACTTCCGATGTCAACCAGTTTACTTACGGAAACGTGACCATTATTTGACGCTGTAGGGCGCATCTAACGATTTAAACCTTTGCATAAGACAGTCATATTAAGTTCACTTTTCCATAGGAAATAACTAAGTACAGATCGTCACTTGTTACGATTCAGACATAGTTCATTTGTTTCATCCACGTTCATACAAGCTGTCATGTACACACGCGCTGCCTCACTAAAAAGGTCGGGGAAGATATACCCCGACCTTTTTGTTGAGGTTCTAGATAAAAACCTATTTAGCTACATCAAAATTCTAGTCACGATATTTTTGCGATTTATTAAAAACTATGTAGGTAGTATGTATTTTTTTTTAAAATAACTTGCTGAGACGCCAGACGTCTTGTTTGACGTTAACTAAATGTCTACCGTCATGTTAGCTTATTGTTAGTATTCCCAACAAAGCAAATACATATTTCACTTTGACTCATCCTCATTTCTAATTCACCCATCTACTAAGAATTTAGAGTTTCTATTATAGAATTCTTTATTTATTGAAGCAAAACTTTTAGTCTATTCATTTCTAGGGGTATTGAGCCGTCTTGATTATATGTCATCTAGGGAGGCAGGGTATGTCGAAGTCCGATCAAAAACTGCATTTGCCTTCCCTTACCTCGTAGTCACAGCTAGTGGTGTTCAAAGTTGCTATAAATCAATATGCTTAATTTTTTAAGCAAGCGATTTTACGTGCTTTACGAAAGATAAACTCGATCTCTCAGGGTTTCTAATTTTATTGTTCTGTAACGAATCCTCTTTAAAGCTTCTCAACTTTATCATTCTAAAACACAGATCTAGAACTTAAACTAGATCTAAAACTTACCTAAAAGTCTGCAACGTTGTAGGTACGAAGCCCCGCTCGGATATGTTAACTTGCGGCGGCAGCATGGCGCCACGGCTCTCATAGTCTATACCCATCACGTACGGCAACTGCAGAGAAACAACATCATGAACATCGCGAGAATATGAATATACGTGACAGACTTCAGTCTGGTGATTTATGTTTTTCATGGACTTATGACTATGAATAGAGTACATTCAAGTATTTAAACAAGATTCTAGAAGTTTGGGAGATAGCTGTCTCTGATTTCTAGACCATAATTTGCCTTACTTATTTAGTTACTGGATTTACTACTTCAGTGTAAAAATATAACTCCATTAAACTTAATCTTAAAAATATAATTTGATGACTCACTGCATTCTTAACACGAACGAAGTATACGACGAATTCCTCTGCCACATTGTCTTTTAAAATGATGTCGAAGAAAGGCCAATTTTTTTTTCACTAAAATAAATCTTTGGAAATGTTTAGCATGCAAAGCCAATAACATAAAACTACCAGAACTACCCCTTAAAGTGAATGGCAAAATGTTGAAATATTAGGTACATAATTATATTCATTATAATGTCGGTGTAGTATGACTTACTATCAACAAAATACTTTAATCGTCCTTTAACTATACCGACTGGGGGAGTGCCTTGCAGAAAATTGAAGTGAAATAACACTGCTTTGAGCTGTGTTGTGTTCGATGAGCAAGGCTGCCAGTGCTCCTCGAGGAAACGTTGTGTTGGCAGTGGGGAACTTTGAACCTTATACTGCCAACCCAACTATTCCTCTTTCAATACAGTGTCGGCAACGCGCAAGTGATACTCCTGGTGTTGCAAGCGTCTACAAACTACAGTAACCGCTTACCATCAGGTGGGCCGTATGATCGTTTCCACCTTGGTAGTATAAAAAAACAGAGTGTAAATTACTGTATAATTCTGCCAAGCCCTTCTAGGAATACAGGCCTGATGGTATCTCTAGTGCTTGCTGGTTAACTGCATGCATAAGAGTAAAGATTGAAGATTCAATTTAGGAACATCAATATGCTGACGAGAGATGACGTGTAATAAACGCAATACAAATACAATCTCTACGTATGACGTCATAATGTCCTTCCGCATTCCATCAAGGATGATTGGAATTTAACCTCTATTCCCGTCTCCATCAAGGTCAATAGACATTTGTTCTCATTAGAGCATTTTATTTGCGATGAGTCATTGCAGCGGTGACCTCCGACCATCGACTCGACGATCAATAATAATGTAGGTATATTAATATAAAGCGGATGGTTTATGAGTGTTTTCTATCTTTTTAATGACATATTATGTGAGACAGAGAAAACAATGGCGTATTAAGGTTTTTTTATATATTGTAATGTTTTATTAAAACAGTGAAAAAATAATGAAAGTAAAATTATTGTGGCTCGAGTAGGGAAATTAAATTGATTTCTTTCAGCTCCTTATTTTTTTTTTAGTAAAAATTTGCCCCACTAGTATTTTCAAACTCAAATTTTCTCCCACACAAACACCCAAACCCGGAACAACTACTCGGAATCGGATCGAACCCACAACCCGTGTCGCAGAAGCTGATCGCTCAGCCGCTGAAATCTAATGTAAAACCAAGTTCTTGGTCCTGCATTTTTATAATGAATTAATGACCGTATCAATAGTACACATTTTTATTTTTTTAATAAATAGAATGACGTGGCGTAGAATGACCCGCCCGGAGTACCTCGACACCTGTACACATAATACAATACAGACAATACATTATGCTGGGCCATTCTAGTTCATTTTTTTCATCTAATTTATTTTGTTTTTTTAATTTTGCCTTTCCATATTTTGCCGTAATACGATAAAATTTTCACGATGACGGTAACCATTCTTAATTACTCATTACACAATTTTCTAAACAGCTGGCTGTCAAAGAAAAAAACGAAATACAACCGATCCTAATCCGTAAATATCCGAAACTCGGCGAAAAATGACGACTTAATCCCGGCCCTTTGTTTTCCAAAATTAAATCGCTTTCAAACCAAATTGGAAAATGCGAAGCGTTGGGCACCCAATATCGGACGAGAGTTAGTTGAATGGAATTCAAAATTTAATATACAACTCCGGAAATAAAATTATACGTTGTTAACGCTGTTGTAATTAAGAATATTGTTATTAAATCGATTATTTTATTTTTACGTTACTGATGGGCATAATTGGATGTGTAAGAGTGAGCCCAATGTAATTATTTGTAACTGTATTAATATCTGTGCTTTTAATTTGTATTATTTTCACATGTACATTACGTTTTATTTTTGTCGAACATCATGTACATAGGTTTTGCATCAATAATATTTTGAAATGGGATTTATAATTTCATACAACTTAATTATTTTTCCATCCATATTATGTGATAGTAACACTGTTTGTCTATTTTAAATGATGTAATTGTGTATTTCTTTCTGTAAATATTTAAAGAGACTTTTATAAGTCAATGTTTTACATTTTTTTTAAAGGCAGCTTCCGTAAAATTTAACAAACCCTATCACCGACAGCACTGGTTTTCAGCGATGAACTGATTAAGAGACGTAATGGCTTTAAAAAAATACTGTAGAGGTAAGTTTGGTATGTTTCGTTTTGTCTCAAAAGTCTTTTGAAGAAGCGAGTAAAAATCCGAGCAACTGCTAGTTGATAATTTATTTATAATTTAAAGCAAACTTGAAAATAAAGAGAAATAAACAATTGTGATGAAATTCGAAAAGCATTAGCTAGTACATTATAAATCTTAAGAGTCTTGCGCCAAGTGCTTGTGAAATGAACACAAGCTGGCACCAGACTGCCTCCATTTAGCTAGTCAAGTATTTCTTTACAACGGCGATGCTGATGCCTAGCGTCTTCTTCCTCTTGGGCGTTAATAGCTGTGACAAAGTATCTAACTATAAAGAATAAAATCTAAGGTGGCAAACAAGCATACGGTCGTCAATCTGATGGTAAGCGGTTACCGTAGCCTATAGACGCTTGCAACACCAGGGGTATCACTTGCGCGTTGCCGACCTTATAAAACGAAAGAGGAATAGTTGGGTTGGCAGTATAAGGATCAAAATCCCCCCACTGCCAACACAACGTTTTCTCGCGGAGCACTGGCAACCTTGCTCGCCTTTAGGAACACCATACAGCTGAAAGCTATGTTATTTCACTTCGATTTCCTGTAAGGCGGAGGTACTTCCCCAGTCGGGCAGCTCCAATTTGAGTGGAATTACTCCCACTATGCCCTACCTCTCTTAATAAGTAAGTACGTTTTTATCAGAGTACCATAAAGCACTTGCCACATATCTACTAGTCAATTCAACGGAAAATGCATGTCATAATAAATACTTTCTTTCTCTATTTCACCTTTTTTTCTTTCTACTTTTGTTTATTTATTTATTTTTACCCTAAGAAAAAAAGATATAATTTCTTTATACCTTTATTTATTCTACCTATCTTTCTATAACAAAGTATCCGGTATCAACACATATACTTGAAATTGGGTCTTACCCGTCTTCCACCAAGCGCTTGCCACATGAACTCCAAGTCCGCAATGTGCGCTGGCACTGGTACTATGAAGCTGGTTGCATATTTATTCACTACTCCTTCCCTTACGTAGTACAGCTCAGCATCTAAACCTGGAACAATAAATATTAATTGATAAATAAAAAGCGGTCGTTGGTAATGTCCGAATAAGGTTTTTAAACAAGGCCTAAATAAAGCACCAATAAGGCCTAGAAACTTTCTTAGAAAGTAGGTTCCTAATATTATAGTTGACATTAAAAATATTTTGGGAAATTATTTAGAATGGGAGGTTCCTAGACAAAGGTCGCCACGAACAACTTACTGAATGCGAATTGATGGTGATTGATGAGATTATATCTAGAAAGACATCCAGGGAACAAAAATATCTGCAATTTTAATCCAGGAGTTATGCAGAGAAATAAAACGGACATTATTCAAAATATAGTTATCAAAATACGCTAAGAAAATGACACCCTCGCTCATAAAAATTTCAAACGCATCGCAAGGAAACTAAAATCATATTATTCTAATTCGAAGTGCATTACGGACGATTGCGCGGTATATGGGAGTGTGCTTCCCTCTAACAGATGCAGGTTCTATTCCCGAGGGGACAGCGCGTCAAATTATCCAACTAACTCTATTTGCTTAGCCGAAAAGAAGTGTTGGAATAGAGTGAAGTCGGGAGCAAGTCTTGATACTTTTAGGATATTTTAGTGGCTATATGTTAACACAATAATGTTAACATTGCTTAGCAGCTGAATATTTTTAATAAGTATAATAACTTCAATTTCTGATAGCAATCTATCTTATTGAACATAGTCGGAGTTCATTCTAGGCTTGCATTAACTATGTTATTTTTGTTGAAGTCATTGTTAATGCAAGCTTCGAAATCCATTTCCAATATTATAATAATATATAATAATTATAATATTTTTGGGACATTTGACACAACACCATCTAGTCCCAAACTAAGCAGAGCTTGTACTATGGGTACTAGACAATGGATATAATACTTATATACTTTTTTTTGTAAATACATACATATAATACATAAGAAACACCCAGACAAACACAAATACATACTCATGTTCAATCCCAAACTGTTGTTTATTTATCATTATCATCATCATATATATACTGTCCCACTGGTGGGCAAGGGTCTCATGACTTTTTCATAAAAATAAAAGCAAGACTCGAAATTTAAAAAAAAAAGATGCACCGAAACCAAAATGAAGTTCAGTTACAAAACCTACTCGAAATACCTACGTCACTCGAAGCTAAAAACACTCAATTCAGATCGCTTGGCCGAACGTCAAAAATAATCGTTGAAAAGTTGAAAAAAAATCAGATGATCCAATCAGCGTACATTTGGAAGCGCAAAGCGACAGTGAAACGGACCGAATATGAAGTGGCACTTTGCACAATTGATGAATCACCGCCCCTATAGAGAATGAGTGCGAAATACTCGCAGCATACCTACTACGTGCTACCCCACTTACTTTATAAGTAGGTACATCCATCCGCTCAGTACACAAAAGATGAATACACGGTGTGTATTTCCCAGACCCAAGTGAGGTGAATAGATTTTTCAAAATAAAGTAAGAAAATCAAAATAAAGCTGCTTTTAATGGATTTTATTGCATTCTACAGGCACATGGATGTTGTAAAGGTTCCCGATACGTCGGGATTTAATAATGACAATAAAAGCATTAAAATCCTTAAAAAGTTGTTTCATTTCAATGTTTACTATTCGTGTAGGTAATTCAAAAGTAAGAACGTCTTTAAACATTTTTTTTCTTTGTTGTGTATCTGCCATCACCATAGAACAAAAATTGAACTGTTATTTGTAAAACAATATTTCTGAAAATTCTTTTAGAAAATATGATAGGTATGAACATTGTTAACTTTGGCTTTTATTAGTAGTTGACTAACATATATAAATTCAATAAAAAAGCCTGAACTGACATTCATCTAATAAAAACAGTAACTTTAAAAGAAAATTGTGAGATCTACTTTTAAAATTTCATTGAAGTAACCACTGATTTTAACCTGGAAGATTTGGCAAGGTAAGCTAAATTAAAAATAGATTGTGTTTATGCAAGACTTGCAAGTACAAACAAATAATGTAGACTAACGAAGCAAAACAGTAGCATTAAAATATTCAGAATCCAATTCACACATTCACACGGCTATCCTTTGAAGTGGTCACGTTTATAATTTAGACGTAGTAATGACAGACAATGCGAGGGCGTCCTAAGCTATTCCTTTGTATTAATTACTCAAATGATAATGTACTCTAAGCCTCTTTTGTAATGAGGCTTGGGAGACTGATGGAATAATTTTGATTATAGATTGTGAAATAGACTACAAAATGTTAATGTAGAAGAAGAAACAATTGAAATCAGATAAACAAAGACAGATTTAGATTCATGAATAACAACAATGACCCAAAAAAGTTTATGAGCATTAAAATCCAAATAAAAAAAAGTTAAAGTACCATGTATAGATTAAGTTCCCGTACAAAAATGTAGTAATATTAATATAGATCCCATTTCAATAATTTCAGCGAACAGCTAAGACGCAAGAAGCGACGAAACAAGCGTATACTGAACAAAAATATTGGCTATCTAGAGAATGTATTAATCCATATTTATAAATATAATTTTATTTCATCTACTGTAACTACAATTTTACTTTAGCCAGACCTGCTGAATATGCCTTTAGTTTAGTTTGATAACAACAATAAAAACAATTTGACTGTCACAAAACAGTAAAATGATTTTGGATTGAACTTGGAACGTGATAGCCCTGCAGCAGTAACTTCGTGTTAATTTATTCAAAGACGATGGTAGTCCAATCTAATGACGCAGGGCCGACTGTGGCAAACAATAATACAGTTGTACTCATTGAAGATTTGATCGACGAACATTTTATTAAAACGTGAAAGCCCTGTGGCGATGAATTAATTGATCTGAGATATTGGTATTAAAAGAATAATTTAAAAGGAAATATATTAAATTTTTACTTTACGAGCAGATCTTTATTATTTTTTAGTCTTGGAATGTGTACGTGGCTTAAAATTTGAATCTTATGAGAATTTAGATAGTTAATTTCCAAGTACTGGTTAAGATCTAACTCGAACATTTAAGAAACGATCAGATACATTTCGGGTACTTATGCAATTAATTTTATATTATAAGTTATAGTTCTATAAACATTACGTTCAAGAATTATTTATATTATGGGTATTAGTAATGTAAAAACAAATAAGATTTATTCTAAAAGAAACATTCTGTAATCAGTCTTTCCACAGAGTAATGAGTGTCTTAAATCAAAGAAAACCAATTAATTTCAATTATACGTGTTAATAGAAGACGATACGTGATAGCCTTGCAGCGATGTCTTTGTGTTAATTACACAAAAGTGATCGTGTCTATGTAATAAGATAAAGGAAGATAGGAGAGATATTTTGAAATATTGTAAGCCACACGATTAAATCCAGCAAATTTAAGACTAAAAACTATTTGTCGAACAAGTAAATATTTTAAGTCTTTTTTACTGATATCTTTCAAGGCCCAAATGCTATTAGAGACTTACAAGATGTATAAAAAAGTTACAAGAATCGTACACTAAGTTCCAAATTATTTTTACTAATCATGATTTTCAAGGGCCAGATACCACTGAAATGCACGAGACATAAAAAGTAACAATACACAATTTTAAAAAACCAACACAACACAACATAATCAGAAGGTGCAAATTCTCGTCACATAGAATATCATTTAATTAGAGTTAAAATAACGTCCAGATTAATTAAAATCAATATAAATGCTACTTAAGCCAGTTTAACTCAATGCTATGGGTGTTTGCGTTGTAGATATTAGTATTTAGCAGTCAAAGGCGTAAATGCGCCCGGTTGGAGTTGGGTAATGAGGCTTACAGGAGGGTGCAGACTTAGGGGAAGACAAAGGAATCGTAGATGCAATATGGATTGCAATGGTGTGAAAATATAAAGCTGGCGTTAAAGAATTCATAATGCTTTCAAATTATTCAATGCAGTTAAATCGTTAAATACAAATAAATTTAAGAGTTATACAGTGGACTTTAGGAACATTTTTATATAAATATTTTGACCCTAATTTGATTTGGTAAGATAATTTATATATGACGTGACTGCGTACCAGTCACGTGACCCAGCTATCACGAGAAGAGTTTTTTTTTAAAACCATTAAAGTGGCAAACATGCGTACGGCCCACCTGATGGTAAGTGGTTACCGTAGCCTATAGACGCTTGTAATACCAGGGGTATCACCTGCTCTATGCCAACCCTGTAAAACTAAAGAGGAATGCCTACCCACCACTGCCTAAACAACGTTTCCTCGCACTGGCAACCTTGCTCACCATAAGGAGCACAACAAAGCTCAAAGCAGTATTATTTCACTTCGATTTTCTTCGAATACCCGTTATTATTCTACCATGTATTTAATGACTTTGATAGAATACAACTTTTTTAAATTAATGGGCTTAGTTTTAAAAGAGGGAAAAATATAAAGTGAATTTAATTAATTTCGTTAATGGAAACTGTCAATCGCACTTCATTCTCACCCTTCATCATTACTCTCCCTGATATTGACACTGTCAACTCGGTAATTATTATTTTTTCGCACTCGAAAATTGAATCGATTTTAAATAGAGTATAAAAGTGCGACTTTTTAAATAATTATACTGGTTTCTAGATTGGGCAAAGCTTAAGAGAAATTCATAGAATTTCAAGAATTCATTCGCGTATTTCAAAGAAAAACCTAGTTCTTCTATGAAATTCTCAGTAGCAGCTTTGAGTTTGGAATTGTACTTGAGATATAAACATATCGGCTCTGTGCATGTGCAACGATACAAATCTGCTTAACCTTTCGGGGAATACTTAGAAGTGTGATGATATCTTTACTAATATTATAAAGAGGTAACATTAATTTGTGAGGATGTATGGGGTAATCTTTGAATTTAATCAACCGAATTAGAAAATTATTTTACAAATAGAGAACCACATTATTTGTGAGTGTCATAGGCTATATATTTGCATGTTATTAGGTAGTACAGACGCCAGCAGGTCAACCTATCCAAAACTGTCAAATTTTCCCAATTGAATATGGACCTTATAGTGTTGTATTAAAGTTGAAAATCTATCAAAGAAATTTGACAGATTCTGGTAGCTTGATGTGCTGGCGTCTGTACATTGCACCCGTGCAAAGCCGAGGTGGGTCGCTAGTGTTTATATAAAAAATATATCAAGTTCACAAGGGACAAAAGACAAAAACAGTGTGTTAATACGAGTATACCATTTATTTGGTTTTTAATCTTTAAAAGCAGTATGCAAATAACTGAATTAGTTTATCTAAATTAACATTTACAGACGTATTCAGTGAGTAGTTTTAAAAATCCTTTTGGTAGTGACTAAATACTCTTTGTTTGCTTTGTAGAACATAAAATTAATTAACAGTAAAGTCATTGAACTAATGCATCTGAATGGTAAAGCTGACTTTGATCAAACGCTTTAGAACTGAGAATATTAGACTCGTACACTTGCATCTAATTATGTATTATTCTGTTTACTTGACTGTTTAATTAACTATAATAGAAGACAAACTGCCTCATTAGCATAATAGACATAAATGTGTATAAATTAAGTCTAAAAGTATTCCCCGAAGAGCAAGGATGAGGGTGTACTAATGTACACCCACATTTCACTAGTGTTTTTAGGTCCTATGCAGTAGGAGGCGAGGCAATTGCTATTAACTGAGCAAAAATCCAAATACCGAGAAAAATCCAAATACCGAGATAAAATCCAAATACCGAGCAAATATCCAATTACCGAGCTATCACTGAGAATTTCACATATAAGCACAATAACACTGCTCGTCCTGGGGATCTGAGACCTCTAAGGTAGCAGTTACGCTTAGGACCACTAGGCCAATGAGGCTGTGACTATACACAAAAATATTCCACCCAAAATCCTTATTACATTACCCCCCAAAACAAACAGTAAAGCAACTACACGAAAAAGCGGAATGCTATTTAAAATTACGTAACGAGCAGGTAAATGACACTAATGTTGTCATAAAGATCGTCCGCTGTGACGAGGATACGCACTCCAGTTCCAAGGTTTAATGAACCATTATACTCCGAATTGTCAGGTGATACGACACCACTGGGCTTCTTTCCGTGGTTAGCCCTGGAGTGTCGGTTTTAGTAGAATTTTATGGTGATGCCCGCGGTTACTGGGTGAAATAAGTCAGATTTACGGTGCTATTGAGTGGCAACGAGAATTCGGCTTCTCAAGTCTCAATTGAAAGAATTCAGTCATGCATTTAGAAAAAGAAGCAGTGATAACCTAGTCATATGATTAGTGGACAGCCAAGTGAAAGGTTTTGATCTCGATTCCAGGGTTTGTACCTCTGGCTTTTCGAAATCATGTGCATATTAATATAATATGTATGACTGCTTAAGCGGTGCACGTAAACATCATGAGAAAACCTGCATCCCTGAGAGATTTTCTAGACAGGGTATGAAGTCAGCCAACCCGCATCATAGTGAGAGGAGACCCGTGCCCAGAAGTGGGACAGTATATGGGTTGATTATTACAGACTCAAAAATTTAAAGCATCTCCTTCCATTTCGTTTTATTTATTATTCTTTATACGTAGGTAAGTACACTCACGCCTTTTTCCCATTGAGATAGGCAGAAAATAAAGAACGCCACTTGCTACGTTTCTTGCATATGTTTTTTACTTCGTCCACATTCATAAATCTGGTTGAGTTCTAGTGTTCTATTTGATATTTTTATAACTTGTTTTTTTTTGTATTTTCTGAATGAGTCAGACAACATTTTCAGACCATTGACCGATTGCAATCTTTTTTAATTATTCAAATTATCTTCTTCTTATCCTGGTCAATGGTAACATCACTTTCTTGTCTATTGAATTAAAAAGTGAGGACTACGAAACATTAGCCAAAGTAATAAGGTTCAATTTTCTGTAGCTTTGTTTAGAAATCACAAATTCAATGATGTAACAATATACTTAATGAGCAATTAGAATGTGTGGCCATACAGGGCCTTGCCATAAACTTTCCTATGTTTTGTAGCAAAGGAAATTCTCTTTAAGTCTCCGTTTATTGCTCAAACCGTTTATTTATTCTAAGGAGGTTCTTCGTACATTTATTAAAATGGCGATAAAGGCTTATTTATTGTCTCCATGTTCGGTTAGCACGCGAGCAACGAACGCCATTTTGTTGTTTTTTTGCCACGAATTTAAATTGGGTTGACACGATAATGCTGAAGGAGTTTTGAGGATACCTCGCCTGTGATTCACCGTGCTTAAAGAATTAACTTTGTTGTGGTTAAAAAAGAAAGTGCTTCCTTTATTTTTCTTTCAAAAATTCTAAATGTTCACTAAAACAGCCTAGCGCATTTCAACTGGGAATAAGACTGTGTGCCGTTTTCCGTAAATTTTCATTTGTGTTTTTGTTTGTATAAAAGACAGCCCCCGTCACTGGGGAAACAGCCCAATGTCTCGGGGGACTGTGCAAATATGCAATTACCGGACATAAGTATACCCAGATTGGAAACAAATATCTCTGGATCAGATAAGCATTCTTTTCGCGTAGAAATCAAACTCACGATACTGGGTTATTAATTTAACAGTCATATAATACCACTGCGACCGTAGTTCTAAATAAATAAATATTTCTAAATAATATTTTTTGGGACATTTTACGGACGGACGACCGTCGCTGGAAGTCGTTGGATGCAGGTGGCTTATAACCGGTCCTTGTGGAAGTCTATGGGGGAGGCCTTTGTTCAGCAGTGGACTTCCTGTGGCTGATATGATGATGATGATGATGATAATAAATAATAATAAATATTTTGGGACATTTTTACACAGCACCATCTAGTCCCAAACTAAGCAGAGCTTGTACTATGGGTACTAGACAATGGATATAATACTTATATACTTTTTTTTGTAAATATATACTTATAATAAATAAGAAACACCCAGACAAACACAAATACTCATGTTTTACCCACAAAAATATTTGTGTCCTGTGGGAATCGAACCCACGACCCCATGATCAGCAGTCCAGTAAGTTGGTAGCCACAGACTAAAAACAACCGAATGAATTTAAGTAGATATTCCTAGTTTCATTATCATTGGCAAAATTCCAGAAGAATGGTTCTTTAAAGAAGATTTTGCTTAAGTCACTGATGTTCACATTGCCAAACAAGATTTGAATATGAAATCACTAGCATTTTGTGTAAATACCGTCTGTATTTGGCATTTAGAATGGACTCTGAAACAGCGTTTATTTAAAAGTAGGTAACTTTTTTTCCTAGCCGTTCATATCAAAGTTAGGACTGAAGTAGTATAGTACTCCGTTTATTATAATGTTTATACTACTTGCAATACTCTAACTGGAGTAGCTATCGAAGGATTTTGACGCAGGCGATTGCCTACTCGCTACAGGACGATTTCCAGTCGTACCAGATTTGAAATTAAGTTGTTAGATAATATATTATTATAATTTGTTATAAAACAAAAATATTATATTTTCTTGTTATAAAGAAGCATAAGCTTTAAATTTCTTTTTGTACTACTAAGGTGGCAAACAAGCATACGGCCCAGCTGATGATAATCGGTTACCGTAGCCTATAGACACTAGCAACACAAGGAGTATCACTTGCGCGTTGCACTCTGTAAAACAAAAGAGGAATAGTTTGGTTGCCAGTATAAGAGTCAAAGTCTCCCCCCAATGCCAACACAACGTTTCCTCGTGGAGTACTGGCAACCTTGCTTACCGTAAGAAACACAACACAGCTCAAAGAAGTGTTATTTCCCTTCGATTTTCTGCAAGGCGGAGGTACTTCCCCAGTCGAGCTGCTTTGGATTTGAATTTGAGTGGAAATACTCCCACTATGCCCTACCTCTCTTGGACAGAGTTGACAATTGGGTTCCATTATTTTTTTTATTACTAAAGTTGTCAAATAATGAAAAGTCCTCAGTCAACACAGTCAACGAGTTTTTTGCGGATGTAGGCAGGACATTAGCTGAAAAAATCCTTAACAGCATGAGCAATATTGAAAATTTCGGTGATGCGGGGATATGTAACTCGCTAGTTCTCCTTCCCACTGATGAAGTGGAAGTTACTAATCTGATCCTTGGATTGAGGGCGGATGCTGCTGTGGGATGGGACAGTATATCACCGAGGCTATTGAAATCTTGTCTACCTGCCCTTGCGCCGGTCATTGTTCACATTTGCAATCGTTCACTTTCAACGGGCTGTTTCCCAAAAGCCTTTAAGAAGGCAATTGTCCATCCCATTTTCAAGAGTGGGGACAGACACAGTGTCAATAACTATAGGCCTATCTCAGTTCTGCCTGCATTGTCTAAGATACTGGAAAAAATTCTTAACACCAGATTAATTAACTTTCTTTAGACTTATACAATCCTTAGTAACAATCAGTACGGTTTTAGAGGTGGCAGATCGACTGAGGATGCAGTTGCTGCCTTGGTGAATGATGCTGTAACAAAATTAGATAGCAAACTGAAATGTCTCGCTATCTTTCTAGATCTTTCTAAGGCATTTGACACTGTGTCTGTTCCGCTCCTCTTACGCAAGCTGGAAGTCACAGGCATCCGTGGAAGCGCTCTTAAAATCTTCCAAGACTATCTAGTTGACAGAACTCAGTGCGTAAAAATTAATGATTTTATTAGTGACACTGTAACGCTAAATTATGGCGTTCCTCAAGGTTCAATCCTGGGACCAACTCTTTTCCTAATTTACGTGAATAATCTATGCAATATGTCCATTCCTTATTGCTCAATATATACCTATGCAGACGACACAGCACTGGTTATTCACGGTATAAACTGGCCTGAAACTATGAAACATGCAGAGCATGCTCTCAGACAAGTGATGAAATGGCTATCAGATAATGTTCTAACCCTAAACATTGATAAAACGGTCTACTTACCTTTCCTGTTACGCACCAATAATCATGATCCCGCTGATTCTGTGACACTTAAAGCCCATACTTGTTCTCCCGATATATCCTCTTCACAATGTGACTGTCCTCAAATAACTAGGTCGGAGAATGTTAAATATCTTGGCGTTCATATAGATAGTTCTTTAAGCTGGAAACCCCATATCAATAAACTCACAAGTCGGGTTCGTAAGTGTATATACATTTTTAAAAAACTAAGGTACTCTGCGGATCCTGTGACCATTAAGACTGTTTATTTTGCGCTGTGCCAACCCATCATCAGTTACTGCATTGTCGCATGGGGCGGTGCGCCTAAAACTTCCCTCCTTTCTTTGGAGCGAGCACATAGAGCTGTCCTAAAAGTCATGACCTCAAAGCCTTTCAGGTACCCTACCACGGCTCTCTACACTGAGTGTCAAGTACTGACGGTGAGACAGCTCTTTGTTCTCAGTACCATCCTTCGCAAGCATCCGACAGTACCACATGACTGTAACTCTATAAAAAAACGCAGATACTATAATGTATGTCCAGCGCAACAAAAATGCAGAACGAATCTCGCACAGCGTAATTATACTTATTTGTCCAATCTTCTGTACAATAAAATTAATAAAGTCTGTACTATTGCGTCCATGTGTCGCAAAAATTGTAAAACCACTGTGACCAAATGGCTGTTGACACTGGATTATAAAGAGACTGAGGATTTGATACGATGTGGATCTTAAGACGTTGAACTGATTAATGAATTATTTACACACACACACACAACACACACACACACAACACACACACACACACAACACACACACACACACAACACACACACACACACAACACACACACACAACACACACACACACACACGAACGAGCGCAAAGAGGCTAAAGCAGAAATGATTTTTGTTTGTATATTATTTTTGTAGTATGTTTCTTAATTAGCAAATTGAATTAATATTGTGTTCGTCCAATGAGTACTACTGACGTAATATGTTCATTTAGTGTACGCGAGACCACTGGTACCCTAAACACAAGTTGAATCTTATTCTGGGTACCAGAGTTTATCGTAAATACTAAATATCCTGTTTTTGTGACAATGTTAATGTATTTTTGTGCCAAATTAAGAAAATAAACTTTATTATTATTATTATTATGTTACGTATCCTTTTGGATTCTCAGCATTGCTGGTTTATATTATGACGCGCCAACCACGGGTTTACACCAAGTGAGTTGGTTCGTTTCCTACTGCAGAAGGTGTCTGTGTAGTGGATGTCAGGAATCGCCGTACTATGGAACATGTGTCAATGATAACTGATTTTTGGAGTGGAATGAATGTGGATGTGTGTAGGCCTAGTTCTTTTATTGATGTGTGTAGTGATTTAGGGATAAGCCCGGTAGATGATAATATAATCGGTATTATTTTGACTGTATTTTGTTGCCACATCTGTCGGATTTCATCTGCTAATGGTATGTATTTTTGTATTTTTTCTGTGTGTTTTTTCCGTAAATTATCTGAGTTAGGTACAGATATGTCTATTAAATATGTTATTTTCTGTTCCTTTAACATTAATGTTATGTCTGGTCTATTGTTTTGTGTGGTTTTATCTGTGATTATGTCCCTATCCCAGTATAGTTTTGCAATTTCGTTATTTAATACATTTTTTGGCTTATATTTATAATATGGTTCTATTTTATCTATTAACTTATATTTTTTTGCTATCTGTAGGTGTATTTGTTTTGCTACATTGTTGTGTCTATCTGTGTACTGTTTATTTGCTAAAAATGGACATCCCCCTGTAATGTGATCTATAGTTTCTTGCTGGGTGTTACATAATCTACATCTGTCTGAAATTATATTCGTATCCTTCATTATATATTTTTGGTAATTTTTAGTTTTAATTATCTGGTCTTGAATAGCTATAATAAATCCCTCCGTTTCTTTATATATATTTCCTTTTCTAAGCCATGCGGTAGATGCTTCCTTGTCTATATGTTCCTGTTGTATAAGATTAGGATATTTGCCATGGAGAGATTTTTGTTTCCACGTAGCAATTTTTTGTTCATCTGAAGAATGGTTTTCTAGGGGATTGAAATTACTACTGTTTAATTTTAGTGGTGTACCTGATGTTGATATTTTGGTAAGGGCTGTATGGATGGGACTATCTTTGGCTTTATTTAACATGTATGTGCGGATGTTGTGTAGCTGTCTACTGTGTAAATTCTTAATATCTATCAGGCCCCTGCCTCCTAATTTCCTTTTTAGATTAAACCTTTCTGTGGCTGAGTGTATATGATGTATATGTTGTTTGTAGCATGTAGTTCTTGTTAATCTATTAATTCTATCTAAATCTGTAACTGTCCATTTAATAATGCCAAATGAGTAGGTAAGTATAGACACTGCATATGCATTTATAGCTTTTATCGTGTTTCTTGCTGATAATTCTGTTTTGAGTATTTTATTAAGTCTTTCTGTATATTTTTTTGTTAATTCTTCTTTTATCTTACCGTGGTCAATGCGTGTGCTCTGGCAGTATCCTAAATATTTATATGTATCAGTTAATTCCATTTTATCTATTAGTGAATGTTGTTGTGTAAGTATATATGGGTCTGTTACGTGGTGCTTTCCTCTTATAATACTATTTATTCTGCATTTATCTGTTCCAAAGTTCATTTTGATATCTGTACTAAACTCTTCTGTAGCTTTCAATAAGGAATCCAGTTGTTGTCTACTTGCAGCATATAATTTGATATCGTCCATGTACAATAAATGTGTTATTTTACTGTTATCCTCCCTATGTAATAAATATCCGTGTCCTGTATTGTTAAGGATTCGCGAAAGTGGGTTTAACGCCATACAGAACCAGAGTGGACTTAGTGAATCCCCCTGAAATATGCCTCTTGAGATTTTTATTGGTTTACATTTTAGTGTTTCAGATTCTGTGTTTATGTGTAGTGTAGTAGTCCATTTTTGCATAGTTTGTTGTAAGAATTGTATGAGTGTATTATCTATTTTATATATTTTTAGAACCTGTATAAGCCACGAGTGGGGCACACTGTCATATGCTTTCTGATAGTCAATGTATGCGTAATAAAGATTTCTGTGAGTTTGTCTAGCCTGGTTGTGTATTTCTGAGTCTATTACTAACTGTTCTTTACAACCCCTGGAGCCTTTCCTGCAGCCTTTCTGTTCTTCCGCTATTATGTTGTTGTGTATGAGGTGTGTATTAACTTTGTGTGAGATAATGGATGTGAGAAGTTTGTATAGAGTCGGGAGACATGTAATTGGGCGGTAATTAGCTGGGTTTGTAGTTTCTGATCCTTTCGGTTTTAAATATGTATTGCCCTGGGAGAAAAATATAGGTATAGAGTTAGGATCACTAATAAGAGTGTTAAAAGCATTTGCAATGTGTTCGTGTGTAGTTGTAAAATATTTTAACCAATAATTATGTATTTTATCCGGCCCGGGTGTTTTCCAATTAAGTGTTTTGCCTATTGCTAATTCTACGTCTTTCTTATCTATTACTAATTCTGTCATTGGATTTAAAGGTCCTGCTTCATCTTCTTCTACCTTAACCCATTCTGCCTGTGTATTATGTTCTACTGGATTTGACCATATCTCTTCCCAAAACGCTTCTACTTCTGTCATGTTAGGTGGTTCTTTAATACTAGATTCTTTATCGAAATTTCTGTAAAACAGTTTTTGGTTATTGTTGAATATAATATTGTCTTTGTGTCTTTGGTTCGATTTCTTATATCTGCGTAGTCTCTTAGAAAGTGCCTGTAGTTTTTGAGTTTTTATGTCGATATCTTCTATTACTTCTTCTTTGTTTTTATATATATTTTCTATCCTGTTTTGTTTCTTAGTGGAGAGATTGTCTTTAACATATTGAGTTAGTCTTCCTATATCTTTTCTTAAGTTTGCAATTTTAGTTTCTATACGCCTTTCCCATGCAGGTTTACTATTGCTATAATTACTTCTGTTTGTTTTATCTATAGTTTTTTTATTATATAAGGTAGTTGCTGAAAGGGCTGCACAATATATTAAATCTTGTATATCTTCTATATTAGGATTTGTATTATGTGATAGTTCGGTATTTATAAGATGATTTAGCGTATTTACAGTTAGTTTAGATTGATGTGTAATTTTAAGTTTCGGTATATTCGGGCGAACTGTAGGATCTGTACCTTTATATTTAATAATATTCTCATTAAATATACTTTCTATTTGTATACTATCTGTATCAGCAGTTGTTTCCATCTGTATGTTTTGCGATGGTGTTGGTGAATGTGAAAATCGTTCCTGTAGTGTTGAAAATGATTGCGATGTTTGTATACCTGATGTTGTTTGTGTACGTTGATGTTCTGTATGTGTGTATGACTGTTGGGTATGTTGTGCGTTTTGATTGGATTGTTCTATTTCTTCTTCTGTATTAATATGTGTGGCAGTCAGATCTGCTGATCTGAGCCGCCGTGTGCTACGAATGCGTGAAGAGGCTTCAGATACTATTTGGCTATCATTAATATTTAATGCTAATGCTATTTCTTTCTTAATGTTTTCTCTTTCTGTGGCAGTGATTCTATTATTTCGGTGTATGACTCTAATTTGATCAGCTAGTCTTTGTTCAGAAAGGGTGTTAAGGTCGGGGTATATTTCTATAAACTTTGCATGTAAAGAAGGGCGATATCCTGTGAGGTTAGTTTCGCAATTTGTGACTGTGTAATAGCAACGGAGTAACTGGCGGTTCACATCATCAGTCCATTTCATCCGTTGTCTATTTCTGCCGGCAAGGGTGGTTGCGGGAAGCATTTCCTGCAAAACACTTCTTTCCGTTTCAATATGAGTGTTGTCTGTGGGTGTGTTAGTGTGAATGTCGTCGGCTGTAGCATCTTGAGTGGTCGTGACCCGCCTGTTCAATCGACGACCACTGACGGTTCGCATGCTGCCACGTCCAGCGCCAGCTCCAGACGTGCCCTGGCGGCCCCCAGGCAGCGGCCCTATACGTATCTCTCTAATTGTATTCTCCATGTTTTATGGGTGTTCCCCTTGCCTTGTTAGTCGTGCAAGTTTTCATGTAGTAATACTATATAACAATACCATATATAGTACTTACCATACATAGTAATCCTATATACTAATAGTACATTACACGTCCGCCCCCCACGTAGACTAGATGTTCAGCCCGGACGTAAGGTTGGAATTTAGGGGGCTTATTATTATTATTATTGCCTTTATTTATATTTATACATATTTTTTTTATTTTTAAATATTTCATCGTAACATAATTATAAAAAAAAAACATTTAAAAATATAAAAAATAGAAACCCACCGGCATCGGGAGCAGGGTCCAAGCTACCGGTGGTCAGGGCCCCAGAGAAAGAAACCTCCTAACGATACGGGCCGTGTCCAAGAGTACTGCTTTCTGTATCAAGCCTTTGATCCAGCCATCCAACGAGAGCCTCCTTAGATGTTGGTCGAGGCTCTTGGCTATAAGGCCATTGGCTGACACAACGATTGGTACAATGATTGCTGAATTCACCTCCCACATGTCGACAACCTCGTGTGCCAAGTCGAGATACTTTATTTCTTTCTCTTTCTCGGCTTTCACGAGGTTCTCGTCATGCGGTACAGTGATGTCAACAATCATTGCACGACGCTCTAATCGATCTATCACTACAATATCAGGCTTATTGGCAACAATAGTCCTGTCTGTAATGATAGACCGATCCCAGTACAATGTAACATGACCATTTTCGAGAACTGGGTCGGGCACATACTTGTAGTACGGTACTTCCGATTCCACAAGATTGTATTTCAAAGCGAGCTGCTGATGGATAATCCTGGCCACGAGGTTATGCCTGTGCAAGTATTCGCCGTTAGCCAGACGCGAGCAACCAGAGATAATATGTCGGATAGATTCTCCCGGACGGCGGCATGCCCGACATATGTCAACCGTACCATCTTTCACGATATATTTCCGATAGTTGTTCGTCATCATAACTTCGTCCATAATTGCACATACAAAACCTTCGGTTTCTCCAAAGAGATTTCCGAAACGTAGCCAAGATACGGACGCTAGAAAATCTACACTAGGCTCATAGAGAGCCCGGTAAAAGCGTCCGTGTAGCTCTTTGCCTTGCCATACCTCCTTGCGATCGTTCGTACTAAGTACTACAGGCTTGCGCCAGTTCTCTTTAGCCAAGGAGAGTGGGGTAAGTCCCTTGTCCACTGCGACCACATCTCGATGCATCACACCATCAAACTTCCGAAAATACTCCCTGAGACTGCATACCTCGCGATTGTGAAGGGTCTTGGCATTTAAAAAGCCTCGACCCCCACACTTTCGCGGGATATACAGCCTCATTACCGAGGAGCGTGGGTGATGCATTCGGTATGTGGTCAGTAGTGTACGAACCTTCCTATCAAGGGTATCAAGTTCTGTTTGAGTCCACTTGAGTATGCCAAAGGAGTACATCAAGACTGGCATGACCCAACCATTGAAGGCACGCACCTTGTTTCCGCCTGACAGAAGGCTTTTTAAGACCTTCGTCAGACGGCCCAAGAAGCGCTCTCGCAACGATTGTTTCATGTCAGCCTCGTTTATGCCTAATGCCTCCGACATGCCCAAGTACTTGTAAGTCTCCGTTGAGGCAAGTGATCTAAGTTGTGTGGAGTCTGAGAGTTGTATTCCCTCAGATTCCACAATCTCCCCTCGCTTTACATGCATGACTGCACATTTCTCCACACCGAATTCCATTCTGATGGAGTCACTGAAGGTTTTAGTTACCTTCAGTAAATCCATCAGATGTCGATCAGAGGGAGCAAAGAGTTTTAGGTCATCCATGTAAAGGAGGTGAGATATCACCTGACCACCCCGCCTCAACCGGTAGCCCAGCCCTGACCCCTCTAGTAGTGTACTAAGAGGATTCAGGGCCAAGCAAAACCACAGAGGACTCAAACTGTCACCTTGAAATATACCACGCTCAATCCTGATCGGTTCACTGATTCTCTGAATTTGTCGGCATCCTGGGTAACGAAGGACTGTCCTCCATTGCCCCATGCATGACAACAGGAAGGCGCGTAGAGTAGCATCTACTTTATACAGCTCCAGCACCCTCATGAGCCATGCATGGGGCACGGAGTCATAGGCCTTCTTGTAATCTATCCAGCATGTCGACAAGTTCTTTCTAAATCGGCGAACCTGTTGGCTAATGGTCATATCTATGAGGAGTAGCTCCTTAGTACCACGGGACCTGTTCCTACATCCATTTTGAGACGCAGACATTATTAAATTTTCATCAATATGATTACAAATTTTTGCCCTCAAAATGGATGTAAGAAGTTTATAGACCGTCGGTAAGCAGGTGATGGGTCTATAGTTTTTGGGTTCCGCAGTACTACCAGATTTATGGAGCAGATGGGTAATTCCAGTAGTTAAAAAGTGTGGGAGCGTCCCAGTTTCTAAAGATGACTGGAATTGAGACGCCAAGCGAGCGTGAGAACTACGTAGCCATTTTATCCAAAAACTATGTAGTCCATCCGGGCCAGGAGCTTTCCAGTTCGGCATAGGGTGGACTGCATAGGCTACGTCTTGGGGGCTGATGACAATTTCTCCCATAACTGGTAGTGGTTCACACACTCGCTCTACGTCACGTATCCAATCACCTTCGGCATGACTGACCGGTACTGACCAGATGTTACGCCAGAATGAGCACATAGCGTCATCATCCGGCCAGCACGCTTCACCCACACCATTATTAGGGCGCTCCCAAGCTCTATATACCCATCTTTGATCGCTTTGGAACGTACGATTCGGATAATACCGTTCCACGCGTCTTTTATACCTACGGATACGATTTGCCCATGCATAAACCTTCTGCTTCAGGAAGTCGATGCGCTCGGTGACACGAGATACATAATCTCGGGGATTAATATCTGTCCCCGAAAATGCTCGTCTCACAAAGCGCATCACTTTTGGGCGAGTGTTACCCTCCCTGAAGCAGATTAGCTTACCTATGAGCACTCTGGCCCCGTCGATACGCCGCTCAATCCTGCACTGCCATGCTGGCACCGCTGGTTTCGGCCGTGTATCTCTATCAGAGACTGGAAACCTAACGTGAGCTACACGGCATGCAGCAACAGCCGCACAGTACAGGATTGAATGGGTATCACCGAGATCTTCACTGCTGTCAAAATAATCTGACAGCATTGAATCCAGAGCACACACAAGCGCCAAGTTTTTATTATTCATGGGCAAACGAGGCAAGCGTGGTCTGAATTCAGGTGGAACGGATCGAAACTCCAGAAACGCACCCTCCAAAGCGCTCCTCAACTGTTCACTACACTGGGTACTTACATTTGTAGCCGTGTCATTGACAACCACTTCAGCAGGGTCTGACTGTGGCAACATCACTGATGGTGTCACAGGTTGGTTAGAAATGTCACGACTACTCAGCATTTCGGAGCGCAACTGATAAGCACGGAGTCATTCAACATATGATTACGCTGAATAACCCGCACCTGATCCGACAATCGTTGGGCCGACACGTTGATGGCTGGCTCAAACACCTGGAACAGAGAGAGCATCCGACCACGGTACGCAGTCAGGTTAGTTCCCCCCTCTGTAGCCCCAAAGTATGCGCGCATTACACTTTTATTAATGTCTGGTGTCCATCGCATGCGCTGCACACTCCCACCGGAAGCGGGGACCCTGTCCGAGGTCAGTGGCCTTGGTGGTCCTAAGCTATCCGGAGGCCGGCGTCCCCGCCGACGTACAGGTGGTGGCGACGTCGGCGGAGAGTAGTACTCGTCGCTAGAGCTCGACGCACTTATTATTATTATTATTATTATTTCGTTATTGAAGTCATAGCCTGTTTTAATAATATTTATTCAACAATTTCAAGTTACTGAACGTAATTCAAAGTGGCTTTTGAATGTGTTTTATTGAGTTAAGTTATTCGGAAGTAATTTTCGTTGCCAACAGCAACTGGGTTTATTGTCAAAGTTTGTTTTACAACTTTTCTATGTAAATAATGTACCTTTGTAGTTCTTTGGTATGTATTAAGTGAGATGGAGCACATAATTTCACAATAATGTATATTGTTAAGTAACTAACACACTATGGAATGTCTGATATAAACGAGTTACTCCCTACATTCATATAATAATATGTACATAATTATTATTGAAAATATTTTAATAATAATTTAATAAAAATACATAAGACAACCGGGACCGACGATTTATTTATTTATATATACTTTATTGTACACCATAATAATAGATACAATTAAAGTACTTGATGCAATAAAAAAACATACAATGGGTGGCCTTATCGCTAATTGCAATTTCTTCCAGGCAACCTTAGGATGGACATAAACGAATGAACTTAAAACTGTGGGTTGACCACGGTGCACATCCCTACATAGATAAATAATGACTATATATATATACATATATAAATTTATATAGGTATATATACTAATACATACTATAACAAATTTTACGATTTGACGATTTTACGTGCTCTCCGAGGCACGGAGGAATCTCGGGGTTTTAGGAATAGTCATCCATACACACACAACGTAGTTATTACTTACTCATCAAATACAAAAATAATTGTTAAAGTCCAACTGGTGGTAATTTCAGAAATTAGCGTTCAAACAAACAAAAAACCCTTTTCAGCTTTATTTTCACTACATAGTATAAAACAGTCGCTTCCCGTTGTCTGTCTGTCCCTTTATAATATGTATAATACATGTATATTATAAGTACATTGCACCTGTGCGAAGCCAGGGCGGGTTGCTAGTATTAGTATAGATAGAAGATTCGAATAACTGTCAGGAGGAAAAGGTTCATTTCCTAGGTTTAGCAAAGTGTTACTGGGTTTTCCTATGAAATTCTCAGTAGCGGGTCGGTTTTGGAATTTGTGCCCGGTTAATGGCAATAATAGTCTCGCCCCCTATATATATTCACACAGACCTCAATACAAATTTGTTAAAGCAGAAATATTTAAAATTTAAAATTAGAAAACATAAAATTTCACACAACATAAAGAAAAGAAGAGTAAAAAAGTTATATTCATTACGCGATGTTGCCAGTGACATCTAGCTGAGATACTCACAATCGACCTCGTTAAAATTCAACTTTTTAATTATCACCCCTTTTTATGTTAAAAAAAAAAATTCTTTGATAAGGTTTTCGTCATTAACAACTTAGTTGATTCAACGCGTCAATGAATTTGTGTTTATTAAATTCTTTATTTGATGTATTTTTCGAGTTTTCAAGTCATTACGTAAACATTTAAAAAAGAAACGGTCTTTTAGCATTTTGTGGTTTACCCCCCCCCCCATTCCTCTTCCACCCTCCATTTCTCTCAGTGCTTTGTTACCAAAGACCAGTTCTTCTCGAACGAGTCCAGCTCATCCCTCCATCTTCGTCTGGTCTGGGCTTGCTGCGTTGGCATCTACCATTAAGTGGGACCCATTGGGCACACAGCTGATACCTACCAACGCGTAAGCCCACGTATTAGGTACCTACATAAGTAAGTATCACTATGCCTGTACGATATCAGCTGATACCTACCTACGCGCAAGCCCACGTGTTAGGTACCTAAATAAGTATCGCTATGCCTGTACGATATCAGGTGATATCTACGCTTAACCTTTTTTATTAGGTAAGCATCTTTATGCTTGTACAATATCAGCTGATAGGTACCTACTTTCCTACCTAGCTAGTCCATCATAGATTTCATTCGTATTAAATTTGATTGGCGGCACGCGACAGTGACCGGGCGGCGCATAACAAAGAGTCAAAAGAGGCGGCGGCTTCTTTGATACTAGTGTATGCCGAAGTTATTGAACTCTATATCAGGAAATCAGTGTTGACATGTGCAACGTTAGTTTTTTTTTTAAATATTACTTTTTTTTTTTCGGGGAAAAAAAATATCTCATATCTAATTAACGTTTACGTGTATGTGTACGCAATACGATACCTAATAAGACCCTTAAGGATCGGACAGGGTTTTTGATACACTCTGTATAAGAATATAAAAAAATTTTAGCGTGTCGACATTAATATAATTAACGTGATACGATACGATTAGGACCAAAACGCACAAACATAATCTCCATTTTAATTCGTAAACAAGGACCACAAAATTAAAGTCATGCTGCATAAAGGCGGTATTATAAGGATTAGTCCACATTAAATTGCTTGGTACCGAGGCGGTGGGAAGCTGCGGGTGCGGCAGACAAGCACGCCATTAGTCAAATCTTGTGACTGAGCAAAAACATTGATAGAGCGTTTCGGAACTAGCAATGTTGGTGTACGATGTGATGAGGAATTATAATTTATAGATTATATAGGAATTAGAATTATACTTTTTAGTAGTTTTAAGAGAAGTAAATAGTATAGTAATATAGTGAGAGTAATTCCACTCAAATCGGAGCTGCCCAACTGGGGTATTACCTCCGCTTGCAGAAAATCGAAGTGAAATAACATAGTTTTGAGCTGTGTTGTGTGCCTTGCGGTAAGAAAGGTTGCCAGTGCTCCTCGAGGAGACGTTATATTGGCAGGAGACTTTGACCCTTATACTGCCAACCAAACTATTCCTCTTTCGTTTTACAGGGTCGGCAACGTGCAAGATACCTCTGGTGTTGCCGTCTATAGGCTACGGTAGCAGACGGCTAGCAGTGATAGCCTAGTGGTATGACCACTGGACTGCCAAGTCCAAGGTCTCGAGGCAAGGCACGCACCTCTGACTTTTCGAATTCATGGACGTATTCATAATTATCACTCGCTTAAGCGGTGAAGGAAAACATCGTGGGGAAACCTGCATACCTTAGAGATTTTTCTCGACGATTTGTGCAGTCTACCAACCCGCACCAGGCCAGCGTGGTGGACTATAGCCTAATCCCTCTCAATATGAGAGGAGACCCGTGCCCAGCAGTGGGACAGTATATGGGTTGATGATGATGATAGGCTACGGTTACCGCTTACCATGAGGTGGACCGTATGCTTGTTTGCCACCGTAGTGATATAAAAAAATAGTAACAATTCACCGCAGGATTCATTTCATATGATAAATAAATATAAAACTTTGTGAAAGTTTGTGAGGATGGATGGATGGATATTTGTACCTATTTCACGCTAAAACTACTGAACGGATTTTGATGAAACTTTACAGTATTATTATTTATACATCAGATTAACATATATACTTAAATAACGGCTATAATTTATAACGATATTGAGTTAATTAGCCAAATTGGAACGATAATTAAAGTAACTTTTCCATGTGGACGAAGACGCAGGCAGAAACTGTAAGTGACATAACTAATAAACAATATGTTTGAGATATTAAACTCAATATTCCCCACATGCACATATCAACCTCCTTTCTCATACAAAAATATATCATCCAATATCAAAAAAATATCTGGTTTCCGGTTAATTTCCCGACAAATGTCACTGAAGGGACCACAATGACATTATTTTAGGGCTAAGTGGATACACGCACGTACGGCCTCGCAACAAGTGGCCCACGTATGGGATGAAAACATTGTATTATTGACCGCCGAAGCAGAAGATATCAGATCTCTCGGCTCGGAATATATTTTCGCGGAACTTTGATATCGTAATAATTCGGGGACTTTGAGAGTTCATTTTAGTGATGTACGTATGTCGATAAGTCGAGTTATGTTTTTTGTTTTTGGTTTGACGATTTATTTACTTATTTATTAAGCAGTAAGACTGCCTCATTAGTCTAGTGGTCCTAAGCGCGACTGCTACGCTAGAGGTCCTGTCCAGTGACCTGTCCCCAGGTCGAGCAAAGTGTTATTGGGTTTTTCTATGAAATTCTCAGTAGCAGCTGGATTTGTGAACGGTTATGGCAATAGGCTCGCCCTCTATTACATAGGACCTAAACATACCGGCTAAATGTGGGTGTACATTAGTACACCCCTGCCTAATTCTTTGGGGAATACAGGCGTGATGGTATGTATGTTACTAAGCAGTGATAGCCTAGTGGTATGACCATTGGATTGCCAAGTCAAAGGTCTCGAGTTCGAACCCAAGGCACCTCTAACTTTTCGAAATCAATCATTCGCTTAAACGGTGAAGGAAAACATCGTGAAGAAACCTACATGCCTTAGAAATTTTCTCGGCGGCCTGTGAAGTCTGCCAACCCGCACAAGGGCAGCGTGGTGGACTATAGCCTAAGCCCTCTCATTCTGTGAGAAGAGACCTGTGCCCAGCAGTAGGACAGTATATAATATAATAATAATATTTTTGCGACATTTTACACAACACCATCTAGTCCCAATCTAAGCAGAGCTTGTACTATGGGTACTAGACATAATACATAGGAAACACCCAGACAAATACAAATACTCATGTTTTATCCACACAAATATTTGGATATAGGATATGGATTGATAATGATTTATTTACACTTAGATATTTTAAATTTTCTTAGCTTTCTTAGGCGAATTTCACGTATCCTATGGCCATGACTTTAGGATAAGTGCGGTATTTAGTCGGTACGAATCCGACATGAGTCCTGCCACCCTTCCAGATGGCGGTTGATCCATGAGGATTTTCATATTATAAAAAAAATAAGTTTTTAAATATTCTCTTATGATAAGGTCCTGAGGATTAGGTATTTATTCACTATAGTTTGCTGTTTTTTTTTAACTGTTAACGATTTTAAAATTCTCACAATAGAATAAATAAAGGTAGGAGGTATTTTTTTTTAATTATATTTTATGTTTACAAGGTAAGTATTTAAGTTTTATATTTAATTTAATTAAAGATATTATACTTTAAAATAATTATTTTCTAGTCGGTAAGTAAGTATACTTACTAAAAACAAAACAGGGTTTTTTTTTGGTGGCATAGATAGGTAATGGTTGTCGTAATGGATTATAATTATTAAGGTCATGATGATTTTTTCTGCATTAAATTTTAAACTAAAACTATAATTCTCGATATGGTATTTCAATAACGGCCACTGGCCAGTTTAAGGAGTTCCGATATCTTGAAAGAAAAATAAATAATAAGTACATCTGCGAAAAAAAAAACAAACAAAAAGTAAGAGTGTAATGGCGTGTTATTATTGTTTCTAAGTCATAATTTACCAAAATAACTGTAACTTTGCCATCAACAAGTGGCGAGTGGAAGTTTTGGGTTACATAAATAATTCTAGTACCCCCCACCGAGGGCCTCCTCTGCTCGTTCGGTCTCTGAAAGTTGTCTTTAGTGAACATAGAAGAAAAGTTTGAGGGAATTCTAATATATTTGAAGGCGAGGAAGCTAGAAGGAAATGACTTTTTTATGTATAACTATCTCTACTTAAGACTTCGTGTAATTACGGTCGATGCAACCACATACTTGGTTTGACTTCAAACATGAAGACGCAGGTTCGAATCCTGCCCGCGGTCGTATTTTTCCTTTTCTAAATAACTTTAAAATCTTAGCATGAAAAATGCCAAAAATATACAAAAAGATGAATCTTATTACTTTGTATTAAAGTTGATAATCTATCAAATAAATTTGACAGCCTTGAGGCCAGTGCTGGCCTCTGTTTAGGTCTCGGGTATTTTTAAGTCACATGTAATTCGGAGGAGAACCTTTTGCCGTTAACTGGACACAAAGCAAAACGTCGAGCTATTGAGAATTTCAAAGAAAAATCAAATAGAAAGAAAGATTAAAGGAAAATATTTATTGCAACAAAAAAACTTACTTCCCCCAAGTCCTTCCAGGTATTATATATTCCAGTTTTTTTTTTTGCTATCCCGGTGCGTCCTACTGCGGAGCAAAAGCGACTCTATGTATTGATTATGCGGCCCAATATCTCGATTTCATTTTTAAATTATAACAAATAATTTTTGTTACATATACTTTCATTAAACAAAATAAGTTGGTATCTACCTCCAATATATCTCATTCCAATTTCCCTACTTTCAATTCCAATTAAATCATTTTCTTCATAAAAAACTAAACAAAATATATCAGATAGTGTAAGCAAGCAATAAGTCTATCACGCACGAGCACTCCGGGCCAAGTTAAGGACACACTTTCACGGTGTACACTTGAGGCGCACGAAACGTAAACACTTTGCGGTTCGTTTACTTTGCCACTAAGTGTACTCCAGATTGTTTGGGTTACGGATGCACCTGGATAATAAAACTATAGAAGTAGATAGTATTTTTATTAAGTTTGTATATTAAAAATTTCGTTCAGTTCTATTGTGATTAAAATGATACATAATTGTTAAAGTAAACTAAGTACTTATAAACAATTTATTCTCCTGTGAATTTTTTAACTGTTCTAACTTTTTTGTCTGACTGACAAACTATGTAGAACCAAGGCGTCCAGTCGTCCAATACCATCACACTAAATAAAATTATTTACTAATACATATTATTACGTATATCTATTTGTATTACCCATAGTACAAGCTCTGCTTAGTTTGAAACTAGACGGTTCTGTGAAAAAATATCTTCAAAATAGGTATTTTATTATTTAAAAGTAGGCCATTATTATTACAACATAAATACAATAACTTATCATATATTACCAGTCATTATTTTAAACCAGGTATCTTTTAAATAGATTATGAAGGAAGTCTCCCCAAACTATTATAAACCTAAAATACTAGACATAATAGTACCTATTTCCAATTCCACAACGGTTTATTTACGACGTAAACACAGGTTATTACGTCGACAACCACTTAGAAGACGTTACTAGAATGACATTTAATTTTCAGAGTTCCGCGGACGCGTAAATAGTAATTGGACGGAAGGGTTGACAAACGGTTCAGTACGTCGCGACACCAGCTGCTTCCCACGGCGGACTTTGTCCTCTATTAATGGGTTCTGTATATGAACATAGACTTGTGGGTGTGTTTATCGTAATTGGTTTCTTAGATATCTTCTATTAACTCCGTGTTTTGGTATGGGAATTGAGACTGAAACTAAGTTGTAATTGTCACACTTTTAAAAAAGCTAATATTATTAGGAGATTGATTTGTTCCAAGAAAGTAATACTTATTCTTTAGTAATTAAGTGGATGATCAGTATTCATTTAATTATTGTAAAGCAAAAAATCCCAACGTTGGGATTTCATAATATTATCTAATATATAAAATTCTCGTGTCACAGTTTTCGTTGCCATACTCCTCCGAAACGGCTTGACCGATTTTGATGAAATTTTTTGTGCTTATCGGGGAGGTCTGAGAATAGGCCAACATCTATTTTTCATACCCCTAATTTTTTTTTTATGGCAAATCAACGTTTGCGGTGTCACCTAGTATTAATATAATATACTGAAATTTTATGTTGCGCCTGTATCCCCCGAAGTTAGGCAAGGGTGTAATTATATACATCTGCAGTTCGCATTTATGTTTAAGTCTCGTGTAATAGAGCCTATTGCCATTAACTTCGGGCTGTTCCCTAGAATTTTATAGAAGAATCATACATCCAATCATACTTCGCTCAACCTGGGCAACGAACCCAGGACCTCAAACGATTAAACTGTCACACTATTGATAGTTTTGATCGTTTTATCCATAACTATGATAATTAAAAATGTATACCGAGTTCATTTAGAAACTGTTCCAAATTATTTAAAGACAAAATTTTTGAATTTAAAATTAATACTAACGAATATTTCGGGATAAAACGAAATTAGCCCAAAGAACTGCAATTTTCCATTACAAAAATAAACATTATTTCAAAACGACACGGTGTATCAACCGCAATAAATTCAGGCCAAAAAAACAAATAGCTATAACTCGCCATGTCCAATCAAACGACCCCCAGTGGGCTTGGAAACGCAAATTGCGGCCAAAAATGATAACTGTTGAATTATCACCCTCATTGTACCAAACGAAGTCACTTCATAGCACCTAGTTTATGAGGACCTTCGGGAGATTTTATCAAATGTTTTATTGAGTGTGAAAAAGTTTCGGACTTTGAACGTTTTCGGTTCATTTATTATCATTTTATGTTGATATAAAAGTTGGGTTCGCGCTTGATGAACTTGATTGTATTCAAGTTTGAATACTTAAATATTATGGCATACGGTTGATGAGGTTTTTTTTTTTAAAATAAAAGAAGAAGGAATGTGATTAGATGAAGCTTACCTGTGTTCCTCGAAGGGCAAGGCTGTCCACCCACAGTTCGCCAATATATATTTACATTCCATAAAATACAAACAAATAGACCTAGAAATAACTCCAATCTCAATGCTGCCAGTGTGAATTTCTTACCAAACAAAACCCAAAACCAAATAAAACTTCACTCGACCTAGAATTCGAAATCTTCGCTTAATGCTTATGACACAAACACACACACACACACAAATGAGGTATTTGAATAAAATAACAAGATACTTCAAAACTATTTTTAACATTAACCCGTCATAAAAAATTAGCAGACAGATTTATCTACATCAATCCAAAAATAAAATTCCAAACCACGCATTCCAAAGTCACACGATACCTACTTGTTAAAAAAAAATTAATGAGTTCTGTCATAACTTATGACAACTTGCATGACATTTAGTCCAACTCAATTTGTAAGTAGTACGCACCCCTTCAATCATTCTCCATGACCTATAGTTTTAGTCACTCGAAACACTGATATGAAAAATGGCAGGAGAAAATCCTGTCCAATTAAATTGTAACAGGAATCGGTGTAGATGGTAGTATATTAGTAACTTTGTCATGTGTCTCGTTTTTACTGCAGAAGGGTTGGATAACCATATGTCATGGAGAGCTTGTTAGTTTTTTCAGTTTGAATTTTGTAACGATATAAAGAAAAGGTTGTATGTGTTTGTTTGGTGTTTTCTGACTACAGAACCCTTGTTGTATCAGCTTATCAACTAAGAACTTAGATAATACGTATCTTATTGAATTGTCATGATATAATTATCATTATTGAATTAATAATCAATCAATAATTATAATTGTCTTATGAAATTCCTTATTATTTAAATGTGTCATTTATTTTAAATATCTTGTTATTATATTTTTGCTCAGATAAGGTATTGCAAGTGTTAAATTTTCATGAAAAACTTAAATACTTTCAAAATCAGGATAAAATGTATCTATCGCCGCTATCAACACAGTTTAATACACGAACACATTAATCTTCATGTGGGTAAATTGTTTTTGCTCCTGAAGGGTAACTGTAGTTCGGTTACCCTTCGTGTTAATGTTTTAGTTGATACATTTTAGTAGTCTGGTATAAATGATGGCCAGTTTTTGTTTAGTTTCTCGTGGTAGTAATTTATGATTTACTTTATAGATTAGTGGCATGACCATTGGACTGCCAAGTCAAAGGTCTCGAGTTCAAATCCAAGGCATAAACCTCTGAATTTTTGAAATCATGTGCGTATTTATAATTAATATAATCAATCGCTGAAACGGTTTGAGCTGTTGAGGTAACCAAAATATTTAATAATAAATAAACATCCTTATAAAATAAATTTAATAGTCATCTATGCAATTATTTCGCATAACCTTCATCATCAACCCACATACTGTCCCACTGCTGGGCACGGGCACTAATCCCTCTCAATATGAGAGGAGATCATAATGAGACGGATTAGGCTGTAGTCCACCACGCTGGCCTAGTGCGAGTTGGCAGACTTCACACGCCGTCGACATAATCTCTAAGGCATGCACGTTTCCTCACGATGTTTTCTTTCACTGTTTAAACAAGTGATAATTAATTACTAATACACACATTAATTCGAAAAATCAGTGGTGCGTGCCTTGGTTTCGAACCCGAGACCTGTGCCTTGGATTCGAACTCGAGACCTTCGACTTGGCAGTCCAATGGTCATACCACTAGGCTATTACTGCTGTAATCGCATAACCTTCACAAGTCAGTAACTTCATACTTATTAAAAATCATATTGAAGATTGCAAACTGTAGAGCGACTTTTGTTGCTGACTGTACATACATACATACATACACTCACGCCTTTTTCCCATGGGGGTAGGCAGAAACTAAAGAACGCCACTTGCTACGATTCTTGCATACTTCTTTTGCTTCGACCACATTCATACATCTTGTCATACATACACGCCGGTTGCGAGCACTACGCACCTGACCTCAGCTGACTGTACCTACCAAAATAGCATAAATTTTAATTTCCAATCTTATTTTCGTAACTAAAGTGGTGGGCGTCAGCTAGGCGGGTAATAAGGTCAGAGGTATCAATATCACCTTCACCGTAAATTTGGGGCACCGTAATGTTTCACCATCACGCATCACCTCAACAAGTGGGTTATTTCCTCATAATATGGTGCAAACATCCTCGCTGATAAATTTATATGAGCCCTTTTACGAGCGTCATAATCATATTGTGAAAGATTTGTTTGTGAATTGAGAGAGAAGGATAAAAATCGGGTGGTTTTCTTTCTGTAGGTAATTTAGAAGTAATAATTGTCAACACAAGTACTTTCAGAAACCGTAATTGTTATGGCGGTATTAAGTACAGTATTAGGTATTAATATAAGGGTGGTATTTAATACTTTAACTGTAAATCCCCTTTTTTCAATCAAAATATTCGAAATTAGCACCAAAAATACTGAATTGCACACTAAATTTGCTCATCAAAGTGTTATTATATACACTTTCTTGGTTTTCAGATTCGGTATCATTCTGATTTGGTTCTGGCACTCGCCGGCCGCTACCGCGGCACCGCTCGCTTCGCTCGCTCAGCTCGTGCGATGTGTGGTCACAGTTCTAACCTAACCTAACCGATATCTGTATTTTGCTGCTTAATCAGTAATTTTGTTGCTCAATCAGTATTTTTGATGCGCGGTTTATTATATTCCTTAATATAATAACAATTTCAATGAGAGAGATAAGTATGAGATGACGAATGATTGACGGTGTGTGAAGTCTGCTAACCCGCATTAAGCCAGCGTAGTGAACTATATAGTCCACTACTACTACTAGCTGGGCAGGGAATAAGACTATTCTTATCCCCTGCCCAGCTGTGGGACAATAGGTATGGGTAGACAATGTTAATGACAATTTGCACAATAAGATAATATTATGCTGTTACAAAATTATTTAAAAAAAAACGTATTTAAGTATTAATCCCCTCTGTAGTACTCATAGTACAAGCTCTGCTTGGTTTGGGACTAGATGGTGTTGTGTAAAATTGTCCAAGAATATTACAAAATATCTACAGAAGACTAAAAACAGATCCGCAACTGAAAACAGACTAAATAAAGAGCGAGTTGAAATAAAATTGGATATTAAAGCCATTAATGGTGTCGCCAAATAACGCCCACATTCCTAAATGAGTTCGACTCGTACCACACAAACTAATTAAATCCCAATCACTTTCATCCACATTCCGATTGCGAGCATCACCGTATTCGTAAAAAAAGTATCCAATTATCTTGCCCGACGTATGCAGACATAAGTCTCTTGATATACAAAATGGTAGACTCAGAAGGCCTAATCTGGCTCACCCTTGTATAGCTTTGAATGAGTGGGCCGCGTACCAAAAATAAATAAATAAGTATTGTAACTTTTCGTGTACAGATGTAGTACACCCACTTCAAGATGTTTAAATAGCCCATTGTGGAATCATATTATTATTATTCGCTGTATACGACCAAAATTTACGTCACACTCAAGTCCAGCACAATCTAACCTCGTATTGTATAGGCTTTTGGTACAATGAGAGGTCAAGCTGCGTTGTTGCGTGTGGTGCGAGAAATATCGTGCAAGCTGCGGTACATTGCCGTCGATGATCGATCACTTATGATACCATAGCCGCGCGGCTCCGCAATGTACCATTCTTTTTGTTGCTGGGTTTGGAAATGCTTTAACCGCAACTCGCACTATATTTTCGAATCGTCTAAATGAAGCTTTAGTCTACACTGGACATCATAGCACGATATGCAGTGCGGCAATGTTTGACTTTACTAGTAAAATCTGACGAAATGTAATCAAAATACTTGCAATGAATTTTGTCGAAAAAGTTTTTCAATATCGTTTTTGCCGTTTCCAAAGGTATAAATTATAGCGATAGAAAAATTCGATCTTAAGCAGTGTCTAAGCCTGCACCAGAAGCATATTTCTGCAAAGCTTAGGCACCTATATTTCTAAGAAAAGATAATTGAAGCTTAGTGCATTGTAAGCCTTCTGTTTCTCCTTCCTTTGTGCTTAGACGTAAGTAGTTGACACCCCAAACTGGCGCGGCGCGATAAGGTCCCTCCCAAATTGATGTTTGAACTGTCATTAATTCCCCTCACCGACAGATGTCACTGCAGTCTATTATTTTTTACACCTAACTGTCATTTGTCGGCATTTTATTTAGTTGATCGAATGAAGGATTGGGTTGTTGAACTTTGTTTTAATTGTGTGGTTGTATCGAGATGAATCATACAAGGATTAGATAATAGATTTTGATCGACGTTTATTATGGTTTAGAAGGGTCAGCTTCTGGAATAATAATAATAATATTTTTGGGACATTTTTACACAACACCATCTAGTCCCAAACTAAGCAGAGCTTGTACTATGGGTACTAGACAATGGATATAATACTTATATACTTTTTTTTTTGTATATACATACTTATAATACATAAGAAACACCCAGACAAACACAAATACTCATGTTTTACCCACACAAATATTTGTGTCCTGTGGGAATCGAACCCACAACCCTATGATCAGCAGTCCGGCACTCGAACCGCTAGACCACAGACGTCGTCAATTTATTTATGAACAAATGTACTTAAAGTGGTACTTAAAGTGAAGTCAACAGATGGCAAAGATAATAAATAAGTAGGTAAGTATAGTTTTTCATCAGAAACATAACTTACAACTCGTTAAGCAACAAATTACAAACACGTCTACAAACATACAATATTTATTACAAATGTAGTTTCATCATCATCATAATTATCAGCCACAAGTGGCCTCCTGCTGAACAAAGGCCTCCCCCAAAGACTTCCATAAAGACCGATTATATGCCGCCTACATGTAACGACTTCCAGCAACCTTTGCCGGGTCGTCCTCCATCTCGTTGGCGGCCGTCCTACGCTGTGTTTTTCCGTGCGTGGTCTCCAGTTCTCCACTCATGAACCTTTTTGCCTCAGCGGCCATCAATTCTACGAGCTATGTGCTCCCTCCATTGCCACTTAAGCTTGCTAAGTCTTTCAGCTATGTCGATCGTAACTTTCGTTCTTCCAAAGATCTCTGATTTCCTATTTGGTCGCGTAGAGAAATACAGCTCTATCCAGACCCATGGTGAGCGACATCTCTGTGCTGTATGTCATCACTGACAACATGTAGTTTAGGAGTAATTAATTAAGGGTTCCTATTACACCTAATGAACCTCAACTATGGTATGGTAGGGGGTCAATTTTATATCAACTTTTCTCCATTTACTGTAGCATTAAACAAATAACATCAAATTACATACCATCACGCCTGTACTCCCCGAAGGGTTAGGCAGAGGTATACTAATGTACACCCACATTTCGCTTTATAATAGGGGGCGAGTTTATTGCCAGTAACCGGACACAAATCCAGACTCCGAGCTGCTACAGAGAATTTCATAGAAAAACCCAATAACACTTTGCTCGACCTGGGGATCGAACCCAGGACCTCTAGCTTAGCAGTCGCGCTGAGGACCACTAGACTAATCAGGCATCAAATTAATAACAGTTATTACATTGCTTATTATCTAACGTTATAAGGAATTGAATATAGATAATGTTCATGTAAAAACGTTAACATTGAACTTTACTTTGCCAACAAAACTGAATAAGAAGTAAATTCGAAAAAGTCCTTCCAACAATTTCAATACAGTTTCCCTCCAAGGGCAAGAAATTTCCTTACAAGCAAGATAGCGCCAAAAATATTACTACAATATACTATAACTGTAACTATTATACTTAATATTTTCCTTCCATTTATCTTATGACAGTGTGGTTTACGACTCAATATGAATTATCGTACTCTCTTCGTACTCGTGTCGTACTCATTCGACTATTCGTTGCGTATGCATTGCACGGTGGCAAGTTTCTTTTATCTGTAATAAGATTGCAATTCGGATAGTCTGATGTCGCGAGCTCCCTAAAGTAATAAACTAGTGGTGGAGTAGAGTTGAGTGCGTGTTCTCGTTGTTGAACGGTACGATAACAAATTTTGGTTCAGTGCTTACATAATAAGGAAGGTCAAGTTTATTCAAAGCGAAGAGGTTTTAAGGGGTTATAGAAAACATTGGGAACTTTTTTTATCCTGATTTAATTTGTTTTCTCTCTTTCTCTGCTTACATATGACAGAGACAGAGTGATTAGTTTCCAATTGGAATGGATTTGGACGATTTTGTTCGTGATGTCTGGTTAAAGGTTTTTAATATTTAAATGTCTTTGATTTTAATTGAGATAATTATTTTTATTTATTTATTTATTAAACTAACTTAAGTAAATATAGTTTACAAATATCCTAATGCCCCATAAAACTGTGTTATCAGTTTAGAATATTGACATTGGCTTCATTATTTTTACTATGGTAAACTTGTCGACGTAATATTATAGTGATGAAATAATTTTACGTATGAAAAAAAATATCTATGAAATCAACCTAAATAGTAGTATTGCTTTTTTATTTTCCCCTATATAAAATGATTATATGGTTTTACTGGTAGCTGTTTAATTCATTTTAAAACCACCGTTGCTGATTTTTATTTCCGAGCATTACTAGAACCTAGTTGAAGTAATTAGATTTCTATAATCTTACTGTATTTTCTTGTTAAAGTATTTATAAAATACAATTGAATACTTAGTATGTCACTCTAAATGAGCTAGGCCGCAGGAACCGATTACGACTAGTTTGGGTCCCAGGGCATGCAGGCATTAAAGGAAATGAGAAGGCCGATGAGTTAGCTAGAACTGGATCGGCAAATGCCATGATTGGACCAGAACCATGTATGGGGCTACCAACATGCGCCATCAAGAAGGCCTTACAGGTATATGCCGATATGAAACACAAAGAGGAGTGGTGCAATAGCGTAGGGCTAGAGCACTCACGAAAGTTTATCGGCAGCTGCACCACACGCATCTCCAAATTCATCCTCAATAGTAGAAGGGACAAAGCCCGAGCTGTCATCGGAGCCCTTACAGGGCATTTTACAACAAATGACATGCTCCATAAAATAAAGTTGGCCTTGAACAATGATTGTAGAGCTTGTGGTGAATACAGGGAAACCATGCAGCACATTTTGTGTGATTGTGACGTCCTAGCGACGAAACGGATGAGTCATCTCGGCAACGGATACCCGAAGCCGGAGGACTACAGGTTCCTTCCTCTTAGTGGGCTGGCCGCCTTCATGAACCACGTTTTTGAAGAGTAAGGAATGTACCATGCTGGGGACAACACAACAGATCACATTTGGTCGAAGTGTTGCTGGCTATGCCGGCCCCCACTGCTAAGATAAGATAAGATAGTATGTCACCAGTTTTGGTACGGAACACTATTCATTATTACTTTTACCGTGTAGTGTGCAACACTGGACACTTGCGACCAATTGCGTACGAAATACGTCGAATTTGTAGAACAAATATAAATGGTTGGGGTAGATCGAGGGTAGATAATTACATTTTTTGATCTTCGGAAACTGGGGATGACGTCTGAGGCAAAGGCCTTTGTGTTGTGCCTCGATAGTGTCACAGATATGAGACGTGTGTAAATAAAAACAAATATTTCCCTCCTTTTTGCTAGGCGGGAAAAATACTATGACGTCATAGCCTTTTGTTTGAATAAGGAAGTAACGCGCCGTAAAATATTAGTGAATTGTTGACTAATGGAATATAAGGTTACATTTTCATTATACTATTTTTTTTTAACCTTCGCGTGTGTTGACAGAATATTGCGTTGACAGACGGTTTGAAAAGGGTAAATGTATAAAAAATGAACCAAGTAACCTGGTACCTATGTGTTATAATTTATTTTTTAGCTTGAGTATGAATGTGGATGAATCGAAAGAAGTATTCAAGAATCGTAGCAAGTGGCGTTCTTTAGCTTCTGCCTACCCCCATGGCAAAAAGGCTTGAGTGTATGCATATGCATGCATATTAATAAAAATACATACATACATACCATCACGCCTGTATTACCCGAAGGGTTAGGCAGCGATGTACTAATGTACACCCACATTTCGCCGGTATGTTTAGGTCCCATGTAATAGGGGGCGAGCCTATTGCGATTAACCGGACACAAATCCAGACTCCGAGCTGCTACTGAGAATTTCATAGAAAAACCAATAACACTTTGCTTGACCTTGGGATCGAACCCAGGACCATTATTACTACTTTATATAATATTTTAGTTAAGTTTAATTTTGATCGCCTGAATAAGTGCAAGTGATTTTTTATAACTTTACATGAAAACCTATAATTTGCTTAATGTTTCCTAAACTAATTATTAGTTTTTTTTCTAAATCTGTTGGTTTTCCAATAAATTAATAAATAAATAAGTAACATTGAAAGAGCCTCCACGAGTGGGCCCTAAAATTGCCAATTTCGGTGAATCATAATGTTTGTTATTAATATTACAAAATTGCTAAGGATTTATAATCTTTAGTAATTCTAAATATGAATTGATATAGAGGAATTTTTGAATTTTGAGTCACATTTCAGCCAGGGCTTGCGATGCTAAAATGTAGCATGCCATTTTTAATGTTACTACCTATGACGTATCATTATTAAAATGCGTAAGAACTAAAGCAATGAAAAAAACACTTAGTGGGGAGTAATGTTTTATGACAATGTAGAGGTATTTTAATATATGTAGGTATAAGATAAACACAATAATACATAGGAAAAACATCAAATACGTCACCTTCCGAACCTTTTCCCAACCATGTTGGTGTCGGCTTCTAGTCTAACCAGATGCGGCTGAATATTAGTATTTTATACGAACCAACTGCCGTCAGACTTCCGCAACCCAATTTCTGGGAAATACCGATATCCTGAGGATAGACTGGTTGTCAAGCTTTGGCTTCGGATTGTTATAGGTGTTCGTATGAGAATCGGGACTAATGGATGGTCTCCGAGGCACGGAGAGGTCTCAATGTGTTAACGGTCACGGTTAAAATATGCATATCCATTGATCAGTGTATTTATAGCTTAGCCAGGAGCCCCTCCAAAAAACACAATATGTAGGTATTCAAAGTAAAATAAACTATCCATTAAAACAACAGTGTCATTACCAACTAACATTCCAAATTCAAAGCAAATAACCCATCTATTGACCATACTTCGTTCATTCCAATCAATAGTTTCAAATTCAAACCAGTCAGAAATTCAGATATTGGAACTGTACGTAATCAAATTGAGACTTACCTAACAACTTCATTACTTCAGCCTGGCTGATAAGTACATTCAGATGGCCCGTTGCCAATGGCAACGCTAGCCAGGCCGCCCAAGCGATAACAAGTATTTTAGCCGCCATTTGTAATGCACTTCACTTTACAGTCATTTTATTTTCACTTTTGAGTACATTTTAACACATAATTTGAGTTTACAAAAGTTTTTTTACGTGGTATCCATTTTAGCGTCCTTCGCATTTGAAAATAGAACAAACTATAAAGAAAACTTAACAAAACACAATCATGTTTTTTTTAAATTTATAGGTAATTAATTAAAAGGAAAATAAAATATATGACAAAAATACTTAATTCTGTAGGTAATAAAAAATAAAAGAAAATCTTAATCGCAACAGATTAAATAAAACAAAACCAATTTTCATTCGAAATTCAATTCGAACGTGCTTGAAAACAAACCGACCGGAAAATTTTCGAATTCGGAAGCCAGTTGTTCGGATACGTTCACACAAGCGGACACAAGTCAGACGCCCGCGATACCGCGCCGCACTGCCGTGCCGTTCAACACAGCTCGCCGAACCAACAAGTTACTTACTGACATGCGCACAGCACAACCCTATCACATTTTGAACACATATTTTTTATACATCGAAGACTGAATTCGAACATCAATTTCCTTTGGCATTCAGATACGGTAATGTATGCTATCCCATCTTTCAAATAGTCAAAATGTGTTTAAATTTTAAAGGCTTTTATTGAGAGAGACTCGTGTTTTAAAGGGAATTAATTGAGTTTGTCTCAAGGGAGAGGCGTTTCCGTTTTGCATTAGGACCGTTCTGCTAGTACTAATAAAATTACGTTCTCTTTTATAAATAGAGTGCTCTGCAAGTGTTCGATACGTAACACGATAAAATCTAGTGTGATTTTACGAAGGGATAATATAGTTAAATTATGAAAAGCAGGCTTTATACGACTCCTAGCTCCGAACGTAGTTATGGAAAATTTGTGAAACTTCCGTTTTACATTGGATTAAATTACGAACTTCCGTCAATATGCAAATGGAGTATTTAAGATTCACTATCGGTACTGTTTTTGGTAATAATCATTAATCTTACAACTTTATTTGACCAGTAAATAATAATAAATTTGTGCGTTCAGAAAATGGTGAGTTAACTTTTTTTTTATTTATTTATTAGATCTAAATTCCCGCCCAAACTTCATCCACGAGGTATGTTTTGGTTTTACAACCCTCGTAGGATTAAATTTTCAATAAGTAGGTTATTCTTCCCTTATATTTACATACAATATAAATTATGTATTTTTTAGTTCAAAATTTTCTCCTGAAATTAAAGAAGAACGAAAAATGGAAAATGAATTCTCTGTAAATTTTTGAAGTGCTCACATTTCTAAACCCACTATGTTTTTTTTTTTTTTGAGGTTCATTTAGCTGCGTTCACTTATATCTATGCACTAATACGTCAAAACACGGCAAGTTTTCTCGCTGCGTTCAGATTAGCTGTTTGTGGGGAATGTATAAGTAATATGGCGGCACGCTTCGCACTGGCACTGATGAATGGGCTCCTTTAATAAAGGAACTTTCTCTTGTGATTATCACGTAAACGATTATTACATAATAATAATAATATGTGTTATTAATGCAATAATGTGGAAGTGTATACCTAAATTTATTCAGGACATCAATTGCTACTGATTAGTTCCACATTTACTTACATTATTTGTGCCGATGATTTCACACAGTGATAATTATTTATTAAAATTAATATTTGTTGCAATATTTTTTTGCAGTAAGTAAATTATATTGAGTCCTGCTAATGTAATTTACTTATATTACAAATTTAAAAAATAATCTATTCAAATAAATTCGATGCGGTTCGGAATTTAAAAAATACATAGTTCAACCAACGTCTATCTTCTATCAGCATAATGTAAGCACGAGGACGACCGGCGTGTACTCGCGCGGAAAATTCTCGAAACTCACACGACTATGAAGTATGCACGACTGGCAAGAAGTTTACGCTTATTTTTATTTTCATATTAATAAAAAAGGAGACCAACCTTTTTTTCGAATAACAAGTTTACGCTTGGCGTGCGGACGACAATTTATCCAGATTTGAAATTCGAATTTGTGCGACTGAATGAACGAGTTCGGAATTGGAAGAAATAAAATTTAATTTGGTTCGCACCACGTTGCATCTGTTTTTGTTTTTAATTTTTGTCATTGGTATTAATTAATAAAGTGTAGAATCACTTCATGGAACAAATCTAAACTGTTCCATTTTATGGTTCATTGGTAAGTATGTTTGTCAGAGTGAGTTACTCAGAGATTTCAACGTCAAGTAGTTGGCCTCGAATCTCAGGTCAGTGATTTTCTATGAAATTCTTAGCAGTCTAAGTCATTCATGATAATATTTACAGCAATCCTGACTAAAACCATCTATTTTGTATACATACGCTTCTAATAATAATTATGAACGAAAAGAATAAGGTTTCAAGCATTTCCCAATTAATTTATCACGACTAAAATCCACAAGAAGCCATAAAACGGTCAGCTTACAGACAATGGGGTGCAAATAGTATTTTTCATAAACTTTATTATTTTAGCCGTTTCATTTAAGTGCCACATAAAACTTCTAATTAAACGAAAAAGCTCTGGTTTAAAGGAAATGCCGACGGCGGCACGTCCTCCACGAGATCGTTTATGACGGTTCGTAAGAGTTCACTTAAGTAAATAACTTTTTATTATTATTCGAAGAAATTCTTACGTAGTGCATAAGTGGTATCACCCTCACTACGGTTCCAATTCACAGCATCAGGATTTCAAGGCTCTTTATTTTTTCTGACTGACTGGTCAAGCGTGGTCGAAGCCTAAGCCTGAGTTCCTCAGTTAGATTCCCAGATCGACGAGCGTTTTTTGGTTTTTCTATAAAATTCTCCATGGCAGCTCAATTTGTACGCGATTAATGGCAGTTAGACTCGCCCCTTATTGTATGGGATCCAAAATCACCGATAAACTGTGAGTGCACAGAAATGGGAATACAGGCGTGATGGCAAGTTTATTTTATTAGTCAATTTCACGATATACATTATAGTTTATAGAATTAAGTAGGTATAAAGAAAGGAGGAACTATTCCATTTTCTAAAACTTCAGTCACTACAGAATTTTGATTTTAGAATTTCATTAGGTTGGTACAGTATATAGTGGTTTGATTTTAGAACGTCGCACTTATAAAGTGCAATGTATGGTGAACCACGTACGTAGACAGGTAAACTGATAGACTAGGTAATACCACGGCCTAGAAAGCTTTTAGTCTAAAGCTACCACAGACACATTCCATCGGCACACAGATCCATATTTCCCGGTTATTGTGAAACAGAAACAATGTTATTAACGCCAGTGGAGCAATTTGTACAACGCTGCACAACGATATTGCATTCGACTTGTACTTTTTGTGCGGCCTAATGGCTGGCTGGCAATGTTTAGATTGCGCGCTTGTTTCAAACATACGGTTCTTAATTCAAAATTTTATATTGTTTTGAAAAAAACCAGAGAGGTCTTTGTCAAAGAGTTTATCTATGATAGTGATGCTATAACTTATTTATTAAATTCCGAAATTTTAAAATCAAGTTAAAGGGGATTGATGCGGGTTAAATTTAAGACATGAATTTGATTACTTTTTTAAATAACAATACATGCAACCATGCAATGTTACATTGGGCACTATTATTATTTTTCTACATGAGATTAATATCCACCTAAATTACCTACAAAAAGTTTTTTGGAAGCATAATTATTAGCAAGAACTTCTTACAATCATAATATTTCGTGGGCTTCTTGGGGCGAAGAAAGACTACGAAAGCTCAAATTTGTTATCTGTTATAAAGGTATATTGGGTAACAACTGTCATAAACAAACTATCAGGTATTGTTATTTGAAATATATCCGAATTCAATTGATAGGTAACATTATATTTTCTAGATTCAATACCTACACGTATCAATATCATATTATATTTATACGTGTAGGTATTGACGCAGTAGGTACTGAGTCATGTGCGACGGAAACATTTTCATCCATGTTAGTTTACTCACGAGATGGAGGGAAACGCCATATTTGTTCGTCTGATCTCGACAAACATTTAGTGATCTCTCACAATATCGAATGTCTGTTAGTCTACGTGTTTTATGATAATCTTCATGTTATAAGTTAGATATATATAAATGTTATTTTATGAATTAATTTGTGCCTGTTTATTTATTTTACACGGTGAATGGGTAAGTTTTCAATTTGTAGGATGGTATAAGCACTAAGAAAATATTGGTTAGTATTTTAAGAGCTTTTGATAAACCAATCATGATTATCTATTCTTTATTTGTGTCCCTGCTATAATTATACAAACATCTAGGCCCGTAAGAACTACCTGTAGGTCATACAAGTAGCTGTTCATACTGCTGAGTTCGTCTAGGTTACTCCTCTGCGGGTTACGTACGGGTTACGGGGTTGACAAAAGGGGACTAGACGTATAACCCGTCTCCCCTTTTGTCAATACAATAGGCAGCTCTGTTCATACTGCTGAGTTCGTCTAGGGTACTCCCCTGTCACGGTCATGGCGAATGTCACGAATCCCATAATCGTGACATATAGGGCTAGAGAAGGAAAGTGCGGTTTTTTAGTCGGTAGGTATACCCTGCCATCTGCTCAAGTGGTGGATGACCCATAACGATTTTCCTTACGATTAAAAAGGGTGTTTTCTTTTTGTTTAAATCGGACATAGTATAATAATTGACTCGGACATGGAGCTCGTGGCTAAGTAATAACTAAGCTGATCAACAGATCTGCAAGGGTAAGCTGCGCTAGTTGCGGTCAGTCTGTGGATGGGTGATCAAGCACGGACGGGCCGTGCCTCGGTGAGCACGTAAAGCCGTCAGTCCCGGTTGTCATACGAACACCTATGACAATCGTTAGTTATAGTCAGAAGCCCAAAAAGCCTGACAACCAGTCTATCCTCAGGGTATCGGTATTACCCAAAAATTGGGCTGCGGAGGTCTGATGGCAGTCGCTTCGTGTTAAACACTAATATTCAGCCGTATCTGGTTAGACTGAAAGCCGACCCAGGCTCGAGAGAGGCTCGGAGAAAGAGACTTGGCGGCGAGGCACCGTATGCCTCCAGCCAGTAGCCCTTGTATTCTAATCAGCAACATCAGTTAAGGTCGTCCCCTAACCGGACTCGAGTGGGGCGCGGGCTGGCTTGAGCAAGAGCCAGAGTCGGGGGGGTTACCATTTCCAGGTTTTCGCGACAGGCCTCGCCGGTGAAGACGGAATATCGGACGGCGTTTGTGCGAGTGTTTTGATGAGAGTGCTAGTCATTCTGCTCGCTTCTTGGAGGACTGTGATGGGATCGTCGGGACTGTGGTGGAAGTCAGAGCATGCCTCGGACGGCGGGCTCTGCTGATCAGGGAGGTAAAAAAGGGTGGAACCTCGTACCTTACCAAATATACTTCCGTTAAGCATTATTGTATTGCGATTTGATCGGCACCTTTGTCTTTGCAGTATCCAGTGAAATTACTGAGAAAATGAGCGTAAAAAGCGTATAAAGTAGTTTAACAGCCGTATTAACCTGGTGCTCTTAAGCATGACTTCGTAGAGGTCGACAAGAGTCGTAAAGCTCGTGGGTTCGATTCCCAGGTCGAGATAATTGTGTATTAGACTTATCTATGAAATTCTCAGTAGCAGCTCGGAGATTGGATTTGTGCCCGGTTAATGGCTATTTCCAAGCTCATCCCTATAACATGCGACCTAAACATAATCAGCTAACTGTTTAGTAGTCATTGGTACATTTATTTTATTGGTTTATTTATTTATTTTGCTTTTTCTGTTTAGTAGCCTATATTAATTTGATAGTACACATCAAACTGCATTGTTCTCATGTAAGTCTGACAATTATTTATATTAATTTGATATTAGCAGACATTACTGCAATAATTACTGCAATTATTTTTTCTTATTATTTAATAATGTTTAACTCAATACAATGTAAATGTGAGTACTTTGTAGGCTAAATATACATACTCAGCTTTGAACAGTCTGGTGTCTTTGAGCATTTTTTATGTGGCCTACGCAAATGTTTCTCTAACCTAGTATCGTCGTGCGACGGGTTGTCGAGCTCCCTAAATTGTGGTTGAGCTACACAATGACTGATGCATGCGTGCCGTCAGTTGGGACTGCTCTACTCAAAGCCTATGGCTCTTTCTTCTAAAGGCCATTTCAGACGTTGCCCTACATTGTAATTATAAATAACATATTTGTTACCACTACTCTAGTAGTGGTAACAAATATGTGTCTGCCTGGACTTTAAAAGAGACTATGATTCTCTGAGTTTGTTTCGGCGTTTCTTCTCAGAGGTCGTCAGCTAGGAAATGCCGGAGCCATCTAGCTTTTTAAAAAATGTTTATTATTGACTTGTAAAAGTGTCTTTTTGTATATTTTTGGCATTTTTCATGCTAAGATTTTTAAAGTTATTTAGAAAAGGAAAAAATCGACCGCGGGTATTTCCTTTTCTAAATAACTTTAAAAATCTTAGCATGAAAAATGCCAAAAATATACAAAAAGATAGTTAGAAGGTAAGGGGGCATCGTTCGACATTGAACTAACTGTAAAGTAAGTCGTGTCGGTTGAAAAGCAAAAACTTGCTTTTCAATAGGTGTTACTGACGTCACCATAAAGACGTAAATTCAGTATGTGAAGGAAAAATTCGACATGACGGGTAGGTATCGCGGTGGCTTAGTGGTCATAGCGTCTGGTGTACCTAACCAGAAGACGCAGGTTCGAATCCTGCCCGCGGTCGAATTTTTCCTTTTCTAAATAACTTTGTAAGTGTCTTTAAAAGATCTATTTACAGAAATAAATATCATTTATATCATTTACACCTCTGCCTAACCTTTCGGGGAATTCGGGCGTGATGGTATCTTTTTTTTATACCACTAAGGCGGCAAACGGGCATACGACCCACCTGATGGTAAGCGGTTACCGTAGCCTATAAACGGTTGTAACATCAGGGGTATCACTTGCACGTTGCCGACCGTGTAAAACGAAAGAGGAATAGTTGGGTTGGCAGTTTATGGGTGGAAGTCCCCTACTGCCAACACAACGTTTCCTTGCGGAGCACTAGCAACCTTGCTCACCGTAAGGAACACAACACAGCTCACTTCGATTTTCTGCAAGGCGGAGGTACTTCCCCAGTCGGGCAGCTCCAATTTGAGTGGAATTACCTCTCTTAAAATCTATATTGTGTATCTATATTAAAAGTTTATATACCTACAGAGTTATTTTACAAATATGAAATCACCTTTGAAAATTGAATTCTTTCACTGTTCCAATACCTACATTGAAGGTACATTGCTGCAGTCCCGATACTAAAACAATTGACAATCAACAGTGTTCGCTTCAAAAGTTTTCGGCGTCAAAATGTGCAGTCTGAACCGTGCCCATTCATTGCTGGCACAAAAAGGTGCAATTTGTTTGGTAACTCAAATAAACGACAGTGTATTCCAAACGAGGTTTTCGAACGTAGCGTGGGTATCTATTTTGTTATCTCTTTCGCAATGAAAAGCTGGTGCTGTGTGAATTTTCTGTTTTTTTTTTACTCTCCGATGTTGTTTTGCGTTTGTTTAGCTTTCACTTTTCATGAAGCTCTTCTAATCGAATTCTAAAAACTAATCTATCATCAAATGTGAACTACATAATCAAATGCTAATATTTTATTATGAAAGCAAACTTTTTAGAAATCTCAATTTCCGGAAATAAAGACAAGGGGATTTGTTTTTTTTTATAATTTTGAGGTTAGGGGGTGCGCATTTCTGCATTTTGTTATTCACGTATGAATCAAAACTTGTTCTTCACTTACTCTAAAGTAAAGGTAACGCATTGATGACTCAGCCCAACTGAAGAGCCATAAGTAAATCCTTGAACATATTTGTTCCTACTGGGCTAGCGTGATAGACAATATCTAGTACATTATTCGATTAAGTAGACAACGTCTGTGGTAGTGTCGGACTGCATATCACGAGGTCGTGGGTTCAATTCCCACAAGACACAAATATTTATGTGATGAATATAATTATTGTATGGCTGGGTATTTATTATGTATTTATAATAATAATAATATTTTTGGGACATTTTACACAACACCATCTAGTCTCAAACTAAGCAGACCTACTATGGGTACTAGACAATGGATATAATACTTATCTGCTTTTTTTTGTAAATACATACTTATAATACATAAGAAACACCCAGATAAACACAAATACTCATGTTTTATCCACACAAATATTTGTGTCCTGTGGGAATCGAACCCACGACCCATGATCAGCAGTCGGCCCATGATGATCGGTACTCGAAGCGCTAGACCACAGAGGTCGTCAATTTTATGTATGTGTTTACAAAAAAAATGTATCTAAGTATTATATCCATTGTCTAGTACCCAAATAAGCTCTGCTTAGTTAGGGGCTAGATGGTGCTCAGCTGTGTAAAAAGAACCCAAATATTTATTTATTTATCTATTATATTACTATTATTGTCCCTGTTAAATAGACTACCTACTAATATAATCTACTGAGTTCATACATTATTATGACACACACAAGTTAAAATTAGTGGTATGAAATTAATTCAAATTATTACACACAAGTACTATATTACGAGTATATCATAATATATATAATTCAGGTTTACGAACGTGCTTCTGGTATTATAACTACAAACGTAAATTACGACCCTCATACAGAATTCTGTTTAGATGCAGGCAATGCCACAAAATGCAATCTGTGTTAGGGTTTCCACTCATATAGCATCTCATGAGTATTTCCTCAAAATGCGATAGTGGAGACACTGGTCATGTTCCGTAACTCTTATTTAATCACAACAAACTGCATTGTTTTTTTTTTGTATATTATTATTATTATTTATTATTATTTGCCGTAGTCATCCCACTGCAGGGCAAAGTCCTCCCCTACCCCCCTTCCATTTCTCACGGTTCCAGACTATTTCCGGCCAATCCTTCCAAAAAAAATTCAAGCTCATTCCGCCTTTGTTTTTGTATAAAGCTTAAAAAATATTTCTAGTGCTATAATTATTCAACAGATTATAGACGGTAGATAGATTTTGATTTGACGGTGCCTAAACGAGGATGGGCACTCCCACTCATCTCACTCATAACTTGGAAATTCTTCAAGCTAATATTACATTTTAGAAACTATCTGCTACATTTCCTTACGGTACAATTTTCTTTTCTGAGTAATTGTAAGTAGGTATATAACTTCTAATACTATTAACTGTATTAAATATACATAATATATATTTTTTTGTTTGTATTTTTCTTGTTGGTTGATAATGAATATGACTAGATTGCAATGGCTGGCAATAACAATAAAGGCAGGCTTGCCTTAAATAAAAAATATCATCATTATCATCACGACATTACTATAATTACATATTATAAATAGTTCAGCCAAAAGTCAGTGTTTCGGAATTCGGATTCTTATACGATTTTCACCAATAGAAAAAGGGATTATCTAGAAAACATATTGGCCATTATTTATTTATTTATTTATTTTATTTTACAAAAAGTGCTTACAATTAAACATTGCCCCACAAAACTGTGTTATCAGTTTGACTGCGGGATCGTAAGTCTCCGTACAATTTACACTTAATACATACATAGTTAGGTATTTAATTAGTTATTGAAGCCTTTTACTATTTGTGCTTAAAATTTCTTATCTTGCATAATTATTATACATTCTTGTCAAGGAAATATTTTCTCAATTTACACTTAAATACATGTTTGTCACCTTCATGTCTTATGACCTCCGGCAGGGTATTTAATAGATAATTTATTAATATATTTTTGAGCATTACCATGCAAAGCCAGGGGGGCGCTAACTAAAAAGAAAATAATGTATTTGCGGGGTATGATGTTGATTAAATCCTGTGCTGCCAATTGTGCGCCATCCTTTAGGGTAACGTAAGAGTGTAGCTGACGGGCAAGCCGCGGTCCGACCGCGTCTATTTTGTGAAATACGGAACTCGGCAAATTGAATTGGAAATAACGTATGATTAATTTTGGAAAATACGTACAAGGTAATTATTTTAGTGTGGGGACAAATAATAGAATTAAATTAAATGCTTTCGTAATATAATTTAGGTTAGTTAGTTATAGTATAAAATTAGGCTATAGTCCACCATGCTGGCCTAATGCGGGTTGGTATACTTCACACACCTTCGAGAAAATCTCTCAGGCATGCAGGTTTCCTCACGATGCTTTCCTTCACCGTATAAGCGAGTGATAATTAATTATTAATACGCACATGATTTCGAAAAATCAGAGGTTGGGCCTTGGATTCGAACTCGAGACCTTTAACTTGTCAGTCCAATGATCATACCACTAGGCTATCACTGCTTATAATTATAATTACATACATTAAATTTCCATCAAACAACTTCAAACCAATTATTTATTTAAATACCTACTGACTGCTGTATTGCATTTCATCAACAGTTTTCTATTAGCAACATGCTGTATTGTTTTGCTTCTTAACCGTTAGCTACGGTTCACTGGCGAACTTAGCCGGAGTTTCACGAAGTTCGCCGAAGTTCGCTTAATCTCACTAGGAGCGGTAGTAGTGTCGAACCGCGATAGTTTAGACTTTGTATCGTAAACTTGGCGTTCCGGGCAAGAGGTGCTGGCCATTGAAATTGGCGCCATGTTCGAAATTCAAATGCAGTTAGCTCGATTCATAGAATTGTGAATACTTTATTCTACTCGACGAGCAATAGTTTGAGCTTTTAGCATATTGAAGCATTGAACGAGAATAGAATAAATTCTTTAAAATTCGAATGTAAATAAAAACGGAAAGTGCAATTGTTTTTGGGAGATAAAGAGGTTTTATTTATTTCTGCTATCTTGTAAAAAACTATTTATTGCCTATCGTTCAGTAGTTATCAGTTATCACAAATCTTACAAATCTTGTTTTGCCTGCAAGAAAGATATTAGGTACTCTTATCTATTCTTAGATATTACTGTGAGCAGGGATAGCCTAGTGGTCTGACCATTGGATTGCCAAGTCGAAAGTCAAGGTCTCGAGTTCGTATCTAAGGCACCTCTGACTTTTCGTAATGATGGTGAAGGAAAACATCGTGAGGCATACTGCATGCCTTAGAGATTTTCTTAACGGCGGGCGTGTGAAGACTGCCATCCCGCACTAGGCCAACGTGGTGGACTATGGCCAAATCCCCCTCAATCTGCGAGAGGAGACCCGTGCTCAGCAGTGGGATAGTAGGTATATGGGTTGATGATGATGATGATTCTTATTATTTACTGTCCGACACGCGTTGAATGAAACAAAAAACCAAATAGTTTCAGTAAATTGAGCCATTTTTTCCACAAAAAATAGGGCAAATTTCCTACAATAGTATTATAATACCAATGAATTATTTGCTTAAAATAATTATCGCAGCACACCTAAGGCATTGTATATCAAAATTAACATAATCATGTACTAACAACACATAATTCACCGCTTAGCGCGTCGTTATAAAGTCGTAAACCTAGAAACCAGGGTAGTAGGGTCCTTAGAATTCATCGTGTGCGGAATAATTTAGAGGTGGAAGCTATATATTAGTTACTAGCCATGTACCCGCGGTATTACCAGCGACTATTTAGTTTTCTCAGACCCGTATTTCTCCCCGTATTTCACCCGTATTATATTTCCCAAAATCCCATCTTTACATGATACGTAGTAATTTCTGGATGATAAATGCTAGACCGGGACGGGCGCGAGACGTCCTAGGGGATCTAATCCCTAAGCACGAAGTCCGTAGTTTCAACCTTAATTACGGGCGTTTCCTACTCCGTATCACCTACGGATGGATGATTCGTTCGGGGCCCGAACTAAGATTGAATGACAACACAATTTGACAGTTGTCTCGAGTGTGTTTTTACCCGTTCGAAAAATTGAATTTGACACTTGTTTTATCGGACTCCGAAGTTTCGGAGAACTTTCGAACGGCTCGTAACTTCGTTGACGGAGATAGGGAGTAGACCCTCAGGTACGAGGCGCGGACGAGGCATGATCCAAAACTTAACGAAGATTTTATATGAAGCAGCGTGCGTTGCCTGCGTCCTGGACGAGGCTAAGTCGTACTCCCGCGCCTATACATCGAGGCTGCTAAAATGTACGGTGCTTCGTCCGTGCCTCGTACGTGGTCTTACATGAATCATTCTTTAAGTTTAATAATTATAATAAACATTTACAATTACGATATCTGTAAGTCAGTCAGTGTTATAGGTTTACTAAGATTATGTTTCAACTCTGGTTACCTATATCTAGGTATTTATTGACAATCCCACAACTGGGCACGAGTGCGGCTACGAAATGAGAGGATGTAGCGTACATCCTCTCAATTAAAATTATTTTTATTGACTTTTACGTTTAAAGGTGACGTATTCCTTTACATGTTAAGTTAAATAATGCAGGTACAACAATGCACCGCAAGTTTCAATTCCGAATACCAAAAAAAAACAAATATCTTATGCATTGCACCACAATATTGGGCATTCTATCAAACTGTTGACAATCATGCGAGCATAGCATGCCTCTCGGACATAACGTGTCGACGGCTCACGGATAAACTTTTTAAACTTAATGCGCGTTCTGTGGTGTTAATACGACGTATTTTCGCTTGACACGTGCGAAATATAAACGATAAAGTGACATCCCTGAAATGTGGGTTTGAATAACGATAACATACCATCACGCCTGCATTCCCGAGGGGTCAAGCAAAGGTATATTGAAAATACAGCAATAGTTTGCCGATATATTTTAGGTCGAGCCTAATATCGACCTTAACTGGTGACAAATCCAAACTTCGAGATCTTGCTGAGAATTTCATAGAAAAAAAACAATACTCCCCTACTGTCTGATGTAACACAGGGCCTCTAGACGAGGCAGATGGTGCAAACATTTATTCAAATAGGAGGTATACAAAGTTAGCTGGATAGATTTACCTACTCTACTTGTATACATACTATAATAAATAATGTACTTGTAGAAATAGATATATCAAGTCGAAGTAAAATAACACTGCCTTGAGCTGTGTTGTGTTTCTTACGGTGAGCAAGGTTGCCAGTGTTCCACGAGGAAACGTTGTGTTAGCAGTGGTGGGACTTAAACCTTTTAGTGCCAAACCAACTATTCCTCTTTCGTTTTACAGGGTCGGCAACGCGCAAGTGATACCCCTAGTGTTAGAACCGTCTATAGGCTACGGTAACCGCTTACCATCAGCTGGGCCGTATGCCTGTTTGCCACCTTAGTAGCATAAGAAAAAGTAATATAAAAAAAAAGTCAAGTAGAACAAGGTGTTATGCCAAAAACAATATTTATTTAGTCTTGTAATCTTTGAATAAAATTAGGCTGATCGTGCTCCTGCTAATTAACGTGCTCATAATACTTCAACGTTGACCCTGATAATAAGCCAGGAGAACGCTAACTTGAAATATAATCAGCATTCTCTTTAATTGCTGAACAACATGGAATTGAATTTACGAACGTTTTTCATTAAATTATTGTCATGTTCGTACAAAATGAACCACAAATTAGGCCACGTTCAAATTATGTGGTGAACCAAAACGAATAAATTATGCACAATTTTAGTAATCATTTTGTAATTTAGATTTTATTAATGTCTTACCACATTTTTTGTTGGTATTAACATTATTTTTGTTTTTAACACAACATGACATAGGTACAGACGCGAGCAGGTCAAAACTGTCAAATTTTCCCAATTGAATATGAACCTTATTAAAATGTGTTAAAGTTGAAAATCTATCAAAGAAATTTGACAGATTGGGGTAGCTTGAAGTGCTGGTTTCTGTACCATCACGCCTGCATTCCCCAAAGTGTACTGTCGTACTACTCTACTGCCGTAGTACTGCAGTAGTGCAGTTTGCCGGTTCATCTCACGTAATAGGGGAAAACTACGACTTAGGATTTCAACGAAATAACATTTTGCTCGACCTGAGACTTGAACCCTAGATCTGTCTGCAGCATAACAGTCGCGCTTTCAATCAGTAAACTAAAGGAGCAGTTTTTTATTTACAAGGAAATTGTTCATACATCAAAGATATCTTCTGCATCTTGATCAGGAAATTCAATAATTATTAAAAACTAGTTTCTGCCCGCGACTTCGTCCGCGTGGAAAAGTTACTTTTAATAAGTCGTTGTAATTTGGCTAATAATAATAATAATAATTTATTGCCCAAAGAAAGAAACAGAAAATACATGACATGTTACATATTAAGTCTATGAGTTCTTTTTTACTTTAATTTTATGAATAATGTCCCCTATGCTAGGAAAGTCCTGTATTATAGGAGACATCCATTTTTCTGTTATTGCAATTTAACAAGAAAAACTTATTTAACAAAATTAACTCAAAATCGTTATAAATTATAGCCTATACTTATGGTATTCTGATGTATTTAAATAATAATACTGTAAAGTTTCATCGAAATCCGTTCAGTAGTTTTAGCGTGAAAGAGTAAGAAACATCCATCCATCCTCATAAACTTTCCCATTTTTAATATTAGTAGGATAGGATACGATATCTTAAGTAATAATATTACAATACCACTAGATTCTATTAAAAATAATTGATATATGATTCTTAGCGAAAATTAATTGTTATTTCCGGTCGGGTTATATGAAATAAGCATTATAAAACCCTTATTTATCTATTCCGTGATAAAAAAACATCAACTTTGTCGCGTATCTTGAATGCCCAACCAAAGTTTGTAAGCTGAAGTTAAAAAACAAAGCTAAGTAACAAGAAAACTAAACCATCCCTGCTTTTAAAAGAACTGGTCGCCTAACAAGAGTACCAATATTAAATTACCTTTTAGTTCCAGCCAGTTTTATCTAACAAATTTAGTTTTTGAATCCAAGAAGTTTTCTACTCGAGCGAGTGAAAACTGAAATAATTGCTGGAGTCGAAACGCATCGCTGCTCTTTCGCCATTGGTCGCCCGCATCTCACACCGTAGCGTAACATTTGAATTGGTAATAATTATAGATAAAAAGGTCAGGTGCGTAGTACTCGCAACCGGCGTGAGTGTATGACAAGATGTATGAATGTAGTCGAAGCAAAAGAAGTATGCAAGAATCGTAGCAAATGGTGTTCCTTACTTTCTGCTCACCCCCATGTGAAAAAGGCGTGAATGTATGTATGTATGTAAATACACATGTTCTGCGATCTGGTACTGGTGTTTGATGTAGGTTATTGAGTATTTTGACTAGTGGAAATTCATTACTGATGGGACTGACATGTTCTTTTATTGGGTAAAAGTCCCTAAACAAATATTAGAAAAGAAAAAAGTTTATACTAAAATTGTTTAGTGCTGCAAATTTTATAGGATATTTATGTAAAATTCGATTCGATTTGTGAGAATTTTCTTCGTCAATTACAGACATATATAAAGAAAATTCATTTTGGTAAAATTTTCTATAAAATCCCCGCTCACACACACATGCAAACCGAAAGCAATCTTCTGTTACACTACCGTACAAGCACACACTTATAGATGGAATTTTAAAATGCGGTACAAAGAGTGAAAAGGGGGCTAAGTGGCTAGAGTAGCTACCCTTTGTTATGTGCGAAACGGTGCGATACCCGCTTTTGTGTAGCAATTGGAAAGTGCGACAATTGGCCCGTGAGGGTAGATACTGTCCGTCGCTTTGAACTAGGAACGCATTAAAATATGTTGTTGTTCACGATTTGTTTTTAAATGTTGTGGAAAATAGTTTGGTCCTTCGGTACGGTTTTGGTCAAAAGGAATATTTTGTTGAAATTTGTTTGTTTGTCGATGCTATACAACGTGTTACAAAATAATTAATTTATCAAAGCGAAAAATTTTGTCAGCTGTCATGTCAGGGAACCAGATTATTTCACAAAAAGGCCTACGTACCTATTTTACCTAATAATTGTCTACTTTAATAGTTTTTCTATTTTTCATTGATAAAATATGTTGTTGTTTTCCTTTTATTGGGGTATGTTATACAGCGTTACTACGGTTCTTAAATATTGTGAATGGACTCGTTATAAGGCCCCATTTAACCTCCTCTCGGCTTTACGGGTAGTTTTGTAATAACCTGTATAATGATAGATGCTAATGTAAAGCTGTTACTTTTGAAGTTTCATTGGAGTCTCTTACGCTGCTTCTTCTTCCCCGATAAAATATTAAAAAGCAATAAGGAGCGGGTGAATTAATTCAGCAATTCGATTGCCTTGTAGCACAAACTTATTAGATACAATGAAAAATAGCAATATTTTGCGGTTTTTCTGTAATTTGTCTAAAAAAGTATTCTTATACATTGAAATAAAATTACCTTTTACGGATTTTATCGCGTTATATTGATATTATTAATCCCGACGTTTCGGACCCTTTACAGCGTCCATGGTCTACCCGTGAACATGTATTACCTGACCAGAAAGTTTAAAAACCTCAAAAATAACTGTTGCTTGTTTTGAAAAACCCATTAAAATGAACTTGATTAGATTATTTTATTACTTAGGTATTTTTCAAATCTATATTTTGTCTCCATTGGTTTCGGGATACAAAACTAAAAATTTGCACCTCATATTTTATAATAATTATCTTCTCTACTAAAGAAACAAATTATGTGGTTAAAGAAATTTATTTCTCAATAAGAAATTACAAAGATTTCGCTTAGTTGAGAACATTTTTAAATTATAACTCTTTGAAAGTTTAAACGGAGCTGCAAACGCTTAAAAAATATTAAAAAACTACACTACTCGCAACTAAAGTTCACCAGTCTAGCGACATTCAAATGAAATTCTAGAAAAACATACACCAGTGAATTCTTCTGGAAGGAATGATTTCCACTTTGAAAGTTCTCCGTATATTCATGGCGTACAGTTCAGCGGTGCAGAAAAGTGAAACTATTCACTATTCCTGTTCCTTCGCAATGTTTCTGTGCATATAATGGGCTTAGGCGGATATTGTGTCACTTGTTACCTACATATTCTCTAGAATGAATGAGTCAATAATAAAAATATTCTTAAGACTATCCTCAACATAGTTGTTTTTATCAATATTTTCAAGATACGTATTAAAATTTTACGCAATGATAGCTTAATATACCTGCATACATAGTATTTCATTGTAATATTCAGAACAAAAATGATAATACACAAAGAAAATCAACCAACTGTCTTGGAAGTAAAGACAAATAATTCATATAAAAAACAATTACATATTTTCTATTCTTTCTTTTTTTGAGATTTATTCTGGAAGATTGTCCCAAAATAGGCTTGGATCGGGAGGAATGGAAGAAGATTAGGCAGACCTTACAGTAAAATGTCAATTTACTCTCTTACTCTTTTGTTTTTCATTCCAATCATTCTCGCTTCCGCTTATTACTTGCACTTCAAATACAGGAATCTTAAAGGTTCTAGCAAATATTCCAGCGGATATGTTGTTTGATCTGCGAGAAATATTTACCAACAAACATGGGACACACATTGTGTAACACATATGTTGTAGATTATAAGAATATCCGAGATACAACTCTTTAGTGTTTATTTTTTTTATTCGTATCGAAGGAATCAATCTCGAAGGTGCTGATCTAAAAGACCAGTACGATGTCGTCATCAACTCATTTACTGTGCCACTGCTGGACACAGGTCTTCTCTTAGAATTAGGAGGTATAAGCATCCTGGCCGGTTGGCAGACTCAAACGCTATTGAAATCTCTATAAGGCATGCAAGTTCTTTTTCCGAGCCTTTCCCAACTATGTTGGGGTCGGCTTCCAGTCTAACCAGATGCAGGTATTTTATTACTATTTAGCTTTCCCTAAAGTCGGTGTTGTTCTAAATATTGTGAGCGCTAAGATTACGTAAGTCCTTGATGGTTTGTATTCAAAACTTTCATACAGAAATAGCCTTAAAACACTCATGTCTTCAACCTGCCTTTGTTTACCCGTGACAAAAAAGCCGAAAGCCTCCATCCGCAGCCTCTTGCCCTACATACTGTTCTGATTGCGGGACTTGGCACGGTTTCAAATATAGACGACATCTACCAAGTCTAGGTCGGAATTTATTCAGCAAATAGAGTTCTTCTGTTAAACGGGAACCGTGCATGCCCGGAAAAATTGGAGGTTAAGCGCTATGTAATCGATGTGTGTCAGTTGGCAGTGGGTCTTCTGTCTTCTTCATCAATCAAACTTCTTTAAATAAACAATATCCAAAAATAAGCAGCATTATGTTGAAATGAAACTACATATATTTATATTTTCTATGCTAATATTATAAAGAAAGAATTGAACTACATAAAACACGCAGATTCGAATTCTACCCGCAGTCTTTTCCTTCGCTAAAAACTATAAAACTACATTTTACTTTTTTTTATCCCGTTATATTGATATTATTAATCCCGGCTTTTGTATCGACATTAATCCCTACTTCCCTATTATAAATGCGAAAGTAACTCTAGCATAAACCGCTGAAACGATTTTGATGAAATTTATATTTATTAAAATCAGTCACACGTACATTTGCTAACTAGAGATAGGATTTTGACGTAACATCCATACCTACAAGTAATGACAAAATCTTATGTCTAGTAAGCAAAATACTGAGTAATTATTTATTGGGATCAGCCGAAGAGTCTTTTCAAAAATACAACCTAACACTATCATATCTACGACATTCTACAAAAATATATTTCAAGGACGTCACCTACGAAAAAGTTTCATAAAACTAACATTTACGCGACAGAATAACTTTCTACTCAATAAAAACTTTAGTATGCGTCAGAATATAACGTAGCTAACCAATTCCATCTTCTTGTATATAACTTTTTGACCCAAACCGAAGTTGGGGGCTACCAAATTTCGGGCAAGTTTTTGGTCAGTACTTAGGAGCCACTTGTCGGGTTCACTAACAAGTGAACCTCCGCCCACCAAATTGGCCAGTTACTTTGAATTTTCAGGGACTTTAACAGAGAGGTATGTTTTTATCACATAAGTTCGTGCTAAGTTAGAGTGGGGTGGCAACTTAGATAGTGATTAGGTTGGCCCTGAAATTGCCTAGTAATTTGCAATTCAAATCGCGGATTTTCTATGAGGCTTACGTAGGGAAATTATGCGGGGACAAATTTTGTATAACATTTTTATGTTAGAATGCAAATTGAGAGGATTAAATGCTTTGGTTTTTGAGATAATTATATTTTAATTCATTTTAGACCTACATATATGTATAATACATTTATGGCTACATATCAAGCTATACATATCAATAGCGAAGTGCTTTCTAACTAATATCGACCAAAATTCACACAAACTGAAAAAAAAAGTATAGTATCCTAAAAATTTTAAAATACTCCACGGTCAAATATAGTCGCCTTGTACGATGATAGTTGTTGTTAAAAATACAAATAAGTGGCTTCATCAAAACACGCGGAAATCGACCTTAAAGATATAATGTATAAGAAAGTCAATTTCTCAAAAAAATTAATATAGGAGGTATTGGGACTTCGCCGTCGATATCCAATTTATGTAAGGTGCCCTCCAATATAAGTTGTCCGTACACTAAGAGTTCAGCTTTTACTGGAAACGTCATCATCCTTGGAGCTTTTTCGCAACTATGTTGGGGTCGGCTTCCAGTCTAACCAGATACAGCTGAATATCAGTATCTAACACGAAGCGACTGCCATCAGACCTACGCAACCCAATAGTACTGGATTCGATTTCCAGATCGAGCAAAGTGTTATTGAGTATTTCTATGAAACTCACAGTAGCTGCTCGCAATTTGGATATCTTGTGCCTGATCTTGTTGTGGATATAATGGCAATGGTCTAGCCCCCTATATGGGACCAAAATTAGTACACCGGTACATAACCCTTTGGGGAATACAGACATAATGGTATGCATAAATATCCGCCTGCCATAAACCACAACAAATTACTTCCAACACAATGCATGATTCGATTACAAGGGACACCTTTTAGAATTGATGTACCTACCCTTGAAAAAACTATCACCCTCCCATAGAAAACCATAGGGTTTAGTCCCCACAGAGTTGATGCAATTTGAAACCCATCGATAATAATATAATGGACTGACGGTTGCATCGCAACTATACATTAACGTGATTAGGAATTTTCTTTACTTGTCTTACACAATGCTTGGAAGAATATCATACTATTATTTTATTTATTATAAGTAGATGGTGTTTTTTTTATATAGCACTAAGGTCGCAAACAAGCATACGGCCCACCTGATGCTAAGCGGTTACCGTAGCCTATAGATACTTGTAACACCAGCGGAATCACATGCGCTTTACCGGCCCTGTAAAACAAAAGAGGAATAATTGGGTTGGCAGTGTAGAAGTTATTTAGAAAAGGAAAAATTGGACCAGTCCACCAGTCAGTCAACCAGAAGACGCAGGTTCGAATCCTGCCCGCGGTCCAATTTTTCCTTTTCTAAATAACTTTAAAATCTTAGCATGGAAAATGCCAAAAATATACAAAAAGATAGTGTAGAAGTGTTAAAATCACCCAACTGCCAACACAACGTTTCCTCGCGGAATACGAGCAAACTTGCTCACCGTAAGTAACTCAAAACTCAAAGCACTATTTCACTTCAATTTTCTGCAAGGCGGAGGTACTTCCCCAGTCCGGCTCCAATTTGAGTGTAATTACTCCCACTATGCCCTACCTATCTTGAAACACGTGATAATTGAAAACACGTTAAGACATTGTCCCCGGTTCTCATACCGATACCTATGACAATCAATTTAGTGGTAGTCAGAAACATAAAAAGCCTGACAACTAGTCTATCCTCAGGATACCGGTATTGCCCAGAAATTAGGTTGCGAATGTGTCATGGCAATCGGTTTTTGTGAAATACTGACATTCAGCCGCATCTGGTTACACTGGAAGTCGACCCCAACATAGTTGGGAAAAGGCTGTGAGGATGGTTATGATTGGAAGTTTATAGAGAACTCAATATTTCTGTTTCTAGAATTCAAAGTATAAATTTGATATGAAACGTACCTATCACAACCATGGAGTCGTACAGAGCTAGCCGAGCTATGATGTCGTCAGTAAATGGTAAATAACGGAAATGGTGCTGTCAGCGAAGTGTTTCTGTTTTTATAATTTTCAAATTAATAGAAACCTTTCAGTACTAAAAGACTACAAATGTATCATATACACGCCTGTATTCCCTGAAGGGTTAGGCAGAGGTGTACCGATATACACCCACAGTTCACCGATATGTTTAGGGGTCATGTGACAGGGGCGAGCCTATTGCCATTAACCGGTCACAATTCCAAACTCCGAGCAGTTACTGAGAATTTCATAGAAAAACCCGATGCTCGACTTGGAAATTGAACCCAGGACCTCTAGGATAAGCAGTCGTCGCTTAGGATCACTAGACTAACGAGCTAGTTTTCTTATTTTATTTTAGTTAAATTTATTATTAGTTACTATTTTTTAAATAACCGTTCCACTCGCATTTTTTAGCTTCAACAGAATGGCAAAAAAACTCTATTGATACCCAACAACTAAAATAAAATATATATATTTAATAAAAAAAAAACCTTCATTCGTTTAGGTCTGTGTGTCACGCAGCGATCAAGCCCTTTCGCGGTTGCCCGACACACTCCAACTAAATGCACAAGTTTGTTTTATAGTTCAAAGACAATCAACAGAGTGTTCTGAATTTCACAAAACGTTTATTAAGATTGATGATATTGTAATTATATTCCGTGTAATGGACTTACTATGTTTACAGTAATTAGGTTAAAAAGTAAGGTGATATTATTATGGTATGAGGAATTTTTAATAAGTACAGTGGCCAGCACATCAATCTACCACAATCTGTCAAATTTGTTTGGTTAATTATCAACCCTAAAACAAAAAAACTTGAGAGGTGTCAAGGGACACCCGGATGGAACGAAGTTCCTTTCATTAAAATTTAATAATAAAAAATAAAAAAACCTGTATACACTCAACAATTCACAACGCGCGAAATTCAAATATTGTCATTCACTCAATAATTCGAAATTCAAATATTTTTGACAAGCAAAAAGTGTCGTGACAACTTTTCGTAAGAATTTTTTCCGTCTAGCCCCCTTTCACAACGCGCGATAAGGAACTTCGTTCCAAAAATAAGGTTTATATTAAATTGGGAGAATTTGACAGTTTTGGATATCGTGACCTGCTGGCGTTTGTACATAATATTTTGGATATTGTTGTAGCTGTTTGGGCAATGAGTATATGCATCTTACCTCTCGCTCATACTCTATTAGTGCATCTACTTTGATCGTCTCTCGATCGTATCACCCAAAGGTTGTCTGGTAGAAAAGGCCTAATGGCATTTGACCGCCTTCACACACTTTTTTGTACAGAAAGAATAATTAAATAAATAAATCTAGTTGTTATTTATGAAGCTTCATTAGAGAAAAGAATATTAAATTGGGAAAATTTATTTGCCCAGAGTTTTGGAATTGATTTTTTGTTGATTTTGGAACAACTTGTTTTGAATATTTTTTCTATAGTAATTTGTTAAATTACAGTGGCAAGATTTGCTTTTAAACATTTCCCAGTATGTAACTAAAATAATAAATATTTAGGATATTTTTACACAGCACCATCTAGTCCTAAACTACGCAGACAATGGACGATGGATAAAGTACTTAAATACTTCTTTTTGTAAATGTATACTTATGAAACACTCAGACAAACACACAAATATTTTGTGTTCATCACATAAATATTTGTGTCCTGTGGGAACCGAACCCACGACCTCGTGATCAGCAGTCTGACACTCGAAACACTATACCACAGACGTCTTCGTCATATTTATTTTGTAAAAAGTAAAATATACCAAAACAACACCAATATTTATCAGATTTGTTATCTGAACAGTTGAGAAATGGTACGCCAGCTTGATCTCAGTTAGGTCAAACACTTTCCATTTACATTTAGATTTTCATGAAAATTTTCCACTTGGATTGTTTCATTCCAGTTTACAATCCAAATTTTAATCACCAAACACAACAATAACTGAAAGCGTTTATAATAATTAACAATGGAGCTGTGGAGCAAACGGCTGAACGTAGATGTTGGGAACATACGGGATTTTAATTTGAACAGGGACGAACGTTTCTTTTTACATTTACTACAATTTACCGAAAGTTTTTAAAAAAGTTGAAAAAAATACCAATGTTTTTAAAAATGTTGTTACTTTGTACCACTCACATATTTGTTACTAATCAATATCTGGACTTTAAAAGAGACTATGATTCTCTCAGTTTGTTTCGGTGTTTCTTCTCAGAGGTCGTCATTTAGGAAATGCCGGAGCCACTTAGTTTAAAAAAATGTAAAGCATTGACTTGTAAAAGTGTCTTCAAAAGATCGACTTATAGAAATAAATATCATTTATCATAAGAAAATGTAATTTGTTTGAATTTCATAAAACATTTATATTTATTTTCAAAATTCAGACAACAGCCAAATTCATTCAACATATTAAGTTATTTAAATTACCACGTTACAAATCTAAAAATTGGAATTTTACCTAAAGAACACTATGGAAAAATACAGTAGGTACTTCATTATTCTCCGAGGCTTTTCCTAATTGTGTTGTGGTCAGCTTCCAGTCTAACCAGATACGGCTGCGTATCAGTATTTTACACGAAGCGACTGTCATCAAATCTAACCCAATTTCTAAGCAATACCGATATCCTGAGGATAGAACAGTTATCAGGCTTTTAAGGCTTCTGAATACCACTAACCACTGTCATATGTGGTAGTGGTGTTCAAAGTTGCTATAAATCAATAACTTGCTTGATGCTATATGCTTAATTTTTTAAACAAGCGATTGTATGTGCTTTGTTATAGCATGCTTAGCATGCCTACTTGTTACTAACGCTATACGCCCGGCGGACATGTGGTTGATAGAGAGAGAGAGTGCTATGCGATATAAACAAAATAGCTTTATAGCTTTATAGCATAAAGTGCGAACCGCGATATCATTTGCTTTATGCTATATACATATACCTAATAAGCACACTACTTTATTATGCATTATGCTATATTAACCATCACTAATATGTAGGTGTTAGTATGACAACCGCAACTAAATACAGTAGGTATGTACAGACGCCAACAGGTCAAGCTATCCAAAACTATCAAACACTCCCAATGGAATATGAATATTATTATTTTGTCTTTTTGTATATTTTTGGCATTTTCCATGGTAAGATTTTAAAGCTATGACCACTAAGCCACCGCGATACCCGTCATGTCGTGGTCATAGCGTCTGGTGTACCTAACCAGAAGACGCAGGTTCGAATCCTGCCCGCGGTCGAATTTTTCCTTTTCTAAATAACTTTAAAATCTTAGCATGGAAAATGCCAAAAAAAAAAAAATATACAAAAAGATAGTTAGAAAGGTAAGGTGGCATCGTTCGACATTGATCTAACTGTAAAGTAAGTTGTGTCGGTTGAAAAGCAAAAACTTGCATTTCAATAGGTGTTACTGACGTCACCATAAAGACGTAAATTCAGTATGTGAAGGAAAAATTCGATATGACGGGTAGGTATCGCGGTGGCTTAGTGGTCATAGCGTCTGGTGTACCTAACCAGAAGACGCAGGTTCGAATCCTGCCCGCGGTCGAATTTTTCCTTTTCCAAATAACTTATTATTTTGTATTAAAGTAGAAAATCTATCAAATAAATTTGACATATTGGGGTAGCTTTATGTGATGGCCTCTGTGCTTCATCCAACAATATACTTCTGATATTTGCTGCACTGTATTTAAAAAATCAAACATGGAAAATAACAGACTACCTACCTACTCCAACTGATATTGAATTTCATGCGCGCAAAAATGCAAATAAAATACTTTGCAATTTTCAACCCTTTAAACGGAAGCAAAAAAATAATGGTTAAAACACAAGTTGGATGCTGGCATCTCGCTGAATATATTTTATTGAATTAAAATAACGCTATCTATAAAAATGTAATTAAAAAATTGTTCATGCAAAAAGCAATTAAAGCCTAAGTAGTGTTTTATTCAGTTTTTCTTGCAAAATAATAATCGCCAGCTCATTCAGCTCATAAGGGTCTCTTCTCAGAATCAGAGAGGTTAGGCTTAGGCCTCTCTTATTCGAGCCATGTCATATCTACATTAACATGAGCATATTTTTTGAATAAGTAGTCAGAATGTGATAATAGTGTTATCGTTTTGGTATGATGGATAGACCTAAACATAGATGAAAATATTCTTTAAATTTTCGTGTAAATTATATACTTACTCAAATTCTACTGGGAATGGAAATTATATCCACTTTCATTCATTTAATTATTATAATTTTTACACAGTGATTTAACCGGTTAATTTTCATTCACAATGGATTTTTCACACGCTATCTGTAAAATATTCCATACTTAAATTCTACCCTATACATACCGCCCACTTTACCCAGCCTCCGTTTCCTATGTTTCCACTGAGTCAACACTACGCGGCCCGCGATTAACAATAAGATATTAAATTGCAACCCACCCCCAGTACAAACAGGAATCAATCATCGCTCCATCACGACCCGGAAGAGGGTAACTCTATTCAAATAGCTAGCAATCGCCGAATATTCGCCCCGATACGAAAATAGGACACGCATGTTTGATTTTCACTTTAGCATAGTTGGTATTAGGCCGATCTCATCATGTTGTGTGATGTAATAAATTTCACATACTCCTTGTCTTAGAGAACCGTCGAACCCGGTTGCCATACGACGACTTATGACAATAGTGATAGAAGATCAAAAAGCCTAGCAACCATTCAGAATACTGGCAATACCAATATTCTGAATGGTTGCTAGGCTTTTTGATCTTCACACTGAAACAATTTTGAAAAACCAACAATAAGGCCAATGTATGCCCATAAAGGGCGTCCCATCCTGTGAAATAAAACAATTACGAGTTCACATTACATCCTTAAATATTATTTAAATATGTAGGTATTTGATTGTTCAGAAATAAAATAATTACAACTCTAAAAGTATCAGGTTTGCCTTTAAGTTAACAGAACAAGTAAATAAAAAGGAAAGATTTCCTACACAGAGAGAGGGAGAGATTTTGTAAAATAAGAGAGCAAAGCGTTTTTTTGTATATGATATTTTCATAATATAATTGTTTTCAAATTGATCCAGTAAAATAAAATAATTACGAGTTGATCATTACATCCGCAGTATAATAAATTACAACTCAAAAAGTATCAGTTTTGCCTTTAAGTAAACAAAACAGGTACAAAGAAATACATCTAACAAAAACAGAAAGAGAGAGAGAGAGAGAGATTGTGTAAAATAAGAGAGCAAAGACCTAAAAAAAAACCCACTAATAAACGTCACGGATTCACATTCGGTGCAGCAGCTGATATGTATACCAACAGTTAGCCGGTCTAGTTAGATCCCATGCAATATAGTTATGGTTTTTTGAAATTACATTTTCATAATTTGTTTTAAAATCATAGAAACTTAATAATTACATCAATTTGCTTTGCTACTCACATTCATGGATAGCAAGTCAGTCAAACAGAGCATTTCTAACTTTACGTCTTCGAAGTAATTACCACTCCAAATTCACCTCTCATCATCCAACGAACTTTATTACCAAGAATTACAAACTCACATAATAGTTTAATGCATTTCCTTCTAGAAATTTCTCTACATAGTTGCTTACTTAATCTTATATAAATTCACTAAGTGCTTGTAACTATTCAACTATCAGTTCGCTCTAGGAATTCTTAACTCTGTAATTACTTTGCGTTGAAGTATAAGAAGTTTGCATCTTATAGAAACTTTGGGGGCTTATTCTAATGGGCTTATTTTGGTGTATTGGTAATTTTGGGAAGCACTTGCTGTTACTTAAGAGTTTGCTAGTGGAGTTTATTAGTGCGCGCTTGTTTTACCCGCGAGTGAAGGGAAATTTTCCCACCAACATTTGTAGCGTAACACAATTTTCAACTAGTTTACGATCAGAAATTAGGGATGATGGACATAATATAAGTGATTTAACGTCTACCGCTATAATAAATTAATTAGGGAGTTTATTGTACCGTTTCTTTTTCCCAGCTAAAACAGGAATGAAACTGTGTGACCGGAACAGTGAACTAGGAGCGGTGAATTTGATTACCACAATATACAAATTTTTATCTGATGTATATAGTTTGTGTGTTGTCTGGATGATTCATGTACTCGTGTGTATTTATAAAAAAAAATGTTTTAAATCCAATGTGCAGTGCCCATAGGCGGTAGGTACGAGCTCTGCTTATCAAACATATATTATGTATTTTTTCCTAAGCCATTCATCCGATTACGTTGAAATTTTGGTGAGTTGTTGTGAAGGCTCCTAAATTTCTGATGAGCACAGTCAAATTCATATAAATTAGTTCATGATTTGATGATCACCCAGCTAATTATCTCTCTCATGCTACATGTTTGTACCTATAGAAACAAATAAATGCGGTAAACGTTCAAAACCACAAGACCCTGGCATGGCGTGCACTCGACGTGTGTTGCGGGCTCCGCTCTAAATGCGGTCTGTGATATACGAATGAACGAAGGTATTGCATGTGAAATACGTTTATATTCTACACAATTAGTGCAGGAGAATTTGAATCTTAAATTGGTGAGGTTAAAAACCATACAGCTAGCACTCACAAATTGCAACAACATTATCATAATGAAATTGTATTTTTTTTTTATATTTTAATCTCAGCATGGATTTGACTTTGAGAGCTTTCATCCTAAGAGCCTTTCCTCAGTCGGTAAATGCTTCAAATTTAGTTTAGTCACAGTCGGTCCCGGTTATCATGCGAACACCTACGTCAATCGTTTATAGAAGCCCAAAAAGCATAACAACCAGCCTATCCTCAGGATATCGGTATTGCCTAGAAATTGGGTTTCGGAGGTCTGAGGGCAGTCGCTTCGTGTAAAGTACTTATATTCAGTCGCAACTAGTTACACTGAAAGCCGACCCCAACATAGTTCTTTAGGAAAAGGCTCGAATGATGATGGAGGCTGATGACTGATGTATAGCGGTACAATAATAATATTTTGGAACGAAGTTCCTTATCGCGCGTTGTGAAAGGGGGCTAGACGGAAAAAAATCTTACGAAAAGTTGTCACGACACTTTTTGCTTGTCAACAATATTTGAATTTCGAATTATTGAGTGAATGACAATATTTGAATTTCGCGCGTTGTGAATTGTTGAGTGTATACAGGTTTTTTTATTTTTAATTATTAAATTTTAATGAAAGGAACTTCGTTCCATCCGGGTGTCCCTTGACACCTCTCAAGTTTTTTATTTTTATTGTACCGCTTTAAAATTAATTAAATATACAATAATAATATTTAATTCGGCATAATGGTACTACCCCAAATGACCTCAGGAACAAGAGTTCTACCACCTTCAATAAAATAATTAAATATTTGAGACATTTAACACAGGACCATCTTCTCCCAAACTGGAGTAATAGGTAATGAAAATTATACGAATGAATGATTTAATTTTAAATAATGTTATGAAGTAGATACTCCATGTTTAATTAATTATCAGTTTTAATTACAAATTTCAAGGGTTGTTGTTAGGTTTCGTTTTGAGTATTTCTGAGAACTGTGGCCTCAAACTATAGCGGTACATAACATTTCCTCTGAATTAATATTCCCAGAAATCTACTTTACGAAATGAAATTATTAATTCGCCTTCCAATTAAATGATATTAAATAACTATATCATTGATCTAGATGTTGTAAGTACAAGTACTAAGAGTCCTGGTTTTGATTCCCAAACCAAGCAGCGCTTTGGTATTTCGCATTGATAACCTAGTGATTATGACCGAAAGAAGGAAGTAAGAAAAACAGTATTTATTTTCGCTCAATACGACGCAGGGCAATTATTAGTGGGCCAAAGGCCAACATGTCAGTTTAGACACAAAGTTGGCAACTTAGTGCCAACATAATAAAAAATATAAAAGTAAAGTCTATACAAAAATAAAAACAAATAGTAGATACGATTTAAAAATTATTAAAAGCCCTATGTTTAATTAAATGAGAGGGATGTGCATCGTGTGAGCGAAAAAAGGTCAAAGCTCAGCATGTTGCTGCGGAGATGCAAAACCGACAGCGCTGGTTTTCAGCATTGACCTATAAAGTGAATAAGTGACGTAATGGCCCTTCAGAAAACGTACTGTCGGAATGTAAATAGGTTTTTTTGATTGGACTCCCAAATCAAAATTTTTGAGTTCGAATCCAAAGCACGCAACTCTGACTTTTCGAAATCATGTGCGTGTTAATAATTAATTATTATTACTCGCTTAAACAGTGACGGAAAAGATCGTGTGTGAGTGAACTTAGCAGATCATTGTCCAGCAGATCAATAATAAATGAGAGTTCTCTTCGCATGCACCATAGTTCTACAGTTCCTGATACTTTTCAAGAATAGTTCTGGCGTTTTTCTATGAAAAAAATAATTTACAAAATGATCTGCCAACTTCCCGTAGCAGATCATTGTCCAGCAGATCATAACTAAATGTGATTTTCTTGTGAATGCAGCTTAGTTCTACAGTTCCTGATACTTTTTAAGAATAGTTCTGGCGTTTTTTTTTTAAACATAAGTGAGAGAATGATTTTCCAAGCTGTGTATAAAAGTCGAAAATTATAGATTTCAATCGTTTCAACCCACTTTAGAGGCTAGAACTCTCTTGTTTCTCATAGATCCGTATCAGAACTACAACATAGAAGCTGATTTGATTCCAGAACTTACGGCATAGTCCCAGCAGATCATGGTTATATGGGTGAAAAACCAAAAAAAAAAATACTTTAATCGTTTTACACTATTCAAAAGCATAGAACTCTCTTGTTTCACATAGATTCGTACTAGAACTACAACAATGGACCTTATTTGATTCCAGAACTCACAGCATAGTCCCAGCAGATCATGGTTATATGGGTGAAAAAAAAAAAAAATGTTTTAATCCTTTCAGACCATTCCAAAGCATAGAACTCTCTTGTTTCACATAGATCCGTACTAGAACTACAACAATAGACCTTATTTGATTCCAGAACTCACGGCATAGTACCAGCAGATCATGGTTATATGGGTGAAAAATCGAAAAAAAATATTTTAATCGTTTCCTACCATTCCAAAGCATGGAACTCTCTTGTTTCTATTAGATCCGTATTAGAACTATGACAAAGAACCTGATTTGATTTCAGAACTCACAGCAGAGTCCTAGCATATTGAAGAACAGTTGAAGACTTCACACACCAACCCGCATTAGGCCAGCGTAGTGGACTAATAGCCTAATCCCTCTCATTCTGAGAGGAGATCCTCCCAGCAGTGGGACAGTATATGGGTTGACGATAACGATGAAGTAAATTTTCAGTAGTAGTAGTTAGTAGCTCGGAGTTTCGACGTTTCCGGCTTGATGTCGGCTATCTCCCTATTAGGTACTTGGGACTTAAACATACCGGCGAACTGTGGAAGCCTTCGGATATACCTAGGCATGATACTATGTCATTTTATGTTAATATAAATTTATGATAATAAATCCCAATAAATATTCAAACAACAAAGCTGTTGTCGTACACAAAGCGACTTCAAAATAGAAATTAAAATCGGCATGTCTCAACAAAAAAGTTAACAAATAAATGCTATGTGGGATCGCTCGGCGTGATGAGGCGATGCTTAAAGCGCTTTAAGCGATTTAAGCCAAAGGATTTTACGGCCGACAGATTTCAGATATCCACGCCTGCGGACAAGCTGACGGAGCGGATTGCGTGTTGTGATGGACAATAGAAAGTGTGATCGACATTACGGACGTCTCTTATAGTCTTTTAACTTTTTCCACGTTGGCTGAGCATTGTTTTTTACATGAGACCTTCGAGATTATTTATTTATTTATTTGGTCAGCCAACAATTGTGTACACCAGAAAAATTACAGACATTTATTATTATAATTTAAGAATTTACATACACTTGCATAGAACTGTCTTATTGGCCTAGTTGTCGTACGCTGCTACGCTTGAGTTCTGGGTTTGATTCCCAGGTCCAGCAAAGTGTTATTGAGTGTCTCTGTGAAATATTCAAGAGCTCGGAGTTAATATATGTATACTGTGTACTTCAGTACATCTCCGGGGAATACAAGCGTGATGGTAACCCAACCAAAAGGAGGATCCTCCGTGTTCGTGTGACTTTGTGCCTGGCGGACCACGGCCCAACGGTTGATGCCGGGCGTCTGTATATGTATATCAAACTTGCGTTGCTAATTTTAATAGCGTGATTTACGGGTTGCTAATCGTAGTAACCGACATAGCACGATAGATGTCGCTACGCTATGTTACGATTTCGATAAATAAAATTATCCCATGGCAATAGCACTAGCATACGTAATAGCTAACCTGTCGTCGCCTGCGGACAGCGCGGACTGTTAGTCCGAAATTGCGAAACCGCGTGCGGTGGGAGAGCCGCACGCCCTGGCGCCAATATTGGCACCAACATGCAAAGCAAAACTTTAAGTAGCTTTGTGGCTGTGTGAATAGTGTAGACAAACGACATTTTTGAAATATATTGGGATTAGAGCACTGATTAAAAATAAAATGACCTATACTACTGGATTAAAATATAATTTATTATGATGTTCGAATTATGAACTGTTTCTTTTTTCAAATTTCTGTGATTTTTATGAAAATCTTACGTTTAATAGAATACCTTTAAGAAATTGAGACTAGATAGGAATTATTATTTTGATTTTTTCATTAGGTATAAATTGATTGATTGATTGGTAAATACATCTAATACACTAGCATCTTTGAATTTTTAGGTAGATATTGAATTTAAGACTGCAGGGTCAACTTCACAATGTTTTACCACTAACCTAACTACATCGAATTGTAAATTCCGCTGGGACGCGGACTCCTAAAGCCGTTAAAAAAAAACAAAGCAATCTGGCATCCCGTGGTGAAAAAAACAACCCCGAGCTACAGCTCTGCTCACCCCAGTGGTTGATGGCGCGTTTATACCATGTAACGCGAGCTAAGTGAATCAAACTGTCATTCTAGCCGCGTTACCGAGAAGAACAGGTTAGATTAGGAAGGACATTCCCTCAGTCAGGCACAAACAGAGTTTTTAGTGGGTGCGAGCCCCACATAACCTCACCGTATAATAACCCCGACGGTGTCGTATGCGCACAGGCATTTTGTCCGCCAAAAAAAAAAGATGGACATTCCCTAGCAAAGAATACATGTATTCATAGTATAGTTATCATCATCAACCCATATACTGTCCCACTGCTGGGAAGGGGTCTCCTCTCAGAATGAGAGAGAGATTAAGCTATAGTCTATCACGCTGACCTAGTCCGGGTTGGCAGACTTCACACACCATGCCAAGGCATGTTGGTTTCCTCACGATGTTTTCCTTCACCGTTTAAGCGAGATACGCACATGAATTAAAATTAAACAGAGGTGCGTGCCTTGGATTCGAACACGAGACCTTTGACTTGGCAGTCCAATGGTCATATCACTAGACTTTCACTGCTTCTGGGCTTAATAATGTTGTTAAATTATTATAGATATAAGTTTTTATGTTTCTTGATAAGTGATTTTTGTATCTTAGAGAAATAAATAATATTTAAACCGTATATTTAACATAACATCAACCGCCAATTGTACTACTTTAAGTTTATTTGTTTTATAGGTACTTTGATCTACGGCCCGTCTTTGGTATATGGTATATCGGGCTGGTTTCCGCAACTCCAGGACAAAGCGCGTATTTTGCGTGCTATATATATTTATAGGTACTTATTATGTATTAAGCTTCTTGGTGTACAATAGAGAATATTCTATTTATCTATCACACTACGACCCGAGTGTGATGGTGTTAGGAGCCGAGATCAATGGGTGATATCAACCAATGCAACGAAAACTAAAATTATGAAAACTCAAAATATATGATCCACATTATTCCTATCGTAGGTATGCAACCTTTGCTTACTTTTTGCTTAATATCATCCCTTACAGACGAGGGTGCAAGTCGCTCCCTTTACAAAATCACTTTCACTCTGAATACACCTTTAATTTTTTTTATGATTTACAGTATTCTCTGCTCCTTTGTAATACATATTTTCTGGGTGATTCGATTTGAGCTCTATTTGCCGTAGTATTGTTTTAAGTATGATAAATCTTTAAATGTGTAGTGATAGCCTGGTGATATAAACATTAGACTGTCAAGACATGCACCTCTGACTTCGAAGAAGTCCATGGGTTAGTGGTTCAAATGTCGAACTGCTAATCACGAGGTCGTTCATACGATTCCCGCAGGACACAAATATTAGTGTGATGAACGTAAGTGTTTGTTTAATACTCATGTACAGACGCCAGCAGGTCAAGCTATCCAAAACTGTAAAATTTTCCCAATTGAATATGAACCTTACATTTTTGTATTAAAGTTGAAAATCGATCAAAAAAATTTTACAAATTGCGGTGGCTTGATGTGCTGACCTCTGTACCTACTTTTTTTTGTAAATACACACTTATAATAAGAAACACCCAGACAAACACAAACACTTATATTTATTACATAAATATTTGTGTCCTGTGGGAATCAAACTCACTTTCTTATGATCTGCAGACGTCGCCAATCGTAATTAATGGAACGCATACAGGACAAACAAAAATATAGTATTTTTTACATGTGAGTAATATACCTTCAAACAATTTCCAGCTATTTTCTCCAGACGTAAGTAGAACGTGCATACATAAACATACTCGTCCACCGGTCAGTGATTGATGACGCGTCTCCTATAAGACTGATGCAGTGCGCCACTGACCTTAGACGAAACATCCTCCATCACCGCATTAGCTTATTGGCGAATCTAATAAAGGCGAAGCTAGTCTTGTTATGTTCTATACCTATACAGGGTGGAAGGGTCATCGACGCGCAACGGCTTACCATGACTTCAGTACATGATTCTGGACCCCGGCGTTGGAATTTTTCGTCGGCTTTTTCTTAAATTTTCCTTTTATTTTGCAGTTTGTTAATCGGAACGTTTTGTTTTTGTCACCCAACATTACCGAGATTTTAGGCCTATTTTCCTAACCCTTCTCATTCTGAGGGAGGCCCATATCTGGATAGGGGCCTCCTCTATATGTTAGTTGACTCTCACAGTATATGGGTTGCTGATGATGAGATGATATTATGATTTAATTCAATTTAATAAGAACCTTTTTTTCGATGTCAAATACATGCATGTGTACATGTTTACACATATATTTGTATGTATATAATATTTATATATTATATACATACAAACACATGTGTAAACATATACACGTACGTAATTATTTTTTCAAATAGGTCATTAATATTTATATATTAATGACCTATTTGAAAAAATAATTACGATACCATATTCCTTGATCTTGTTAGCGTTAATGATGTGTGTGATGCGTATCAGAAATGTTATACTTTATTGTATTTTTTAATTAATTCACGAGATAACACCCTTTTTATATCATCCTTTAAATAATGAGGTAAGTAATAAAAGGTAAGCTTCCTTTTCTGATGTCTATGGTTTACTGTAAGTTAAGCCTAAAGTACCTTAGTTATGATAGTGCAACAAATTAAAAATATTTACCAAAATATAATTATGGTAATATTTTGTCTTTTGCTTTTCATATATATTAACTGCCTCACAAGTATAGCGACCGTTATCGCGATTGCTGATTAATGAAGTACTGAGTTTGTTTTCCAGGTCGAGCAAAGTATTATTAATAATTTTTCTATATAATTCGAATTTGTTCCCGATTAAGAACAATAGGTACGTCCACTGTTACATGGGACCTAAAGGTAATTAATAATCATAATAGTAAGGATTATAATGAGTACTCTCAATTATTATACACATGTGAGGTTTTTTTTGTTTCACTAATTCCTTTCGAGTACTTTAAATAATATTCTATCTCATGTTTTCCACAACCTATGCTATGTAAAATACAATTTACCTAATACATCGTTAATTTCAGCTTACGTTAACTCGGGCTGAACATCGTATCAAAGTTAATCTTTATCATGTTAAGTTTTAACCTTTGACCACTACCAAAAGGATTTTTATACTGTGCGACTCCAATATTACAAGCTTTCCTGTCGATTTTAATAGTAATTAAACTGGATTATAATAATAATAATCTTTATTTCACGAAAAGTTTCTAGTACATGTGATTGTATGTGGAGCCTCCTTTTAGACAAACAATGCCTGTGTTAGGAGACTCCAAAATAATTACATAAATAAATATACATTAATAATTACATTATTTACAATATATATATATAATAAATAAATAAATAAATAATATTTACATATTTACAAAATGTATCTACATATATAAAAAGTTGAGCTACTATGCGTCAAAGCATTCCTCGGCATTGCTGTCGTCCGGCAACGTGCCTAGAATGATGGTAATTGCCCACATTGATAGTAATTGTGTCAGAGAATAATCGCATGTCTTTTAGAAATAGACTATACTATACTACTCCACTAAACTACTACTTTCTTTTTCTTACCATTTGCTGTCCTACTTCTGGGCATAGTCATCCCCCAAGTCCTTCCAGGTACTCTTTTCTTGTACCACCTCAAACCAGTAACCTTTGCGGTACGCATCTAAGTCATGGCTAATTACTAATGGTGGTTTTTTTTTTCAAATGATTACATAACAGCGTAAAATGTTGAATTTCCCAAAAAAAATTAAGGTACTTTATTTCCCTCCAACGTTATCTGCTTTAATCACAGCCAAACTTAAAACATAACTAGACCTAAAACATCACTAGGGTATCACTGCTCGTCGTTTAATATCGTATCCGTATCGTGACGACTAAAAAGACTATAACAGTAATTTAAAATGCATAAATCTCCTTGGCTCAGTCGGTTCGCTCTAACTGGATTCCCCCGAGTTTCAACTTTCCGTTTTATGAATAGGTAATCGTTTGCGATACGATATCTAGTGGACAGGGATGTTATTTATCTACGTCCAGAATATGATAGTGTAAGGGTATATCTACACGCACTAGCGACAAAATGGTGACGAAAATAAATACAGAACTAAAAAGATCGTCATACAAAAATCATCAAGGATGTCGCTAGCGAATGAGCAATGAAAACACTTTTGTAAACTAAAAGTACGAGATCTGTATTGCAAAACTTAACTAATTTAATCTTATTACAATAATTTAATGAATAATGTGTTACGATAAAGGAATTTTTGAGTGACTGACGTTTGACATATGACATTTGATAGATGATGAGTGACAATATTTAAATAAGACCGCGCTTACGAATTAACTATGGTTATACCACAAAAAAAAACTATGGTTAAAAATACAACAATCATAAATAATGATTCACATTTAGAAAATCTTTAAGGATCTGCTAAATTAGTCTTTTTATTGAAAACAAACAGCAATACGGACTGCCTGATGGCAAACGGTAGCCGTAGCCTATAGACACCAGCAAAATCAGTAGTATTACTAACGCGTTGTCATCTTGAGATTTCATTAATTGTTAAGTCTCATGTGATTTCACTGGCGGCATTGCTTTTCAAAGCGGAACACAATAATATTTGCACATTATTGCTTAGAGGCAGAAAATTTGGTATTGCGGACCACCGCATAACCAGACCACGTTCTCTCTCTTGGTACAGTCAACAAAAGAGATTGGTATACAGGTAGCAACTGAAATCTGCATCTTTACACAGATTGTGATTTAAGTAATTACCCGTCAATGGGTTTGATGTGTAGCAGCTTACAATATCTGCGTTTTGACACATATTGCATGATACTTATTACACAATTTTTAACAGAACACAGATGTTTAATTACCTGCCTGTATACTTAACTCTTTTGTCGACCGTACCAACCATAGAGAGACCAACGGTAAGATACCCTCTCTTACACGAATGTCTTCTTAAAATTAAACACTAAATAAAAAACTCAATCAACTTTCGCAAACAAGACTGAGACGTAAACAAATCTCTCGATGAAAACCCTTAAAGATTTTATTTCAAATGCAAAACACTATTAAACTCCTCTTGAAAATGATTGCAAACAAATCTAAAAAATCACTTAAAAAGAAATGGTCTGACACCCATCCGCCCCATTCGTCACGCCGTGTCAACAGTCGTGTGAAACATCCCCTATTTTACATTTAATTGCATTTCTTTGTCGATCTCCCTGTTAATCTGGATGCACCCTTATCCTTTGTCAACTCTAGTTTAGATTGATCTCCCACACCCCCCTATGCTTATAAGTTTTATACACATTTTAGGGAGATTACTTGTAAGTTCAGGGTTCTTGGTAATGTGGTTATAGTCTAGACGATGTTTGATATCGAAAAGTATGTGTTAGGCAATGTTTGCGGACGCACTTACTTCGATTGCGTGTGCTTAATTTTTTTGTGAAGTTGGTTTTGAAACTGTTGACGCTTGGAGTAATGGAATTTGACGTTATCTCAATTTTTCAGACATACATAGGTACTGTAAGAATTTGGAACAATAAGTTTTTAATGTTCACGTTCTGGCCGGTTAAATATGTGGCGAACAAAAAAAGTAAGTAGATTTTGAAAGATGTCTAGAAAATATTTTTTATTTATTGTGAGATGTATTAAGAATTTGCTTGTGGAAACTAAATAGAAGTCTTATAATACCATTATTGCGTTTTAACTTAAAATACGCCCCCAAGAAATAGTAACCCGTGTACCATAAGTACTTTGCTTCATTCTTCAATCTATTGGATCTTCTGTAGTATGGAGAGGCTTACTGGTGTACCACAGTTACTCAGAATGTTTAAGCCTTATGTAATAGAGAATATGGTAAAATTTTCTCTTACGAAATCTCTTTGACATTGCCACTCTACTGACCAATGAAGTAGTTGAGCAGCTTGGACTCAAATTGCTCGACTCAAATTTAAATTGCAGTGGGACAGTATATGGGTGATGATGATGATAAGGGTCAAAGTCCCCCCAATGCCGTCACAACGTATCCTCTCGGAGCACTGGCAACCTTGCTCACCACTAGGAACTAAACACAGCTCAAAGCAGTGTTATTTCACTTCAATTTTCTACAAGGCGGAGGTACTTCCCCAGTCGAGTAGCTCCAATTTGAGTGGAATTACTCCCACTATGCCCTACCTCTCTTACTTCTGATCAAACTACAACTAACCTTAGTAATTATAGGTGTTTGTATGACAACCGGGACCGACTGTTTTCGTGCTCTCCTGAGCCTCGGAAGGGTCTCGATATATTAAGAATGGTAACCCATCCATAGACTGACCGCGGCAAGCGTGGCTTGGTCAGCGTAGATACTACATATCCACGAGCCTTTGTAATAACTTCGATAAAACAGAGTAATTAATAAATACCAACAATTTCTCAATAATATCCCTAGTACGGAAAACCGTTTGTTATTATTTTAATGAAACGATCCCAATCAATCGTTTTTTTATTAATAAATTAATTAATTTCGCCCGAGGCTAAAGCTCGTTAGTGATGCGCACTCGAACAAATCCTCTTGTTATTTATAAAGTTCCTATCGAATAATTCACAACCGAGAATATGATTGATTCGTTAATTATTTTATACTTCCAACTCGTTTTAAGTTTTTCTCTGCTGGATAAAGGATGAATAATTGCGTTTGCACATCGTTCTTAATTATGCAGACGATATTATTAACGAGGACCTTTGTACATACATACTTCTTACTCCGAGCAAAGGCTCGCAGTACTACTCTAGCAGACAACCCACACATAGCTGGGAAAAGTCCCAGCTATGTTTGGGTTGTCTGCTAGTGTATCCAGTTGCGGCTGAATGTCAGCATTTTACAGAAAACGACTACCACCAGACCTACGACGATACCACCATTACTCAACACCGATACCCAATTTCTAGGCGATTCCGAAGGATGGATAAACTGGTTCATAATCAAGGGGACTTAAATTCGACACCTTAATGAAGAGTTCAAAAACTAGGCAGAGGAATGGTTGCTGGAGCGGTATAAATATATACCGCAAGGAAAATTTGTGGATAATTTTTCTTTTCTTTCTAAAACACGTCACTCACTAAGTTTTCATCGCTACCGTCTGGAACAATGTCCTACATGGCAAATATTTGATTCATAAGGGTATCGAACCCGCGATCTGTAACTCACAAGCCGATCGCTCAGTCACTGCACTAATAATGACATTGATTTTATTTTCCATCGTGATGCTACATCAATTTAAAAAATCGAGCATAAATAACGTTTAATAAAACATCTTCAGAGCTGGCACTGAAAATCTATTTAACCCGTCCATCGGCTCCCGGGTACAATCACTCACACATGACGTCATAACCCTATCGCGCTTGCACACGCACGGCATTCACAGAGTTTAATTGTGTTTAATCGTCGTGCTATTTTTGTTCGTCGAGAATAGGAAGGGTTATGATTTATTTTGACAAACACTATGAGCCCAATATGGATTGTAAATGCATATACATAGACTAATAACAATTTTTACGTAAGGTTTTAAACGAAGTTTTGTAGGTGAAAGAAAGGGTGGGGATCATCTAGGAATGATTCCTCGCGGTTTCTGGCGATTTGCTTCTATTCTTCTTTTGCTATGTTACTGATGTCGTCCACCCATCTTTTCCTTTGTCGACCTACACTCCTCATGCCAGATGGGCCTTTCGATTTTGTTGTTTGACACGTCCATCTTTTATCTTGATATCTAGCTACATGTCCTGCCCTTTTCCATTTTGTTTCAAGCTACGGTGAAGTGCATCAGTTAATTTAGTTTTTATGCGGCTAACTATATTTCTTGTTTTTGTATTATCTTTAGTTTTAGAATGCTTCTCTCCATGGCGTGTTGGCAGGACAAAATTTTGTTTTTTTTTTTTCTTCCTATATAGGTACACCCGTGTTTGGCTTACATAACCATTTGTACTTATTTCTACGTAAATCTCAAATCATGACCGATATTCACCATCGGTCACACTTCACTCACAACTGCAAGTTCAATATGTCAACCCTGCCAGCGCTATGGTCGCAAGTTATTTCAACGTAAGCTAACCCCCACCCAATTTGCGTGGTTATTTGGTTCACTCGGCGACACCTAGCCATCCGTCAATGAAGGTAATCATCGGACATCGACCCCGGGGGACTGACTGATCAATATTTTTGCCTTCGTTCCGGTTTGACAGTTTTCGACAAGTCATTGGTCAACAAAATGTGAAGTTATTTGTCTTACGTATGTTTTATGAATACATTGTGAACGAATATTTTCTTGAAAATTTTGGATTTTATTGGTATTATAATTAAGGTTAGTATTTGGCTTGCTATTTCTTAATATTTCAAATTGTTTTAATTTCATTCAGATTATTGCCACTCGTGAAGAAATGCAGAACTATTTTCTATATTATTTTGCTATGAAACTTTCGATTGGTATTAGGTAGTACAGTACCTGTCATCAACACATATACTGTCCCACTGCTGGGTACGGGTCTCCTCTTAGGATAAGAGGGATTAGGCTATAATAGTCCAACACGCTGGCCTAATGCGGGTTGGCATACTTCACACACTTTCGAGAAAATCTCCCAGGCATGCAATGTACCTCACGATGTTTTCCATCACCGTTTAAGCGAGTGATGATTAATCACTAATACGCACATGATTTTGAAACTTCAGAGGTGCGTGCTTTGGACTCGAACTCGAGACCTTCGACTTGGCTGCGGCAGTCCAATGGTCATAACACGAATATCACTGCTTTACAAAAAAATTGAAGTATCTTATGTACTGCTTATGTACTGCTTATGTACTGCTTATGTACTGCTTATGTACTTCTTATGTACTGCTTATGTACTGCTTATGTACTGCTTATGTACTGCTTATGTACTGCTTATGTACTGCTTATGTACTGCTTATGTACTGCTTATGTACTGCTTATGTACTGCTTATGTACTGCTTATGTACTGCTTATGTACTGCTTATGTACTGCTTATGTACTGCTTATGTACTGCTTATGTACTGCTTATGTACTGCTTATGTACTGCTTATGTACTGCTTATGTACTGCTTATGTACTGCTTATGTACTGCTTATGTACTGCTTATGTACTGCTTATGTACTGCTTATGTACTGCTTATGTACTGCTTATGTACTGCTTATGTACTCACCTATGTACTGCTTATGTACTCACCTATGTACTGCTTATGTACTAACTTATGTACTGCTTATGTACTAACCTATTACCGGTGTACTAACCCCGTCAATATACATCACCTACTTTACATTACACTACCTCCCTCCAAAACTTACAAAGAACTATCAATAATAATTACACAAAAAGTGTTTAAAAAGCAATTAAGTAATTAAATCATTATTCTTGATTGCTTTCATTAGGGCTGAGTCATCTATTACACTACAGTGTTACGGTGACCCATTTCGTCGTCTAAATTATGAATAGGAAAGACTTAGTAGGCCATAATATCGGCCAGTGGTTATTTGTAATACAATGTTAAAGGACGAGTACTTTGATGACTAACATACATAATAACACGCCTGTATCACTTGTGCGTACCCTGTAAAACAAAAGAGGAATAGTTGGGTTGGCAGTAGAAGGGTCAAAGTCCCCCACTGCCAACACAACGTTTCCTCGCGGAAACTCTATGGTTTTCGTTAATTAACGTGGTCGGACACATACGGTGCCAACTCAAGCGGAAGCTACCGGATGGTAGTAAAACGCAAGCGCAGATAGACACTCAGCATGTTGGATGGAAGACCGGATATTTAATACCTCTATATGTTTGTATATCATTTTAGGTATTGTTACATACTAACTTGGTAGATTTCCTCAACCGGCAATCCACACTTTTACTGCGTTGTGTCATGAGTATATGTGAAAAATTTACTTGAATTGTCTGCTTATTAAATTCTATTTCTTCTTACCATCGAGAAAAGACTAACGCAATTAAGTCAACAATAAAAATTAAAAACAAAGTTTGTTCAAACTGAAATTGGTCCACATTCGATTACAAAATGGTTACACACCATCTACACATTGGCCAGCCAACACGCAGACAATTATCTACTTTCATTGCTCCACCTATCCACACATATTTTATCAAAGCTATTATGAATGCGGCAATGGACGCAGTGCTCGATATGTCCGCCAACATTGGTGATATACGAGTAAAATATTCGAGAATTACACAAAGGAAATTTCTGTCAATTTCCCTATAATTTGGTATAATCGTTTGACTACAGTAATTTTGGTGATATGTGTCACTTTTAATAGGTTTATAAACACAGTTGTACACTGTTGTTTTAGAGCTCTTTGACATACTTTTACTCAAGTGTTGAATATTTGTATTATTTTTTATGAGGCGGTTGAACTCTGCTGATGCAATTTGTTTAAGGTGGTACCACCGTCTTGCGAAATATTCTACCGCCAAGCAATGTTGCGTGCTAAAATTATTGTTTTTTTTTTATGGAAGAGGGAAGCTAATGGTTTACCTGATGGTAAGTGATCACCGCCGCCCATTGACACTCACAACACCAGAGCACCACTCGCAAGTGCATTGCGGGCTTTTGAAAAAAAAAAAAGGCTCGCTTCTTGAAGGTTGCCATGTCGTACTGGATCGGAAATACCTCCGCTGGTAATTGATTCCACAGAGCAGTCGTTCGCGATAAAAAGTTTCTTGAAAAACACACGGTTGTAGAAACACCTATTCATCCAGGTGAAATGTATGAAATTTCGATCTCTGCTGAGCGGATCTGTACCGAAACATAGCGGGAAGTACAAGTTCGAACAATTCCTCGTTTTCCGGTTTAAAATGCAATGGATCCAATGGTTATTGATGATTACTGGGAAAATGAAGCTTAACAATAACAACTAGGGTGCCAAGATGACAATGCGCAAATGTTACCTCTGGCGTTACATTAGTGTTGACATGTCGAAATAAAATTGAATGAAACAATTGTAAAAGTGGTATTAATAAAGATTTTGTAAATTTATTTTAAAAATATATTAATTTTCTTCTTTCGTTTTCCAGAACATGTTACTGGACAGATTCGATCACACTCAACTCACAAAATGCAGGCATATTCAATTTCCTATATATATACAAAAATTTCTTTAAAACGTGTAAGCAAACACTTGGGCGGGTCAAATTCTCGGGCCCATGCCTTGAGGCTGTTGTCAAGGAAATTGCATTCTGTCCCCTACAATGGGCCCCTCAGTTCAACGAGCACCCAAATTCTACAATGGAAGTGGAACTAGGATTAGGGTACACATTCGTTATTTACGTAAATGCAGTAATTGATTTTAGAATCAAATAAGCCCTTAATATTATATGGATTTTGATTTCAGCAAAATCTTCTTTTCTGGGTTCGAGCAGTGTTATTGAGTTTTTCTATGAAATTATCAGTTTGGAGCTCGCAGCTCGTAGTTTGGATTTGTGCCTGGTTATTGGCAATATGCTCGCCCCCTGCTTACAAGGGACCTAAACATACCGGCGAACTGTGGGCGTACATTGATACACCTCTGTCTAACCCTTCGGGGAATACAGGCGTGATGGTATGTAGTGTTACAAACCCGGGGTCCAGCCAACCCAGGGACAACTTCGTATCAGAAGCAATGATTTTAGTACTTATATATTTTGATTTATATCTATTATTTAATTAATCATGATTCATACGCCTCCTATGGTTCCGTGTACCGCGTGTATAACGTACACAGAGTTGTGTTTCTGGGGTGACATATCCGAGCAGACAACGCGTATAACAATGACGTCACAAACCTAGTATTCATGCGTAGCGTGTTAGTGAGTTGCAGTGGATGTTATCACATAATATTGTCATACACTGCGAAGCTAACTCAACGTGCGTAGCGTGACAAAGCCTTTAATCTTACCTCCTCAAGAACAATATACAACGTGTGACGGAAAGAGCATAAAGGGTAACTTGTCAAACACTAATAACCTCACTTATCAGCAGGACTATATTATTAGTAACATCATGAACAACAAAAAAAAAACACCAAAAAATACTTAATTAAAGCTGTTGTACTATGACCCACTTCCTAAATCTGTTATTTGTAGTAAGTATTTCGCCACAGCCTGAAATATTATTGTGGCCGACACATTAGGAGACCAACGTGGTAATCACCCAGTTTTATTTGTTACGCGGAAATACCTCATAGATCGCGATATGCCACGGTATATCGGACTCGTAGCGATTAGAAACCGCACTAGTCCATGGGATACATGAAATTTGCGACGACCATGTCAGGCAATCGGCAAGGCCTTGCTTCGTATTCTTCACATTGGAAGTCAGGCGGGAAAAGCACCAACTTATTAGTTATGTGCAAAATACTCATGTGCAATATTGATGCACCTGATCTGCATGATGAGTTGTGTCGATTTTTGTTCCTAACAACTACCGTCGCAACCGTAGACACGCTTTGTTTGCCGTGCCCTGGTGCCGCACCGTGGCGCGTGCTGAGTCGCCAATACCGCGATCGCTGTCTGCTCTCAACGCTCTCCTATGCGCCAATCCTGATTAGGACTTGTTTGCGGATGGATGGCAGTTTATACTTTCGGAGTGTATGCGTTTTTGTGAGATGGATGTATACTTGTGTGGTTCTATTTATTTTATTTAAATCTAGTATAAGTTTTTCATTTAACTTCTATTGTAATTGGTCTGTACCATTTTAACAGAAATAAAAATAAATAAATCGAAAGCTCATGTATAGTAAACACGCATGCCCCCTCCTACGCCCATTAGTCGGTCTGGTCGGGCGGCAGTATCACAATCAGACAGGGCTGATCAGGTACTTCGCTTCCAGAATCCAAACTTCTATAAAAAAAGAAACTTCTTCATGCTTTTCTAAAATCTCCAAGAACACCTATCAAATTCGTCAGTCAATATATATTTATTAATGCAAATAATATAGGCCAATCCCTTACCTCCGACACTCAATCGCCTTAAGGATGCATAAATGAATATTATTTTTACAAAAAAGCTCCCGAAAAACGTAAGGAAAGGATTTAGAAATACAATTTTCTGCACCGAGAAGCCACGATCACTGGTTTATCAAAAGAATTATCTGCGACAGCACCATTTTCGAATAGAAAATAAAATTTATTCGCTCCAATAGAAATATGTCAGCGTTGGATTTTCAGTGAGGAGTACGAGAAATGTGCTTATCTAGCATTTGAGGGAATGACGTCGCATTTATTGGTACATATTGACAGTATATAAAAACTTTAAAGTTATTTAGAAAAGGAAAAATACGACCGCGGGCAGGATTCGAACCTGCGTCTTCTGGTTCGGTACACCAGACGCTATGACCACTATGCCACCGCGATACCTACCCGTCATGTCGAATTCTTCCTTCACATATTGAATTTACGTCTTTATGGTGACTTCAGTAACTTTAACAGTAGTATTTTTCCTTTTCTAAATAACTTTAAAATCTTAGCATGGAAAATGCCAAAAAATATACAAAAAGATATATAAAAACTTATTAACTGTTTTGTTAGTAAAGTTATTTTAACGAAGGAAAAACTCAACCGCGGGCAGGATTCGAAACTGTTTCTTCTGCCTAGGTACACCAGACGCTTTGATCACGAAGCCACCGCGAAAATGCCAAAAAGATAGGTAATAGGTAAGGTGGCATCGTTCGACATCAAACTAACTGTAAAGTAAGTCATGTCGGTTGAGAAGCAAAAATAACTTTAAAATCTTAGCATGGAAAATATTAATACGCACATGATTTTGAAAGGTCAGAGTTCTGAGCCTTGGATTCGATCTGAAGAATAATAATATATAGAAAGAAAACTTTTATTTGAACAAGTAAACAACTACATTTTATTACAGCAACTGTACGAGGCCAGAAAGGACTCTATCTCAGCATAATGTTGCTATATTAAAAACATGATACACACAGCGCTGGTATTCTGATAGGACCATAATCTTGTAATACCAAAAGTGATATAGTTTTGCATTGCGTGGTTAATTCGCCATGCTATGAGTACTCAATAAAAATAGAATACTCCTTAGAATATTCCGCTACTTCAACATTACACACATTTCTACCACAATTTTATGTTTCCGCGCTGTTCCAACGTTTATTTCCTGCTAATTAGCAATTCATCCTTGGCAATTCAGCTATTTCCTCTAGTACTCGGCTCCATGATGCAAGAATTTTAATATGCATTTTATTGGTAACTTCCCGCGGTTTTATCGTGGTGTTTTAGCATTGCAGATGGAAATGAACACAGACGACAACCTTTTCATTTTCCTATATAATATTTGGATGGAATCATTCTTATTGGAATATATTATAATATAGTAACTGATACATAATCGCTTACCATCAGATGGGCCACTGGGGTATTATAAGTATGTATTTACAAAAAAAAAGTGTATAAGTATTATATCCATTGTCTAGTACCCATAGTACAAGCTCTGCTTAGTTTGGGACTATGGTGTTGTGTAAATTGTCCCAAAAATATTATTATTATTTATTAGGATTTCAGATCATGCTTTAACATTATATTTTCTATTTTTTTTTTTCTAAAACAATTTTAATACTCAATTAAGTATAATTTTTATCCATAAATAGGATATAATTTCAGGTATCCGTATCACACATTTCCAAACCAAAACCAAAGATATTTAATTAAAAAAATCTAATAAACACTCTCCAACTATCATTATTTTAAAAATCGAATAAAATATTCAATGTATTAATAAAATTCAATTTCCTAGTGGAAGTAGGTTCATAGTACGCTTCGAAAGTTCATAACTTCAGGTGACGTTGTTCCCACACCACATAGCTTCTCTCTCCACAGCTCTAGTGACGTGGCTTCGCACTAATTATGCCGTGATGGAGGCGGCACTCGATGTATGATAATTATAGGGATCGATTGTAGATTATAACACTAGTGTTTGTATCGATTACTGTTTCAATGCAAGTTGCGGTGTAAGCTGAAGATGGTTATATTATTAGCAGGTTGTATTATAATTGTCTTGATGGTGTGAACACTGCATTGGAAGGATAATAGCTTTTGTGAACGTATTATTAAAACATGGGCGTTGCACACACGGTTTTAATTGTAGTATTTGTTCTGTAAGAACAATTAGAATCCATTTCTCGTGGTATAATTAGTAAACGTTGAAATGAAACTAAATTTTAAGAAAAAATACATTTTATTTGGAAAGGAATTTTATACAATTATGATAACATAACGTACTATGTATCTCTATATTATGTTTGGCAAAGATGTACTGATGTACACCAACAGCTTGTCAGTGAGTTTTCTAGGTTCATGTTATAGGTTGCTTTTCACTTTTCATGATATTTCGATTTTCACCACGAGCCATGTAAAAGTAAAAACTCTTTCCACAAAGTATGAATGTGGACGAAGCAAAAGAAGTATGAAAAAATCATAACAAATGGCGTTCTTTAGTATCTGCCTACCCCTACGGGATAATGACGAGTGTATATAATTATATACTCTTACATTGCTCATACATACATACATAATAATGTATGTATGAACAATGTAGCTTTCAAATGGTGAAAGAAAAAAAACTAAAAGCAAAACGTTCCGGAAATAAAATTACCCTTCACATATTTAAGACAACTTTCCAAAATCTCTCTCTTTACAATTATTACTAGCTGTTGCCCGCGGTTTCACCTGCATCCCAAAGGGCTTTTCTAGCTAAAAGGTAAGCCTAAGTCCTTGTCCAAGGTCTAATCTATATCTGTACCAACTTTCATCAAAATTGGTTCAGCGGTTCAGGCGTGGAAGAGTAACAGACAGAAAGATAAACAGAGTAATTTCGCATTGATAATATTCAGTAGGCATAGGAATTTGTACAAATGCATGGGTTCTTGGCTTTCATTGGTTACGTTCAAACTGTCAATGTCAAACACATCGAATACGTCAATTAAATTTATAAGCACCAAGACCAAAGAGTCTCTATAACATTATAACTAACTTGGACGACACTTTTGACGCAGCGGCTGAACGTCCACCTTCTGTGCCACGGGTTGTGCAGGTAGTTGTTCCGGGTCTGGGTGTTTGTGCATGTGAAAGCTTGTTCCACGATTCAGGAGAAAATCCTAGTGTGGGGCATCGTTTTTTTATTTAAAAAAAAACTCTAAAAAGGTCGTATATCGTCCACTATGGGACCACTACTAATAGATAAATAGCTGAATATACCAGGTCCATACCCATTAAATGTGATATTTGTACTCCATAAAATCATAACATGCTCACTGGACAACTTTCAGAGCGTTATTTAATGAAGTTAGTATATTAGTTGTCGCTAGTTCCACCAACTATTAGCGAGCTTTATGATATACTCGTAAATATAACGGTTAGCCGTTTTAATGATCCGATATAAACGTGGTAATTAAACAAAACTTTTGGCAAAGGAACAAAAAACATAAAAACACATATCATCACCCTTGTATTCCCCGAAGGGCTGGACAGAGTTTTAGTAATGTACAGCCAGCACATCAAGCTACCATAATAATAATCTGTCAAATTTCTTTGAATGATTTTCAACTTTAACAAAATAATAATAAGGTTCATATTCAATTGGGAAAATTTGACAGTTTTGGAAAGCTTGACCTGCTGGCGTCTGTACAGTTCGCCAGATTTTTTAGGTCCCATTAAATAGGTAGAAAGCCTATTGCCATTAACCGGGCACAAATACATTTCAACTCCGAGCTGCTACTGACAGTTTCATAGAAAAACCCAACATCACTTTGCTTGACCTGGCAATCGAACCCAGGACGTCTAGCGTCACAGTCGCTTAGGATCACTAGGATAATGAGTCAATTTAACTTAATGTATTTTTTTTTAATATTTACCTTATTTGTTGTAAACGACGAAATTGTTTATCAAATGTTTTCCTAAAATTGCGTCACCACGATGTAAAATATGACCATGTATGATGAATCTAAATAGAGTACACGAATATAATATTATTATGATATAGGTATATTAATGTAGGTGTAGTTGGGAAAAAGCTTGAAGGTTGAGAAATTATTTTAAAATGCTTCATTTTCAAATATAAGTACAGACGCCAGCAGGTCAAGCTATCCAAAACTGTCCAATAAGAACCTTATTAGTTTTTATTAAAGTTGAAAATCTATCAAAGAAATTTGACAGATTGGGGTAGCTTGAAGTGCTGGCCTCAGTACCTAAATATAAATATTAATAATAAAAGTCTGTTTACAATCTGAAATCGGAGTATTCCCCCAAGTGGGAAAATGGGAATTTTAGTGGTATCTTCCCCCGAACTCATAATCGGGGGAAGATAGGAACTAAAAGTTTCAATTGCCCCCTCATAGACTATGTGATTAAGAAAATCATGCTAGAGGTCAATATAAACTGATTAAGCGTTTGTATTTGTAATAAATTGTACTTTGAGAGGATATTTTAATTAAATAATGGACAAAATTTATTATCATTTCAATGTATTTGGTATTACTAGCATTCTAAGTACGAGTATTACTAACAAAATTATTTAATTTTAATTTTATAATTTTATTTATGGATGAATTTGACTGAAATAATCATAAATAACAATAATATCTCAGAAAATACATTACAACTTAAGCTTGGCTAATCCACTTCTAAATATTACAACCTACGACACCTCGTACATTCATATTTAAAAAGAAAACACCAACAATTTCCTTAGCATAAATTTTTTCATGTAAAAAAATATTCGATTTCACTTAACCAGCACAAGCCAACCTGACTTGAGCTCCTTGAATATTCGAAGCATCCTTTTGGATAACGACTCAAGGTTTAACATTATGGAGGGATAGGGTCAAATAATATTGGTTAGTGATCATCCACAAAGATTTTGTTACGAAAATATGAAGATGAAAGTTGGCTGGCTGGGTGTTTCGTTTTTGTGGAGTTTGTGAACGAAATTGCCGAAGACAGCGTTGTTTCGGTGTAGTAAGAACATTGTTTTTCTGATGATGGATACGATTAATCACGTAATAGGGCGTTGAAGGGGAAACATCTTGGAGCTCTGTTTTTGTCGTGAATATCATATATTATAAAATATGTTGGTCCTGGAAAATTTTACATAGAAAACTGTATTTTGAATCGAATTGTAATTACATAAGACATCCATCTCGCCTGTATTCCCCGAAGGGTTTTTTCTATAAAATTCTCAGTAGCAGCTCAGAATTTGGATATATTGTGTCCCGTTGGCAAAAGGCTCGTCCCTTATTACATGGGACCTAAAAATTAAAACGAAGTACGGGTGTACTTATTACACCTCTGCCTAACCCTTCGGGGAATACAGGTGTTGGTGTGTATATTTTCTAACCCATTTCAACATCATAACGACGACCTCTGTGGTCTAGCGATTCGAGTGCCGGACTGCTGATCATGGGGTCGTGGGTTCGATTCCCACAGGACACAAATATTTGTGTGGATAAAACATGAGTATTTGTGTGTTTCTTATGTATTATAAGTATGTATTTACAAATATATATATATATATAAGTATTATATCCATTGTCTAGTACCCATAGTACAAGCTCTACTTAGTTTGGGACTAGATGGTGTTGTGTAAAATGTCCCAAAAATATTATTATTATATATGACGTCACCAAACGTCACTCACTTCATAACTATTCTGTCAACAGAGGACAGAAAAAGGTTATAATATGAGATGACAGCTGTGGTCTAGTGGTTCGCGTGTCGGACTGCTGATCACGAGGTCGATTGCTGATCGGGGTTCGATTCTCACAGGACACAAATATTTATGTGATGAACATAAGTGTTTGTGTGAGAGGGATTAGGCTGTAGTCCACCACGCTGGCCTAGTGCGGGTTGGCAGACTTCACAAACCGTCGAGAAAAATCTCTAAGGTATGCAGGTTACCTCACGATGTTTTCCTTCACCGTTTAAGCCAGTGATAATTAATTATTAATACGCACATGAATTCGAAAAGTCAGAGGTGCGTGCCTTGGGTTCGAACTCGAGACCTTCGACTTGACAGTGGTACTTATAAGTATCTATTTACAAAAATAATATATAAGTACTATATCCATTGTCTGGGGACTAGATGGTATTGTGTAAAATTGTCCAAAAAGTTTTTAATTATTTAATACTGAATTTGAAATATATTCATACAAAGTTATATCAATCATAACATTTTTACTTATATCATTATTTATCTTTACTCAAAAGATATATCAAATGGTATTTATTTATGTAAATAAATCTCTTGTTGTGAAGGACTTTACAAATTTGATGTGGGTACCTTTAGTATCGTGATATTTTTGTATACCTACTCAAATTAATTTGAAAAGCGATGTGGAGGACATTTTGTTTTGTACCGAGACCTACTTATAGGCAAACTGCTTTGTTGTTAATATATGTTTTAAAAACTAGCAAAACTAACCTATAAATTAAAACGTGAAGCGAAAAGTTTGTACCCATTTTAAGAATACTGCGCGCATGGAGGAGTGAGATATTTGGTATATTTAAACTTTAAATATGGAGAAGGAGTACAGAAAGCTCAAATTTATGTATTATAAATGGTACAAATAACTTAAAATAAATAAAATAAAATTGTTTACATTCCGGCTGTCAATTTTAAAATATAAATTTTAATATGTATATTTCTTAGAAATAGATTTTGATAAAAGAACCGTTAACTTTAAAATTTGACCTCCGTGGAACTAATAGTAGGTATATACATATACCTAAACATACTTATAGGCTATTCGGTATATATACATTTTTCCACAGAGATACATAGCTCTATTGTTTTTCTACGATCATATACGCACATCGGTTGCAAGTCACTACGTACCTACCTACTATTCACCTCGAAATACGTTTTGAAAGACCTCAATAATAAGATAAGCTGCTACTCTGCTCTTTGCGCTGACATTCACCTAATAAATCCAATTAAAAAAAAACATTATTTTATCGTAAAACATAACATACCATCACGCTTGTATTAACTCCGAACTGCTAGGTACTGAAAATTTCAAAGAAAAACCCAATAACACTTTGCTCGAACTGGGAAACGTACCCGAGACCTCTAGGTTAGCAGTTGCGCTTACGACTACTAGACTAACGACGCAGTTATCATAAAAAAATATAGATAGGTACATAAAAGTACTATCAACAATATTTTAGCAAAACCTATTTACGTTGAAACTACTTTCGGCCCCAAAAGTATTTATATAGAGCGGTTCGCGCGCAACGATCAACATGAGTCGTTCGAGAACCCTCAAGAGCTGTTGCTACCCATTTCCGAAGAGTTTACCAGATTTTAGGGGTTTTTTTTTTGTAGGGGTAAACAGTTTATCGCGATTTGTTCAGGTTTGGAGGATTTGTAATACGAATGTAGATTTCTCAGATTTAGATGGAATATTTTCTTTTTTTGTTATGTTTTTCGCTTTGTGGATATTGAGCAGTGATAGCCTAGTGATATGACCATTCGACTGTCAAGTCTAAGGTCTCCAGGTCTCTAGTTCGAATCCAAGGCATGTTTATAATTAATAAAATTATTGTTCACTTAAACGGTGAAGAAAAATGTCGTAAGGAATGCCTAAGAGATTTTCTCGACGGCGGCGTGTGAAGTCTGTGAACCCGCATTAGGCCAGCGTTGTAGACTATAGCCTAATAACTTTCATTTTTAGAGGAAACCGGTGCCCAGCAGTGGCACAGTATATAGGTTAATATTGAAACATCAAAAACCTTTAGACAAATTTTCAACCTTAATATCGCTCTGCCCTAATAGTTTGCGTTTGACGTTTAGGAAAGTGGTACTAGTTCGGAATTATCTATTGAATTATTTTTAAGTAGATATCTGTATTACCCTTCATACGCAACAGCCGCATCTTTAATCTAGACTAATGAGATATAAGGATTAATACCTAAATAAATAGGACACTGATTAATAAAGTAGGTACCAAAAATAAGCAAAGTAATATTAATCATTCCTCACAAAACAGATACTGTTGGCTCTCCTATATTATAAATGGCAAGTCTGTGCGGTGTCTCCGGCGTGATCTATGGTGGTGTTAGCCAATAAATTACTGCTGAGAACATTATTAGGAGCTCAGACATGACATTCGTTTGGCCGGCGCAGAATGGACGGCTATTTTGTAGATATAAATATATTATTACTAGTTTTCCGCCCGCGGCTTCGCCCGCGTCGAGTTCGGTTATATCGCGTTTCCAAGAGAACTCTTCAAAAGTCCGAGATAAAAACTATCATATGTTCTTTCTCAAGGTCAACTCTATCTCTGTACCAAATTTCATTAAAATCACTTCAGTGATTTAGACGTGAAAGCGTAACAGACAGACAGAGTTACTTTCGCATTTATAATATTAGTAGGGATTATTATCTTTTACGTTATATACTAGAAGGGTAATCGGGGTACTTAAAAAAAGGAGCATAATATTAACCGAAGGACTTCTATTGCTGAGCAAAGGCGTCTTTTATTCTATTAGTCTATGGTACATTTTTCCACAGAGATACATAGCTCTATTGTTTTTCTTTGATCATATACGCACATCGGCCGCCAGCAGCCAACGAAGCTCCCAGCGACCTTAAGGTACCAGTTCGTCTGTTCATCTCTGAAGTCAGCGATCAAGCGTCAGCGTAGAAAAAATTCTAGAATATATGTTTCTAAATGTACCTAAGATATAAATAAAAATCCCAGCATGGTATCCCAAACTTCCATCTCCTACTAAGAATTTCATTGAAAAACATTTTATTCGAAATCGGGAATCCAATCCAGGATCTTTCAGCAGCCATGTTTGTGACCACAATACCAATCTAAGACAAAAAAAGACAAGGCATTTCTATTTTATCTACACAAAATAGAAATCAGCAAAAAGTATTAATGTCAAAACAATCCCCCTATTTCATAATAAAACCACCATAAACATTAACAATGAAAAACAACCATGTTACTAAAACTAATCTCCCATAAACCGTTTGCCTGCATCATCACATCATTTTATGGTGGCATTAATTTAATGGTTTTACGACACTGTTTAGTGAAGTATAAAAATGTTAACAAGCTGAATTAAAGTTATTTAGAAAAGGAAAAATTGGACCGCGGGCAGGATTCGAACCTGCGTCTTCTGGTTAGGTACACCAGACGCTATGACCACTAAGCCACCGCGACTCCTACCCGTCATGTCGAATTTTTCCATCACATACTGAATTTACGTCTTTATGGTGACGTCAGTAACACCTATTGAAATGCAAGTTTTTGCTTTTCAACCGACACAACTTACTTTACAGTTAGTTAAATGTCGAACGATGCCACCTTACCTTGTAACTATCTTTTTGTATATTTTTGGCATTTTCCATGCTAAGATTTTAAAGCTATTTAGAAAAGGAAAAAATTGGACCGCGGGCAGGATTCGAACCTGCGTCTTCTGGTTAGGTACACCAGACGCTATGACCACTAAGCCACCGCGACTCCTACCCGTCATGTAGTAACACCTATTGAAATGTCGACTGGTGACAGACGTCACCATAAAGACGTAAATTCAGTATGTGAAGGAAAAATTCGACATGACGGGTAGGAGTCGCGGTGGCTTAGTGGTCATAGCGTCTGGTGTACCTAACCAGAAGACGCAGGTTCGAATCCTGCCCGCGGTCCAATTTTTCCTTTTCTAAATAACTTTAAAATCTTAGCATGGAAAATGCCAAAAATATACAAAAAGAAAGCTGAATTAAAGTAATATTTTGTTGTTGTTCATTTTTTTTTTGTATTTGGCAGTCATCATCAACCCATATACTTTCCCACTGCTGGGCACGAGTCTCCTCTCAGATTGGGTATAGTCTACCACGTTGGCCTAGTGCGGGTTGGCAGACTTCACAAGCCGTCGAGAAAAATCTCTAAGGTATGCAGGTTTCCTCACGATGTTTTCCTTCACCGTTTAAGCGAGTGATAATTCATTATTAATACACACATGAATTCGAAAAGTCAGAGGTCGTGGATTCAAACTCGATACCTTCGACTTGGCAGTCCAAATGGTCATACCACTAGGCTATCATTGCTGTTGATACTACATACTAGTATTTATTTTACATAGTAAAGCAATAGAAACCGATAAATGTACCGATATCCAAGTATGCCGTTAATGAACACTTAAGGTACCACAATGGACAGTAAATACTTATATAATAAAGTCATTTATACGTAACTGGGTCACAGTTTTTCAAATTTTCCGATACAAAAATTCTTCCAAATGGTTAAATAATCACTACTTATATACGAACAATATCGTAATGGATACTAATGGCCGTTTCGGAACGAACACTAATATTAGAGAGTGCAGTTCTCAGTAATTAGTTTTAAATTTGTTACGGGATGATACGCAGCTTTTGTTTTGGTAATTAAGAAATTTTCTTATTGTCTTAGTAGTCACAAGTGAGGCTCTTGAGCGTGAAGATGGTTGAAATCCCATACCGAGCACAGTATTATTGAATTTCAGCAAGCTCGAAGTTTGAATTTATGGCCCGTTACCCCGACCACAGAATAAAATAGAATTGTTTATTTAATTCTACAAATTTCTCTAATAGGGTCACCCCTATTATAAAGGACTTAAAAACACACCGACCTACCTTTGGTGTGATGAATACACCTCTGTCTTACCCCTCGAGGATACAAGCGTGACGGTATGTTTGTTTTACGTTAAGAAATTAAGAAAAAAATGTGGCACATCATGACGAATGAGGTTTTATACCCACGTTCTTCGGTACTCGATGTTTAGACTCCAATATATTAATTTTATTTATAAGGAAATTTGTCTTAGGTTCGTAATGGTGTCATTATTATATATAAACAATTTGTACTATAGGATTAACCCTAGAATGCGAAAAAAAGGTATTCCTAGAATTTTGTCGAGACACCTGGACTTTTTGATTTAATTTTATTTACTGGCTTTATTTATTTTATTTGTTACGTACTTTTTGGCTCTAAGGTTCTCAAATGATGTGCATCACTTTGAAAACTAAAAAACGAAGCTTGCAGACCTATTCTGATAAGTATAACAAAGTACTTATATTATGCGTATCTATAAAAGCTAAATTTTCCTCTACCTACATATTCTAAACTAAATTTATGCGAATTCCAACAATAAACATGGAAACTGAACGCAAAACTGTGTCATGTTCATTCTAACACTCTAACATAAAACCTAGTTTCAGTTTCAAGTGTCCAACATATTATTTAGTTTATACTTTAATAATGTAAACTGCGTCTACATATGCGTTAAAAAAACTATTCCTTGTTATTGTGGTATACTGGTAATCATTTCAATAAAACAAACAAACAAATCATAGGTATAAGAAAAAATATTATATCATTAAGGTGGTAGGCTCTGGTGACAGGCTCGTAGCTAGGTTATAACTAATCTAATCAACCGATTCGCAAGGTTAAGCTGCGCTTTCCGCGGTCAGTCTGTGGATGGGTGACCACTCTTAACACATCGAGTCCTCTCCGTGCCTCGGAGATCACGTAAAGCCGTTGGTCCCGTTGGACAATCGTTAGTGGTAGTTGGAAGCCCAAAAGCCTGACAACCAGTCTATCCTCAGGATATCGGTATTGCCCAGAAATCGGGTTCATCATCATCATCATCAACCCATATACTGTCCCACTGCTGGGCACGGGTCTCCTCTCGGATCACGGATCAATCTCCGAGATTGAGAGGGATTTAGGCTATAGTCCACCACACTGGCCTAGTGTATAAAAACCGCACTTGCCTTCATTTACCCTATAGTCTTGGCCATGTGATTCCTGACATTCCCCACGACATGTCCGAACACCCTGACTTTTTTCACACCGGAAAAAACCCTGCGAACTGAGTCAGCCAGAAAAAGTGCAAATACGGTTTCTAAAACACAAATTTGGACTTAATTTACATTTGCTTATAAGCCGCGTATTGTTATATACGTAAGGGAATAATAGTATTGAAACTCGGCAGACGGTAAGCGGCATGCAAATAATGAAAGTTCGCCGACGTCACCGCGTTCGACACACCCTATGAGTGTTAAGGGCAAGATTGTAGTGTGACACATAACCGAGCTATTGTGGAGGTATTTAATAGATACTTTAATTTAAACTTCTGTGTTCTGTACATAGAAGTTTAAATTAAAGTATCTATCAAGTAATCAAAGTAGCCCAGCACATCAAGCTACCACAATCTGTCAAATTATTTTTAACTTTATTACAAAATGATAAGGTTCATATTCAATTGGGAAAATTTGACAGTTTTGGATAGTTTGACCTTCTGGCGTCTGTACAAAAATGGTATGCAAGGTGAACTTAATGCCTGTTATGACTGTTAACTCAGGTTGATAAATGTTAAATAATCCCCTAAAAACTAATTCTGGGCCTCCACTTACCCGCCTCCTCGATCAGCTGTGCACCGAATAGTAACCAGGTTCGTCAACCGTAAGTAGGTTTAGCACAGATTAATTAGAATTTTTCTTCTTCTATGGGTTCTTGCTATGTTATAATATTTTTTTGATAGTTTCTAACGCGGAACGCATAGTGGTTGCGCGCTCGTATTTTATGCGACTGGTGCGTGTCAGGTAAATGTCAGAAATCATCAACTTAATTTTACTGTAAAATATTTTTACAGTAAAATTAAGTTGATGATATCTGACATTTGCTTACGCTAATATTAGAATAGGCAGGGAAATATATATATATATATATATATTATTTTAAATTAATATGATTTCCTGGGAGTCTTCCCTTTAACCCCTCTGTTTCTGCAGTACAGTGGCTAATTAAAGTTGGCAACACACGGCGCGACCACGGCGGTACACTGTTTGACGACGGCTGCGTTTGTGTCGCACAGTCGCACTTGACACGTGCGAATATGAACATGTAAGTATTTACAACTGCCTCGTTATTCCAGTGGTCCTCAGCGCGACTGCTTCGTTAATGTAAATCATGTTAAGACTTGAATCTATTGTTTTGTTGTTTGGTACTTTGTGACCTTGTGACTGTCAGATTAAATATTATTTCTTTCTTTTTCTATGAACTTCTCAATAGCAGCTCGGTGCCCGGTTAATGGTAATAGGCTCGCCCCCCGAAACTCATGAATAAACTTAGAACAAGATTTTCAGTATAGACCTTTTAAATACAAATAGAAAAATATAATCTGGTTAACATTGAACAAAATTAATATGGCAAACACAAAGTGAATAAAATTAATCAATGCAATTGACATTGTCACGAAGTTTTGGTCATTAGCTGTATTATTGATGGCTTATAAATTGCATTGGATTGAATCTGCCATGAAAGTCAGAGTAATAAGCAAATGAAGAGCTTACTCCTCAGAAAGCCGCACGTACTTCGGAGGGTTAAGTAAGCTTGGTGTTTCACCGGAATGATAGTGACAGTCTCTACGTACAAACTCCCAAGTGGTAGATACGTGATTTGCATGTTTGTACCAGTAACCTTCAGGCCACTCTAAACTATAGTTTAGTTGAAATAAAAGTATAAAAATAAAAAGAAAGTCAAATTGTACTTTAAATCCAAACTATCTTTTTGTATATTTTTGGCATTTTCCATGCTAAGATTTTAAAGTTATTTAGAAAAGGAAAAATACGACCGCGGGCAGGATTCGAACCTGCGTCTTCTGGTTCGGTACACCAGACGCTATGACCACTAAGCCACCGCGATACCTACCCGTCATGTCGAATTTTTCCTTCACATATTGAATTTACGTCTTTATGGTGACGTCAGTAACACCTATTGAAATGCAAGTTTTTGCTTTTCAACCGACACAACTTTCGGTCGTATTTTTCCTTTTCTAAATAACTTTAAAATCTTAGCATGGAAAATGCCAAAAATATACAAAAAGATAATGAAATTTCTGTTGGAATATAATTATATTCCTCGAAAGTTTCCATAGAAAACGACACCTTTATACATAAAAGAGCACTATTGCCTATCTCCACATCAGAGCATACTATACTAAAGCATACTATAAAATTTGGCAATCGATATACTAGACGTATAATAGATGTATATACAGAAACGCCACCTAAATAAATAAAATCTAATTTTTTCGTCATCGAACATTTTTCAACTTCGATTCGCGTTCCATTCATTTCATAATCCATGGCATTGGGGTTGAACATGATTATGAAGCCCATTGATAGATGCTACTTTGTAAATGACAGCTTAATTTGCATTGTCTTTGTTTTTGAATGTTATTAAAAGAGTTTTTAATTATGTTATGAATTTTAAAATACAGAACATAAATTTGATTACGATAAAGCGTAAATCACTTTCTTCTTACTAAAAAATCTAGTATCTAGTACTTTGACTAATTTATTTTATTGATACCTTATTTTTACTTATACCTTAAGCCTTAATCTAAAAATCGAGATTTTGTTAAACAAAAAAACCTTTACCTACGAAAGGATAAAAAAAATTACTCTCTTCACTCTTCGGGAAAAAATATGTTCAATAATCATAATCCTTTTAATTTCGAAAATCTATATTATCCTACTACTACTTTTTATGAGAAACCGCAATCCTTCCCACTCGACTTCATTTAATGTATAATTTTCCTTAGAGTTTAATTTTTATGTCGATATATTATTAATGTAAGGATATGAAATCATATTATTTACCTTAAACATGCACACCCATCCAGCCATAACAACACACAATAATGAGATTACCCCAATATTTGCGTACCCTATTAAAAGGGTGTACACATTTGAGAAATTTAAGCGGATTTGTCAAGTTGCGAGGCGTCCGTCCAACTGCTGAAATTATGTGCACCCTTGTTAGCCGGGCTGCGAGTGACACCATGTGATGGGCGCTTTGAAAAATTGTTCCCAGGCAGAAACATGGACGTGGGCAAAAAATCAAGGGTTTTGTGTGAGGTAGCTGTCGGAGTATGAGAGCTCAACGCGTACCTAAGCGGCTTTTTATGTATAATATATGTTAGGAAAACTGGTCAGTTTTTCGAGAAATAAGTTTATAATTGAGTACCTAACATACATAACATACCATCATGCCTGTATTCCTTGAACGGTAAGCAGAGGTGTATCAATGTAGACTCACAGTAAAGCATACGTTTAGGTCCCATGTAAGCCTATTGCCATTAAACGGGCACAAATATAAACTCGTACTGAAAATTTCATACAAAAACCCAATAATAAAACCAAAAAAAAATTGTTTTTCTATAAAGTACGGAAAATCTCATACATCATCCACCATCTAGGGAGGTGACAGGGTATGTTGGTCTGGTACTGACTAAAAACGTCACTTGCTTTCACTTGCCATATAGCCATGGGATCTACCTCTACATAAAAATAAAAAAAATTGCTGACAATAAATTTAATTCATATCTTCATTGATAACGCACGATAGGAAAAATCGTATTCTAAAAGAAACTGACAATGCTATTGCGTATCGTATATACGTCTTTAAAACATAAGTTAGAAGCGATTTATTTTGACATTGAAATAAAAAAAAACACGCTTTTGTACATAACCGAACTGCAAAAGTAGATAATAATTTTCTTAAGGTATATGAAATTACTTATTTGACAGTATACAATGCCATGTTACAATTCTGTTGAACGTAAAAAAAAACTCTAAAATTTTGCCATTCGTTTCGTTCCAATGCACCCTAGTTTAAAAACTGAAACCACAAATTTAGTGAGCAAGGCCAGAAGTTTAGTGTTAGCTAGAAAGAAACTAAATTCCTGGGTTCTCCTTTTTAAAAATCGTCAACACTCACTGTTGCACGATAAAAATATGTTATCTGCATTTTTCTAACCTGAACCAGCCGTACCCAGCTCTCCCCTACCAGTACGTTATTTTATAAGTTGCACCTGGCTGGAGACATTCGATGCCTCGCCACCGAGTCTGGTTTACTTATTAAGATTCCTTCGAACTAATAACTCACCCTCCCCGTCCCTTGCTCGAGCCGGCCCGTGCCGAGCCAGTAGCTTTAAATTCGCCCCTAAATAATTTAAACCCAGATCCAGCCGTCCCTAGCTGCCCCCCCAGCAACGCCCTAAGCCGAGGTCCGAGTCCCGCAGGGGACACCCTTAGCTGTGTTGCTTAGTTTATAAGTTGCCCCTGGCTGGAGGCATTTGGTGCCTCGCCACCTAGTCCGGTTAAGTTTTTAAAGCTCCCTCGAGCTAAAAACTATGTCCATCATAAAAAAATAAAAATAATAACACATAAAAAACCTATGAGATTTTCCTCTGGCCATAATCCGTCATAAAAAAACCTACTAGTTTTTCCTCTTGGTCAAAACTCAATGAGTGTCTTACTCTATTTGTCGTCGCCTCGCCTGGTCTCGCAATAGTAAAAGCAGTTTTTTTTTTGTTTGCTGAATACTCATTGTCTTCTACATTGGACCACGTCTTAAAATCTCAGGCGGCCTTTTCCCCGAGATCAACCTCGAATCGAGATCGTAACTCGATCATATTGTAACATGATTACCAGGGTTTCAAGTACTCTCGATGGAAGCTTTTATCTATAATGGTGTGTTATGTTGTGTATCGGGAAGTACACAGTTTATGTACCGTGTAACTTGGAAGGAAAAATACGTCATTTTAAAGCTTCTTTTTTCGGTTTAGAAATGGTTTCTAACCTAGTTTAAAAACGTTCAGTTGAATAACAATGAATTATTCGAAACTCTTTTTTTCAAGGTAATTAAGAACTTTATTTATATTATTAACAAGCTAAAACTTCAAAAACTACAAATTAAACTAAACTAAAACTAGATATTAAATAGTTACAAAATAAAAACTTTATCACTAAAAGTAGCGATTATAGGTTGACCAGGATAACAGCTCTGCTCTTTTTTGGTGATTCATAATATTATTTTATAGGCTTTGAGTACATTGGCGCATTGTGTAATTCAAACTGTAATTAATGTAAGCAGATTACATAATGTTTACCATACTCGTGATTTATTTTATAGATACGTGTACTGCACCAAATATTTAATGTCATATTATGAACAAAATATACTAAATTGCCATAAAATGCCAAATATGTGTCGTAGTGCCCAAAATGCCGTATAATACAGTAATTTCCGTATCGATGGCAACACTGCTTACGGAATACAGGCCACGGTATTTTTTTACTTTATACAATTATTTTACAAATTACTCTTCACAACCAATTTACTTCCCACTGCTGCGCACGAGTCTGCTACCACTATTTAAAAATAAAGTACAGACGCCAGCACATCAAGCTACCACAATCTGTAAAATTTCTTTGATTGATTTTCAACTTTATTACAAAGTGATAATGTTCTTATTCAATTGGGAAAATTTGACAGATTTGGATAGGTTGACCTGCTGGCGTCTGTACATTACCTATACAAAATTTACAAAACAAATTTTATCTCTCCATGCGATACTTGAAAATAATGAAATTGATACAAGATAAGTTTGGATTTTTCTTCTTGATATTCGTCGGAAGTTCAATGGAATCTTTCAATCGGCAGACGTATTCATTTCCTTTAAGCGTCTCATTCGTACGGTAGCGAACAGTAACAAGCTTCATGCAAGTATATGATAGAAGTTCAACTCTGATTGATATTAGATTTTGCTAACATAAACGTGGTAGGAAGAAAGTAGAAGCCTTAAAAAGTCTGACAACCAGTCTAGCCGCAGGATATTGGTATTGCCCAAAAATTGGTGTGCATTAGTACCTACACCCACAGTTCGCCCCCCGGTATGTTTAGGTCCCATGTAATAGGAGGCGAGCTTATTGTCATTATTCGGGCACAAATCCAAACTCCGAGCTGCTACTGAGAAATTCATAAAAAAAAGCCAATAACACTGTACGAACTGGGAATCGAAGCCAGGACCTCTAGCGTAGCAGCCGTCCTTACAACCACTAGCAGCCGTCCTTACAACCACTAGCAGCCGTACTTACAACCACTCAAGTAAAGAAGCAGTTACAATAAATCGTATTCATTAAAGGACAAATTTAAGTTGTACTTCTGTACATTGCCTGTATGGCACCGGAAGCTGTGAATATTCGGCGCGACGGTTGCAGCGCCCCTGCAGCAGACTGCTGCATCCGGTTTCAACATCCTGCTCTTTCCAAATCACGGTTTTTAGTTCGAAAACGTTCCATTGGTTTTATTTATGCTTTCCTTTCAATGTGTAAACTATAAAGATGTCGAATCTATTTTTTTTATTAGGTTTTACAGTTTCTGCCTCGAAAACTTTTCAATCAATCATATATATATACAAAGAATAAGAGCAAAAATTATGAATGCCTAATTTTTCTGGCATTCGCTTTGGAGCCACTGGTTCTGGATTCAATCCAGGGTAGTATTATAAGACCTTTTCTTCAAAATTCTCATCGCTCTCGCTTGGATTCTGGATTAGTAGTAGCCCATTAATGGTAATAGATTTTCCCATACCATAGACTTGCCATATTACATGAGACCTAAAAGAATCCCGCAAACTGTGGGTATTCGACGCATGAAGGCGTTGGTCGTTTGTTTTTTCAACACAGTCGTTATGTGTTTATGGGTTTCAATTACTTGTAACATTGAAATTATCAAAAAAAGCAGTAATAGCCTACTGATATGACCTTTGGACTACCATATCCAAGTTCTCGAGTTCGTATCCAAGGCATACACCTCTGACTTTTCGTAATCATCCGCGTATTAAGTAATAATGAATTATCACTCGCTTAAACGGTCAAGAAAAACATGGTGAGGAAACCTGCAAACCAACTCCTGACGGCGTGTACAGTCTGCCAACCCACATTAGGCCATTTTGAATGACTATAATGAGGCCTAATCGCTCGTATTCTGAGAGGAAACCATCTTCAAGAGTATAAGGGTTGATTATCAATGATTTTTATCCGAAAATCTTGGGATACATCAAGGTTTTGTTACCCTCAAACTTTATATAATCTGTAACTACAAATACTCAATCTAAATTCAATAAGGTGAAAATTCCTTTGTATCCAATAACATCGATTCAATTCCAGAGGTACGTGACACCTGACCTGTCCGAGTTAATATCTAGACTTACAGACATAGGTAGCTATGAGTAGGTATGTATAGTCTTCCTACCTACGTATAGTAGGTATGAAGATTGGAAATTGATCTACTAAGTTTTTTTTCTCTGGTGAAATTATTGGACCATGATCACACAACAAACTATGAACCCTGTGTTTCACGAAGGGTTTGGCAGAGGTGTACTAATGTACACCCACAGTTTGCACCCTATTTAGGTCCCATTAGAGCGAGTCTATTGCCGTTGACCGCGCAAAAATCGAAATTCCGAATTGCTTCTGAGAATTTCGTACAAAAACTTGACAACACTTTTATCAACCTAGAAATCGTTCTGCACTTACGAGGCTAATCAGGCAGTCATTATCGTAGATTATACGGTAGGTATAACCTAGATCTTTTCGAAGATTTTCATAGTGTGCGATCTTTAAGTCTAACCTAACGCTAGTTAGATTGGAACTAACTAACGTTACCTACCAGGAGGCTTACCACGACCTCTTATCGCGATTCAATTTAGGACCTAAATTGAATTGTTTTGCTTATTCGTACCACCAGGTCATAATTGCGATTGATTTTACGCCCAAAACTTTGACAGCGTTTCACTGTCAAGTTGCGTCGCTAATGCTCATTTCATTCGTTTAATCGGTACCATGACCTCATATTTAAACCTAAACTGAGACGCTGGACTGTCAAAGTTCACGATTCAATAAAAGTTACTCTTTTTGCAGCCTATATTGAATTGTTGAGTGAAATAAAAAGAATAAGTTGTGAATTTGTGAAAAAGGTAACGTAAGTACTAAAGTTAAATAGTTATTCGGTACTGTAATTTTCAGTTAAAATATAAACAGATACATAAATCACCTTATTTTACAGATGTCGGTTGAATTGGTTCTGCTCGAATTTTTAGAGAGTGATTACGCTAACAATTCGGCTAACAGACGCATAACACGCTACCAATCCAACCCGTTTCTTTTGGAGGATCAAGAATTTATACGTCGTTACCGGCTCTCTAAGCCACTGATTCTCGATCTATGCGACGAGTTAAGACCAATGTTTAGAGCCTGTAAAAGCCTGTGATTTGTCAATAGAAGAAAAGGTAAGTTTCAACATTGTTTTTCGTGTTACTAAAGTTTAGTGACTATAGCTTCATTATTAAAAGTAACATTATATTTCGATTGTTAGGTACTTTTAATACTACACATAAGTAATATTCGAAATGACTATACTTATCAACATTTTGACTGCTCTGTCATTTTATGTTACTGGATCCTATCAGAGGCATATTGGAGACATTGGTGCGTATTCCATGGCAAAACAGACAGTCTCTTCAGCACTGGCTCAAGTAACTGCAGCATTAAATTCCTCACAATGTTTTCCTTCACCATTAGCAGATTTATATTTATTACTTAATTATAATAAATTCGAAAGTGTCTGGTTATTTCTTACTCCTTCACTCTGATACTATGGAAACATTTTCAGTGAATTATGTATCATATCATAGGCAGTTAAAGTAAAAGGCAGAAAACCTCATTATAATTTCCATGTGCTATGAAAACAGTGAACTTCTTGAATTATGAAACTTTATCGTAGATTTTTTTAATAGATTTGCAATGCTGACATGCAAATAATGAGTGTGGATTCCAGCTTTGGACTAGTCTCAACCCCAAAGGGCTCAGTAATTCCCAACTAAACTAATATATTTGAGCTATTTGAAGTACGAAATTATTAAAGTAATATACTCAAATAATTGCTAACAGAAACAAATTTAATTATTTCCATGAAATCATCAATGTGCAGATTGCTATCATTGACATGTTAAGTGGCCTTCCACAGGTGATTCGGGATATCCCGTGAGGAGAAACATGATGACACCCGTAGTGCAATGGACGCGGCGCCGGGCACACCGGAGCGACACTACACCGATATGCGTTCGGACACGAAATATAGTTGAGAGGACTATAGGGCTTCTCAAAGCACGTTTTCGGTGTCTGTTGGTGTATAGGATGCTGCACTACAAGCCTGAGGTGGCTGCATCTATTGTAAATGCCTAAGCAGACACTTGAAGAGGAAGAACCTGCGCGAGAGTTCGATATACAGGTTCAACATAGTGACGGTAGAGATGTGGGCCATCATAACCAGGCATTGCAACAGGGGCAGTCCACCAGAGCTACTCTCATGCGTCGGTTGATGGCAGCGCGGGAAGCCTGACAGTTGTACCTACATTAAATTTAAGTCTTTTTTTTACTATAGTTACATTTTTTAAATAACCTTATGGTACAGATAGACATGCTACTAAAATAGTATGCTTATTATGATGCGTAAAACTAGCATGCTCTTCAGCTGTATACATTTGCTTAAAAAATTCAATAAGAATGCTCAAAGCATTGCTATCAACACACATGCTATTTAATAACAAGCTGGTTCTCTTTTTCGTCTCCCCAGCAAAATTAAGGCGCGAAGTCGTAGGTACGTGCACACACATCTGCTGCTAGATCGATAATAGCATGTAGCATGCTAATAAGCAAACCTGTCCAGACGCGCTCAAAGCAAGATAGATTATAGGGATATGGGAGAATGAGTAGGCGACTCTAGTAGCTTTGAATTTATTGTTATTTTATAAATTCTACCTTGTTGGTTGAAAATTAATTTTATTAAAAGTTTTAAGCACATCGTACTCAGTACTTCTTTAATTTCTTTGATTTCCTGTACCAAAGACTCCAGCAAATCATTCCTCCGTCTATCTTCGGTGACCCTCTGCTCTCTGATATTTGTATTAAAGACCGCCGAGCAGTGTACATTGTAATCGGCAACTCGTGACGGTGTATGTGGCGGCGCCGGCTGCGCGGCACCGAGCGGGGACTTTGAAGCGCGCGCCCGCGCCGCCTGCGCTGGTGTGTACTGGCTGCACTAGTTGGGGAGCTCGGTGCTGGCGGGGTAGTCGGAGGTGGAGGAGACCACGGGACCGGTATGGTGGCAGTTGGAAAGCCGGAATAGGTGCCACAAATTCTTGGGATGTGGGGGGCAATGTCACACTTGCCAATATACTTTTTGAGTCTGCTCCAGAAGTGAAAGTAATCTTCTAATTTAATGAAATATTAAAATTAAATTTGCCGCAAAAATTACAATTGACATTAACACAAGACTGACAATTGACAATTTGACATACTGAACCGACAACCGTCATCTTTTTTTATAACAGGAAAGTACGTTCAAATATTTTCACACACAATATTAGTTAACATCACAAGTAACGTTTTATTTTTGTTAAATTAATAGGTAATAAACAAAATAATGTCTATTTTGATTTTGTAGTAATTTTTTCACTAAGGTTTTTCTTTAATTTCTAATTTATAAGTACTTTCTTCCTTGTTTTTAAAAACCGGTAAAGTTGAAAAAGTTATAGCATATTAGTTTTTGAATGTATCCGTCAGTCTTGTGAGAAAGAGACACACTTATATGGTACGGCTATAGCTCTGTCACTTTCACACAAAAGGCGTTTTAAATGCCGATCAGAGACAAACATCGGTCATTCATTCACTAATAACGATTGAAACTCGGTTCAACTTTAAGAATGTCATGGTATGATAGAAAGCGATTCAATTTAGGCACCTAAACTCAACTGCCTCGCGTTTGAATAGTTACTGTAAAGTTGATGGTAGCCTTCCAGAAGATAGTTGTGGATAGAAGATAGTTAATATTAACTTGTAAAAATGTCTATTTACAGAAATAAATATAATTTTACTTCCTCGTCATGAGCCCGTAGTCGTCCACTGCTTGGAACGAATTCATCCTTTCAAAATAAGAGGTCTAAATATAGTTAAGGTATATCATATTCCAGTATAAATCAGGAAGACCACTTTATTTCGCAACGCGACGTTGTCACGGGCGCCTGACATCGGAGCTGGACGCCCAGCCAATATCAGGTGCAGAAAATAATATTCCCTTGAATAAAATATTTGTTTACTTTAAAATTGTTTTTGTGGAAGGAGTATTTTATAACAAAACTAGCTTCTACCCACAATTTTAGTCTGCGTAGACTTTACCTGAAAGTATCTTAGTAATTTTCTAATATCCTGCACAATGAATTTAATTGTTTCTTTCATAAGAACCCAACAAAAAAAGAATTAACGAAATTGTTCCATCTGTTCACTCGTGATGCGATGACCAAGGAAAATAGAGATTCTAATAAAAAAATAATTGATCAACTGTAAAAAGATAAATATGAAAATTAAAGTGCTCATAGTGAACAGTATGGTTGGCAACCCTAGTTGGTTCTAAGCCGATAATATCTTCAGACAATAATTTGATATGCATTATATTCTTACCACTTAATTCGTAACTTCAACATTTTCAACAGCATAAGCTGTCAGACTCATGAATCGATTACATAAAGCTGTACCTACTAGTACAAAATTAGCGGTAGAAGCAGAGGTCAACTAAATAATCGTGCTAACAAGCACCCTCGTCAATGCTGCCTGCCTATGACAGCTGACTGGAAATTTTGGGGTGTAAACAAGAGTTGTTCCTATACAACCTACTTGGTCTTAGATGATTGGGTTGTTTAAGCTCCTTTAACATAAACTTATAAAGGTATTTTGTATTGTATACGACGTTTGGATTGTAGTAGTTCGTTACGGTAGTATCGGATCACAAGGCCACAGGATACAAATATATTTTATGTGAACATAAGTATTTCATCGTCTCATACCTGTCTATACTCACAAGATTTGTTTAGCTTAGCCAAATTAAGCAAATCATAAATATTTTAGACATTTTACTGAGTATAAATATTGGAGACAGTATCTTGATATTTTTGTTTTTTAACTACTTAACAATCTTTGAAATTTCTTTGATGTTCAATTTGGAAAATTAGTCCGTTTTGGACAGCAAGACCTGCTGGCGTCGGTAACTCATTATTTCTTGGTATTACTTCAAAGCAGATGGTCAGACACAACGAAATTTACCTAGAAAGTATGTAGAATAATTGCTCCTTTAGTGTAATCTTGACTGCTACGCTAAAGGTCTAGGGTCTGATTCCCAGATCGAGCTAAGTGTTATTGGTTTTTTTCTATGAAAATTCTCAGTAGCAGCTCGAAGTTTAGATTTGCATACCGACGCACAGTGGGTGTATAATACACCTCTGCCTAACCCTTCGGAGAATACCGACATGTGTCAAAGTATGCTCTTCACTTTTTTATCTCAAATACCCAATACCTATAACCATCACATCAAACAACAAAAAGTGTTCCAGGCCCCAATAACAGATAAGAACCAAACGAAACGGTCATTGCGTTTCCAAACAAACTGTTGACGATCCCTAATCCATTGGACAATACAATTTATGCCTATATTGCAACCTTAACCCACACAGAAATCCCTTTTGTGTGAAAAAAAATCCAGGAAAAATAAATATTGAGTCTTAAAGTAACATCGCGAAGGAAATTTTTGTTTCATAAGTTGTGGAGAAAGCGTCCACAACTCACGGGTCTCAGTGACTCGGAAATGCTAATGTCAGCTACTAACGTCAACTAAGAATCATTATCATCGTTGTCGTGTTTGCTGTCCCACTGCTCGTCACAGGTCTCCTCTTAGAATGAATAAAAAAGATTCGTGAAAATTATAAAATGATTTACTAAAGTAGAAATAATATTTTAATAAGAAAACCAACGCTAAAGACAAAGTTGTGACTTTCGAGTACCATAGGTGACCAGTATTATATTATTACGGAAATGTTATTTGACTTGGCGATGGCTGATGGATGATCTCAGTTGTATAGTAGTAATGTAACTACATTAGGACAGATAAATTTAATTATGTTCTGCAGATTGACCGGCACGGGAAATGAAACTTAACAACTGACATCTCAGAGTGCTTCTCTAGTAACGGAAACAATATACATCAATGAAGGATAAGGAATATATGTATATGTATAAAAAACCGCGTTCACAGTTACGCTCGCGTCATTCAATATCCACTGATATCTCATTTTGCCGCGCGAATAGACCTGAACAGAATGGATACCGATCCAAAGACCCTTCAGAACTGGTTTAAGTTATAGGAGCATGATTGTGTATTGACACTATGTAAAAGGAAAAAAGATTTTTTCTATTATGAAAGAGATATAATAATAATAATTATATTTTAGGGATAGTGTAAATATAGTATATAATAGATGAATGTGTTTGTTTGGTGTGCGTGTGCGTGTGTGTATGCATGTGTGTGAGCGTGAGATGAATGTGTGTGTGTCAGAGCAACACGCATGTGTGTGTGTGTGTGCGTGTTTGTGTGTGGTGTACTTTTAGTAGAATGTCAGACCGGTATAACAATCAGATTTTCTGTGTCGTCGTAATTTAATTCCTGAAGCCAATTGCTTACCTTCATTTTGCACTTGATCTTCGACAACTTGTAAATAGATAGAGTCCTATTTATTTTATTATAAAGGAATCCGCCTAGGTGACCGAAAAAACGCTTAAAGAACATAGTAGAAAGCCAATTTTGATGGCGGTCCACAGGATTGTATCGTCTTCTACTACAGGGTAGAGAAGAGTTATAGGTAAGAAGTCCATGTTGTTTTACGATCGTTTGTAGAATGAACAGTTGACGTACGGTTAATACTTTGGACTCCTTATTTTGTTGGTATATAAGTCATTCAAAAAGAACCTATAAGTACTTGACAATATTTATTAAATTGTTTGTATCTGGTTTCAGAATTGACGACACGTTTGGCGCAGTGACTGAGCAATAAGCTTCTGTGGCAAGGGTTCGATCACCGCACGGAACAAATATTTGTTTGACCTACAGGTCTGGGTCCATCCCGGGTCTGGGTGTTTGTGTATGTGAAAGTTTGTGCTTATAAACCGATACAGGAGAAAATGCTAATGTGGGGCAACGTTTTGTATATAGAAATAATCGTAGGCAGTAATAAGACTCCTTCTTCTACCTTTCGGTCCCTCATGTTTGAGGATCGTGGCCTAATTTGCTTGTGTATCGCACGTCGCACGGACTTTGGACGGACCAGAACCACGAGTCATTAAGCATTACTCCCGAATTACGGTTCTCATCGTTCTGTTTAGATCTACGAATTCGAGGTCTCTTTCCAGGTCGTTTGCCATGAAATTCGCGCATCATTTGACTGAAATATTGCAATATGAAGGATATTGCAATATTGTCGATAGACTCCATTTCATGTATAATCATCATCATCATCAACCCATATACTGTCCCACTGCTGGGCACGGGTCTCCTTTCATATTGAGGGTGATTAGGGTCCACCACACTGGCCTAGTGCGGGTCGGCAGACTTCACAAACCGTCGAGAAAAATCTTAAGGTATGCAGGTTTCCTCACGATGTTTTCCTTCACCGTTTAAGCGAGTGATAATTAATTATTAATACGCACATGAATTCGAAAAGTCAGAGGTGCGTGCCTTGGGTCCGAACTCGAGACCTTCGACTTGGCTTGAATTCATCTAATCCCAAAAAAAAAAACTTTTCACACAAATTAAAGTCATTTTCTTTTATGATCATACTAGCTGTTGCCCGGGGATTCGTCCGCATCCCAAAAGGCTTTTTCAGCATAAAGGCCAATATCCTTCTCCACAATCTAATCTATTTCTGTAACAAGTTTATTCAAAATCGGTTCAGTCGTTTAGACGTGAAAGCGTAACAGACAGACAGACAGAGCTACTTCCGCATTTATAATAATTATTATTATTATATTATTATTAAAGTAGGTATTATCTCCATCCTGTATAATGTTTTACGAAAGCAATGGAAATTTTACTAAGAACCTTATATGCTTGCACCAAACACGAGTGATCTTGCCAGAGGCGGCGGCCTCTAGCGGCGAACATTGAATTTCATGTAGCGACACATTTTGTGGAAAATGTTACTTTTTTGTCAAGTATTACAAGTTATTATTAGGTAACATGATTGAAAGAATACAATTACAAGCTTTATAGGATTTAGGAAGCCATATTGGTATGTGATTGCTAATTATTTTGCCGATCGACTGTTACTATGTAAAAATAATATTTATTTTTCGTTCATCGTGCTTCTAAGTATTATAATGGCTGAATGTTATGATGTTATAAATTAATATTCGGGTCACAGAACTCTGTTCCTGGGCCATTCTGGTTAAGTACCCTCACTTAGCTAAATCTGTACTTTCTATTCAGTAGGATAGGAAGTGTAGTGAAGTGGGATAGTAATCCCACTAATATTATAAATGTGTTTGTGAGGCCATCCTCACAAACACATTTATAACTACAATCATCACAATAAAACATCCATATTTTTGTTAGTCTTTCACACTAAAACTACTGAACGGATTTTGATGAAACTTTACAGTATTATTATTTATACAAAAATTAATATACAGGGTTACTGAAAATATGTCGGCAATCCGTTCAAGGGGTGTAGGAGAGATCATTTGCAACCAAATAACTTCCTATGACCCCTGTGCAAATGTAAACCATTTTCGAGTAATTTGAAATTTTATATGTTTTTGAATATATCTGCGGTATACAACTTTGAAATTGTATAAAACAAAAACCAATGCATGAGGTTTTTATTGTTCTTATCGGCTTATTTATCCTTATATACATAGTACTCAACTATAAAATGACAATTATTATCTTCAATAGTTTTTAAATCAGAGCTACTATTTTTGTAATTTTGACCTGATTTTTTGACTAAACTGGTCGATTTCTTCAAAAAAACACAGAAGTACTTTATTGGCAGAACATTCCAAAAACATAAAAAAAACGTAATACTTTCCAGATGTCCAATGAGATATAATAAGATACCAGAAATTAGAAATTGGTTGTACAAACTTAAATAATTAAGAAAAAATATCTTTACGTTAAATTTGAGTTAGAATTAATATTTGCAGTTCATTTCTGGAATATAATTATCATCATCAACCCATATTCTGTCCCACTGTTGGGCACGGGTCTCCTCTCAGATTGAGAGGGATTGGCTGTAATCCACCAAGCTGGCCTTTTTTGCGAGGAGGAAACCAAGGCTGCCAGCCTGCTGGGGGGCAGGCCAGGGTGTGTGGGATTTTTATTATTGTATTCGAATACCCGTGACATATTAAAAACCAGTAAAATCCGCTAGAAGTGACATACACGTATAAAAGTCGGTTCTACACTGTCACCTCCAATCCGTTTTCAATTAACGTGTCCAGAGGAGCGTTAACACCCGCCGTGAATGCCCCACGTTAGGGCTAGTGCACATGATGATAACGTGCGGATTTGAATGGTGTTCAAGATAGGACGAGAGTACACCAGAACGTTCTCACTTACTAGAAGATATGAAGTATTTATTAAAATAAAACAACTTTATACGGATTCTATTTCAATGTCGGAAAGGTTATCGGGTCGAGAATTATGTACAGAAAGAAAGAATAAATAAATAGACCTGCATGTCAAAGAAATTTTCTGATGTGCATTGAGCGAGCTTAATGCCAGTCCCAACTCTGTTTCAAATGTTATGAAACCCAATGATTTGCTCGATCTGGGATCTGGAATTGAATTCCGGATCTAAAACTCAGCAACCGCGCTTGCAACCAAGCTATATCAATAAGGCAGCTCCTACTATTAAAAATAGTATTTACCTATAATATAGTTATGTGATATTTTTGTTTCCGACTTTTGATCTTTTACAAGACACTTGTTCAGCGCCATCTGTTTGCGGGGGCGCGCAGGAGTTTATCGGTGTTGCGCGCGTTCTGCAGACAGATGGCGCCACGAACTTTAAAATATAATTGATTATACATCTGCATTATCTGTGGCGAAAATTGAAAATTGGGAAAATTGTGCTCGGTCTTTTTCTCTTTACCTTAGACCCACGACACGATCAACATAATTCGAAATACTGAATTGTTAATAACGTTTATTATTTTACGATTATACTTCAAAGTACAGAGGCCAGCACATCAAGCTACCACAATCTGCCAAATTTCTTTGATTGATTTTCAACGTACAACATAATAAGGTTCATATTCAATTGGGAAAATTTGACAGTTTTGGATAGATTGACTTGCGCCAGCAAGTGAAAGTTCGTAATTTGTATGTACAGACTGGCGTCTGTACATACAAATTACGAACTATCATTTATATTACAAAAAACGATGAAACGAAAACAGATCTTTTCAAGACACTTTTACAAGTACATAAATATTTTTAATGCGACGTATAATGACGACCTCTGAGAAAAAACACCGCCGCCGAAACAAACTCAGAGAATCTTGGTGTGGTCTATGTATACCCAGCTTAACCCATGACACCCGCCCCTTATTCAAATATCTCCCAGACGTGGTAGGATGCTAATTACGTAGGCTAGGGTGTCTACAACCCCATTGAATGATGCTCCCGGTATAATACAGATGAGATTCGACTTATATTCAATTGTGTGACTGCGAGCGTAATTATACCTACGTATACTAGCTGTACTACGGCACTATGCATACGACTGCTACAATGGAGATGCCTGTGTTCGATTTCCAGGTCGAGTAGTATTATTTATTTAATTATGGTAACGAGTAATTCACAAAAATATTTTCAGGATCTTAATATTACACTAATAAGTACCTACTACTGTGAATTTCAGTCATTTAAAGGCGTGCACAGCTTTCCCATAGGTTAATAATTGCGAAGCGAAGGTCCTGATGGCAGATTCGAATACCAGGCATATACCCCGTCTGTCATTTCATAATAAAAGTAGGAAAGTTGTACCTACCCTCAATTTTAAAGTTGCAGTTTATGTATTCAAACAGTGAGCATAAAATTAAGCATCTATTCAGTAGTCTTTATGCCAACATCTATCAAACACACAAGAATTCCAAAAACCACTTTAAAGTATAAATCATATAGATTATATCATTTGAATAAACAGTGAAGGAAAACATCGCGAGGAAACCTACTTGCCTGAGAGACTTTCTCGATATTTTGTAAAGTATGCCATGTCTGCATGAGACCAGCGGAGAGTATGTTGACATGTGCACGTGACCCAGTTGAACAGTAAAAGGGTTGATGATGATGCTAGAACGCGACCCCAATAAGATTTCAAATATTATATTAAAGTTATTTAGTCATCAACCCATATACTAAACCACTGCTGGGCACGGGTCTCCTCTCATATTGAAAGGGATTAGGCTATAGACCACGACGCTTGCCTAGTGCGGGTTGGCAGACTTCACAAACCGTCGAGAAAAATCTCTAAGGTTTGGGTTTGGGACATGGCGGGTGGGAGTCGCGGTGGCTTAGTGGTTATAGCGTCTGGTGTACCTAAAATAATGCACTCATAAAAATAGCGTACTCTGCACTCTCAATCGCATAGATGGATCTGTTCCGTTGTTCTTTGAGTGAATTCACAAGAACGGCATTTTAAGTGATTTATTTTAAAATTTAAAAATGATACATTTAGCTATAAGTTCCGCTAAAGTACCGACTACACTGTCGCAATAGGTAGGTAAATACAAAAAAAACCTTTAAAATATAGTTGTAAGTAATTATGAACACACACCAACACAAGCAGAAGGAAATAACAACAACCTCATTACTGTTTATTTGAAATAATCAGAGATCAAAAGCAAAGGAACATTTGGGCGGGACCCAGTTTCTATTAAACGGAGCAGGGAACCGTTAACTCGTGTGAACAACAAACACAGGCTGTATTGAAATGCGACGTCATATACCTACTCGTAGATGCTCGTCATATAGGTAGACGAAGTGTACACGATTGTTTTGTGGTTATTAGGAGGTAGAAAAGTAATATATCCGTACACTGGCAGTACAAGTAGGTATGTGACAGTTGTGACGTTTATTGTGGCACTGAAATTGAATTGAAAAAATATTTTTACAAGGGAACTACATGTAGCGACATCTACCGCGCTACATGGAACTACGTACAAAATCCTGAATCGCGCAAGCAAAATTCGCATGGCAAGTTGAATATAATTATTATACAACCTCGCTCGTTCGTTCACTTATTACGGTAACTATTATTTTTGGTATCTGTCTACCCTCGTCTTACTGATGTAAAATCGAAGTTCTTTGATAATTATGTTTTTTGTATTTTATTGTTTTATACTTTATGTTGATGATACTGATGCACGGTAAAACTCGAATGAATTTATGTTTGCATCTTTAGAATGCCTAATGTAAAGTAATAAGTATAACAAATAAATTAAAAAAAAAAAACCGCCCGACATCAACCGTGGGGTCGTGGCCCGCCAGGCATAACACCCGCCTGGTCGTAGGGTCCTCCCTTTGGTTGGAGGGGGAAAAAAACCTAGTCTCTCCAAATACCTACCCTTCTCCTAATCTTACCTCACCTAATCTACATCACCTAATCTTACCCTCTGGTGTTGCAAGCGTCTAAAGGCTACGGTAACCGTTTACTAACAGGTGGGCCGTATGCTTATTTGCGACCTTAGTGGGATACAAAAAAATAAGAGACACTGTCTAATACAGGCCTTTTATCTAAAACAAAATTGAAGCTCTCACAGTGCAAAAATTTATATCTTCCGAAAATTGTCTTGAATCTAGATATTATTTTCCAAACCAATTTACAGGCACTTCAATTTACGAAGCCCAAAGCTTTCAAAATCCATCCCTGAGAGTACTTCTCAACCGAATATTGGATTCTGAAGAACAAGCATCATTTTAGAGTAAACACAGACCTTTTAAATTTTTGTTTAAATATTAAAAAGCGTCTGAGTGTAGGTAAATCTATCTGGGCGTTTTGCAACGGTTTAATAGAATTACGTCGGCCACGTTGGGGTCCCGGCCGGCTAAAAGCTCGTTTATAATAGCATTACTTTCGTTTTCGTCGGAGAGCGCGACACTAAACGAATTATGTTGAGTTTGACGTAGTTTTTGGTGTAGCCAGCCTATCGTGTTTCAAAGGGTTATAATTTTATGTTACGTTTTATGAATTATCTTTACAGCAAAATATCAGAAGGCCTTTAGTGCTGTATTTTTAACCGACTACGGTAAAGGGTAATGACTTTAACAATTCATGTATATTGATATTTAATTTAGGTATGTCTATGTAACTCAAAAATTACAGATTTTGACGAATGTTTTTTTGCAACTGCTGCAATAGCTTAGTGGTTACAAGCGCAACTTCTACACCTGACTATAGCTAACGACTGTCTGAGATGTTCGTATGATAATTGAGACCGACGGCTTTACGTGTTCTCTGAGGCACGTAGGGGTGTCGATGTGTTGGTACCAGGAATGGTCACCCATCCACAGACTGACCACGGCTAGCGCAGCTTAACATTACAAATTGATTAATCAGCGTAGTTATTACTTAATCACGAGCCCTTCTAAGGAAGGCTAAATACATAAAGCTATAAATTGTTTGAAATAAATTTTGATCTCAGACAAGGTTGCTTTGAAAAAGCATGTCAAATACTACAGTGAAAAAAAATATGTTTTATGGTACAGACACCACCCGATTAAAAATGAACCATATATTGTTTGTATTAAAGTTGAAATTCTATCAAAGAAATTTGACAGATTGTGGTAGCTTGATGTGCTGACCTCTGTACATTTATCTCTAATCTAAACGATAAAACCTTCACCGAATCAGCCACAAGAGTTCCACTGCCGAACAAAGGCCTCCCTAGACTTCTGGAAAGACGGGTTTTAAGCCACCTATACATCCAACAACTTCCTGCGACATTTACCATAGGTCGTCCGTCTATCTCGTTGGATTCCGTCCTACGCTGTGTTTTCCGTGCATAGTCTCCACTCGAGAACCTTTTTGCCCAACGGCCATCAGTTCTACAAGCTATGGTGCTATTTGATGCCATCTCGGAACACCGCACTGATCTATCATAGTTTTAAATTATGTACTTATAATGTATTTACATACTAAGTTAGTCTGTGTTGTGTGTCCAAATAAATAATTTTTCTTTTTTTCTATGTGTGCCCATTGCCGCTTAAGCTTGCTAATAAATCTTTCGGTTTCAATAAAGTTTTACCTACGTCATAATAAGGCCACACCAAGACTTGTCTAATGACAGCATTCCCATAGAAGACACAGACATTCATTCTGTATCAACTATAAAGATGTTCAGTAGTAACATCCGAAAAGTCTTTCCCTGTTCCTACCATTAAGTTAACGGTCCCTATAAATCTTTCGAGAAGGTTCCACGTTATTCCTTTTGTTTTCCTCGCTCGTGGTTGGACGTATACGTAAATATTAACTTTTGTGAGTTAGAGGAACCCTGAGTGGCCATGCTGTTGTTATTGGTACTCTTTATCTTTATTAGCAGATGGTTGCATACTCGAAATTTTATGGCTAGGATGCATGAGCGTTGACGTACCTAGGTAGGCATTCCGTAGCGAAAGTTTCCCTACGAAACCTAAGAAAAGCAATAAAAATTAATTAGTTATAACGACCCGCCCCTGCTCCACACAGATATGTTCATACATTTTAGACGTTGCCCGCGGCTTCCTTGCATTTTAAAGCATTTTTTGATATAAAAGGTAGCATAATATGTCCTTCTCCAAAGTCTAATAATATATCTCTGTATTAAAGCATAAAAGACGGATAGACAGACAGAGTTATTTCGCATTTATAATATGACTAGCTTCTGCCTGCGATTTCGTCCGTGTGGAAAAGTTACTTTCAATTATCGTTGTAATTTGGCTAATTAACTCAAAATTGTTTTAAATTGTAGCTTAAATGTTATTCTGATGTATAAATAATAATATGGTAAAGTTTCATCAAAATCTGTTCAGTAGTTTTAGCGTGAAAGAGTAACAAACATCCATCCATCCTCACAAACTTTACCATTCATAATATTATTATAGTAGGATAGGATTAGTAGGAAGAAGGTATTTTGCTCGCTGATAATGTAGCCTTCGATAGGTGAAAGAATTTTTAAAATTTATATAGTTATTTTTGAGTATAACCATCTCAATGATTAAATGGTATTTATTTCTGTAAATAGATCTTTTTAAGACACTTTTACAAGTCAATATTATACATATTTTTTTAAGCTAGATGGCTCCGCCATTTCCTATCTGACGACCTCTGAGAAGAAACGCCGAAACAAACTCAGAGAATCATAGTCTCTTTTAAAGTCCAGACAATGTATAGTAACAAAATATGTGTCTTACAATGTAGGGCAAAGTCTGAAATGGCCATTTGAAGAAAGAGCCATAGCGGCACAAACAAACATATCCACAAATCAAAGAACTTTTCACTTTAAAATATAAGTTTAGATTACTTCAAATATTTAATTATTATAATAAGTAATCTATGCTTAGAATATCGGTATTGCCCAGAAATTGCGGTGCGGAAGTCTGACTACAGTCGCTTTATTTTATTCACGATAGGCCTACGCTTGACTACCTACTAGTTCGCCCACGTTAAGCAACACTGCGATCTACGGTACGATGGAGCTTGCCTAGAAAAAAACGATTCATAAAAATATCAAATATCGTCAGCTAGGAAATGCCGGAGCCATCTAGCTTAAAAAAAAAAGTGTAAAATATTGACTTGTAAAAGTGTCTTTAAAAGATCTATTTACAGAAATAAATATCATTTCATTTCATCATTTCATTTCATCATCGATATTATAAAATGTCGTCATCATCAGCCTATACTAGTCCACTGCTGGACGTAGGCCTCCCCTAATGTGCGCCATTTCACCCTGTCCTCGGCTTTTCGCATCCAGCTTCTACCAGCAGCCTTTCGCAAATCATCACTCCATCTTGCCGGAGGGCGTCCTACACTACGTTTGCCGAGTCGCGGTCTCCCCTCGAGAACACGTCTACCCCAGCGGTTGTCGGTTCTTCTGCAGATATGGCCAGCCCACTGCCACTTCAGCTTATAAAAATTTAAACTTCCGATATTCAGGTTCCATTTGGTTAGATTGGAAGCCGACCATAAGATGGGTTTTTCCATCTTGGAGAATACACTTACCTACTTCAAGTCACTTCAAGTCACTTCAAGTCACTTCACATCCTTTTTCTAGATAATTATTTATGAGATTTAACGGTCGATTGGTCTCGTGGCTACAAGATCCTAAGGTTCGATTCCCTGGAACAGTGTTATTGACTCGACTGCGGGCAGGATTCGAACCTGAGTCTTCTGGTTAGGTACACCAGACACTAGGACCGCTAAGCCACAGCGAGTCCCACCCGCTATGACGAAATTTGCCTTCATATTCAGAATTTACGTCAGTAACACCTATTGAAAATCAATTATTTGCTCCTCAAATTTTTCCTTCGCTATATAACTTTAAAATCTTAGCTTGGAAAATGCCAAAACAAAGATGCTGTTATTGATTTTTTCTATGATTTATAATTTACACAATTTCAATTTCCGCACATTCTATCTTTATGACCAAATCAATAATACAAAACAAACATTAGTAATTGCGTATTGTTAAACCATTAATCTCTGCTCGTAACACTGTTTACTATAGCACGACAAATAGTAGTAACTATACATAATGTTGTTGTTTATACTACACCCATTTTGCATCATTTGTTTGCTTAGAGAATAAATAACAATAAATAAATTTATTTGTCACATAAGCAAATATTCGTAAGTCATAATACTCGTATGTAAATACTATGAATAAACTGTCTGTGTGAATACATCATCATCTATCTTTTTGTATATTTTTGGCATTTTCCATGCTAAAATTTTAAAGTTATTAAGCAAAGGAAAAATTCGACCGAGGGCAGGATTCGAACCTGCGTCTTCTGGTTAGGTACACCAGACGCTATGACCACTAAGCCACCGCGCTGGCTTAGTGGCCTGCCCGCGGTCGAATTTTTCCTTTGCTTAATAACTTTAAAATCTTAGCATGGAAAATGCCAAAAATATACAAAAAGATAGTTAGTAGGTAAGGTGGCATCGTTCGACATTGAACTAACTGTAAAGTAAGTCGTGTCGGTTGAGGAGCATACTTGCTTTTCAATAGGTGTCACTGACGTCACCATGAAGACGTAAATTCACAATGCGAAGGCAAAATTCGACATGACGGGTAGGAATCGCGTTGGCTTAGTGGTTATAGCGTCTGGTGTACCTAACCAAAAGACGCAGGTTCGAATCCAGCCCGCGGTCGAATTTTTCCTTTGCTTAATAACTTTAAAATCATCATCGTCATCATCATCAGCCTATATTAGTCCACTACTGGCCTCCCCAATGTGCGCCATTTCACCCTGTCCTCGGCTCTATGAACCCAGCTTCTGGCAGCAACCTCCAAATCATCACTCCATCTTGCCAGAGAGCGTCCTACACTACGTTTGCCGTATTCACTACGTGAATAAAATCTGAATATATTGATTTCTGACATTTACGCGAATATTATACATTGAACTACTACTAGAGTGCCTCATTAGTCTAGTGGTCCTAGGCGCGACTGCTACGCTAGAGGTCCTGGGTTCGATCCCCAGGTCGAGCAAAGTGTTATTGGGTTTTTCTATGAAATTCTCAGTAGCAGCTCGGAGTCTGGATTTGTGCCTGGTTAATGGCAATAGGCTCGCCCCCTATTACATGGGACCTAAACATACCGGTGAAATGTGGGTGTACATTAGTACACCTCTGCCTAACCCTTCGGGGAATACAGGCGTGATGGTATGTATAAACATTGAAATAAAACTACTTCTTAATAATATCAATATAACGCGATAAAATCCGTAAAAAGTAGTTTTATTTCAAAATATGAATAAATAATTTGTAGTAACAACTGACTAGGTACAGACGCCAGCACATCAAGCTACCACAATCTGTCAAAATTCTTTGATAGATTTTAAACTTTAATACAAAACAATAAGGTTCATATTCAATTGGGAAAAATTGTCAGTTTTGGATAGATTGACCTGCTGGTCTGTACATCAAATTGGTAAAACGCTCCAAGTTTCATTATCTGATTGATGTTTCATCGCATGCTATATATTTGTATAGATAATAATGTGATAAGAAACGTTGTTATTCTTAATAGGTAGGTACGGAATTATTAATTAAGTTTTCCGCCCGCGGCTTCGCCCGCATCGAGTTCGGTTATATCGCGTTTCCAAGAGAACTCTTCAAAAGTCCGAGATAAAAACTATCCTATGTTCTTTCTCAAGGTCAACTCTATCTCTGTACTAAATTTCATTAAAATCAGTTCAGTGATTTAGACGTGAAAGCGTAACAGACAGACAGAGTTACTTTCGCATTTATAATATTAGTAGGGAAGTAGGGATAGTATTATCAGACTTATCGCTGACATTCTAAAAAATAATTATCATCATCAACCCATATACCCACCCATACACTGCTGGACATGCGTCTGCTCTCCGAATGAGGAGGATTAGGCTATAGTCCACTACGCTGGCCCCATGGTTGGCAGACTTCACACGCCGCGCCGTCGTCGGGAAAATCTCTCAGACACGTAGGGATGTTTTCCTGCGAGTGATAATTATTTATTAATACGCACATTTCATGATTTCGAAAGGTCAAAGATGCGTGCCTTGGATTCGAACTCGAAATCTTTGACTTTGCAGTACATTGGTCACCAGACTATCACTGCTTTTGGACACCTTTATCGATTAAAAACACTAATTTATTAATGGGTAAAAAAAGATCAGAAAACCTAACATAACTATTAAAAAACATTTTGTCTTAAAAACAATATTTTTACTGTCTTTGGAGCTGACACACATTATAATCAGCTACAAATAACTGGTATGTGAGAGAAAAGTGAACGTACGAAACTGCATTTATAAATAAATGTGACTACAGTTGCGTAGAGGCTAGTCGAAAAATTACGCGCTCATTAATAAGTTTCCGTGGTGTAGCGGTTATCACATCTGCCTAACACGCAGAAGGCCCCCGGTTCGATCCCGGGCGGAAACATAGCTTTTTGCTATCTTTTGAAAAACAGGGATCACCAGTAATTTATAGAAAATATTAATATTATTTCTTTCAATTTTTTATAAATAAATTATGATAGTAAATATTTTATTTTGACACCAGTTATTTAAGTGGTTACCTATATTATGTAACTATATGGTTACTTAATACATTTTTCTTCACTATTTACTTTCATTACTTACAACTACTCATTTATTACCCAAAAGCCGTTTATCCATATTCATAATTATTTCCAAAAACCTTTTTACTTACTTATATTTCACCGCCCTAACAAGATAAAAAAATAAACAAGTACCTAAATATAGTTATTCAATTGGTTCTACGATTGCCCCCAAGTATTTTTCCAGTTTATAAAAGCAATGAATACATACCAAAGAGGTCTGCATAGCCAATCAACCATCAAAGCAAACAAATTTCCCGAAATTGGGGTACGCAACTACAATATGGAAAATCTAGCGAGGCGGAAGGGACAGACGGAAATACTCGAAAATAGCCGAAGTTGAACTTGTTTATTTTTTAACGGTACATTACGTTTTGAAAGTAGAATATTAATATTTGTATTTGGAAATCGGTTGGTCAAGTTTTAAGGGTGGAACATGTAGGTAGGCTTAATATAGCTACTTATTAGTTTATTACTAGATACTATGCTCATGTAAGTAAAGTTTAGTAAATAAAGTAACTATTTACTATTGACACGAAAAGAAGAAGGACTAGTTCATTGGATTACTTACTTAGCTGAAATAATAAAATAACAGAGTGAAAGAACTTATAGAATTAGAATCCAGATTTTACATTTTAAAAGTCATGAAAAAAGTTCAGTTCAGTGCTTTTTTCTGATTTCTAGTTTCTAAGCCAATTACATTAATTCTCATTCAAAGTGTGTTTAATTAACCTTCGTTCTTAAAAATAATATTCAACTTAAATGCGATTTTATGCTCTATTAAATATGAAAATACTATAGGTATCCACAAACAAGCAGCCACTTTTACAAACAACAGTACTCACTAATTACCTACCCTCTAACTTCCACGACCAAAACACCTACCAACAAAACCTAGGAAACGGGCGCAAACGACTTTTTTATTAACCCGTAAGGAGAAATAAAGCAGAACTTATCCACATCGCCACGCAATTAACTGGCCACAAAACTTCGTGGAAATGTCCTTTAAAACGAGGCAGTTGACCCACTGACCCTATGGTCACCAGTTAAGCCTCTATGACAGATGTTTTCACGGCAAAAATTGCTACAAGACACGCATACACGCGAATCGCTAATAAATTGTCCAGTGTATATTAAACATATTCGGCTGGCCGCAGACGAAAAATACACCTTAGAATTTTTCTGGAAAAGTTTAGCGTACATGTTTTTCTGTTACAGTTTTTTTTATTCTGTGATCGTAGAATGTGGGAATGACCTTGCGTTGCGTGACAAAAGGAAATTGTACTCAGCCACCGAAATAACTTAATTAAAAGGGTAAGATACCGAGTTACTTCCTTAGTATTTATACTCACACACAATTATTTCCTGGTATTTTTTTGAATTTTCCCACGGGGTGTAATAAATTATTTTTTTTGTAGCTCTTTTTCCTGAAATAGTCCTCAACATGGTTCCCCTTTGAAGATTTTCCTTATGGGTTACTTTGAAATTCAAATGACATTAACACGAAGAAAATTATCATCCGACATTCCTTGAGGTCCCAGTAGACTTTTGGGGATTTTTCTAAATGTTTATTACAGTGAAACACATATTTTAAGTACGCTAGCTATTTATTATGAGGTAATAAACTTATTGTAGTATGGTTTTATATCTATTATCTTATGTTTAATTTTATTATTTAACTGTCTCATTCACCTAAAACTACCTGGCGAACTGTGGGTTTTACTAGGTGTAGACGCCAGTAAGTAAAGTTTTTTTTTAATAATGTACCTTTTTATAGTACGGAAAATCATCATGAATCATTATTTATTTATTTGTTTATAATAAAGCATTAGTATAGCATACCTACTTATAGTATGGACTCAAGATCAGTCAAACTAATTACACAATTACAGGGATATATTTGTAGGTAATATTTTATGTTAATATAATATTATATAAATAAATCTGCCACCTAGAAAGACGGCAGGATAAGTCGAACTAGTACCGACTAAAAACTGCAGTTGACCTGATTTGCTATATCTAAACCCATGGGATCCCTGAAATTCACCACAACCTTGACAAGCACAAAATAAGTAAGTAAGTACCTACAGTATGTTCATTTTCTAAAGCAGGTATAAGTATAGGTATATCAAATTGCATGTCATCATCATCAACCCATATACTGTCCCACTGCTGGGCACGGGTCTCCTCTCATATTGAGAGGGATTAGGCTATAGTCCACCACGCTGGCCTAGTGCGGGTTGGCAGACTTCACAAACCGTCGAGAAAAATCTCTAAGGTATGCAGGTTTCCTCACGATGTTTTCCTTCACCGTTTAAGCTAGTGATAATTAATTATTAATACGCACATGAATTCGAAAAGTCAGAGGTGCGTGCCTTGGGTTCGAACTCGAGACCTTCGACTTGGCAGTCCAATGGTCATACCACTAGGCTATCACTGCTTTTAATGGATATAATTGCATATTTTTTTATAATATTTTTTTTAATAAATTGGATATAATTGCATGTATCATGTATTAATAACCTCCAAAATCTATGTATAAATACAAAAAACATTGATCCTTAAAATGTACAAATATTGTGTAGGTACCAAATACTAAAAAAAAATAACAACAATCAAAATAAAAAATCCCGATCCACATGTCTTATCTCACGGATGGCACCCCTGAATCTTGGGGTTTCTTTATTGATAAAAATGTTGCCTATCGAAGCATTTCAGGGGCTCCAATGCAACGATTGCAACCAGCTGATATGGAAGTTGGTATTTTGATTTTTTCCATTTGAATTGACGAAGGGTGGCTGTGATGGGTGAAGGGCGTGGTAGAAGTAGTGGAAATTTGGCGTTTTCTAGTGAATGCATACATTTTAATAGGTACCTACTTATGTTGAGGTCCCATATTTTGTTTTTGTGTTTAAAATCATAATGTTAGCTTTTCTTTTTTTATACCAATAAGCCTATAGACGCTTGCAACACCAGGAATATCACTGGCCGTTTTGCCGACCCTGTAAAACGAAAGACAACCTTCTCACCATTAAAAACATAAAAAAGCTGAAAGCAGTGTTATTTTACTTAGATTTTCTGCAAGGCGGTGGTAGTAGGTACTTCCCCAGGCAGGCAGTTCCAATTTGAGTGGAATTACTTCCACTATGCCCCACCTCTCTTAAAATATCTCTCTTTCTCCTTTATTATGATGACATACAAATTAAAAATTCATAGATACAATAGCAATATTTTTTTATTTTTGTTTTGATTATTATTAACCTTTTGATCGCCACGGACGTGTATAGACGTCAAATGAAATCTTGCTCACGACGCCAACGACGGCATGGCACGTCAAAAATACCACTTTTTTTTTAGTTCAAAATAAATACTTACCTATACAATTATTATTTTTTACCTATTATTAGATACTAGAATTTGTCGCTTGGCGTAGAGAACACGGATTTTCGTTATTGACGTGGCGGTCAAAAGGTTAAATATGATTTTTAATTAAATATAATATAATTATAAAGCTTATGTATCTAACGATTTTCTTCTAAACAGATGACAAACAAGGATACGGGTCGCCTGGTGATCCTAATTGGCAGCAGTTACCTTTGAACGCCAGCAACACTAGTAGTATTACTAAAACTACTATTGCGGCTAAATATCAGAATTACAATCTTATTTTTTACTCTCATAAAATCGCTGCCGCATTTTGATTGTACCACACCTAAGGGTGCATTTTCATAAGCCAAAGGGAACAGCCGGAAATTTTATGTTCCATTCGATGTCCAATAAATACCTTGTTAGAATCTACCCCATTTGACGAGTGGTAGGTATGTCGCAGGGCGAATTTGGGGGTTTTTACTACATTGTTGGGGGATACAAAACCAGTTAGCAAGTAGTTTCTTAAAAGGAAATTGGGATATAATAAATTATTTTATTATTAGTACCTAATAGTGCCTTATAAGGATAGCTACCATATTGCTATATGTATAACTAACATATTAATAAATTATTCAATGTAAACTATCGAGTGTTGTACCCTTTTTTTAAATGACACAGACAAACAACAACTCAGCCATAAAATACGAGTACCAATAATTTATTAGGTAAAATAAAACCTCATTCATTACCTATATCCTAATAAAAGTGAGTTTAGTATTAATAGGTACCTACCTACTCTACACCATTTTTGAGACGAGCAAATAATAATTTGAAAAACTAATTTTCCATTTTTTTTTCAACATTTTCTTTAAGTAGGTAAGTATAGAATGCAATATATTATGCTCAATAACCCGTTCTCGAACGAGGTTTTAAAAGGCTCCCTGTTAACTGCTCCACAGTCTTAATTAGCAAATAAGAATCGTTCATACATACTCCGACTACTATTTCCTAGGTATGTTTGGGGTCGAGGTTTAGGTTTCAAAATGCTTTAGTAAGTATACAAATATATTATAAACTAAAATTCCCTGTCTGCAAGGTCAAGCTGCGCTTGCCGCGGTCGGGCTGTGGATGGGTGCCTCAGAAAGCACTTTAAGCCTCGGTCTCGGTTGTCATACCAACATAGTGACATATTATTGTGGAGCTCTAATGGCAGACACTTCGTGTAAAATTCTGATTTTCATCCGGATCTGGTTTAACTGGAAGCCAATCTCATCACAGCTGTATGTCTGTCTGTGAAGGATAATCGTAGTAGGTAGGTAACTAATAATATCTATACAAAATATAATAAATATAAATATTTTGGGACATTTTACACAACACCATCTAGTCCCAAACTAAGCATAGCTTGTACTATGGGTACTAGACAATGGATATAATACTTAAATACTTTTTTTTTGTAAATAAATACTTATAATATATGTAAGAAACACCCAGACAAACACAAACACTTTATGTTCGTCACTTAAATATTTGTGTCTTGTGGGAATCGAACCCACGACCTTATGGTCAGCAGTCCGGTACTCGAACCACTTGACCACAGAGGTCGTCAAATAATAAAGCGCAAGTTGTTTTTTTGTTTGTTTAAACACGCTAAGAGATTTCTTAGAAACCGAAGAGAAATTAAACGGCGGGTGAAATCGTAAGGCACAGCTAGTATTACTACAACCTTAGACCTTTAAGTTCTCTGAAGTTCACAACACTTGCCCCTCAAATCATCTTAAATCAAGCTAATAATTTTAACACTTCCCGTTCCCGATCATCGTAAAAATATCAATAGAGCACTAAGGCCGCCATTAACCGGGTTACTACCCGGGACGTAAATCAGCTGAAGGTCGTACAACATACGACCGGGTTGATACATCGCCGATACAGGCGGGCACGTGATTTGTGTGGTAACTGCTTTACCGACAAAGACAAGGACGCAGACTTGCCAATGATTTGACAGCATGGTTGGCGGCGGTTGAGCAATCGCTTTTGTGCAATGTGTTGAAGGTCTAAACTCCTACCTTTAAGTAGTTGTCATGGTAATTGTATGTGAGATAATTTGTCTATATAAATGCACCCACTATGTAGAAGAAAATTCAGGTGTGAGGAAGTTTAAAAAATATGAATATCTACTAAATATTGTATTACCTATCAGGACGCCTTTCATTTCTCCCACAACCGGTTACATTTCGCCGGTTTCCTAATAGTCGACTAAATCCGGCGAAATAAACGATGATTATGACCTATAACCTTCACAAGGTTTTCTCGTCAATGTTCATAGTACAAAATTATGTACAAAAAAATCTAAACTTAACCGCTAGGCCAAACGTGCAGTCCAATTTTATTATTGATAATAATTATATAAAATGAGGCTTTGAGATTGTAAAAAGTACCTACATAAAATTATTTTATTTTATAAAAAAAATGTTTCAAACGATACATAATCTTTGGTCGTCAGTGGGTACCTATTCCCAAAATGTCGAACGTCGTAAAATAATATCATTCTATATTTCTTCCTTATCTAAGCAACGTACTAGGAATTGATTCTGGCAAAATTTCCCTGAGGGCGATCAGTGTACCTATAAAGGTAACAATTGGGTTATCTCTGCCATTTTGATATCTTTTAATGTAATTGTTTTAGCGGCTTGTGGTATGACAGTAATCATTCTTTAGTTACAATTTATGTATTTGTTTTTATTTTTACTACTAGCAATCCGCCCGGGCTTCGCGTGGCTTTGTTCATAAATTATACAACTTTTTTTTTTTTCAATGTACTTAGGTACAGAAAATGCTCGTGGATCGTCCACCACCTGGAGGACGGCACTTCGGACTCGTATCTACCGACTAAAAACCGCACTTGCCTTCATTTGCAGGCCATGGGATCCGTGCTTTCACCATAACCTAGAATACCTCTTTCTAATGGTGAAAACCGTTTCAAAATCCGTATCGTACATTCGAAGCTTAGCCCGAACAACCACAATATTAAATAGGTATATTTTATGCTTGAAAAAGTGTAGCGAATGCACTTGACCATGTAGCTTATCGGGGACGTAGCAAATGTGATACCAAGCCCGATTTAGCCTCGACAGGGGGTGCAAGTACGATTTTCAACCGGTGCATCGTCCGTGTGAGTCCGACGTGTCGTAGGTATATGTTTTTTTTTCTTATTTTCCTGCATTGTTCTATTTTCAACTAGGTATACATTTTCATTCATCCTTATGTGTTTATATGCCAGTTTCATTATTATAATAAAGTTTCATTATTATAATGTAGGTACTTACATGCAGTTTTTTTATGTTCTTCTTAAATTTTTAAATTATTGAACCTTCTGCAATACATATCTTTGCCGGATTACGATTAAAATTTCAAAAATTATTCAAAACAAACTTTTCGTATATTCACATTTAAAAATACACGCCATTTTATACGGCTTCCCGCCCCAGTTTCCACAGCTCCCTCATCACGTAGGCTTCAAATAAAAACGTGTAAGCGTCATGTATCAAGTAAAATGATAGGCGATTCCGTTTCGGAATCACGCCACGGAAATTTATTTGAGAAATAAGATATATTTACGACTGGTTTGTTTTGTTGAATGTTTTTGTAGAAAGATGTTTCTGCATCATTGGTGTAGTGGTCGCAAGAGCGGCTGGCGTGTGAAATCTCGGGTTTGAAGTTGTTCTCAGTTCGAAGGATGTGCTACTGATTTTTTCTTTAATATTCGCAGTAGAAGCTTTGACGACACGTTCGGCGCAGTGGCTGAGCGATCGGGTTCCGCGCCACGGGTGGTGGGTTCGATCCCCACACAGAGCAAATATACCTATGCATGACCTACAGTTTTCCAACAGGTGGGCCGTAAGTGTGATTGTTTGCTATCTTAGTGGTATAAATAAGAAAACAAATGCTATAAATGCAACAATCTCTATTGTACAGACGCCAGCACATCAAGCTACCACAATCTGTCAAATTTCTTTGATAGATTTTCAACTTTAAAACAACACAATAAAGTTCATATTGAATTGGGAAAATTTGACAGTTTTGGATAGGTTGACCTGCTGGCGTCTGTACAGAGGCCAGCAACTCAAGCTACCCCACTCTGTGACATTTTCATTTTCAATTGGAAAAAAAGTTACGTCTATAGATAGGTATGTACAGAAGCCAACAGGTCAGGTAGGTTATAGAACCACGTAGGTAGATTAATTTCATACAGACTACAGCAGATTAAGACGATTCATTAATCGTCCTAGCAAACATCCATCATCTCTCAAATTGGACTTATTGTGAAAGGTCAGCTTACCCCCCGATGGTTGGTCGCCGCCGTCAATTTATATCGCTAAACGGGCTAGCGTTTCGAGAGAGGGGAACGTCGTAGATAGTTTACAAAGTTGACGGAATATCTAACTTTATTACCACTACACGATACTTCCATTACCTACCGTGTATGCTACCGTTTTTGTTTATACCTATAACGCTATCCCAGTAGGTATGAACTCTGTGAACCTATAAGTATCTACCTACAGTCTATGATAAACTACCCTACATTCATGTCTTCAATGTATATCAATACCCACGATTCTGAAACATTTCTCAGACATTCGTTTCGCCATATATACCTCACTGTATTGTATACTATAAGTACTTATTGTGTAAGCGATAGGACTCGGAAGTCCAAATTCAAGAGATACACTTCTGACTTTTCGAAATCATGTGCGTATAAACAGAGTGAGGAAACTTGCATCGTTAGAGATTTTCTAGACGGTGTGAAGTCTGCCATCCCGCATTAACCGGCAGTGGGACAGTGGGGTTGATGATGACCTTACTCTCAATTAAAATAACTACGACTACAATACATACCATTACCATTATAATAAACAAAGATACAGATAGGATTAGGTATTATTTATTATCTGTAACAATGATGTATCTTTCGATATAGCTACTTGTAGAATTGTAACTACAACATACGACTTTTAATTATTAATTTTAATAGCGGCGCTTTAAGTTTTGAGCTGTAGGTACATTACATTGCATAATATAATCGCTGGTATTTCGTCACCATTAATATAATCCATCCATAACGAAGACCTAAAAGTTCAATTTTCACAAATACGCGTATGAGGGAAGTTATTAGCAAGAAATGGCGGTGGATAGGGCCCACGCTTCGGCGTGGCGAAATGAATTCAGCAACATTAGCCTTCGATTGCCAGCCACAAAACAGATGCATCCGGTAGACACATGGTGGCATTAAATTTTTTGTATGTTTGTACCTAATGGATAAACTCAAAAAATACTTAACAGATTTTAAAAATTCTTTCACCTATAGAAAGCTATGAATTTGTGAACAGAACCATATGAAAAAAAATTAGGCAGGTAGGTATTTGACCAAGGATGATTTTATTATATTTGTCCATGATAAAAGACAACAAATAATTATTTCTTACAAAGTAACTTATCTACTTATAATCACTTAAAATCACTATTTGCACTAAAATGTTCACACCAATTCACTAATCATCATTATTTGCAGCATCCTTTAATAGTTTTATTTCTAACTTGAGTTTAATGTTTTCCAGATAAATCTGTGTAGTTTTGGCCCGATAATAAGCTGCCATTGCTAGTTCCTTCTCTCTCTGAGCTCTCAGAAGTTCTTCTGATAGCTTCTGTCGTTTCTTAACTGAAAATAAACACCAGTGTTATAATAATTGCATGTGAGGAAAATTGGAATATATCATTTAATTTTTGACATTTATGTAGATACCCTTGAAATAGTCTCATAATATTATCATTTCAATTTGATACAAAATAAAGAAAAAGAATCATTAACATGGTCATAGACAATTATGCACACAATAACATTAAAAAACTAGCTAGTTATAAAATATAAATTGTGTGGCCCACAGCAACAAAACAAAATTATCCTAAGACATAATCTTCAGTTAAAAAATGTGGCACAATGTCACAGAGAAATTTTTAACTCACACTTGGGTGACTACCATATCATGTTGTTGTTCACCAGGTGAATACTATGTCCATCTCATCACCTAATGAATTGTATGTTCATTATTGTGTAAAAAGCAAACTTACAAGACATTTTTGGTGAGACTCCTTTACAAAATCTACCATCTCTACCATCCACCACTAAAATATCTGTTTGTCCAGTCTCAGAAACCTTTGGCAAGGCTTGCAGGTCTTCTACTTGTACTATTGCTTCAGGAGTATATGAAGTCTCCTCATCATCATCTATCTCTACCTTGAAGTCAGTGCATTTAGCACCTAAAATGGATGCTACACGGTCCAGTGCTCCATATGGTGGGTTGTATGAATTTCCACAACCTGTCTGTAAAGAAAATTATCGCCATATCATACATGTATGCATATTTTTTAACAAAGCACATCAAGTACGCACATTCCTTCAGATTGTTTTGCCATAAAACAGGATTGCGCTTCCGAGCGGCTTTCTTTAAGTTTTCCCACTTCAGACGAAGTTGTTCAGGACGCCGCGTTTCTCCCGCCATTGTGCCAAACTCCTGTGCTATTGATTTCCACGCTTCTTCTTTCATTTTGTTGTTGGCGGCATTTGTTACTTTGGATGTAATAACTTTATGTTTTTCTATTAAATCTAGAAGTAACATTACTTCGTCTTTTCCTAGGGCTTTAGACTTAATCTAAAAATAAGATAAATGTAATGTAAGTATTTATTGTCATAAAGTATTATATTAGGTAACCAGAAAACATCGAATTGAATTGTATAGAGTAAACATTTTAAGAGCGAATTCGTGCCAAAGAAAAACAAAGCTCGTCTTATTGAGATAAATTCATTACACAACACATACTAACCTGACTTGATTCTTTAGACATGTTTGATTTTTTTATATCAGTACACTACTCAGTACTCAATAAGAAAAAAAATATATAGAATTGTAGTTTGTAGTATTATAAACAGCAACAACAACGTCAACAACCCAACCCATGCCATGAGCATGAAAGATGAAAAATGAAAATATGAATTCCTGACCTGTCAATCCTGTCGGCTGTCATGTCAAAGTGACGTTAGTGACGGAGAGTGTGAGTTGTGACACTTGAGGGACTTGAAAACGAAATTTATTTCGTTCCGTTCCACGAAATGTTCTCATAACGTTGCAAAATTTATAACGTTACGAGAACAGTACATAACGTTATTTTCTATACTGTTTCAAGTCCCTGCTTGTGACACGAAGACACGAACGCCCGAATCCCGATCGATACGGTATTCCGATAAATAAATAATCGTCTCAATGTCAGAGTCAGACTGCGGTTTGTTTCAATTATAGCATCATAGTAACATAACACACATGATTGAGATGAGATGGTACACCCATGACTTTCGAAAATTAAAATATCTACGGTTAAAATGTCAATGTTCAAAATTAAAATTAAAGATTAAAATGTGATTCAGTTGTTAATTTTGTATTCTTTAGAAAAACACTGACATAGTATGTACACCGAGTTCACAGTATATTCACTGTGAATAGTAATTCCATTTTCCGTTTTAGGAAAGATGCCGCTAACGCCTGCTGAACGGCAAAGACTTTACCGAGAACGTTTAAAATCTAATAATCCACAAAAATGGAAAGAAGTTCAAGAATGCAAGCATTTTAAATTAATGTTGAGTTACTCAGTGACATAAAATTTCTTAAATTCCTATGTGTGATTTTTGCACAAATGTTTAGACTGCGCGCAAGATATATTTGCGTGCGTATTTGATCTTTATGACTATATCCCTGCCAGCACTTGTAATCACGTTCAGCATAATGATGGTGAATATTTACTTTGGAAAATATGGAACACAGGTTTTTTTTTCTATAATGTTAAATACAAGATTTTTGAGTCATTAATTGTTAAATATTTAAAAAATAATACGATTAAATTCGTATGTTAAAAATGCTAGACTCCTAAAACCGTTAATTCGTTTTTAAAATCGATTTTTATGACCGCGTTGTTATGTTTAAGATACCTATACCTAAATCTATTTACGAGTTATGTAAACCTCGTTTTTTATTTACTTTCTAAGTTTCTTACATGTATGTGATTTTGTCAAATTTTAATACTTATGATTCAACTGATTTACTACTACCAAATTGGTTTTTAAATCCTTCGTTGTGACTCTGCCCTTACTCTTCATTTGTACCTATTACTTTTGTGTTACAATAACACAAAATAAACACAAAGAAAATGTACAGACTCCAGCAGGTCAAGATATCCAAAATTGTCAAATTTTCCCAATTGAATATGAACCTTATTCTTTTGTTACAGTTGAAAATCAATCAAACAAATTTGACAGATTGTGGTAGCTTGATGTGCTAGCCTCTGTACATTAAGTTTGAAAATGACCCATAACTGGTCGCAGGCTGTTAGTAGAATCATAATTTTTATCTATGTTAATACCAATATCATATCCAATATGTATTTATTTTATTTTGTAGTGACATCTAATAATTTTGGCTAGAACTTTAGCGGTACAGTACAAATTTAATACTGTACCTACCACTAGGTGGCACTGCAAGATTCCCAATGACTATAATTATTTTTATTACTAATAGAGTATTTTTGAAAAACAGTAAGTAGGTACCACGTTATTTAATGTCAATAATATAATATATTTATCTAATATAACAAAATCGATAAAAATGTGATGTTTTTAGACAGTTTCTCATACGTCAATCAAAACATTTTTTACAGAGTTTTTGAACGGATCTGTAATAATACCACTATCATTAAAAAAGTACCCTATTTTCTTTAAAAATAATAATGGTAATGCGAATGCACTTTATTCTTTGATTATTGTTTTCTAATTAATGAGTTTAAAATTATATTATTGTTATCTCCAAAATATTTAATTTGAAAGTTCTGTTGTTTCCACATGTTACGTGCTGAATTTAAAAATACAGCACCCATGTAGAGGAAAATTTCACAGTGTGGCAACATAGTTATGACGTTAGTAAACTTGTTCAGACTCAGTATTGATCGATTTTATTTGCGAAATTATATATACAAACACTTGTCGCTTCTGAGTTCAAACATGCATCATTATTGAGACGGCGCGCCAGTGTTTAATAGTAATAATAATAAAATAATTAACAAGATACCTATCCTTGTAATTTCAAGTAATAGGTAAAGTTCGTGGAAGTTCGTAATTTGAAATATTGTGCACCGTGACTATTTTTGAATTTTCGTTCGAATTTTAAATGATGGTTAAATTAGTTTTTGTTGTTTTCGCCACGCTTAGTTGCGTTTTATTGGCATCAACACACGAAGTTGATACTTATGATTTTCTAATGCCCAACGTTTGGCCGCACATGGTAAGTTTATTATATTTATTATTCAGAAATTGACCCCTTTTCTTAGTTTAGGGTTTTTACAAATTAACCAGGAGGTTTTCCTACATACAACTTTTCCTCCTCCTGTTATTTATTGGAACAACATATTTCTATAGATTTATTTGTTTAAAGTACCTATGTTCTGTTTCAGAACAGATATAATAACACCTGATACTACTTACGTACTTATGGCTTTTCAGTAGTAATGAGAAAGGCTGTATTCATTGTTTTTCTTACATCTTACATAGGTACAGTAAATATGCCAATAAATTTTTCATTTTAGTTTTCTGAGTTGGTTGTCATTCTATGCAAATAAAATATTATTCTTATTAACACAGTTGATTTTACAAAAAAAATGTGAAAACAGTTTTTTTTATTGAATCTGTTGTTATGAACAGCTACAATAAGGTAACAGTTTTAAATTAATTAAAGTACTTATGTATTATATTTTGTGTGTAACTTTGACAAAATAGTGCATATTAATTGTAACTTGGGGGCCAGGAATCTGAGAATACTGAATAAATTAGTTAGTACCAAGTATTATCCATTTTTATATTTATTTATTACTAGCTTCTGCCTGCGACATGTAATTTGGCTAATTAACTAAAAACCGTTATAAATTATAGCCTATATGTTATTCTGATGTTTAAATAATAATACTGTAAAGTTATTTAGAAAAGGGAAAATTCAACCGCAGGCAGGATTCGAACCTGCGTCTTCTGGTTAGGTACACCAGTTATTCTAAAATATCATGGTGATAATATTAATATGCCAGCAGTTCCTAAACAGCAAATAGTACAAGAGTCCCGGTGTCTGATTATAAGATCCCAAAATAAAAGATACCTTCTGTAATTTAAGATAAGCATTAAAATGCTGAACTAAGGAACACCAGTTAGTTCTACAGAACTCTTTGGTACTGCAGTATCTTATTTTAGGAATCACTTTTTCTTCTTAGTTACTATGCATTTCAAATAAGAATAAGATGGATCTCCAGCCATCTTGTGATGTCATTTCAGCTGTCAATTCAAACCAGCTAGGTAGAGTGAGCAAAACAGATATTCTTGAAATATTTCCCTTTTTTGGTATTTATTTTCGATTCATTTGATGTGGTTATTTTATTTTTGCCAATCTTCACTGGTCATTAAATCAATAGTTTCCAATGTTACATTCTCAATTTGGCCTTCTAATGTTGGACATTATAGTCCCCTGTGGACATTAGTGGCAGCTGTGTATGATGCCTAATGTAGTTTTTTTGGCGGTTTGTGCCTTTTCATTAACTCTGTAAAGTTCTGGATTTGGTATTACTGTTTATAAATATATTATAGTTTTAAAATTTCAAAAAAATTAAATAAATTTTCTTTGCAAGCAGTACTTTTTTGACAGATTTAAACGTTTTAATGCTTTTTTTTTCAAATATTTAGATGATGTTCTGCTGTTTATAACCTTAAAATGTTCCACTCTCCGATGTACAGTCAACGACATATCAAGTTACCACAAACTGTCAAATTTTCTCATTTGATTTTGAGGTTTAAAATAATTTGAAAAAATTATTTAGTATTTACAAGTGTACCTAAGGAGTATACCAAATTCAATGTACCTGTGAAGGCAAATTTCGACCTGACGGGTGGCACTCGCGGTGGCTTAGTTGTCATAGCGTCTGGCGTACCTAACCAGAAGACGTAGGTTCAAATCCTGCCCGCAGTCGAAATTTTCCTTCGCTAAAATAACTGTAGTTTTTATTTCAATTGTAAAAGTGTATTTAAAAGATCTGTTTACAGAAATAATTATCATTTATCCTTGTGCAAGAATTAGTAATGAGCCAGACAGGTTACTTGATAGTCTTTAAATGAAAGTATTATCTACCATTCCGTCTCTTTTTTCTAACTTTTGGAACGAGTCTTTATCTTGAATTAATAAGTGAATTATCATAGACCGCTCGTAAATATGGATATTGAATAAAATACGAGCTTTATTATTTGCCGGATTCAAATCAAAATCAAATCAAATAAAAATACAATGATGGTTTTGCAGTGGTTACTGCACTAAGCTCGGGGCTTGTATCGCAGATACCAACAGAGTTTAACAATTACTATTTTAACATTGTTGTATTATGGACTCCGTAGACATCATAGGCATATTTAATGTTGAGAAAAATTAAATTAAAATTACCTACATTAAAATTAAATTAAATTCGGATTCCGTTTTTATTGAATGGACTACCCATGGTCCTCCATCACTTTAAGCCGTTTTAATAAAACAGTAGTCTCTAGATGTAGGTAGGTAGGTAACTACTTAATTATGATAAGGAAAATAAATGCTGCATTATGTATGGTTGCCCAAGCGTTTGGCGTTTGTGCGACGACGAGAAATAGCCAGTCTTGACGAAAACGCAATCTTTAGCATGAAGAAGTGTAAGGCCCCATTTAGACGGCCTGCGCGGTTGTGTTCATTCAAAACTAATATAAACTCTATTGACTAAGCCATAATGTTCAATCCTTCGCATCGCCCGGCGCCCCAACCGCGCGGCGACAGCGCGGTTATACATATAAACGCGCCCTAAGAGGAATCCGGGGTAATAGGTAAATCGTGATTCGTGGCTTTTTCTGTGACGAACTACACACTGCACAGTCCTACCAAGCCCATAGATAATGAACATAACATAATTATAGTATATAGTATGTTTACGTCCCATGTCATAGGGGGCGAATCTATTGTAATTAAGCGGGCACCAATCCAAACTCCGAGCTGTGAATGAAACTGAGAATTTCATCGTAAAATCTAATGACACTGCTCGACCCGGGAATTGAACCCAAGACCACTACCGTAGCGATCACGATTACGACCGACTAATGAGGCAATTATAGAGAAAGAAATAATATGAAATAAATATTATATTAAATTCCATAACCCTTTCAATAGTAATAGATATACTTATAAATCAAGTTGGATACGTATCAGGACTAATATTTATCATGATATGTATACCTATTATATTTGATATAACCACTTCAGCTGTCATCTAATATGAAAGCCTCATTTGTAGATAAGGGAAGGTCAATACGTGCGTGGGTGGAGGTACCTACTTACTTGTACATTCGTTTTGCGTCACCCTTGAATCCGTATATCGCGTGTGTGGCTTGTCTGTCCCAATAAAACATACTTAAAAAGGGATAGGCAGAGATTTACTAATGTACACCCACATTTCGCCGGTATATATAGGTCCCATGTAGTAGTTAAAGGGGGTAAAAATTCCGAGCAAGAAAGAAATTATTGTATAATGGGCCAAAGTTAACATTTTTAACATTCTCTGTGGTCTAACATAACACATCAAAACCCCTCTGTGTCTCGGAGAGCACATAAGCCATCCGTCCCGGTTGTCATACAAACACCTACGGCAATCGTTAGTGGTCTGGTAGAAACCCATTAGGCCCGAAAACCAGTTTATCCTCAGGATTTCGGTATTGCCAGAAATTGGGTAGCGAAAGTCTAGGCAGTGGCTTTGTGTAAAATACAGATATTCAACCGCATCTGCGCCTGTAGACAAGTTGCAATCTGACAATCGAATCGACGAACGAATAGAAACAAAATATATGGGAATGACATCTATGATCGCCCGATTGGTCGAAAGCTTATGTCATTTCCATACTTTTTGTTTCTATTCGTTCGTCGATTCGATTGTCAGATTGTAACTTGTCTAAGCCCGCAGGTTAGACTAGAACCCGACCACTACACAGTTGGGAAAGTAATGGGAAAATGACGATCTGAGATCTAACAACACGTTTTTAAAGAAATATAGATTATTTAGCCAGGATTATGTACCTACTTAGGCGTTCTGCGTCTTACGTCACATGGCTTAATATATCACCATGTGAATGTCCGAATTGTGTCTGTCCCACCCACGGTACAACGAAGTAAAGTTACAATATGAATCCTAAAATCTTAAAGGCTCTGAGACGATTCAAACGTAAGAGCTACTTTCTATATTTAACTACAGTTTTGACCCGTGTTGTCAGTGGAACTGCCGAGAGGGGACGCCCTAGAAAAACCGCTTACCATCAGGTGGGCCGTTGTCTTGTTTGCCACTTTAGTGGTTTAAAAAAAAAACACAGCCTTATTGCAACGATCAATTCTGTTAAAAACCCGAGAAGATCAATACTTACAATATTCGTTAGATAACTGCTATTATTGCTATTTTTGTCAACGAAAACTTATACAGGATCAATAATGCCCGGTTTCTAGTCCTTGATAATACTGAATTGAACATTGATTGGTGAAGTCCGCGAAGGTAATCTATTTATAGACTCGACCTAGTTTCATCCAGTACCCGATATAGTTAGAGGAAGTTTTATAACTAGAAAGTTGGAAATAAATGTGTGTTGCATTTAATGCTCCAAATTGGCACTGTCTAAAGTTTAACATGGCGTTTACGATTATCTAGTGTTAAGTATACTGATTACTGTCGTTTACGACATACTCTTATACCCGCCATCTCTCTAAGGGACCTAAACATACCGGCGACATGTGGGTGTACATTGGCACTTATGCCTACCTGGGAATCGAACCCTTTTGTGAGTAGTACTCACAAAAGTGTAGTAACACCTGTAGTGTAGCCGTTTCAAAAAATAATATATTCTATACGAGGTTGTCATCCAGGATGATTGATTTCTTTCGTAATTTATATGTAATTAATTTGACTCCATCCGATCGATGGAAATGAAGTCTTTGTTCAATTTTAAACGGAACTTGACAAAAATAGAACATTTAATTCGTAATAACTGTATTCCCTTCACTTAAATTATATCGTTGTCGACCTTATCTTACAACATCCTTTAACAAGTTTCTGGTTTTCTCCTTGTTATTTTTTACTTACTTCCGAAGTTAAAACAGTCCTTATTATCTTCGGAACAGTGCTGTAAAATCTTCTTAGTGCTATCCGCGAACTATCGTCCACATGCCCGCATTTTCATCTTAATAAAACCATTTACATTCCCCTATTTGCTAGGTTCTTCGCAGAATGAGAGAGGTTAGGACTATAGTTTACCGAACTTGCATATAGTGCCGTTGAAAACTTCACATGCTTTCGAGAATGTTGTCCGTCATATCAACATTACAGTGTATCCCTGCTGCTATCATTATTAACTATATATATACTGTCCCACTGGGCACGGGTCTCCCCTCAGAATAAGAGGTATGCTATTGTCCACCACGCTGGCCTAGGTTTGGCAGATTTCACACGTCAATTGATAATAAATCATGATTTTGGTAAAGTCAGAGGTTTTGACTTGGCGGTCCAATGGTGTTATCATTAGGCTATCTCTGATGTGTTACCCTCATGTTATTCCCAAAATGCTAAATAGGATTCCATTAGTATACAGTTTGCGTAGTTAATATGTTACGATGCACACCAACATGATGTTGAATAACGCTGAATACATCGTTGTGTATTTGATGTTCAAACATCAAATGAATCTTTTCGGTGAACTATTTATTGTCGACGTGACTAAATGCTTTTTTTTTATCTGAAAATCGAAGCACATAAAAGAAGTTAATAATTATCCTTTCGGGATATGAGCCTCAGGCAGAAATTAGAACGTACTCCACCAAGTGTGCGTTTATTGACCTTTAGAACAGTTTATTTCCAGCAATCGGAAATGAGGTTTTCTATCTTTGACAGGCAGAGATAGGTCCAATCTTAGGTACCTAAAAATACAATATTTCTACCTAAATCTAAATAAACCTAAATCTAGAGATTGAATAGTGTAGGGCGCTCCGACATTGCAATTACATTATTTATTGTATTCTACATTAATTATGTTGCCCGAAGAAGGAGAAATCTTTCTGGTTATGTCCAACGCAATGTTTACATTGGGTGCGTGAGTAGTATTATCTAAAGTAAGCGTATAGTTAAGTACTTATGTGTTAATGAAACGATGACAAAACATCTGTCATACCTACGTTATTGCCTAGTCACCTAGGTGTAAAATACGGAACGCCCTATAAGATTTCTTATAAGTAGCTTTACGTACCTAGTCAATGTCTCTTTTTCTTCGTATTTTTGCGGCAGAAACTTTCAGGAGTCCCACATAAAAAATCACCAAATTTTCATTATAATCGGAAGAATAGGAGATATATAGTAAAGAAATAGAGGACAACGATACATTCATTTTTATTATAATACTAGCTGGTACTCGCAGCATCACCTGCGTTGCTAGATATTATAATAGCTTATGTCCATGTGGAATAATGTACCTTTCAAATAATAAATCTCCTTTACATACTAATTTGCTGTCTTACAGCTATAAAATCAAATACTCGATATTTCAGGGTTTAAACTCACATCTATCATGTCTTTAACCTTATTTTCTTTTGTTTCAGGATGAACTCTACCTATGCACACCCATAAGGATTTCACCGCATAGCAACTATTACATTGGTTTGTTTTCTTAATTCAAAATCAAGGGCTCGACAAATCTAGAGTAACCGGCACGAATTTTGAACACTGACATTAATGCGCACAAATGAATTATTGGGTCTGTATGGCGGTAGAACGTGCGGTGGGAGGGCGGGGCGACACATTTTGATTATGTGATTGGATTGAACGAGAGGCTCGTGGTCAAGTAATAACTAAGCTGATCAACCGATCTGTAAGGTTAAGCTGCGCTAGTCGCGGTCAGTCTGTGGATGGGTGACCATTCTTAACACATCCAAACCTCTCCATGGCTCGGAGAGCACGTAAAGCCGTCGGTCCCAGTTGTCATACGAACACCTACTTATGACAATCGTTAGTGGTAGTCAGAAGCTTAAAAAGCCTGAAAACCAGTCTATCCTCAGGGTAACGGTATTACCCAAAAATTGGGTTGCGTAGGTCTGATGGCAGTCGCTTCGTATAAAATACTGATATTCAGCCGCATCTGGTTAGACTGGAAGCCAAATTAGTTGAGTAAAGGTTCGGAGAAAAAATATTGGATTGAACGATTCTCCGTTCTTCATGAGTTATTAGTTCTGCAGAGTATTCAGTTCTGCATGGCTCTCGGTTCTTCATGCGCAAACTAATCCCATTCGTTGAGTGCTCAAGATCCGTGCTCGTCACTGTAATTATGTACACTTAAATGTAGCATACTGCGTAGCTTTTAATCACGACAGTTTCTGGTGAAGGCATGCCTCAATACTCCATACTTGAAATAAGCACCCGAATCATAAAAATATTCTTTATGTTGTTTCTCAAGTTCTGCTCGTGACTTTAGTTCCTTCAGTTCGTCTCTGATGCTTGTTCACGGTAGTGTAGCTGTTTACGAAGAAATTCCCTAGTGACTATTACTATAATTTATTAACTTATCAGCCAATATCGTATTTTTGTTACGATCCTCCCTAGATACCTGTGGAGACTTGAAGTGTACCTACACTTTCCTTGATGCATAATAGGAGATATTTTTATCCTAAATCCTACGAATAAATGTATACAATCCTCACAAACCAATTCACGGAGTTTTGGTGTAGAGATAACTCCTTATTTTTCCTAATTTCTGGAAGAAGTATTCATTCATTATCATAATATGACGCACTTACAACACAATCTTCATTTTTTAAGTAGAAAAATTATTGAATCTCATAAATTTTTCCATCTTCATGTGGACGTTTTCTAGGGCACGAATTCAAGTTACTTAAACGATTGTTTCAGTGGGATTTGAACCTAATGCCACAATGCACACTGCTCATCATATGCTGCTGTATGGATGTTCGGAACCAGGATCTAACGAATCTGTTTGGTAAGTACCATCAAGACCTACGTTACTAATGCTATTTCAACTTATTGCAATTTGAAATTTTTATGATTTACAAATCTAATACCAAGCCACGGTGCAGCAATTCTTATGGGATCAATAAATTATGGGATTGATTTGAACTAGTAAAATATCCAATAGCAATGTGAATCAAATTATGATTCATTAAAAGTGGTTATTTTGGTAAAGCGGTTCCTAAAATTTTGTTACAATCATGTATAGGTACTTATAATGTCATGATAACATACGCTAAATACATTAAATAAGGATCAAACACAAAGCAACCTTAGGGCGGAACCTAGTTTATTTTAAGGCACAGATATACGACTTTTAATAATTTTAAATTGGAGAGCACGGCAAAACGAGTAGCTTTGATGATTAAAAGAAAAAAAAACGTTAAACTTTAACATTTCCTTAATAGGTAGGTAATTTGATATGTGAATATTTTAGCCTATGTTTATATTATGGTGTAATTAATTTGTGAAGTTATGCATAACTAAAACCACGAAAAACGAACATTTTATATATTGTATACCCACAGTTCGCCGGGATGTTTAGGTCCCATGTAATAGGGGGCGAGCCTGTTGCCATGAACCGGGTAAAATCCAAACTCCGACTTGGGAATCGAACCCAGCACCTATAGCGTAGTGTCACGCTTAGGACCACTAAGCTAATGAAGCAGTAGATTTACTATTACTACTATACTAAATGAAATTAAAAATAATGTCAGTAGCGACATTCGTAAAACATACTTACATTTTATATGATACGTTGTTGTTCTACCATTTTCCACAGTGCACATGTGTGTTTTGGGGCCCATGTAATAGGGGGCACCTTTTTCATTACAAAATTGGGAAGTCCCAGCTGTTATTGCTCGATCTGGTATCACTGCCACCAGACATCATACTGAGTTGTGGCCCTTTTGGCACAATTATTAAGCACCTAACTACTTGGGTACTTATAATGGTAGTTTAAGTAAATATAATAATGTAATAATGAAGGATATTTTGTGCTACTAAATATATACATTTTCTATCATGAAAAAAAGATAATCCAACTGCTAATCTAATCGAACCTCAGCTCATTATAGCCTGGTTTGCGATCACTCATCTAATGACGCAGTTTATCGATAAAATATTTAATAAGTACTTACATCAGGTAGGTAAAGGTATTAAATGGACGTCGAACGTATCAATAACCAATACTAACGATAAGGTCGAACGATATTGTAAATTAAATTGAGAAAATATGACCCAAATGTTGAATTCAATTTGCAAATTTTCTCAAAGCATGCCTACACGAGAGGGCTTCGCTCAGCAGTGGGTGTTACCGCCTGAATAGATAGATAGATCGATACCTACTTAAACTCACGCCTTTTTCTCACGGGGCTTGGCAGATCACCACTTGCTACAATTGTTCTATTATTGCGTACATATTTCAATTACTGCATCAACATATTGTTATTTACGCTTGCCGGTTGAGAGTACCTTCTACGCTTTTTCACCTGTCCTCACTAGCATTATATAGTAGGTCCTTCTAGGGCGTCCTTTTCCGAAGCTTTTTCTTACAAATCCTTTTTTAATCAATTCAGTCATATGAAACCGTGCATCTCTGCGAAGTAACAGACCTTAGTATATTCCTTGGTGAAGGAATTATTCGTTCTAGGTTTCCTTGTCTTACAGATTACCAGGCCCCAATGAAACTGACTGACTGTTCATAGTCGTACGTGCGGTGATAAAAGTCGCAATAGCGTGACGTCATATGCCAAACGAATGGACCCAGCCGTGTGTAAAGAAAATCGATGAATGTCGTGATAACATTTGATGCGTAATTCAAACCTCCCTGTTGCTTTAAGTTCAAGGCTTTTGCGCAAAATCTAAATACATAGCTGTGTCAAAATAGTACCATCTTTTAATGACGATAAAGTTCTGTGTACCCTGGAATATCATCACGCCTATATTAGAAGGGGAAAATGCAGAAGGGTACTAATGTACCTACATAATGTACAATGTTTGATTATTATTATGTCTAGACTTTAAAAGAGACCATGATTCTTAGAGTTTGTTTAGGTGTTTCTTCTCAGTGGTCGTCGGTTGGGAAATGCCGGCGGCGCCATCTAGCAATTAAGAATATTGACTTGAAAAGTGTCTTTAAAAGATCTATTTACAGAAAATAAATCATTATCATTAAACCAACAGCTCGCCGGTATGTTTAGGTCCCATGTAATAGGTTATATTTAGAATTTTATAGAAAATCCTAATTTTTAACAATTCGCTTGACTTTTTCGCTGGGTTTGATCCAGGACCACTTACGGTCAGCAGTCACTCTTATGACCGTTGACTCAGATTAAGTTATACCAAGCATCTCTCTCCATAGCTCGCTGAGTGACCTTGAGCTTCTTTATGAGACCCATAGTGAGCGACTACATCTCTGTGCCGTATGTCATCACTGGTAACACACACTGGTTAAAGACATTTGTCTTCAGGCACTGTGGTACTTCTTTCAGGGTTACAATATTTCTTGTTTATTTGGTAACGATTTAGAAATGTCGAGTAAAATAAACCAACACATAATTTATGAATGGGTACCTATTATTTATAAATGACGTAATACCGTTGACATGTTGTGTCAGGGGATTCCCAAAACATACTTACAGCATAATAAGAGTAATAGTATAGTTCTAAAGAGGTCCGGAGGCTCGTGTCAGGCCAAGGACTTGTTAAAAAAATTAAAACTCAAATTGTGAGCTATATTCCTAAATACAGGACTAGCGCCACACGGTTTTTTCGTATTTCTATTAGGGGATTATTATCCTGACGCTTAGATGATGATTTAGACTTAAAATTATACTTTTTTATTTATATATTTCCTACAAAGTTTGACGAAATCCTTAATTAATTGATTCCCAATAAATTTCGTCTATTAAACACTGGTCGTGCCCCGTGGTGTTACTAGGATTGATCTCATATTTCTACCAAAATCCTTTCCAAGCGGATGCCAATTATCTTATATGAAACACTGTCATGTTTTTAGTGTTTATAGTTACTGAGATTTCATGATTAATACAATTCATAAAACCAGCCTTGCGTTGTGAAAATCGATAATTATTCATTACGTGTGTAAACGTTTAATGTCTTTGTAATACCAAACCAAATTCATAGGAATTTGTTCTTCAACCATTATTATAATTATAATAAATGCATAAATATGAGTATTAATTAGTGTTTTTATTTATAAAACAATAGGAGCTGTGGAGAGATGCAGAGGAATGAGGTCGATGACTTGTACAACACCGCTAGCCCATGCCGCTCTGGATCCCAGGTGAGACATTATTCTTTTTTTTTTCTTTTATACTACTAAGGTGGCAAACAAGCCTACGGCCCACCTGATGGTAAGCGGTAACCGTAGCCTATAGACGCTTGCAACACCAGGGATGTAATTTGCGCGTTGCCGACCCTGTAAGTCCCCCACTGCATAAAAGGTATGTGAAAATCCTGATGGATCCATTCCCTTGCTATAGGGCAAGGGAATGGATCCGTGGAATGGAAGGGAATGAGGATGTGAATATCAGGAATCGTGGTCATGACTCTATAGTCATGGCCACTATTCCTGATATTCACAACGATCAGCAAGAAATAATCTTGTAAAGTTTTGGGGCCCAAAAGTTTGGAGAATTAGTTATTTACCAAAAGTCGGTTGATGTGATCACTATTAACACAAATCACTTTTCATTGTTTCTTCTTACTCCTTTGTTGACGTTGATCGAATCGTTTGTGCAACCGACTATGAATTAATTTTCCTAATCTAGTTACGCTGAATCTTGTTTATTACAATTTCATTTACAATGATAAGGAAAACTATTAAAATTTCGCGCTAACGTAACCTATTGTAACGTGTAGGTGCAATTTACTATTAAAATAGTTAGTAGGTAAGTATATATATATTAAGTGGCTGTACATTTTTAATTACTTATAAGTACCTACTTGAAAGTCAATATGAATAATATTTTTTTGTAAAAAACCGATGCTAGTGTCCTTATAATGATAGCTTACATAATATATAATATACCATCACGCCTGTATCCTCCGAAGGGTTAGGAAGGGGTGTACTAATGTACACCCATACTTCGTCGGTATATTTAGGTCCCATGAGAGAGCCTATTGCCAATTTAATCGGGCACACGAGCTCCTACTGAGAATTTCATAGAAAAACCCAATAACACGATGATTGATATAAGGAATAGAATAAGCCATTATGATTGATAGGTAGGTATGTGTGATAGAATAAGAAATGAAAATGTTCTTTTTTACAATTACACATAAAAAAAAATAGTAACCCATCGGCATCGGAAGTAGGATCCAAGCTACCGGTGGTCAGGGCAGAAAAGAAATAATCCTCCTAACAATACGGACCGTATCAAAAATTCAGTACTCTGAAAGTAGTACCTACTCTTAAAATCAGTCTTTTAAATGTATCAAGCCTCCTTGATTCTCGACAGCCTCCTTAGATGTTGGTCGCGGCTCTTGGCTATTTCTGCGGACGTATGCTACAGCGCCCCCGTAGCCCCGGCACTAAAGTGGTGACGCGTCACGCCGAGGTTGGTTTTGGTCGGTAGATCGCTCTTTTCAGAGCGGAGTCCGACACACTCCACCGCTCTCTCCGGAGCGGTGGTTAGTGCATAAAATTTCCAACCACGTCATTGAAAAAAAGGGTCTTGGCTATTAAGCTGACATAACGATCGGTACAATGATCACTAAATTCACTTCCCACATGTCGAAAACCTCGTGTGCCAAGTGAAGATACGGATATGACATTATTATTAATAGTTATTTTGTTATTTATTCCCTATTTTATAATATTTCTTCTTGTACCAGTTTATTTTTCATAATAATAAGTACATAAATAAAATCATTACGCAATATTGATAACAAGAGCGACGACTGTTTCGATAAACCCCATTTAGTTATGACGTGGAACCGGGAATCACCGTGTCTCTTCGTGCACTGCCAATAACATTTTGTATTTTAAAAACGTCTAAAGTAAACAAATGCTTACCTATCCTTCGTGTTGATAATCTTTTTATTATTGCTTCACATCACTCCTGAATTAAAATTAACTGTTCATGATAGAAACCGGATCATTTGGCGATCGGATCTTGCGCCACGAGTTGTGGGTTCGATCTCCGCATGGAACAAAAATTTATGATATTCAGATACTTACCTTGTTGTTCGGGTGTGGTTTGACACAATTTTTTACATACACACTGTAAAAAAATGAGTTTCTAAACGCACTCTCACAGAAGGAAATCATAGACTAGGGTAACTATTTTTATTAAAAAAGTAAAATAAAAAAACTAGTTTCACGGCAAAAAATTGTTATTTTGCAGATTGTTTATGCCTGGGCTCGTGATGCACCCAGTCTTCACCTTCCGAAGGACGTCGGCTTCCTCATAGGCAAGGACTCCGCCATCAAGTATTTGGTCCTCCAAGTGCATTACATGCATCGTTTTCCAGGTAAATACCTAGTGTAGAATAGGAGAATATGCAGTTATAGCCTGGTGAGATAACTATTGGACTGCTTAGTCTTGGGTCTAGAGGCACGCACCTCTGACTTTTCAATTAAGTATGCAAGCTATCCAAAACTGTCAAATTTTCCCAATTGAATATGAACCTTATCGTTTTGCATTAAAGTTGAAAATCGTTCAAAGAAATTTGACAGAATGTGGTAGTTTTATGTGCTGGCGTCGGTACGTATTATTAATTAGTTATCACTCGCTTAAACGGTGAAGGCAAAGGAAAACATTGTAAGGAAACCTGCATGCCTGAGAGACTCGGCGGCGTGTAGTCTGCCAACTCGCATTAGGCTAGCGTGGTAGACTATAGCCTAACCCTTCTCATTTTGAGAGGAGACCTATGCCCAGCAGTGGGGCATAAATGGCATAATAATGAACAAGGACAAAAAACTGAAATCCGACTACGGCAAACAACTAAAAATACTAAATCAAGAAAAATATGTTGACTGAAATCATTGCTGAAAATTCTTGACACTGTCAAACTTATTTACTCTTCTTTTCCAAAAAAAAACATTTTAGAGTTATATTTAACAGTTAAATCACCATAACTTCGCATAAAAGCAGATCAAACCTGTAAAGTAAAGGATTTTTGATCGTTTTTTTTTAGTCCTTCCGGATCTCATTTTGACAGAGTTCCTCTTAATATTCAGGTCATGTAGTCTAAAGTCCTTATAACAGTATAAAAATCATTCAGGTCATGAACTGCGCATACTATCCATTTCTTATCTTACAAAATCAATTTATTAAGATTTTCGTTAGGATACTATATTGATGGACAGACTATATAGGTCTAAACTTTGTTTACAAACATGTGAGCTGTATCAGATATGTGTAAACTTGACTTACCAGAAACGTTATTAATAGCGAAACCAAACACAGATTGTTATATCAACATCATCGATTATAATGAAGTAAATATATTGAAGAAACTAATATGCTTGCTCATTTTGTGTATGTATATGATTTATATGTTTTCACGATTATGTTGTGGTGATATAGATGTAATTGTTGTTTAAATATTTACTGTATCAATGCTTGAGATTGCAGAATTAAGTGTCATCGGTTTGATTTTTTTTTAAGTTGGAAGTAGGTTTGGCTGTCAAAAGTTAGTCAGAAATTTTTTTTTGGGAAACGAAAGCAGATTTCGTTCTGTTAGTGTTAGGAATATATCTACATTCTACATATATCCATGATTAGATACCATCCAAATGTACACGGCTTGATCTCCGGAGCATAGGTATTGTAAACCAACTCTGCTAAATAAAATAAATAACTCGGAACCTGATCAGAAAACTAAGTTATTCTCCAAAATATGTACGTACTTAGGTAAGTAGGTACGTACATATTTTGGAGAAGTAACGTAATTAAAAGCAATACAAATTGTATTCGGCATCATTGTAGTAATTTTAGGATATTAATGGTATTTATTTGCATAGTTTATATTTAAATAACAAGTTTCCTCGTTGTTTTAAATTAATAATAATTTAATAACTCACCCTTATTTCTGAAATATTCTTGTACAGACGCTAGCAGGTCAAGCTATCCAAAACTGTCAAATTTTCCCAACTGAAAATGAACCTTATTACTTTGTGTTAAAATTGAAAATCTATCAAAGAAATATGGTTTGGGCTAGCTTGATGTGCTGGCGAATACGGAGACGAATAGAATTTTTATTACTTTGTTTTTATTATTGTGCTTTGCTAAACTAACATATTATTTCAATTTTTATTTTCAGAGGACAAAGTCGACAACTCCGGTGTTTTCTTGAAGTACACGAAAGAACGGTAAAACGTTTACCTACTTATATAAATTAATAAATTATCGTAAGTTTTTTTTTATGGTTTCGTAAGGCAACTTTTCAATATCATGCATGAATTTCAAGTTATTTAACACTTTCACCCACACTGGGTTTGTGATGGTACATGAACCCAGGACCTGAAGCATACCAATCTTGCTTGCGACCACTAGGCTATTGAGGCAGTTTGCTTTAACTGTGAAAAATTATTTTAAAGACAATCATATTATTCGTTATTGAACAACCCAAGGATTTATTGGGACTTTTGTACAACAATGATCCAATAAGATGTGGCTTACAGAACAATAATTGAATTGCCTATGATGAGATTGTGCTTAAATTTACCTTATAAACTAACCTTTTACGTACGATTACGTTCCGATCATCTAATTACTTCTCCATTAACCTTAAACAATACTTTATTTAATTAAGTTTGCAGGGCATAACGTTTCCTTCTTTTAACTTTTAGAAAAGAAGTAATCTGCTTCAAACTCCCAGCTGCTACTGAGAATCTCATAGAGAAACCTATTATCACTTTGCTTAACCTAGGAATCGAACCCAGGACTTCTAGTAGTAGTAATCGCGCTTACGTCCACTAGACTAATAACGCTGATTTTTTTCAGATCAATTATCAAAATAGTTTTATGTTCATGTACCTAAACCAAAATGCCATCAAAAACATAACTTGTAAAAAAGCCAAGTTTCGCAACTCAGTTCTTCTACCGTAAATAATAATAGTGACCATATCAACATTAAAAATCTTGTATGTTTTAAATAAATAGATTGACTTGGCCATCGCATGAAAACAAAATGTATCTCACAAGTAATAAATATTATATTAAATTAGTTTATTTAGTTAAAAAGATAATTAATTATACCCTTATCTTCTCTTTTCAGCATGCCCCGCCAAGCCGGCGTAATTCTACTCGGCACTAGCGGCGTGATCCCACCTCGACGCGTCGAACAAATGGAGACTGCTTGCACCATTAACGAGAACAAAGTTATACATCCCTTCGCTTTCCGAACACACACTCATGCTTTAGGTGAGTTACAGGGTTGGTAATGTACAAACGCCAGCACATCAAGCTACCACAATCTATCAAATTTCTTTGATTGATTTTCAACTTTAATACAAAACGATAAGGTTCATATTCAATTGGGAAAATTTGACAGTTTTGGATAGTTTGACCTGCTGGCGTCTGTACTAGAAAGGTGGTTAAAGCTTCCATAAACTTCACATTCATAGAATTATCTTCATCATCAACCCATATACTGTCCCACTGCTGGGCAAGGGTCTCCTCTCATATTGAGAGGGATTAGGCTATGGTCCACCACGCTGGCCTAGTGCGGGTTGGCATACTTCACACACCGTCGAGAAAAATCTCTAAGGCATGCAGGTTTCCTCACGATGTTTTCCTTCACCGTTTAAGCGAGTGATAATATAGATTTTTAGTGTGTATAGATATCCTGTGTATCTGTATATCACGATAAGCCAGCGTCACGTTCTGGGACATCCTGTATAACTACGACTACGTTACAGTTGTCATAGAAACATCTGACGGTATTTTAAACATTACAGGCAAGGTAGTAACCGGCTATGTGGTCCGTCAAGACGAGAGCGGTGATGTGTGGACCCTTCTCGGTAAGAAGGACCCACAGCTGCCCCAGATGTTCTACCCTGTAACGAGTACCCAGCCCATTGAGCGAGATGACGTGTTAGCTGCGCGGTGCACTATGAACAATACTAATGATTACGCCGTCAAGATCGGGTAAGTTAATTGTACAACGCTATTCAAATAAGAATAGGACTGACCTCGCGCCATCTTGTGACGTCATAACTGTCAATTCAAACCAACTAGGTAGGGTGAGCAAAACAGATATTTTTGAAATAATATTTTATGTGGGTATTTAAAATATTCCACCGAATGTTATTTAAAACAAAAATAGGTATTTTATTACCTGTGTTTATAATAAAACTAAAGTTGAAATATTTTCCTATGCCGATATTTTTTAGATTCATGTGACATAGTTAATTTCTTTAAAAAAAAATTTGAATATTATTATCTGCCACCCTATGCTTAATCCAGTGCGAGATTTATTCAATAGGATTTAAATCACAATAAAATTGTAGAGTAGCAGCCTCAAAACTTACAATCCATGTTTAAAATATTGTCTAAGCATAATAGGTTTAATTTTAAGCAGTTTGTGCTTTTTTGAATCGCAGAGTTGCGATTTGGTATTACTTACTGCATAGAAATATATTATGATTTTATACTACTAGTATTCATTTATGCTGTGACAAAATTCCTTTCTTATTACAGAGCAACCAACAAAGATGAAATGTGCAACTTCTACCTCATGTATTGGGTTGAAAATGACACGCCATTAGACCAGAAGTACTGTTTCTCTGCCGGCCCCCCTTACTATTACTGGAGCAGAGCTCGAGAGAACCTCAACAACATTCCCCCAAATCCATTGTAAATACACTGAATGTTTATCACGCAAATGAAATCAAAGGTGGGCTATAAAAACGGCAATGAACGATGCAATTAGAAAATCTGTCGTTATTAGTTTAGCTGATTCATTTTGAAGTATTATCATAATAATATTTTGTTTTATAGTCATTCTATCTCACGAAGACCTTTATTTTATTGTTATAAAGTTGAAATTTCAATAAATTAACGGCCTTCATGATATTGAATGTCTGTACTTATGGGATGAATCAAGGAATTATTGATTTCTCTTCACGATCGACTATTCCAATGAGTTCAAAAGTTGTGCCAGGACGACTAAAAAGGCCTATTCATATTTAAAACACCGTTAGAAATTCACCAAGTGCGGCCTTTTTAGTCCGGTTTATATTATTGCTTTATTTGTTCCCAGTGGTACATACTTCTAAGTTATTTTTTAATATTGATTTTTAAAATAGTGTCTAAGTAAAACGAAACTTGGCATAATATGAATTAGGGAATGAAATTATGATTAATAGCAATGGCTACTGGCCATATTTTTTTTAATGAATTTTGGCAGCTAAAAACATAACATAAACATAAACCAATACAGATAAAAAAAAATGACGATGTAGAATATTAAAAGACAAATTATTAATGATCCTTTCCAGTTATTTAATTCATATTAATAGTATTGTTTGGATGTACACGTGGTGGAATAAGTGGTAATTAATAATATCGTAATATATGTGAAATATCGTGCAATATATCATTTAAAAAAAATATATATATATACTGAGATAACTTAAAGTGCTAGAAGATTCAGTTTCTGAATAGCAATTTTGATTTAATTATGAAATAAAACTACTTTTTACGGATTTTATCGCGTATATTGATATTATTAATCCGTAAAAAATCCGTAAAAAGTAGTATTATTTCAATGTATAATATTCGCGTAAATGTCAGAAATTAATTAGTAAAGTCACGAATGACGCTTATACAAAATTTAAATAACTAAACATTCCATAATAAAGACTAATTTATTTATATTTAAGTATTCGAATTTACACTTTTATTTTAGGCTTAGACATCACTGATATTTTTTTAATGAAATGGTTGGTGTATGAAATACGAATAAGAAAGTTCTTATCCAAAGTATTCGCGATAGATAATTTTAGTTAATACATACGACCTTTTATAATGTTTCTGTTAGCAGAAAAAATCTTGAAAAATCTTGCTGGAAAGGGTTACTAATCAAAAGTGATTTAATATATCTTATAATATTTTAATTTAGTTGATATAAAACATTTGAATTTAACAAAAAGATCTGATTGAATAATAATAATTATTTTTTATTTGTCTATTGAAAAAACAAACTAGTATTTCTAGTCAAAATCTATAAGAAAGACTTCATAGGCGTAATAACAAGATCTGCCTCTTTGCTGCACAGCGATGACGTCAGAATCACTTAAAACAAAATTTGATATAAATAAATAAAGATTTAAAAAAAAAATGTTCAACATTGAACAATACTTATATTAAAGCAGATTAACTTTTCAAAGCAGATTTCTTGCCTGTTACATACAATAAAATTGCAGCCAAAAATGATAACCTAGTATTTTGCCATGTACACTTTTATTATTGCCTCAACTTATTTCAGGCAGCAGGCAATTACTTGTTTGCTCTGTGTAACTCAGCTTTTAAATTCTTAAACAGTGATAATTGTCTTGTAAGGCTTATTATGTTTTTTTTTTTATAATCGATTAATATAATATATTTATAATGGAATATTACATAACAACACAACATTGACCTGAATTCATTATATTATTCTTTATACAGAATATATATTATATCAATACTTACCTGAACTAATTAAAACCTTTTCTCTGTGTAATATTTATTGTAAATAGTAAAACATACAGTATTTTTAGGTATAATTACCTACTTGTGTATCGTAATTGTAATAAATTATAAATTGATGTATTCAAACAACTTCAGCTTGTCTAATGGGCTTCGATAGACTGCATACAGTTGATATGAATCAGATTATCAGCCTTCCAAATTTGTTACAGTTACATGCGTCCCGTGACATAATGTTATCTAGTAATTATCCATCGACACAAAATATCATCGTCACCATCGTCATATGAGCCAAACGAGGTCCACTGTTGAACAAAAGTCTTCCCCTATAGACTTCCACAGATTCGGTTATATCCAAGAACTCCCAGTGACATTTACCAGGTTTTCTGTTCATCTCGTTGGAGGTCCACCTACGTCCACAAAATATATATAATGACGACAAATCTATCTCGTGGCGCGCATGTTCAAGATTGGCGGTGTCAATGCTATGGGTTTTGTGTGAAATGTTATTAGCGATACCATGTGATACCAGATAACGAGAATGCAATTATTGGCTCTGTCAGAAAGGCTCGAGTCGAGGTTAAACTGCGCTAGCCGTTGTCAGTCTATGGATTGAGTGACAATTCTAAACACATTGAGACCGCTCCGTGCCTTGGAGAGCACGTAAAGCCGTCGGTTCCAGTTATCATGCAAATGCCTATGACGATCCTTAGTGGTACAGTAACCCAAAAAGCTTAACAACCAGTCTATCCTCAGGATATCGGTGTTACCCAGAAATTTGATTGCGGAGGTCTCTGGTGGCAGTCAAAATATTCAGCCAAAAATCTTGTTAGACTGGAAGGTGACTCCAACATAGTTGGAAAAAAGCTAAAAGGATGATGAATGATGATCAACTGGAAGTCTGGTCCAATAAACGACTTCAATTATGTGCTTCTCCAATCACGTTAACCCAGAGATTTAAAAGAGTATAATTAAATGGAAGTAAATGACGATTGGATTCGTGTCAAGTGTATGCAATCGACTTGTAAATAGCATAGTTTTAGTTAAAATGAGGTCACTTATTCAGGTGCTTTTGTAAGACCGTATTTTTACGTACAAAAGTTTCTGAATGATATTTTTTTTAGTGAAATATCTCACTGTGTATTAGTGTTTGGTTGTATTTATTTTAGCTCACTCTATTTAAAATGTATTTTCACATTAATCAATTTAAAAATAAAATAATATTGGTTATAATTTTTTGTTAGGTATTGACTATTTTCGAAAATTATTTCAAGAAACCGCATAATTTTTTTGATAATCATTTATATGTTAATTTATTTTTATTTATTAGTTATCTTAATAGTTATTTTATATTAAATCTGTAATATTCTTATTTCGTAGATATTCTTTACCTTTGAAAATGTTTAGATAATAAGTATATAATGAAAACATATTACAAATAGACTGTTTCGAAGAATAAAAACGCTTTGGATATAAACCGAAGCACAAAAAAAGAAAATATCTGGTGTCTTATCATAATAATATATAATATTTTTAGTAGTAACTTATAAAGGTACACATTTATATAATTTTATTATTCGTGTCATCTAAAGTGCCTACATAATTATATTATGCTTGCATTCTTGTGTTTTTTCTTAATTATGATAATTTCATATCTTTGATAGTTACGCTTAAAGATTGAAAACGCTCATTGAGCGAAAAAACAGCTTGTAACGCATTGTGGTCAATTATAAATAGATGAGCTTGAAAATGGAAGGAATTATTATAATTAATTAATATTAAAAATTCCTACTTAGCTGTTCGATTTTTTTTAATAAATACAAAATCTCGATACCCGTTTAAAATAAAACAAAGCTAACTACTGATTAGTAAGCTACTTCTACTTTCTAATATAATTGACCACAATACGTTGTAATCTATTTTTTCGTTCAATGAGCTTTTCCGTTCTTTGAGCGTTACATATAGGTACATCGTATTCGGCTATGGCAGTGATTTTGTTGCACAAAAAATGTTAATAAATTATTATTATTATAGTTAAAGTTTTCCTAAAAATATGATGATCTTAATTATTATTATATAATTAAGTATATAAAATTTCTAATTATATCTGATGGTGTTAAAAATGTATCGTACCATTTATATAATTTTCGTCGTCTAGTGGTAACCCCTTGATTGTCAAACTTAAAATAGCTTTAAAAGGCATTTCACATTATTTATGAACATTCCAATATTAAAGACTAATGAAATTGAATATTTAATTATTTATTCTACGAATTGAAAATAAATATATTTTACTTTATAACGCTAATAGGTTTGGTTTGGACTGAACTGAAATGTAATTAAAAAAGACAAATCATAGTATTTTGGTCGGGAAAAATATCTACATTTTATGTGCATAATCTTCGTTGTAATCACATTTGACCCACAGAAATATGTAATACGCCTGTAAAAGACATTTAAATACTGATAATAATAATAAATATAAATGCAGGGACGCAAAAAAATAAGAATGGAGGAACGCGCCATTTTAGTGTAGACATCTATAAGGTGTTAATGACCCTTACTGTCAAAAGTAAAAATAAATAGTGCGTAAAAAAAATACCTACAGGAAAAAATCATACCGGCGAACTGAAGGTATGTTAAATTTTTACACGGCTGCTTCTTGAAGCATATTGAAGCTTCTTCAGAACTTAAAAAAAATAATTAAGACGTAATCCACTCAAAATGGAGCTGTTCGACGGCAAGTAGCTCCGCCTTGCAGAAAATCGAAGTGAAATAACACTGCTTTGAGTTGTGTTGTGTTCCTTACGGTGAGCAAAGTTGCCAGTGCTCCGCGAGGAAACGTTGTGTTGTCATTGGTGGGGACTTTGACCCTTATACTGCCAACCCAACTATTCCTCTTTCGTTTTACAGGGTCGGTAAAGCGCAAGTGATACCCCTGGTGTTACAAGCGTCTATAGGCTACGGTAACCGCTTACCATCAGGTGGGCCGTATGCTTGTTTTGCCACCTTATTGGAATAAATAAAAACTATGATTTTACTTTATGTTGACAAAAATGCCTTTTAAAGCAAAACACATATACCTAGTATTCATGTACCTACGTGTAAAACACGAATGTCCTGTTTGTATGTAAGAATTCTATTAGCATAATATTAAATGTTAAAATCATATCTGTATGTTTTGCTGAAAATTGTTTATTTTTAAGGCTGACGGCAAAACGGGCGACTTTTTGATGCGTTGTTTGTTTAGTCATAATAATGAGAAAATCGTCGTATAATTGATAGGAGAAGAAAAGAGGAAAGTTTACATTAGCGATCCGAATGTTTGCTTCTTATCTTTAATAAAAATAAGCCATAAGGATCGCTAAATATAAATTTTCCCATTTTCATCAAATTGAGGCCATTTTCAGATACTCTGACTTTTTAAAACAAACAAGAATAGAATAGAAACTTTATTGTACACCAAGATAAGAAGCAAACATTCTGGAATTCATAAAACTAAGGGTACAATGGCGGTCTCATCGCTAATAGCGATATCTACCAGACAACCTTTGGATGGACAGGAACATTTGAAAAATGGTGGGTAGTCAATGGTGTACTACAAGCTTTACATTTGGACAATATCTTGTTCCAATGTTAAGCAATGATTCAATAGCGAAGAATGATAATTACTATGTACAATCGGCAATTCCCGATTGTCAACCAATCAAATTCAGCAATATTGTTATATATCGGCAATCTTTTTATCCTTTATAATATCACAAGCGGTCTCCATTTTTAGGAAAGTTTAGAAAATGGTACTATGATTGATGAGATTTCTACTTGAGACTTTATTTGAAGTAATAAAAAAGGATTGACATGACAATTTTATTTAAAAAAACATGAATAATGCGACAAAAAAATCGCTCAATGTTGTTATTTAACTGCTGAAAACGGCGCGCAAGTTGCAGTATCGATTATCTTTTCTTAAAAAAAAATAATTATGGAATAAAACTGTCAATGTATATTAGTTGCGTGTGCTCTCTCAATCTCTTAACTATATTAGGCCTATAAATATATTTAAAGTTTTTATTCCAGTATTGTATGTCTATGTACCTATACATGGCTAAGGCCTGACTCGATGTGACCCCGGATTCCTAATGTGTGAACTTAATTATAATGTGGTAATTACTTAATCAGAAAAGTGCAAAATAAAAACTATTATATTTTACTGTTGTCTCATTTATATACCAACCCGTTACAAAAGATTGAAGCTGTTGAAGACAAGTCCACAATCTGCTCTTCTAGACCATTGAACTAAGGTCTATCAAAGCTAAGAGCTTCACAGTGTAAAAAAAGGACTGGTATTTTGGATTCGTTTTAATAACAGATAAAGAGATCTCAGAAAATCAGTAGTAAAACCAGACTCCTACTTGAAAGATTAGGGCCAAAAAGCCTTTTAACCGCGAGGAGTAAAAGTAAGAAGCCCTGTGCCCTGCAGTGAGACCAAATAAGCTGATAATAATTGTCTTATGTAGTCCCTAGTAGTTGCTTTATCCACTTGGCTTTTAGAGGCTTTACATTGGATGGCCTCTGCCATACAAGTTATAGAAAAACGCTGAAAAAAAAAGATACACCTACTTAAACCTTTTTACTTCATCCACAAGGAAAATAAAATAAGAGAGTAATAGAAACAGTCCAGAAAGTAATTCTAGATTGCCTTTTGTAAGATTATGTTAGTTACCTACTTAATCAAGAACTTATAAGTTATAATTATATAGGTACAAAACAATATAAAGACCACCTATCTAAAAACTTAGGTATATCCCAAAATATTGCTCTCGAAATAATAGTGGACTAGGCTGAGACAGAGGACGACCGACAATATTACATAGTACATACATGTGACAATTATTAATCTATTTATATAAAGAAAAAAAAATACGTCATTAAAATATGGACCGAATTCCATTTTGCAAGTTTTTAAAAACATAATTCGAATGAAATTGATTCTCCCGCTTTTAATAAAAATTCTATTTCTGAATGATAGGTGTAGCTACAATACATTACTGTCTTGGCTGTATCACGGTATGACCATGATCTTTCAATATCATTTATAAAAAAAGAAAACCTAGTAGGTAATTGCACTTTTTTTTTCTTTCGAAATACGAAATCATGTAGGTAGTAGGTACCTATCTACTTTAAATTCGATTTGTTACCAATCTACATTGTAATTACAGAATTTAACGATATTATGTATACTTTTTATTTGTAATTTATTAACATTTCTGAATCAACCTCAATTTGTTGATCAAAAATTCAGTTTTGATTTATTGTCGTGTGCTTGTCAATAGTGCATCAGGGACAGTGCAATTTTATACTGGCGATGTCTCGCTATCCGTGTCTCTCCCTCGAACTACATATCCCTTTGGACTTGCTTGTGATTGTGCTGTGAAGAACTCTGAAGGATTATGAAACTGCCAACAGGCGGCAGTTACTGACAAAAGACGTCGCGGCTACCTACCTCCTATCGGTAAGTTTTTGTGCATGGACTTACTCTGAACTCTTTTATTACCTTATTAGAATCAGTCTATGATTAGAATTGCAATATCTTCTTTTATCTCTTTGACCCTCTTGAGCGTCGAAACCATTGTTTTTCTTCGTGAAGTTTTCGCCGCTGGCTAAAATGTTGATAAGATTGTGACACGGGAATGTTAACATTTTCTTGATTACGATCTAATTATGACTAAAAAGGAGTCGGTCTTGTGTTGATTTTATAGTTAAAAATACGACTTCACTCGCGACTTTATTCTTCAGAGGTATGGGTGTTTTTGGGCTTTTTAAATAAATTAGTAGTCCAGAGAAAACAGTCTGTTCCCACACATCCGATCTGTTTTATTAATGTTATACTTGTTATAATTTACATAAAAATTAAATAGAAATAATATAAATCAATAATATCAATTAGAAATTATAAATGAAAGTTACATTTGGCTTTTGATAGTTTAATGATTTTAAAATCAAATATGGTAACATTTGATTTTAAAAACTAAATAACATTTGAATTTAAATTTAAATAACACGAATTAAGAATACAATTTTAATTTTATATACATGCAAAATATATTTTTGTTATCAAATGATTAGTTAAGTATTTAAATTTCAAACGGTCAATTGACTCCACGCTGTCGAGTCGATCACGAGAACATAAAATCAGGCGGGACGAGCGGTAGTGGTTAGTCGATGGTGAATCGTCGAAGTGACAACTAGTCTGCATAACAAAGTTAAGTAGCTACTCTAGATTATTATTAGTCGCTCATTATTACACTGTTAATTTTAAATTTATTACATTACTAATACCGCAATTAAATCGTACTAAAATGTCAAAGTTATAAATTAATAGAAATATTAAACATTCTACCCTCTTATTTAAACGAATAAATACATGTATTGTAACTGGAGTAAATAAATGCGATTTAGAGTTATCTGTTGTATTGTTTATTCTGTGACCTTACTAGTGTTTCTATCAGTTTCAGAAGTGGGATAATCATGCCAAAACGTGTTCGAAAATCCAGCCAAAACCAATGTGATCAGTCTGAGAATCCAGAGTCATATGGAAAAAAACGTTGGCGACCCTGGAGACCTAGAGAAGCAACATCTGAAGAAGAATTTTCATCAGATACTGACGACGAGTACTACCCGCAACGTAGGAAGTATTACGGTGAGCCCGTTCCATATATTATACAAAGTGATAGTGCCAAAGCTGACATAATACCACTCTTTGATCCCGAAAAAAATGATATGGAATCTACACAATGGCTCAATAAAATTGAGCAACTTGCCACGATTCACCACTGGAGTGATAGAAAAAAATCTTACTTTATGCAATCAAGATTGTCTGGAATGGCAAAAGTATGGCATTCGTCCTTACAGAATTATGACCTCACTTGGCAGCAGTGGAAAGAACACCTGTTGGAAGCTTTTCCTCAAAAAACTGATTTTGTCGAATTGCTTAGAGACATGTTAAATAAAAGGAAGTCCTTGACCGAAAATATGACTCAATACTTCTACAACAAATTGGCTATGTTAAACAGGCTTGAAATATCTGGTGTAAAAGCTGTTGCATGTATAATCGATGGCCTGCCTCCTCACATGAAAGCACCGGCTAGGGCAGGAAACTATGCAACACCAAGTGAACTATTTTCAAAATTCCTCTCGGTTATGACTGACTTTAGACCAAGACACGCACAAATCACAACATCGAGACCGAGTGAAGATGTTGGTGGTGGCGGAAACACTAAAACACAAGACGCTAAAAGGAATTTAACATGTTTTTTATGCCATGAAATAGGTCATTCAGTAAGACGTTGTCCGAAAAATTCTTTTGGCAGTCGACCTACATGTACTCACTGCGGGAAAAGCGGTCATCTATCTGAAAAATGTTACTTCAAACCAAGTACATCAGCAGCAGCGTCAACACCAGCAAAGGAAACTGTCAACATGATCTCTGAGGTAAATGACATTTATTTTAAATCCGTTATTATTAACAATATTCCCTGCCGTGCTTATTTTGACTCTGGCGCAAAGGTGAATGTAATGGCTTTCGAATTTTTTCAAAAGACTTGTTTACCCATGAGTAGTTGCAATACGCTAATTGGAGGATTCGGAGGTAATCCAGTGGTTGCTAAAGGTACGCTAAAAACTACCGTACTTGTAGAGGTTCATGTCTTTCATACAGAATTTCTTATAACTGACTGTTATATGGGGAAGATGGATATCATAATTGGCCAGCCAATTATAAATGATCCTGATTATATTTTCACCATCTCTGGGAATAATTTCACACTGCAGAAGAAGGACCATTCCATCGAGAAATTACTTGACACTTTACCTGAAGAGAACGGCAAAGTGAAAGTACAGTGTACAAACAACATAATAGTACCCCCTTATAATATCACGTTTATAGAAATTTTGTTAGATTCGAAGCCTGAAGACTCCATTTACATTGAATCTTGTAGAAGAATCTACAACAGCAGAAAGTTCTCCATACCAGCATGCATTGTTAACGGAGGTAAGAGTTTACTTAAATTACGCAATGAGTCTGCAACTCCTCTACACTTAAGAGAAGGAGAAACTTTGGCCAGAGGTTTAAGATGTCTTGAAGCTGAAATACCGAGTCATGATATATTAGGATTACCAGCAACTGTGAACGCAGTCATGACCGTTGATTTTAGTAAGGTAAGTTGTGGCACAGTAAACATGGAGATAAGGGAACAACTCCTTGAAATCCTTACACAATTCAGTGATTGTTTTTCGATAAACACAACTGAACTAGGCTGCACCAACAAGATTTCGATGAAGATTGACCTTAACACAGAAAAACCCGTATGTTACCGACCGTACAGGCTGTCAATGGCAGAAAAGGAAATAGTTCGTAAGAAAATTGATGATCTCATGGAAAACAAGGTAATACAGGAGTCGACTTCAGAATTTGCAAGTCCCATTATATTAGTGAAGAAGAAAACAGGTGATTATAGATTGTGCGTTGACTATAGAAAGTTGAATAGTTTAACCATCAAAGATAAATACCCACTTCCAATCATAGAGGATCAAGTTGAGAAGTTAGCAGGTAAGCGATATTTCACAAGTCTCGATTTATCCCAGGGCTTTTATCAAATACCTATGGATAAGCACTCTATATCCAAGACCGGGTTTGTGACCCCTGAAGGCCACTACGAGTTTCTTCGTATGCCATTTGGACTAGCTAATTCACCGTGTGTTTTTCAACGTCTAATGGATAAAATTCTCGGACCGCTCCGATTTGATAAAGTATTACCATACATAGATGATCTGTTAATCCCAAGTATCACTGAGAAAGAAGGGTTACAGGTACTTAAGCAGGTCTTGCAGATTCTACGGGATTCAAAATTGACACTAAATATTGAGAAATGTACATTTTTGCAAACGGAAGTTGAATATCTAGGGTACGATATAAGTATAAATGGCATTAGACCAGCACAAAGAAAGATAGATGCAGTCGCAAAATATAAAGAACCTACTAACGTGCATGAACTTCGTATGTTTTTAGGACTAGCAAGTTATTTTAGGAAGTTTGTCAAAAATTACGCGATACTAACTCATGATCTTTATATATTATTAAAAAAAGATCATCCATGGGTCTGGGAAGGTGCTCAACAAAGCGCTTTCGATAGACTGAAACAAATATTAACAGAGACCCATTTTAGCTGTACATGATCCAAATGCTGTGACAGAAGTGCATACAGATGCCTCCAGCAAAGGAATAGCAGGTATCTTATTACAAAAACATGAAAACTCATTAAGACCTGTAGCTTATTTTAGCCGCAAGACTAGTAAGGAAGAAGCTCTATATCATTCTTTTGAACTTGAAACTCTAGCTGTAGTCGAAACTCTGAGAAGGTTCAGAGTGTATTTGGCTGGAATTAAATTTACTGTTGTTACGGACTGTGTTGCAGTTAGACAGACTTTTGAAAAGAAAGACTTATTACCAAGGGTTGCAAGATGGTGGCTTAGCATTCAGGAGTATGATATGGACATAATACATAAACCAGGATTATGTCACAAACATGTTGATGCACTTAGCAGAATGCCATTAGAAGTTGAGCAGGTACTTGTTTTAGACTTACTAGATTGGGTGTATATTCTACAAAATCAAGATGACGCAATTCGCACAATTAAGCATAAACTAGAAACTAATACTGATGATCCTGACATTAAAAATAATTATGTTTTGCGAGATTCTAAAGTTTTCAGGAAATTAGGTCACGGCGATCTTAGAATAGTTGTTCCTAAGATGGCACGATGGAACATCATGCGTAAGTATCACGATGACATTGGACATCCAGGACTCAAAAGATGTGACAAAATAATAAAGGACAATTGCTGGTTCCCACGCATGACAAGATTCATAAGAAAGTATGTTAACGCATGCTTAGATTGTCTTTACAAGCGCGGGCAGTATGGAAGAATGGAAGGAGAACTTCATCCCATCGAGAAGATAGCTGAACCATTACACACCTTACATATCGATCATCTCGGACCCTTCTGCAAAAGTGGTAATGGCATGTCATATTTATTTGTAGTAGTAGACTCTTATACGAAGTTCATTTGGGCGAAACCAACGAAGACCACTAAATCCATTGAAGCAGAACAGAAACTAGGAGAGATATTTAGCACTTTTGGTTACCCAAAGAGATTGATTTCTGACAGTGGTACGGCTTTCACCAGTAAAAGATTTAAGAAGTTCTGTTTAGAAAATCAGGTAAAGCACATTATTAATTCAATAGCTTCACCCAGGTCTAACGGACAAGTCGAGCGCTTTAATAGAACTCTATTAGAAGCTATTAATAAAAGCACTCTTGACGAAAGAGATTGGGACAAATGTCTGAATAATGTTGTGTGGGGTATAAACAATACAGTAAATGCCACAACTGGATTCACAGCTTACAGACTCATGTTCAAAGGTACACGTACATTATTACAAGGTATGTCCTCTAATAGTTATGATAGTCCAGAGATTATTCATTACAATCAGGAAAAAGCATCACAAAATATTGCTAGGACATCCGAATCAATGAAGAAGAGATTTGATGAGAAAAGAAAGAAGCCAATTAGCTACAATGTAGGTGATCTTGTCTTGTGGAAAGGTGCACAAAATAGAAACAAAGATGCTGTTCGTAAACTTAAGGAAAAGTTCAGTGGTCCTTTCAAGATTACGAAAATCCTTGGGAATGATAGATACATTATTTCCTCAATAAAAGGGATAAAAGGGTACAAAAAATATAATGCAACAGTAGCGTCTGATGCCCTAAGAAAATTAATTGATCAGGATAAAGTATCTAGTTCCAGTGATGATGAATCGCGAGCGGATAGTACAGAAGAACTCGTCGATTTACTGGAAGGATAACAAACAAAAGGACAGATGCATATTGGTAATAACAGGTTATTTTTATAATTTCAGGGCTTCGTGAAATATCGTGATAAATTGGTATATTACATGTATGCACTAGGGCCACCATTAACGAAAATGGTGATGAAGGGCCGTCTGACTGGACGATGAAATAAACAGTCTTTATATACATGTGTGCCACGAAGGTTATTTACATAAACGATGGGCCGTCTGACTAGACGATGAAATAAACAGTCTCTATATACATAATGTACAACGAAGGTTATTTACATAAACGATGGGCCGTCCGACTGGACGATGAAATAAACAGTCTCTATAATACATGTGTGCTACAAAGGCTATTTACATAAACGATGGGCCGTCTGACTGGACGATGAAATAAACAGTCTCTATAATACATGTGTGCTACAAAGGCTATTTACATAAACAATGGGCCGTCTGACTGGACGATGAAATAAACAGTCTTTATACACTAGTTAATCAGGCTAATGAATTACATTGGTGACTAATGTTATATTTTGGTTATTAATATAAATCACTATTTCTATTTTCTCAGGTAAATCAATGATTAAAAGAAACTGACGGAGACCTCTCGGTGAATTTACCATGAAGTGAACAATAAATGATTGATACAGTATGAGAAGCTGATTATAATTATATAACTTAAATAAGAATCAAAAGGAATCACAATTATACAGAACTAAATTTGCGTGGTATCAAATTTTGTCAGGATGGACGAATTGTTATACTTGTTATAATTTACATAAAAATTAAATAGAAATAATATAAATCAATAATATCAATTAGAAATTATAAATGAAAGTTACATTTGGCTTTTGATAGTTTAATGATTTTAAAATCAAATATGGTAACATTTGATTTTAAAAACTAAATAACATTTGAATTTAAATTTAAATAACACGAATTAAGAATACAATTTTAATTTTATATACATGCAAAATATATTTTTGTTATCAAATGATTAGTTAAGTATTTAAATTTCAAACGGTCAATTGACTCCACGCTGTCGAGTCGATCACGAGAACATAAAATCAGGCGGGACGAGCGGTAGTGGTTAGTCGATGGTGAATCGTCGAAGTGACAACTAGTCTGCATAACAAAGTTAAGTAGCTACTCTAGATTATTATTAGTCGCTCATTATTACACTGTTAATTTTAAATTTATTACATTACTAATACCGCAATTAAATCGTACTAAAATGTCAAAGTTATAAATTAATAGAAATATTAAACATTCTACCCTCTTATTTAAACGAATAAATACATGTATTGTAACTGGAGTAAATAAATGCGATTTAGAGTTATCTGTTGTATTGTTTATTCTGTGACCTTACTAGTGTTTCTATCATTAATATCAGCACGGATGTATTGTAACCAGTTAGGTACCGTACAGCCCCCTTTATTAGTTAATTCAATTGAAAGGGTTACCCGTTGGTTCGGTTACCGTATGGATGATGTTACCTCTTCGTTCCTGTAACCTTTTCTAGGGGTTTTCCGGGTAACCGTATGGTTATCATAATAATTTACGTTGTTAGGTAGGGTGAGGAGACTATAAAATATAGAAATTTCTCTTGCAAACATCTAGAATTGTATTAATAAGTAGTTTCGTTCATAAGGCTTGATCACGTAGTGCCCTATATCGTTTAATATTGGGTGCTCAATTCTGTAGGTAATTAAATTTAGTTAATTATGTAGGTACACAATAACAATAAAAAAATGTATGGTGCTATATTATGATGGTTTGATCATGATGTAGAGAGAATGGATGAACAGAGACTGATAACCATAGTCCCGTATTTATCGAGTCGCTGTGGTCTATTTAGCTCAGAGCAAGTGGCAACTGACACGTGCTAACTCAATGCATGCTATTGGGAACTTAATGCGAGGTTACTAGAGATCAAATTAATGTTTGGACTCGGAAAGTGTTACCCTGTTACAGTGGTTGAAGGGGTAACCCGAGGAACGGCTTACCGTTTAATAGTATAACCCGGTAAGAATTTAAACAGGTAACCCAAATCAAAGGGTTTTGAAGAGGTAGCCCATTGCAGCGGCTTACCGTTAAAAAGTGTAACCCCTATGAATTGGGTTTTCTAACAACACTTTGTAAAAACCCTATCGAAAACCCTTTCAACGGGTAACCAAAATGGTCCCTGATTGTAACTACTTATGTAGGTACCTTTTTATGTTTTGCTTCATTCATTAAGAGACAGGTTTGAGCTGTTTTGTGTTCCTAATGGTGAGCAAGGTTGCCAGTGTTCCGCGAGGAAGCGTTGTGTTGGCAGTGTGGGGCTCTGATCCTTATATCTACAGTACTGCCAAACCAACTATTCCTCTTTCGTTTTACAGGGTCGGCAACCAACAGGTGATATCTACCCCTGTAGTTCAAGCGTCTATAGGCTACGGTAACCGCTTACCAACAGGTAGGGCGTATGCTTGTTTGCCGCCATAGTGTTATAAAAAAAAGACACCTAGGTACGTTCTACATCCCTTCTAAATATTATTGCAGCAGGATATCCTGTCAGTATTCAAGGAAATTCTATAATGTTCACGGTCATACGAGCTACTAGTGTAGGTACACTCCAATAGAAGAGACAGAAGTCTAATAAATAGTGATATTCAGATGTTATTCTAACGTTTTTGAGGTGTATGTTATACTTTATAAGTCTTATAAGTACTAATTCTTATTCATTAGAATTTAATGATATTTTATTTGTATCAACACGGGCTTAGACCAAGTTCAATTTATCTTCGTAAAGTACCTACTAAAAGGGTTTTGTATTGTCATTCGTTATTATAATAAGTGTAATATCATCGCTTCACATATCGAGGTGGAAAAGCATTCCTTACTATATTTTTCTAACATAGCTGACGCATGAGGCCCTTAGGCTCAAGCCCCCAAAAGCATCTGGGTCCACCCTTAACAAATCTCAAGTGAAACTTGATATTGTTATCTTACTTTCTCCGTAAGTCTTCCCAAACCACAATCCTGGATCCCTCACTAATTACTTACTGATAAAAATCTGCAGCTAATAACTGGTATGATATAGATGTTTTAATAAAAAATTCACCTGACGTTTGTGACGTTTAACCTGCAAAACACACGCAACCATGGTCGACTGCACGTAGTGGATTTTCTTCACTTATTTTGCGCTATTCGCCCACACAAGGGTGCGGCAACGAGGTAGGTGAAGGGGGGGGTCCCGCTCTCTATACATCTGCGTAGTTCCCCCGCCGAGCCGCGCGTGGGGCCTTTTGTGAGATGCTGAAGAGATTTGTCTTTTAACTAGGTTAGTGTGGGGTACATTCGTGCTTAATTCTGCGGGTGACCTTGAACTGTGGTTAGGGTTGACTGCGATTGGATCCTGCTGTGCCATTTCATTTATGTTTGATTCATCATATTTCAAAAGGATATCAATTTGCGATTTATTTATTATTGAAGATTTCTAACTAAATCTGCATCTTTGGTCTAAGCGCAACTGCGATGCTAGAGGTTCTGGGTTCAATTCCATTTTTTGGGTTTTTCTATGAAATTCTCAGTAGCAGGTGTGATTAGTATGATAAGTAATGTATATCTAAAGTAGATTTTACATTAATTCGAATATACTTAGCTCATTGATATTGACATAAAATGGTCATGACACGTCGATTAAATAAATATGTACACACAGTGAATATATACGTAGGCAGGTATGTACTTTGTACAGGTTAGGTGAATATCCTATTCTTTCAATTTATCTTTTCCAGCACAAAGTAGGTGGCTATCTAAAGAGATGGTAAGTAGGTAGATACTTAGCGATCATCCGTTCGTTACTAATTTTTTTTACTATTTTTGAATGTCCTTCGTTCGAAAATTGAAAATAAACAATTTATGTTAAATTTTTTATGCGGATTTAATGTACTTAAATAGTTAATTTATTTTGTCTGCTAAAATACAAATAAAGCTTAGATATTAAAAACTATTTTTAGGCTACCTACATAAATGAATCCTTAGTACCTACATAGTGATTCCATTTTTATCCGAGAAAATAGGGGCTTTATAAAATAATTAAAAAGCAAATTACTCGAAAGTTTTGGTAATGTTAATTTGTATTGAATAACCTCAAAAAAGGCTTATAAGGCGAGGCAATTCTTTGTGAAAGTCTGTCAACAGAGAAATGTAAAAGTTACATAAAGAGAGCGGAAACTGGAAATATTTTCATACAAATATTTTGAAACCGATTCGATATTTTGTTTTCTCTGTTTCACGACTGAAACGTTTTATTTTCAACTGAGAAAAAGTACCTAATAAATTACAATTTGTTCGTTATGGTGATTTGACGGTTTATCGGTAATATTTAAATGTCTTTGTCTTTCAGTTAAAGGTTAGACATGAGATCACATGTTTTTATTAAGTTAAGTATTATATACACTATGAATTATTACATAAAAAGAGTACGTAGGTACAATAGGCGGTCTTATCGCACAAGGCGATCTCTTCCAGACAACCTTTGAATGGACTGGAAGGAAGGAAACACATAGGTAAGTACCTATTCTTTCTTCTTAAACCTGCTATACTCAATTGACTACGTTATTTGTATAACGATAAAATTTAATTTTAATATTACAATACAAAATGACCAATAACGAAATAATATAAAATTATCGATGGTGCTAATTTTGTTAAAAGTAAGTTACTTAATTATTTCTGTTGCTGCTGTTGTGCATATTTGTAATTAGAGTAGCACGTGCACGTGCACTTAGTTTTTAAATTAATAGTGTATGCAAATGTTTTTGTTTAATCTGTAAATATGCCTTAATAAATTAATTAATATAATGCAAAACTGAAAAAAAGAAAACTGAGAGAATCTCTCACTTTCGCGCTAAGGAGGCTCACACTGTATTACACCTTTTTTTTTAAATTTTGTCATGGATTGTCTGCTACCTGGGGAGGCGGCAGGGTATGTCGTCCTCGTACCAACTAAACACTACACTTAGCTTCACTTGCCCTTTAGTCATGGCCATGAGATCTGTGAAATTCGCCACGACCATTACAGACACTAGATGTACACTACTCGACCTTTGCCTAACCCTTCGGGGAATACAGGCGTAATGGTATGTTAAATACAAATTAAAAATAATCACCACTGCCAGAGACAAAAATAGGTGAAGAAAACTCGCAAATTAAGCCTTTCGAATGCGCCAAAACACTGATGCAACGCCTGCCTTCAGATATAATAGTATATGCACCCGTAACATAATCCCTACTTAAAATATAAATAGAATTACATGAGAATAGCCCGCTATAATTATCTAACTCTATTATATAAGTATTACGCAGCTACCTACGTATTTTTCTTTTGTGCACAAGCTCTATATATTATTATATAGGTAGGTGCATACGTTTTACTTATGTCACCGTAAAATTGTAAATACAGAGAGATTGTAAATTGTCGATAGATTGTGAACTGTAACATACTGCTTACAATTTAACGCATTATTTTTCGGTAGATTATAATCTATCGAACTGAAACCGTTTAATTATGAAATGGCATGCGATGGAACGCACCTCGCGCCCTGATTGGTGGAATGTGAGATGTGCCCAGCGCCGCCAGATTTGGTTGTCTAACTGTATTTAAAATTTTACATACACATATACGTACACACACACACATATAGATATATACCTACTTTTTCACAGACAGATTTTTTATGACAGGTGACATATCGGATTCATACCGACCAAAAATCGCTTTTGCCTTCCTTGACCCGATAGGCCATGGTGGTCTCTCCTTGCTTCCTATTCGAAAAGCAATACCTATACATTAATTGGCAATACTAAGTTACATACCAATTATTACCATATAGGTATTTGATCTCTATTCTTAGGCTCAGAAAACGGCGTTCAATCGTAGACGAGGTACATATTATGTAGTATGTATGCTAAGGTTGCTACAAAATTATGGTCGTGGATGAATGTTATAATCATGTTATGGCCATGACTATAGAGCAAGGGAAAGCAATTGCGCTTTTTAGTCGGTACGACTCCAACATCTTGGAACAACATCTCCCTGCCACCTTCCAAGATGGCAGATAAACTTCCGTATGGTTAATTTTGTATGCAATGACAGTCAAAATATTAATTTACTAATTTTTTTCGATGATTAGATTTAGTATTAATATTTATATTTATACTATTTTGTCTACAAGTCAACCTTGAAAAATAATAACCTTCCTTTATGAGTTGGTGTTAGGTAAATACAATACATAATGTCCATTTCGAACGTAGTGTGGGGACACGCCAGCGGAAGCCCATAAATAAGTGTTACGAGACGTAAGCCTGCTTCTGTTACGTATAACTATTAACGGCTAGGTATACGACAAGGAGGTGTGAAGAAAAAAATGTCAACACCTCAAAGAATCTGCCTTATTCGTTTTTTTGGTTCCAATTCAGGTCGAGTAAAGTATTTTTTCCAGATAAGACACATGTATTTTTATGGAACCTAAAATATACCAGCACTCGTACAACAGAAAAGCTCTGCCTAACCCTACGAGGAATACAGGAGTGATGCTATGTTGTTATTTTTAATGTTATTAGTGAATATTTCCAACTCGCACAAAAGGCACTTTTGGAACACTTTCCAAAATGTTCATAATCGAAGAACAGAACTGGGCTTCAAGCATATTATGGTGCATCTTCAGAAACGATTGTTAGATAACTAGGATATGGTGGCGAATGTTAAGAATTCCATGGTCGTAATATAATAATATAGGGCAAGGGAAGGTAAGTGTGATTTTTAGTCGGTAGGTAGGTATGAATCCGACATGACCACTGCAACCAATTCAAAGCCGCTATGGTTCTTTCTTCAAAAGGCCATTTCAGACATTGCCCTGCATACTCACCATCACATTATGCTAATATTCTATGTGTGACTTTAAAATAAACTATGATTCTCTGTGTTTGTTTCGGTGGTTCTTCTCAGAGATCGTCAGTTAGGAAAAACCGGATCGGCTTAAAAAAAGTGTAAAAATAAAATTGTTAAAGTATCTTTACAAGCAAAGATTTAAATTGTTAAATATGCCCGTACCTGTACCACTCAGAAACGTGACCATTATTTGACGCGGTAACGATTTAAATCTTGTGAAAAAATAAATAAAAAAAACACCACAGTGGCAGATACTTAAAAAAGAAAATCTATTCACGATCGGTGAAGATATCGTATATACCTAATACAAAAATAAATCATTCTTGAAATGAAAACCTCTTTTGAAATCGGTTAAAAAACTGCCACCTCCATATTTTTCCGTATTTTTCCCCTCCGTCAGCCATGTTTAACATATTACTAGATATTCATACATCCCCCCATTCGTTCCACAAGACATCGCGTGTAACAGTGACGGGCGTGAGGTCGCGTGGCGCCGCATGCGCCGCCCGATAATTGGCTTCACTAGGATTATGTGCGAAAGTTTGTTCCAAAGGCGATTCTGTTGTTGACGTAACCGTGTGAAGGTAGAATGTGACCTTTAGTTCGAGTTAGGTAGTAAGATTTGTAGGTCAGTGTTCTGCTGACTAGAAATGAATGGATTTGGTTAGTAGGGTACCTATTGTTGTTAAAATAATTGGGACAGAAGTGTTTATGTAAGTACTTATCATAATCATTCTTTGAGTCTTTTCCCAACTATGTTTACGATTTCGCGGTTGAATCATCATTAACACATATACAGTCCCATTGCACGGGTCTCCTCTCACAAAATAAGAGCGATTAGTCCACCACGCTGGCCTAGTGCAGGTTGACAGATTTCACATGCTGTCGAGAAAATTTCTAAGGCATGCAGGGATTTTTTCCTTCACCGTTTGAGCAAGTGATAATTAATTGTTATTAAATATTTAAAAAATAGCTGTTCACCGTGGTTTTAGTCGTATCCCAAAAGGATTTTTGAGATAAAAGGTAGCCTATGTTCTTCTCCGAGTTCTAATCTATCTATGTAACAAATTTCATCAACATCGGTTGAGCGGTTTAAGCGTGAAGAGGTAACAGAGAGACAGACATACTTTCGAATTATAATATAAAGTATGGATAAGCATTAATAATTAAATCTATAAAATCATTACCCATAACTCAACTATGTACCCTGGATCACGTACCCTTTAAAAGCATTCATTCATACAGTCGGTAGAACCTTCAAATGGGATACGGGTTTAACCTTTGATATATCCAAAAATATTCAGGAAACGTGAAATTGCTTCGACTGAAAGTGACAGCACTGGAACGAGACGAACACGACACGTGGTGTTACAAATTAAATTTCAGGAAGAATGCGTAGGCGTTTGAAGGCAATTCTATGTAGGTAATGTTCACGAACTTTTTCCAAGTTAAAATTTTTGTTGGAAATTTTTATTTGGCTGGGTTTATTGTGTTCCTTTTGCAAGGTTAATGCGTCGAAACGTGATTCCTCTTCATTCTGTGTTGCGCAGGTTTTCTGCAATTTACTGCCGTTTCGGGTGAAATTATATCTCAACTAGGGACCAGCTCCGACTACACACAGTTATTGAAATAAAACTACTTTTTACGGATTTTATCGCGTATATTGATATTATTAATCCCGACGTTACGGATGTGTGTGGCCAAGTGTATGACGTCATTACACCTTTACAGCGTCCATGGACACGGGTGGACTACCTGAAAATCCGTAAAAAGTAGTTTTATTTCATTTTATTTCAATATTCGCGTAAATGTCAGAAATCAATACATATACAGTTACTAGCTGACCCCGCAAACGTTGTTTTGCTATAAAAAAAATATTGGGGTGGGTCACCCTTATCATTTAGGGGTATGATAAATAAATGTTGGCCGATTCTCAGACCTCCCCGGTATGCACACAAAATTTCATACAAATCGGTCCAGCGGTTTCGGAGGAGTACGGTAACTAACATTGTGACATGGAAATTTTATATATTAGATGTTCATACATAGATTTACAGGATGTTTATGCACCTGAGGGTCCATAAAAATCCCGTATTAACCACATACCATACATTTTGTTTGTGGGAATCGCACCGTACATCCTTCATAGCTTGTGAAAGGGATAAAATTAAAATAATTCAAATTAAGTGAAATTATATTATAAATATGAAATTCTCCGTCCGATAAAAAAAAACTTATTACTATTAGGTACTTAATAAATACAATGTCAAAAGTTCTGAAATTATATTACTGAAAGTGATAAACATTACGCTGTAATAATAGTCACTAATCTCATAACATATTTCGTTTTCTATTAAAACGTCCAATGTCTTAAAATAGTCGGAACGAAACAAAAGTTAACCGAAGGAAATAGGTAGGTAATTATAGGCGGATTATCAAATTTACTGTTAGACCAGGTCAGTGTTAAACTATGTTTCGTTTTAACTGAACACGTGACCTGTCCACGCTTATAGGTTGAACTATTAATTTCCATTGTGTGTAATTTGTACTACGTACCTACTTAAAATATTTTTGTGTAAAAATGACATTTAAACAGAATCATTAGCTTTACTAGGTAGGTTACTTACATAGCGTAGATTTACTGAAACATTTTGATTTATATTTTAAATTAAAGTTTGACAAGAATAATAAAAATATTGATTTATAGCACCTGTGCCATTTAAAAAATATAAATAGGTACCTACCTACGACTCAATTAAATATTGCACGCCTAATGACACACACATTTTCTCAAGTCATTTAAAAAGTTCATAGTCTATATTGGGATTAATCTGAATGATGTCAAAATAAAAATAATCTTAGTAAATTATTAGTAAAATATTTAACACGTTTAGGAAAACAAAGATAAGGAGCTCTTTTTTTTTCAATGCGGAAAGTCATTACGGATGACATCTTTGTCGAACTTATACTGACTAAAAATATACTTGTCCTTGTCCTACAGTCATGGCCATTCATTCATTTGAAACATTCACCACGACCGTGACAGTAGAAAACAGAACCTTTCACTAAGAATATTTATTGATTTCTGATTAATAATATCAATTAAAATTTTAATTATATTTATTTTTAAATTAATGCATATTATTACGTAATAAATATCCTTAGCATTTTCTAAAGTTATAACTAGTTTTAAAGGAAAATTTCTTCAGTAGACACGATTCAAACCTGTGTGCTCCGGTTTGGTATGTCCACCCAAGGATTTAGCCAATATCTTTACTTTTAAAATATCTATAGGTACCTATAGATATTTTAAAAAGTAAAGATATTGCATTGTAATTAATAATAAAATTATTTTTTAAATGTTGTGTTTTGGGACCAAATAACTTCGTTTTAACTTACTGTCGCCGTAAAGAAAAATTTACCGATAGTATTTTTCACTGAATGTCACGATTTTAAGATATCAACTCAAGGTTTACGAAACATAAGACTGTAAGTAGTGAAATTCCCAATAAAACTTATCGATTGCAGTTACTTTGTGGCAGTGATCAAATATTAAAGGCAATCAGGGCGAGCTCCTCGTTATATGCACGTCACTAGGGCTGGTCGTTTGTTTGACATGTGCTGGCGACGTCACATGCCACAGACTAAGGCATAAGAGAATGTTTATTTTAAAATGATAATTTATATCGTAGGCTCTGATAATGGTGAAAAAATTGTCTGAGGTACTTACAGCGCATTGCCAAATATTTTACAGCTCAGGAATAATCTGATAACATGGTGTTCTGATTTGAAAGGCAATGCAGCCAGTGACCTTACTGGGCTTATATGCCCAATAATGTCACTGGATACACTTAGCAATTGAGGTCTGAAGATGATAACGCGTTAGTGGTAGGTACTACTAGTGTTATTGACTTCTATACTGTGTTTGCCGCTTACCATCAGAGCCAAAAAACTACACGTTTGGAGTAGTACCTAGCTCAGAGGTTATCAGTTGTGATACGTGTCGCGGGTCTGTTCACTACCGGAACCAAGTATTTATAAGGGACCAAAAACCTTTATAAATTACGGTACAGGTATCGAAGAATTTAGGTTACCTAAATACCTAAAGGTAACCGCTATCTGGGAAAAAACACGTTACCTCTATTTAAGTTACCCTTTTAATACCGGTAACCTAAGAATAAGCTTGGTTAATATAGCAATATTTTAATTTTTAATATAAATCTGTAGGTAACACATCTCGTTGACACTCAAACAGGCGGTGCGAGCCCTTTGACTAATGCTGACGACACGTGTAAGATAGAGGTAATTTCTATTTCTGTTACTTTCTGGTAAGTATTGTTGTATCAAAAAATTAGGAATTAAGGTACTTTTAAAAATACCTGTAAATAAATATAGGTTGTAACCGAAAAAATATCTATATTGATCGTACCGGTTTCGATCCCTGATTTGTATGACCTATGGATAGTTTGAAACATAATGCGCTTTATGTATAAAAACGCACCTACGATACAGGAAGAAATCCAACGTTATCAGGCTTTTGAAGTTTCTAGGGTAACAACTGTCATACTGCGTGTGTTTATATGACAACCAGGACTGATGTTCAGAAATGCCCTCAATACCAATGCCTCCAATAGTCCTTCGGGTAAAAGAACGAGATTTTGCATTGTGTCTAAATTTTCTGGCCTGAAGTGCTTTCCCAGGCATGGAGAGTCTCGATATGCTAAGAATAGTCACCTATCCATACACTGACCCCGGCAAACAGGTCATCGTTGGGTATCTATTGGTTGGCGTAATGATTTTATCTATTTACGAGCCCCTCAGATTGCCCTCTTATTTAAAAGTGATGAAAGAAAAAAGTGGAAGAAAGAAAGAGTCCCAATATCTTTTTAGTAAAAAAAAAATATATATACAGGTATTTAAAATATCGCATACCGCTTCAGTTTGTAACTGGTGGCCATTGCTCAACATATAATTAACTAGCATTGAAGATTTGTAATAATTTAACATACGGACTTTTGTGCGCAAGAATTGGTAATGAGTATTGATAAAGCGATATTACTTCAAGGGACTTAATTTTAGACCTCTCATTCCCAGAAAAATAATTAATTTCAATGTGTGTGTTGGTGATTTGAAACCTATAAGACCAGTAGTAGTGGGATAATATGAACAAGAAGTAGGATAGGATAGGATAGAGAGTCTGTCCTATCCTATCCTACTACTATCCTATTAATATTATAAATGTGAGTTTGTGAGGACGGATGGATATTTGTTACTCTTTCACGCTAAAACTACTGAATGGATTTAAATGAAACTTTACAGTATTATTATTTATAAATCAGAATAACATATAGGCTATAATTTATAACAATTTTGAGTTAATTTGCTATAATAATTAAAGTAAGTTTTCCACGCGGACGAAGTCGCGGCCAGAAGTAGTAGTAAGAAGCTAGTGTTTTATATATGGGGAGGCTATTGATATCAAGGACCTGTTTATATGTGCTTATAACATACTAACACTCATAATTATATTCCCCGAAGGGTTACGCGGAAGTGTACTACTGTACTACCCACAGTTCACCGGTATGTTTAGATCCCATGTCATACTGGGCGAGCCTATTCCCATCAACCGGGTACAAATCCAGGTCCCGACTTGTCAATTTCATAGAAAAATCTAATAACGATCAAAGTTGACCTGGGAATCGGCCCCAGGACCTAAAGCGAGTAGTCGCGGTTAAGACTAAAGGATAATGAAGCAGTTATTCAACTATGCAGGCATATACTTAAATTGCATTTAAATAATGTTAATTGGTTAGGCCAGAAGTAAAGGACCATTTGTAACTTGACCATTCGAAAGGAGATTACTTATTACGCTATTTTAAATCCTTACGTAATGTGTTTTAAACTATCCAACAACTGAGCTTAAAAGCTTTTCCGAGTTTTCTCATATCTCTTTTTGCCAATGTCAGAGAAAAACATTCAAAATTTCTTGCCGCCACTAACTTCTTTTAAAATTATTTTGTGAAAGCTTTCATAGTGGCTAAGGTAGTATATATGTCACGCTCAAAAATTGAAAACGCTCATTGAGCAAAAAGCAACTCAGCTCACTCGTTGTGGTCAATGATACTAGATCAGTGTAGGCAAATTTGAAAAGAAGCCATTGCAGTTTTGGGTTAAAGTCTGTATACCTACATTTATATTATTTTAGCCTACATAGTAATCACGTTTACATTATTTTTCTGTTTAGAATAAGTATAATTTTGAATTCATTTAATTCAATTTCACAGCAAAATACAATACAATGTCAATCATTTTGGTATAAAGTTAACATTACAATATCAGTTTAAAACAAATCGAATAATGACAGACTTGTTTAGATTATTTTTTATCCTTTAACCTTTTCCTCATTACGAGACTCAAATGACGAAATCAATATTCTCCACGAGCGACGTAAACCTACCTGCTCCACTTTTTATAAACCGTACTAAGTGTTAAGGCAACCCATTGTAAAAATAACAACTCTGAAGAGACTGTTGCAACTTTTTAATTTGTAAGACTTCATCTTGGTTGCGTGTTTATAACTGTGTGACGAAACTGCTTAGACCACGGGTGATACGTAACGGGGAAACCTAAGAGTGTTGTGAGTTTTATACGAGATTAATAAGAAATTAATAGTGGGTTAGTAGTAGAAAGGTGTTAATAAGGCCTAAATAAAATTGTATATAACTAAATATATTAATTAGAGGTACAAGAAAAAAGAAACCTACTCAAATAAAATTATAAAAGCGTCCTGCCTGATCTAGGTTTATACAAACCTGTGTTTCAGGAATTTGAGTGGAATTACTCCCATTATGCCCTATCTCTCTTGAAAACTCTGCAGCTCGACTCCTGTTCTCTACCAAGTTGAGACTGAGGTCACTGATTTCTAGTATAAGCGTGTCATTTGCAACCATTAAACAGTCACTTAGCAATATAAACTATTAACAGGCGCATTAGTTCAGAGGTCGTAAGTTCGACTACTTCTCGTTATGGGTTCGATTCCTAGGTGGAGCACTGTTAGTGGATTTTTCTATGACATTCTCAGTAGCAGCTCAGAGTTTGGATTAGTGCCCGGTTAATTAATGGCAGTTACCTTGCTGTCTTATACACGGGACCTAAACATACTGGCGAACTGTAGGTGTACATTATTATATACCTCTGCCTAAACCCTTGAGGATTACAGGCGTGATGTTCCATTACACAAATACTTATTACTAGTTATTTTTTAATACTAAATATTTACAAAGATATACATTTTAGAGAAGGAAAAAATCGTTCTGAGGTAGGATCGAAAAATTTCTATCTTTACACAAATATTCTCCAAAAGTTACTACGTCAAGTCATAATCATCCCTATCAGAAAAGGGAAACACAAAAAATAACAATATAGGTAATTAATTAAGTTAATAATTATATATTTGTCTGAAACTAATTAGTGGAGGCTGCCAGGGCGTGTTTCCTGAGCTTCAGATTTAATCCCAACGCTTTGACGTCAGTGACTCCTTTGTTATTTCTTTTTTAATTGTTTTTTTTTTGTGTATTATCGCGCGTAACCATGTAGTAGGGTAGGTTTTATATGTCAGAGTGATAATTATATTACACTATTTTTTTTTTTGGGTTGGAAATGCTTTATGCACTACCCACCGCTCCGAGGAGAGCGGTGGGGTGTGTTGGACTCCGCTCTGAAAAGAGCGATCTACCGACTAAAACCAACCTCGGCGTGACGCGTCACCACTTTAATGCCGGGACTACGGGAGCGCTGTAGCATTCGTCCGCAGACCCGGCAGTGGCGGGCCGCCTCAGAGATATCCTGTGTCCTTCTCCAAGCTGCAATATCCTATACTTACCGAATTTCACCAACATTGGTTTAATGGTTATAAGCATGAAAACGTAACATACTCGTACAGACAGACTGAGTTATTTGTATGGCTAATTAAGTGGTTCGGATTAGATAAAATAATTTTGATGATTGGATTTCAACTTTAACGCAAAGTAATAAGGTTCATATTCAATTGGGAAAACTTGACAGTTTCGGATAGCTTGACCTGCTGGCGTCTGTACTATAGAGAACGGTAAAAGGAGGTTACATTATTGAATAGTTGGCCAGTTCATAAAAATAAACAATTATTCTAAGTGTTGGCTTGATATTCGTCTCGTCAGACGATTAGTGTTTTTGTTTTAATAAAGTAATTAAAATAAAGTTAGAAGATTAAAACTCTATTCATTATAATAACAATCCCTATAGTACAAAGGGCGGTCTTATCGCTAGTACCTTTGGATGGATAATACATTTTCTTCAAATAAGTTTTAATATGGGTTGCAAGAAGTTTGGTAGCAGTTACATAAAATATTCAACAGCAGTTGAAGAAAAGGTTGGCCAACTCTAATAAGTGCGATGAAAATAAAAAAAAAACATTTACCGAGATCAAAGGCACGTGCACTCTCACGTTCAAACACGCGTTTTCAGCCATCATTTTCACGGACAGTGGGGTTGTTTTCAGGTAAACAAAAGAGGTTCCAACAAAAATAAATACCTCGATTGCTCGTATGCATGTGACGTAGACTCGTGCCCGTTTACATGATGCCTGACGTCAGCGAGAACCACCCCTAAAAGGGAGGCAGGTGGCTCTTGTACACGAAGAGTGGTCTGTTTTGTTTTTCGTTGTTTTAATTGGTTTTTTCAAAAGAACTGTATATATATATATATATATATATATATATACATACTGTGGATAGTTTTACAATCATGTATTATCTATTTATATGCAGGCCACAATATCATCATCATCATCATCAACCCAGATACTGTCCCACTTTTGGGCACGGGTCTCCTCTTAGAATGAGAGGAAGGGTATACCCTTCCATAACGCTGGCCTAATGCGGGTTGGCAGACTTCACACACCCTCAAGAAAAATCTCTAAGGCATGCAGGTTTCCTCACGATATTTTCTTTCACCGTTTAAGCGAGTGATAATTCATTATTAATACGCACATGATTTCGAAAAGTCACAGGTGCCTACCTTGGATTTGAGCTCGAGACCTGGACTTGCCAGTCCAGTAGTCATATGACTAGGCTATCACTGCTTTTTTCTCGGTATGTTTAGGTACCATGTAAAAGGGGGCTGAACAAAAATATCGTAATCAAACCCTATAACATTTTAGTCGACCTGGGAATCGAACTCAAGATCTCTAGTTCTCAGACCACTAGGCTAATGATGCAGGGCACTAATCAACTAGTACCTAAATTATTTTAGCTTCCAAAATCATATTTCCCACATAATAAACTGCCCGGCCCGACTAAATTTCAAAGCTAAAAGATACAATGTACCTATGATGCCGACACGCGTCGATCAGCTGTAGGTTCAAGGTTCCCCGGGTCAATGCTGCGCGGGGAGGGCGCGGGGCGGAGGGAGACGCGTGGGCGTCGCCATGGCAACCGGCCTACGCCACCCCCGTCCTAGGTAGTCAATCAATTACGGTGAGAACACATTTCTTATACATAATGACGCTTGCGGTATGATATATTGCAGTTTTATAGGATTTTTTTTGTTTGAGATGGGTAATTATGATGACGAGGATGACGACCTCTGTGGTCTAGCGGTTCGAGTGCCGGACTGCTGATCATGGGGTCGTGGGTTCGATTCCCACAGGACATAAATATTTGTGTGGATAAAACATGAGTATTTGTGTTTGTCTGGGTGTTTCCTATGTATTATAAGTATGTATTTACAAAAAAAAAGTATATATGTATTATCTCCATTGTCTAGTACCCATAGTACAAGCTCTGCTTAGTTTGGGACTAGATGGTGCTGTGTAAAATGTCCCAGAAATATTATTATTATTATACATACCATCACGCCTGTATTCCCCGAAGGGTTAGGCAGAGGTGTACTAATGTACACCCACATTTCGCCGGTATGTTTAGGTCCCATGTAATAGGGGGCAAGCCTATTGCCATTAACCGGGCACAAATCCAGACTCCGAGCTGCTACTGAGAATTTCATAGAAAAACTCAATAACACTTTGCTCGACCTGGGGATCGAACCCAGGACCTCTAGCGTAGCAGTCGCGCCTAGGACCGCTAGACTAATGAGGCAGTCAATATTATTATATATAGTTATTATTATATTATTATTCATTACATAGGTACTTAATTTAAGTTCAACTAGTGACTACTTCCGGCTTCGCACGGTATGTACCTTTCCATAATCCCTCTTTCTATTGATGAAACCTATATGAAAATCCGTACTAATATCCGAACTAACGTCTGTGGTCTAGTGGTCTGCGTGACGTACAGCTGATCAAGAGGCAGTGGGTTCGATTCCCACAGAACATAAATATTTATGTGATGAACATTAAGTGTTTGTGTTAGTCTGGGTGTTTATTATATAATTTAAGTATTTATTTACAAAACAAAAGTATATAAGTGTTATATCCATTGTCTAGTACCCATAGTACAAGCTCTGCATAGTTTGGGACTAGATGGTGTTGTGTGAAATTGTCCAGGAATATTTATTTATTATTAATGCATAAAACATACCATCACGCCTGTATTCCCCGAAGGGTTAGGCAGAGGTGTACTAATGTACACCCACATATCGCCAGTATGTTTAGGTCCCATGTGGGCACAATTAATCCAGACTCCGAGCTGCTACTGAGAATTTCATAGAAAAACCCAATAACACTTTGCTCGACCTGGGGAGCGAACCCAGGACCTCTAGCGTAGCAGTAGCATTCGCGCTTAGGACCACTAGACTAATGAGGCAGTCATTATTAATGCTGGTTTCATATTAAACCTAAAATAGCTTTTACCTCCATGGGAGCAAAGACGCGCGCAAAAAGTGGTTATCAAATAAGAATCGTTTGGCAATATCATTATTGTCGGATTTAATGGCCCTTTTTAAAAAGTAATCCCCTATCACCAATTACGTGTAATTGCCATCTTCAAATATTTGAAGTATAAGTATCTGTTTGAAGATTTCTGAAACGAATTTTGTTATGATACGTTCGTATTGTGTGGATTTCTTTGTGTAAAAAAAAATATGTAATAACTTCACCAAAATGTTGTGTACCAAATAAAATATCACCTAATTTAGAAAATCACTTATTTGACAAATAACGTAGGTACATTTTTACACAACTTCCTTGATAATGGTCCTCGCGTGATTAATAAGCCTGGGTACCATTTCCAGATCGAGCCGTAGGTTTTTTTTTTTTATATTTGCGTAGAATACAGGTGGTACCAGATATAAAATTGGTGGTTTTGGAACAATACCATATTCTGCCTACATAAAGCATGCAAATTAATTTAACATTTATATTCATTATAATTATTGAGTTAATTATTATTAATATGTATTATTATTATTTATAAAACACTAGACACAATAAAATATAGAACCACATTTATACAAATCAGAGACAGATGCTTTTACATTAGATTTTTAGTGACAAACATGCTGTAAAAACTCTTGTACAGTATAGAAACATTTATCTATCAACCATTTACGTAAATCTTTTAAAAAATATTTGAATGGGAGTTCCCTTAAGGACTTTGGCAATTTATTAAACAGTGATATACACATGTGATAGACATTTGACTTATTTAATATTGTCCTACAAAATGGAATTTCTATTTTTGACGGATCTCTCGGTCTGTACTTTGTGTAACTGTCACCTTTGAAATTAAAAAATTCACTATGCTTTCTTACAAATATAGATACTTCAAAGATATATATGCAGGCTAAAGTCATCAAATTAAGTTTTTTAAACAGAGGCCTACAAGAATAAAGTGGATCGATCCCACAAACAGCTCTAATACACTTCTTCTGGAGAATGAAAGCCTTAATCTGTAGATCTGTAGAGTTTCCCCATATTATTAATCCGTACCTTAGAACAGACTCAATGTAAGGATGGGGAGAATATAATAATAATATTTTTTGGGACATTTTACACAAAACCTAGATGGTGTTGTCCCAAACTAAGCAGAGCTTCTACTATGGGTACTAGACAATGGATATAATACTTATATACTTTTTTTGTTGTAAATACATACTTATAATACATAAGAAACAACCAGACAAACACAAATACTCATGTTTTATCCACATAAATATTTGTGTCCTGTGGGAATCGAATCCACGACCTCATGATTAGCAGTCCGGCACTCGAACCGCTAGACCACAGAGGTCGTCAATACACACATCCTGGACATAGGCCTCTTCCAAATCGCGCCATAACACCCAGTTCTCCGCCTTCCGCATCCAGTCTGACCCAGCCGACTTCTTGAGATCGTCGGTCCATTTGGGGGGGCGTCCCAAACTACGTTTGCCGATACGCGGTCTCCACACACACTATCACGCCTGTATTCTCCGAAGGGTTAGGCAAAGGTGTACCAATGTACCTACACGCGTACTTGTATTATAGAGGTCAGTGACCTACCACCAAAAGTTCGACGCTATGTTTAGGTCCCATGTAATAGGGTGCGAGCTTATTACCATAAACCTGAGAATTTAATTGAAAACCTGAATAAAAACTTTGCTCGACATGTGAACCGAACCTTCGAGATTTTCTGTCGAATCGCACCTTTCGCTATCGTATAGAGGGCGGCACACTCTCGTCCCCCCATCCTATCCGAGCCGGAGTCCCTCAGGGCTCCGTGCTCTCCCCTCTCCTTTTCACGCTGTACACCAGCGATATTCCAAAAAGATCCAAGTCGCAGTTGGCTCTATTCGCTGACGACACGGCTATATATTATTCCGGCATCAGCCTAACAAACATCACCAAAATTCTCCAATCCTCGGTCAATGCCCTAGGGAAGTGGTTCAGGAAATGGAGAATAGAGGTGAATCCCTCCAAGAGCGCGGCGGTTCTCTTTCACAAGAGTTCCGACCTCTCCGCTCAAGCCCAACCCATCTCCCTCTTCGGCCAACAGATCCCTTGGGAAAAGAAAGCCAAATACCTGGGCGTGGTTCTAGATTACCGACTTACGTTCCGAGAGCACATAAAAACGGTGCGTTCGCGCGCCGCTTTTGCTCTAGGACGTCTACATGGCATGCTCAATGCACGCAGTAAACTCTCCCTTAAATACAAGGTGAGAATTTACGTGATGTGTATTCGCCCCATCATGACCTATGCGAGTGTCGTATTCGCTCACATAGAAAGTCCCGCTATCCATAGGATGCAGACCCTCCAAAACCGATTCATGCGCAAAGCCACAGGCGCCCCTTGGTACGTGCGCAATAGGGACCTTCACTTAGACCTAAAACTGCCTACCATCAAGCAGTTTATGAAACGCGCCTCTAAGCGCTATTTCGATTTGGCCCCCCTTCACCCTAATCCCCTTGTGGTCAGCAGCGTAGACTACAAACCCTCTCAGATAAGTAGAGTGCGCCGCCCAAGGCACGCACTCACTTACCCTGACGACCAAATCACCCTAGCGCAGGAGTCAAACAGAGTGACTAGCACTCTCAAAACACACGCACAAAAACGCCGCCCGATATACCGTCCTCGCCGGCGAGGCCCGTCGCGAAGACCCCTTAACGGTAATCCTCCCCGTCCCTTGCTCGAGCCGGCCCGTGCCGAGCCAGTAGCTTTAAATTCGCCCCTAAATAATTTAAACCCAGATCCAGCCGTCCCTAGCTGCCCCCCCAGCAACGCCCTAAGCCGAGGTCCGAGTCCCGCAGGGGACGCCCTTAGCTGTGTTGCTTAGTTTATAAGTTGCCCCTGGCTGGAGGCATTTGGTGCCTCGCCACCTAGTCCGGTTAAGTTTTTAAAGCTCCCTCGAGCTAAAAACTATGTCCGTTATAAAAAAAAAAAAAAAGTGAACCGAACCCAGGACCTAAAGCATAGCAGTCGTCCTTAAAACCACTAGACCAACGAAGCAGTTCAAAAATACACAAATAATAAAATGATGTTTCATAACAAAATTATTGTATGCCTACGTAATTGGGCACGAAATCTTATAAAGCGGTTTCGTAGCCCGTAGACACGCGTAGCAAATAATGGCGTAGTAAGTACCTTGCTACGAACGTAGTCATTATCTACGTTCGATCAAAGTGATGCGATTTTTTTCAGTCTCATTTCTTTTGCCAATCTTTGTTGTGATCGGCTACTAGTCTAACCAGATGCGGCTGAATATCAGTATTTTACACGAAGTGACTGCCATTAAGACCTCTATAGCCCAATATCTGGGTAATACTGATATTCTAAGAATAGATTAGGGTGGCAAACAAGCATACTGCCTACCCACCTGATGGTAGGCAGTTACCGTAGCCTATAGACGCCTGCAACACCAGTGGAAACCTGCATGTTACTACCTCTGTAAAATGAAAGAGGAATATTTGGGTTGGCAGTATAAGGGTCAAAGTCCCCTCACTGCCGAGACAACGTTTCCTTGCTCTGGCAAACTTGCTCACCTTAACACAACACAGCTCAAAGCAGTGAAATAACACTTAAATTTTCGGCAAGGTGGAGGTACTTCCCCAGTCGGGCAGCTCCAATATGAGTGGAATTACTCCCACTATCTCTGTTACTCAGCCCTACCTCTCTTAAAAACAATTTTAGTCCGACATAGTCCCTGCCACGACGATAATGAGGATTTTTTCTGCAACCCAAATAAGACCTATTACTGCTTATACGCCATAATATTTAACCTATTGACCACCAAGGACGTGTATAGACGTCAAATTAAAACTTGCTCACGACGCCAACGACGGCATGGCATGTCAAAAGTATAATTTTTTTTTGTTCAAAATAAATAATACAAAAATATGTTTTCAGTGTTGAATTTATCGCTTGGCGTAAAGAACACAGCTTATCGTTATTGACATGGCGGTCAAAAGGTATTATATATCTAACTTAACATATACTCTGTATTACCTATGTATATGCAGTATATAACATGCTTATATACCCGTGTGGAAGGACCAGAAGCTCACGCGCAGTGCACATCCGCGCTGACCCATGAAACACGCGCCGTGCCTCGGTAGAGACTTGAAATGTTATTTATACGATGAACCTCAATCTTTTACGCTTTATAAGTTTGTTGTTGATAAAACAGAAGTAAAATACATACATAAATATTATCAAAAATTACTAATTAGCTTGAATTTATGAATGTATAAATAAGAGCCCAATATTTTGTTGAAATAATGCGCAATTAAAATTACTGAGCATACGAGAACAATGACTCAAGTGGGGCTCAACATGAAAAGGCGGAAGTGAAATAAAAATCGGCGAAGGTTACAAGGATACAAGGTGTAACATATTGAAATAAAACTAATTTTTACGGATTTTATCGCGGTATTTTGATATTATTAATCCCGACGTTTCGGACCCTTTACAGCGTCCATGGTCACGGGTAGACTGATTTATAAAATCCGTTAAAAAGTAGTTTTATTTCAATGTATAATATTCGCGTAAATGTCAGAAATCAATAGGTGTAACATACTCAAAAAAGAGGTTATTCAAAACACGGTCCGAATAAAAATAATTAATGGAAAAGAAATTTTGGACAATTTTACACAGCACCATCTAGTCCCAAACTAAGCAGAGCTTATAATATGGGTAGATTGCTCTGATTATGTTCTTAAAATCTCTTATCACCTTAACATAATCACGTTAACAACGATGCAACTATTTAACCGAAACCCATGACATTGTATGAAATCGGTATAAAAAAAAAAGAAAACAGTAGGTATCAATACCGTATATCGGTAGGTAATGGCAGGGGACGGGTTCTGAATATTTGAAGGCAATCGCTACGAGTGCCTTCATTTCAATTTAATCGCGTCAATAATTTATTTGTGAGAGACACGGAAAGGTTCTCGAAGATTCGTTGTGTGATCGACTTTTAGGTAAAGTTATCTTTTTTAGCAATTTAAATGGCTGCTCTTTTTTATTATCATCCATATAATGTTCTAGTCAGTTTTCCTCTCAGATTATGAGGGATAAGGCTATAGTCCACCATGCTAGCCTATCGCTGTTTGGAAAACTTCTCACACCGTCGAGAATCTCTAGCGAGCGACCGAGCCTATTCCCGTTAACTGGGCACAAATCCAAACTCCAAACTACTACTGAGAATTTTATATAAAAAAAACTAATAACACATTGCTCGACCTGGAAATCGTACCCAGGACTTCTAGCGTCTCCAGGGATGTGCCTTAATTGGCGTTGCACAGGGGGGGTTCTGGGGTGGTTTATTAAGAGGACACAGTGCCCCCCACCATGTGCTGATGGTGGCCACCGGGGTGGTTTTAGTGGGTAAGAATCCCATACTCCCCGGTCTAATCTCCGTAGAGGCAGGTAGCCTTTTGAAGGATTAAACAAAAAAAACAATAAAAAAGGACCTCTAGCGTAACAGTCGCGCTTAGAATCGTTAGACTAACGAGGCATTTAAGATTTAATTTTTGAAGTTTATTCTAGTGTGATTGTATACAAATCAACATTTCTGCCCACAAATTATTCATCCCAATAACACTGTTATCGATATTACGTATCTACCTATTTCGTTCTACCAACAATAATGTCCATTTAATATCACTTGAAACTTCAGAATATTTCATGATAACACCGTCTCACTCACGTTTCAAATGGTCCACTTATAAGTCAAGAGGTTCAGGTGCATCGGCGCCAACGCGGCGTCTTTGTCGGCAGCCGAAGATTACCGAATATACACGAGTGGCGATCATAAGTGGGGGTTTATGACCTCCCTTCTTTTGGTTATTACTAGTTACTTGAATGAGAATTGACGGCTTACAAAAGTTTATTTACATATTGTATCGTGGGACCGTTCATACACACAGTTTTTTTACACGACAACTACCTGTAAACATGATTTCCTTCGCGAGGAAACGTTGAGTTGGCAGTGGGGGGACTTTAACCCTTATACTGCCAACCCTATTTGGGTTCGCAGTATAAGGTTAGCTTTTTTACATATTGTATCTTGGGACCGTTCATACTCTTAGTTTTTTTTACATGACAACTACATGTAAACATGGTTTCCTTCGCTAGGAAACGTTGAGTTGGCAGTGGGGGGATTTTGACCCTTATACTGCCAACCCAAATATTCCTCTTTCGTATTATATGGTCGGTAAAGCGCAGCGTGCAGACCACGCACCGGTAAGCGCAGCGTGGGACGGCCTCCAACGAGATGGACGGACGACCTGGTAAAGCTCGCTAAGTCGTTGGATGCAGGCGGCTTGTAACCGGTCCTTGTGGAAGTCTATGGGGAGGCCTTTGTTCAGCAGTGGACTTCCTGTGGCTGATATGATGAAAGCGCAACTGATACCCCTGGTGTTCCAAGCGTCTATAGGCTACGGTAACCGCTATCAGGTGGGCCGTATGCGTGTTTATCCCACCTTAGTGGTATAAACAAAATGTTAAGTTACTAATTAACTGTGACTACATGTAACTGTCTCATTAGCTTTGTATTCGTAAACGCGACTGCTACGCTTGAAGTCTTGGGTTCGATTCGCTATTGAGTTTTTCTATTATATTCTCCGTTATAAATGTCATTGTTATAAATGGTCACCCATCCACAGACTGATCGCGGCTAGCGCAACGTTGCTTAACCTTCCAGATCAGTTGATGGTACAGAACCATGATTTTGTTATTATATAACTTGTTATTAAAATTATACACATTTGTACTAGTCATTACCTTAAAGGACATTTTCCTTTTTTATCAAAGAATATGTGAAAGAACAAAATACGATCAGACGATCGTTTATTAGTACTTAATCTCTCAAAAAATATAAGTAAATCATATTATATGATTCAGTTATGCTTAAGTATTTCAAACAAGAGATCACTGAGTGTGTGTGGGCGACCCTTAAACGGCTTAGATTTTATCCTGAGAGTATTATGTTACCAACATAAGAAACCTTTGAACTTTTGATGTTAATGTGATAATAAATGAATTTAAGGAATATCAACGCATTCAATATACCTTTTTTTCGGGTGGGGCAATGGGCCTTATTCAAATTCAAAATTTCTTAATTCAGACAACAATAATGCATTGTGTTAGTAATAATCCCTTATATATCTAGTGTTAGTACCTAAGTAATAAACACTAAAATTACAAAAGTTTTAAATTTGACGCACTCTGCACTGACCATGATCAAACACGAAAGTTACTCGTTCATTACCCGTACAAAGTGACTCAAAAAGGGAGAATAAATACTCTCAACCACTGTTTGCAGGATGCTGTTGCTACTGTCCCTTGTTATGTGTAGCAATTAACCAACATTCTTCCGAATAGTTGCATGAAATCCGTTAGTTCGATTTTGCGCAAACATTTCAGAAGCACTGCAGAACCTAGGCTGCCTCAAAAGTATCCTGAAAATAATATTTTAATGAATGCGTATAACATCCAACGACCTTTTGCTGTAGCTGACCTGATAGACTTCTCGTGTACAAACCCTGGCAATACGAATTATGCATGCCGGGGATGCGAGACGGTTATGTTGGGCTCCGATTAAAGCCACCACCACTTCCACCTTCCGTATTATAGTGATGACATCACGGGAATCGCTCTCGCATGATCCGCGATACCTTGTCCTATACGTTTAGGATGTGACATACAAAGAGTGGCTCGTGGCTAAGTATTAACTGAGCTGATCAACCGATATCCAAGGTTAAGCTACGCTAGCTGCGGTCAGTTTGCGGGTAGGTGACCATTTTTAACATATCGAGACCCCTCCGTGCTGCGGAGAGCACGTAAAGCCGTTGGTCTCGATTGTCATACTAATACCTATGACAACCGATAGTGGTCTGACAACCAGTCTATCCTCAGGATATCTGTATTGGTACGAAGGCCTGATGGCAGTCGCTTCATGTAAAGTACTGATATTCAGCCGCATCTGGTTAGACTGCAAGCCCACTTTACGTTAATTGCGGCATCAGTGGCGTGACGATAAGAAACAGTAAAAAATCGACTGAAAATTCACGAAAAAAAAGAAAAATATACTACACAAAAAGATGATAAATTACTTCTTAAAACTCCCTAAATTGTGTCAGAAAGGCCTTTTAAATGAATGCGACTTCGCGTCACAGTTAAAAGGGAAAATTTTCTCAACAATGGAAAATTAATTGGTCAATTTTTAATTTTAAGTCGACGGTATGAAATCGATTTGAAGTTACTTTAGTTCGTGTTTAGTTGATGTCAAAGTAAAGATTAATTTATATTTCGTGTTTTTTTTTTATTTAGCCTCTGTTGTGTCCCACTGCAGGGCAAAGACCCTATCTTAGTCCAGGACATTGTATCCTGGGCTTCTTCATCCCACGTTGGCAAAAAGTGATCAAGATCATATCGCCAAAGCCTCCTCAGCCGATCTCCTCCACGAATAGCGTAAGAGAACCACTCTGTAAGTAGCCACTACCATTTAGTGTTACAGATTATTATTGGGAAAGGATATTGTTATCCGAAAGGAGGTTATAGTAGTATATTGACCCCGTGCCGGGATTTTTTAATAGCTATTTCTGTCCTACTACTGGGAAAAGGCATGCAGGCATACCCCAGGTCCTTTCAGGTACTTTTTTCTCGTGCCGACTCGAACCAGCTCTCGCAATACGCATCCATATCATCCAATCTAAATGTTACAATTCTATTATATACACTTAATTACAGAGTAAACCCTCAACAGCCTGTTATCTGTTTCTCGTCTCGATTCTTGTCTATCCAGTGGTTGTCTGTAACGTGTACGTTTGTGTATTTTGTTATTCTCACTTCTCCTTTGGTATAAAATAAAGAAAACTCTATCTATCTACTTATTTCTAGCCTCGAGTGCAGAGAAGTCCATCCACGGCCAGTGGTACTTAAGTGACAGTCATTTAAGTGACATTTTATAAATTGCTGATATAGGTACATCTACACTACACTAGATCTCGAAAAAGGGAATATAAAGCTAATTTTACCCTTAAATAAAACATGATTACGTGTCAGTGACATTTGAAATTACCAAAGAATCCCGTTTTCCTGTTCTGTGAAAAAGATAAATGCTAAGTAAAAAGAGAGAAAACGTTGTAATAAATGTCACTTAGCGCTTTTAAGATGAGACATTTTGCAATACGATTATTATAAAGAAAATTTCAAGAAATGTGAAGGAAAAGTCTTGAAACGTGGACGGTGTTTGCTTACCCATAAAGTAATTATAGATGAGACTTAGAACTAAGGTCTCAAGATGAGAATGCGCAATTGATACCACTAGTGTTGCCCTCGTCAATAGGTTCCGTTTACCGATCTTATACATCTATCTATTCAGCCAGTAACACCCACTGCTGAGTGAAGGCCTCCTCTACCCTGCCACTCTTATACATACTATTTTCTTATTAATTAAAAAAAAAAGTGTGAGAAGCGCGAGGTAAATTTTGCCTTATTGTCTCTTACACCGTATTAGTCCCAAAGTGTGCATGGCTCTACTATTATTTTTTAAATGTGGGAAATTCCTCATTTTTACTCCTGCTCTTTAATGCTTTTGACCCTAGTCTTGCTTGATGGCAAGTACAATCAGAGTCTAAGATGGAGCCTTTACCCAACTATGTTGGGGTCGGCTTCCAATCTTACCAGATGTGGCTGAATATCAGTATTTTACATGGAGCGACTGCCATCAGACCCTAATTTTTGGGCAATAGGTACCGATAACGTAAAACTTTTGGGCTTCTGACTACCATTAACGATTGTCATAAGTGTTTTTATGACACAGAAGGTTCTCGATCTGTTAAGAATGGTCTCTCATGCAAAGACATACCATAGCTAGCGCAGCTTGACCTTGCAGATTAGTTGTGTAATCTCTTTTTTAGCCTGCATTGAATGTCAAATACAATAAAAAAATTATTGACATTCAGAAATAGAATAAAATTAGGTAATAAAATATTACAATTCGTGTGAATGTAACACACGTTACCATACATCGCTGAATTACTAACTGTCTTGTGGACATTTACCACATTACACTAGAAATGGACGTCTAAAATGGTTCTAGTGCAATAAATTGATGTCGTGGTCTATCGTCTATATTTTATGTAAATTACATGTTATTAGGCGATTAAGCCCCTTTAAACTGTACAGCTATATTGGAAGCGTCGTTTAAGGTGACATCCTTAGTTGCTTGTGCTGCCTGCTATTATTTCCGTAGCAACCCTATTCTGTAATAGCTTTTCTGCGGAATTTTCTTTATTTTCTTCAAAATATAGCTATACGATATAGGTATAATTAAACTTTTCTTGAAACAGTTTTCATTATTTTTATTTTATTTAAAATGAAATGTTATGGTGGTGGTATGGTCATTGGATTTGTGAAATCGGCACGACCATGACAGGACGCTAGAGATCCTTGATTCGATTCCCAGGTTGTGCAAAGTTTTATTAAGTTTTTCTATGAAATTTGCAGTAGCAGTTTGGTGTTTGATTTTTGCGCGGTTAATGGCAATAGGCTCGCCCCCTATTACATAAGACCTAAACATACCGGCGAACTGTGGGTGTACTATAGTACACCTCTGCGTAACCATAATTATGAAAATGTTGACTCATTTTTGTAATTTTTTATTGGTTTAGGAACCGAAAAGGCGTCGTCGACGTACTCACTTCATGAACAGTTTCTTCTATGGAATTAATCCTGAAATCCGACAGATAAATAGCTACTTCCTACATTTTGTCGACAAACCTGTTTTTTGTTCTAAGAAACACCTAAAGTTTTTCGATTCCAGGGTTGCTCCCATAGTCAAAATTGTTCATGAGTATAACTACTTTTCACTTTTCGGCTACAGAACCACTGTATAATAGACAATAAATGAAACTTCAAAACATGTAACATTTCACATTTATATATACAGAATCGATATAATAACTTCGAATCAACGAGTTCCGACCTTGGTGGCAACCTTGTCATGAATATTTCAGGGCTCCCAAGTACTTTGGATTACCGGGGCCCGGACACTTATACAAATTTTTAGGCCGCTCTCTCTCTGAGGATTATGGTGTGTGGGCGATGTGGGTAGTTGAATATTTTTGTTGTTTAAGTGTTTAGTTTTTGTACTTACGGCTAGGGTTTGGATTTTATTTGAGTTTACACACATTGTCTGTAACACATTATTGATATATATTTTTTATTTTTTATTATTGAGTTATTTTCCGCAGACTTGGAGGTCCGCGCCTTTTTTTACAATAATTGCTTCATTTGCATAATTAATAGCTCAACGAGGAAGTAGACATTCATGACAAAAATAAACAACTGCTTTCGCGAAACTAGTTACCCAGTAAAGTCCTATGTAGTAGGGAGTGCGTATTCCAATTATCCCGGCGCGAATACAAACTCCGAGCTGCTACTGACAGTTTTATAAAAAATCTAACCTGGGAATGGAGCCCAGGAGTTTATACTCAACAGTCAAGTTTGCGACCAATACCTAAGGCATTTAATAGGAGATAGCCTAGTGGTATGACCATTTGACTGGCAAGTCAAAGGTCTCAAGTTCGTATCCAAAGCACGCACCTCTGACTTTTCGAAATCATGGGCGTATTAATAATTAATTATCACTCACTTAAACGGTGAAGGAAAACATCGTGAGGAAACCAGCATGCCTGAGAGATTAATTCGAAGGTGTGTGAAGTCTGTTAACCCGCATAAGGCCAGCGTGGTGAACTATAGCCTTATCCCATTCATCCTGAGAGGAGGCCCGTGCCCAGCAGAGGGACAGTTTATTAGTTGATGATGAAGGCATTTAAAAACGGAAGAGTTAAGCATATTTTTTATATTACAATGCTTAATATATTTTCCTCAATATCTGAAAATAGCAAGTAGGTATAGTTAATATTAATAATGTTTGTTTAATATTTGTGTGGATAAAACATGAGTATTTGTGTTTGTCTGGGTGTTTCTTATGTATTATAAGTATGTATTTACAAAAAAAAAGTACATAAGTATTATATCCATTGTCTAGTACCCATACTACAAGCTCTGTTTAGTTTGGAACTAGATGGTGTTGTGTAAAAGTGTCCAAAATATTATATTATTATATTACTAGCGATCCGCCCCTGCTTCGCACGGGTTCAATGTACTAATAACATACATGTATTATATATATAAATCTTCCTCTTGAATCACTCTATCTATTAAAAATCGCATCAAAATCCGTTGCGTAGTTTTAAAGATTTAAGCATACATAGGGATATAGGAACAGAGAAAGTGACTTTTTTTTATACTATGTAGTAATATATTTTTGTTCTTCTAAGTCTTATCCTTCAACTCAAAATCGAACGAATTTTAAATTACATAATTTCCCCTCTCATTTCCTGATGCCAAGTTCAGAGTAAAGTTACAAAATGTATTTCTTAGACTATTTTCTTTTTACCTTTGAAAAACATTTGTTTACGAATTTTGCCGCAAAATTTCCGGGGTGATCAACAAGTGGGTACCCTGGATGGAGCTCTGGCCGGGTTTCGGGGTTGTGGGGGGTTGAAGGGGGTGCGCTCCGTAGCTACGCAACTAAGCCTCTGGAGTAGGGTAGCTCAAGTTCCGTTAACAATTTATGGTTATTGGATCTCGGTAGTACATTAAATTTTTGAAATTCGTATGACTGCTTTTTAAATAGTTCCACTCCAACACTTTCTTGGCCAGAATTGGAATTGTGTTAGTTACTTAAAAATGTTAAAAATATAATTTCGAAATATAATTTTTATCATTTTTGTCAGTGTCATAAATGAGAAAAACACCTTACATAGTAGAATCCAATTTAATATTTACGAAGTTGACACTATAGATAGGAATTATAATATTTAGATTTTTTTTATCAGAAAACTAAGGCAGAAAAGAAGTCATCTTCAGTTTCTTTCACAAAATTAGTTAGTTATAGATTGCTTTTATAGTTGGCTTTTTATCTCTTTTTATTACAGACTTTTTTCTAACCATCACGCCTGTATTCCCCGAAGTTTTAGGCACAGGTGTAAATGTAAGCTCACAGTTTGCTCATATTTTAAATCTCATGTAATTTTGGGCGAACTCATTGCCATTGGGTAAATCCAACCTCCAAGCTGCAACTGAGAATCTCATAGAAAAACCAAATAACACTGCTCGATCTGGGCTTAAAATCCAGGGCATGGCAGTCGCGTCAATGACTTAAGATGACTTAAGCCGTACGCAGGCCCGGACGGCATGGCAAGGGATATCATTTTTACCAATGGACGTTCAATTATATATACGACATAAATTGCTTTAAAATCATGCCGTGGCATCGAAAGGGATTTCTTCGCTGCCACGGCGTCCCGGTCTGCGTAGGCATTTAGTTATACAAAACAGGGTATGTATCATTATAAACGCAGTCCCTGAACTGAAAGAGTTTTTAGATAAGCCTGTCCAGGGATGTCTCGCATTAAAATAATGTAAAGTCACACTACTCCAGGGCAAGTATTCGTAGACATGTCCTTGATAATAGATTTTATTGACATCGTGCGAAAATATTTCTTGTACACCTTCTAGCTCAGAGATAAAATGATTTCCGACTTTCTCAAAAGTAAGTACCTACATCGATTGAAAAAAGCAGTAATACTAGTTCGTTAGTTACAAGGTCTCGAGTTCGAATCTAAAGCATGAACTTCTGAGTTTTCGAAAGCATATGCGTTAAATATCACTCGATTAAACAGTGAAGGAAATCATGTGAGGAAACGTAACCTGCATGCCTGAGAGATTTTCTGGAACATGTGTGAAGCAAGACGGAGGTACTTCAGCCTTGCAGAAAATCGAAGTGAAATAACACTGCTTTGAGCTGTGTTGTGTTCCTAACAGTGAACAAGGTTGCCAATACTCCACGAGGAAATGTTGTGTTGGCTGTTGGCTGTGTTACTAAGGTGGCAAACAAGCATACGGCCCACCTGATGGTAAGCGGTTACCGTAGCCTATAGACGCTTCTAACACTAGGTGTATCACTTGCGGGTTGCCGACCTTGTAAAACAAAAGAGGAATAGTTGGGTTGGCAGTATAAAGGTCAAAGTCCCCCTCACTGCCAACACAACATTTCCTCGTCGAGCACTAGCAACTTTGCTCACCGTAAGGAACACAACAGAGTTCAAAGCAGTATTATTTCACTTCGATTTTCTGCAAGTGTTATACTTTGGAGGCCAACAGGTTACTCCTGTTGGGCCTCATAATCCCACACACTTACCAGAGACTGAATACTTTCTTCTGGACATTACTTAGTGATAATACACATTACCAACACACATAAACTACACCTGTATATATAAATACTTTATTATCACGCCTATCAGTCGTGGGAGTACCTACACTAATACTAAAGATTTCGACTTGCTACGATACCTACTGACAAACAATTTTCGCTTTATCTAAGGTCAATAACCTTCTCATGCATGATCGTCACTTTTGGGTCTTTTAACCTGGCCTTTTTACTAGGGTCACCGAGGTCAGTTTCTTCTAACTCTTTCGTTACCTCGCCTCATATACCATACATTCATACATTTTTGGTCAAACTCCATTCGACAATCCTCTCTACATATCAAAACCATTATTAATCGAACTTAATACATAATTTAATTTCTAACTACAATCTCATACATACAATTTCATAATCAATAAGTAATCACAGCTATAAATAGGAGTGAACTGAAACCAATTACATAGAGCACAGTATAAACATTACACAACAATGTGGTAGGCGAGATGACGACGCTCGTGATTGGTCGACGGCCGCCATTACAGCCGTGTAAGGAAAGCGCGCGCATATCGTATTACGTTGCGCGTACGCAGATTTCATAGGGTTGACACGTCTAGTATTTAGGTATAAGATAATTTAGTTTTGAAATATTTATAAATAGAAATTTCCTCAATCATAAGCGTATCTATTTAATATGTCATAACTAGGTTAATTCGTACCTATCGACACGAAGATAAGGAAAAATCCCAAAATGCGAGACAAACAGTTTCTCTTAAGGTTTCCCAAAATTGTTGCCCAAAATTTGGGTTGCGTTGGTCTGTAAACATTCGCTTTGTTTAAAATAGTGATATTCAGCCACGCTGACCACTACATCGTTGGAAAAAGGCTAGAAGAAGGATGAATATTTATAATATATTTGAGGCTTTCACGGTAATTCCTACACTGACTCAAACTTGTAGAATATGTAAAGATTAAACGTTAGAGAAATTGGACTATTATAATTATGCTTTGTCGAACGCATACTTACATACATTTAAAATAGATTTTTTTTATTGTTTTAAATTTTTTTTATTACTTTTATTTATTAATAATTTGTAAATTTTTATTGACAAGTAATTAATGAATGGAGTATTGTGTTGCACTATATTCCAGACTTCTTCTTTGTGTCGATGCATGGTACCAGCTTTTTTTTATTTTGTAGGGCCAAAGCTTCGCCTCTTCTACAGTATCGTCAGTGGCAGCACAGAGGTCGCTTTGATTGCAGGTTTTATATTCTAGTCTTAGTCTTTCATCGTCGTCTGGTACCTATCTTCTTTCATTCACCATCTGTAAACCATTTTAGGTCACTTATTTCTATTATTCACTTAAACAACGTAAATGTCACTCATAACTTCAGAGTTTAACTTTGTGTTTCGTACTTGATTTTTTGTTTGTAAATGCAAATTTTCACGTGGAATTATTGAGAAAGTTTTACAATCGTGCGTCAAACTTCTGCCTACGTCATTAAACCAAATGGCATTGATACAACACGTTCCGTAAACTTCTAAATGTCTACTTAATTTTTTTTAAGTTTTTATAAGCGTGTGACGAAACTTAGCAACTTAACAATTAGATGTTTGCGTCAATTTGCTTCAAAAAATGTAAACTTATTTATGTAAATACTTAAAGTTGATCAGTTAATGGCTTGGTAACAAACAAAGTTAAGCTGCCTTCAAGTAAAGTTGACTTTGTGCAGAAAGGATCAGACATATTTTATTCTTGGATGAACGTTGGATTTGTATATCTACATTAACAGCATAATTATGTTCTTTTTTTAAAGATAATAAAAGTATTATCCTTATAAATCACCATTCTGTCAAGCTCAGAAGAATATAGGTCTGAGCATCGATATTAACTCAAGCGCAGTAGTTTTAAAAATTCAACTGTAATTTTTTTTAACACACAACTATTATACAAGAAGCAGAAACAACTTGGTAGATCCTACTCCCAGAACAATCTATGGGAAAAATAACATTAGGTTTAGTTCCCAAATTATATAAAAATTTCAAAATCCTTAAATGTATTTAAATTAAAACTTAAAATTATTTAATGCAATCTGTTTTATAATAACTGTATATCATTATCATAGTTACCATGCATGTACTCGTATAAAACTCTTCCTGATGTTGTACCTACTTTAAGCTTATTTTGTAAGCGAGTTTCTCTTGTAAGCGAACATTGTAAAGATCTTTGAGAAATAAATTTCTTAAACCGAAATTTTATGTGTTTGGTTCCTTCATCATCAATCCATATACTATCCCACTGCTGGGCACGGGTCTCCTCTCATATTTAGAGGGATTAGGCTATAGTCCACAACGCTAGCCTAGTGCGGGTTGGCAGACTTCACAAACCGTCGAGGAAAATATCTGAGGTATGCAGATTTCCTCACGATGTTTTCCTTCACCGTTTAAGCGAGTGATAATTAATTATTAATACGCACATGAATTCGAAAAGTCAGAGGTGCGTGCCTTGGATTCGAACTCGAGACTATCACTGCTTTTGGTTCCTTACTTCTTAACAATAATCGACCAGTCAAATATATATTTTCAAGACGCTGTTAATGCTGCTGAGTTCGACTAAAGTCGTAATAGGCAAGACAGTGTATTGCCAATAATTTTACCGCTAAGCAAGTAATGAAATTACTGGTCATATGAGACTTAGTGGCTTAAGCTTCTGGCTTATAAGCTATAACTACGCTGATCAACCAATCTGGAAGGTAAAGCTGCGCTAACTGCATTCAGTCTATGGATGGGTGACCATCAAACACATCGAGACCCCTCCGTGCCTCGAAGAGCACGTAAACCCATCGGTCCCGGTTGCCATGCGAACATCTATAACAATCGTTAGTGGTAGACAGAAGCTCAAAAAGCTGACAACCAGTCTATCCTTAGGATATCGGTATTGCCCAAAAATTGGGTTGCGGAGGTCTGATGGCAGTCACTTCGAGTCAAATACTGATAATTAGCCGCATCTGGGTAGACTGGGTAGACCCTAACATAGTTGACAAAGGCTCTGCAGATGATACTGCCGGGTCTGCGGACGATAGCTACAGCGCTCCCGTAGTCCCGGCACTAAAGTGGTGACGCGAAACGCCGAGGTTGGTTTTAGTCGGTAGATCGCTTTTTTCAGAGCGGAGTCCGATATACCCCACCGCTCTCCCCGGAGCGATAGGTAGTGCATAAAGAATTTCCAACCCCGTTTACAAAAAAAAAAGGTTCGGCAGATGATGATGAGACTTAGTAACTGTAGTCTCAAGATGACAACGCGCTAGATACGACTGTTGTCGGCGTCTATAGGCTGCGGTTGTCTATAGCGGGCTGGTATGTTCATCTTATTACATTAAAAAAAATATAGACTGAAAACAGCACCCCTTCAGAAACCAGATGTTTTATAAAGATCTATCTTTTCATTACTCTTTGTCCTTCAGTTTGATGTGTGGAAACCTCGATATACTCAACTATATGATGCGAGCCAAGTCACTACACCACACGTTGAGAAAAAACAAATGCACCGCGGCTGCCGTGTAAACAAACATGCGCGGACGAAGCTTAGACAAAGTAAGAACAGATGGAGGAATAGGTAGAAAAGGACTTTGTTATTGTATTTTTTAAAAATTAAGGGGTCTTTGTACTCATAATTATGAACAACTTTAACTGTATTAAATAATAAAGTGGAATGTGAATCGGTTTCTTTTAGGTAAGCGCGCTCCGTTGTAGATCGCAGTGTCGCTTAATATCAGGCAAACTGACGGAGTATTCCCACGGTCAACCGTAGACCTAATATGAATTAGAAAAAAAAACTGTAGGACTTACCCAGAAATCGCGGGAAAACAATCAGTTGAGTGAACATAAATGTATGGAACAGATGATTTATTTTTCGCAATTTTTGCAAATTAAAAATAAGGGGAAATGTTTCAGTTTTTACAACATCATTGTCTTTATTTTTGGAGTGCGGAAAATGATCATGGAGCAAAGTTGTCCTATAGTCATGTGACGGACTGCGGTCCAGGGTTGGATGTTTTTTTTACCGAAAGCCGCGTCATATGGTCCGACTTTTGCCGAGGAGACCCTGAACCCGTTTAATTATTAAAAAAAATGTTTTATAGTTTTATTTATATGCATAACAATAAGTATCACCCGTTTAGTTTTATTAGCATAATGATAAGTATTATGAATAATTATTTTGTATGCCTTTCAAATTTCGAGCAAATTTCAATTCCCGTACGACTAACATACTGAAAAATATAAGAATAATTTTCAGCGATGTCACAAGTCTGAGGTTTACTCTATGTCGAAACGTGAGCCAAACGGTGTCGGAGGGCGGGCGGCGCGGAGGGGAGCGGCACCCCGTATATGGCGTGCGTTGGCGCAGTTACTATACAGTGGAGAGCAAAAACATCTAGGTTATAACACATTTGGTTCTTACGTTGAATTATTTATTTAATGAATTAGTATAAAGTAAAATGCTTATTTTTTTTAAGATTTCGCCCCAAGTTTTATAGTAAAAGTGTAGTAATCAATAATAATTTTATAAATACTTATATATTTTATGTGAAGGTACCCTAAAACTCATTACCAATGTAAAATATGAGATTGCATGAATATTTGATGCTGTTGATTCCAATTAGTTAGGTATAAGTATTTAACTCATATTCAATGTAACATTATTGATGCAGATAACAAAACATCAAGTACCTACAGTATATTTTATCAATACAAACCCAAACATTTATTTGCCAAACAAAGTGTGTACAACGTCTTTTTTAACCGCTGCACCGATGAAAAAGGGCTATCAATTATTACCAGTCGACGTCATATTATTGAACATTAATTATGATCGCAATATGAGTAATGCTAACTATTCCTTCTAGAAACCAACATACATTTATATTGCTAGACTTATTTTTTCTCTAAGCAACGTTCGCGTCGACTGTACCCGGGGCGCCGGCTGTTGTCGGGTGCGCACGCGACGCGACGCCCCGCCCACACGTCTTTGTGTGCGTGCCTATGACGCCGATAAGTCTTTCACACTCGCATCGGACTCATTCCTTCAGCCACTAGCACTCAGACGGCACTGAAATTCAATACAAATTTTCCTGTCACATTAAACTGTTTGTTTTTGAGCAAATATTATTGCGGTGCTTTTTTTTTGTTGAGTACGATAAAAGTATTCACCATGATCTTTGATCAACTAAAACCATCAAGATAGAAATACCATTATAATTATGGATAAATTTAATTTACTTATCTAAATTATTACTTGTGGATAAGCTAAATTCCTTGAAAACTACTTTTCTTCACATGAAACCTCTAGATTGAATAGTAACTTGAGACATTGTTGTTTTATTAAAAATACTTTACCTAGGCATACCGCTAAACTACCTAATTCTTCTAGGAATGTTGGTATGTTGTTTATATTATATTAAAAATATATTTTTTAAATCAATTAGAATAATAGATACCATTTTCTACTTTCACATCGATTCAAATATCTACGTTCGAAAACGGAATTTCTTAGAATTTGGCGCCAACACCCGATATACCTAAGTAGCATACTCATTAATTATTCGTCTGAAATCCACAAAGAAAATGTCTTCGGCCTGTCCATAAGACAAATGTACTGAGGCTGTCTCCCCAATCATTTGTAACGGCTAACACTGTATTGGCTAGATACCCTAGTGTTCCTGTCATGACCTAGATAAATTGCTAGTTAACCTGGCATTGCAAACATTTCATTTGACCTGGAATCGTCATTGAACTTTGTGTCTTGTTCGTATTATATTTACGACAAATTTTACGTCACTGTGCAATTTACGAGAGCCGTAACCGTGGCTCTTCCTGGAATTTAGTGAACAATTATTATAATAGCGTCTTTGGTTTTTCTTTAGATAAATCTTACTAGATAGAGGAAATAGTTTTATTGTGTAACCTCTTAAGATAGACACAAAACAACTTTTTCTTTGTCATAGGTTTTAGCTTGAGGGAGCTCGCCACCAAGTCCGGTTAAGTTTTTAAACTTAGCCGGAATTGGTGAGTGGGGGAGTTGAGGGAGTGGGGGAGTGCAGAGGTGTTCTTTTTTATACCCACAGTTTGCTGGTATGTTTTAGGTATCATGCAATAAGGGGCAAGCCACTATTGCAAACACAATCAGAAAAACCAATAACACTTTGCTTAACCTGGAAATTGAACCCGGACCGCTTCTTCGGCAGTCGCGCTTACGACTAATAATGCAGCACAAGCTAATACATACAAAAAAATAAAACTAAACAAGTAAAGGTTATGAGAGGTCAAAATATGGTACCTATCTTCGCTGATACCGTAGCAGCATATCTGTTCAACCAAGATCGGAGAAAAGCAAGCGTCTATCCTTAGATAGACCCTTGGTTAAGCTTCAAATAGTTTTACGGATGGTCCCTCATATTTGAAGAGTGCGTAGCCCTCCGGTGCCAAAACCAATTATGAATATATTTCCAGCTGATTAGTAATGTATACAAAATCAAACTCAAAAAGTTGAGGATAAACTAAGCCACGTTTGCGTGACCGTAATGAGCTAGTAATCAATCAAACATTAGTAACTTGACTTTGAGAAAATATCTGCAAGTTTGAATTTATTTCTAGTTCAAACTATACGTCATCAATCTTCCCGTACCTAACATCCTGGTCAACCGATCCTTATAAAGGAATCATATCATCAACTCATATTGTCCCACTGCTGGGCACGGGTCTCCTCTCACAGAATGAGAGGGATTAGGCTATAGTCAACCATGCTGGCCTAGTGCGGGTTGGCAGACTTCACACACCGTCGAGAAAATCTCTAAGGCGCAGGTTTCCTCACGATGTTTTCCTAAACCATTTAAGCAAGTGATAATTAATTATTAATACGCACATGTTTTCGAAAAGTCAGGCGTGCCTTGGATTCGAACTCGAGACCTTCGACTTGGCAGTCCAATGGCCATACCACTAGGCTATCACTGCTTCAGGCTATTACTACTTAACTTTGATAAAATATTTTTAAGACTGAATTTATTTCTAGTCCAAATTATACGCCATCAATCTTCCCACATCCTGAACAACCGATCCTTATAAAGGAATGAAATAAAAATTATAACCTAATTAGTTCGACCGGTGGCCAGCTATACTAGTAGGAAGACGTCGAGCGGGTATATAGGTCGAGTTACTGGCTTCATGCCAAGGAATTAGTCACTCAGTGTGCAGCCAACGCGTGACGATAGCGTTAAAGGTTACATCTGATACGTGAGACGGGAGATTTTGGGACTTTGATGACGAGTTGGGTCCAGCTAAATGTCAGGAGGAAAGTTGCGTTCTTTGATATTGACAATATTTGATCAATAAAACCAACCATGAACCTTTTGATAAGTACAGATGCCAGCAGGTCAAGCTATCTAAAAGTGTCAAAATTTCCCAATTGAATATGAACCTTAACTTATATCTTCATGTTTAGAACTTTCTTTTATGCCTAGCTGTATTTTATATAACTGTAATCTTCGAAACATTCCTAAATTGTTCTCTCATGTAAGTATCCAATCCAATTTATAATCCATCATTGTACAATACAAAACGATATTTTAAAAGAGTAACTTTCTCTGGTTGGAGGATCCTTCCTTTGGATGGAGGGGCAATACACCTCGCCTCTCCACCCCGACGTGATGCCAGTGTTTCCACACTGGTAGTATGGGTAGGGTTTACTAATTTTGCTGCACATCAACGATGTTTGCAGAGGAAAAGGTGCTTCCAGGCCATCCTAAGGACATTGTATCTGTATAGTATAGTAGTGTACCTTTGGGAGATGTAAGAGCCACTTCTCATAATGTGCGTGAAATGGCTACTATGTGGTTTTAGTTAGTAGGAGTCTAACATAACCTTTGGCTACAAGTTCACATGTCCCGACACATGTATATTATTCGAATATTTTTTTATAGTACAGTACCAACTTAGATTTATTTAGTAACAATATGCTAAGGTTGTTAAAATTAAACGTTAAAATTAAACTTTTAACTTTCTAGGTTCTTCTCCATAGGAAACGACTACTTTGGAACCGTGCACCTAGACTCGACATTTCATAAGTGCCTGTATATGGTTTATATGAAAATAAAACTATTTTGATTTTGCCTTAAAGTTGAAAATAAATAAAATAAATTTGACAGATTGTGGTAGCTTGATGTGCTGACCTCTGTACAACAAATGCAGGCAAGTTATTATTGATAGGAATCTCGATAATTATCATAATAATATTATCCTATATTCCCATCATCATATGTTGTTGTGTTAAATCGACACCAATCCACAAGCTGCGGCTGAATAAGAATTTCACACCAATTACTACCGATATATATAGATATGTAGATAAGTTTATTTTTATTTAATTATAGATTTAGGTTTTTGAATTTGGAAAACGAAATAATTTAATTTATTAAGTTAATTGAATTACTACCGATTTCTAGAAGTACAATTCACTGGTTGTCAGACTTTTCGGGCTTCTGAATACCACTAACGATCATTTTACGTGTTGAAGCCGGGAACGACTGTCAGAGTGATTGTGATATGCTTAAAATGGTCACCCATCCATTGACTGACTGCGGTATGCGTAGCTTAACCTTGCTACTACATTGTTCAGCGTAGTTATTACTTAATCAAGAGTGCCTTGATAAAATATTTGATATACTCATAATGCGCTTATGTTTTTGTGTGATCTTTTCAGTAGCTAGAGAAGGAGAGATAGCTCAAAAAAAAACAAAAATGTTTTATTCTTTCTCAAACAATTGACATGCATAACATTGATAAAGTCAGCTCCAGTAAGTTATAAAATATACTTGTGATGGAGCTGCCTTGCTTTTTCCCAAGTACGCCTATGTAGCCAAAAGCTAGACAGAGAAAGAGCACCTCTCTCTCCCTCTAATCGAAAAAAGAAAGATGGTTTTCAATGTTAATATTATCTTTACACACAGAGTTTAAATTCTTGTGATGTAAATTGACTCATGTCATGACAATTTAATTAGCAAATACACACAGAGAAATTGATATTAAATCGAGTTATATTATGTAAATTTGCGTGAATAGAAACGTTGATTATAAATGTCTGATTATAACTAACTAAAATGTATAACTGATATATATTTCGACATATAGAGATATAAGTATACTTAAGTAAGTACTGACTGCATTGTAAAATTAAGGTAAAAAGTTTTTTTTAGCACAGAGCCATGTTCAGAGTCATGAGCTCAAATTGTAATAAATGCGACTGCTAAGTTAGTGGTCCTTGGCTCAAATTCTAGGTAAAGCAAAGTGTAATTGGATTTTTCTCTGACATTCTTAATAGCAACTCAGTATTTCGATGTGTGCCCGGTTAAACGCAATAGGCTCGCAATCTTTTAGGTACGCGGAACGTTAACCCACTGGCGAACTGTAGGTGTACATTAGTACACCTCTACTTGACCGTACGTGATGTTTTAGCAAAGATTTTTTTAAGTTAACGTACATACTTCTGAAATAAAAGTTATTAGTTTAAACGTTGTGTTGGCAGTGGGGGGGACTTTGACCGTTTATCGTTTTGATAGTTTTACAGGGTCGGCAACGCGAAAGTGATATCCTTGGTGTTAAAAGCGTCTATAGGCTACGGTAACCGCTTACCATCAGGTGGGCCGTATGCGTGTTTGCCACCTTAGTGGTATAAAAAAAAACACAGAGCGACTGCCATCAAACCTCCGCAGCCCGATTTCCTGGGTAACACCGGACTGTTTAGGACCAATAGACTGGTTGTCAGTTTTTATAGGCTTCTGCCTACTATAATATCAATAAAAAGTAGTAAGTATTAATTTTTTTAATTTGGTATTCGAAAGATTAAGCAGCTTTCCATGGTATTGCTGTTAACATCTACAAATTAGTGTAATCATATTGAACGAGGTCAGTGAATTGGACTGTTGTATGTCTCTCATTGACCACGTTACGCTTTCCGCGAGCGATCTAACAAATATTTACCATGAGGTATTTACTATGAATGGTATACTTCTTCAATTTCTAAGTAACAACGTATAAACAATATTTATCATTTACGGAGGAAGTTCTTGAGTTGATGGCAAGAAATTCCATACCATCATAACATATACCATCACGTCTGTATTCCCTGAAGGGGTAGGCAGCGGTGTAGGTACTCGTAGGGGTGTACCTACATAGCTACCTGCACTTTTTCCTAACCCTTTACCCTTTAACCTTTTTGTAAACATACCGACGAACTGTGGAACAGTTCGCCGTAAAACGTTTCAAATTTGCAGGAAATATATTTTTAAAGACAATCTTTATCCTAATGGATGGAAACATATTGAGAGTATCTAACTAGCTGTTGCTATAGAAGGAAATATATATGTCCCTCCTCAGGTTGCAATCTATCTACTTGCCAAATTTTATCAGAATCTATTCAGTAGCTTAGGCGTGAAAACAGCACAGACAGAGTTACGTTCTCATTTATTTAAATAGTTGTTTCCCGCGGTTTCAGTCATCACAAATTAATTTTTGGAGGATTTTCAAATTAAGAAAAGGTAGCCTGTGTCCTTCTCCAACGTCTAATTTATACCTGTACCAAATTTGATCATAATTGGTTTAGTGGTTTAGGCGTGAAAGCCTAACAAAAAAATGACAGTTACTTTCATATAAAATTAGTAGATATTAGTATGGATATGGATATCTCAATTTTAAGGACAAGCTCACTATAGGTTTTACTTATTGATAAAATGTGATTCCATATACTGTCTCACTACTGGGCACGGGTCTCCTCTCAGATTAAGAAGGAGTAGGCTATAGTTCACCACGGTGGCATCGTGCGGGTTGGCAGACTTCACATGCGGTCGAGAAAAGTCTCTATCTTTCTAATATAAAAGTTAGTCGCTTCGTGTAAAATACTGATATTCAGCCGCATCTGGTTAGACTGGAAGCCGACTACTACTAGGAAATGCTTAACTCATCACCGTCTCAGGCTCGAAGAATGATGATGCTTCTTCCATTAATCACACCTTACGCCTATGAATCTGAAGTAAAATAACACTGCTTTGAGCTGTGTTGTGTTTCTTACGGTGAGCAAGGTTGCCAGTGCTTCACGACGAAACGTTGTGTTGGCAGTGGGAGGAATTTGATCCTTATACTGCCAACCCAACTATTCCTCTTTCAATACAGGGTCGGCAACCCGCAAGTGATACTCCTGGTGTTGCAAGCCTCTATAGGCTACGGTAACCGTTTACCATCAGGTGGGCCATAAGCTTGTTTGCCACCTTAGTAGAATAAAAAAAAGGAGTAACAACTTCTTCTCAATTATCGCAACTCGTTCTTGACAGTAAATAAACCCAACCAGGTAAAACACTTGAAGCAATAATAAGATACTTCTGTAAGAAAAGTAAATAGGTCCTCTGCTTATTTAATACTGTAATGAATTCAATAAACTTCGCATTCAAGTGGAAGAAATACACAGAGAAGTTTTAGGAGGAAAACGTAGAAATATATAAATGACAAAATGTTTCACAATTTTGATATTATTTTGTGGTTTACATAAGGTATAGCTTTATCCAAGTAAGCACAGGTAAGCGGTGATAGCCTAGTGGTATGACCATTGGACTGCGAAGTCGAAGGTCTCGAGTTCGAATCTAAGGCACGCACCTCTAATAATAGTTATCACTTTCTTAAACGGTGAAGGAAAACATCGTGAGGAAACCATGGCTGCATGCATAGAGATTATCTCGACGACGTGTGAAGTCTGCTAGCCCGCACCAGGCCAGTATGGTGGACTATAGCCTAATACTTCTCATTCTGTGAGAGGAGACCCGTGCCCAGCAGTGGGACAGTATATGTAGTGATGATGATAGCTTTATCCTGTGGTTTTTTAACTACCTGGCCTATGTCCTTCTACTAGCTCTAATCTACTTTTGTACTAAATTTTATCAAAATTGGTTTAGCGCTCTACGTTAAAGCGTAACAGATAAAAATTATTAGTAAGGAATAGTAGGTATAAAACTAAGCTGAAAGACAGATCAAACTCGTTGTCATGGCAACAGACAGCTAAAAGGACACTATTTGGAGTCCCCAACAATCCTATGGCCTTGGTAATATTGTTGATAGCCGATGAAATAGAATGTGATTTTCAACTCCCGACACAAAGGAAGAGTTCACCTTTGTATGTTCCATTGTAATTCCACGGATCACTCAATTTCATTGCGATGTTGTTTCTTTGAAAAATCTGAGGCTGTACCATAACGTGTTATTATGAACTTTTTGCGATTGAGAAGGAGAGATGCCGCTCTACACATGAAATAGCGCTATCCCTTTCTGATCGCGTTTACACGTGCGGCCGAAAATTGGAAAAACCGTTTGAAGAACGTTAATCCCCTCAAATCAAGCTTCAAGCCAGGGGTTTTCAAACACAGTTTTGGTCAGTCAGATTTGAAGGTGACCACGTACTCTAGTCGTAAGTAGATTTCTGTATAGGTACCATCTTTACTAATATTATAAATTAATAATTAACTCAGTCTGCCTGTATGTTACGCTTTCACGCCTAAATCGCGGAATCGATTTTGATGAAATTTGGTACCGAGATAGATAAGACTTCGGAAAGGACATCATTATCAAGGCCTCCTTTTGTCTCAAAAGGCCCTATGGCGATGTGAGTTAAACCGAGCGCACCAGCTAGTGGTATATAAGTCTTTCTGCAGTGGAGGGTAGTAGTGAAAAAATCCACACAATAGAGAGTGTACATGTTCCCTGTCGTATAACAGGACACAAATGTTATAAAAGTCAAAGGAAAATGAACGAACTGGGCCACTGTGGTGCATATGGCGTTAAACACACAAATATCCATTGATGCCCAAAGTTTACAAAACAAGTCAGAATTGAATGGAATAGTTTATCACCATCAAATCCTACGGTTTTAGGATTTATGGCCAACATAGCTACGCTGTCTGCATTGTTTTGTTTCTATAAACACCTTCTTGACTTCGACTTTGACCTAGTTATCTGTATGCTGAGAATGTCTATCTAAAGAAGTAAGATCATGATTGTGCCTAGATTGCTGAGACCTGGTTATAGTTAATTATAGCTTTTGTTTTCATCTCATGGATCATCGATAATGCCCATGTATCATTTGCCACCTGGGGATATAGCAGGGTATTACGGACTCCCGAGCAGGCGACGCGGTTTGCAGTTTCTGCGCCCCGCTCAGCGGATCGGTGGAAGAATGGGAGGGAGAACGTTTACGTCTCTCTTCCCTTACGCGCAGGGGGCCGCAGGGGCGGCCCACCACTGCCGGGTTTGCGGTCCCGGCACTAAAGTGGTGACGCAAAACGCCGAGGTTGGTGTTAGTAGGTAGATCGCTCTTTTCAGAGCGGAGTCAGACACACCCACCGCTCTCCCTGGAGCGGTGGGAAGTGCATAAAGCATTTCCAACCCCGTCAACAAAAAAAAAGGGTATTTCGGACTCGTACCGACTAAAAACCGAACTTGTTTTCACTTGCCATTATAGTCATGGCCATGGCATCCGTGAAATTTGCCACGATAGGCTTTTGTTCAGCAGTCACTGGATCTCTTCATTTGGCGAAGCTTTTCTTCGCATCTTAATTGAAAGCATGCATGCGACAAACACGCATGCCGCCTACGTTATCTGGTCGGCCGGCGGAATCACCAAATCAGTCGTCCTCGATCCAGAACTTTATGTAGGCCTGGAAAAACCTGACTAAATAAGAAGAAACACTATGTCAATGACATAGTGTTTCTAACTATGTCAACACATATGCCCTTTCCAGAAATGTTTCAATGCTTAAATTAAAGCCGTATCAAAAATATCAATAGTATATCAGGATTTTAGGCTTCACCTCTAACAATTGTCAAAGACTCGTATCAGAGTCTGAGTGATCTCAATGTGCAGAATGGTCACACATCGTTATCCTTATATATCTATTGAGCAAGGTGGTCTTACTAAATCACCAGAAGAGAACTCAACAGAAATAAAAGGACATTGTGATGGATAATTACGTAATTACAGGAGCATTATCAGAACACACGTAATCAGTGATCATAGTCGATCCTAAAGGCAGCTATGAAAGCAAAAGATGGCTTCACTCAAAGGTCATGCAAAAAAATTAAAGACGATTTGACCTTGACTTGATTTTATAAAATTGCTTACATTTTTAAAAGCTATCTTTCGTTACTTCATTTCCTTTTAAAGGTTTCAATTAATTGATTTATAGGAGATTTTTTTTGAAAGGCGTCATATGATATCAATTAAAATAACCTTAAAATTATTTGTATTTTTTTGTCATATGTTTTCGAACTCGCTAATAATATACAGTGATAGCCTAGCGGTATGACCATTGGACTGCCAAGTCGAAGGTCTCGAGTTCGAACCCAAGGCACGCACCTCTTACTTTTCGAATTCATGTGCGTATAATAATTAATTATCACTCGCATAAACGGTGAACGAAAACATCGCGAGGAAACCTGCATACCTCAGAGATTTTTCTCGACGGTTTGTGAAGTCTGCCAACCAAGGATTAGGCTATAGTCCACCACGCTGGCCTAGTGCGGGGCCAGCGTGGTGGACTATAGCCTAATCCCTCTCAATGTGAGAGGAGACCCGCGCCCAGCAATGGGACAGTATATGGGTTGATGATGAATAATTTACAAATAATTTATAATGACATTCAAAATTACATTAATTTTGTTTTTGCATATTGGCTAACCTTCATTTCGTCATTAGAGTAGGTGGACTAATTTGCGGTGAGAAACTAGGATAGCTAGAAAATTACCAATAAAATAACCAATATTTTTAATATATACTCATATATATTAAAAATATTGATAATTTTAGCGGCCAATTTGAAATTTACGTTTTTATTTGCTCTCATGGCCTCATTCGCCCAGTTATCGTAAATGCAACTAGTAACTAAATGCTGGAGGTCTTGAGTTCAATTTCGAGGTCGAGCAAAGTGGTTTGGGTTCTATTAAATTCTCAGCAGCAGCTTAGCCACAGAGTTAGGCTCGACCCTATTACATGGGACCTAAATATACACTTGACCTAAACATACCGGCGAGCCTAACTATTGCCTAACCCTACAGGGAATATATAGGATAATAGGATCACACCTGTGATGGTATTTTATATTTTTATTAGCATAAACAGCCTTGATCTGCCCTCTCTCTCCCTCCTTACGTATTTCCTTAATAGGTACTTCATCCACTCCATTTATTGAAACCGAGTTTCCATATTTCCCATTCCATTTTAATAATATACGACGCCATTTGACGCGCTGTAGATACTTATGAAAACTCTTCAAGTAACGATCTACAAGTTTGTGATTTCAGTTTTATTTATTTCATTTTTGTGCAACGATTGTTTATAGATATTTGCTGCCTTTTGAAGAAAACGAATTACGTCATACTTCTACTGACAAAATCCACACTTTACTGTAGGTACCTGGCCACACAAAAATGCATAATCACATAATTTTCTGAAAGGATGGACAAAATTTAAAAGCAGCGCAATATCAATCAGATCAACAGTAAAATAAATAAGCACTGGCATTAACAAGTTAGCAACACGGAAATTATCGAGACTGTCCGCGATAAAACTAAAACATGGCGGCACTATTCCACGCCCACATAACTAGCACTTGGCAAAGGAAACATAAATATTGCTGAAACAGTCATAGGCGTGTCAGAATATTGTCTCTTAATGCGATTCCTCGTTGCGTTTTCTTTTAAAATAAACCTTTTTTATTTTTATAGATGAATAATAAATGTGCAGCTGAAGTGACGATAGACAGTAGATATACGAATGTTACATACCTTACCATCATGCCTGTGTTTCCCGAATGGGCAGAGGTATACAATTCACCTAAATCTGTTAGTTAATCGAAGATGTATGTTGGATATGAGGTAAGGTCTTTTAAAAAAAAACCGAACTGCTAATCTAACTATCACAGTAATATCAATTTACTCGATCTAAGAATCTGCCCAGGACCTCGAATCAATACTATAATATTTAATAATTATAGCTACGTAATTCTTCAAGCAACTAATTAGGTAGGTACAGACGCATTGGGAAAATTAATTGGTATTAAGGCGCCGGTGGGGGAGTCCTGTTTGACGAATATAGGGGTAAGAAAAAAGTTATCTCAATTTTTTTTTAATATTTCTGTTTGTTTGAACAAAACAATCAGAAATATTTCAAACAAACAGAAATCACTGTGAGATCTGCATGTCAGAGATTTTGTCGACGACGTGTGAAGTCAGTTCCTGCAGCATCATAGTGGGAAATCATTATGAGCCAATTCACTGTCCCACTGCTGGAATATCTTCTCAGACTGTTAGGGATAAGGCTATATAGTCCACCACGCTATTCTAGTATAGTGAGATAAAATTTATCAGGCAGGTAAGTTTTCTCACAATTATTTCTATAGGTATAACATACAAGCGGCCCGTCCCGGCTTCGCACGGGTGGACATAAGATTTCCTAATCTTTTCTAGCAATAAATATAGCCTATGTTACTCAGGGTGAATGTAGCTTTCCAATGGTGAAAGAATTTTTGAAATCGGCACAGTAGTTTTTGAGTTTATTCATTACAAACATACACATAAAAATACAAATCTTTTCTCTTTATAATAGAAGTGTACAAAAGTGAAATACTATTCCTTCACTCACGATATAAGGCCCAGAAACTTGTAATATAGCAAGATAGATAGGTATAAGATATCTTTATTTTCTTATAACATTAATTTCTTGTAACTTTGGGAATAACATACATACATTTGGGAATAACATGAGTGCGGGAGAAAGCTAATTATATATTAATACGTACATAATTTCCAAACTTCAGATCTCTGCCAGTAAAATAATGTGTATTGTGACAACGATTACGCAGTAATCAGTCAATCTTAATTAGTTGCTTCTGGTTAAGATTGTTACTCGGAATTTAGCCAAAGATAAGCCAGTGCTTACGAGGCAGCCATATCGCAGCGAAGTAAATAGAGAAAAGAAAGAATCATTTTTATTTTATATATTAAATTATTCATTGTTTATACTCACTGTTTTATAAATCCGTTCGCATGATTTACACATAATTTGTGTAAATCATGCGAACGGATTTATAGTTAAACAGGGAAACCTATTATTAGCCGTGTGAGTGAACTTAGCAGATCATTGTCCAGCAGATCAATAATAAATGAGAGTTCTCTTCGCATGCACCATAGTTCTACAGTTCCTGATACTTTTCAAGAATAGTTCTGGCGTTTTTCTATGAAAAAAATAATTGACAAAATGATCTGCCAACTTCCCGTAGCAGATCATTGTCCAGCAGATCATAACTAAATGTGATTTTCTTGTGAATGCACCTTAGTTCTACAGTTCCTGATACTTTTCAAGAATAGTTCTGGCGTTTTTTTTTAAAAAAACTTAAGTGAGAGAATGATTTTCCAAGCTGTGTAGATAAGTCGAAAAATATAGATTTCAATCGTTTCAACCCACTTTAGAGGCTAGAACTCTCTTGTTTCTCATAGATCCGTATCAGAACTACAACATAGAACCTCATTTGATTCCAGAACTCACGGCATAGTCCCAGCAGATCATGGTTATATGGGTGAAAAATCGAAAAAAAATATTTTAATCGTTTCATACCATTCTAAAGCATAGAACTCTCTTGTTTCTCATAGATCTGCATGAGAACTACAACACTGGACCTTATTTGATTCCAGAACTCACAGCAGAGTCCCAGCATATCATGGTTATATGGGTGAAAAATAAAAAAAAAAAAGTTTTAATCGTTTTACTCTATTCAAAAGCATAGAACTCTCTTGTTTCGCATAGATCTGCACTAGAACTACAACATAGAACCTGATTTGATTCCAGAACTCACAGCATAGTACCAGCAGATCATGGTTATATGGGTGAAAAATCGAATAAAAAAGTTTTAATCGTTTCACACTATTCAAAAGCATAGAACTCTCTTGTTTCGCATAGATCCGAACTAGAACTACAACACGGAACCTTATTTGATTCCAGAACTCACAGCAGAGTCCCAGCAGATCATGGTTATATGGGTGAAAAATCGAAAAAAACATGTTTTAATCGTTTCATACCATTCCAAAGCATAGAACTCTCTTGTTTCGCATGAATCTGTACTAGAACTACAACATTGGACCTTATTTGATTCCAGAACTCACAGCAGAGTCCCAGCATATCATGGTTATATGGGTGAAAAATCGAAAAAAAAAGGTTTTTCTCGTTTAACACTATTCAAAAGCATAGAACTCTCTTGTTTCGCATAGATCTGTACTAGAACTACAACATGGGACCTTATTTGATTCCAGAACTCACAGCAGAGTCCCAGCATATCATGGTTATATGGGTGAAAAATCGAAAAAATATACTTTAATCGTTACATACCAATCCAAAGCATAGAACTCTCTTGTTTCTCATAGATCCGTATCAGAACTACAACATAGAACCTGATTTGATTCCAGAACTCACAGCATAGTACCAGCAGATCATGGTTATATGGGTGAAAAATCGAATAAAAAAGTTTTAATCGTTTTACACTATTCAAAAGCATAGAACTCTCTTGTTTCGCATAGATCTGTACTAGAACTACAACATGGGACCTTATTTGATTCCAGAACTCACAGCAGAGTCCCAGCATATCATGGTTATATGGGTGAAAAATCGAAAAAAATACTTTAATCGTTTCATACCATTCCAAAACATGGAACTCTCTTGTTTCTCATAGATCCGTATGAGAACTATGACATGGACCCTGATTTGATTTCAGAACTCACAGCAGAGTCCCAGCATATCATGGTTATATGGGTGAAAAATCGAAAAAAACATGTTTTAATCGTTTCATACTATTCAAAAGCATAGAACTCTCTTGTTTCGCATAGATCCGTATGAGAACTATGACATGGAACCTGATTTGATTTCAGAACTCACAGCAGAGTCCCAGCATATCATGGTTAAATGGGTGAGAAATCGAAAAAAAAAAGTTTTAATCGTTTCACACTATTCAAAAGCATAGAACTCTCTTGTTTCGCATAGATCCGAACTAGAACTACAACACGGAACCTTATTTGATTCCAGAACTCACAGCAGAGTCCCAGCAGATCATGGTTATATGGGTAAAAATCGAAAAAAAATATTTTTATCGTTTCATAGCATTCCAAAGCATAGAACTCTCTTGTTTCGCATAGATCCGTAATAGAACTGCAACATGGGACCTTATTTGATAAGAATCTATGAGAAACAAGAGAGTTCTATGCTTTGGAATGGTATGAAACGATTAAAATATTTTTTTTCGATTTTTCACCCATACAACCATTATCTGCTGGAACTCTGCTGTGAGTTCTGGAATCAAATAAGGTCCCACGTTATAGTTCTAGCAAGGATCTATGCGAAACAAGAGAGTTCTATGCTTTTGAATAGAGTAAAACGATTAAAGTATTTTTTCTTTGGTTTTTCACCCATATAACCATGATATGCTGGGACTCTGCTGTGAGTTCTGAAATCAAATCCGGTTCCATATCATAGTTCTCATACGGATCTATGAGAAACAAGAGAGTTCTATGCTTTGGAATGGTATGAAACGATTAAAACATGTTTTTTTCGATTTTTCACCCATATAACCATGATATGCTGGGACTCTGCTGTGAGTTCTGAAATCAAATCCGGTTCCATATCATAGTTCTCATACGGATCTATGAGAAACAAGAGAGTTCTATGTTTTGGAATGGTATGAAACGATTTAAGTATTTTTTTCGATTTTTCACCCATATAACCATGATCTGCTGGGAGTATGCCGTGAGTTCTGGAATCAAATCAGGTTCTATGTTGTAGTTCTGATACGGATCTATGAGAAACAAGAGAGTTCTATGCTTTTGAATAGTGTAAAACGATTAAAGTATTTTTTTTTTGTTTTTCACCCATATAACTATGACCTGCTGGGACTATGCCGTGAGTTCTGAAATCAAATCAGGTTCCATGTCATAGTTCTCATACGGATCTATGAGAAACAAGAGAGTTCTATGCTTTGTAATGGTATGAAACGATTAAAATATTTTTTTTCTATTTTTCACCCATATAACCATGATATGCTGGGACTCTGCTGTGAGTTCTGGAATCAAATAAGGTCCAATGTTGTAGTTCTAGTACAGATTCATGCGAAACAAGAGAGTTCTATGCTTTGGAATGGTATGAAACGATTAAAACATGTTTTTTTTCGATTTTTCACCCATATAACCATGATATGCTGGGACTCTGCTGTGAGTTCTGGAATCAAATAAGGTCCAATGTTGTAGTTCTAGTACAGATCTATGCGAAACAAGAGAGTTCTATGCTTTTGAATAGTGTAAAATGATTAAAACATTTTTTTTTTCGATTTTTCACCCATATAACCATGATATGCTGGGACTATGCCGTGAGTTCTGAAATCAAATCAGGTTCCATGTCATAGTTCTCATACGGATCTATGAGAAACAAGAGAGTTCTATGCTTTGGAATGGTATGAAATGATTAAAATATTTTTTTTTCGATTTTTCACCCATGTAACCATGATCTGCTGGGACTATGCTTTGAGTTCTGAAATCAAATCAGGTTCTTTGTTGTAGTTCTGATATGGATCTATGAGAAACAAGAGAGTTCTATGCTTTGGAATGGTATGAAACAATTAAAATATTTTTTTTCGATTTTTCACCCATATAACCATTATCTGCTGGGAGTATGCCGTGAGTTCTGGAATCAAATCAGGTTCTATGTTGTAGTTCTGATACGGATCTATGAGAAACAAGAGAGTTCTATGCTTTTGAATAGTATGAAACGATTAAAACATGTTTTTTTCGATATTTCACCCATATAACCATGATATGCTGGGACTCTGCTGTGAGTTCTGGAATAAAATAAGGTCCAATGTTGTAGTTCTAGTACAGATCTATGCGAAACAAGAGAGTTCTATGCTTTTGAATAGTGTAAAACGATTAAAACTTTTTATTTCGATTTTTCACCCATATAACCATGATATGCTGGGACTCTGCTGTGAGTTCTGGAATCAAATAAGGTCCAATGTTATAGTTCTAGTACAGATCTATGCGAAACAAGAGAGTTCTATGCTTTGGAATGGTATGAAACGATTAAAACATGTTTTTTTCGATTTTTCACCCATATAACCATGATATGCTGGGACTCTGCTGTGAGTTCTGGAATCAAATAAGGTCCCATGTTGTAGTTCTAGTACAGATCTATGCGAAACAAGAGAGTTCTATGCTTTTGAATAGTGTAAAACGATTAAAACTTTTTTTTTCGATTTTTCACCCATATAACCATGATCTGCTGGTACTATGCCGTGAGTTCTCGAATCAAATCAGGTTTTATGTTGTAGTTCTGATACGGATCTATGAGAAACAAGAGAGTTCTATGCTTGGGAATGGTCTGTAAGGATTAAAACATTTTTTTGATTTTTTACTTATATAACCATGATATGCTGGGACTCTGCTGTGAGTTCTGGAATCAAATAAGGTCTATTGTTGTAGTTCTAGTACGGATCTATGTGAAACAAGAGAGTTCTATGCTTTTGAATAGTGTAAAACGGTTAAAACTTTTTTTTTTCGATTGTTCACCCATATAACCATGATATGCTGGGACTCTGCTGTGAGTTCTGGAATCAAATAAGGTATAATGTTGTAGTTCTAGTACAGATCTATGCGAAACAAGAGAGTTCTATGCTTTTGAATAGTGTAAAATGATTAAAACATTTTTTTTTCGATTTTTCACCCATATAACCATGATATGCTGGGACTCTGCTGTGAGTTCTGAAATCAAATCAGGTTCCATGTCATAGTTCTCATACGGATCTATGAGAAACAAGAGAGTTCTATGCTTTGGAATGGTATGAAACGATTAAAATATTTTTTTTCGATTTTTTACTCATATAACCATGACCTGCTGGGAGTATGTCGTGAATTCTGGAATCAAATCAGGTTCTTTATTGTAGTTCTGATACGGATCTATGAGAAACAAGAGAGTTCTATGCTTTTGAATAGTGTAAAACGATTAAAGTATTTTTTTTTGTTTTTCACCCATATAACCATGATCTGCTGGGACTATGCCGTGAGTTCTGGAATCAAATCAGATTCTATGTCATAGTTCTGATACGGATCTATGAGAAACTAGAGAGTTCTATGCTTTGTAATGGCATGAAACGATTAAAACATTTTTTTTTCGATTTTTCACTCATATAACCATGATATGCTGGGACTCTGCTGTGAGTTCTGAAATCAAATCAGGTTCCATGTCATAGTTCTGATACGGATCTATGAGAAACTAGAGAGTTCTATGCTTTGTAATGGCATGAAACGATTAAAACATTTTTTTTTCGATTTTTCACTCATATAACCATGATATGCTGGGACTCTGCTGTGAATTCTGGAATCAAATCAGGTTCTTTATTGTAGTTCTGATACGGATCTATGAGAAACAAGAGAGTTCTATGCTTTTGAATAGTGTAAAACGATTAAAGTATTTTTTTTTGTTTTTCACCCATATAACCATGATCTGCTGGGACTATGCCGTGAGTTCTGGAATCAAATCAGATTCTATGTCATAGTTCTGATACGGATCTATGAGAAACTAGAGAGTTCTATGCTTTGGAATGGTATGAAACGATTAAAGTATTTTTTTTCGATTTTTCACCCATATAACCATGATCTGCTGGGACTCTGCTGTGAGTTCGGGAATCAAATAAGGTTCCGTGTTGTAGTTCTAGTGCAGATCTATGCGAAACAAGAGAGTTCTATGCTTTTGAATAGAGTAAAACGATTAAAACTTTTTTTTTTCGATTTTTCACCCATATAACCATGATATGCTGGGACTCTGCTGTGAGTTCTGGAATCAAATAAGGTCCAGTGTTGTAGTTCTCATGCAGATCTATGAGAAACAAGAGAGTTCTATGCTTTAGAATGGTATGAAACGATTAAAATATTTTTTTTCGATTTTTCACCCATATAACCATGATCTGCTGGGACTATGCCGTGAGTTCTGGAATCAAATGAGGTTCTATGTTGTAGTTCTGATACGGATCTATGAGAAACAAGAGAGTTCTAGCCTCTAAAGTGGGTTGAAACGATTGAAATCTATATTTTTCGACTTATCTACACAGCTTGGAAAATCATTCTCTCACTTAAGTTTTTTAAAAAAAAAACGCCAGAACTATTCTTGAAAAGTATCAGGAACTGTAGAACTAAGGTGCATTCACAAGAAAATCACATTTAGTTATGATCTGCTGGACAATGATCTGCTACGGGAAGTTGGCAGATCATTTTGTCAATTATTTTTTTCATAGAAAAACGCCAGAACTATTCTTGAAAAGTATCAGGAACTGTAGAACTATGGTGCATGCGAAGAGAACTCTCATTTATTATTGATCTGCTGGACAATGATCTGCTAAGTTCGCTCACATTTATTAGCCATACTAATCTGTTTTTATATATTCTGTAACGCACTAATTGTATCGCTGTTGGTTTTCTAAATAAAGAAAAATAAAAATAAATAATAAAAATAGCCTGATCCCTCTCAATATGAGAGGAGTCCCGTGCCCAGCAGTGGGACAGTATATGGGTTGATGATGATAAATATTAAATAACATGACATACCATTCACGCCTGTATCCTCACAGGGGTAAACAAGGGTATACTGAAGTACACCCACGGCTCATCGAAATGTTTTTAGCCCGATGTAATAGGACCTATTTTCGAATCCAAACCATAAAAGGTAAAATTACAGTAAATGAGACATACACCTCAAGAAGGTCACGCGAGTAATGTACCTACTTGGTACTTCTAGCGTCTTCTGGTATAGTCAAAGTAAAAAAAAACATTTTAATTAAATCATTAAAATAGCACTTTTGAAAAATCAAAACTAGTTGCACAGTTTCAAAAAGTGGGTCTTATGGAAAAGGAACGACAAGAAACTCCATAGACACTTTAAAAAAAAACATGATTATAGTGTTAATCTTGGTTTACAATTTAGTTCTGAATAAGCCATGAGAACAATAATAATCACATCATTATAATATTCTGTCACCACTTTTTCAGTGTTTTCTTAATATAATGAAAATAAAAGGTTTCCCATAGACTAATAGTCTACCTGTGGGAAGCCTTGGCTATAGACTAATTTCATAAGCCAAGACCTATTAGGTAATTTATAAATTATATTATATTACAAACATTCCAATTTCATCTCAATGATAATAATTCTGAGGTACTTGGCGGTGTCTACATAATAAATCTAAAAGTAAACGGTATTAATTTACTAAACCACTCATAAACCTCAACGTCCTAATTTTAATAAACATTTTAACAACTTAATAAATAAAAAATAAAACTTTTATTTTTAATGGCGGGAAGCGTCCACGCGTTCTAACACTGTAATAAAACTGATAGTCGTATTAAAATGAAAGTAATTCTGGATCATAGGTAACCTTTTATTTTTTTATTTGAATTGTCAAGTAAATAATTTAATAGGGCAATAAAATATAATATTACCTACTTACATGGGACCTAAAGATACCGGCAAACTATGGGTGTAGATTAGTGCACCTCTGCTTATATCTTCGGGGATTACAGGGGTGGTAGTGTATGTTTATGTTATTTAAGTGAAATATTATAGAATATAATATATAGCTGTGATAGCTTAGTGATATGAGCATTGGACTGCCAAGGCACGCAACTCTGTCATTTTTTCTTAAACGGTGAAGGAAAACATCGTGAGGAAACCTGCCTGCCTTAGAACTTTTTCTCGACGGTGGTGTGTGAAGTCTGCCAACCCGCACTAGGCCAGCGTGGTGGACTATAGCCTAATTCTTCTTATACTGAGAGGAGACCCGTTCCCGGAAGTGAGACGTTATGGGTTGATGATGAAGTGAAATATTGAACAGACATTTAAATTATTTTTTTGCGCTTACAGCCCTTTTAATTCATAGAAAATTTATGTACATTTTATAGTTACCGTAGACCGAATCTTCGTAGACAAAGTGACTGTAGAATTCAAGAGTTCATTTCAGTTCAAATTAAGCTCAAATGATTGCACTTAATAAAACGTGGTGGATTCAAACTTACATACAAATTATTGATTGTAATTTATTAGACTTTCGAATAATTGAATCCAGCTACCTACTTTTCGAAGCTTTTGAGTCTGGTCAGTGTTAGTTTGAGAACCCAAGGTTCGAACCCTATTAATTGATTCGGCATTGTTTAATTATGAGCGAGTACTGGTAAAACTGACAGCGTCCACTGTTTTACAAATAAGAATATTAAACAAAAGAGGATTTATGTACCTATTTCTAAGTAAGGAAAATAAAAATATACCTACTGGTAAAATAAATGTCAGGCGTTTTGGGTTTCTGAATAAAACTAACTATTGTCATAGGTGTTCATATGACAGTGCAATTATACTTTATCTTGATGTTAGATTGTGTATAAAAAAGCGAAGGAAAACATTACAGAAACCGTTCTTTTTATGCTACTAAGGTGACAAACAAGCATACGGCCCACCTTGCAACACCAGGGGTATCACTTGAGCTTTGCCGACCCTGTAAAACAAAAGAGGAATAGTTGGGTTGGCAGTATAAGGCACAAAGTTTCCTCGTGGAGCACTGGCAACCTTGCTCACCCTTAGAAACACAACACAGTTCAAAGCAGTGTTATTTCACTTCGATTTTCTGCAAGGAGGTCGGTACTTCCCCAATCGGGCAGCTCAAATTTGAGTAGCATTACTCCCCCTAAACTTTACCTCTCTTAAATGTTACGGCAACCACCCACAGTACCACAGAATGAGAAAGGTCTCCTCTCAGAATTAGAGGGGTAAATATGTAATCCACCATTTTGACCTAGTGCAGGTTGGCAGACTGCACACGCCGTCGATAAATCTACCTATTAAGAACATGTTGTTCGTAATTTTCATAGATTTTCAATGATCTACGTAATCGGTTGCGTGTGTATCTTATGCATATATCGTTCAAGCTTGTTTATCTGTTAGGGACGTAACGCAAGATCGGCACGCCGACATTTGGCTAGACGTCCATTCGAGGTCATCGTCTCTTAGCGGGTAGCGTCAGAAAAATCAACTTTTCTTGGAATTTTCAATCGTTAAGCAGTGCTGTAGGGAAACTTTTTGACAGGTCATATTTGTTTTATAATTTACTGTTTTAATATTTTTATTTTATAACTAAAAATAAATTAAAGATATATTATAGACTTATAGTGAAAGCGTTTCTCATAACATTTTGATATTACCAAACAACTCAATTTGAGTATTCTTTCCGGAATGCATAATTGTTTATATTCTCATATTTTATGTGACAACCACGTAAGACAACCCATGCTCTATCATTATTTTGATGATGAGAAGGTAGATTTCTCTGTATCAATAGAACATAAGTAGATCAGCACTCTACTTACAGTTTCCATGTAGAAAATATCGAGGTACAATTAATAAGACTAGCAACATAATCCTGTAAATCCAAACATAATCACATCAACATACCAAATTATGCTAATTCACCGCCAACGCACGCAATAAGCCGACATCAACAAAATCTAGGCTGAACTAAATTTCTTTTGCCGACCGTACTTCGGCACACACACATAAATTTTCACCACTACAACTTTCAGTTCTGGCGCTTGGCCAATCTCCTGTACATATCTGTGATTCGCTCTTATTATTCAAGTTCTATAGAAAAAAACACCATCATTGTGTTCGATAAATTCAAGCAATTAACGTTATTGTAACGTATGCTACGAGAAGTCGGTTGCTTTATTTTTTATTTTATTTTTTTGCGTAAAAATAACAAGGACTCTTAACTCCATTCTCTGGAGTGGCTCTGACACCTTGCACATTTTAGACCAGTCCACGTTAACTTGTTTTTTTGGAACGAAGTTCCTTATCGCGCGTTGTGAAAGGGGGCTAGACGGAAAAAATTCTTACGAAAAAGTTGTCACGACACTTTTTTCGAAATTCAAATATTGTTGACAAGCATTCAAATATTGTTGACAAGCATTCAAATATTATTGAGTGAATGACAATATTTGAATTTCGCGCGTTGTGAATTGTTGAGTGTATACAGGTTTTTTTATTTTTAATTATTAAATTTTAATGAAAGGAACTTCGTTCCATCCGGGTGTCCCTTGACACCTCTCAAGTTTTTTTTTTTTATATAAGGAAACGAACGAGTAAGGGACCTGATGGTAAGTAGCAGCCGTAGCCTATAGAAGCTAGCAATAATAGGACGTTGTCATCTTGACACCTCATCTTATTTATGCCTGTCATTTCTGTGGCTACATTGCCTTTCATACCGGTACACCCGAACATCGGATCTTAGCACATTAAGTATTGCTAAGCGATAGAAGACTTTGCAATATGGTGGTAGGTACTCGGACCAACCCAGGCAAATTCAGCAGTAGGAACAGATCACAATCTGTTAAATTTCTTTGATTGATTTTCAACTTTAATGCTCTCAACAATAAGGTTCACATTCAATTGGGAAAATTTGATAGTTTTGGATAGCTTGACCAGTTGGCGTCTGTACACTAAGATCTATAAAATGTTTACCATTGTGATCTTTGAACCGCATAAATTATAGTTTACAGCACCTACGTCACTACGAGCAGGATCTTCTGGCAATTGATTTATTTTGTTTGGATCTCTATTCGATTCGTAAGCGATACTAACGATAACGTTTACGTCATTGTTTACGTTTTCTGAATTTTCATTAGGTTTTCCAAACGTAACAAAAAGGTCACGTGGCGGAGTGAAAAAGTTTGTTGACGACTCGTGGTAAATTTTACTAATACACTTTTAATTCAGAAATGAGGCAACCCTGTTTGCAACTTTTTTTAAATGTTATAATGGATGTAGTTCGTTCATTGTATGCTTGTGATCAGAGCAACTCCCGTGACAAAGAACTTGCTCACTAGGGCCAGAATTATCTTTTTAAAAGCGAGAAAATATTGTGATATGATGACAAACGAGCATACTGGCAGCCTGGTAAATGGCAACCGCAACCTATAGACGCTAGCAACACCATTGATAGGTATCATCCACTCGTTGTCATCGTAAACCTCATTTGTTAAGTCTCATCCCCAGTGGCACATTGCCCTTCAAACCGGAACACAATTACTTAATCTTGATCATCGTCGTAGGGTGGCAGGGTTGTCAGTATTCTACCGGATACATTTCGGAGAGTGTGCATCAGAACTGCACAATCTAATTTCACGTTGGAAATTCCCGAAACGTTTTGTCTCGACATTCCTTATCCGTACAGCGAGGGAATGGAATCAGCTGCCTAAGTCTGTATTTCTTGACGTGTACAATTTGGGGGTCTTCAAGTCACGAGTGAATAGGTATCTTCTAGGTAAGCGTGCTACATCTTTTAGCACATCGTCACTTACCATCAGGTGAGATTGTGGTCAAACGCTAACCTATGTCATATAAAAAAAACTTTTTTCTCCGAGCCTTTTTTTTCCCAAATATATTGGGGTAGGCTTTCAGTCTAACCAGATGCAGCTTAATATTAGTATTTTAGACGAAGCGACTACCATCAGACCTTCGCTTTTTGGGTAATAGCGATACCCTGAGAATAGAATGGTTGTCAGACTTTTTTGGGCTTCTAACTATCACTAACGATTGTCATAGGTCATTGTTCGTATGAGTATCGGGACCGACGGTTTTACGTGCTCTCCGAGGCACGGATCACAATGAATGTTAGCATGTTATTGCTTAGCGGCAGAATATTTCTCAGTATAATACTAGGTAGTATCTAATCCAGTACTTTTCCACATCTTATCTTCTAATAAGTAGATACCTAATACATGAACCCTTTTTGTACCCACTGAAAGGGTTCATGTATTGTAATGTGTTACATTAATATGGGTAACATCATCTCTTCACTTAATGAGGTGGAAAAGCACTACATGGTATATATTTCTAACATTGAAGAGAAATACTAATGGATACCCGTCACCGCAGAAGACGGGATGTGTCATACTCTTAGTGCTAAAACTAAAAGCTGTTTTCCTTTTGTGTACGAATAGGGTCACGTGATCTGCGTGTCGTGTTGATCATTACTAGACTTTGATTGTGACGAAATAGATTTAAAAGAATTATAGAGCGGAATAAATAAATATTCTTGGACAATTTTACACAGCAATTCCCAAACTAAGCAGAGCTTGTACTATGGGTGTTAGATAATGGATATAATACTTATATACTTTTCTTTTGTAAATACATACTTATAATACATTAATAAATCTATATCATAAATAAAAATGAATCCGTTTCCCTTGGTCACGCCATAACTTGAGAACGACTTTATCGATTTTATTCATAGTTTTTTTAAGTCTTCTAATACTTTGTAGAACGTTCTTACAGAAATAAAAAATTAAGAAAACTGAGCAGGAAATTGGAAAATTTCAGAAAACTTAAAGAAAAGATACTTTTTATTCATAAAGTCCAAACAGACGCGAGCAGAAGCTATTAAAAAAAATATTTTTAATAGTGTGGAAAAGCACAGGGCTTGTTCACAAGTTCGGGCGTTGTATTAAAAACGTGGTCATTATATATATATTAGCAACAAAACCGACGGACCATTGAGATACCTACAGAATACCTACAAAATAGAACATTAATCTACTTCAGCCATTTTGTTTTTCTGTTAAGCCATATTCTCGTGAAACTACGAAACACTACGTGTGAACAGACCGTTAAAATAATATTTTTCCATAAATTTCTCATGACACGAAAACTGTAGTAGGACGGTGCCTGTTGCTTCTGGCTTGTTGCCAACACTACGCCGTGCGGTTTTTCATGACAGCTTGTTCAACTAGATAATGTCGTCTATAAAATTATGGACACGTTTTAGAGTCTTTAAATCTTACGTGTAGCTTATGATTTCGATATTCCATTTACTATTACAAACAAATAATGAATTGTGTCATTTATTTATTTATTTACTGTATGGAAAATTTACAGACAAAATATAATAAGAGTAATTTAAAAAATTACAAATAGTCCTGTCCAATTACAAACCTTCACCATATTATTATATATGTAGGTAAAATTGAGAGCTATTAGATATTAATAGATAGTTTTGAACGAGTGTTACATGCTAAAGATGATGGTGATTATCGGAAGAACTTAATTAACAAACAAATTAAGTAAGATTAGGCTACTAGTCCACCACGCTGACCTAATGCGGGTTGGCAGACTTCACACACTTTCGAGAAAATCTCTCAGGCATGCAGATTTCCTCACGATTTTCCTTCATCTGTTAAGCGAGTGATAATTAATTATTATTAATACGCCTTGGATTTCAAGACCTATGACTTGCCAGTCCAGTGGTCATACCATTAGCCTATCACTGTATTTTGCATTATTGCTTATCGGTACAATATTGGGCAATGTTTCGGGACCACCTCAGACGAAGATAGCAGCCTTAGGTACCAACTTATAAAAAAAACTCAAATGTAAGGATTAACTCCATTTTCCTGAATACACGTGAGTTTTGACTATCCCTTCTTCGCATTTATGTATATTACGACACCATTTCACGTTTTCAAAGACCTAATATATTATTATGAATATTATATAAGTTCTGAGAAGCACTTGCTTGTAAGCTTGACTTGGGAGATAAGTACCATAAAATGTTATTTGAATAATAAATGGTGTATGATAAAGTAGTATAGGTACAAGTATATACATATAAAGATCTGTAACTTTTCACGTAGTTATGTATATTTGAGAGGGAATCGGCTATAGTCCACCACGCTGGCCTAGTGCGGGTTGGCAGACTTCACAAACCGTCGAGAAAAATATAATATAATAATAATTTATTCAAAACATAAAGGTACACAGAAAAACATCAAAAATGAACATAGTCTATTTATCACTAAATTAGGAAAAACTCTGGTGCCCATGATAAGATTTAACTTGTGTTATGGGCACCAAGGCTCTCTCACAATGACATGACAACAGTGGTAGACAATTAACTCGGGGGAATATTTTCATTTATGATCTATTTGTTCTTATATAATACTAATAATCTACAAAATTAAAACCAATACACACTTTAATGTAAACACAACAGTACAATTAAAATAAGATTAAAGAAATTAAAGACCTTAAAGAATTGACAATTTCAAGAGATCTTCGGTTTCTGAGTAGGTTTTTGATAGAAGCCATTTCCTTGTTAGTGTTTTGCATGTGTGTTTGCAATGAGGGAATATGTTACAGGACCTGTTAACTAAATTATATAAATGGCCACCGATAACGTGGTAGTGCCTGCTTGCCAGGGTGGTTCTAAAGGTCGGCTTTGGACATACTTGATAGGCCCGCCCGCGCCGTCTTGTTGGTTTGGTCTTGTCGTAGTACAAGGAGATATGTTTTCTTAATATTATTTGTAGCACAAACAGTTGCCGCACCGAAAGAATTTGGCATTCATCGTAAAGCGCAGTAGTTGGGTATCTGAAGGGTTTACGAGTCATGACCTTTAGTACGGCTCTCTGTGCTCGTTCTAGCCTTAGAAAATCGGTTTTGGCGGCGCCACCCCATACTGAAATACAATAGCCTACAATCGACTGGAATAGAGCAAAATAGACAGTTTTCAAAGTATCTGAATCTGCTGAGTTTCTGAGATTTTTAAAAACAAATCTCTAAGGTATGCAGGTTTCCTCACGATGTTTTCCTTCACCGTTTAAGCGAGTGTTCCCTCTCAATATGATAGGAGACCCGTGCCTAGCAGTGCATTAGTAGGTACTTACGTTCAGAAATCAATTAGAGTCACGTATATATAATTGTCTAGCAACTGTCAACTTTTGAGTTGACAGTTGCTAGCTTTGTTGACAGTTGCTGCTTCTTCAAAAGGTCCACTTTAGATTTGCGTATATTGTAAAACTCACCTGATAAGCATTGAATAAGTTACTGTTTGGACTTTGAAAGACACCACGATTCTCTGAGTTTATTTCCGAGTTTCTTCTCAGAAGTCGTCAGCCGTCAGGTATTTAAATATTGACTTGTAAGTGTCTTTAAAATATCTATTTACAAGAACCGATTGTTAGAATTATATAGAAAACCCGAACAGCACTTTGCTCGACCTGGCTACGGAATCCAAAACCTTACACTGAGCAGCCGTGATAGGGACCAAAATACCTTTGTGGCAGTTGACTTGTAATTTATACCTAAGCAAGTTTTGTTGCAAACATTGAGACGGAATGCTTGTTCATACATCAATCACCTACAGCCGAGTACTTCACGTGATATATCGATGCTTTTCTGAATGCTATTATCATATTGTATATCTAATTGATGGAAAATACACCTATATAAAATTGGATGTACCATTTAGGGTTTGAAAAACCCAAAGATATATATAACCAGCGGATAAGAATCAAAAGGTTGGTAGGTATAAACTAGAGTATTTGCTAGAGCATCAAATTGTAATGTATAATTTTTACGATTGGTACAATACAGGCAAATTATTCTCAGTTTTCTAAAAACATTTCCATGTAATGTAACATTCTTGCGATTGGTTGACACTACGTTCGACGTTCGAATATTTCAAAAAAATAAAATTTAAATTACTCCCCACTGTCCACCGGGCTCGTGCTTTTGCTCAAGTGTTACACCAAAAAGCTCGTTCACCAAATCAAGTTGTAACAAAACATCGAGCGTCATGTTCGAAATGTATATAAAATAGGCAGATATAATATGATAGAGATGGAACGACTTAGACAGGGCGATATTGGCAATCGAAAAAAGTATAATAATTAAATGTCTTGGGAAAAATCCAACGATGCGGTTGAATATCATATCGGTAATCTAATCAACTATCAAGTGCCATAAGACCTCTGCTACTCAATTTTTGGACATTAATGCCTTTAACACACTGAAGCGAATCGCAATGAAACAATTGCGAAATGTGATACACAAAAGAGACAAACATAGAAAATCACTCAAGTTAAAGTGAGAAAAAATATGCTGTTGAGCTATTTTCGCAATTAGCGGCGGTCGGTATATTGGTTGTAAGGCTTTCCGGCTTTTGACCACTAATGATTGTCATTAATATAGTTATGTAAGGTGAATATCGATACTTGTTGCTTTAATCTTAGTTGTTAACACGTAGGTATTTTTTTTATTTCTTATTATAGATTTGTTTCGTATTTTTCTTCATTCACAAACATTTAGTATCTGGCTGATTTCCAGCATTGTTAATCAAAGTTATGCCATAGTACGTTATCCATGAAAAGAAAACAAAGTCTCCTGTATCACGGATATGTTTACACACATAAATATGAACAAACACCTAGACCCGGAACAATTATCTGTAGTAATATTTCCGTGCTGGGATCAAGCGCACGACCCTTGGTGTAGCAGCCGATGCAAGCACAGCAGCTGAGCAGGAGATCTACATCTAGGTTGAGCAACAGTCCATCGTCACCTTCCCCGGTCAATTCGTCAAGGTTCTCTCGACTAAGATCCGAAAAAATACCATCAATTCCAAAGATACACTAGCTTGAAAACGATTTTATATTAAAATAAATAAATTAACGATTAGGAATTTAGTTAATTAGTAATCGTGAATCACGATGTAGTAGGCTCTTACATACATGATTCAAGATTACTAATTAGCGGTTATTAACATTAAAAATATTTATGAACGCGTTTGCGCGGTCTGAGGATTATCGAAATAGCCACAAGTAGGGTACCTAATGGAAGTCCAAATGTCGCTTGCAAGTAGGTACTGAAATATCGTGATTTAGCTCATTTTTGTATTCTCCAACTTCGCTAACACGCAAAAGTCAGCCTGGTCGATGTAGCCAAACCCCTCTCATTCTCAGACGAGACCCGTGCCTGGCAGTGAAACTGTATAAATGGTTTGATGATGATCTTTTTTTTCCTAGTCCAACATTAGATAGTCTATGTTTTATACCAGAACGGCAATCGGTTTCATGGTCCAACCGCAATAAAACCTCTTTTATACATCATGAAAATGTTACCGGCGGGTGCGTGTGCGCCGACTCTGACGCATATCAAAGATGCGCGACGCCATTTCTTTTCCACTGTACGCTCCCGATTTGGCTCGCGGCCAAAGACGCCGCCTGGCGTTCGGCCAACACACCAAATCACCCCCTCTTGACGCCTACCGGGAGAACTTTCGATAGTGCTGGCGATAATCTGTCGAATGTTGCAAAAAATATTCGTAAAGTTTGTGGACAGTTTGTCATTACGTTTGCTAAATGTGTCAGCAAAAATGTTATGTAGAATCGCTCCGCCCTTTTAGAAAAACCTATTACTGCTAATTAGGTATTACATAAATAAGCGAATAAAACGTGTATGTAGAAGATACTTATAAACCAGATGTTTAAAATATTGAAGCGTAAACTAATGAGCGTAAACAGGGACACGTGCGATATTACCCTCATTTCGCATTCGATGACGGAAAAATGCTTTGTAGGGGGTCACCCTTCCCGTAATACCATAACATCAAAAACATTCTACATAGAACCCGCAATGTTGCTATAGTAACGTGAGTGAAGAAATCGTCTTTTCGAGTAAATCAAGTTTTAAAAATCAAATGTTCGTTGCCGACTCGATTCGATATTCGAAATGGAACGTGCACCCCGATAACCGCCAAAGCTTACGCGATCAACGAACTAAGGACATAGTTGAAACGCATTCCTAGCTTATTGGTGTGGACTTTACGATTGAAACCGAGTCGATTCAACAAGCAAAGGTTGGTTGCTATCATAACAGATTTATTGCCGTTCATTTGGGCTGCACTCAATGTAACATCCACTTAGTTATTCGAGTGTTTTGATTTGGACGTCCGTTGTTATGTTTTTGTGATTTTGAAATGTTTATTTTTTACTATCAGGAATTTCTTGGTTATTGTTGTTCTAGCGGATGACATTGTTTAATAAAGCAAAGTTAACAAATAAAACTAACTAGGGTTAGTTTTGTTACGATAAGATTTTTTCATATTTTGTCGTTATTGAACCGCTCAAACGTTAATTGAATATTATCACAAGGATAATAATGACAGTTTCACGGCTTTTTTTAAATAAAAAAATATATTGAACATTGTTGACGGAATTGAATTTGAACCTCAGAATTTCTACAGATTTAATAAAAGAAAATGCGACAAAATATTTTTTAGTAACTAATATTAATAAAGAAAACATCTTGTCTACCATTACGTTTTCAGATGGACTGCAACTTCGCTAGAGCAACTGATGAAAAATTGCATATTTTATTTTTAATTCAACTTTGATTTATATTGTAAGTTCTTATAATATAAATAATAATTTCCTAAATGCATACTAACACGTATCTAATGCAATAAAATATTTATAAAAATATCGCGTATTTTATAAAAAATCGCACCGAAGTTTCGTGTTTTATTTAAAATTCGATCGTGTAAAAACAGACTGAAATTAATGTACACTGCATATCCTACACATGAAAGAGAAAATTTCAAACAGATTGTAATAATGAAACATAGGAAGAGGACTAATATTTTACATGAATCACAATGATGACGCCAGCACATAATGACATCATCGGCTCTATCTTTTACAAAGAAGTAAAAAGAGAATCCTCAGTCCACTACACCGCAATATCAGTATCACATACCAATGTATTTCTGTACATCCACAATACGATGGGTATATTTTGTGTCTTAAGTAATAGTTCCTATCAACTAGTCACAAATCCAAACTCCGAGATGAAACTCACATTTTTTTATGGAAAAACCCAATAAAACTTAGCTCAACTTTTTTGTTTTTTGCTCAACCTTGGAATCCAACTCAGGAGCTGGATCAGAAGCAGCTTCTTAAAATGAGTGCAATGAAGTGCCAAGTTTGACTGATGTCTGCGTGTACTCGATACGCATTTATTATAGCCATCACATGGTACGATGTGGTGGGCAGAGTCTTTTAGAGTATTTTCTGTACCTAGACAAAAATTTTCAATGATGCGTACAAATGCTCAGTTGCTTTTCGCCTTGTTGTGCCATTAACACAGTTTCTCGGAGCAATTCTGAAAGTAGTTTGATTGGTTAAAAGTCTAATGTAAACTAAGCGCTTCAGGAATTTCGTAAATAACTAAATTTTTCAAGCTTTTTAGAACTATTGCATTTTTGAAATGTCCATCTTTTGGACATCATATTATTGTCCGAAACTATTTATGCTTCTTAGGAATGTTACAGTGTTTTAATTGGTAGCATATAGGATGCCTGAAAACAGCAGCCCTGTAGTCTGAAGTCAGCTTTAAGCTGCTATGTTCACCTGGAGCCTCACCGCACTCACTGTAAGAAGCCTGTGCCCAGTACTGGGACAGAAAATTGGTTAATGTAATCTCACTACTGATAAATTTTTACTGCTTCACTTTTACTTCTTACTATTTAAGATAAGGTCATTAATCGAACTTGCCCTCAGATATTTAAGATATCGTCATCGCAATCCGTAGAGCATGTACTATTAATATCGATAGGCTGACCATACTAATTATTTCTTAATATCTCATTACAATTAATCCGCGGGTCACCAAACCCTTTATTATGCACACAACCTCATTAAATCTAGGTACGTAAGTTTATAAGTAATTATTTTACAGAATGGCCCGCTGCGCGTGAGTCACCAAGCGTCAAGCGTCACAATTGAGACGCAGCTGCCAAAGGATCTCAGTTTACTTTGCGCACGGCGCACGTGTCGTTCCAAACACCTCTATCAAAAACGACACATATCTCATTATTTGCATACGCTATTATAAACGCTATGTAAACAACTAAAGGGTGGATGTACTGTGGCAAAGCTTTGAAGGTTTCTTCAGGGAATTGAGAGTCAAGTTTTCGTATTGAAATAATGTTTCTTTGGTGCTTGTTGCGTTAATTAGATATTTTTTTAAATGAAATGACACTTATAATTTATTGAGGCGACTGCGGATAGGAATAATTTGTTCAGAATCAACCTATATTTTTTACGTCCATCTCACATTAAAAATGTAAATTGTAGTTTTGTAACCGACTTTATGTGTCGTTATCAGTATTCAAACAATTGAAATAAATCAATTTGTTTTACCATACAGTTTCCACCACACTACCATACGTACAATACAAAACATTATTTTTTGTCGATTATATTACCATTTTAATGAGTTTACGAAAGCATAATTGCCTCCCATTTTTTTCTTAAGTACCTACGTACTTACAACTGCAGAATAAATAATTGAGTTTTAAGGGAAAACGAAAACTGACTTCAAAAATTTTGTTTCTTCAGATCCGGTAGATAGAGAGTTCCTAGTTGTCCCATATGTTAGAACAACTAATATATAATATGGGGCAACTAGGAACTATCAGATAAAAAAGTAACATCGAAATCGGTTCAGGGGGTCTACTCCCTAAGCACGAAGTCCGTAGTTCGTCGATCGGACTCCGAAGTTTCCGAGAACTTTCGAACAGCTTGTAACTTCGTTGACGGAGATAGGAAGTAGACCCGCTGTATCGGCGAAGAGGTCGCGAAACACACAAAAATTCTACGATCGAATTGAGAATCTCCTCCATTTTTGAAGTCAGTTAAAGACTAATAGGCAAAACACATTAGATGAATCCCGTACTCAAGTTGCGGGACCTCACTTGGAGAGAATTTACGAGAGCAATGCGCGCGCGCAGCTGTCGTTTACACTCCCGTTCGCAACAGCTGCTTCGTGTAAACCTTGGAAATGTATGTAGGATTTCTTAAATCAATTGTTTTAATACTTATATGAGAATTTGGATTATCGTAATGGATACACAGCATTAAAATATTTACTTGGATCATTCTGAAAGAAGATTCACTTTTGTTTCCTGCTACTACTATGTCAGAATTATGTTTATGGGGGAAGCGTTTATATTTTGTTTGTGACCTTCTTTAGCTGATATATGACGATAATGATGATGATGATGTCAGAATTGTAGCAATTGCCTTTAGTGATGTGTGTCAAAGTAACATAATTATATTATCGTGAAATAAATCTAGGTTAGGCAATTACCTCTAAATCAGCCATCTTGCCATTTTTTATCATATTTAGAATTTAATAAAATTCAAAGAAATTTCATCAAATTTTGGTCTGTTTGAACTTCGTATTGAACCAGTGAGTGGCTTGAGGAAATCGTCAAACAAATTTGATCAAATCTTGGACCAAGCCATTTGGCCAGTGGCCTACCAACCTGAGTTTATAACTCCGTATTTGCTTACTGAGAGCCCAGATTTACACTCGCAACTCTGCCGAAAATTATAGCATTTTAAATGGATCAGGTTGCCTTGTCATTATACTTGGCAAGCATATTGATGACCGTACCGTGTTGTTATTGAAACAGGTGTGTGTTACTGCCGATGGCGATCCTCTAGATTAATCTCTGAGTCACTTGCGACACCCACGAGGTCCCGGTGTTGCTATTTTTAACTCGAACTGTTTACAATAAAATGGAATTCTTAAGAATTAAAATGATAAGTTTAGATAAGTTCATCATCAACATATTCATGGGGTCTCTTCTTGAAACGGCTCTTCTCTCAGAAAGGATTAGGCTATAATAAATTACGCTGACCTTATACTGGTTGGCAGATTTCACACGCCTTCGAAAAAATCTCTAGGCATGGAGGTTTCGTCACGGTGTTTTCCTTGAAATTATTCATTGATACGCACTCTATTTCGAAAAGTCAGAGGTGCGTGCCTAGGATTTGATGTATAAAAATGAAATTTATAGGTACTGAACTACTATTTATTATTTTAGAAAAACGCTACCGGTGGATGAAATGTTTTCTTCGGGACCGTTCAGTACAAATTCTTCTACGATATATTTTAAAATATATTGTGGATCTTACATTTGCAACGAAGAACTATAAGCCGATACAATATAAAAACTATGACCCTCTTGAGGGTCATGGTTAACAAATTAATTAGGCTTCTGATAGATCCTACGCTGTACGTAATTTCGTTTATTTTTTTCTAGTACATTATTTTTAAAGACAATTGAACGATTCGGACATCCTTAACCATGTATAATTCAACTACTACTGCTTAAGTACTTATCACATCAAGCGTAATCACTGCAAATAACAGTCTCATGTAAAATTGTTTGCCACCATTTACTCTAGCACCCATTAAACAGACACACTTTACGATGACTACTCATAGTAGGTATCTCGTAAACATCATTACGTAACGGTGAGCTTCCCTTGCAAGGTTTGGTCTTAGAGTATGTAAAAGACAAGGTGGACATAAGTGCGCGCTTTGTTTTTGACAGCTCAGTCTGTCAGTTCGTATTTAACCTCTATCATGATCATAGATTTAAAAGCGGTGTGTCTGCTTTTAAATCGAACATTTTTATTCAAACATTTTGATCTCGTTTTGATTTGTTTTCTCTTTTTGTCAGGTTACAAAAGAAAGAGACAGACCGATTTGTTTCCAATTGGAAACAGTAATAGATTGCGATTTTCTTCGTGATGGCCCGTCTATCTCGCTAGCTAGTAATTTAAATTTATCTTTGTCTTTCGTCTTCTATGTCTTTGATCATGACGACTTTACAACAATCAGTCACTACGTCAAAACTAAAACTTCCTATTAAATATTTTGCGCATCTTCTAGTGTATGGCAGGATAAATCAAAATTTTATTAGTACAAAGTCAATTAGAACGATATTTCGAATTATGATCAGCGAGGGGCCAGGCAACACCACGCTAGCCTAGTGCGTGTTAGACTCCACGTATGTAGCTTCATGAACGTTGTAGATTTTCCGTATGTAGTTGTGCTGATTTAATTATCTCCTATGTATATAATTTTCTTATAGCAATGTGTCTATTACTTTATCATTGCTAATAATTCGCACTTAAATTTCAAAGGATGAAACATAATGACTACCATCATCATCTCCTGTTTTCATTGTGTAATGCTGCTTCATTGCTGTACAAAATTGTCAGCCCCATTTTTTAAAAGAAAATAATGATACGATTTAAAGGTAGCTTAGTCTTTTTCATACTCAAATGTGGAATTTCACAAACAAATTCTTCGCAAATGTCTTATAGACGATGATTTATCACGTTGCGGGCTTTATTGCCAAAGGTGAATAAAACACGTCATCACAGAGCTTAAAGACCTGGCTTCTTTGAAAGATTGCTGGCAGTTGCCAGAATCAATTTCAAGTAAATACATACCTAGTTTGATAAGAGCTAGATTATGAAAACATTGTAAAAATAAAGTTAATCATTAGTTTTTCCAAGCATTTTATTATTGAAGATCTTGAGCCTTTGTCTACCACTGCTATGTCTCTGAGAGGAGTCAGGCTACACTATCCACTACTCTGGCCAAATTCGGGTTGGTAAACTTCCCGAAATATCTCTCAGGCATGCACTGCACGTCCTTCATCGTTTACTGGGGAGATACATAATAAGTATGTGATAATTAAATAAATTCGAATAACCAAAGATAGCGTAGAAGTAGTGATTGCCTAGTGGTATGACCATTGGACTGTCAAGTCGAAAGTCTCTAGTTCGATTTCATGGCATGAACTTCTGACTTTTCGAAATCATATGCGTATTTATAATTAATTATCACTCGCTTAAACGGTGAAGGAAAACATTGTGAGGAAACCTGCATGCCTTAGAGATTATCTCGAATGCGTGTGAAGTCTGCCAACCCGTTCTAAGCCAGGGTGGTGGACTAAAAGCCTCATCCCACTCATTTTGTGAGAGGAGGCCCCGCAGTGGGACAGTATGTGGGTTGGTGATGATGAAAGGTAGGCATGCTTTGAATTTCAACTTAAGAGCTAAGACAACAGTACATGCTCATATCACTGGTTTACTGGTTGTCTTTTAAGTACTTCATTATAAAAAAAAACCTTCATAATTTCTGGCAACATGTCAGCATGATCTCATCTCATCTCGTCTGTTTGTCGTATATACATTATCATTAACAAGAACTACAGCAAATAGGTCGAGACACAATCGCTATCCGGTTTGTGACGAACCAAGTATTTAGTGGTAATTTGCCAATGTCTGAGCAATCGAAATCGCAGCTTCGGTTTTTGGCCAGACTATATGGCCGTTTGAGTGGGATATGCATTCATTTAAAGTGAATTCCATCAAGGTATCAAGATTTGCGTGAAACGGACGGTTTCTAATTTATCTCAAGTCGTGAATCGTAATTAGGTGTGACTGTGTATTTTACTTGATTAAATTAACTTACTTCCTTTTGAGATACGGAATAAGTACATTTTTTTAAATTTTAAGCAAGAAACTTTCTTCTCAAAAGCTTTCACATGGCACATTTATTTCATTAGGTGCCTATATAAGACGACATATTCTTCCTGTAACTCCATTGTTAATAGAGACCAAAACAGAAATATACATCTTATTCACCATCAGATTACCGAACAGTGAAAAAGAGAGAAAAAAACAATAATTAAGGAATCTTCAAGATCTCCAGCGGTTGGTAACGTCGCTCGACGGGAGGCGCGGCTATATTTAGATGCGCGCGCGCCGGTACGCGTGCTTCACAGCGCATGCGCGCCGCTGAAGATGTGTGCGTGAGACTTACGCAGTATGTACCTGGGGGAGCAGTGAACTTATAAGCGCAGGTATATAAGAAAATGTTAAATGATTTTGTTTTTAAATGCTATCAGAAAGAAGAAAACGATCACACGTCTTGGAAGACTGAAAGATAATAATATTGGATGAAGATGACTTTAAAAGACACTTGAAAATCATGATCTGGAGAGGCTAGGCAAGCGGTTCGTCTTTTGTCGAAAAGATCTTTCTGTGTCCAATGCAGGACAAATATCCAGTCACTAAGCGCTTGGAAACAAACTGAATATAGCTTGGATTAGATATATTGTAATCATTGAAATGTTTTTGAAGAAGACATTGTCAAATAGCAGCAATAAAAGAAACGAAAAGTGCATTAAGATCAGTAAAGATGCCAACATTTTAAAACTGTGTTTCTTGTTTTTCAACACAAAATTATGGCATTTGCTATGATAACATTTACGAGTGCAGTGACAATTTATTATGATACATCCTCTTCTACTTCATCTTGACATATCTATAAGAGCTTATATTAATTATAAAAATTCTTTAATGAGCTCGAATCTTATCAGTAAGCAATCGACACTGCAATCTATTCCACTTTTTCCTCCACTTTATTCTGTACATAGCTTTGTTGTATAAGTCTTCTCCACTATTTGTCTATTATAATATTGTGCCATAAAGGTATTGCGAATTTATAATTCTCATCTTATCTTAGAAAAATAACGAATAAATTGTCGAGTTCGACTGGAGAGAAAAATAATTCAAATGTTGATACCATAATGTCTTATAGAGAATGTAACAGAATGTGGAATTGCGGAATCCATCGAGTACTCAGTAGTGTCTGAAGTACGCTAAAATTCAGACTATAAGAAAACATAAACAGCAGCATTCTTATGAAAAAAAAAAAACGGGGTTCTAAGAAAAGGCCTGCAGAGAAGACCCAATTGCTGCATGCGTATAAACCACAATTTTATATGATCACATTATCTTGATATTGAAACAGAAAACGACAAGAATTATGAACATGACTCAATTGAAAAAAAAAAACCGGCAGATGCTATTCGAGAAAACTCTACTATTATTATTTTAAATATTTGTATTATGTCGATTGTTATTTTAATGCAGTTAACAATGCCATTATAATAATTCCATTTCGTAATCGTAAGACAAAGACCATCAAGCAAAGAGCCGAACATGTCAGACGTTAGTGACGTAACTACTCGGCAATCGTCCAAAAAGGTTATAACCCACATTACCTTAATGTATCATTATAGTATACAAACTTCATCACCAAGGATTGCTTAGAAGATAATTTAGAAAAAAAATCGATTTGATTAACTAAAGTTAAAGCTGTTAATCGCATCCCAAAGGACTTTTTTAGACAAAACGGTAGCCATTATTTTTTAATGAATCTGACAACATTTATAGAAATTAATGTTACTACGAAACGTGCGCAAGAAAATTTTACCTGCGCCAGGCAACCTGTCTCAGTAATTATAGGTACATCAATCTTAGTCTTCTACAGAATACCTAAACATGTATTGATCATAATCTTGTTTGAGATACCAGCCAGTTGTTTCCATTAACATTTCTTGCATTTTTTTCGGAAATTATAAAAATTTACTCATGAACGACAAACAAAAGCTATTTTTCAAATTTAACATAAATGGAGTCAACAGAACCGTTTTAACTGCTTTCTGTCATATCTATACCTATGTTACGCTAGTGTTTGTCTGCGTCATTGTCTACCATCACTTACAAATTAAAACCCAATCCAACAGACAGACTTTCGCATTAATAAATACGCGAATGATTCACTAATCTTTCTTGAAATGTCCGTAGCGTCTGGTGGAATGGTGGCAGCATATGTGCGGAGATTTGAGTGCTTGGCATACCTACAGGATGCGATGATAGGTTGATTCATAGCTTTCGTTGCAGACTTTATTTTATAAATACTTAAGTCAGGTTGCAAAAAAATAGGCCACTGTTCGACGAATCGTATGAATTTGCGATTTCTTCAAAGTGTAAGGCAGTGTCATTGTGTTCTATATAAGTCATCTTCAATATACTGTTTTATTTCCGGTATACCAAAATGTTTATATTAAATAAGTAAAATACATATAAAAGCAATAATAAAAACTAATTTCTAAAAAAAGTCTTGATTCACAAAAAATACTATAGTTTTATGTTAATAAAAAATATGTGTTTGCAGTAGTTCAACATACTCGTACGTAATCTATACATTATTAAAAACATTAATTGGTCGGAATATCGTAGGTATAATAATTATTATAAATATTTCGAAAGATTCTAAGAATCTTCTAAAACTACGATTTTCTGCCTATATAATACAATTAAATACATAATACTTCAAGAAAACACATTTCACACCTAACCAAAGTTTCCACATCTCACCCACGGTTCAATCTGAAGCATCATAAACAGATTTTCCATGCATAACAATATAGTGCGCATTACGTGCCACAATCGCTTGCATCGGTCACGCACACACGCGCAGGCGCGGCGGCCATCTTGGCTGCGCGTGGGCAGCCGGCGGCGAGCGGCACGTGCGTGCTATTTTGGGCGGCGCCCGCCCTGCCCCGCGCCGGCCGCCCCGCGAGCTCTCGAGTGAATTGCGTAGACACGACGATTGATTTTATTCTTTTGTGTGGGGTAGATGATATATATTTGTAGATATTTCATTATATGTACATGGTACCATAATTATTTCTACTGCTACCTACTTCAATAGTTCCTTTTATGTACTTAAATTGGTATATATGGTTATTTTAACAGTCGTATACATTTGTATGATGGAGATAAAGTTTTATAAATTGTTATATATAAAAATACTAACTAGCTAAAGCACTATGTTGCCTACATACATACACACTTACCTAAATGTTTTACAAAATATAATTTTATTTTTCTAGTGTGATATTCACCGCCGATGTTTCTAGAATATTTCATAGATACAACGCAAAGCTCAGTCGCTTCTTCCACTTACTCTTTGGCGCCATACCTAGCCGTGGTCACTGGCAGCCCGTCTCACATTTTCCTTCTTGATGTCGTATTTAATGAGCCGTTCGCAAGCCTACAGATAGTGTTGTGTAAACAACCATAAATTCATTTTTTCTATGACAGTCATAGGTTACGTTGAGGTTGTAAAAATTACGTGTTAACGGCTCCAAATGCCGCTTTTCAAATCGTCGTAAATAATAATGTCTATAAATTTCTTTGTTCCTTATTCAAATGCAATCGCGTTCCATTACAGTGTACTGTTCGAATTTCGCGCTTTATCGTGAGTCAACCAATACGCGGAATGGAGAATGCGCCAACACAGTTAGTGCGAGATTTTCAAATTCATTCACTTTCGGGACCAGTTTTTTTTTATAGAACGGAATTTCTTAATGGATCTTCCGTCGCAACTGATGAGTCGGTCGAGTGAGGACACCGACTAAAATCTAACCTAACCTAACTTCCTACTTTTGTTGGTGCCATGGCACTATAGTCACATTTCTCATAACTCTCACTGATTTTTTGAGCCCTGTCAAGGTCAAAAAAGTCTATAATTAAAATCAAATCAAATGAATCGTCATAAACATAATCATTTGCGCGAAATGATGGTTTTATTTATTTTATTTTATGTATAAGTTTTAGGAAGAATATCAGCTAATTAACTAAAAAACAGTGTTAAAGTATAATGCTATTAAAAAAGCTCCATTGATAGAGCCTCATTATAAAGTTTTAAAGCAGTATAGTTAGTAGTAGTTTAGTTTAAGCAGTAGTTTAGTTTATAAAGTTATAAAGCAGTACTGAGATCAACATTTCTGATGATCATTATTATAGTTTGACATAAAATAAAATATGACTTTAATAGTAAATATAGAAAGTTTATTTCCACAAAAACCTTGAATAATTATTATATCAGCAAATTGTTATTCAAATAAATCAATTCCCATTCAAAATTGGTAACATTTCTCTACCAACCGTAACATTACAAAAAGAAACAAAAAAAGTAAATAGGTACATCCCTAAGACTGCAGTACAGAAATCCCATTAAAGATTAGTACACACATCCGAAACAAACAGTGCAACAGTTCTACGGTTTCACGAACCCGAAACAATCAAACAGTGTCTTGTCCAACAACAGGAAATCCGCGGAAACTATCGGCTGACTAGACTGACACTATGCACTCGTAAAGCCATGAATAAATGATAAATGCTACCTCGTTCCCTTACCTCCTACTCTGAGACATGGAGCTAAGAAAGTTCTTGTTTATACAGCGCTCGTCTCCTGTCTAATACTTGAAAGTAGAATAAAAAATGCATACATTTTCACTGTTTTGCACATTTGCAGTAAGTTCCGCGAGCTGTTCGCCTGGCGTTGATTTGTAGACTTGACTTGTGTTGACATGTATTTTTGGATATCAGTTTTATTATAAAAGGTAACATAAACAACATAACATCAAACCATTTTCCCGATATAGGTGTACTAAATTTCCCTCCTCCCTCAGTTCCCTGGTATGTTTTGGTCCTATAAAATAGAGGGCGCACCTACTGCAATTAACTGGACGCGACAACCAGCAGCTTTATTTTATGCCGACGATGATTATAAGGGCATTTTCACTAAAACGTGTAACCATACGGGTAATGTTCGTCTCAAAACTGTCAAAAATTTAAGTTTCTCTCTGTGGATTGATTATGCCGTGCCGCTAACTCATATGCCATGCCGTGTCGCTAGTGGGTGCATGCCCTTAGATTACCTTAGGCCCTACAATTTCTCTCAGACCTACCTATCGTAGCCGTATCGAGTATCATGAAAGGCCGTCAATAAGGTAAAGGAAGGTACTAATGGTTTTAGTCGGTACGACTTGGTTTTTCCACAGTCTCAAAAGGCCTCATAGACCGCAGACCTTTTAAAACCTAATCGGTTCATTGAAAACACTGAGTGAATTACGTCATCGGTTTATGTAGAAAAAAATGTTGTATGTTGTTTTAATGATGTAAGCTTCGTCTGTGAAATGTTCGTACCCGTTATCATGGCAACATCACTAATACGTACGCGCTGTTTGAAATCTTATAAATCAAAGTAATTGATAAAAAGACATGATAATTCTGTAGGTATGGGTATCCGGTTGTTAATAATAATTCATATTATTGTGTTAAAATACTTTAAAAAATTTAGTTTTTGTACATGTAAATTAAATGTAAATTTTACTAATGTACGCCAACATTTCGCCGGTATATTTTAGGCCCCATGTAATACGGGGCGAGCCTATTGCCATTAACCGGGCATAAATCCAGACTCCAAGCTGCTACTGAGAATTTCATAGAAAAACAAAATAACATTTTGCTCGATCTGGGGATCGAACCCAGGACCTTTAGCGTTGCGCTTGGAACCACTAGACAAATGAAACAGTCGAGTGAGTTTAGAATAATATAAAAAATATCACAATCATCATCATCAACAACCCATATACTGTCCCACTGCTGGGCACGGGTTTCCTCTCAGTATGAGAGTGATTAGATATAGTCCACCACGTTGGCCTTATGCGGGTTGGCAAACCTCACACCCGTTTGAGAAAATCTCTCAGGCTGTTTACCTTCACCGTTTAAATAACAAGAAAAAAAATAAACAAGTGCCTTTTCCAATTGCTATCGGTTTCCAGTTGGAAAACGGTTTCTGACTGGTAGTTATTAACACAATAACAATGCTTTAACTGACTTTATACCAATTAATAATATAAATGCGAAAATAACGCTGTTTGTTTGTTACGCTTTCACACCCAAACCGGTGAACCAATTTGGTACAGAGATAGATTAGACATTGGAAAAGGATATAAGGCTACCTTATGTCTCAAAAAACTTTGGAATGCGAGTGAAACCATAGGAACCCGCTAGTACTGTAGAAATGCAAAAAAATCTTCTGTGTGTTAGTACCTACATTACAATTTCTTTTTATAGTACTCGCTCTATAAAAAGCATACACGCAGGTACAAGTATGCACACATGTAATTGTACCTTCGTGGCGACTGTGATTGAAACGTAACCTATCGTGAGTCTTCAACGATATATTTTTTATGTTCGTGACTGTACAAGCGTACATGTGGTAAATGACTAGGAAAGCAGGTAGCTAATGTAGATAGTTCTTACTATAGTGTACCATGTTTGGTACAGTCATATATTCGTCCTCTGCTGAACATAGGCCTCTAGTTGCCTTCTTGCCTTGTTCTCTAGTTGCCTTTCGAGTCTAGTCACAAATGTCGAGGTGTTAATCTGGACAACTTAACTTTATTTTTTTAATTAGAGATGTTTCTTTTTATTTAATTCGAAGATTTGTTCACAGATATAAGCATATGGATCTTCTGATGGTAAACGGCAACCGCAGCCTTTAGACGCCAACAACACCAGTTATCAGCGACGCCAACAGGCGCGTTGTCATCTTGAAACCTATGCCAGTAATGTCACTAGCTACATTACCCTTCAAACCGGAACACAATTATGTAAGCATATTCTACAATATCAGAGGAGTTTATGACCTTTTCGGTTTAGTATTATCTAAAGTATTCAGCATAGAGGTCGTATGTTGGAACCTCATTACTATAATTGCATGGTTTCAGTTCGCTAATTAGTACCTGGCTCAACGTTTCCCACAGAATCCAAAACAGTATGTGGTGATCGGATACTAAGTACATTTCACTTGCGGATTAATCTTTCACTAGGTAATTACGATATACCACGCGTAATTATATATCACGCCTATAGTCCCTAGAGGTTAGGCAGAAGCGCGCTAATATACACCCACAGTTCGACGTACGTTTAGTGAGGCGAGCGTCGTGAAGACGTGACTTTAGGTCAAAGAGAGGTAGGGCATAGTGGGAGTAATTCCACTCAAATTGGAGCTACCCGACTAGAGAAGTAGGTACCTCCGTCTTGCAGAAAATCGAAGCGATATAACACTGCTTTGAGCTGTGTTGTTGTTCCTTACGGTGAGCAAGGTTGCCAGTGCTCCGCGAGGAAACGTTGTGTTGGCAGTGGTAGGATTTTGACCCTTATACTGCCAATCCAACTATTCCTCTTTATTTGTACAAGGTCGGCAACGCACAAGTGATACCCCTGGTGTTACAAGCGTCTATAGGCTACGGTAACCGCTTACCATCATTGGTATGCTTGTGTGCCACCTTATTGGTATAAAAAAAAGAGAAAAGAAAAGCAAATGCGGTTTTAGTCGAGTACGAGTCCAAAATACCCTGCCACTTCCTCAGGTTTTTTCCATTCACAAAAAAATAGCTTCTATGTAATGTGTGTATGGGCGAGCGGTTTTTTTTTATTGCCTACAGTGGCAGACGAGCAAGCGGCCTACCTGATGGTAAGTCGTCACCGCCGCCCATGGACATCAGCAACGTCGGGGACAGAGCTGTGCCGATGCCTACTGTGTGTGGTAGAGAGCTCTTTTTAGGCCTCGTTTGAAGAAGGACATGTCATAACGCACGGGGAACACCGCAGCAGGTAGATCATTCCAGAGCCTGATGGTACGTGGTAGGAATGATCTTTGGAAGCGGATTGTGCTGGATGAGATCGACTCCAGGTAATACGGGTGGACTCTACTGCGGTCTCGAGTGGTGCGGTGGTAGAACGGTGAAGAAGGCACCAGGAGCACTCCCCGTGAAATAGACGATAGAGCACACAGAGAGAACCAAAGTTTCTCCGCCGCTCCAGCGGTTCCAGTCTATCTGTAAGTGTGGGATCTCCGACAATACGAACAGCTCGCCTTTGTAAAGAGTCAAGTGGCTCGAGCTCGTATTTGGGGCCTCCTGACCAGAGATGAGAGCAGTACTCCACGTGCGGCCGAACCTGTGATTTATAAAGAATAAGTCGCTGACTCGGCGTGAAGTACTGCTTGGCTCTGTTCAGGACACCCAATTTTAATACTCAATACTCTACTCCCAATACTCTGGTGCGCGTATTTGTAGTAAACGGGCTTAAAAACAAATTCTAAGCTCTAACTAAATTTCATTGCAAAACCTAATAACACTATACTTGATCTGGGAATCGAACCCAGTACCTCAATTAGTATCAGTTGTGGTTACGGCCACTATTCTAATGAGTAAGTTAGCATTTCATAGAAAAAAAAAAGATGTTCCTTCTCAATTAAATGATATTTGAATATTTGAATCTAAGATGATGTAGCTAAATGTATTAAAGATATTCTATTAGATCCTCGGGTAAGGGTGAGCGTCTACTAAATAATATAAAAATTCATAATTCATCATCAACCCATTTATTGTCCCACTGCTGGGCACGGGTCACCTCTCAGAATTAGAAGGGTTACACTACCACGCTGGCGTGTACCACGTTGTGAGATTTCACATACCGTCGAAAAAGTCTCTCAGGCATGCCGTTCACACTCACTCACTCACAATGTTTTCTTAATATACGCAGAATTTCAAAAGAAATACGCAGATACGCAGATCATTTACAAAATAGATAGTTTTAATGTAAAATTAATGAAAGGTTGTCACCCTCCCGCCCACTTTCAGACATACAGACGATAATTATAATTAATTAATCTAAACCTCCGGAGTAAACATTTTAAGCTTACAACACATTTTCGCAAACAAAAAGTTCCTTAAAGGAAAACTTTGGTAGCATTTTTACGACTTTAGTTTACGTCAGCTAACTTGGTACGAAGTTTTTTGTAAAGACTTTTTATGGACAAGTTATGGGAAGTCTTAGGAATGCTCTCTCCTGCCACGGGTCAGTGACTTTACGTAAACAACCCTGCATAAAAGGTAGCACGCACTGACGTAAATTGTAAACGTGATTGGGGAAGTACACCATACCTGAGACGTGGTACTTAGGGCCCTAGAATCATGGCTTGTCCGACTTGATATTATGCAGATCTTAATTTTAGCAATGGGGGCTGGCATTGCCAGCAACACTTCGACCAAATGTGATCTGTTGTGTTGTCCCCAGCATGGTACATTCCTTACTCTTCAAAGACGTGGTTCATGAAGGCGGCTAGCCCACTAAGAGGAAGGAACCTGGAGTCCTCTGGCTTCGGGTATCCGTTGCCGAGATGACTCACCCGTTTCGTCACTATTATACAGATGGTCCAAACCTCTCCGTCTTGATCACTTGCTAAGTGAAACTTAGCTGAGTTCGTCTGGTACCACCGCGCAATAATGTGATAACATTCCGGTTTGAAAAATAGCTAGTGAAATTACTGGACATAAGTCTCAAGACGACAATGCGCTAGTCATAGGTACTACAAGCTGGTTGGTATTGCTGGCGTTTATAAGCTACAGTTGCTGCTTACAATTAGGCGGCTCGTATGCTCGTTTGTCATCTTATTACATTTAAAAATATTAATATATTTTTATGTGGCTAAGTAATAACTAAGCTGATCAACCGATCTGCAAAGTTAAGCTGCGCTAGTCGCGGTCAGTCTGTGGATGGGTGACCATTCTTAACACATCGAGATCCCTTCGTGCCTCGGAGAGCACGTAAAGCGTCGGTCACGGTGTTAATACGAACTCCTATGACAATCGTTAGTGGTATCTCCTATGACAAGCCTGACAACCAGTCTATCCTCAGGGTATCGGTATTACTTACCCAAAAAAATGGTGGTAGCGACGGTCTGATGGCAGTCGCTTCGTGTAAAATACTGATATTCAGCCGCATCTGGTTAGAATGGAAGCCGACCCCAATATACTTGGGAAAAGGCTCGGAGAAAGTAGACTTCACATTTATTTTATTCTATTGTCAGATTAGCAAAAATGTTTAAAAGATTGAGTTTACACAAGTTTTTCGACCAGTCCGCTCAAATCTCATATATTTTATTAACATCGTTCTATATCTGGACTGTTGCCAGTATTATTTTTAGAAACGATTTCAAGGATTCAATAGAGTAAAAACAAATATGAGGCGAACTACCTGATCATCAGTGCTTTGAATATTAGAAATTGAAAGTATATTAGGTACCTATTGACAATGTGTTAGAGTTTATTTTTCAATAATGTACCTAGCTGTGACTGATATCGTCATCAGCCTTTTCCCAACGATGTTAGGGTCGACTTCCAGCGTCTAAATATCAATATTTACAGGAAACCAGACCTCCTTGGCCCAAATATTTACATAAATTCAAAATAAGTAATGGTTTTTGAAATAGAAAAATCTAAAAAATAAAAATGTAGTTTTAAAAAGTAAATGTTTTATCATGATTCAATCACATGATTAATATTTAGGACTTATGCGTGTCATTCGAATTTTGTATTCATAATTTCATTGCATTAATTTGTCATGAGCACTTTAGGTAGGCACGTGTTGAAAACTGAGTGAGTTTTCAGCACGTGTTAAAATAATGTGCAGGTTAACCAAAACACAAAAAGGTTCGTAAAAAATGGCAAAACTGTGGCCACTGGACATTTAATATAATTAACCCGTCATTAATGGGCCGCTGAAAACAAAAGCCCCTGAAAAACCCTTTGATTTGCCGCTCCATCACATTTCCCCGGGTCAAAGGCTTCAAAACTCAATAGGGCCTGAAATTCGAGTGACTTTACTTTCACGTTTGCTTCGATAAATTTCTATAAAATTATCTGCATACTTAAAAGAAAAAAGTAAAAAAACAAAATTTTAATTCCCATGCAATTAAACTTCAAATTGTCTGAATCGAAATCTGTTCGAATTAAGTTGAAATATTGAATATAAGTAATTTAATAATTAATTAGGTGACTGTAAAAGCTTTATCCTGAAGAGTATCATGATTTCAGAACCCGGAAACCAATTAAGGAATCCAGCGTGCTTTTATTACCTCTCGTAACATAAAATGTTGTTTGGAACAAAGATAGAAGGCAGAAATAAATTTTTATGTACCTCAATATTATCGAATAATTTCGTTAAATATCTTGATAACCGAAACCATTTTTGCCATTAGTATTAATTTATGTAAATGTAATTTTATACATTATTTTTTGTTTTAATTTATTTCAATAAGACCCATTCTTTTATTAAGGACACTAGGACCATGGGTCAACTGGCGGAACTACTAGTAAACAGTGGGCGGATCGAATTTAATGGATGCATCGCGTAAATAAGTGCATAGCTTTAATTTTACAGTGATACTGGCTTGCTAATCAGAAATACGAAGATGGCCGCCCTGGCAACATGGCGGGTAATTCGTAAATGGAATGTCATAAGTTTGGCAGTTACTTACGTATCGGTCGCGATGGCTGGCGTGAGGTGAGTGAATGGACGCGGCACCGCTGGCGTCATGAGGAGCAGTAGTAGACGGCGTCTCACTAATTTTACCATCTGGCTCGCACGCACCACTAAGTTTAGCCGCCCCAAGATAGCCTCGGTCCACGACCCATCGCGCATAAACTTTTCACAATTAGACTATTATTTTTGGTAGCAAAGTCAGTCGGTCGATTATTAATAGAGGCTTTTCCGAGTTTATATTCGTTACGTGTGTTGTGGTGTTAACTTTTAGTGAATTTATACATAGACGCTTATAAATAGGATGTGCTGAAGTTTCGTCTGACGGACGGGGGAATACCTTCCTGAAATATCGTACTACGGCCGGTGGTTTGCGTGTTTTCGGACGCATTGGTAAACGATTATTTATACATTGATTGTGAGGATTTTGCTCGCGGGAGTAAGCGCTACGCGGCGACGCCGGAGCAGTCCACTCCTGCGCAGCCGTGCGTCGTAGCTCTAGAGTGTAGGGCTGTTCTCATGCGTGACCTCAAAGTTTTTGTTATCATTATTTCAATTAGTATTCTATCCAAGATTTATAAATTCATAATCCTTTATAAAAAAGGAACAAATTTCAATCATACATAGATTGAAATTTGTTCCTTTTTTTTTCCTGGCCTTAATTGTTGCTAATTTATCGACAAAGTTATTCGGTTACGTGGAGCCCAACGCTACGAGTTACAATTGAATTTCAAAGAAGCCAATAATTTTTTAACCGAATATAAAAGTTGTGTAATGTAGGAAATTGGCTTTAATGAAAGTTGTATGTAAGTTTCAAAATTGTTTATAAGGCTTTGTTTTGAATTTTCTGTTGAGTTATTAAGTAAAAGTTATGAGTTTTATAGCGAAGTACCTATAGTTGATGAAATTGAGGTCGGATAAGTTTTATTTAATTTATTTTTCCTCTTGCCTAATGCATCTAGCTAGAGAAACGTACCGCAAAGCGCAGCGTGCGACGGCCTCCAACGAGATGGACGGACGACCTGGTAAAGGTCGCTGGGAGTCGTTGGATGCAGGCGGCTTATTACTGGTCTTTGTGGAAGTCTATGGGGAGGTCTTTGTTCAGCAGTGGACCTCCTGTGGCTGATATGATGATGATGATGAATTAGCCATATTTCTATAAAAGCCCACGGGCTTCAATCATCACGATGCCAAAGCCTTTTACGCCTTCTCATCAATAGACAAATCTGTAGGATTTATTTTAAACCTTGCTAAATGTGGAACTGTGAAGATATTTTAAAGTAATATACGGTATATCTAGTCTTTAGTAAGAGTGACTCGAGACATAGGAAATAGGTATTCAATTTATTTTTAATTTCTTTCTTTCTTTTCTACTTTATAGTTGATTTTTTTTTCAATTGTGGGGTTTTGTTGTATAATGTCCAGAAGAGGCGAAAGATAATAGATTCTATTCTATTCTATAATGTCCAGTTGTATCGCAAAAAAACACACAAGTATGTATATGTTACGGCTTTTGGGCCTTACATACATACACTCACGCCTTGGGGGTAGGCAGAAATTAAAGAACGCCATAGTTTCTACGATTCTTGCCTTGCTTCGACCACAGTCATACATTTTGTCATACACACACGCCGGTTGCAAGTACTACGCACCTGACCTTTTTGAAGAACCCTACCAATAAGGTCGGCGTAAGTTATAGCCGTTTCTTAAACAAGAAGTTTAACTAACGGTGAGCGGCTACACTTTGTTCTAGCCGGTTAAAACTAAGTGAAACCACACTTTGGCCTTTAGCCGTTGTTACGGCTATATGTTCATTTATATATTATGATGTTTCATAATATATAAATGAAAATGATATGCAATTTGTTGGTATGCACGTCACTTGAGAACGGCTCGACTGACGTGTCAATTTTTTTTAATGTGTTCCTTTATAGGGAAAGGAACATTCGGGAAAAACTGAGTACCCTTTTCTATAGGATTTTCGGTGGAGGGCACAACGTCACCCGGGTCTGTTAGTTTTATTAATTTGTAATGATGTTGGGACATTACGCAGCCAGATGAGGAATAGGTAATTTATCATAATATTACTCCGATAAACGGACGTTGCCCAGCATCAACCCATATACCGTCCCACTGTTGGCAGACACGGTTGAACGTTACCCGAGTAACTTTAAATAAACAATCATCTGAAGCACCCGGCAAGGTACAACTTTCTTCTACGGTGTAAATGCTGCGGATTGTCTCATTGTTTGTCTTGACTCACACTGACGGTTGGAGTACTCCACCAATACAAAGTCGCTCAGCATGAGAGCGAACTTACTATGCTCGGAGTCTTCGATCCGTACCACGATTATCCGGATAAGAACAGTAGTGACTGCCGTAGCTCGCAACGATAAGCACACTCAAATGCCCATGTCTATCGAAGGATCGATAGGCCCTGGAGTACATAATATATGTCTTCGGTGGAGACCACAACTCAGCGGACGTGCCAAAAAGTCAATTGGCCGACGACCTGGAGAAAATTGGTTTTGGAAACGACGCAACATAGTATTGTGACGCTTTATGTAAAACATTCTTGTAATCTTGAAATGGAAAAATCTATTCCGTATAACAAACCAAATAAAAAATGCAAAGCATAAAAGCTGTACTGTCAAAAAGCATTATGACCGCAGCAAACTACATTGCGAACTGAGAACTAAAGGGAGGTGCACACTTCCCACACTCCGGCCCACCCGCCAGACGGTCGAGGTATTTTAGTCTGGCCTGATCTGTCAATTTGAATTAGCAAGTGCAGGAACAGCCGAATGGGTAATTGAGATGCGCCGCTTTGCAGGTAGGATTACCGGATTGTGGTAGGTCGAGATATTGATAGTGTTTTTGCATGTTATTGTGAGTTGCAACACGCGTTGTGTATTGTGAGTTGTTACTCCACGCCTTTTTTCATCGAAGGGTTAGGCAGAGGTGTCCCAATGTAAACCCACAATTCTCCGGTATGTTTAGGTCCCATGTAGGGGGTAAGCGAGTGATAATCAGGCACAAATCCAAACTCCGAGCTTTTACGGAGAATTGCATAGAAAAACCGACACGCTTTACTCGACCTGAGAATTGAACCCAAGATCTCTAGAGTCTTCTAGACTAACGAGGCAGTATTGTGATTTTTATGTTTTGTATTATTGCGATAATGATGAAAAAGAATTAAAACTGAAAATGTTGTGAATCTTTTTTTATATTTAGGTACCGTTACTCTACGATTCTAGTTATCCACTACTACATAGCCCACATGATACAGCTGTTTTATAAGTTTGGAAAAAATAACTCATAATTACAAACACAGTTATGGTATGCACCTATTTATTGTTTATGGTATGCGCCTATTAATTATTTTATATTTCCTAATATAGTAAATTAAACTTTTGTTTTACTACAAATAATAATGAATATTCGTAATAAAAATGTTTAGCCCGTAAGGGCCTAAAGTAAGGAGTAATCCTTACATCCTTAAAAATATATTATTTACTTTAAATACGATAACAGTTACAATTTGTTTTTAAACTTCAAACCTCGATGAAATTTTTCTTTCATAATTGTATTCTAAAAAAAATATCGTCATAGTTTTTTTCATGACAGATATTTTATTACACCACAGTCATCTGCAAAACAATAACAATACCGTCCTGTAACGGTGTTGCAACATAAAAAAAACGAATTGTGACAGGAAGCGAACGCAGCCGGTGAGCACAAAAAATACGGCCCGGTCATCGACCCGTACGTTACTGTGTGTATCTACCCTTAATACATCCGCCCTGAAATGATCCCGATCTCCGAATCAACCTTAATTTTCAGGTTTACTGCAGCCTTAGTTGAATTTAATTAAGCGATCCCGAAGCAATTTGAGAAATACGTAGATATATGCTAGTAATATTTCCAATTGATACGTTTTACTTATAGCTAATTGATTAAATTAGGCTTTAAATAAATATAACATAGCTAATCATGATTATATCAATGTAGTATTGTACTGTAGGTATTTACGCAACCGTGCAACCATTTCATATACATTTGACAAAAAAAAAAAAACTAATTCGATTTTTGGACAGAGTCACATTCTTTAGCACAATTCTATTACTGTAGTTTCATAAAAATGATATTCAAGCACTACTCAAGTAAATAATTTTAAGTTTAAGTGCAACTTGGGCCTCAGTTCTTTAGACTGAAATCCAAAGAAATAAACCTATTGACAGTGCATAAAATCTCTTCAAATGTGTTTCAAATCAATTGTTACGGGAAGCTCATTATTTCATCGCAGTCACACCCTCCGACGAAACCCATAGAAAATTACGTATCTATAGAACTCCAACAACACAAGCCATATTTCTAAGTCCACAATTAAAATGCCATATGACGGTTTCCCCAAGAAACTTCCGCTGCACTTCACGTAGTAATTAACAGGTTTATATCAAAGCAATACAGCATTTTAAATGCCCTTTCAAGTCGATAATAATCATATTTGTTGGCTCTTTGAATACACGAGTACAATGAGAATTAATGTAAGGCAGGTAATTGTTCTTGATAGCTTCGTTTATTATTCATTAGACAAACAGCAGATAGTAGTACTAGAGTCCGGCTTGTCACAACCCTTGAAATTACAATTCGTTATTGGTCATTTTATAATACACAATATTTTTCCACAAAAAGCATTTCAGATTTATCCGTGATGTTAGATAAAACTGGTCATTGTTCAACATTTAGTTTACCTGCAGGCAACTAATAATATAATAAGTAATAGAATAATTTATTCTTCTTATAAATGAAGTTTAAGTTACAATTAATATTTACTATCACTTATATTTACAGTTATTAGGGATCTCTCAAAGAATACTGGCTTTCTCCAATTTTCTCTACTTAGCTCCGTCCTGGGGCACCGTTAGCCAACCGTTTTCCTGCACCCTTTTCAATTTCTTCTGATCATTTCTCCAGTGGTATACTTCTTTTATTTTTCTTCTTGTATTATTTTTTTCTTTAGAAAGCTAATACGATATAAAAATGAAAGCCATACTAAAAAGTGAAATTTACAACCCAAAACATTCATGCAAGTACGTTAAACTCAAACAAATCTCTCGATACCCTACAGGAAAGGAACAAAAAACATATAAAATCCGACATGCGACACGGAGTGAGCACCCTCAGTTCCTCTCGCGCCCCTCACCTCCCCGCGTTTCAGCCGTATCCGGCGGGACACCTGCGCGCGCGCCGTCACGCATGCGTACTGAGTTATTAGTTTTTAATACTCTCCGCTACGGTTTTAAATAATGAACTTTTTAAGTGATGATTGAATAGAAAAATGGGTTTGTAATTATGTTGGTGGTGACATTTTTGGAAAGGGAGAATGAGTTCATTTACAACCTTTAATGGTGGTTAATTTATTACAATAGCAAATTGTGTTATTTCAATAACAATCTATGAAAAACCATAAAAAGTGAGGAAAGCTTAATTTAAATTTATCAGAACGCATTGATTTACAACAAATTTGATTTCATCGCAGTTAATTTGGTTTCATGATCATATGATTCACAAGAGTACGCAATCTACTGAAATTAAAAACTACCGTTTTAACTAGTACACACACTAGTTTTTTTGTAGCTTCAGTGAAGTTTGTATTATAACTATTTATTAGCTGAGTATATGATACGTATTTTTTCTTTACCCGTTGTTTTTCCATTAATATTTTTTATAACTTTTGCCGCGAACATAAAATAATTTAAGTATTAAATACTTAATTAATACCTAATTTTAAAATCGATTTTTAGCTGAGAAGGAATTAGGATTTTTTATAAATATCGAGTTCATATATCGAGATATCGAGTCTTTAATAACAATCTAGTTATTAAAAAATCGTAATAATGCGATTTGCTATTATCTAATAACAAATCTCATTTCTGAATTACTATTTATTTATAATTTTTTAAAGTCTAATTCAGTTTAAATGTCGATTTTGATAACTGTAAAAACCGAGAAGGTGTTCAGTATACATAATTATATTGAATAAAGACATGTACCTATATGGGATACCCGGATATCGGTATTGCCCAGAAATTGGATTGCGGAGGTCTGATGGAAGTCGCTTCGTGTGAAATACTGATATTCAGCCACACCTGGTTAGACTGGAAGCCGAACACAATTGGGAAAAGGCTCGAAAGATAAATAAATAATAATAAATATTCCTGGACAATTTCATACAAAAAATGAAATGAATTAATGTTTATAGAAGTGTGTCAATATTAAATAATGGATATATTGTACTATTATATATTATGTGGTATTGTTACTATTTGAAAGTACTACTTCTATTACTACCTCCATAAATACTCAACTTTTCATTTTTCTTACAAAAAACCCTGTCCCGCCTACTTTTCGCAACTACCGCGGGCCTTTATACCAAGTTTCCATAAAACGCTATGCAAACAAACCCATCGCCATAGCTGCTGCATCCATTATTCAAGGACCACTAAGTGGCAGAGCCATCCGGTTCGCTCGCCATATATTATTCAGCTCCTGACTTGACACGTCGGCGCTGACGTTCCACCCCCAACAGGGGGGCACGTCAGTTCCAACCCCAATTATGCACACGCTGAAATGTCACAAGCACTTAGCCCACAATGACCCTTAAACCTATTGGCCTTTTATTTCAGTGTTTTCTGGATACGGGTTAGGGGTAGCGGTAGGTCGAATAGGGTACTGTTTTTAGATTTTTATCCGATATCTTGTGGTGTGAATACTTAATTTGGTTCGTTTATGTAACGGTATAACGTCAAAGGTTTTGAGTCAGAATCCAAGGCACCTCTATCTTTTCGAATTCATGTGTGTATTAATTATCACTCGCTTAAACGGTGAAGGAAAACATCCTGAGGAAAGTATGCTTTAGAGATTTTTCTCAAAGGTGTGTGAAGTCTGCCAACGCGTACGAGGCTAGTACCTGGACTATGGCTTAATCCCTCTCATTATGAGAGGAGAGACCCGTGCCCAAAATAGTGACAGTTTATGGGTTGATGATGATGTAATGGTAATTGATACTTTTGTTGCCTTTTTTGTTAATGATTGGCAAATAATAATAATAATTCTATAATAATTCTGGGTTAGTTGTTGAGGTTGCGGGATTTCAGCACAAAACAAATAGATATGCAAGGTGGCTGTAGACCATTCTGGTAGTTTTTCCGGGTCTGGATGTTACTGTACATGAAAATATGTGATTGTTACATACAACCATGATACAGAAGGAAATCCAAGCGAGGGAAAAAAATTAAAAAAAGTAAATTTGCACCAAAGAATATCAATAACGGCGGAGGGTTTCAAGTCTTCTTTATACATATGTTTATATGAGAGTACCTTTGATGTTATGAACCCATTTTAATAATTCTTATTATCTGCTTGTGTTGAAGAGCGTAGGTAGATATAAGGTTTTCCCATCAGATACATTTAATTGGTCTACCAATCACCAATCAGTTTATAAGTATCGACTTTAATGATACCTCTAAGCTTTGGGGGTGGCTTTTTTAGAGGAATGTACGCCATCTTTTCAAAATCAAAAATATTATTTAACATACCGTCGCACCTATATTCTCCAAAGTATTAGGTAGAGGCTTAGGTACTACACACTAGGTACTATGTACCCACACATCGTTAGTACGTTTAAGTTCCATGTAATTAGGGGTGAATCTATTGCCATTAATTGGGCACAATTCCGAACACAGAGTTTGTTTCAGCGTTTCTTCTCTGATGTCGTCAGCTAGGAAATGCCGGAGCCATCTAGCTTAAAATATATGTAAAATATTGACTTGTAAATGTGTCTTTAAAAGATCTATAAATAAATATCATCTACTTATCATTATCATTTACCAATGTTAAACTATCAGGAATTTAGTAAAAACCCAATTATCACTTTACTCGACCTAAAACAGAAGCCAGGACAAGCGTAGCTGACTGGCGCAGCATTCGAATCAAAACAAAAACAGTTCTAAAAGAGATTTATATAAGTGCAACAATTTTAATGGAATCTGCGACACATTTAATTATTCCCGACGTGGACCATATCGGGGACTGCAATAGTGCATTCAGCCGAAGCTTATTTTCGGACTATGGAACACAGAAAACCGCTTAGTGTGACCGGCAACTTTATTAATGAAAATTGAGCGACATCCATTGTAACTGCCGACTGTTTTAGACCAGACCTTATACGAATCTAGGACAAGATATTTCCGAACCTAGCTGATGTCCACTGAAAATTAGCGAGAAGTTTCTACATTGTTAGTGGAAAAAGGGAATTGGCATATTGGGGACAGCGGAACGTGCTTGATATTTCTGCTTTGTTTACATTGGATTTAAAAATGCATAGTGATTTTATACGTTTTAGGTATTAGGTAGGGACTTTAATCAGCTGATTAAAGTTGGAAGAAAGTCGGCTCAAAACATTGGACTCAAAACGCCAAATTCGAAAAGGTAGACACAAGCCTTCCTATACTTACATTTACAACTCACAAGACCAACTCTACTGCATCATCTGCGATAGTCTTCATGACAAAATTCGGTGATAAGTGATATTAGGTCTCATGCTAAAAAAAAATAGTTATAATAATAAGTAAGTAATTAAGTGTGTAGTGAGAGGGGCTCGTGGCTAAGTAATAACTAAGCTGATCAACCGATCTGCAAGGTTAAGCTGCGCTAGTCGCGGTCAGTATGTGGATGGGTGACCATTCTTAACATATCGCGACCCCTCCGTGCCTCGGAGAGCATGTAAAGCTGTCGATCCCGGTTGTCATACGAACACCTATGACAATCGTTAGTGGTAGTCAGAAGCACAAAAAGCCTGATTACCAGACTATCCTCAGGGTATTGGTATTACCCTGAGGATTATAGATGGGTAAGGCCTCCCCCATAGACTTCCACAAAGACCGGTTATAAGTGTTTTAGGGTTTAGGTATTAGAGTCTAATTGATCTATAATTATTGATCTGGTAAGCAACTTAAAAAATACATCAAGGGATTACTACAGAAAAATACGAAGTAAAAGATTTGTTTTTAATTGGAAATTCCGATACTACTATTTTTGTAATCGGCGTCTAGACAGACTTGTGGAGATATTTCATAGGAATCCCAGGCGCAAGAGTTGCGTAGGCACGTTATCCTGCTTTCAACGTCTATAACAATTTCTTTGTATCAAAAGTACAAATTTATCTTACGTAGGAGTCCAGACGGAGATGTTTATCTAATAATTATATAGAAATGTATATTTGTTTGTCCTCAACGCGCTAATATACCATATAACACCATCAAGCCTATATTCCCTGAAGTGTTAGGCAGAGGTGTATTTAATTGTACACCCTCAGTTCGCCGGTATGTTCAGGTCCCATGTAATAAGGGGCTAGTTTATTGCCAACATACCATTTATCTGTTTTTATTGATTCTTTAGTAAGTTGCGTGCGCGCGCGAATATTTCGAACAAAAAAAGTAGGAGATAAAAAAGTGTTCTAATATTTTATATAAGTCTGAAATTCATACCTACATATTTTAGTAAATATGTATGTCTGTATATTTATAACTTGCCTCATTAGCCTAGTCATCGTTGGTTCGATTCCCAGGTCAAGTAAAGTGTTATTGGGTTTTTCTATGATTTTTTCAGTTGCAGCTCATAGTTTAGATTTGTTCTCGGTTAATGGCAAGGCTCACCTCCTATTACATGGGACCTAAATATATGAGCGAACTGTAGGTGTACATTACCATACACCTCTGCCTAACCCTTCGGGGAATACAGGCGTGATGGTATATATAAAAAAAACGATATCATAGTGCTTACACTGCATCGCTGTTGGTGCATAGGCCAGAATATCTAGCTACCCCAATCTGTCAAATTTCTTTCATAGATTTTAAGTTTAATACAAAGTAATTAGGTTCATTTTCAATTGGGAAAAATAAACAGTTTTTGATGGCTTGACCTGCGGGCGTCTGTACAATATGGTTTATACGAGAATGTATGCGATATGAAAACAATAATAATTCAATAGGATAGCTCTTCCGTGGGTGAGTCACATGGCGAGCTATGTGACGCGACACGTGTCTACATTCATTAATAGTCACATTGTCTGCAAATCCTGTATAATTAATTTGACCGGGTTGGTTTTTTTATTCCACTAAGGTGGTAAACAAGCATTCGGCCCACCTGATGATAAGCCTGATGATTACCTTAGCCTATAGATTCTTGCAACACCAGAGGTATGCGCGTTGCCGACCCTGTAAAACGAAAGAGGAATAGTTGGGTTGGCAGTTTATGGGTCGAAGTCCCCTACTGCCAACACAACGTTTCCTCGCGGAGCACTGGCAACCTTGCTCACCGTAACACAATACAGCTCAAAGCTCTATTTTACTTCGATTTTCTGAGAGGCAGAAGTACTTCCCCAGTCGACCAGCTCCAATTTGAGTGGCATTGTGTATGGCCATTATTAACTGAGCACAATATATCCACACTCCGAGCTCCTAGGTACTGAGATTTTCATAGTATCGAATCCAAGACCTCTAGCGTATCAATTGCACTGACAAAAACTGGACTAATTAGGCAGTGTGATTTAACGGTTCTTATAATTAGCTTGATTTACTTATAAAAGCGTGCTACGCAATCAATCATACTCCCTAAAAGTAAACAGAATAAAAATTAAACCCTTTCTAAACTTCCTTTTCATCGAACCAAAGGACCAACAACTGCAAAATAATTGAAGTACCAATACCTAGTCATACAGTTCTGAAGCAAAGCAATAATAAACGCTCATCACCTATGCACCGCGTCTGTTATTAAGTAAACAGTTTCACTCGAAGCTTTCAGCGGCAGCTAACTAGCTAAATCGTAGCATTTAGCAAAATCGTTCCGTAATTATACTAAAACACAGTTTGTTTACTGCGTTTGTTGAGGAACCTATCACCAACAACAGTAAGCGGGGATATTCATCGCATGGAGGGAATATATATTATAGGTACAATATAATATGCATATGTTGGGTAAGCAGTGATAGCCTAGTGGTATGACTATTGGACTGCCAAGTCGAAGGTCTTGAGTTCTAATCCAACGCACGCACCTCTGACTTTTCGAAATCATGTGCGTATTAAAAATGAATTATCACTCGCTTAAACGGTGAAGGAAAACATCGTGAGGAAACCTACATGCCTTAGAGATTTTCTCGACGGGCGGCGTGTGAAGTCTGCCAACCCGCACTAGGCCAGCGTGGTGGACTATAGCATAATCCCTCTCATTCTGTGAGAGGAGACCCGTGCCCAGCAGTGGGACAGTATATGAGTTGATGATGACGTTGTGTCGTGTATGTGCGATATAGGGTAGCGGTGACCAGTGAAACCCACGAGAGTCAGTTGTCAACAAGTTTATTAATTAAGTGTCATGTCTACCTATGCTTTTCCTACAGTATTCCCTCTTTTTTTACAAAAAATACACCAAGAAATAACTACGCTGATGAACCGATCTGTAATTTTAAGCTGTGCTAGCTATGGCCAGTCTGCGGATGTGTGACCATACTTAACACACTGAGACCCCTCAGTGCCTCGGAGAGCACGTAAAACTGCCAGTCCCGGTTGTCATACAAACACCTATGACAATCGTTAGTGGTCAGAATCATAAAAGCCTGACAACCAGCCTGTCCTCAGGATATCGGTATTACCCATAAATTGGGTTGCGGAGGTCTGACGGCAGTCGCTTCGTGTAAAATACTGATATTCAGCCGCATCTGGTTAGACTGGAAGCTGACCCTAACATAGTTGGGTCTGAGGTTAATGAATATTATTGGTGAGAGGTGCGGGCCGCTAGTTATTAATATTGAACTTCATTTAATAACAGGGAAAATAATTTAGCGTAGGAAAAATTCGACCGCGGGCAGGATTTGATCCTGCGTCTTCTGGTTAGGTACACCACTACGCCACCGCCTTCACATTTTGGGAAAATGATATATTTTTACACTGATACTTAGAATATGTAGGTATTTCTTTTATGGAATGTATAACATATCAAACACTACAGAATTATAGTCCAGACTGCAAAAATAGTTCCAGATATAGCAGCAATTACTCTGTCGTGGTCTGAAGCATCGAACATCATAAGTGTTGTCGAACTAACGTTTGTCTGTTCATTACTCTGAAAGCATGTCGGAGCGGAGCCGCAGCCGACTCCCCGTCTATAATTCAGTGCATCTCCGGCGCCATTTTACTGTAAAAGATTCTGTATATACTGTTTTCTATTATGTAATATTTTCCTGATTTATTGGTACACAGTTTGTCTTAAAGAAACATAAGAGTTTTTAATACCGGTTTCATTTGTCGACAATTTTCTTTTCACGGATAATCTATTGCTTACTTTTCATAAATCCGAACGTTCGGATACACGAAACAAACAAAGATATTCATTAAGAAACAATATTTTATATATTACTATATCCTTGTGTGTATGTTAAAGGCAAAACTGGCCAAAACTGATTTTGACTGCTAAAATTAGTTAAAAATAGTTTTGACTAAGCAAATATCACTCAAAATGGACGTGTATCATATAAAATTAAATTCAGAAATATAATTTTTAATTACGTATTCAAAATTAGTTATCACCGATTGTAAGTTTTGACTGTAACGTTTATTTATACACCTATCTAAAATATTACTTCAATCTTACGGTATTAGAGCAATGTAAAAATATGTGGCATACATCCAACCACTTAAAAAGAGGAAAAGACAATTTTACTATTCCTAAGTTATAATTGGTAAAGTGCTGGTATTCAAGAGTTTCTTTTAAGTGATTCTAGTTCAATTGTCAGTGCACTACACTGATTACACCTGTCAAGAAACATTTATTTTAAAAAGTACGATTGTGGTTCAGTAGTTTAAAAACAACTGTGTATTACAAAAATACCTCAATGATCTTATGATCATTTGACTACTGGGGTGAGGTTAGTTCAATTTGAGTAGACTAGTGTTATTGTTTTTTTTTTCTAAGAACTAGAATAATAGTGCCACGGATTTGTGCCTAAAATACCTGAATTATTTTGTGATCACGTGACTACTGGGGTGAGGTTAGTTCGATTTGAGTAGACTAAAGTTTTATTGTTGTTTTTTTTTATGAAATAGAATAGTAGCAGCACGGATTTGTGCTCAGTTAATAATAGAAATCGGCGACTCGCCTATCAGCCTAACTGTTTCATGTTCAGTTTCATCGAAACTGAAAATATTGCGGCGAACTGTGAGTGTATATTACACATTTGCATAGTCCTTCGGTAAATACAGGAGTGATGTTACGTGGAACATAAAAACTGCTTCAATTATATTTTGATCACGTGACTAGCCCTTGGTTCGATTTGAGTAGAGCAGTTTTTTTAAGAAATAGAATAGTAACAACACGTATTTGTGCCCAGTTAATGGCAAAAAGCTCACTTTCTATTACATCGCAACTGAAAATATTCCAGCGATTTGTGTGTGTACCTATGATAGTACAGAGGCCAGTACATCAACCTACCCGAATCTGTCAAATTTCTTTGATAGATTTTCGACTTGAAATCAAAATAATAAGGTTCATGTTCAATTGAGAAAATTTTACAGTTTTGGATAGCTTGACCTGCTGGCGCCTATACACCTCTGCCTAATCTAACAGAGAACACATGCGTGATTATAGAGTACAATACAAAAAATACAAAGATTCATTTGAAGCTAACACGTGTAAGTCCACGCTTTTGTAACATGATTTTAATTAAACTTAACACCGAAATCTGTTGAAACAAAATATGGAATAACAATGGTTTTAATTAAACGAAATTATTTTCGTATTCACTGTCACTCTAAACAACAACTTTCCAATAAAGTTCTATTATTACAATAAAATTTGTTTCTGAATCAATCAAAATATAAATAGATTGTAATAACAGATGGTATGACGATTAGGATAATTTTACCACAGCTCTATAGTATTCTAGTCTACTACATTTTCGTTGTAGGATATTTCTGACAGTTGGTCAAGGATTCCCAGGTATTAACAGATATGCGGAACTCCAAACCGATCGATAGGGCGACTTATAAATAAATACAAGCAACACACATCGACTCGACATCATTAGAGTTGACAACTTGGACAGTTCATGCGATGGAACAAAAGTAGTTGAAGTTGGAAAGTATGACACTGCAATTTTATTATTAGTAGGTAGGGATTTCGAGCAGTTAAATGGTATGTAATAGACATTGAACGGCTGGCAACGGGTGAATTTTACTTGGAATATTCACACGTTAATTCACATTGAAGGTATTCGTAAAGGAGAATTATCGCTAGGCACCTTTCAATTTACGTCATCACTGTGGGTAGTTTACATGTTTTTTTATAAAGGGTTTAAGTTTTTTGAATTATAAATTATGCTAGCTGTTCCATTGCTTTGTTTTCTGCGTAGGCTTTATAGAACTTGTGAGTTCGTGATTAACAGTGAGGGAATTCAGTTTTTTTTTAAATTATACAACGTGTTACGAAACACCCCGTAAAAAATATAATCCAATAATTTTTACATCATGTTATATTTTGTCCCAAAAACATTTAAAAAATGTTACGAGTAGGACACCGAGCGACACTAAGTACCTATCCGCAATCATATGCGCGCAATCATCAAAGCCTAAAATTTTGGCAGCTGTCATGTCAGGGAACCAGATTATTTAACATAAAGGCCTACGTACCTATTTTACCTAATAATTGTCTACTTTAATAGTTTTTATATTTTTAATTCATAAATGTTGTTGTTTTCCTTTCTACGGTTCTTAAATATTGTGAAGGGACTCGTTATAAGGCCCCATTTAACCTCCTCGGCTTTACGAGTAGTTTTGCAACATATACTGTCCCACTACTGGCACGGGTCTCCTCACAGAATGGGATTAGGCTATAGTTCATCACGCTGGTCTAAAGGTAGACTTCACACGAAAACATCTCAGTCATGCAGGTTTCCTCGCTATGTTTTCGTTCACCGTTTAAGCGAGTGATAATTAATTTTCAATACGCACATGATTTTGAAAAGTTTGAGGAACGTGCCTGGGATTCAAAATCACTTGGCACTCTAATGGTCACATTACTAGACTATTTTTTTTGACTAGGGAATGGTTTGACTATAAAACGGCTGAATGAAAAATATATGACCGATGCTTGAAATACGACAAAATGGTTGAACTGTATCCAATAGTACACAATTTCCGTCTTCAGATGAGACACATTGTTGCGGTTTTCGGCACAATGCCAATAGTAAAACAAAAGCTAGCACACATGTTTTGAACGGAGCGTACTAGAATTCCATCATCGCCCATCCACCTAGACAACCATACCTATCTAGCAACAACATACGCAGTAGGCATTATACACATTCGTGGCGTGATATTCGCCAGGCTGTGGTCCAATAAGGTGCATCCACACTGTAGTCACTTTTTGTGAAACAGAATGTAACACGATAATATTAGGTAACATTCTTCAACTTTTGCGACTGTTTGTTACTCTTTGTTGAATGATCGCATCCATACCGCCAATAACATAAAATAACATAAAGTAACCAGCAAATTGCAAAGCATAGGTTCACGAACTAACAAATGTTATCGATAGTTACCACCATGTTGACGCAACTTTACCTAACACGGCAACATATATTAAAAACAAATAACTTTTTGCTATCGGATGTTACCCACTAATACTTGGAAACGTTGCTCCACAAACAGCAACTGCGGTGTGGATGCACCTGTACAGTCACTGGCCTCCATCAATGTTACTGTTAAAAAGCAGAGTTAGCCTAGTTATTTGACTATTGGACTGTCATGTCAAAAGACTGAGAGATTTTTCTTGACGGCGCGGCGTGTGAAGTCTGTCAACCCGCACTAGGCCAGCGTGGTAGACTATAGCCTAATCCCTCTCATTCTAAATGGAGACACGTGCCCAGTAATGGGATAGCATATGGGTTGATAATGATGTTTTCTAGTCTATATTCTATATAATTATATAGCATTTATACATATATATACATTATAAACAAGTTTCACTAGGAAAGCAACCCTTTGCTTTTTATAGTATGTGAAATCTTCACGGATCATCCGCCACCCTAGGAGGCAGCATGCCTTCCCTTGCCTTATAGTCATGGCCATGGGATCCTTGAAATTCGTCACAACCGAATGAGGAAACCAACCCTGCGATATCTAAAACCGCAGTTTCATAGAATGCATTTTCCTTTTACCAACCTCAGCACTGAAAACTCAAACTTTCAAGTACGACATAGAATACGACAACACATTCCACATACATTTAAAATTCTTCTAGTTATAATTCTTGTGCTCGAGGATTTTGAACTTTAACCAGAGGTAAAATACATAATATTTCGAATACTGACGTGACTCCAAAATTCTTCTAATAAACTTTTCCTTTTAACGATTACCTTTTCCACTCGTACCATACATCAACAATTACGTGGAATCCAGTCCTAGGTTTTCTGAGCCATGCAATCTCGCACGAGTACGCTTTTATGAACGGAACTCAAAAGATTCTGGATTCTTGAAACTTTAATTGCACTTATGTCGACTTACGACGTCTAATGCGACTTAAATCTAATAAACGAATAATGAAAAATAATCTCCTCTATCTATAGGTTACAATAAAAATTAACCCACATGTATGACGAACAGGTCGACCGATTTGTATTTGTACGTAAATGGTTTGATTAAATTAATTTTTGGTAATTTCCTATGGGATCGGAAAATACTAGATCAAGGTGGGTAGTATCGTGGAGCACAGCATCTAAATTATAAATCCGAATTCGTTTTGAGTAATAAAATATACTCAAAAATCACAGCATTGTTTTCTATTTAATTTTTACACTATTGCAAGTTATACAAGAGAGCAGGCGGGTCAGTAATAACTAAATGATCAATCAATTGGCGAAGTTAAATCACACAATCTATAGTAGCCATAAACACGAAATAAAGTCTAACGACTAGTTTATATCCTTGGGATATCGGTATTAGGTACCTAAAAATTGTGTTGCGGTTGTTGATTGCGACGACCTGATTGCGACCACTTGATTGTGATTGCTTCTTACAAAATTATGCTATTCAGCCATAACTACCCAAATAGAATTAAAACCAACCCCAACATAGTTGAGAAAGGTCTAGAATGATGATGACTGTTGCGAGTTATGACCTCCACGACCTAGTTTCCTATGAGAGCTACATTGTCGTCGAGAATTTTTCTAGCAACTTTGTTACAAATCTCGATAGGATAAATTTCATTTGCATGTAAATATTCTACGACATTGACACCAAAGATATTTTCTGTGTCAATTTGTAATGGAGGGACCTACAAAAGTTTTATTATTAAATAAAAATAACTGGGTAAATACTACGGGGAAATAACTAGGACTACTTTTTATTATCTACATTAATAAATATTAATAGAAATTATAATAAAAACAAAATAAAATTTACTACTTACTTACATAATGTACAGTACCAGCACATCAAGCTACCCCAATCTGTCATTTTTGATAGATTTTCAACTTTAATACGAATAAGGTTCTTTTCAATCGGGAAAATTTGACAGTTTTGGATAACTTGACCTGCTGGCCTGTGTACAAAAAAAAGAAGAAAAAAGGTAAAATAGAAAGAACAATGCGTTCACGTTTAAGCGTCAAAGTATTCCTCCACATCGCTGTCATTTGGTAACGTTCCCAGAAGACTGGCCACATTGCCACGTCGAATGATAATGCTAATTATTTAGCAAGAATAAACCAGGCCTATAGCCGCGCGAAAAAAATAAAAATAAAAATTTTGTATCATTGTTGAGATTTTTTTGTGGAGACATTAGCCTAGTGGTTGTCAGCGCAACTGCTACGCCAGAGTACCATTTTTTATCGTACGGAAAATCCCCATAGATCATTTACCACCTGAGGTCCGGGGAGGGGAGGGTGAGGAGAGGAGGACTTCCACCGACTAAAAACTGCACTTGTCTTCTAATCTCTAGTCCTACATCTGACGCTCATTGCTTTTCGTGATTTTTGCCATGAACATGACAGGACGCTAGGATCCTGGACGCTAGGGTTAACAGCTCACAGATCGAGCTGTTATTAGATTTTTCTATGAAATTCTAAGTAAGAGCTCGGAATTTCAATTTGTGGCCAGTTAATGGCAATAATTATCGGCGAATTGTCAGTGTTCATTAATGTGGTGAGCCTTACCCTTTGGGAAATACAGGCGTTTAGTATGTAGCTTTTATAAGATTGTTGAATTATGTACTATTTTGATTGTTGCTCGTGGTTTCCATTCGGGCCCCAGAGGGTCTCCTAGATTTAAGTAGATACAGAGGAGATGCGTGTCTATCAGTGAGACTAGGAGAGTGAGACAATATACATATGAAGGGGTTGACTGTTGAAATAATACTACTTTTATACGGATTTTTTCGCATATTAACCCATTTTACTGTCCCCATGTTGTGGCAGACTTCGCAAAAAAATCTAAGGTATGCAGGTTTCCTCACGATGTTTTCCTTCACCGTTTAAGTGAGTGATCATTAATTATTAATACCCACATGAATTCGAAAAGTCAGAGGTGCGAGCCTTGAATTATTATCGCGTATATTTTGTTATTAATAATTCCGATATTTCATATCCTTTACAGCGTCTATGTTCACTGGTTGGCCCAACTTTATCCGCAAACTAAGTGTACAAAAAATTTTTAGAAGTATTTTAGATAGTACATGTAGGTACATGACTTAGTGCCCTTTTCAGCTGCAGCAAATTACAATTTGGGTTCAAACCATAGGAATATGTTACACCGTAGGAATTAAGTACATATTAAAGAAGCTGTTGGGGCCACAACGTAAACGGCAGATCAGGAAAACTATTCTTTTGCGAAGTATTGCTGCGAAGCCATCCACTTGTATATCTGTAAACATACCTGATACCCTGCAAAAGCGCATCAACCCCATCAACATCCTGAATGCAATATTGTATTGAATATACAGGACATTAAAAATCAATGTTTATCTCAAATATTGATACTAAGGTTTCCTACATGGACACCTTCATGAAGGTGGAAAACATCCTGAATATTTAGAACAGAAGTTCATAGACCTATTTATGGTTATATTAACGACTTTGAAAACTCAACCGTTAACAATGTTAGTGTAACATTCTATGGTAGGAACTTTAAAAGTGTTTTATAACTACCATAAAATCGAACTATGGTGTCAAATCGTAAACTTTCACTGCACCCATTAACAGTTAGTAAGAAAATTTAGAAAAAAAATTGATCACTCATTATTTTGTTATGTCCTCGGTTGATTTCGTTTAACTTTTTGTTCACACGTAATTTGTTCAGTGTATAATTAGCTTTTTATGCAAATTAGTTTTGACTAGACATGATTCGTTACGTTCTGTGACTTTACTGACGCTTTTTAAGGTGTGAAAATATTTGTGATTAAATGTTTTACGCAATTTAGATAGGAGTTGTTGATTTTTGTTTTTTTTTTTCTCAATGCGTCTGCGTTTGACCATCACTTTGCTTGTTGGTAAGGAACAGTGCGGTCTATGATCGACCTCGGTTACCCAGCAAAAACTGTAATTATTGATTTATACTATATTTTGTGGTGCGGAGCAGTGGTATGACCATTGGACTGCCAACTTGAAGGTCTCCAGTTTGAATCCAAGGCACGCACTCGAAACCATGTGCGTATTAATAATTAATTATCACTTGTTTAAACGACGAAGGAAAACATCGTGAGGAAACCTGCATGCCTTAGAGATTATCTCAAGTGTAAAGTCTGCCAATCCGAACTAGGCCAGCGTAGTAGACAATGACCTAATCCTTCTCATTCTGTGAGAGGAGACCCGTGCCCAGCAGTGGGACAGTATATGGGTTGATGATGATGATAACTATCTTTTGCCCGCGGTTTCAACCATTCCTAAATGCCTTTTTGAGACAAAATGTAGCCTATGTCCTTCGAACGTATGCCACAATATATGTCGATAAATCATATTTATGCCAAAAGGCCATTTCAGACTTTGCCCTACATTGTAAGACACATATTCTTTACTATGCTATCTCTGGACTCTAAAAGAGACTATGATTCTCTGAGTTTGTTTCGGCGTTTCTTCTCAGAGGTCGTCAGCTAGGAAAAGCCGGAGCCATCTAGCTTAAAAAATAAGTAAAATATTGACTTGTAAAGGTGTCTTTATAAGATCTATTTACAGAAATAAATATCATTTATTATCATCATTTATCATTTATGAATTCATCAAAGTGACTATTTAAGCACCCCTGGATGCCATCCACACCATTGTTACTACTTATATAATCAGTTCATAAAGTATTTTTTTTAACGTTGTATAACGTAACATATGTAATCCCACTACTGAGGAAAGTTCTCTCTATCCTCAGAAAGGCCCAGAAAACGCTGATGGGACAATTTGGATGCTTTGAATGGCCTCAGACAGCCCATAACAAAGTGCAATGTGATGCACTTTACACCATACCATCAGACCTCTACAACCTCAACAGTTTCTAAGCAATATCGATATTCCAATGAGGAGGAAGAGAGGAGGTTATCTGGCGTTTTGGGATTTTGACTACTACTGACGATTGTCATAACAACCGGGGTGCTTTCCGAGGCTCGATATGTTAAAAATGATCACTTGTCCATGGACTGACCGCGGCAATGCAGCTTAACCTTGCAGAGCGATAGATCAGCGTAGTTATTACTTAGCTACAAACGTATGATTTTATATATCATCCACAGAATCCTTCCAGAACATTCCAAGTATGTTGAATTTCTATATAATATTGGCGGATCTGAATCACTACCACAACAGTGCGGTACTCGTCACTCGGTAACCTGAACAAGGTGCGTCGGATGTGAAGCCACATGGCCCACAAGAGGCGGCTGCGGCACGCCCGTACTGCGGTGGAAACATGTGGACCTACCTACATATGTAAGTAAGTACGTAGCTACATATACAAGTTTCGTTCATCGCACGGACAAGAATAAAAACTTTTTCTCTCTCTTCTTTTATGTTCCTGTGATTCATACACGATTAGTTCAGAAAGATATCTTGTAAAAAAAACTTATTGAAAATGTTAGAATCCCTAACATGTAATAAAAATAATACTTTTTACGGATTTTGTCGCGATTCGATGTGCCTTAACAGGCGTCACGTTGTTGGGAGGTAATGGGGTGAAGAAAACACAGTGCTTCCCTCCATGTACTGATGGTGGCCACCGGGAAGTTTTAGTAGGTAAGAATCCCACACGAGGAGTGTGGGATTCTTACCTACTAAAACTTCCGGTCGGCCTTTGGAAGGTTTCCCCACGTTAACAAAAAAAGGTTATAGTAGCAACCAAGTACTTACGTTTCTGCGAATCATATAACGACATCTTGAATAATGTTTAATAAACATTTTTGAAACCTTAATGAGGAATAAAACTATTTTTTATGGATTTTTTTGCGATAGGGTAGTATATGTTTGTAATTGATGCAACAATAATATCCGTTAATTCAGTAACAATTTCTTTTTTTTATTCGTTTATTCGTGGATATTATACATACAAAGTAACACAATTCTTCTGCCAAAATGCAGTACAGTTTGTCGGCAGTGTGCTCGTGAATACAGCTTTTAATATCCAAGTATAATAAAAGAAAACAATAAGGGGTTCACACAAAAAAAAAATGCATAATGATGGCCTCAGATCGTCTTTTAATTTAACATAGAATAAAACAGCCTTTTTACGGATTCTGTTGCGGTAGTTATATTGATAGAATTAAATAAAGGACTGAAGAAGGAAATGTTTAATTTCATATTATTTTGATAATTTAATAAAATTAATAAAATTTATATTATTTTGATAATATCATTTACCGCGATAAAATCTGTACAAAGTAGTTTTATTTCTAATATTCGCAGAAGTATCAAAAAGCAGCATGGATTTCAAGCTAAAACCTTCACGTGGCTCAACCTATTTACATCATAATATATCGTCACGCCTATATTCCCCGAAGGGTTAGACAGAGTTGTACTGCTGTAAACCCACAATTTACCGATATGTTTAGTTCCCATATAAAGGGGCGAGCCTATTTTGTAGAAGGGACTTATTATCATTAAATGTAGATAAGACACAGGTAAAGGTTTTCCACAAACGTTTGGCATCGAAAACAAGATTATCGATCTCTGATAAAATTTTATCCGACGAAAACATTAAAACTTCCATTCCTATGTTAAATAATATAATGTTTGGCTCGTTATACTTCGGATTAATAATGTTTTATCTGCATGTCCCAGTGCTCTACCAAAGATGACGTAATGACTCCAAAAAGATAGGAAAAGAGCTATTTAAACTTGACATTCTAAAATCGTCTTAATTTTGGAAATTTTTTAATTAATTAAGTTTGTTAAAAAATGATTTTTATCTAAAAGTTAAAGGATTATCCTTAATATGGAATAAGGAAATAGGTATAAAAAGTATAAAGGCAAATTAATATTTCCAGTCATATCCATATTAATGCACACGTGAAACAGTGAGTAACATTAAAAACGTTGGGGGCACGTGTGGGGCGATTTCAGGCGAATGCAAGAGTGCCCGCACCTAATGCTTTAGTAGGCAATTATGTATAATAGTACTTATAAGTAATATTTTTTTAATACTGCTGCTGTGCTAAGGAATATTGGTTTTTTAATAAGGTAAAAAATAATAAACATAGGTAAAGATTTTTTAAGCTGTAGGCATACAGTTCACCAATATATTTTTCAGTCACTTAAAATAGTGGTGAGTCTATCACCACTATACATTAGTAGAGTGTACATTAGTACACTCCCGCTTATCAATTATTCAAATTAAAGGAATACAGGCGTGATGGTACGTTATATTATAAATGTTTTTTTAATAAGTCTGTGTCCTTTTTTTATTAAGTTTGTTTACATTACACGCAAAATGCAGAAGCAGATGTGGGTCCCCGCACCGGAGGCCTGCAAATCTGCAGTTTATAGCTTCCACTGTGCTTTGCCCACCGTACTTGATAAACACACTTAACTCGCATTTTGAATAAAACAATCATGGCTTCAAGTGGCGCTCGTCAAGCTAATAATAACTTTATGATATTTAGTTATGATTGCATTAATGATGAGGATGTATAAAGGTGTGTGAAATATAGTTTAGTTATACGAAAAGATTGGTTTTTAGTTTGTATTTAATTATTTATTGAATTAGGACATTAAATCCCGAAAAGGAGAGCTGTATTTTTTTAAGTAAAAGGATATTTATAATCAAGTCATGAACCATAAAGTTATGCCTGATCATAAACTAAATAATAAAGATGATTGAGAACCTGTTTTTTTAATCGGCTATGTCCACTTCTTTCACTTGTTTCGAGATCTCAATTAATTTTTTACCTGTATTTAAAACTCCTGTTTGGAGAGCTGGCTATCTATTCATTGCTAAAAGTGGCCAGGTGACATTATCGGCCCACGCTGCAGCTGCACGTGACCTAACCTCGGGGTGTCGACACGGGCGGCGCGACCTGTGAACTTTGTACCACCACGCAAACTCTAATGCCCTGGTACTTTATATTATAAAGTGTTTTGATCGTCTTGATGTTATAATGTTAGTTGTTTCTGGATTTTAACCTGCGATAGCCTAGCATGATTTTATCTTACGTAACCGTCATTACATAATTAATTATGAATTAAATTTTGAATCAAATTCATTTTGAATTAAAAGTATGGAGACGTTTCATACATATAATATCTGTATGGAAATATAATCAATTCTTCTTGCCTGTACACATAAATTTATGTTTAAAGTGAAATAACAATAGTAACTCTTTTTTTTCATTTGAATTTCCTTTAATTATAAATTTTGTAGAAATTATATATTTTTTCTTTCGTTCTATCAACCAAATGACATACCTGTTAAACAAAGGACACCTCCGAATATCACAATAGCAATATCAGCTGTTTGCTGATAAATTGAAGATGATATTAATGGAACGTTTGAAGTATCAAAGAATTAGCGCACCTCAAGTGTAACCGCTTTTTAAGAAAAATATTTTATTCAACATTTAGAGATTAAATTATATCAGTTATTTGAAAAGGAGGCATTGGAACGTATCAGTACGATAACTAAGGTTGATAATCCTGTCTGATCTAATCAAGTATGTATGAATATCACAATTGATAAAAACATCTCAATGTATTTATCTCAATGAGGAAAGCCAATGACGCACTTTCTTTGTTTCCAGTATTCTTTATTATAACTTTATAACTTACAAATAAATAAAATGATCTCTCAAGTATGAAATTTAAACATATCTATTAATTTCAAATTTCACTTACAGAATAACACCATAAAACTGATGTAAATTATTTGTTACAAGTCGGGAAATGATACTTTAGTAATGCTGCACTGAGGAAAAGAGTATAATATCAATATTATGCTAAAACAAAGGACTCTTAAACCTAACGTGATCATTACATTAATAAAAGAAATTACAAATATGATCTTGTAATGGGTTTCTCTATGAAATCCAAACAAGCTTATCAAAATTCAATACAAAACAACAACAGTAGCACTTTAGTCTACCGAGCAGTTTCTTACGATAATATCTGCGAGGCATGAAACTTATTTAACAACGAAAATAGACTGACTATTAAAAATGTGTATCCGACAGCAGTGGACGCGGAGTCAGTGTCAGCTTCATCTTCATTTCCGCCTTCTCCGTTATCTCCATTATCTGCACCATCCCCAATATCCACGCCATCCCCTTCATTACCATCTGCTCCGTTATCCACCCCTTCTACATTATCTCCATCTGCTCCATTATCTCCGTTGCCGTCACTAGGACTATCGTCATCATCATCCTCATTCCTTTCAGTTAGGCTCCAGTTACTTTCGGCATCCAAAAAGTGGGTTCCATAAATTTGCTCCCAGAACGTTACAGTGTTAGGATGAGGGTTTTGTAATGGTGCTTCTAAATTACCACCAGCACCACTTATTTCGTCATTATCTAGCACGCGGAGGTAATTAGCTGCTATGGTTGTGAAAGGATTCCAATTAACTTGTGAAGTTTCGCTACTTGGGACACTGAAAAAAAAAATACAATTAAAATTATTCATTCGTAAAATCGAATTTACCATAATAAATTAAATAAATATAAACATATTTACCCTGATTTTGCAAAGTTGGTCCACCTCTCTACGAGAATATCTCCTATTGTCAGGTCTCTTTCAGGTACTCCGGTGGTAGTGGAATCATAAAACATATAGGCCAATTCTTCACTGTGAGCTGCTGTATCAACATCCAAAGGTCCTACAAATGGTTCTCCAAGAGATCCTTTATAAGAAAATTGGTATAAGTACGTTGGTGCAGAGGAAGCGGCGGCTCGATTTCTGGCTTCCCTTATAGTGGAAACTAGCATCATCGTATCGCCATGATATTCTATGTATTCGTCAACGCTCGATATATCTATGGGGTCTGCTCCGAAGTAAAATGTTCTTATTTGTTGGGCAACTTCAGATTGTTGTTCATCGGTATCAAATTTCAAATCTGGTTGGAGGAAATCATTGAAAGAAGTATCCATCCTTTCCAACCAATCATCTTCCAAAGCTTCTTCAGCTCTGATAGTTCCTTCGTTATCAACAAAACCAGTTATGAAAGGAATTTGCAGAAAATCGCCATCGGCTATAGCTTGAGAAGGAGTTTTAATAAGAAAAGGTACCACGTCTGCTAAATCTTGGTTTTCTATACAAGGAGCAAACGCCAAAGAATTATCAGTTAAGTCAAGTTCATTAATAACCGCCATCAACGCTGCTACGCTGGTTCTAGTAAAGACATCAGATAACTGTTCAATGGTAGTTATTTCATGACCAAGAGCTTCAGCTACTTGTAAAGCATATTCCAAATTATCCCGAGACACAGCCCACGGGGCCAATGCATTTCCACTTTGAGCAATCGCTTTTTGAACTAACCCGGATGCCATGGGTGATAGAGTAACTAAATCAACGGCAGCTGCGCCGCTGCCGTGTCCAAAAAGTGTGATATCACTTGGGTTTCCTCCAAATTGTGCAATATTTTGTTGAACCCATTGTAATCCTGCAATGATATCCTTGAGTCCTGCGTTACCAGGTGCTGTTTCAGTTCCGAGACACAAAAATCCTAAGATGGATTCACGGTAATTCAAAGTAACTACAATAACTTCTTTTTCGACAAAGTTTCGGAAAGATAGCTCTTTTTCATATAATTTATCAAACTCTGTCCCTTTAATCCAAACCATTACCGGCAATTCCCTTGTGCTATCTAATGTTGGAGTAAATATATTAGCCACCAAACAATCTTCTGTGCCTTCATATCCCACACCTAAGGCTCGAACACATTTAATATTTCTTCGGTTTGCTATTAGATTATCTTGGAAGTTTGGGGCGGGTAGCGGAGCCTGGAAATTGTATAAAATTAAAGAGTCAAATCTAAAGTAATGAACATCAATGTTCACAACAGATATTTACTAAGTAAGTACAGAAAAAAAGAACGGGCCATTAGTTAATTTAAAATACACTGAAATTTAAGTTTAACCCGTTACATAAGACGGGACAGGGCGGAATATTAATAATAATCTACTTTACCTAATTTAATAATTATTTACTTATTTATTTTAATACTTTATGCACAAACATAGTACAAAGGCGGACTTAATGCCTAAGGCTTTTCTACCAGTCGACCTTAGAGTGATGCAGAGACAGAAATTGGTAGGTGCACTAAGAGTGTTGATATATAGAAAAAAAAAACATATTTTTTATTACATAAATGTAAAGTTATACATAAGTTATACATACATACGTATACATAAATATAATATAATACAATATATAAATATAAACACATTTATACAAGGAGAGGTTAATATTAAGCATCTGCCAAAGAACGGAGGAGATGTTTCCGAAGTTTACTTTTAAAGGATTAGCGACTGGAAGCCATCCTGATTTCCCGAGGTAGCGCATTCCACAGGATTATAGATTGTACGAAGAAAGAAGATTGCATAAAGTCAAAAAGAAGACCGAAGATTTCTGTCATGATTTGAGCATATATATTGAAATTTCGAACTAAGGTAAGTAATAATTAATTTTACCTTGAACCTGTGACTGCCCGAAGTTGAGTCTGCGTATGGAATGCCATGGAATTCGTAATAATCTCCGTCGGTTGCCTCAATACCGATTACAGTACCTTGTGAGATGGTCACTGTAGGGGGGCCTACCGTAGGCGCCTCTTGGCCTGAAGCCAGTGCCAGCACAGAACAAACAGACAACAATAATAACATGGTTGTTTCACCACTGCGAAATAAGAACTGGGTACCTATATACGAAATTTCAAGTAGGCAAAACTGAATAATCTCGATTAGATAAGTTCAAAGGTTTCTTTAGTTTTTCTCAGATATTTCTTTGATAACGTTTCGGATACTGAGATAACAATTGTATCTAAATCATTGTGAATTTCACAACGATGTACAAATAATGCAAGTAATAGTTATCTTAGTGGTTAAAGGTACCTCCCAATAGATTCAAGATAAAGATTTCGCCCTTCAAACTTTTGGTAGATATAAAATGATCATTATGTTACTATTTAGACATTGAACACTAATACGATTTTGATTTTTATGTAATTATAAATTATTTTTATTTAAATCCTCGAACATAATTGACATTGAAAACATACATATTTATTTAGAATTTCATGAAGAATTTACAGCGTTTTCCTGAAAAATATAATTAGTAATAGTATAAAACTAATGGCGCAATTAAAATAAATGGACACACATTATTGTAAAGCAAAATGTGCCAAAATGTGTGCCAAATAAAGAGGTCAACGACCTGATTGAAATTGTTTGTGGAAAAAACATTGTCCCTTCGAATACCGTTACTCAATTTGCTTCAATTTACAATGTAGACCTTACGATTATAAAAATAAGTGTCATTTTTTCCTGAAATTGGTTGTGGTCGGTTTTTTTCAGCGGTTCCCTTAGAGGGTGCTAGGTGCGTGAGGGGCGGGGGGTAGCGGGGAGGTTTTACAAAATGTGCGCAACACGTGTAAGCGCCCGCGCCGCTCAGAATTCATGAGAATTTCTGATTCATTGACTCTTGTCATATTGGAGTGAATTTTGTTTTGTAATAATTATATTTTTTTCATTATCTCAGCAATGATGATTCATTGATTTAATTAGTTATTTCTGAAAATAATAATTATACAGTGAGGCGTAGATTCGTTTGATTCGTGTGTATGAGATCCGTCTACCAAATACTAGACTATAGCATGAGGTTCTTCAAGAAGTGTGTGAAAATATTTTCAGGGTCGGCAACACAATTGACACCCCTGATGTTACAAGCTTCTATAGGTTACGGTAACCGCTTACCATCATGTGGCCCGTATGCTTGTTTGCCACCTTAGTGATATAAAAAAGTACTTATTGGATTTATACTTTACTAACTGTCGATCCCAATAACAAATCCCAAAAATAACAAGAATTTTGGAATTCAAAATCCACTTAGGAAAAGACAAATTTCCCTCAATTTTATTATCTCTCGTCTCCCGGCGTGAGTCGGGATGCGATGGTCCTAAACATGTGTTGTATCCCACCACGTGGGTCCGGGACACAAATAAACACAGACAAACAGTCTTATATCATTACTAAACATATTTAAAAAACCAACCGTATTAATGTAGCCGTAAGTCCAAAATCGGATATGTTAGCCAAAACGTTTATGACGTGTTATGTAAGTCAGTGTTACCTTGTGGGAGACTCCAATGAGACAGGCGAAAGGTTAAACGTTATGCGTACCACATTGAACAACGTGCAGCTCTGAAAAAAATTTGATATTTATCTTTTTTTTTTTTCATTTAAGATTTTATCCACCTCATTAACCTAGTGGTCTTTAGAGCGACTGCTATGCTGTTAGTTATAGGTGAAGCCAATTGTTACTGGATTTCTCTATGAAGTTTTCAATATGAATGGAGGTTTGATCTGCACTCACTTAATGGCAATAGACGGGGGCGTGGGCGACGTGATAGAAAAAATGCTGTGATAGCCTAGAAATACGACCATTGGACTACCAAGTCAAAGACCTTTGACGGAGTTCGAATCCAAAGCACGCACCTCGTACTGTTCTAATTCATGAGTTCATTAATATTTATTAATGATCACTCGCTTAAACGGTGAAGGAAAACATTGTGACGAATCCTGAATGCCTTAGAGATGTTTTCTCGACGGTGTGTGAAGTCTGCCAACCCGCACTAGGGCAGCGTGGTGGACTGTTATGTATTTTATCTTATCTTAACTGTGGGGCATGTACAGTAACACTTCGACCCAATGTAATCTGTTGTGTTGTCCCCAGCATGGTACATTCCTTACTCTTCAAAGACGTGATTCAAGAAGGTGGCTAGCCCACTAAGAGGAAGGAACCTGTAGTCTTCCGGCTTTGGGTATCCGTTGGCGAGATGACTCACCCGTTACGTCGCCAGGACGTCACAAACACACAAGATGTGCTGCATTGTATCCCTAAATTCATCCCGAAATCAGGGTGGACTATATAGCCCAATTCCTCTCAATCTGCGAGGAGACTCTTGCCCAGCAGTGGAACAGTATAGGTATAATGATGAGTCTTTTAACTGCGCCTTAAATTGTTTTTTTTTGGACTGCACACACATGACACAATAATTTTCAAAATAAGAATACTAGATATAATTCCGTACTGTACGTACTCCTCTCACTGTATTAATTATTAATTACCTTCACGTGCAAAGTAAACCAATACATTGTTTAATAACATTAATATTACATTTCCTTTACCATCCGTGATGTTGTTCTAATTAGTTTATGGTTTTTATTGATCGGCCGCTAGAGGGCGCCTGGTCACGTACCGGTGGTTTAATGTACGGTAGGGATTGTTTTAGTATTTTGTGTACACATACGTGCTAACTGTAATAGCGGAAACGGGCCATAAGCTTCCATATATAGGCTAGCAATTACTCTGAAAGTTTGCTTGCTTGAAAACTTTAGAAGTTCAAATACCTTGTGTACTTTTAAGTGGCTTTGTGAATTGATTTATTGTGAGTAATATACGCTGATTAAGCTGCTGCGGTCAGTCTATGGATGGGTTAACTTTCATCGAGACCCATACATGCTTTGGAGAGCCTACAAAAGGCTGACATCCAGTTTATGATATTGCTCAGAAACTGGGATGTGGAAGTATGGCAGTCACTTCGTGTAAAATACTGATGTTCTGCAGCGTCTAGGTAGACTAGGACCCAGCTCCAACATAATTATGAAAACGGTAGGTAGGAAGATATTTTTTATGTAGGATCAGTCCATTTATATCTGCAAATCAGTACAGTACTTTGGTAACTATGAAGTTTTAAAAATAAAGTGGCAATTTAGTCTCATTGTTATAAATGCCACCTTTGTCAAAAATTTCCATCTCATTACAATATAATTGTACAGTGCTTTTGTATTCATCTAAAGGTAGCCTGGAAGAAACCGCAGACCGCGATAAAGCCGCCCAAATCTTCAAATACAAAATACTAAGTAAAAAATTAAATTCATCATAATCGTATCAGCCACAAGTGGTCCACTGCTGTACAAAGGCCTCCCCCATAGACTTCCACAAGGACTGGTTACATGCCGTCTACATCCAACGACTTTTACCACGTCGCCCGTCCATCTCGTTGAAGGCCGTCCTACGCTGCGCGGTTTGATGCGTGGTCTCCACTCACGACAACATTTTTTACCCCAGCGGCCATCATTTCTACGAGCCGTGCTTAAGCTTACTTAACCTTTCAGATATTTTGTTCTTCTACGATACTCCTCATTTGTAATTTGGCCGCGTTGAGAATTATATGCCTAAAAGTAGCTCTCTACAATTAGTTTGTAAAACATAATAGGTATGTTTTATGCATGCCTACTAAGAAATAAAGAAATTTTGTATTTTTGAGAAATACCAAGCTTAGCACTCTCCATAACTCGCTGACTGATCCCAAGCTTGCTTATGAGATCACGGTGATATAGTATATGGTGAGCGACCATGTCTCTGTTCCGTATGTCATCCCTAGCAATAAATTAATTACTTGGTATTATCATCAACCCATATACTGTCCCACTTCTGGGCACAGGTCTCCTCTCAGAATGAGAGGGATTAGGTTATAGTTCACCACGTTGGCCTAGTGCGGTTTGGTAGAATTCACAAACCGTCGAGAAAAATATCTAAGTTATGCAGGTTTCCTCACGATGTTTTCCTTCGCCGTTTAAGCGAGTGATAATTAATTAATTAATAGAGGCGCACATGAATTCGAAAAGTCGAAACCTTCGACTTGGTAGTCCAATGGTCATACCACTAGGCTATCACTCCTTTCTTAAAGTATATATTATATATATAATATAAAGTATATATATAATATAAATAAATAAATATTTTTTCACGTTTGATGTTGTTTGTTAGTTTAGGGGCTAAACTTTTACAACAGAGATTACATCGGACTATATTTTGTATAACTACCAGAATTTGCCTTCTCCTTGTTTAGTCACAAAAGATTCATATTCAAATTTTATTGACTCAAGCGACCATGTGGCTCATCGCACAGTAAGTGCACAGTTGAATACGGGAAAAAATAATTATTAAGATCTATAAAAGAAATAATTACGCGTAAATAATTCCAAGTTACAAAATTAAGCAAAATATTTTCATTAAGTAGGTAATTAAATACTTAGTTATTACAAGAAGGTTGCTCCCATTGTCTGAAATCTTGTTCTGTAGATTACTTTCAGAATTTACAAAACTAGTTTCTGTAAACATTACTAATGGCCTCGTTGCAATTTAATTCTAGATTTAAAATGAAAACACTGTCTCATTTTTATTAATAAAATATATACTTAATCACTTCCAGTGCACTTATTAGTACATTAAACTCAAAGTCTCCCTGAGGAGTGCGCTCGCGCCGATGGCGAGGGGAACCGTTCAAAAATAGAATCCTCATGGATTCCTATGCATGTATATTGCCATGGTGCTGGATTGTTAGCACGCGCCTAAGTTAAGGTGTTTAAAGTATTATTATAATAATGCATTATAAGTTCCTATAAATTTTGACTCGTAGCTAAGTAATAACTACACTGATCAACCGGTCTGCAAGGTTAAGCTGCGCTAGTTGCGGTCAGTCTGTGGATGGCTGACTGTTCTTAACACATGGAAACCCATGCGCCACGGAAACCACGTAAAACCGTTGGTCCTGGTTATCATACGAACACTTATGACAGTCATTAATGCTAGTCAGAATCCAAAAAAGTCTGACAACCTATCCTCAGTATATCAGTATTGACCAGAAATGAGGTTGCGGAGGTCTGATGTCAGTAGCTTCGTGTAAAATACCAGGTAAAAAGGTTTTCCTTTGGAAAAGGCTCGGAGCATAGCTAGCAGCGCTGTGCTCGAAGTTTCACCCACCGTTTAATTTCTTCTCAGCTCCTAAGGATCATAATGGTAAATAGCCTATATGTAAACCTTCCTCAAGACTTGATCTAGACCTCAACATACTTTGGAAAAGGCTCGGAGCATAGCTAGCTGTGCCCGAAGTTTCACCCGCCGTTTAATTTCTTCTCAGCTCTTAAGGATTACAGCATTATGATAAATAGCCACAAGACTTGAGCTATCAAATGCAAAAAGATTTTCCTTATTCAAAAATTGATGAATGACTGATGTCTAGAATTTTTGATTTAGGGAACTCTTAAAGAAGCACTTTAAAAAAAAACAACCTCTTCAGCTTCAGAAGTTTTGCGCAAATTCTTAGTGATCGATTTCAGCACTATGGGTCACAGGTTATACTCCCGTGTGGAACAAATATACAAATAAAGTTTCTGAGTGCGAGTCTACGTGCATGTGTCTGCGAGAATTGTAATATTTTGATAACTCACCCAAGGAAAATTGGCCAACATTTTTTTAACATAACACAAAATACTCCAAAAAATTTTGAAACAATTTTAATACGCACGTGCCCCGGATAAATTCGTAATACTTATCGTTAAAAAAGATTAATAAAGGTACGCCAATTATACTAAGCGGCAAATAATAAGAACAAGCAATTAATAGCGATCTTTTCTTGGGTACAATTATTTTCTCGTGTTAATTATTTCTTAGAAAACAACAACGTTTTAGAAGGATTCATTAAGTATCAATCTGGGAGGGGCGAAACGTTTAACTCTTGACAGATTTATAGCATATCGCCGTAAGACGCCTCAAGATACTTAATTATATGTTCTCATTACGACGGTTGATTAAACAAAGCGGGGACTTTTGATTTTTCTAGCTACACTGTTTTTTTTTTTTATTCAACTAAGGTGACAACTCTTGGATTCAAACATAACAATATTCATATCGCTAGGCAGCTATTACTGCTTCATGGTCGTGGTGAATTGCATGGATCCCATGGCCATGACTATAAGGCAAGTTAAGGCAAGTTAGTCGGTACGAGTCCGACATACCCTGCCCCCCCCCCCCGGGTGGCGGAGGATCCATGTGGAGGATGTAGGTTTGATGGTATAAAGTGAAATGAATACAGATAGGTAGGCATAATGGGAGTAATTCCACTCAAATTGGAGCTGCCGGACTGGGGAAGTTCCTCCGCCTTCCAGAAAATTGAAGTGAAATAACACTGCTTTGAGCTGTGTTGTATTCCTTATGGTCAGCAAGGTTGCCTGTGCTCCGCGAGGAAACAAATTGTGTTGGCCGGGGCAACTTTGACACATACTGCCAACTCAACTATTCCTCTTTCATTTAATTTTACAGGGTTGGCAACGCGTAAGTGATACCCCTAAGCGTCTATAGGCTACGGTAACCATTTACCATCAGGTGGGCCGTACGCTTGGTTGCCACCTTAGTGGTATAAAAAAAAATATTTATATATTTGTGTAACTACATTATCGATTTAAATCTATCGTTTTGTTGTTTTGACTGTTAGAATAAATTTTCTTTCTTTAAAACTCACAATAGTTTATTTTTTTAAAATAAATAACTCTATAGATATAAAGACATACACGGTGGAAGCTACCTACAGTCATTATTTTAGTTAATTTCACACTATGGACAACATATGCCTCTTTCTCATAGATTATTTTAATGTGTGTCTCTGTTTTATTTACACTTCTTGGTACTAGTATCTATTATTCTGATGGATTTTTTTCTTTTACCTTATTAGTCTTGTGATTGTTGGCTCGACTGCTGCACGAAGTCCTGGGTTCGATTCTTAGGTTGAGCAGTGTTATTGTGGTTATTTTTTGAGATTCTCAGTAGCAGAGGGTATGGATTTGAACCCGGTTAATGGTAATATAACTCGCCCCATATTAATTGGGATGTGCACACAGAGTTATTAGGTACGTTTATTTATACCGCCGAACTGTCCAGTAGTCCACCACGTAGGCCTAATGCGGGTTGGTAAACTTCAAAAATCGTCGAGAAAAATCTCTAAACCATGCAGGTTTCTTCATGATGTTTTCCTTCACCGTTTAAGCGAGTGACAATTAATTATTAATACGCACATGAAATCGAAAAGTCTGAGGTGCGTGCCTTGGATCCGAACTCGAGACCTTTGACTTGGCAGTCCAATTGTCATATCACTAAGTTCTCACTGTTTATTGAAGTGCCTTTTTTCAGACGATTAACAATACTAATTAAATTAATCATTCATTTATTCGAAATAATACCCGAAAGTCTGGTATAAAACAATTTTCAATGTAAAAGTACCTACAATTTAAAAAATAGTTATCAACACTGCAGAATGCTTATTCCTTTCACTAACACTTTTTCTACTTAAATCTCCGATACAATTTCCTGTACTATAACTCTTAGCCATTCCAAAACCAACCTAAACTACTACAAGATAAAACACACCTTGAGATATTGGCGGAATGTGTACGTGCCTGAAAGAACTTTGAAGTTAGGGTTGCCAAAATTAAACTTTGATACTGAAATGTTAAGGTTGATTTTGTAATGTTGTTTAGTTGGTTGTTCTGAACCGACGTGGGTGTTTAATGATCAAGGAGTGAGGCTTGGAGACAGCTGTCGTTCCCTCGGGCACCACTAAGAGTTTTGTTTACAGCACACTCTAATGACAAAGATCTCTACGGTACCTACAAAATTGCTTTAGCGTTGCTTTACTCTGAATATTCAGAAGATACTTTGGTTCACAACGTTTGGGTACTTCGTGGATTGAGTATAGTACATATCGAGGTTGTTTTGGACAATAAATTAATATAATAGTGACGATGACAGTTAAAAGTTTTGTAAATGTTTTTTGTAAAATTTTATTTTTTCACATTGGGCAAAAGGCATCCCAAAAAAGGGTTTGACAACCTTAAAGACCATGAATATAAATAATACTTATATACTTTTTTTGTAAATACATACTTACAATACATAAGAAACACACAAACACTTATGTTCATCACATCAATATTTGTGTTCTGTGGGAATCGAACCCACGACCTCATGATCAGCAGTCCAACACTCGAACCGCTAGACAGACGTCGTCAACTTACTTTGTGGACACTTCGCAAACTAACAAATAACATACATAAAAATTAAACATATTTATTACATAATATTCTTGTCAACTAATGTTCATTATTCTCTATCATGCTATAATTTCAACCTGTCAAAAAAGCGGACTTTGTGAATAACGATACATTAGTCAACACATGACCTTGACCTTCGGCGCCAGGTACAGCGGTCAAGGTTAGATATCAATCGGACAAATCGTTCTGACAGTCGGCTTTCTTCGATATTTTGTAAAGACACTTCACTTCCTTGGTCTTAATGTTTTTGTTTTTCTTTTTAAGTCGGACATAGCTGAAGACTAAAGCCAGTACATGGGTTGATGATGATGATGATAGTTGAAGTTGGGAGAACTTTAACCGGACCTAGTGGCACCGTATGGCTCCAGCCAGTCCATTTCCTTGGTTTTACTGCTAACTTGAATGCGTTTATGTAGTCTAGTAGTAGCTAATCCTTGTCTTGCTTGATGAAAACCACAAACTAGATCTAAAGCTCATACTACACTAAGCCTTAGTTCCATCAGACTTTGACCTACTTTAATAAGTAATTATATTTCTTTTATTTAATCAAATTTTATACTTGAAGGATCTAATGATCTGCTTGACGGATGTTTTGTTCATTTAAAAAAACATTTTTGTCCCCAAAGGTTAGGTAGTTTGGAACTCTTTGTATTATATCAGCCTATAATTTCTAATAGTTTTCTTACTAGCCAGCAGTTTTTTTATCAGAGTTCTTTAAAGAAACTAAGTTTCTTATTTAGTAAGCTATTGGTGTACAATAAAGAGTAGTCTATATATCTAAGTGAAATAAAATCAATCGGAGCCGTAGCAGCTAGTCGACATTTTAAACACATAAGAAGACTTATGAGGAAACAGAAGAACTGGTGGAAGTATGCTAAACACACACACACACAATCTAACACATTCACGCACACAAACCTAAACCCAACACCGACTCTCACAAACATGCACATTTCTCTTTTTTCTTAACTCAATTTTATAATATTATAAATTTAATTTATTTTGTTTACTTGTAAAAAACGCTACTTCTAATGATAATTCTCAAGTTAGTCATATTTTTAACAGTCAATAACTGTTCACCCAACAAACTCACGCTCTGCAATTTCCAGAAGTTACAAATTGTTGTCTAATATACCCCTCAGTGTCGCTAAATTGGAAAATAATATCAGATTGGCAAATTGGATAGAAGATTGACAAGAATTAGCAATGGCAGATGGGACTTCGTTCAGGATTAATGGAAATGAAAAAGTTTAGAGGCCACTGGAAAACAGATTTATAAACGTTTACTGACATCTCAATTATCTCTTTCTTTAGCTTATAGAACTAAAATATTAAATAGAATCTAATGTTTGGAATTGTATTAATATCAGTATAAATATACATACAGATTTATAGTTATAACTGCTAAAGCTGTACGTACAAAATATCTCAATCTACGTTAACATAAAGATGTTATCTTCATCAACCCTTATACTATCTGCCTGCTGGGCACAGGTCTCCTCTGTTTGAGAGGGATTAGATTATAGGCTTCCACGCTGGCCTAGTGTGGGTAGGCAGACTTCAAACACCGTCGAGAAAAATCTCTAAAGCATGCAGTACGAGAACATATTATTATTATGCTTCTCAATAATTGCAGTTCTCCGATATCTCAGGACAGGTAGACTTTCCCGTTTTTTTTTGTAATCGACACGCAGTTTGGTTCTGTGGAGACACTGGTATCACGTCGGGGTCACGGCCCGCCAGGCAAAAACACCCGCCTGTTTGGAGGATCCTCCCTTTTCGTCGGAGGGGCAACACACCTCGCCTCTCCACACTGGTGACCCCGACGTGATGCCAGTGTTTCCACACTGGTGACCCCGACGTGTCCCAGTATCTCTACACTGGTGTCCCCGACGAGATGCCAGTGTTTCCACCCTGGTGACCCCGACGTGATGCCAGTGTTTCCACAGTTCTTTAAGGTTATTCATGCATGCTTGAGTATTCTAATATTTGATCAGCAATGTAGCCAGTGAAGTTGGGTATATAAACCTTATTAACTGAGGTCTCAAGATGACAACGCGGGAGTTATAAAACTGATGTTGGTGGCATCAATAAGCTGCGATTGTCGCTTAGCATCAGTCGATCCGTGGGTATGCTTGTTTTTAATCTTATCACAGTAAAATTAACGTTTTGTGTCAATAAATGATCTCGTGAATTGTATGTCGTAGTAAAAAAATAAAATTAATAACGACAGTGCCTACTTACCTATAATTTATACCTATGATAAATTAATAATAATATTAAATAATAATTTATTTGTCATATAAGTACGTACACAAATACCGGTGACACTAACGTAGGAGGACGTAAAGTAGCAGTTCTGTAATTATATTTATTTCTGCAAATCGATCTTCTAAAGACATTTTTACAAGTCAATGTTTTTCTTTTTTTTTAAGCTAGATGAATCGGGCATTTCCTAACTGATGACCTCTGAGAAGAAACACCAAAACAAACTTAGAGAATCATATATGTATACATAACTTTACTATCCTTATGTCATAAATCTCGACTCCATCTTTGTATTCTTCCGACTCTATAGACTTCAAGTAATTCAAGTACCTCAAACCCCAAACAATCCTCTTCAAGTTTTCTCCATTCAAAAATGTATACAAGCCAAATTCATTCAACATTAGGCTCTCCTGTATTTACAATGTTCAGTTTCTTCAACAAATTATCAGTTTTTGTTGTCGACGTTTAGAAATATAAATATTTCGCTTGTAAACAGAAGTTCAAAGTTTAGTATTTCTAAACTTAGAAATTCGGCCGTTTAACAATAACATTGCCATTGCTTAAAAAAATAATAAAGGTATACTTTTCTACTTCCTCTCTCGGAAAAAAACAGTTATATATGTAAATAGCTCAATCTCCTCATCATTTCCTTATTTATTTAAGGCATATAATAATATGTCCATTAACCTTCCGGGAATATGTGCCCAATTTTCAATACCATACGGATCTAATCTGAATAATCGTTTCAAGTCCTAAAACTTTTTATAAAAGGATGTGACTATAAATAATATCTAATTATTATTCTGATCAGAGAATACCAAACAAATTACAATTATACATAATTCATCGTGTCGTGATTTCTTTCCGTGCTAGCCGCCCGCGAAAGCACACGCCCTAGCTGAAGAAAGCTCTGTAGGGCGGGCGACTTCCTCGACCACAGCGCCTCTGCCAGCAGGCAGCGGGAACTAAAGACCAAGCGGCGATTGGCCATCTCGCCTGACGTCACCATGCTTCCGACCAATGGGGGGGAGCGCGGTCTTGCTCGGCCGCAGTTCTCATCGCCGCGCCTTCGTATGAGCCGTGTGTCGCTGCCGGCCTCCCCCCGCACCCCGCGACGAGCCGTCTCACCCGCATTCTAGTTGTGGGTGTCGCGCCGTGCAGTCCTCGCGTGTGCCGCTCAACTTAGTGCGCCGTTTGTGAGTGCTTTATTATCCCGCACGAGTGTCAGTGTGACGGAGGATCCCGTGCTACCCCGCGGAGGATGTTAACAGCGCACGGTGAGTGATGTCGGCGAGTCGATGGACGCTTATCTCGCTGCGGCGCCACGTGAACGCGCTCTATTTATAAAATGTAAACATGCAGCTAATTTCATTTGAGATTATATTGCTCTATTACTACTTAAAAGCGAGAGTACGCGTCCGGACCGCGCTCAACTAGCATTTGCAAATTAACAATAAAGACTCGGCGCGCGACGGTCGAGATTGCCGAGTTCCTGTAAGACAGACGTGATAGTGACGTGTTGTTGTCGATGATTTAAAAAAATGAGAGATCCGAAACAGTGGTTTTGAAAAGTGGATATTCGTCGGTTAACCTTGGATTGGTTCAGGGCTGGCGATAGCACGATAACGTGACCTTGAATCGGAGTCTCGCGAACGCCGGCCGGCGCTGGAAGCGCGCGAGCTCACGGAAAATGTCCAGACAAACAACGATAATGGTGTCGCAAACACAATGATAATTCTGTTAATGTGAGAGATTCGTGCAGGAAACACGATGAGAAAATATGTAGATTTAATATGTATTGCCAATACCAACATGAACGATTGTAATGTAAGTTTCTTCTGACGTGCAAAAGAAAAATATGCATATCTACAATCTAAACAACATTATACCAATGGTGGCCGTCATCAGGATTCTGATAGCAAAGGAAATCAAGCTAGTAATTTGGATGCGTTTCAATTAACTGCGTGCAAGACTGCTCAAGTGACTAATGAACGGTCCAATAATTAATTCAAATGTACATGAATCTGCTTAAGCTGTACCCAAGAAATAGTCGTAAAGTATTTAATTATCTGCCTCTACAGACAACATAGGTACTACAAGTGTTCCCTTTTCTAAATGGCTGTAATTTCTACAACACGGTTTTCCCTTATAGCTGTTGCAATTTTTTTATAATGCCAGTCGAGTCGAGTCTGTCCGGTTGAGATACCTCGATACGGTCAGGTTCGAGGCGTTGGTCCCACGCCTCGTTCCACATATTCAATTCTTTCGATTTGCAATCTTATGGTCAGTGGGCCTGACACCAACTACACCGATAAGTGATTTACGTCTCCAATAAGAAGATTAAGTTTGACATCCGAAATGACAACTTCGGTTTTGATTGAAATGAACATTGCTAATGGATGATAATAACATTAAACAAAACTTGTCCAAATGTTTACCACAACCTCATCGTGCTACTTCACCAAGGCCAAAACACGTTTAATCCGAAAAAACTGGTAGCAAAAACGAAACTTAACAAAAATTAAGAAGATTTGGGATTCTCATTCGCACTTACGCACATTCGAATGTTGAAAGAGCAGTTGCCATATGTATTATATGTGCGTGTTCCGTCTAGCGTATAAGAACTGCGTATGTGCGAGTAGGATGAAGATAATTCGCATCGAGTGAGCGAACCGGCCATGCGAGATGCTCAGCCGTATCATAAATATTAATCAGGCGCTGGTGTCAACAGCCACCGCGTAACGTGACACCGCCACGATCCGCTGCTAGCCTGGTACTTGAAGTAGTGACCAGACGCGATACTCCAGACAAACATGACAATTGAACGTAGGACTTATGAACAAGGCTGCACATAGAACGCCCACCGGTTTTGATGAACAGTATGAAAATATTCCACAGTTGTACCTAAAGCCTGCACTTCAAATGAGTGATAATTTTCAGAAAATAATGCAGAAGATAGTAGAGGCCAAATATTTGTTTTCTCTTTACGAGCTCTTCTGCTGCAAACAGACTTGTGGAATTGTGATAATGTTATCGTTTGCACATCCGTTTGTGCTTACGCATTCAGCCATGACCTGCCCTACAACTCTCAGACTCCAACTGGTGAATGCACTACCGTTTTATGGATAATTTGCATAAATAATTAAAAAAAATTACGTATAATTAACTGAAAGTATATTACGTTAGATTTACCCTAATAATCGATAACTATTTATCTATATTAATAGTCTGATTGTCATTAAAAATAAATTCATCCGACCTCACTAAGTATTTTTTGTAGGTAGGTATACTTATTTATTTCGCTGATATTTTTCAATTCCTTCGAGGATTCTGTATTTACAAAATTTTCTGATTAAATCGTTACATTGTATCGGAAGTCGCCGGTATCTTCGGTTCTTCGCACTATCGACCTTCATGTTTGACATTTTACATAAATCCATAAACAGGTTTCACTTTTGTACGTAGATTAATAAAAACAAGTATTAGACACTTAATTTGTGTGTTCGCAAAAGAACAATGGTCACAACCACACAAGGAGCGTTTTAAGAGTTCTAGATATAAAGGATATAGAAAATTTTTTATATAAGAGTTTGTAGTTATTTCATTAAAATAATATTTATTTACTTATATAAAGAAATAAATTAATCGCAATTAAGTTATAGTATTTAGGGTACTTACAACTTTTACGAATGTAACAAATTCTTTCTAATATTTTCCTCTTTTTATACACACCCTTGGCCTGGTCCAATTAAAAAATATAGGAAAATACATAATTAAGCCGCACTGCACTTACAGTTAATTAAAATATTATCAGCAACAATAATAATGATGCATCACTTGCTCTACATGTTTATTATTATGATGACGAAAGCATTACACCAAGTACTGAAGTTCAAATGATAGTCTACGATGTTGAGTTATGTCTCGAGAGTTGTTTTGTAAAGTAAATGTGTACTTAAAATGTAATTAAAAACAAGTTACCACTACGACAGCTCAGCTTAGGTATAATAAAGATTTAATTGCACAGGTGCTGAGCAGAATAAAATACATAAGTGAAATTATTCAAAATTAAAGCAGAAAGAGATTCTTCCACTGGTCAGGGATAGCAGATAAGATGATAATCTTTGCAGACATTTCACACGAATGAAGACTTTATCGGAAGACGGATTACAAAAGTTTGAGCGGTTATCGAAACGTTTGGAGCAAATTAAAACTTCAGTCTTCTTTATCTTTTATCGTTGCTGTTGTCTTAAAATAAAAGAGAATACCTACGTTTCAACGCAAATACTACATTGGTTTGCAATGTAATAAATAATGTTTATTTATTATTGAAGAATTTTTTAGGATACCAAATACTTGAGTAATGATTTTTATCAAATGAAAGAATGAGAAGTGAAGACTGTATCTCCTCAGTACAAACGGGTGAAGCTGCTCCGGTGCAAGATCAAGACATGCCGGTCGCTTTTTGCTCGACAACGATGCGTGTGAGCACATCTGCGAAGTTTTTACTGATGTATGTGTGTGTACGAACACGTTTTTTGATAATGTGCGGGTGTGCGCCAGCGGTCCGCTTGTGGGTTCTCGGCGTGCGTGTTCAACTGTCCTTTTTGTTTTTTCTTCATTAATATTGTTCATTTTATTACCGACCTCTACTACTGAGTAAATAAAAAAATATTTCTTTTATTCTTTGTTTTCAACATTACAAAAATATGGTTTAACGTGAACAACAGTTTTGCCTATTCATATGTTCACAACGCTATCACCTGTTATTTGATAGTGAACATCATTTTCTGAAAACTATACCTGCATGTAGATATATGTAATTGTTACATGAATATCACATAAATAAACAGATAATTTAGCGGAATCCAAGTGCTGAACTTATTTAATGCAGTTGCAGTATTATTATTACTGGTATTGCAACAACATATTAAATAGTTCGAATTTGCATAGTACCAAAGAATAGCGGCATTCAAAGTAATAGTTAATCAAAAGGATCATTGAAACGTTAAGGCTGTAATAAAATGATAATTTTAGACAAGACTAGGAAAAAGCATGTTAGTATTCGACTGGCGAGGAAATACTGTTGTGAGCTGTTATTCTATTTGTAACTTTATCAACATGTATACATGGTTTACTTTTGTTTGTTAAATTCTAATTGACATATTACGTTTATTGATTGTGACACCCGTAATAAGAGTCACGAGTTGTTGCGTAATGCGAACAATCTCGTCCACTTCATGTGGAATACTAAAGCGGATTTTTCTTACTGTTTGTTATCTAATGTATGTTTTAGATTATTTTGTAGTAATGTAAAGTTAAATTTTACGTAGCCCGCTTTATTCTTGACATTGAAATTAAAACATTCTAGTGCAATGTCTTTAAGCGTTGAAGTAAACGATAAAATAATAAGTAGGTAATAGTCAAGTTTCCATTGGTTTAACATTGCTAATAGATACTATTAAACGATTATCTTTTGATATTGCTTTAATATTTTGAACTCAAAGTGATATTTAAGCAGCTATAATATTAGATGTTCAATTTCAGTTTCTGAGTCCTCATTAGGTACGTTTCCTTCAAAGGACGTCGTGGGCGTATCGTCGGTGTACCCTAAAGATTCTCGGATTTCAATTAGATAGACGAAGCTTCGAGTAAATTCCTTGTACATTTAAAATTCTTATCCCTGTGAATTTTAATGTTCGCACAATATGCGTAATAACATGGAATCAAATCAAATTTCCTGAAAGAACATGATTACTTATTTTTTAATTAAATGTTAATTAAAAAATACTCTATCTATCTGTTTTTAGTAAGGAGAAATATACAATGCATAAGTCTTAAAAAATACCTTAACAACAGCTAAATTATGTTTGGTTTCAACAAATAGAGGCAATCATAATATCTTATCATCAGCAAACGTAGAATGACAATCGCAGGACAAAGTTCGGCTCTCTAGTCCTATATTTTCTTTACTTTCATCAGCACAAAAGTCATCAAGTCTTTACGCGTCTTCTCCTGGTGGCATTTCGCATAAAAGTATCTGTATTTTTCTTTTATCAAGAAATATTCTGTCATCCTTTTATAGATGCTTTAGTTGGAAACTAAAAATCTTCCACATACATTGTCACCCTAGAGCATTCGTCGACAGACGCGGAGCGAGTGATGGATGTGCTCTTATCACGTCTGATAACCTTCCGACGTCTTCCCCCGGCACCCCACCTCGGAGATGCGATGTTTTAGCGAAAGTGCGCCTATAAATATCAAATAAATAAATACAAGACTCGAAATTATCATTGACTAGATTTACCTTAGTTTGAATTTCAGAAAAGAACTAAATGAGGTCCTTTTGTTTCAACCGTATAATGCCAATTCATTTCCTATAGCATCTGTAAGTCTTTCCTGGAGCGGTTAAAATAAATATTTTGAATTATTAGAATACCTTTACTAATGCATTTGTTAATTTGTGCACTACATAGGAATTACACAATGATTTTTAAGTAGTGCAATGAAGCAATGCAACTAACAGAATTCAAATAATGTTTTGAATAACATATTCAAGCCTTGATAGTTCGCAAAGTCACGCTAATTAAAAACCAGTTGAAATAGACAATTCTGATAAACCGATAAAGACAGTTTTAGTGTTAGATGTAAACATTTAATGTCCTAGAATGTTTGAAATCGCTATTATTAATATAAATTAAAGTAGTAGTTTGTTTTATATAGGTACTCGTACGGAAAAGAATATCTTCCAGAATCTATGTTAGTTAGCTTCCTTAAAATAATTATTTGTAAAACATCTTTGTGCCTTTACCGGAATATTTTCCAAGGTCGATGTTAATGATGATAATACTCCCTAGACCTTAGCTTCTCCATGTTCTTGTTGTAAAATTCTATGATGCTAAAAGAATGGCTGAATAGCAATTTTCTGCCTGTAACCGTTCATCAATTAGTCAACAATGCGTGATGATTATGGTAACTTCCCCTTGGCTGTCCGTTTTTCGTGTTATTTTATTAGGAGTCCATTGGTCCAGTCCAGTGATCAACAGTGAATGTTTTCGGACATAAATATTGATATGTTTTTAGCGTAAGATGCCAGCACTAACTTCTGCTGCAGACAAAAGGGCAGAAAAGGCATTCGTTAAGAGATAACCTTAAGACTTTTAGGTTTCGGTTTTATTCTCGTGTGGTTTTTCTATTATCTATCGTCATTCCCCAACCCTCTTACTATGTTGTCTTCAGCTTTCAATCTAACTAGATACGGCTGAAAATCAGTATTTTATACGAAGTGACTGCCGTCAGACGTCCGCATCCCAATTTCTGAGAAATACGGATATCCTAGATAGACTGGTTGTCAGGCTTTCTCACTACGACTAACGATTTTCATAGGTGGATTTTTATGTGCTCTCCGAGGCACGGCTCATTACCAATATCAACGTATTCTGACATAATGTCCCATTCTTTTCAGATTAACGTTTGGCTGTGTATAAGTCATATTTGTAAGTTATAATTGAGACCAATGTTATCTTACTTTCTTCAAGAACTTATATCCTTAACTTTTTGCTCCAATTTACTACGGTAATCGGTATCAATGAACAATCCAATACTGGAAAAGGGACTTTCGAATGACCTCGCTCTGACCTTATCACAGTCCATAATTATACAAAAAAGGCGCTCGGCAGATATGAGAGGGTATTTTTTGTTTTTCAGTTTTAATGATCACACACATCACTTAACATCACGCCTGTATTCCACGAAGGTCTCGTCAGAGATATACAAATGCGCGCCCACAGTTCGCGTATGTTTTGGTTTCATGTAGGAGGGGGTGAGCCTATTGCCATCAATCGGGCACTAATACAAACATCGAGCTGCTATTGAGGATTTCATAGAAAAATACTGTAACACTATTCGACCTGGAAATCTAAGACAGAACGCCTAGCATAGCATTCGCTCTTGCGACTTCTATATACAATTTAAATACATTTTTATAATGCAATGTTTTTGAGCTTCGCACTAATCAGCGCCGGCGCCGAATCAACCTCAGAGAAACCATGGTCTCTTTTAAAGTCAAGACATAGTTGTATCAAATGTGTGATTGTCACAATGTACGGCAATATCTAAAATGGCCTTCTTTAAATAAAAAAACCTATTTTGAGTGGACCATTCCTAACTGACGGCGCGCATGCATCAGTGATTGTGTAGCTGGACCATAATTAAGGGAACCCAACAAACCGTTGCATATATTTTAAATTAATTCTCTCAAATATTTTTAACTGTATGAAGTTGGTATAATTTCTCCGTTATAATCAAAGGTTTCACATTTTATACTTAGTAATCAATTGTACTGTATTAACAGTACAATTGATCGAGATATAACAGGTTTTCTTATCTCTAATTTACAATGTCTACGATTGTTTAATAAACTTTTTATTATGTAATTCACTAAAAAAAACAAGTAGGTAAGTAATATAGGTTGTAGACTATTCAATAAGACACATTAAATGCATGTCTGTTGTTTTAAATTACCAATACATTAATTATTCTAGTAAACAAATCATCGAATTCATTACCTTGGAATTAATAAAATATTGAGCATCACCTACATTTTATTGAACATTACCTACATTTTATTGAGCATTACCTACATTTTATTGAACATTACCTACATTTTATTCGCAAAACATGTCTGTTCATTCGGAGCGTCAGTATCATTGTGTCCCGTTTTCATTAGTGAACTTGTCGCATGTTATCGCACATCGTGGCTCATGGCTCGACATCAAATATTGACTGTTTTGCTATCGCATTACGTCATCCAGTAGTACACCACTTGAGTATTGGTCTGTCGATTTGAATAATGATAAATGCCAATACTAAAAGGCCGCGTGCTTTGATGTCGGCTAGATGGTACTGTTATCATAGTATGTAGTAGTATTTTTATAGCATCAGTTCAGTATTCATTGATGGAGTACTCATTCTCCGAGACTTTGCCCAACATGTTGGGGTCGGGTTCGAGTCTACCCGATGCGGCTGAATATCAGTATTTTACACGAAGCGACTGCCATCAGAGCTCCGCAGCCCGATTTCTGGGTAATACTGATATTCTGAGAATAAATTGGTTGTCAGGCTTTATGGGCATCTCAGTAGGAAACCCACTAACGATTGTAGTTGAATATAGCTTTGGTTTATTTTTTTCTAATTCTAATAAAGTTTTGTTACACAATTTATGTAGAATATAGTTTTGATAGTGGAAAGTAGCATAAGCGGAGTTTACCTCCTGAATTCATATTTATTTTTCAGGTTTTGCGACAATTCAAGTACTATATTATCAATGATTTATTTATTTATTTATTTAATTTTGGTCTGCCAACAGTTATTACAGTGGTGAAATTTCAAGTTGTGTTATGGCTAATTACAAATTTTGCAGTACTGCATAACCAATTATAGGCAAACACTACTTGCTCAATTTATTTAATGCGATATTACGGAGAGTGTACTTATATCTAATTCAAAATAAGTTTACTTATGTATATTAAAAGGACATCAAAATATTACTAAGCATGATCATTTGGAGGGCGATTATTATTCCTTGTGAATCTTGCTAAGCTATCTGCATGAATGTCATACAGGTCGCTTCTCATGTTGACGAGTTTACACAAACGTGGAATGGGGGAATTTGCGCCAAGTTTCGTACGCCTAAGTGGAGGGGCCAATGGTGTTATTGGTTTACGAGGACGATTACGGGGTACTCTGTAAGCAATTTTACTTAAAAGCTCAGTGGAATCAATTTTGTTATTGAGTAGTTTGTAGGTAAATCTAAGGTCTAAGAGGTCCCTTCTATGTTCGAGAGAGGTCATGTTAAATTGCGCCAATTTAGAAGCATAGGATATTTTCTGGATCCTGGTTGAGAAACTTAGGTGGTTTAAAAATCTTTTTTGGATGCGCTCAATTCTTAGAGAGTGATTTGCGTAATGAGGTCTCCAGACGATACTGCAGTATTCCAACAAGCTGCGAACCAAGCTATAATAGAGGACAATTTTGGTTCTAGATTTGCGAAACCCCTTGCAATTACGAATAACAAAACCCAGATTACGCAAGGCCCTCTTGGTGATATTATCAACGTGCGGAATAAAAGTTAATCTACTGTCCATAATTACTCCTAGGTCACGAATCTCACTTACAATTTCCAGTGGAGTCCCATGTATGTGGTAGAAGCTATCTATGTTGCGTAACTTACGGCTAAACGCTATATGAAAACATTTTTTGTTATTTAATAGAAACCGATTTTGAGAGCACCACTCGAACAGTCTATTAATATCCTCTTGCATGAGTATGGCGTCGTTGTTGGAATTTATTGTTCTAGCAATTTTGATATCATCGGCAAAAAGGAATGAAGTTGTGTTTTCAAAACAAGTAATGACGTCATTAATGAACACATTGAATAGGATAGGACCTAAATGTGAGCCCTGGGGAACACCTGAAATGATCTTATAACGGGTGGATCTGTAGCCATTGACAACGGTGTAGAACTCTCTACCGCTCAAATAAGACCGGAACCAATCCAAGAGTGAGCCAGAGATGCCGTATCGCTCCATTTTTTTCAGGAGTAGTTCGTGGGAGACTCTATCGAAGGCCCTGCTGAAATCCATGTACACAGCGTCTATTTGCAGTCCCTTATCCAGGGCATCTGACAGCATCTCTGTGAACAACACTAAATTGGTACTTGTCGAACGACATTTGACGAAACCATGTTGCTGTTCACATAAGATTCTTTGGAAATATCTCTGTATACCTGGACAAAGCAAGGCTTCAAACACTTTGCCAATGGTGGAAAGAATAGATATAGGCCTGTAATTTGTTACTACACTGCTGACCCCGTTTTTGAGTACTGGGACAACTTTTGCCAATTTCCATTGCGTAGGAAAGCATCCGAACTTCAAGGAGTAATTAAATATATAATATAATGGTGTTGCTAAACTGGACGCGCAATTAGCAAAAAAAATTGGCGGAATATCGTCCGGACCAGCTCCCTTGGTCCTGTTCAGACCATTTAGTTTGTTCTTAATTTGTTCTTCACTCAGAGACACTGATGATAGGTTATCGTGATGGGCCTCGAATGTAAACGTAAAGTCATTTTTGGGATCTGAGGTAGTTGCTTCACAGGAATTATTCTCATATACCTTGGCAAAGGTTCTAGCAAAAAGATTACAAATTTCGTCACCATCTGAGGCACACACTATCCCATCCGTCATATTGGCTGGGTAAGAGCTCTCTCCTCTACGCTTGTTTTTTATGTAGCTCCAGAACAGCTTAGGATTGGTCCAAATAGCTTTTTCAGTGCTCTCAACGTAAAGGTTATAGCATTCCTGGGCCAGTTGGTCACAACGTTTACTAATTATCCTTAGCGATATTGCATCTAGTGGATTTTGGTATTTTTTAAACTTTATACGAATTTTGTTTTTTTCCTTTAGTATCTTGATCAATCCAGAACTATACCAGGCTGGAAATTTGTTATTGATTTTGCAACTTAATGGCACAAACGTGCTTATGGTGGACCGTAGTATTTTATATAGGGTGTCCACCATATCGTCCACATTTGTACACTTCACGAACAAATCATACCAATTCTGTTCGCGTAAATGTTGGTTAATAAGCTCAAAATCAGCTTTATAGAAGTTTAGTTTCTTAATGTTTTTTTTTGCTTTAAATTTTACCTCACTTTTTAGCGATAGCTCAATAATTAGTTTCTATTTAATAATTACATTTCCAGTGATAAAGTTATCTTTACAATTATAGATAAAGGAGAATACTACAGATACTACTCACATTTTCTTTTCAAATCATTTAAATTGCCTTTTAATTTTTTTTGTTATTCTACCGACCCGTCTTTCGTGTTGATCGGCAAATTAGCACGAATTTCAAGTTTCGACTAAATTGATTCGTTTTTTGCCCTCAAGGTTATTACGTATGTATTATTTATTTATTTTTAACGATAAAAACTAGTTCGCCGATATTCGGAGTCCAGTTTTCATGCACCGTTTTCCGTAGGTTTAAACCATAAGGAAGACATTGAACAGGCAATGTTTCACAATACGCAAAGTTTGCTAATTTGTGTAATCTTTGATATTAACTAGGCAATGACAAAATGAATTGAACAGTACCAACATTCAATATCCTCTACAGAAGAAAAACTCTGAAATAAATAAGTAAAAATACATACATATCTTCACACCTCTATTCCCGGAGGGTTAGTCAGAGTCGTACCAATGTACACCCATAGTTCGCCTCTATCTTTAAGTCCCATATCCCATGGTCCCATGTCCCATGTTCCATCACCACCACCATCTAAGGTCGACTAGTAGAAAATGCCTTAGGCATTAAGTCCATTTAAGACATTTGTGCATAAAGCATTAAATTAATTAATTAAGCTCGGAGGATAAAGATGCATCTAGTAATATTTCTTCATGTCTCTGGTTCTCCAAATGCACAGTTATATGCATCACCATCACCACCATCATCTAAGGTCAACTAGTAGAAAATGCCTTAGGCATTAAGTCCATTTAAGACATTTGTGCATAAAGCATTAAATTAATTAATTAAGCTCGGAGGATAACGATGCCCTATCTAGTAACTCTGGTTCTCCAAATGCACAGTTATATGCATCACCATCACCACCATCATCTAAGGTCAACTAGTAGAAAATGCCTCAGACATTAAGTCCATTTAAGACATTTGTGCATAAAGCATTAAATTAATTAATTAAGCTCGGAGGATAACGATGCCCTATCTAGTAATATTTCTTCATGTCTCTAGTTCTCCAAATGCACAGTTATACTTATGCGCATTTGCTCATTAAATGAACGAATATAATTATCTGCTTATTATAATAAAATTATAATCTGTATGAAATTAGGTGTGGTGTTATAATCTGATAACGCATGCCATTCATAACATTCTTTCATTAAGTACTTCTTGTTAGCTTCCTTAGTACTATATTATATAGCTTACACTATGCTATTTTTTTTACAGTTCCGTAGTCAAACTACTTATGATTTGACTTATGATTTTATAGTTTCGCCATGTTTGTTTGTCTGTGCGTTTGTATGTCAAAATGCATGTTTTTATAAATTATTGACAGGTGTCTAAAATGACATATTTTATTTTTAAAATACATATTTTTTATTTTAAAAATAACACTGGTTTAATTAAATTCAAGAATTCTTATAATTTCATGTAGATTTAAAATTAAATATGCTTTAATCAAAAAATAAATAAATGAGAGGATTCAAATGAGTAAAAGATATTTAAATAATATGAACAAAATTAAATTGTGTAAGGACCCTGGTGCTGGCGTGGCGCCTAAGAACAATTTGCATTAAGTCTGTAGGTAACTTGTTAATTGACGGGTTCACTAAAATTAACATCTATGTACTTATCTTTTTGTATTTTTTGGCATTTTCCATGCTAAGATTTTAAAGTTATTACCTAAGCAAAGGAAAAATTCGACCGCGGGCAGGATTCGAACCTGCGTCTTCTGGTTAGGTACACCAGACGCTATGACCACTAAAAACAGTCGTTTTTCGCGTGTCTTCGCCAAACCACACAACGGATTTGAATACGGTTTTCACTATCATTTAGATAGAGAGAAAAAATAGATTTAGAAGATTAGATTTATATTAGCTCAGATTTCTTCCGAAATGTTTATTTGTATAAACGAACATTGAGGAAGCACTGCACCAGCGAGGAAGTCTCAACATCATCCTGAAAATGTTGTTATATTGGATGCGCAGGGTATCTAGCGACTTCTTGGCATACGCCGCCCACATACCGCCCTTGTCCATTCCCTGACAGTACGCCTTAAAGAGCGTAACTTTGACTAGGTCCGTACAGCGGGCGAACCTACGGGCGAGCATATTACCACGAACCGCCAGAGCCCTACGCTCCCTTTCTATATCTACATCGTCTTTAAGGTCGTCGGTAAGATAATGTCCAAGATATTTAAATTGGTACACCCGATTGACGTTCATACCATTTAGGTTAATGGGTGGAATAGTCTCAGGACTTCTACCGGCGGTCTTAAAGACCATGTACTCGCTCTTCTTAACATTATACACTAAACCATGTTTCGTGGCATAGGTATCGCAGAGCCTAAGCATCTCCCTCAGACCGCGTACTGACGGGCTCAGCAGCACCATGTCGTCCGCGTAGCTGATGTTATTGATACTAACACACCCGGCATCCGACACGCATGCTGCTGAGACCGACAATAAGGTCATTGACATACAGATTGAAGAGCTTGGGAGAGGTTAACCCCCCCTGCCTCACACCGCACTCCAGCCCGTATGCCTCTGAAAAAAAGTTAGACCATCTAACCAGATTAGTCTGGTTTGCATACCAAAACTTAAAAATATTGGTTATTTCCCCCGGCACACCACTGTCTACTAGCTTTCTCCAAAGCACATCATATGATACGAGATCGAAGGCTTTGGAGAGCTCCAGGAAACAGGCGTATACCGGAGTCTTACAACTGGTGTAGTATTGGACGGCATACTTGAGAATCAAAATCGCGCTCTCAGTAGAAAGTCCGGGTCGAAACCCAAACTGTGCATCAATGCATCCATGTTATTAGTAGGTACATTGCACCCGTGCGAAGCCGGAGCGCGTCACTAGTTCAATAAAAACAATTTTGATTTTGTCAATCACACACGTATTAAAATATATATTATCATAAAAATTAAGGACCAAAAACAGAAAATATCTGTTCATTAACAAGATCCTAACTTATGATTTGATTTTGTTTTTTCCCCGAGATGGTCCCATTTAAATATCATTGGCGTCAGCATCTGACCTTTGAGACCGAAGAAACACGACACATTTCTGGAAGTCGGTTTTCGTTTTCTAAAAATTTAATTATTATAATGCGACTACAATATGAGCAGTTAATAAATATGCATGATATTATAAAACTATACAAAACCCCACACAACAACTACAACATTTATTTATCGCGGAAGACAGAAGACCGGTTCTTCTTAAAAATTCCACTATCAGAAGGTTCTGATAGCTATATAATTAATATACATCTCAAGGTTCAGATGTATATAATATCGACATACATAATGTCAACTAATAGCTATAATGATATATTAAAGTGATAAATTTTCCTAAGGTCATGCAAATATTGATATGGAATGATAAGGTGACCCTGCATTGTCTGTGGCGTTGCTTCGATACATCTTCCGCGGCTTTCTGAGGTGTTTAGCAAACATCTACAAGAAACATCCTTGATGCATCGGAAGAATACATCTAAGTACGCACGGGTACATTAAACTATATTATCCCAATATAAGCTGACCTCCCATTGTTCAGAAAGCCTAGACAATGCGAGATCAACTTATACTGGAAATGTATAGCTTGAAGTAGCTGGGTGTATTAGTAATTGTGTAACTGGCATCATATTATGACTTAATAAAAAACACTGGTGGATTTCGAATACTTTTCAGAAAACCTTTAAAAAATTAAACCTTTTTATAAAATTAGATCATGAAGTGGAAGTAATAGTACAATCTGTACAAGATAGAGCTGTGTAAGTAGTGTGTATTTAGTGGACGCACTAGCAAAATTTTCACTTTTTCTCCACTTGGAAATAATCAACTTCAGCTCGCGACTAGAAGTCAGTCAGTGAGCTCCCTCTCATTATGAGAGTTGTGACAATATATGGGTTGATGGAAGATGGTATCTACCTCTGATTTTTGTAAATTTGTCGACGACTGATTATGCTTCGCTGCTGACGTCACGTCACGTCACAACGTCTCTCATCTATTATTACCTCGCCAGGTTATGTATCATACCCATCTTCAGCTCCATCAATTTCAATATCTACTTCTCTTCTAGCTTCTAATTTGGCAACTCTTGTATCAATATCCGAAATCGAATATGCAACAGCAAAGTAATCAAGTCTAGTTCTAGACATACTTTTGAAGACAATAAAAACATTAATGACACTGAATAATGTTATTGTGAATATTGAAGTGCACTCACCTCGCATGAGCAGTGAAGTGTTTTACAAGCAAACATGTTTAGCTTTCAAACACAACGCACTCATGTGTGCTCTCAAAACTGATCTGAAAGGTAAAGAGAAAAAGGACTATTGATACATCCAAAAAGTACCTACTCTGAAACTGGATTTAAAAGTATTGTGGTTAGAGGGATTTTTAATGTTGAAAGCAAAAGAATATAATAATTTCGATTTATTTTAAACCGGTCATATCTACTACATGGAATACATTAATCGTTAATTGTCAGTTGGACTAATTTTATTTAACCTGTCTTATCTACTATTTGGATACATTAAGCGTCAGTTTCACTAGTTTTACTGTATGTTTCAAGTCATTATACCTCAATGAATGGTCGGTTATAAACATTGTCTACGTTGCCCTTAAAAATAAAAGTTATGTCAAGTTTATTTTTGGGAATTAATATAATTTAAGACATTACAAGGCAATCAGCTATCCCTTTTACAAGTCCATTTATAGTATAATTTAAACACCATTGACCGTGATGTTGACTTGATTTTTATAATTATTTATCAAAGAGAAGGGCGAAAATATCTAAAGAATTTTAGGGCAATAACAAGAAAATATTTACATAATTTATCAAAGGTGAATTTCATATTTTATACTTCTGCTTCAACCGACATATCCTCGTTTCTTATCGGAGCATCTGTTAAAGGCATATTGCTAATCATATAAAATTATAATGTCGTCTCTTACTCTGTTGACTGTCAAATTTCATTCTCCACCTACTCTCATCTTTTCCTCCCAGAAGATTTTAAGATTCTAAGGATTCGAAAAAAAAAAACAATAATTTTAAGGGATGGATTAAACTAAGCCGTTTCAATCAACTTAAAGAATATACCACGAAATTCATAAACCTCCTTCGGAAGTCTAGTAAAAATAAAAACTAGAATGTTGTTGTAATCCAGTCCGCGACAGCTTAAATTATATTTTCGTTTTTCCCCGCCTATATCGAATATTCAAAAACCTTGCGACATTAAGTACACATCATTAAAACTGGAAGGAGGTTGCTACCGTGAAAACTCAAAACTCGCCCAGCCGTGGCTACGTGGGCGGCTTAGAATGAATGAACCTTTCGGTTGTTTTCGGAAACGCTCGACCATCTTCGCTAACCAAGGTCACAAGCGAAGGGAGGCCGACCCATTTCCACGGGGATCGATGGGAGCGAAAATCACCACCCTAAAATTTGGGTGTTCAGGGCTTTTGGCGTTTTCAATGTCAAGTGATTCATGTCGCTCGTAGTTATGAATTTGTCGTGTATATTACTGTATGTCGTGACTTCTTGCGGTTAGGTCTAGATGACTTGCTCGCTGTGATTTGCGCCTTTTGTGTTTTTTCGACCGATATCCGAGGGTAATGTTCGGAAATTTGTCTCACAGGAAAACAATTGGTTTTCTGTTGTCGTTTTATGGGTTCGTAACTGGATCTCTCGGATGTCCCTATCTTGTAGTTTGCAATGTTAAGACTAGATGTAGGTATTGTTTTTGTTTTTACATTCGCTCAGAAAACCAGATAGATAATAATAAGAAATAGGTATTTGGGACATTTCACACAGCATCATCAAGGGGTGCGTTTAGGAAAAAATAATATAATAAATAATATTTGTAAAATGAACAACAGCAAGCAAGTTATTATATTATGTTTTTTTCATAATTAAATGATTTTAAAAGTCAAAAATAAAATATTTTAAATGGCAAATATTATTTTTAATGCTCTGGAATACCCCGGGTCGATACATAGGTACTTACTTACATTTTCTCCTGTATCCTATCAAAAACCACCTCAAATACACCTATACAATTACTTGTAGACCTTACACATATTATTTTGTTCAGTGCAGGAGTTAAACGCGTGATCCGTAGTAAAGAATGCAATCCCTCAGTCACATGATATATATTTCCAATATAAGCTTACCCTCATATTGTAAAGATTTTCCATACAATGAAAGGTGAATGAGATGACGATGAAGTATCATCTTCCTGCCCTTGTCCCAATTTATTTGGGGTCGGCGCAGTATGTCCCTTTTCTTCCATTCATCTCTGTCAGCCGTCACATCATCATTCATTCTCTTCTTCTTTTATCATATCCGCATTAACACAATCCATCCATATTCCCTCTACCCCTCCATTCCTCCACATTCATCACTCTTTTAGTAACATGCGTTTCATCTCTCCTCATCACATGGGATTCGTTTGGCATGGTATATGCCAAACGAATCCCTTTCAACTTTTCTGCCACTGGCGCCACTTTCAAACTTCCTCTAATATACTCGTTCCTTATTTTGTCCATTCTAGTTACTACACACATCCACCGCAACATTCTCAATTCCGTTGCATGTAGTTTTCTTTCATCCATCTTCTTAACAGCACTGTGATCAATACAATACAATACAACTTTGGTCGTTTTATACTGGAATAAATAGCTTGATGTGTAGTCGTTCATACATTAAACTGAAAACATGTAAATAAAAAAATATTATCAGTTTTACCTACTACGTTCAATAATCTCATCTTATCAATTAACTGATTAATCATAACACTTTATCGTACGATTACACGATATCCGTCTTAAGGGATATTTAATTGATATTTCTGCGTAAATCTTGCGAAGTTTTTTGTAACAGGTAAATATGATAACAACAATAACGATATAGGTAGGCTAGCTAAGGAAGTAGGTCAAAATCAGTATCCATTGAGTGCAAAGAGATTTAAAAAGGTTATACAGATGACATTGGGAATATTTTCATACATAAAATGTTGATCCCGCTTTGATTTGTATTATTTCTTTGTCAGACTGATATATGACAGAGAAAGAGCGACTTAAACAGAGCGATTTGCTTCCAGTTGAAAAAAAGTAATCGATTATATTCGTGATGTTCCGTTTATCACATAACATCATCATCATATCAGCTACAAAAAGACCACTGCTGAACAAAGGTCTCCGCATAGACTTCAAAAAGGACTGGTTATATGCCGCCTGCATGCAACGGCTCCCAGCGACCTGTACCAGGTCGTCTGTCCATCTCGTTGGAGTGCGTTCTACTCTGCGCTTTCCGGTGCGATTTATCACTAGTAATATTTAAATGTCTTAGATTGAGTGCAATTTTTTGGTCAAAATCTCTTTTAACTATTTTCAAGAAATATTTATAAAGCAATGCAAAATTAAATGATGTAAATACCTAGAAAGCTTTCTCATCAAAATAATACCTGCTTCAAAAGAGAAAAATCTTTATTTTACATCGCAAGATTATCATCTCAAGTACAACGATTATTCTGAAGAATGAAATAAAATTGTAAATATCTGCAGTTATTCTACTATGAAACCTGATCTTCGCTGTAACCACCTTGATAAAGCTGGTCCGCGAGAACGTCAGTACGTGCCGTATTAGAAAGTAAAATATTATATGACTTCACAATAAACTTTAGTGTTTAGTGCACTTGGCATTGCACAAACACAAAATAAATTCCAAATGCATTGACAACACTAGATAGAATAGAAGTAACATACAATACCAACGTACCTACATATCGAAGATTGTAAACCCTATGAATCCCTACTTAATACTATAAATGCGATGGTGACTCTTTCTGTCTGTCTGTTACGCTTTCACGCCTGAACCGCTTGAACGACTTTAATGAGATTTGATGCAGAGATAGATTAGATCTTAGAGAAGGACATAGGTTATATTATGTCTCAAAAAACTCTTTGGGATGCGAGTAAAACCGCAACAGCTATGATGTTATTAATAATAATGAACTCAACCGAATATTTCATTCGCTGAAAAGCCGCAACTTGAACTTTGTTTACCAGAATTATTTTACCGTCTACAGTATAAAAATGTTTTAGTGCATTGTTGTCCAAATGTAGGTGTCACATTTGAATAGGACGAATATATTCGGTGAGCATTACTACTTTATGCGTGACCTAACTTGAGAAATCATGGTTGAACCTGCCTCGCAACATCGCTGAGCATGTAATATCTCAATGTTACTTGCGGTGTCGTTTCTTCTCAATGTTATAGAGCTATTCCTTTCCATTGATGTAACAATTAAGTAGAATATGACGAAACATTTAATGGTATCGATAAATAAGACCTAATGTTACCGTGTCACCTTTATCTTGGCGCAGTTGGCCGATTGTCGTGATAACCAAAGACTTCCTACTGTGGACTGTCTGCGCTTGAGTTGCGAAATCGCCCCGTGCATTGTCTATTCACTTCCTCGCTCTTGACCTTGTGTGACGCACTATATCGAATATCGCGTTGACAAAACGAGTCTGTGTTAACTGTAAAATGTGCAACGGAATATTTAAAAGAAAAAAGAATAACCTTTGCATTTTTGACTTCACAAATAGAGTTGAGTCTGCCAGTTCATCATTGAAATAGAATACCTAGTCGAGCAATGGTCACACATTTGACATATTATTTTTCAAGTGACGCAATCCCCGATTGTACAGCATCGTATAGGATACGAGAATTTGACCCTGTTAATCTTGTAGAAAATGTGAATTTGATCTTGTTAAAGTTAACTCTAATGTAACACTAAAAAAACCTCTATGAATAACTAACTAATGTCAAAATTCATCAAGCGGAACCTCGTTGATAAACACCAGACCAACTCCTGAGCAACTCAGTGAAATACATGTTAATTTATTTATACTGTCTGTTAAGATTCGACTACTAAATTTTAACATGTACATAATTATGTAATGGCATGGTCAAACAGCAATATTGTCTAGATATTGCGGTTGATATAAGAGGTTATAACTTTGTAGATAGAATTGAACGGGCTGAAAGATGTTTTAATCTAAATGGCTACAGTCAAATGACACTTAACTATTAGGCCAATAGCGTAGCAACACTTAGATTGTCACTAGCTTAATTATTTCGAAGATATTAAACGACTTTACCATAGATAAAGAATGTGTGCTAAATATGTTAAGTTGTGAACTACAGAACATTGATTGTATATCTAGAGATTTTCCAATCCAGAAAGTCTTCTTCTTAAGGATTTATTATGATGATTTGAAACAAATTTCTCGAACCTTCTTCTTACTTAATGTATGATTAAAAAAAAACAAATACCTTAGGTAGGTTTATCAAAATATTATGTATCTACATTCGTTATGAAACAAAGATGAAAAACATCGCCGATGAATGATCCCCACAGCGAATCCTTTGAGGAACGAACAAAAATTAATAATACGGTTAAAATTCACGAGACACGGTCTAAAAGAACAAAAAAACGTACATTCTCATACAAATTAATGCGAGTGAAGTAATGAATAATTAAATATTTTGGCCGCTACCAAGACTTGTCAAGGTCGCGTGACCACGTACTATAAAACTTAAAAAAATATCAACAATGCTCTCGATATTATAAAGGGTAAGCAAAACTACTTAAAAACCAATATTCTAAGGTTAAACAGGTACATATTATACGTAACAGAGGTCAGATGACAGTCGCTTAACATAAGACTGGAAGCCATTAATGGTTTAGCCAGATGGAAAGCAAGACTACGTTGTGTTAGAGGAAGTAATAATTTGGGACTACTTCTAAGGTTAGACAGGTATATTAAAGGTTACAGAGGTGAGATGACAGTCCCTCAACATAAAACTGCAAGCCGTGCCCGTAGGTCGGTACTTAAACTACGTACAGTATTAGCAATATGAAGAATAGTGTGGGAAAGCAGTATCCAATAATAGGGAACAAGATGAGACAATTTTTAACTTCCATCATTATTGCGTTGCATATAATATGCGTTGTGCTATTTTGCACTGAGGTATTTAGGCGCGGAGCAGCTGGTGAACTAGCCATTTGTCCATGGACTACTTGTCCACCACGATATCGAAATCTCCAAATGCATTTTGTTATACATGAGCATCTTTGCTTAGATCCATGTGTCCAGATATCCAATTTCTATCGTCGTGGATAAATTAATCCTTGTCATCTAAACCCCAACATTTATTGCACTTACTGTTTTCAATGGACACTGTCGCACAGTCGCTCTCAACCTGTTGTTCCACATACCACATAAGGATTTCCTTTACGCGCCAAACCCCGTTCACACATCTTGGCACCTTTATTCTCTGTTCGAAATATAAATCTGAGTTTTCCGCTGAACAATATTCCCGTGGCATTGCCATATAGACGTCTGAGCGTGGGTGGCGCTGTGCACCGTGAATATTAAGCGATAACGACCACTTAATCCGTCGTCCGCTACACTAGTAGAGGGTCGTAACTGCTCATGATGCATTGGCGCCAACTAGCGGAGATTAATATAATTTTTGTTAATTGAAACGGACTTGAAACATGTCTTCATTAATTGGCTCGCACCAATTTTGGATTCTGGAGCGTCTAAATATAACATTTTCACATGTCACAAGACCAAGAAATTTGGTTGTAACTAGTTGTTATGTGTTCGCAATTTGGGTCATAAGTATAAAAATGTTTGCTGCCAAAGTTCCCCGGGTTCAGCCTTCGCAGAATTTGAGTCATTGTTGTGTCTATTTGTTCGACCTTTAGACTTTGTTTTTAAAGAACACTCATATTTCATATTTCGGATATCAATATTTTTCTTTTTGTAAGGTATTATAAGTAGGTATTTCGTTTATCCGTATTCTGTAAAGATACTCTACACTAACTCTCTTATTTCACTAGGCAAGCACTGCCCAGACCAATCTTTAAGAACCATTGCAATGTTCTATCTGGATGATTTTACATAGTGATTGACTTGCTGTCGTCCGTTTTTCACTTCAAAAATGTTTTGGCAGTATGCCCATACTGCGTAAAATCACAATAGCCTGTAATTTTCTTGAACCTACTCATTCCAACCCACTCCAAAAAATATTACGCTTTAAAATCAACTTAATAAAGATTACTTTTTATTTATCAGCAGAGCCGGATTAATCTTAAAGCAAAATAGACAACTGCCTATGGATGGATGGATCTCGCGTCGCTTAGGGTCCCGAGAAATATGAGTATTTATTTGGAAGAAAATGATAGGAGTACCTCAAGAGCATTGCCTAGAGCCTGTATATGGTTTTATCCGGCCCTGTTTATCAGTATATCTCAGCCATTTCCTCTGTACAATATTTATGAAGCTTGACATATTTATTGGCAAAAGTATTTTCCTTTCATGTGAATAGCTAATTAACTTCATTGGCATTATGCACATTTTGTCCTTAAAATTCTTCGCTAATATACATATGTGGGTTGCTCACTGTATCATGTCGAGTGATAAGTATAACATTCTTAGTATCTACATTCCAGGTAGGTATTTATTTATTAACAATTGAATAAATTACTAAACAATAGATTTGTATTTAACCTTATACATCCACCAAGCCATTACCCAACTATGTTTGGGTTGGGGTCGGCTTCCAGTCTAACAAGATGCAGCTGAATATCAGTATTTTACACGAAGCGACTGCCATCAGTCCTCCGCAACCCAATTTCTGAGTAATACCGATATTCGGTGAAGACTGGTTGTCACGCTGGGCTTCTGACTACCACTAACAATTGGTTGTTCAAATGATAACCGGGGCTGACCGGGCTTTACGTGCTCTCCTAGGCACAAAGGGGTCCATATGTGTTAAGAATGTTCACCCATCCACAGACTGACCGCGGCTAGCGCAACTTAATCTTGGAGAACGGTTGATCAGCTTAATTATAACTTAGCCACGAGCCCAGGTAATTATTTATGAACAAACTGAATAAATTAAAAAAATAGTAAACAATAGATTTATTTATATTAACCTCATTGCAATCCATAAAAAATGTGAAAGTAATGAATAACGGAAACTTCTAGATTGTAATTGAAATGCTCTCAAATTTATTGAAACACTAAAGTAATTGGTTTTTCGATGGTAACACAAACATAGTTGAGCAAATGAACCCTTGCTAACCACAAAAGTCCTCCTCAGGCCTTCGAATAGACCACTACTTACTAGAACTTTCGCCAAATGCGAACGGAAGTCTTATTAAGAGAGGTACAGCATAGTGGCAGTATTGCAGAAAATCGAAGTGAAAAAACACTGCTTTGAGCTGTGTTGTGTTCCTTACGGTGATCAAGGTTGCCAGTGCTCCGCGAGGAAATGTTGTTTTGGCAGTGGGAGTACGACCCTTATACTGTCAACCCGGAATGGGTTAAACATTTTTTTTTTGTTGACGGGTTTGGGAATGCTTTATGCACTACCCACCACTCCGGGGAGAGCGGTGGGGTGTGTCGGACTCCGCTCTGAAAAGAGTGATCTACCGACTAAAACCAACCTCGGCGTTTCGCGTCACCACTTTAATGCCGGGACTACGGGAGCGCTGTAGCATTCGTCCGCAGACCCGGTAGTGGCGGGCCGCCTCAGCGGCCCCCTACGCGTAAGGGGAGAGAAACGTAACGTTCTCCCTCCCCTTCTTCCACCGATCCGCTGAGCGGGACGCGGAAACTGCAAACCGCGTCGCCTGCTCGGGCCTTGTGAGTGGGCAGTCGGACTTCCCCAAGTCCGCCGCCCGTGGCCGGAATGGGTTAACCTAACCCAACTGTTCCTCTTTCGTTTTACAGGGTGGGCAACGCGCAAGTGATACCCCTGGTGTTCAAGCGTCTATAGGCTACGGTAACCGTTTACCATCAGGTGGGCCGTATGCTTGTTTGCCACCTTAGTGGAATAAAAGTTATTGTAAGTGTAATAATAAATATATGCAGCCACATCTGTTTAGGTTCTAACCTGTTCTAATGAGGATGGCTTCTAAGCCATCCTCATTATATTTGTTGACATCTGAGATCTACTGGATCGAGTTTGGCATTGATCACGAGAGCGTGGGTTCGATTACCATAGGACACAAAATATTTATGTGATATACATAAGTGTTTGTGTTTTTCTTTGTGTTTCTTTTATTCTATATATTTACAAAAAAGTAGGTATATAAGTATTGTATCCATGGTATAGCACTCATAGAATAAGCACTGCTTAGTTTGGGACTGGATGGTGCAATGTAAAATGTCCTAAATATTTATTTATTTAAATTTTTGAAAAATATTTATTATTTATTTATTTATAATATTTGAGAAACACCAATAACCGTTGATGAACTTTAAAAGGAAACTGAAGAATCAACAATGAAATATTACTTATTAAAAATAAACATGTTAATCCATGACAACAATATAATATTTAATTTGTTTAGTATGTTTACAATAATTGTACACAAAAATTGTGACGTTTGCTGACCTTCACGTTTTTCAACGAGACTGTACTTTTCAACTTGGTACGGAGCGACCGATTTGCGGAAACATAATAAGTTTTTTTTTGTGAGTTGATGTCGTAACTTCACGGTCAATGTCGACAAGTCGGCCTTGCGACTCAGTCGAGCACGTCTGACGCTCGATATCGTCCGAATAGTGGACATCTAGTTACGTAACCCAACTATTAATTTGCTAATGTACCCTCGCGTAGTGAATTTAAATCGAGTGTTAATCGAATCAAATCGTGTTAGTTTGCGACGTTCATTGGTCGCAACTCGCAAGTTTGATTAGCAAAACTTGAATTGAATCGAATAGGTTACTAATGTTTATTTATTTTGTTGATTTTTATTCACATTTGTAATTCAGAGATGAATATAACGTCTTTGTTCTGTGAGTACCTATCAGCTAACATTTGTCGACAAAACAAATTTGTTAATACTTTAGATTAATTGATATTACAAAATTTATATATAGAAATACCTCTTAAATTGATAACGATGTTATTTTTGATAATGTTGACACATATAAACTATAAATTGGCGTGCACTATAAAGTGCACTTTCTCCATTCCAATGACCTCTCTAATAGTCAGTTGATTGGCGATAACCTCAGACACGACGTTCTATGTCAATCGTGAACAATATAAGCAATAAATTGCACCAAGTCATTGACACTGTTACATTACATGAGTAACATTAGTATTATCAAGTGTAAGCGTCACTGCTCGCCTCTACGGTCGCTGTATTTTTAGCCTAGGCCGCACTAAAAATAGTACAACAGTTATTACTGAATTAATATTTCTAAAAACGGATCGTCTACGCGCGGTGATAACGCGACCGAGACCGATAGTACGAGTGACGTTTATGCCGCCATCTTGAATTGTTTGTTTTCGTTTCTTGTTGACGGTTTTTTTTTGCTATGCTTGAGTTTTTAAATCGAATAAGTTTTTGCTTTTAAATTGGACTTGTATTGTGATTTAATAAGATGTTTATTTGCCGATGTTCATGTTGGCAGGTATAATGTTATAGTATTAAAAATAAATTAAGTATTTAGATGTGTTTAGTCACAGCGAGTAGGTGTAATTACAATAACTAACAATAACCAAAATCATCACCACCACAATCTCGTTATTTTAATTCAACCTCAACCAATCACAATAATTACTTATTATATGCGTAAATTGTCTAGTAAGTACATACCTTTCTCTTATTTAATTACTCGGTGAAAGGTATAATTATGTTACATCACTAAGCTAACCAAATTTTTTCATGGTTATTAAAAATTCCATGGACGCATTTTAAATCAATTAAACAGTAGTTTTTACTGACAACAGTCTGCAGTACTATTTTTTAACTTGATTTTTTTTAATATCTAAAAGAAGTGTAAGTCTGGCCGAAATAAAAAAAAAACTTAATTCCTTTTCAATAATCGATTTTAAAATCAGCCGGGAAAATAATTTAGGAAATCAAATTTCGAACATATTATTGTTGATGCAGTTATTATCTGCAGTCTACAAGAGTTATGTAAACATGAACCGTCTGTTGTTGATACTGTGAACTAATATAAATGTAATAGAGGTAATTATAGTATAATTAATGTCTTCACACCTCAGTAATTAAAATAAAATTGTAGTAATTTAATATTGGAATTATTTAAAAAGTCATCAGACCTCTGTAACCCAATTTCTGGACAATACCGATAGGTATTTGCAGAAAATCGAAGTAAAATAACACTGCTTTGAGCTGTGTTGTGTTTCTTACGATGAGCAAGGCTGCCAGTGCTCCACGAGGAAACGTTGTGTTGGCAGCACTTTGACCCTTATACTGCCAACCCAACTATTCCTCTTTCAATCCAGGGTCGGCAACGCGCAAGTGATACTCCTGGTGTTGCAAGCGTCTATAGGCTACGGTAACCGCTTACCATCAGGTGGGCCGTATGCTTGTTTGCCAACTTAGTAGAATAAAAAAAAAATACTGAGGATAGACTGGTTGTCAGGCTTTTTAGGCTCCTGACTCCAATTAACGATAGTCAAAGGCGTTCGCATGACAACCAAGGTCGAAGGCTTTACGTGCTCTACGAGGCACGGAGAGATCTCGATGTGTTAAGAATGGTCACCCATCTATAGATTGACCGCAGCTAACGTAGCTTAACCTTGCGATCGATCAGCGTATTTATAACTTAGCCACGAGTTCCTCTAAGCGTTAAATAAATTATTCCAATTCATTATTCAAAGTCAATAAATAAAGTTAAATACCATCGCCAAACATTTCGAAATATAAAATCGTAGATTATGAGTAACTGGTAAAATATTAACCGGTTAGTGTGAACGCTACCATGACAGTTTATCCAAAATTACCTTTTGACACGCCAGCCTTGCCGACGAGTAGGTATACGAAAAGGTATCAAATGTCTAGTGAAGTCTATAACTTACAGAAAAAAAGCAGATATCACACAATACAATTTGTGGTACTTATATGATTAAATTCGGAATCTATGGTCAGATACAAAACTTTTGGGAATATCTTGGGAATAAATAGTTATTGCGTTAAAATGTTATATCTGTGAACGCAAATATTGCATATAAATCTTATTAAAAAAAACCCTAGCGCGTTTAATCAATTAAGAACTTTGGCACCTCTTAAAAAGGATTCGTATAAGCTTCGGACGAATCTTAAAAAAAACATAACTCATATTTATTTATATTTACTTATGTTAACTTATATTTATTTCTGACTTTTACTCTCCGAATATCAGACATTGAAATAAAACTACTTCGTACGGATTTTGTCACGGGTATTTTGATTTTATTTAACCCCGATGTTTCGGATTCCTTTCAGCATCCATGGGTACGATTAAGTTTAATCATGTAAATGTAACTATCACAATAAAATCCGTATAAAAATAGTTTTATTTCAAGTCCGTTTCAGTACATATGCAACTGAAATATATGCAACAACTATCATGTTATTACACTAAGTAATACCAATATTTGTCTGAGTCAAGATTGCCTGACTTGGAGCGACATGTAAATAAATTCGCACGAATGTAATACACAAAAAATAGTACAATATGTATATAAATCAAAATTCAACTGCCTCTGATGTCATTGTAATAAAACTAAGAACTTATCCAATCCTGGTTCTAGCTTTACCTACAATCTGAGTTTCCACCTAACTTATTAACTGGGTTGCCAGTTTAGTAAACGAGCTTGGAACACGCATGGAGTCCTCATGTCTCTTCGTTAGCTGGGTCACACTGTATCTCACTACCTAGGTACAAAAGCTTATTCGGAAAGTGAAAAGTTGTAGGTACATATCACTTTATTATTCCTTGTCTTTTAGAATCAGACATGCCTCTTAATTTTTGTGGCATGCCTGTATTTGCAGTAGGTCATTTAAAATTATTAAAATACCTACGTTATATATTATTAACAAAGCAGTGATAGCCTAGTGGTATGACCATTGGACTGCCAAGTCGAAGGTCTCGAGTTCGAATCCAAGGCACGCACCACTGACTTTTCAAATTCATGTGCGTATTAATAATTAATTATCACTCGCTTAAACGATGAGGGAAACATCGTGAGGAAACCTGCATACCTTAGAGATTTTTCTCGACGGTTTGTGAAGTCTGCCAACCCGCACTAGGCCAGCGTGGTGGACTATAGCCTAATCCCTCTCAATCTGAGAGGAGACCCGTGCCCAGCAGTGGAACAGTATATGGGTTGATGATGATGATGATGATGATGATATTATTAACAAATTCCATATAGGTGCTAAATAATCAAACAATTATCGGGCGATAAATCGATCTAGCTAGCATATTATAATAGGTAAATGATGACGTCTGTGGTCTAGTGGTTCGAATGTCGGATCGGTCTGCTGATCACGAGACCATAGGTTCGAGTTCGACAGGACACAAATATGTGATGAAAATAAGTGATTGTGTTTGGCTGTGTTTGGCTACTTATGAAATACCCAGGTATTTCATAAGTATATAACGAATTATACAAATATCCATGGTCTAGTATCTCCATTGTCTAGTACCCATAGTAATAGTACAAGCTCTACTGAGTGTAGGACTCAGTAGAGCTTGTATCTATTTACCCAGTACCATCTACCTAGATGGTAATAATAATCTAGGTAGATGTAGGTACCCCTACTGGGTAAATAAATGTCCCAAAATATTTATTTATTATTTCTTTATTTATACATTTACTTACTCAGAAAAGGAAAGTAACCATTTGACAACCATTACTTTTTCTGTATTTATTCAATTTATTTTTAATTGAACTGATTAATTATTGATGTAAATCGTAAATATAATTTAGAAAGCTGATTTAATATTATAATCGACGAATTTATAAAGTTTACTGCTTTTTAAAAATAAAAGCACCATACACTATAAATATTTATAGCAATATATTAATTAAACCAGTTAAGTAAAGAATCATATTAAAATAATATTATTTGAGACTTCTGACGTTATTCTTATAAGCAGTACGTTAATTAAACATATTACAATTATGAGTTTACGCATATTCAAGACTGCATTCAATTGACCTGATAAAATTTGACGCATATCAATGACATATTGATTTCTGACATTTACGCGAATATTATACATTGAAATAAAACTACTTTTTACGGATTTATAATATCGGGATAAATAATATCAATATACGCGATAAAATCCGTAAAAAGTAGTTTTATTTCAATGCATATCAATGACGTTTGTATGTTAATAGAATACAGCAATATTTTTTTAGGAAAAGAAAACCGGCTTTAACCGTTTTTAAGTGTCTTCAGTAGCAACTAAATTTTTAAGAGACCATCTCAGAAATATGTAGGTACAGACGCCAAATTTTCCCAATTGAATATGAACCTTATTATTTTGTGTTAAAGTTGAAAATCAATCAAATAAATTTGACAGATTGTGGTAGCTTGATGTGGTGGCTTCTGTACTACACATTATTAGATAAAACCAAAATCAACTCATAATTAGCTAACATCATCGTCATCCTCCGATCATTTAACCAACTATGTTTGCTTCCAGTCTAACCAGATGCGGCTGAATATCAGTATTTTACACGAAGCGACTGCCATCAGACTTCCGCAACCCAATTTCTGGGCAATATAGACTCATTGACTGGTTGTCAGGCTTTTTGGGCTTCTGACTATCACACATTACAACCGGGACCGGCTTAATGTGCTCTCTGAGGCATGTGTTACCAATGGTCACCCATCCACAGACTGACCGCGGTTAGCGCAGTTTACCTTGCAGATCGGTTGATCAGAGTAGTTATAACTTAGCCACGAGCTCACAATTAGCGAAGATATATAGTCGAAATGAGAACCTCCTCCAATTTGAAGTTGGCTAAAAAGGTATAATTTATTTTATAATTATGTTGTTTCAGGTATGTTGTGATCCAGTTTTCGGTGTCAATCCAAATGAATTCAAGACACGGTCGTCTGGTCGGGAGTAATTCCGACTCGGTATAGTGTGACCTCCGGTGGGTGTTCAACGATTTCGGCCGCGCTTACGTCACAGCTACGTGAGTATGTTTTGGAACAATGCCCTCCGTTCAATGCGATTGTAAAAACTGTTTCGTTTTTATTAATGGGCTGTAAAAAGGTTCGGTATTAGGTATAGCAAATTAAAAAGGTTAGCTTAGAGATATATAAGATTTGTAATCCACGAAGGGATAGGCTGATGTGAAGGGATAGGCTTTAGGTCCCATGTAATAGGGGCGATTTTATTTATATAACCTGAAAAAAAAAATCCTCCGTGTTTTGTAATTATATCACAAAGTGTAGAGGTGTATCTAATTATATCAAAAAAGAGGTGTGTGCCGTGCCCTTTTAATTTTTTTGAGTTATCGCTGGAACCATATCGGTGTTCAAAACAATATCGTGAGTGGTTGGTTGGCTTTCCATTGCCTTTTTCAAACAGTAGATACTTCTTATCGTAAACTTTTTGCCTAATCTCTATCGTAAACAAATCATGTGTTTATCTACGCAGAAAAGATTAAGATTGATCGGTGAACAGTAAGATAGTCTCGAAAGACTGTCATAAAATAATGACAGTGAATTTTCTGCTCGATGAAGAGATCTTTGAGACGTCAATTGAATTTCGAGTCGAGTCGAGAGAAAAGCGAATAACTGCTTTGACAATTTAACTGTTTAGTCTGTTTTTGCGTACAAAACGAATAATAAGATATTTTACATAGGGCAAGGGGATAATTAAATAAGAGATAATTTTGCGATTAATATGTAATTAATTATTGTATCAAACCAATTAACCAAACTTATTCGAACCATATCTTATCTTTATCTTTTTTTAAATGTTTCTCCACAGTAGCGAATCAGCCATTATACTGCGGGTCCTAACAATTCCTTTAGATAGATATACTTTTTATTTATATCGTCATAAATTAGTCGAAATGATGTCAAAATGTATGTGAAGTATCGATACATGAAATCATTTTTTGAGCAGCCTTTTGACTTTAATGACGCGCTTCACTTAAGATTATGCCATCGAGGTAATATTTACGACTTTAGAATAACATCAATTCTAAACTTATTTATATCTCTGCGATTAAAAAGTAATGTTAAGGATACTACTTAATGTCTCTGATTTATTACAGGAAAAATACAGCAAATAATTTCTTAATTTTTTTTTTATTTTAAAGTAAGTAAGACGAATTTCATTTTTGTAAAAAAAACTATTACCATTAATTTATTTATTTGAGGGATGACAGATATAAAAATGAATGAAATATACATACGCCAGCAGGTCATGTATCCAAAACTGTCAAAATCTCCCAATTGAACATGAACCTTATTACATCGTATGAAAGTTGAAAATCTATCAAAGAAATTTGACTGATTGGGGTAGCTTGTGCTGTGTGGTGCTGGCCTCAGTACCATTGAAAAGAAAAAAAGATAAGTATTTTGATTATTTTATTTACAAAATTAATTATTTATGCAGTAATAGTCTTACTTTAATGTGCTATAAAGTGTAAAATCCATTGGATTAATAACCGTCATTACGCACACACTGACATTACTTTTACTAACTATTCATTACTTTAAGACTCGAATTCTACCCGAGTTACCCTACGATGATTATAATCATCGTAGGGTAACTCGAGAATTAAATCTAATATAGATAAAGTGGCTTCAGCCGGTCAGTACAGGGGACGAGTATCTTAGTGGAACGGCCGGATTTTTCTGTAGACACCTGTATTTACTAGGGTTGTCGCAATAGAATTATTTTAAAAATAAAAACGTACCTGTCAAATTTCTTTATTAATATTTTATCAGGAAAGGATGAACTGCTTTAGAACTTAATAAAAAAAATGGCGCTGACTTAATGTACTCTATACACTACTTAGTGGTAACTATAAAATTACGTTATGTAATCGTTTATTTAAGTTTATTTGACTGGCTTATTAATATAGTGGTCTCAAACTGCAGCTGCTACGGATCGAATTCAAAGTTTTATTAGATTTTTCTTCACGAAATTATTGAAATTCTAGAGCCCGATTATTGGCAATAGGTCCTGTTGCATGGAAACTAAAACATGCTGTGAGCTGTGCCTTACCTTTCGTATTATGCAGGCGTTATGAACCCGAAATTTTGAAAGACTTTGCCATATGGCCATTCTCACACTTAACCAAAATATTTTCTTCATCGCAAAAATTAAATTTGAGATTGATATATAACTAATTTTCTCGTAGATCAAGTTGCAATACACCAAATTAATTAGGTACTAAACTAAAATCGTTTTAATAAATAGGTACGTTCATGTTATTTGCTGCTTACGTTTTACTTTCAACCATCTAATACTTACTTACTATTATTCTATGATGTCTTATGCCTAAATATGAAAACCTGTTAATTAAACAAAACTTAGTTCTCTACTAAAATTATAAATGCGAAAGTAACTCTGTCTGTCTGTCTATTACTCTTTCACACCTAAACAACTGAATCGATTTTGATGAAATTTAGTAAAGAGATAAGTAGATTAGATCTTGGAAAAGGGCATGGCTACCTTTTGTCTCCTAAAGCTCTTTGGGATGCGAGTGAAATTGCTGGAAACAGCTAGTAAAGTATATTTTTTTATTCACGATACGCATCCCTAAACCGCAGCAGACTAGGGCACCAATCAGGCGCGCCGCGGAGAGCACAAACTGCGCGGACGCATCGCTTCGCATATAGTAATTTAGTGTCGTTGCTACTTGCTACCGAGCTAGCTTCAACGCGCAACCGGTCCTTCAGCAATTAAGAGACACAGTAAAAGTATTAAAAATAATAACTTTTAACATGCACGTTTTACGTGGCGTCGTTAAAGGGATATTAGTTATCAACGGACATAAATAATAGTCGTTTCTTTTTGGTCTTAGAAGGAATATTGACCTGAGTGAGGGCAGAATTCCAATTAACTTAATATTAAAAATATTTTCTAACGTTTAAAACGAATAAACATAAAATACTAGCTGTGCCTTGCGGTTACACGCATTGATTTTGTATTTCCGAAACCCGTAGGAAATTCCCAAATTTTCTTTCACACGGAAATTATGACAAACACAATCCAATCGAGTCGTTCTCAAGTGATCATGACGTGGCAATTGATTTTTATTTTAAATATTAATAAAATTATAGATAAAATTTAATATATTTAAAAAGATTTTTTCCTGTTTTGTGGGTGCATTTACAAATACAAATTCTCATATATACGTATACCCCTTTAGGCCATAAAATTGTATCACTGGAAATATCCTAGAGTCCTACGGGGGTAACATGTACGCCACGACATAATCGTGACATTATCTCGTCTCCAGCCATAGTTTCGGCATGAGAAAAAGACGATAAAGTTATTCGTGGGACGCATATTAGGCGTACTGGAGCCGTAGTAGAATTAAATATCACTCCTTTATGAAACACTAGCGACCCGTCCCTGCTTCGCACGGGTGCAATGTACTAATAACAGGTATATATAAATGATAGTGAAAACTGTATCAAAATCCGTTGCGTAATTTAAAAGTTCTCAGCGTACAGAGGGAACGACAGCGGGAATCGACTTTGTTTGTAGATGAGCTGACATAATAGGACTACTTTTTACTAAACTTCAAGGAATTGAATTGATAGCGCACTCTACAAATTATACTTAGGAAATCTATACTATTACTAGCTGCCCCCGCAAACGTTGTTTTGCCATAAAAAAAAAAAAAATTTAGGGGTATGAAAAATAGATGTTGGCCTATTCTCAGACCTCCCCGATAAGCACAAAAAATTTCATCAAAATCGGTCAAGCCGTTTCGGAGGAGTATGGCAACGAAAACTGTGACACGAGAATTTTATATATTAGATTGTTTACGATGTAATTCTGGTCTGTTTATTCTTTCCACAACTGATAGGAACAGTTGTAAGCTCAACATTAAAAGTAGGTAAAAACTTGCATCATTTGTTTTATGAAGGTCACAAGTTACCCAGTAAACAAACCAATTAATGTTTTTTCTTTCCACATAATTCGGAATTGATTAGGGTTTTTAGTACATCGATAACATCTCCGTACATTCTGGCAAAACACATACAATGATTCTGCGAACATTCTATGTTCAAAATTACAATATAAAAATAATTACTTGCGTATTTTTTCAATATAAGTATCGTAAATTGTATTATTTTATAATTCACCATATTCTACGTCACATTTTAAATCTTAACTCACGAATCCATACCATCCAGATCGACTATTGGATCCACAGTTGGAGGTATAGGTCTCTCACAGATTCGCTCCAGTGGCAGTCCCACTCACGTTCGTCCCGCGAACTGTCTGTGACATCCTTAACCGATTTTGCACTCAGAAACCTACGTTTTCCATCATCGTGTATATGAGTGCTTTGCAACATTACTTTTGCAATTTTACTTGGGATTCCTGGGAATTTTTCCTGTCCATTATAACTCCATAAAATTGAACCAAAAATATTTTTTTGACACCTTTGTCTGTCGTGTAATATTGCAGACTGGATTATGCACTATGATGCTAGACATGGCTTGTTCCTTGCGTCTCTACGGAACCTCTGTCTATGCACCTCCATGTCTCATGTCTCGGGCGCTTTATTTCGTGGTACGTGGCACGTACGTGATAAAACAAAATAATTCTATTAAAAATAATTTAATCTACACTTAAAAATTGATTACGTTATCTTATGCTCCTTTTGCTTTTGGGTTAACTTTTAATCATTGTGATTTAAAACCTAATTTCTACAACCTGTCTAGGCTAGGAGCCTAGTGACAGGTGCAACACCATTTATGGATCTACCAACTTTTTTCAGAGTCAAACAGTAAATGGGTGAAATACGCTTTACTCCGTTGTAATAAAGTCCAACGCGAATGAGTAAAAAAATTGTAGAGCCGATGCGCTTACGACGTTCCCATGCGATCTTCACGTACAACACTTTTTTTTCTGAAACGGGTCTACAATGAGAAGATTCTGGTTTTGCAAGGCAACTTGTAATGTCGATACTCGATATTATCGGCTATAGGTATTTCGGTTTTGTTTTAAATATTCTACACCTAACTTTTACGTACCGTTTATATGCATGTTTTAAAAAGTTGTCCGCATTATGTAAGAAAATAGGTACCAAGATAAACCATTTTGGAATTTCGTACACAATGTAGGTAATACGTAACGATATTGTCAGCACTTAAGATTAGTTCTGGAAATATTGGTTGTAGTGTATTAAGCAAATATTGTGACATTAAAATGTGATTGTTAATATGCATTCATATGCACATAAGTACCGACATGGTGGAAAATTTCTTGATTAACAAAAATATTTATTAAATTATAATTATACTTAGTGGAATTATCCATCGCTGTGGAATAAGACCTATTATTTCACTTGTATGGCATGCATGTCCAAAAACGATTTTTTTAACAGAAACCAGATGCAAATTTGGAAGTTTATCTCAATATAATTAAAAAGACAAATAAGTATAATTACTTATCTAATGATAATAATGATAAGTTGATGCATTTAGATCCATTTATTAGGCAATTACAAAACATATACGTCATAAGTGGTTAATTTGACCATATTCTACAATCGTGCTCAAGTAGTTACCTACTAGGAATAAAAAAAAAACAAAAATGAGAGGTGTCAAGGGACACCCGGATGGAACGAAGTTCCTTTCATTAAAATTTAATAATTAAAAATAAAAAAACCTGTATACACTCAAATATCACAACGCGCGAAATTCAAATATTGTCATTCACTCAATAATATTTGAATGCTTGTCAACAATATTTGAATTTCGAAAAAAGTGTAGTGACAACTTTTCGTAAGAATTTTTTCCGTCTGCCCTTTCACAACGCGCGATAAGGAACTTCGTTCCAAAAAATCATAGACAGTAGTCACCTTTCAGCAAACACCGTTCTGGAATACTTTAGAATCTGTTTGAAAGCATAATATAAACTTATGTGCAACGCTGCAAGCCCTGATTAAAAAAATGTAAATGCCCTCCGTGACTAGGACAGCTTCTTGTGACCTTGGCGGCGGCCATTACTTTTTTTCGCGCGTTCAATGTTGCCAACACGACGACGGCGACGCCGCGCGTTGCGTTCGCTATTTCGTTTTTATTTTTCTTATAAAGAAACTTGTTATGCAACTACTTTTTGTTTGAAAAATGTATTACGGCAATTAATGGAGTATTTTTTTAATCACATTACCATAATTTATATCTGATAAAATAAATATAAAATTACATAAGGCTTAAATAGCTAACATTGCAATCTAGTGTAATCTTTCATCGTCCACAAATTTACGATAAACGCTTTAGACAAGAATCACTCCTAGATAATATTGTTATCAACTTATCATAATACATCATCGAACAGAATGTGTTTAAGGTACGATAAAATTGTGATTTAGACCAAGTCCTCTGTACAGGTGCTTACTGTACATAATTTAGCTGCCCATAGAGACAGTGCTAATGACCAGTAGTCTTGTGCCCTCATTTTAATACGCCAATTTATCAATTAAATTCGTATTTGTTTATTTTTATAACATCGCAAGTACGTCACGAATAGGTATGTACTTTGTCCTATTTTTAAATTGACCGTTACGATACAATTCGATTTATTTATAATATTGTAAGGATGAGTCATCGTTTTTCTAAATTTAAATCTTGGGAGTACGGACAAATAGAGCAACGACAAATTGCTCACTTTATTTATTTTTATATGTATAATGTGATTTTTTAAGAACAAGCATTTTAGCAGCCTGTGTCAAAATGCTCCAATCATGGTCGAACACCTGTGTTGCTATCGTTTTCTGATAAACCAGAATTACAGTGACACCGTGCAATTATCTTATCATGTTATTTTGCCAAATAGCGCGTGGAAGTAAATAAATATCGATTCAGATAGGTGTTTGGCAAGGAGCATGTGATGTTGTTATCTATTCCGCCTGACGGAGCTGGGTAATCCGCTTCCTAGTGCAGATAGCACGTTTGCCGGATTTGCCGACGAATTTTGCTAATCGAGCGTTAAGATTAGTCTTACGGAAATATTAGTATATTAGTACCTTGGGTTTACTTTGGCTTAGATAGCTAACGTCACCTGAAGCACAGAATAAATGAGAGGAGAGAAGGATCATATAAGAATATTTGAGGAAAAGTAGTAGGTAATGTAAAATGTTTAGTACTTGCCATTTTGCAACTACGTATTTTTTTAACTCGACTATCTTCCTTTACGATGCATTCAAAAATATTTTTAATATTATACAATTGATCCTTTATTCAAATCCATTCAGTCCATCTTGTGTCACCTTTTAACAAACATATTTAAAATGCGTAGGTATCAGCACTGTAACGTCCCAATGTAAAATTACTTTCATACACAGAAATTATCAGGATAACGGGTAATTGGGCCAATTCTGGACCTAATATTGCACAAAAGCCACAAACGCAATTCACGAAATAGGTGAAACTGGCTCTCAGACCAATCTTTCCACTTTCTTCCGACACATCGTTAGCACCATATTCAAGGACAGAGACGATACACACCTACAAGGGCGTAGTCGAGTTCCCTATGATGCAGACCACTACAATTTTCAACCCAAACACTGTGTTTATAAATGCTAGTTTCGCTTGAAAAGTTTCTTTAAGACTCTCGGCCCGCAGATTGAATAAACTGCTTGACACAGATTCGCGTTTTGGGTCAGACGGGTGCGAGAGCGCAGTAAACAAAATGCTATGCCCGTTACGACATCTCACTATTGGAAATGAACTCTTATAAGATATACGGGCACATTATCGTCTAATGTAATCACGAAGTAAGTTTATCTTGCTTAAACATACGTTAGTAATAATTTTCGATTTAAGTATAGCACGAAGCACGTGTGTCTAAGAAATTTGAAATTCAAACAATAATTGATATCGAGAATTAATTTACGGAGCTCTTTGGTACGTATTAATTAGTAACACTGTAGTAAAGTTCAAATTCAATTTCGATACTGAAATCTGGCGTCAAGATGAAGCCTTATAGTGCATTGAAAAGCCGTGAAACGTGTTACCTACCTACAAAATAATCAGATCTTCAGTACATTGTGCGATAATTTGGCAATGCTGTTTTGACAACAAATATTAGATAAAGTACTGTAATCTACTTTGAAAGAAATACTCGATAGCTGGGCTCAAACACTTTGCTTCTAGTAACTTGAATTTTAATTAATTAGCTAATATATACAGACTATATTGCGAAAGATAATAAGTGCTGTATTTTTATTTACGTTTAGATTGATTTATAAAAAAATATATAATAAAATTTGCTATTAAAAACTCTTTTGGAAATACAAGTAACAGTATATAGGGATAATATAATAGAGACACTAAATATTATGACGAATATATAATATTATGTAAATGATTTTGTTATTGATGATGGTTGCGAATGGATATTCCCATTTCATACTCCATAAAATAAATGGCAACATAAAGTTCTCGCAAATTCCTTTAAAGAAACAAGTACCTAGCTATTTATTATTCTGGGATAGGATCTCCATAATATTAGTTATTTCATTTAGTTCTAAGAGAATGAACAACTTCTGAGGATTTACTTTATTCTCAATGTATGATGATAAATAAAATTTTATTTACGTTCGTCCTTAAACCCACTAAAATAATAAATATGAAAATTCTACTAAAAGCAATATAATTACTGTAGTTTAGGTAAGGTAAAGTTGGTTACCCTAGCCTCATATCCAGTGTCGTTGCCGATACCATCACTACTGGCGCCATTTTGCTCGACACATTAGCATCTGAAGAGAACACCGTTTAATACAATTTGACATTGTAATCTTCAACAACAAAGGAATGACCTGACATCACCTTATCAGTAACTTGCTCCACCATTTTATCATATTCATCCCGAGAATAACAAACACATTATACTTTACTAGTGGAACAAGATTATGAACAGTAAATTTAATTTTGTAATGAGTATCTTAATCTTTTTAAGGAAGAAACGTTGAGAACGAAATCTTGTCAATGAATGCATTAGCTTCTTTGAAGGATGTTACTATGGAACTATGTCGATGATACTTTTATAAAGAAGTTTGCAAGAATACAAACAATTCAAGCAAATTGAACTCCACAGCTTCATTTATCCACCTGTTTCCGAGAATTCCCAAATTGCCAAGCAACAGGTTGATCGGATCTACGAGTGCCACACATCTATTATGTACATTTTGATTTCAATTTCAATGCCGACCAATAGATTGGACTGTTGTTTTTCTCAGCAATTTTTTTTTGCATGACACTAGGGGCAAGATAGCAATGAGTAAGATTACTTAACATTATGATAGGTGCCACCGGTAGACTATCGTGATGAATGAAAAAATCTCGATATTTCTTCTTATTGCTTTAGCAATGTGAAGTAGCAAAAATCTAATACAATTTTCATCAATAGCATGCCATGAAACTCAAAGAACGAACATTACAATTCAGAAGAACTAACCGCAGTAATACAGGAATAAAATACAACAAAACGAATACACTAGATGCGCACATAAAGATAACAGGCTTGCAGTTGACTTAGCACCAGTGGCTGCTATTAGTATTCTGTTATAGCTAGATTTCTTTCTGGTATATTGATAATGCCTACAGCTACGTAATAAATAACTAAATCATACCGATATTAATCTATACTTTATGAACTAACTGATAAAGATCTACTTAATAAAAAAATACTGATGGAACTAAAATAATTTCGATATGTAGATATGAATAATTTTTCATATTCACATATTAAAATTATATTTGTAACACCAGTATTTAAAAAAACAAGTCCTAATATAAAAAAAATATTCGAATATACAAATATAATAAATAAGGAGTTGACAGCAAACCAGATGTTTTATCAATATTAAAAATTTATATTACTTATTTATCGCACGCAAATTATTTATACGTGCATTTACAACATTATTCTCAGTTCCGTAGTTTATTATACTTCTAATAGCTGCTAATGTCCTTATAGTTGGAAAGGCACGATCAACCTCAGCATTTGAAGTATGCATCATTCACACTGTGTCGCGCGAATCAGTTGCATATTTCATGTGCAGTCACACGTCTTCCGTACAATGGCTTACTACTAGCATAAGATTAAGTGCATCGTCGATGTCACCTTCACGTTTAGTACAAATTGAATTAATAACATTAAACGGCTAGTCCAGCAGTATAATAATTATTGACTTTAGGTTGGGAAATTTCATAAAAGAGCTGTTTTATCTGTTAAATTAGTAAAAATGATCCACTACTGTAAGAACTTCGGCCTCCTTGCGAATTGTAAAAAATTCTTCTCCTGGGTTTTAATTCGGGGACCCGCTGGAACCTTCGAATTATAAATTCTCTTGATATCAAGTCATTTTCAACGCCATATTTTTTTGAAGGTTTCAGCTGCCCTTGGTTATGTCTTGATTGAAATATCCACTATTTAAAAATAAAAATGCATCAAAACATACGTAAAAATTCCCAGGAATTATTATTAATTTAAATCTAATTATAATTAAACGAATGGTAAGTATCTATTCTGAACATTTTAGCTCATTTTCGTTTAGCAAGATAATCTTTTCAGATTATTATCTTGGCCTCTTCGAGACACGTTGATATCAATTTGTCAGTCTTGGGATTGAATTACACTTTGCCAGTTTTCGCAAGTCACAATAATAGCATCAGTTTGGCCAGATTTAATTCCAAGCTTTTGTTCCACAAAACTTTCCTCTTCGGTATCAGATAATCCAATAAAGATTATTGTCACTTTTCCAACATCCTCTATCATAAACTAAGTTCGTAAAAGGGAATACAATACAACCATCGAACAATGTAATGAATAGTGACGTTTTTACCTTTTAAATATTTACTGATGCTTGACTTGGCGTTTAACTAAATACTTCAAATGTTTCGAATCGATAATGTTTGAGCGTACGACCAATTTACGCTAGTTGATTGTTTCATAGCGTTTCGTCGATAGAATTTCATTATAAACTTTCACGTATAATTTTGAAAGTAATTTGCGTCAGGCGGGAGAATAAATAAATGAAAGCTATGAGTCAAACTACCATCCTGGGCAAAATTATGAGAATAGGAAAGTAAATTTCATGTAGTTCGTAAGTCTAGAAACCAGTAAGTCAATGATGGTAGGTACAGATGATTGTTCAACCCTAAGTGATTTAAAAGGGTTGTAGAATCATTGCGAAAATTTTCGATTTTGATCCCGATTTGATTTGGTTTCTCTTTTTGTCAGGTTGACAGAGATAGAGCGTTTAGTTTCCAATAGGAAAAAACCATATATTACGATTTTGAGCATGATGTCCCGTCTATTCCTTGTAATATTTAAATTTCATTGTTTCAACCATGACCTTGAACTTGAGGTTTTCCCATAGTTCTTTCGATAATTATACAAACTCTAACTCTCTCAAGTGTTTTATAACTCTATTGTACAAAGAAATGAAAATTCGGAAGAATTTCTCTACCACACAACGATGTTCAAAAGATTACAGATTTCCGGAATCGGCCTTGTCTGTCACAACCATTGTTGTGACAAGCATTTGACATATTGTTACAATCCTATAGTAATTACAATTATACCATCACGACAGTAAACGCAACAGAATGTAATCTCCAACACCCACACATGTTTGTACACACACAAATACAAGCAAACATTTGTGGTTTTCTTTATCAATACGTACGGTGCAAGTGTGGTTGTGTTAGTAGGGTGACGTCATGCAATTGTCATCGCTGTCACGGCTAACAAGCGGCACTCGGTCACCGTTCGCGGTGCTGTTCTGCGTGAAAATTTTATTTGTTTATCGTAACAAATGTTCGTGATAAATGATTATGTTAGTCTTGGATTCTTTCATATTTCATATCCAACTATTAAAGGTCAAATAAAATTGTTCTCATTCTTGAGTATTCAAAGACTGTAGGATTTCAAGATTCAATTGTATTAGTCCTGTCAATATCGAAAAATTTTAAACTCCTCTCATGCTGCCCAGTACGAACTTGTTAAAACCACATTTCGCTTCGCTGACAAACAAGGACAATAAATTAATTATATTACGGATAGGATAGGACTCAATTCGAGCGTTGTTTTGGTCGTCGGTACCACGTTACTGCGATGAACTCCATCGCGTGACTATCACGTGTTTTTAATTTGAATGTTCCTTGTAAACTCACAATGTATACTTTGCTTATTAATACAATCGTATTTTATTGCGATGCTCTGTAAGAATTTAATATTCTTAACCGTTCAATTTGCAAGCAGTCCTTAGTACTATGAATCATTATGTTTGTTTCATTTAAATGGACCTGCATGTAATATGATGTACTACTACTGCAGGAAATAATAGGGCTTTCGGACTGCAATTAATACATAATATTTAAGACGATCGATAGTTTGAAATGGATGGCTAATTGTCGCTCGGCATTGACTTTGTTGATACAATTGATGTTTGGACAAATATCAAACGAAACTACTAACGCGACGCACTCGTGAGCAGAACACGTGGTTGTATTATACAAGTGGACTTTTGAAAAAAGAATGATTCACTTTCTTTTTCACTGAACTTGAACTGGGTAAACAGTTAGGTGTCGCAGCACTCGCAGCTAAACAAAGCGTTTAGCTGATGTCATAGACACGCGACTTAACGACTCGTAAACATAACTTCGTAGTTATTGAACTATTAGTATTAACTGTTAATTGTTCAGGCATTTTTCTAGTTTTTGGAACAACATTTGTGATCTTATCCTGAAATGCTTATAGTAAAGACATTTTGGGATTACTTACCATGCCTCTGTTTATAATACATTACCAATTTCACTTTCAATTCCAGGTTTTTGATTAGATGCCTATATGCCATATTCCTACTCTTAGCTTTGCCTTGTGTTGCCTTCCGCTAAATTCAAGGACAACCCTTGATTCGGGTTCTCTCAAGTTTCTTTTTCACTGGGAAGTGACACGGTCGTCGTCGGACGGCAGCGAGACCTTGCCCCCCTCCCCCTACCACCGCGTGCCGCCGCCGTCCGCTGACGTCACCCGCGCCATCTTGCGACAGTGACGCGTTGCTTGGCAACCGAACACATGCGACGCACTAAGACAGGTTGTATCGCAAAATTTATCATGCAAATTGTTTTTTTTTTATGGTTACTCAAATGATTCGTTAGTATTTTCCGTGCAAAATCGCATATTATTATATGTAATGGACGCCTATTTTGTTTCTGTAGTTTTTTTAGTACCTACATAGGTATCTCTTATTAGTTTTTTACGGAATGACGTTTTCTTGATGTCATCGTGCATCCTAATTTATAGTGGTAGGTAGGTTACCTATTTTTTATTTACAAAAATGTTAACAAACATTTTTTACCTCATCTTCAAACATAAGTAGGTACTTTTCAAAAGAGTTTGCTTTTCATATAAACAAATTTGGCTGTTTGTTTTAACTGATCGTTTTTTTATTATTTTCTATTTGAGAACTATTAGTATTAGCAGTGATAGCCTAGGATATGACCATTATACGTATTAATAATTAATTATCACTTGCTTAAACAGTGAAGGAAAACATCGTGAGGAAAACTGCATGCCTTAGAGATTTTTCTCGACGGTTTGTGAAGTCTGCCAACCCGCACTAGGCCAATCCCTCTCAATATGAGAGGAGACCAGCAGTGGGACAGTATATGGGTTGATGATGATGATTTGAAAACGAAAACTGTTCCGAATAACCCTTTATGAAATGACTAAGTTATGACATTGATTAGGTATTATTTACAATGTATTAATGATAAATTTTAATTAATAACATTAATTTGTTTTCTGATCTAATCTTCTCTACCTGAATAATTTCCCACACTAAAAATACAATGATAGCAAATTACTTGAAAAATATAGGTATTTCTTTTGCACTTTAAATTACTTAAGTTTTTTGGCAAGTATGTACAGACGCCAGCAGGTCAAACTATACAAAACTGTCAAATTTTCCCAATTGAATATGAACCTTATTGCTTTGAATTAAAATTGGAAATCAATCAAAGAAATTTGACAGATTGTGGTAGCTTGATGTGCTGGCGTCTGTCTATCTTTGTTAATTAATTTTAACGCGATGTTTTTTATTTCTTTTTTACATGTTGAATAATGAGAGGGGCTCGTGGCTAAGCTATAACTACGCTGATTCTGATCTGCAAGGTTAAGCTGCGCTAGCCGCGGTCAGTTTGTGGATAGGTAACCATTCTTAACACATTGAAGCTTCCGTGTCTCGGAGAACATGTAAAACCGTAAACCGAAAATGTAAACCGTCGGTCTCGGCTTTAATGGGAACATCTATAACAATCGGTAGTGGTAGTTAGAAGCACAAAAAGCCTGACAACCAGTCTATCCGTATTGCCCAGAAATAAGGATGCGGAGGTCCGTTGGCAGTCGCTTCGTGTAAAATACTGATATTCCACTGCGCCTGGTTAGACCGGCAGTCGAAAGCAACATAATTGGGTGTAAACGCCTTGGAGGCTGTTTTTTTTAATGAAGAATTATCCAGTACATTTAATAATATTATAGTTTTTATAGTGTTGTAACTTTGTAAATATACGTGATAATTGTTTGCGCTTGCGCTGGGTAAGAGCATTGTTGTTATTACGCAGTGTAAATCACAAACTATTTAGTCATCACTAATGTCTTTCTGAGATCTGGAAATTGCGTTTCTCTGAAACATGGTTCATACTTAAAACATTAATGTTACTTACTGCGTAATGATTGTAAACCCAAACAAAGAAATTTAACTGAACATTCTTCATTGTGAAGAAGCTTATTCAGTTCAGTTTTTAAAACCTGCTGAACTGTAGTAGAGTAGCAGCATATCGCTTGATAGTTATATTTATAAAACGTTAAAAAAACTGCAATATGTGTGTAGGTACTATGCCTTCTACAGAACCAAAAAGTTACCATTTCCAAAGAAATAAATACATATCCTTGGGTCATTTTTACACAGTACCATCTAGTCCCAAACGCTGTTCATCATACCTACGTCATAATGTATAAAAATGTTCATAACATAAATATTTGTAGGAATCGAACCCACGACCTCGTAATCCAAACACTAAAACCTCTCTAGACTCTAGATGTCATCAAAAATTAATAAATAAATAGATACATAATACTTAATATGTAAAAAAGTGCCCATACTTAAATTGGCATACTTTTTTTTCATGACAAGAACTTAATAATAATTATTATTGTATTTATTATATTGCCTTATAAGCCACAAAGTCATGACTATCTTAGGACATCCTTAATCATACATCTAGTCAACGTGCACTAAAAGAGAATAGTATTGCCCCTAGATTAGGTTTATAAAATTATGCAACTAAGTGTTATTGAACATTGTAATTCCAGAAGTATTTCAAAACCAGCACTAATATGAAAATGTGATAATTTTACTTTTATTATCCTGTTGTAATGTAAAATATTGTTATGGGTACATAAATAGAACTTATATTCCTATATTCTTTCCGCTATACGCGTCATAGGGCTACTCACTTTTCCAAGTAAAAACCAGTTAAAATTTACCGTGCTTATATAAAATTACATACAATTGTGTATTTTATGTGTAGTAATCCTATTTGTCTTCATAATTTTTATTATTATCTCATACTGCATAATATGATACCTCTAACTAAATTACATTTGATCTTTAAAAAATTAAAAAATAATCCGAGATAACCATACCTGTCTAAATGTTAACAGATTAACTAATCACACTGGAAGCAAGAGAAAAGAAGATAAATAAAGAGGCTTGTTTGAATTTAGTTAAGGTTCTTGTAGAACCAATTATTTTAAATAATTTAAATATTACCAAGTTTATGCATTGCCAAGAACGTATGATGCAAATATTATCACCTCACCTCATCACACTGGAAGTAAGAGAAAATAATAGAGATAAAGAGGCTTGTTTTAATTTAGTTAAAATTCATGTAGAACAAATTTAAAAAAAAAATTAAATATCAACAAGTTTAAGCATTGCCAAGAACGTATAATGCAAATATTATCACCTCACTGAATAACTGCGTGACTTGAACCGGTACAATATAACGTAAGCAAAAATCAATTAACGAAAGGAAACATAACCTTGCTCTTATTCAATAATATGAAAACAGTGTATTAACTGGTACTAATAATAATAACTGCACATATAAAGCTATCCTATGGAGGAACAACGCTTAATTGAAAGATAATGAGATAAGTCATGATGTAATTGATGCACCAGTTTATAATTATAAGCCAATACATTGTACTAAAGCTGGTAATGCAGTCTTTTGTGCATATTAAGATCTAGTTGTTTAGTCCAATGTTGGTTGTCAGAAGTAGGTACCTAATAATTATTTATAAAGAAGAATTGTTTTTTACGTATTTGATGGCGATATAATTTAAGTAAGTAATGTATTCTCCCATGCCAAAGTTCCGTTGTAATAAAATCTGTAAAATTTTATTTCAACTATTATACAATATGGTATAAATAATAATATAAATATAGTCAGTAACACCTACTAGAAACGATAAACAATATTGTCACTATTGAATAACACAAGAAAATAAGTATTATTAACATAAGAAAGTACTTACAACAAATAGCATTTTTAAGGTAAATAAGTTTATTTTTTACCAAATATTACATGAATGGTTTTCTTTCTTGTTATATAAATGCCATTAGAAGAGTGAAACACTAAACGTTTAGATTATTATCATTAATTAAGAGGATCACTAATTGGTTCCATCATTAGGGATTTTGTTGTCATTTTTTATTTAGATATTCTACCTGTGAAGGTCGCTTGTACGAGTCAATAATCTTTGTGGATGTCCAAAATTTGGCAAGTTCGCTACTCGACCTGGCAATCTACCTGATTACGTTAGCCAAATATAATTTGTAAACAAATAATAATTATTATAACAATTTTTAATTTATCACATTACAAAAATCTCAGAATCGTCTATCAGGGTTCTTATGAAGCACTACAAGAATTCACTGAATCAAATCTCGTGAGAGTTAATGTTTTACTTAAAATAAATAATAAAATAGAATAACTTCAACAAGACATAAAAATTACTTAGAATTTTGAAACGAGTTAAATATTCATACAGTGTAGAGCACCTTCACTACAATTGTGTTGTACAACACGTAGTCGTGTCATAAATGCATAAGTAATTATTAATTAATAGCTAAAAATTACTAAAATAGCTGCAATTCAACACAGAAATATATAAATAAATACTATTCCTCTATTTATTTTAAATTTCCACCATTTATTGCGGATTTATCCTGTACAGCCGTAGGATAAAATTGCAATAACATAAACCCTAGTAATTCCCAATGCGTCATGCTATGTACATTGAACTAAATAATTGGGTTTCGAAAGAAGCTAAGCAAAATACGTTTTATTGAATACGTGACGTCATCTAAATATTGACAACAAGATGAACTGTCTAAAAAAGCATTAAAACAATATTAAAGAAATATTAAAAATAAATAATGTCAATATTAAAAAAAATGCAAAGAACAGTTCAAATAATTAATTCTGCTTACCTATTTGTAAAAGAAAAAAATCTGTGGCGAGCCACAAGTATAAGAATAATATAAATATTAAATGAGATAACGTTCTTGGTAGTAACGTAATTGAAAACATACTTTTACACTACAAAACACGTTTTCACATAAACAGATAAACAACAAGAAGTGCTTGTTGAACCTTAGTACCCAGTTCAAATTAATAATACTCAGTGTTCTGAACAAAATAATGACGAAGGAAGAATGTGTAGTTGCTTTTGACCCCGCAGAACTCATAAAAGTAGTAGTAGGAACAATAATGACTGTTGTTCAATGGAAACAGTCTGTTCTACAAGCAATAGATTTTAAACTGACATTTGATGTCACTAACATAATAAAACCAAATAATGTTACAAAGAATGATATCACTAATTAAATTACGAATGTATCAATTGTAACCGGTTCTAGATAAATATTGAGTATCATTAGTTTCGTTTCTTTTTTAATGCAGTCTCTGGAGTGTGATAAGATAAGAGAAAATTCCTATTTATAGACGATGGTAAATTTCCCATAAAATGACTGCGATAGAAAAGACTTTTAACGAAATCCTTCCCTGTCCGCGTTGTGATACCCCTGGTGTCGCAAACGTCTATAAGCAACGGTAACCACTTACCATCAGGTCGGCCGTATGCTTGTTTGCCACCTCAGTTGTATAAAAAAAAAAATATCCCAACTTACTTTAAGCACCTTATCTAACCATTACACGTCTCTATCGTTCCTCCGCCTCAGTCTCAACACTAACATTTTTCATATATTATGTCTATATTGAGCTTGATTGTAGGTACACCATTCAAAAAATCCTTTTTAAATTATTTTTCTAGGATAGACAATTTGTAAACACACTGCTTAATTTATATTGTGTCATGTAATTCACATATCATTTGTAACATTTATGTATTCATTTGTTATTTTAATGCACGTGACCTCAGGAGGTAGATCGACCATTGGCCTGACGACATCTTGTAAACGTCACTCCGTGCGTACTCGTGGATAGATCCCGCTGTACCTACACATTAATGTTTTCCTTATAAGCACGGAATTACTCTATTGTACAGTGTTTATTTGAAGTGAGTAGTCTTTTTGAAATAAGAATTCTTTTTTTTTTTTTGCAACATCTACAAGTAAAATGAGTTTTTATTTGTTTTTTTATGTAATATAAAGTTCAATAAAATTTAATTTAACCCTTGCTGTATATTTTAACCCTTTCTTTCTTCTGAGATAGAGACCAGGTCCAGTAATGGTTAAAGTAGAAGATTTTTTTTACACGAGAGATCACTCATTCAACCTTTTCTACCTGTAACTTCTTCAACTTCTAGAGTTGGCCCTGTAATTTCAGACATGAAACCTTATTTAAATATAATATAGATTTTTTTTTGGTAAACCTATTCTGCCCCACTGCTGGGGCAAATGTAATAGGCATGTTCACTTTATACTTTGAATACTTAATAACTGACAAGATATGACACTTCAAGTCGGCAGTATTAGTTCCATTGTCCCCTAAGCATATTATTAATTTCCACCATGCAATTGCAGCTAGTATTTATCACATAAAACATTCATATCATAACTACGATGGCTTACCGATAAATACAAGTCACACTTGCACATAATACAGTGTCATTAGCTAAATGCCTAATTATTGCACCTTCCATTCCATTTATTGTATTTTCTCACACATTACTTACTTAACTCAGTAATTTTCCAGTCGCGTTTGTTTTTTGTTTTGTTTGGCAAAATATTGGATTACTTTCCGGAATGTTTTTGCGCTCCCGAAATTCCATGTATTTCACACAAAATACTTGTGAGTCACTCAAATCTGTGGTTTGGAAGTCCCTTTATATACTCGGTTATTATTATAAGGCTTTAGTTTTTTTACCAGCATTTATTCAATATTTTTCTCTGTTCAGAATTACGCTAGAGGTCCTACATTCGCAAATTTTTATTGGCTTTTTCGATAAAATTCTCAGTAGCAGGTCGGAGTTTGTATTTGTACCGGGGATATTGTATGGGACATTCATGGGACATTATCGGCATTAACTGCGAGTGTATGTACAGCTCTCTCTTACTTCGGGGTTTTTTGTTTGAATGCTAATCTCTGAAACTACTCCTAGGATTTGAAAAAATCTTTTGCATTTGTTAGCACAATTCTTGAGGAAGGTTATAAGGTATTTAATATCATGGTATTAAGAGCCGAGTAAAAAGTCGCGCTGTAGAGCTAGTCGGTAATATAATCGATACGTAGCTGCAAGAAAAACATACATAAACATGGATGCTGAAGCTTTCGAGGTCGGAGATAAATCACATTTTCACACAATATGATCATCGGATATCCGTCGGCACTAATTAAGTTTGCAGGACGTACACGTGTCACACACACGCTTGCACGCTCCTATGGGTATAACGTTCGCGTGTGTGGGTGCGCGTGGGCTGTACAGTGCCACCCTTTCAGTGCATCCCACCTGTGCGGTTATGTTTCAGTCGAGATTGCGAAATTTAATCAAAATAAATGGACACCCTATCCTAAAGTTAATTTTTAGTAAGCTTGCTTTTAATTTTCCGAAGAAAAACAAATACTTTTTAGACACTTATGAAAAGTTTGTCTAACAAGATTTAAGTTTATTAATACTTTTAGATATTCATTATTCATTAACTCCCTATTAGAGACTGTTAAAGTCAGTATTATCTCTGGTGTTGTCTTTCTTTTTTGACATCAAAATGACAAAGACAGTTATACTTCTATAAAAGTATAATTAAATATTAAAACATTAAAGAAATAAGGTCCTTTATATCCACGCAATATATCGACAATTCTCTTAGAATTACCGAGATTGTATGGTCAAAACAAACGAATACTGATTGAGTTCAGATTCCATTGCAATATCACATTATATACATTAGGATTCTGGACATAATAAACGCGTGGGTGTTCCCCTTTCCCCTTCTCTACCCCCCTTCGTTCACAAGGTCGCGCCGCACCGCTGTGACTAGTTGCGTTCGGTAGGGAGGGCAAAACAGGTGTTTGTGGTATGCGTAATGTCGAAATTGCAGGGATTGATGTTGTGGATTTTATTGCTAAGTGACTTATTCTAGTGTTATGATTCGACGGACGTGACAAAATTTGAAAATGAGGTTCAATCTCGGATATTTATAAAAAAAAAGCAAGGTTTATATTAACGCCGCAGATCTTTGCATATTGTTAGTTAGAAAAAGAAAACTAAGTCTTGTTATAGACTGATAACATTCAATTTTGAAAATGAGAAAAAAAATACTACTGCAGTCATTTTTATAAAGCATCCATAGTAATTGTGATTACAATAACGATAAGACGAAGAAGTAATAGTAGCTTACTCACTGCATTTCTAGCACTTTCTATGTAATAATAAAACTAAATTTCACTCAAATAACGCTCTTCTTATAAATTGGACTGGCTCATTGTTTTAGTGGTTGCAAGAGCGGCTGCTGTAAAATTCAGAAGCGCTCTACTCTCGTAGTACTCTCTAGCTTCTTAAAACATACCAGCAAAATAATAGGTACTCATTAGTCCGTCTCTGCTGACCTTTCGAGGATTCAAGCGTGATGGTACATTCAAGATCCGAAGCGTTCTCCTTCCGTTAATCGAGCTACAAGAAACTCGATTAACAAAAACTTGGACTTTCATTCAATAAAAATCGCTATGCACTTGACCGAGAAAAACTCCAATAATATTTCTACCGTACATCCCTATGAAGTTCCACGAGGCGTTGCCATGGATACCGGTGTAGGCAGCATTATTGCATCCGGGATTTCCACGAAGCTAAATCAATTTAACAAGCTCACAAAGCTAATTGTACGTATCTGTTTCAGACGCAGTAAATTGGTTTTTGGTTAAAAGACGGGGGATTATTACGCGATTGAAATATTATCGATAACTAGCTGTCGCCCGCGGTTTCATTCGCATCCCAACGGAATTTTTGAGACAAAATGTAGCCTATGTCCTTCTCCAAGGTCTAAACTATGTCTGTACCAAATTTCTATAAATTGATACAGTGGTTTAGGCGTGAAAGCGTATCAGACAGAGAATAAATAATCATGCAGTTACTTTCGGATCTATTATGTTAGTAGGGAAGTATCCCTACTTCTCTACTAATAATATAATAAATCCGAATGATTCGTCTTGCTTTGATCTATTTTTTTATCTAACATAACATAACGTATCATTATGCCTGTTAGTCCTCGAAGGGTTTGGTAGTAGAGGTCTAGATACATATATATTTCATAGTTCGCCGGTACGTTTAGGTCTAATGTAATAAGAGCCGAGTAGTCTATGCCGTTAACCGGGCACAAATCCAAACTAACGAGCTGCTACTGAGAATGTAATTAGATCGGACCAGGGCAGAATTTAGGCCAGGGCAACAGCTTCTAGCCTCCACATACTCCACAATGAAGGGGCCTCCTCAAGGATTTTTTTTTGCCTGTTCCATAAATTTTTCGGCCACTTCGTGATTCCCCCAGATATTAAATTTAAGGCTGTGGACTTAAATCCATCCCTGAATGGGACCTAAACATACCGGTGTACTTTAGTACATCTACTGCTTAACCTTTCGGGGAATACAGGCGTGATGGTATATGGTATATGTTAATATATTATTAATGTTTTGACTTGTTCAACTTTGTCGTAACAGTTCAATAGTTACATCATTATTTTAATAATTAAGTCTTAAGATAATGCTTGTTTTTCACCAATAATCTTATTATTGAACCGGATAATTTTATTGTTTTTTTATACATTCACAACAGATTAAAAACTATCTCACGGTTTATCGAACAAAATAATATTAAAGCTTTCCATTAAGATTTTGTACGATTTCCGATCAACTGTGCAACACTGCGAATTTCCATATCGACTACAAAAAAAGATACGCGAAACAAATCAGCCTTACTACTACTATTAATACTACTTCCTAATCGCCATACATCACGAGTAAAGTAGGTAATCTAATAGTAGAAAAGGAAACATTGAAGTCTCTTTCACAAGATTTTCTCCGGGGTACAAGTGTTCTGCGACATAATTTTATTATGCGACATTATTTTTTCTCAAAGAGAAATGCGACGACAAAATATTTTATAGTGGGCATGTCAGAAAAGTATAAACTATGATTATCCTTTTATACCTACACCGCCAAGCATAATGCTATGTTCTGTATCGTTCAATAAGATAGAGACACGAGTGTCCATGATATTTCAGGAACACGAGACAACTTAACTTTAAATCTGGATTATAGGGTGAGTATAAATATTGATTAAGTGACTACTGCTACGGGGTTTTTCTATTAAATTCTCAGTAGAGCTTGTGCCCTAACTTGTTGTAGCAAAAGCCTCGCCCCCTATTACATATGATCTAAAGACGACAAACTGTGGGTATACACTTCTGCTTGTATGTTAAATATTACTACATCATTCACATTACCATCATCATCTTATGGCGCTACGGCTAGGTGTTATAATCGTTTGTGCTCACAACTTTAGATCTAATTTCGTTAGTTATTCCTTCGCACTTGGCACAAGTTGAATCACACACTCCAGATCTCCTGAGAATTTCCAGAAAGGGCAGTTCTCTATTGTGAGTTTTGGTCGGGGGCACCGCAACTGCACTCAGGTGAGACTGCTATGCCCCTATATCTAATATACCTGTGCAGATGGTAATTTGATCTGGCCACCCCGGAATGGATCTGGTTAGGGGTGGACTAAACTTTGCGATCTTCTGTAGGTTACCTTACCCAGTTAAGTAGTCAAGCTTCTCTTGAAACAACAATCTAACGTCTGTCATAAACGCAAACATATAATATCAGATAGACTATAACAGCTGACTTAAATAGATAAAAAAACACTGACAGTAATAACAATAATAAAGGGAAACTGATATTAATGTGGCACCACCCGTAGAAATTTCCACAAAAGTTTATAGAGCTTCTAATATAGTTGTGTTTATGTAGTTATGCTTGTTTGAATGTGGGCGTAGTGCCTGGAAATCGGTCGCCCATGCGTCTCGATCCTTGACTACCGATTTTTTCATTACTACACAAGTGAATGTCACTATCGAAAATTTAATCTGTGTCAGAATCAAATATCTCCGTCTCACCTTCATATGAAGCAATTATCGGGACGAATAGAGGTAGGTATCCGTATCACTGTGTTGCTTCAAGAATTGACATGACTAGGTATATTATGCACGAAAATATTTTTGTTTTTATTAATGATAATTGTATTTTTCCTTATCTTTCGTTGGATGATTGTATTAATGAGTTATTTGTTGTTGTCCAAAGTCGATGCAGGACCATCAGATCAACTCATGTGCGACTGTCATAACATGCATGTTTTTTAAAAAAATACTAACCATCTCAATGCCAAATAAGAAATGTGAATTGTTATTCATAAATAAAAGGAATCCACGATAATAATATGAAATTTAATGCAGCTGTTAATTTTATGACCGTGTTCTGCATTTGACAAAACACGTTTTAGAAACTGAATTATTAATCCGGTATTCAGATACATAACTGTACCTACCATACAATCTAACGAGTTAAATATCGCCTTCTGTTGTTGACTGTGAACTTGCTATTTTACAAACAATACCTTAAGGGCGAGAACTGACGACGCGAAAGATTTCTTGCTGCGCGGTCGCAATAATTTACACAATTTTAAATCTTGTTGTCTAGGGAATTCGCGTGGTGATCGCGCTCAAATCAACTCAAAACTGAAGTCTCATTAATTCTAGCAACTAGAACCGACAGAATTATAGTTTATTAATTTTATAAAGGGCATATATTTCCAATGTATCTACGAAACATTCCCGATGAAAGCAAAGTAAATATTCCTAGAGAGAATATTAGATTCCGCGAATTGATTGAAACAGGCACAACGTGTAAAAAGTCCACTACACTGTTTGCTTAGGGGGTTATTAATGAGAGAATATAAGCTGATGATGAATGGAGTTCATTGATCATAAAGATGGAATACAGATGAGCTAAAGAGCACCCAATCTCGGTATGATACAATTACCTACTGTGGTCAGTGACTACCTCTTTCACATTAACATACATTGATTTCTAAAGATCTAGATCATGGTTATGATCTTGAAAAGGCAGAATCATCTGTGAATACGTACGCTTCACTTAGCACTCATTTTGTTCTCAGGTATCTTTAAATTATAGCTACCAGTGATCATATACATGATCCAACGATGTTCAATACTAACATACAATTTCGAAGAATTTAATATCGAATTCATACTCACGTTTCACGAGCACTTTAAGGGGTAAAGTATTTCAATAATTTTACCTTTTTTTTCAGATGATCCCAATCGTTTTATAAAGAGCTATGAAAGCCGTCAAAATCTCAAACCTCAATTTAAGGAGTCTGATCTTTGAAGAAAAACAAGCACTCTTAATTTGCACAGATTTTTTTCCTACTTCACCTTGCTCGTTGGGATAATTCCTTCCATTCATCTATGGTCCCCGGTTACCTTTTAGTGTTACATTAAATATATTCTGAGTTATTTACCTCTGGGCGAGGCCAGTTCACGGCTTTACACTTATGTTAACCTTTTAAGAAAAATACTTAATGAGCCGTGAGAAAAAAGGGAAGACTGCGTCGTCGTTAATGCTTAGGCTTCACTTAAATTTGCATACACTCTCTTCCAGTTCATTTAATTAAAGTAAATAAGGTGCGGTTGTTTGAAAAAAAAAATACCGACTAATTATATTTTCATCTTTTTTGAAGGTCATTTTGGTTAGTTCTGATATACTAAAGGAAACTTCGCATGCTCTAAATATAACAAATAATAAAGATGTGGTGGGAAATAATTATGTCAATTTGATCATTTGATAAATGTTAAATATTTTTTTACAAATTAACTAGGTATTTATTACCTTTGGTTTAAAATACAATTTTGTCCTGTTTATTGGATGATATGCTGTGGAGATATACAATGTTTTGAGGTAAACCTGGTTTACCTCAATGGTTACCTATTATTATCAAACAGAGAGGTGAATATTATTAAACGTTTTGTTGGCTTTGTAACTGAAGCTGATAATTAGACCACGCGATAATCACTGGCAGCGGGAACGTGATAATGCATGATTAGACGCAAATGCCGCGTAATAAGCCACCTATAAACACAGTGACCTGACACCCCTTTGCCCCGCTCCACTCAGCTACCCTCTACAAACACCCTTTGACCTACACACGGGCACTGCCAGTAAAATGCACACAAACTCTCACATGCACAACTAAACACACACCGATACGCTCTCATGCGTAATCCAACACACACATGCAGCAAAAAGGGGGAAACTGGGCAAACGTGACACCGTGAACTATATTTCATGCACACTTAGGAACATTCATGCTCCAACACACAGAATCAGAATCGGAATATTGCGGCAGCGTGGGTATTAAAATCTCTCTCTTGGCAACAGAAAAATGGAGGGATTAAACGTTGACACTTTAATTTCAAACGCTGCAAATCCTAATCGCGAAGCGTCAAACTGAAAACACTTTTTGCATTCACTTTAATTGATCCAAAGAAAATATTTCTTGCAACAAATTCTAAATTTATAACTGCAATAAGATGATATTTAACATAATTGTAGAATTAAGTAGTCTTATATCAACTTAAAACATAAGAATAAACATTGTATTTTTTTTATGTTGTGCAATTAGCATATAACGTGATGAAATTAGGTCATATAAAAAGCAACCTAGAACTTAATTACGTCAGCAATGCCACACGTCACGCACTAATGGAAACTAAGGGGACTAAGGTAGGTCTAATAGACAATAGAGCAAAAACAGTAGCAGAAATTTATGAAACTATGTTTATTTTGAAAGAGAAAGTGAATTTTAAGTTGGATATTGGAGATAATGTCACTTGTTAAGGAATTCGTGAAATATTCGAGTTATCCAAGTTGAATTTATGAAATAATTTTCAAAATCTAAAACCAAGTGATTTATGAATTAATTCATGATCATGACACTTGATTTTAATAATCTTATAGAAATTTCTCTTTCAATCAAGTTAAAGCTCAGCAGAAATCCTAATGGTTCTGTAATTTATTTAACACAGGCATTTGCATTATTACTATCAGGGATACCTAATGATTTTTTACCTCCTGGTAAAACAAGTAGCAATACAGACAGCATTGTGAGCATATTACTTACATATTTTCCCTTTGCATTTTCAATGCACGATTTATTGTGCGACGAGATGTATTCCACCGATAATGTTATTAACATTACTACAGCAGAATTATATCTCCAAGCTTAGCACTAAGGTGTGTATCATGAAACCTTGTAAGAAACACACGCCCTTTGGCCGAGTGACGTGTACCACCACCCTTGCGTGTTTGCTATGAAACGGCGATAAATTACGTGTGTATCGTTATGTTCTTACCTCTTATAACCTGAATTGAAACGCAAGAATAATGTGTAAGCTAATTAAAGCTTTAAAAATAAACGTAACGTTAGACCAGAAAGTGAAATTAATTTAAATTCTGAAACAAGAATTGAACTACTGTTGGATCGTAGTCTATTTTCTTCATTTGTGTCTACAATAACAGTTAATGCCGTAATTAATAATGATATCTTTTAATTTTCAAGTTACCTCCATATTCATTCACTCCGTATCTTAGTGATTTAATAGATTAGGTACTGACTTTAGCTGTAATCTGATTTATAGTATCAAAATTTATCGATATAGGAAACATATTTTTCATTGGATATCTATTGTGTTCATTAACCGTTCTATAATTAACGCCCACGTATGCGTCGACACAATAGTAATATTCAGGGATTCATTATTTATATTTATAGCAAAAGCGCACAAAAGGTTATATGCTTCTATGAATATTGGTCTGTTGTTATAACGTCAATGGGTGTCACCACCCGCGGTACCGTAATGGATACATATATCAGTATTTATTTTCTTATTATTCGAAGTTCGAAAACAGTCAAACTAACTATTATATTTGAATTTCGATACCAATTAAAATTAATTACCCATACCCATGTTAGTACCTACGCAGTGCCCATCATTTACTATAATTTTATTAAACACCCAATAGAGTTGAGGGGCTACCCTCTACAAATTAATTTCCGAAATAAGGCAAGAACAAGTTTTAGTTTGAATGTGTCGTTTTTTGGTGTATTTTCTTATTTAACACATTGTTGTGTCGATAATAAAGTCTTTAACTTTAATAAAACTAATTAATTACGTTGCTGCATCTACCTAACCTAACCTAATGGATCAATTGATTTCCTATTCTGTACTAGGTAGTACTAGATAAATCTAGTATTATAGATAATCTAACATTTTCACTACAAATATAAACAGTGCAGGTAACTAGAAATAGTGATAATTTAACTTTGAAATTACTTTTCCTGGTTCTAGAGAGAGAGAACAATCTAAGCTAAAAAATACATACAAGGTAACACTACAGCCCGCAGTACAAAAAATAATCGATAAATATACTACATTTGTCAAAATCCATCAATTTACATTCTGCGAGCGACGGTACATCCGTTACCTGTCACCAGTTACCTACCATTTGTAGTGGAAACCAGTAAAACATAGACTAAGCATAAATAGTTGTTGACTAACCTCAACAAAGTGAAACATTATTTTCCATAAAGCGCGTACAAGACGGCAGGTCACACAGATTTGCATAATGACCCTACTATCAGCCCACATGACCCCGTTTTTTGCCTAACTGTGCTGTTAACATTGGTAATCAACGTTTTCCTGTTACAAGCACTGTGTCTGATATAATCTGATTTTACGAATGTAAAACTTTCTCGTGTCTACGCTTTATAACACAAGCTTGATAAACTCTATGAATATAACTCGTTTTATGACTGTTGTAGTTTTAAATCCATTCATTCTTTGGAAAATGCAGGGGAATAAAGTTTACAGTTGGTATTCTGCCAAATATTTGTAGTAATGATTAAAAAAAAACGCCTACTTCGTTTTGTCGTTATTATTTAACAAAGGCTCATGAATTATGTATGTCGATATTAGGTACGATATTCATTAAATATGTCAATGACGCTGTCAAGTCGATAAGATTTGCAAATTGTAGAATTATGAATATTTTTAAGTTTGTATTCATGTATTGTTCCTTTTTATATAATTTTTTTTATTTCATTGTATACTAGAGAGTTTATTGCGATACTGCCTTTATTTTTACGTTTTAATATCAGCATCTTTTGTCACTATAAATTTTACAGTAGAATAGTTTAATATTTCATTATAAAGAATATAATTATGTAGACTCTTATCATCGTCCATCGAAACGGAAGATCTGAACGACAGATTTTCTTTATGTTTATGCTCTTAAAGATTATGAGAATCTAAGTACTAGATATTTCTTTTTCAACATTGTGTATGTAGTAAGTACCGTTTACATTATTTATGTTAATTACTATTATTTTATCTCACTATTGACCTCCTTGTCACACTTATACAGACCATATTGAACTCCAGTAGTCCATAATAGAGTCTGGTTACAACACTGATTACGTAATCGTTGTAAACATTATCACTTAACTGTTAGGCACGTATTGGGAATGTGTGATGTCCGGCCGGTATGTCTCTGACCTTGCTTTGGAGCTTATTAAATTTATTGTAGTCCTCAACATTTGTTATTAATTTAAGGTATACATGATTTGTTTCATTTGGCTTTCTTTATTTTTAATAAGTGGCGTATTTCAGTTTTTTACATTGTTTATCAGAGATAATAATGAATCAATATGATTGTATTTGATCAAATTGAAGTACTGATATGTTATTATCATTTATGTAAATTAAGATAATTGATTTTGACTATAATAATATGAACGTTTATCACTAGTCACAAAGAATCACGAGGAGACATGCGTTTAAAACAACTCATTTGCCAATATTATGCTTTGAAAACTGTGACTGATAGCATTATCTGTTATAGTGGGCATTGGCTACCGGTTTATGGTATAAATCGAAATTAAAAGTCTATCATGTGAACAAACTGACACTGCCAAACGATAAACAAAGCTATGCATCAACAAATGGCATTACCTATCTGTTTTTTACGATCACCGAAATGTTATACCTACCGTTTACGTAATAATATTTGCATTTCTGTTACGTCACCTGTTCTATAATATCTGTCATCGGCCTTGCCTCGGCTATGGTCACAATCACGACCATGGTTCCATGGCACAAGCGCGATGACGAGAGCTTTTGGCCTTAATAAATCGTCATTTACTACGCCTTTATGACAATAGAAATAAGGGATACATTAAAGAATTGATTTACGCTATGATTTATCACCGACGACGTTTTACTTGGAAATGCGTTTTGTTTGAAATGATTTCTTGAATTGAGTTTTGTGCTTTTAGAATTAACATTTGTTTTTGTTTGTCTGCAGGTAGCAGCTGTTGACGACCGCAGTAGCAGCCAGCCCGAAGGCAACTCTTTTTCTCGCCCCCGCTCCCCGCATCCCCTTCCAAGATTGCTGCCACCATGGGTCGGAAGAAAATACAAATATCCCGGATTACGGACGAACGGAATCGACAGGTTAGTATTAGCTAAAAAATCACCGAGCTGCTGTAATGTTGCTTGCAAGCCTTAGTATTTTAGATGGTAGCATCAAATATGAATCCAACAAAGAATTTATAAAGTTTCAATCCAGCAAAGAAATTATATTGAGTAGTTACGGCACTGTCTATCATGATTATTAGGTACATTAATATGACCATTGATGTCGGTATTAATATTACAAGATCCAGTAACCCAACTATCATTAGACATTGATAAATGGTTACCTCTCACTGTAGCCCATGGCGACATTTTGCGTAATCCCAAAACAGAAATCAAAAGTGATTCGCGCAACACAAAGCTCATACATAATTTTGAAGTGATTGGGAGCTATTAGAGTGAAATGACCTTACCATGAGGAATGACCTAACAGATGCGGCCTATCAACACTCCCACTGCAAAACATTATCGCGACGGGACAATGACCGCTCCCGCTTGTAATTTATTAATTATACGATTACACTGTATATCAACCTTGTCCAGTTTATTATGACCCTACAAAGCACTCCTCATCTCCCCCCTCTGAAAGCACATTTTTAATTACAAGAGGCCGGGGAAGCTCTTTCAATGTGGTCTAGTAAAAGCAGAGGCAGACATGAAAATTAAAATTGCGAAGGTCAATTTGCTTACGGCGGTTTAACATCCTTTGTTCTTTAGAATATTATCATTTTGAAGTCCAACTGCATATTTTGTATAAGTATAAACAGGAAACATTAATTAGATTTGCAATTATTTGTTCCTAAACAAATGAGTTTACCAGAATGCCTATTGATTTTTTAGTTAATAAGGAAAATTACAAATTAACCGCAGATGATGTGTACGAACAATGGTGCATTATTTAATGACTTGAAAATATTGGAGTTTAAAACAAACGCTGAATGACACATAATGTTGATGAGTTCCAGCAATAATTATTTGATTCCGTCCGTGACCCAAAAAATGTTATTGTTTTATTTTACCAATATCGAAATTACGATATTGAGAGGTCGAGCATTTTAATGATATATTTCATGGAGTGACGGTTCAATATGAAAGTAATTAGTTACAATTTCTATAATTTGTTGTAAGAACTTTAAAGTTTGGCCCTGAGAATCTGTATTTTACTATTATTGTTAGTTCCTACAAAAGTATGAGTTACATATTTTGTTATTTTTGCTTTCACGATAAGCCAGTTAGGTTTAAGAAGTACAACTTCAAATATTGGATTTTGTCTCTCTTTTCATGAGTGCATCTCTACATTTCAGGTGACCTTCAACAAACGCAAATTTGGTGTGATGAAGAAAGCTTATGAGCTTAGCGTACTATGTGACTGTGAGATCGCCCTCATCATCTTCAGCTCAAACAACAAACTCTACCAATATGCTAGCACTGACATGGATAAGGTTTGTCTTATTTTCTATAGTACACACTTTTGTTTATAATAGAACATACGAAAGTAATAGTTTGTTAGCAATTCTTACATCTTAATTTAACAAGCCTTTCATGCCAAGTACATGATTATCTGTTTATTAATAACCTGTTCTTTTACAACAAGATCAGCCTATATTACAATAAAACACTGTCCAAAGATCAGTATGTCTATGATTTTAGTACATTTGATTGTTAATTTACATTTGATTTGATTACTCACACAACCTATTATTACTTATTTAATTAATGTGTATTTGATTAACATAATTTAAATTGCCAGTGTCTTCAATTTTTGTACAAGTTATGTAAATTGCACCTGTATCATTTCTTTGAGTATTCATTAAATATGTAAATTATTTTGTATAAGCTTCCTGTTCTCTCTAGTTTTTTTAATAGCTTATTTATCTATGCCTGATATTGTTCTGAATATGATATAAGTTTAGCATTTTATCACATAACTTATTTATATGTTTTACTTCTGATTTCGTAATATTTGTGTTTTGAAATAATTCAAAGTATTTGAATGAAAAATATTCTTACGGTAATGGAATTAATTTCTTCTAACGTGGCTACTGGCAATTTATCGTAACGCGAATAGCACGCCCCACTTATATTACCAAGCTTTATATGTTTTAATGTAGCACAAAAACAACCCGGTTCAAGTTCTTATTTGCATTTTTTATAGTTTGTTTATCGCTAACATTGGCTGAATAAATATATAAGGATCACTTTGTTCAACTAAAGGATTTATATAAGCCAAAACATCAAAAAGAGACTACTCGTGTCCATCTGCTTACTAATCATAGTATTTATCTGATTTATTGTTAAAATTTTTTGGGTATTGTTAGCAGTACCAATACTTTTTGAAGGGAATATATGCAAAACATTGAACCCGCGCTGTAAGTTGTGAGTTCTAAAAACATTATTTGCTTAACGGAAATAAAAAATGAGATAGGTAGGTAATTTGAAAAGATAAATTTCATTTACCGAACGAATTTATCAATAAAGATGATTTGTAGGGATTTCTCGGGCGAAGCGACTTGTAAGACGCGGCAGATTGATATTTAAATAATGTAAGAAAGATTTTAAATATAAATGAGTATTTTTTTCTTATTTCTATTGCAGGTTCTTTTGAAATACACGGAATACAACGAGCCGCACGAGTCGCTGACGAACCGCAACATCATCGAGGTACATTAAGTACGGCGTCATCTGTGTGCCCGTGATCGCAATGCAATGTCTATGCAAAATTGACTTATCCCATTAACCGCGTGCTTTGTACTTACACACAATACCTAATGCATACAGTTGTTACTAAAACAATCCCTGATATAAACAAGAAAATGTTTGAACCACATTAGATTATAGATGTAGATCTCGTACCCGAAGACCTTGTGTAAACGATATCACATCAATATATAGACATACGAATAGACAAACACTATAAAGCAACAGCATGTTTATTTCCTGTTAGAAAAAAAGGATGAAGTACAAAACACCAGACACCCCGTTTTATACTAACAGTTTATGACTAGATACCCCAAATATTTATGTTATTTTTTCCTGTACCAGCATGGGTTTTGTAAATATATTTTGTGTTTATTTGAATTAACCGCGCCTACCTGACTCCGATGTTTTGATACAAGGATTAAGTCAGTGTTGCATCATTGCGTTCGACACCACACAAATGTACGCTAAAAAGTTTTCACGTACAATTTTACCTTAGTTACACTGTAGTTTTATTGAGAGCACTGTTTTATTTTGAACCCTCCACTACATACTGACGTGATAAAATCTAAACAAACGAAACAGTAGCAATTACGTTTAACGCGATTGACGCTGATAACACTAATAGTGTGTATAGAGGGTGTAATCTAATAATTTAACTGGAGTTAATGCATGCAAGATTAATACAGTACGAGTAGAGTATTTATAAGTTTGGCTCGTCAAGCCACCTGAGCTGTTTTCGCTGACACTTACAGGCACTCACGAAGAAAGAGCATAAGAACGGAGTGATGTCACCGGACAGTCCCGAAGCTGAGCCCGAATATAATCTGACACCAAGGACCGAAGCAAAGTATTCCAAGATTGATGAAGAATTCCAAATGATGATGCAGAGGAACCAGTTGAACGGGAGCCGTGTGGGCGTGGGCGTCGCAGGAAGCAACTACAACCTGCCAGTCAGCGTCCCAGTAGGCAACTACGATCAAACACTACTACAAGCGAGTCCACAGATGCATACTTCTATCAGTCCACGGCCATCGTCTTCGGAAACCGATTCAGGTACTAATTTCTTAAATCTTTAATTTTGTTCGTATGCTCCATCTTCATCAAATTTATAATTAGTTTTGTCTTTCATCATTGATACTCTCACATTGACCTCCCAAAGAAGGGTTCTTATTATTATTATAATTACTTTTGCAGTTCTGCCATTCTGAAAAACCTTAGAGCCTATTGAAATTATAATTCTACATTACATCCTATCTTTCTTTTACAGTATACCCAAGCGGCGGAATGCTAGAGATGTCAAACGGCTACCCAGGTTCAGGATCTCCACTAGACGCCGGCTGCACGCCGTCACCGTCGCCAGGCCCAGCTCCGTCGCCACACCGGCACGCGCACAAGGCGCACGGCCATGCGCCACCGCCGCACCACTCGCCGCGGCACAACAATCTGCGCGTTGTCATACCCAGCTCCATGCCACCGCCGCAAGACGACATATCCTACGCTGGGGAGGTGATTGTGAGATACTTTCTATTACCAACCATTATAAAGATCACATTTATCATTTACTAGCGACCCCCGGTATCGCATTCAATGCCTTTTGAGATAATCCCTCTGTCTACTGGAGAAAACCGTATGTAAATACGTAAGTACAGTAGTTTCTGGAATTAGCTTAAATAAACACAAACTCAGCGGAAACTTTAATTTATAAATGCGGTGAAGTTAGGATAAAACTATTGTAATAATAATAATATTTTTGGGACATTTTACACAACACCATCTAAAAGTCCCAAACTAAGCAGAGCTTGTACTAAAATACTGTACTACAAAACAGAATACAAGATCATATTTGGTCACAACTTGCTAAGTATTTAAAAACTTAAATTAGATGATAATTTCAAAATCAGACATTCCGTTACATACTGTGTGTGTACATTATGGAATGTTATAAAAACTATAACTAAATTGCTATCAATTATTTTTAGCATCAGTTCATGATTTATTCCTTACAATATCTGGACTTAACTTATTCCTTACTAGCGCCCCCGCCCCCGCTTCGCACGGGTGCAATGTACTAATAAAATACATGTATTATACATATAAACCTTCCTCTTCAATCACTCTATCTATTAAAAAAAACCGCATCAAAATCCGTTGCGTAGTTTTAAAGATTTAAGCATACATAGGAATATAGGGACAGAGAAAGCGACTTTGTTTTATGCTATGTAGTGATTGATATTATAATTGCGAAAGTTACTATGTCTGACTGTCTGTTACGCTTTCAAGCGAAGGTAGATTAGCCTTGGAGTAGGACATACGGTACCTTTTGCCTCAAAAAAACCCTTTTGGGATGCGAGCGACACCGCGGGCAACAGTTAGTTCATGATAAATATTTCGCCGCTCTTCTCTATGATACCGATTGTCCATCTTGTTACTTCCAGACACCACTTGGCTACTCTGGACTCGGCAACTTCGGACCACAGGACTTCAGCATCAACTCGGACATGGGCATCGGACTGACATGGGGCGCACACCAGCTGCAGACGCTACAGCACAACAGGTACATGTCTGTGCCCATTTCATATCACTTTTTATATGTGTCGCTTCATAGAGATCTTTTCCAAGAAGTCTATTAATTGAGAAAAGTAAAACTTCAAACTGAAAATTATTTTCCTAATAAATATCATTATTTAGATTTACAATTTCGAAATTATAATTAAGTATTTTAAAATGAGCAATAGTAAGAATACAAGGATTTATATTATTAAAGACTTTTTTGATGAGATCTCTTTAATTGTTGTCCTCTGCTTTAAACTAACACTGTACAGGGTAATGGAAATACTAATGACAAAGTTATTCAGAAACAAAAAAGTTAATATTTAGATAAAAACTCTTTTTGTAAATATTACTCAAAATTATCAGAAACTGTCAATTTTATTTTGTTTTGAATAACTTTAAAAGCAAATTAACAAAAAGATAATGTTCCGCCGTAACAGTGTTTTCACTGCCGTGACCAGGATTCGAACCTGGGTTACTACGGCCACAACGTAGGGTCCTAACCACTAGACGATCACGGCTATCGGAACTGTGCTTGTGTTGGCGAAAATAACAATCTGTTTAAAATCGGTTACGTCACAACTCACGGTTTCGGCTATCTGCGCAAGAATAGAAGCGTAAAATGATAAATTAACTAAACTAACATATTAAAAATATATCGTTTTAGATGTAGTAGAATATTAAAACGGGATTTGGTTACACTAAATAAGATTTAAAGAGGTTTTTGACCCTAAAAATAACTTTCAAAACGGTTTTAACAATGTACCTACTTTTTTTGTGTAAAGATACGTACTATCTACTTTACGGAATCATTACTATTAAAAGTAGTTCTAACTATTTTGTTGTTACTATTTCACATTAAATTGCTTCCGAGTTAATTTAATACATAAAAAATTTGAAGACTGCTAAACGGGTTTAAATTGGTGTTGATTTGAAACCGTATTTATAGTGAGGAAAAAAGGCATAAATATTTTAAAGATACTAGAAGAAAAAACAAATTACATTGTAATAGCAGAATACAGTATGCAATCTAAAAGAAATAAATTCATTTGTTTCGAATTACAGACTGTAAAAATAAAAATTTAAATCAATTAAATATTGCAGTTCGAATTTTAAAAATCGGTAAACCGGGCTTTCTATAAAGAAGGTTAATAATTAAATAAACAATTTCGAAGATAATATTATATCCAATCAGAGTGATCAATTTGAGTTTATTAATATAAAAGCTAAAAATTGTCCGTATAGTTAAAAGGATTTTAAAGGAAATTTTGTCAAGGACAACGCAAGATAGAATCTTGTTTCACGTCTTCCGGGAGGCGTAGCGAGCCAAATCAGTGAACGTTCCGCATGAATTGAACTGATTGGTTTTGTATTATGCCAATGAAAAAACAACAAAAAAAGTTAAATTAATTTGTTACATTTTTTGTATCGAGTTAGTGAATTGTTGAATTAAGTAGGAAATACTATAAGAAAAAATAGTGCTTGTAAATTATCTTAATAGAATAGAGGCCGAAGAACCACATATTGTGTATATTATGTGGTTCTTCGTTCTCCATATAAAATATTTACCATATAATAATGGCTTGTGCTTGAAACGGAACTGGGTCAAACAATACAGATAAGTACGGGAATCTTTGATAGAACCATCTTGTTATTTTATTATGTTTCGTATAAACTTCCCTATAATATTGATAAGTTCTGCTTATTAACTGGAATGGTATTCAGTAAGTAATCAATACAACTTACTTCAGTTGCGAGGTTGACATTATTGTATGAAATTACGAAAACCAAGATGTTAATTGAGATTATTATAAATTAGCCTCACAAATAACACACTTTGGGCTCTATTCTAAAAATATCTGCACGAGATTGCATTTCCTAATAATTCAAAAAAGCTAATATTGTAAAAAAAATTAAAACAAAAAGCCTCCGCCGTGACAGTGACATCACTGCCGTGACCAGGATTCGAACCTGGGTTACTACGGCCACAACGTAGGGTCCTAACCACTAGACGATCACGGCTATCGGAGGCTGTTACTGTAAGAATAAAATCAGTGGTTACTTTGTATTGTGAAAGTTGTTGATCGCTTGACGAGTTTTGCTTTGGAACTGGCCTGAGCGAATTTATCGATTTATATTAACCACTCAGTTCTTAGAATTTTTAAAAGATGGCGTAGTTCTTAAATTACTGGACCGGATCATTTGACTTAGTTAATTCAACAAAATCGTTAGTTTCGTGGTCCTAGAGCCTCTAGTGTACCTAGCGATTCCCAGATTGAGCAGTTATTGGAATTTTCTATGAAATTCTCAACTCTGAGGTTAGATATGTGCCCGGTTATTGGCAATAATCGCGCCCTCTACTACATGAGAACTAAACATAGGTACCACAAAACTGTGGATGTGCAATGTGTGCATAGTTTCACCTCTGTCCAACTCTTAGAGGAATATAAAAAGTTTAAATCTTATAAGAAAGTAGAGTATTTTATAAGATTTATTACCAAGCGGAGGAATATATTGAGTAAAAGACAAATAAACAACTCATGAATCAATAACATCTACTTCACGAAAGCTACTAGATTATTACTATTGCCAGTAAATTAGTAATACTGAGAAAAAACGTTGAAGAAACCATTTACAACTGAATGGTTATCACCTATTGTAACCATAATTACAAATATATGTTTAATGCAGTTTCATGTTTAATGTTATTCATTCAATTCAGTGTTAATTTCTACTGACTACCTTATTTTGGTTTAAATATTATTCCAAAAAATATGTCTCCGCCGTGACAGTGTAATCACTGCCGTGACCAGGATTCGAACCTGGGTTACTACGGCCACAACGTAGGGTCCTAACCACTAGACGATCACGGCTACCGGAGCTGTTGAACACTTTACCAAAAATTGCAACTGTATTGTAAGCGGTTTAACATATTGACCAGTATCGATGGTCTACCTCGCCTCCCGCTCTCATATAGATACTAGGCGACAGACGCCTTATGTAGCGTAACCTAAAGTCCAACTTTCGCTGGCCGTTGCGCATGACTGCGCCAATCGTGCGCATACAATTCCGTCATAAATTAACTTTATCGGTCGCTACGGGCTCACAGTTCTTTGCATGTTTCTAATTGGCTATGAATTAAACATAATGCTAATACATTGTACGCTTATCGGGTTGATATTTTGCCGTTATGACAACTAGTACGCATGTTAGTGTGCTGAAGTGACCTATTTTTCATTAGGCATTCCCATTAAGCACCATACCGCGAAGATACCTAAATTACCCAATAAAGTATATCTACTAATTTATTGGTATTTCTAACTAATATTATGTGTAAGGGATTTTGACTTTGGGGTGATGTAGAATAGAAATTAAATCTGGCAAAAATCAAGATGGCTGCATTTTTTACTGACCCGTTTAGTACAGAATAAAAAGATTTAAACTTAAAAAAAAAGGTCCTTGAGTACTAAGTCATTCAGTTACAAAACCTACCTACCTTTTGTACCTACATTCAAAGCAAATAAATTATTTCATTTCATTTCAAAAGACTTTTTTTGTTGTTTTTAATTTACGAGCTTTTATATATTCAATATTAAATGCCTCATTAGCCTAGAAGTAGTAAGCGCAACTGCTACGCTAGAGGTCCTGAGTTAGATTCCCAGGTCGAGCAAAGTGTAATCCAGTTTTTTTATGATATTCTCAGTAGCAGCTCGGAGTTTGGAATTGCGCCCGGTTAATGGTAATAGGCTCGGAGCCTACTACATGGGACCGTACGTGTAATAGTCCACCTCTGCCTAACGCTCCGGGGAATATAGGCCTGATGAAACACAATCCCCTTTACAATTTAATACAAAATGTAAAGTGTCAATTCAATAACTTTTGTTGCCATCTTCCACAATAACTTATATCTACTTTCGCTCAACAGTAGCAGCTTGCCAGTGCTTGGCGGCGGAGGGACGCCTCCCCCGGCCGCGTCGCCTAGCAACGTGAAGATCAAGGCCGAACCGGTGTCACCGCCGCGCGCCCCGGACCACATGCACCGCGCGCCACCGCCTGCGCCCGCGCCGCAGCCCGCACATCTCTCTGGCGTTATTGATGGTGTGTACACGATTTCAAATGTTTCTAACCTTTCAATGATTATATAACTTACAATTTTAAAATTGCTGTTCTCAGTTTTTAGCTTTGTTTTTGTTTATGTACCTACTAATAATGATTGATGTATTTACTAAACCAATTAACAAAAACTAACCTTCACAATTACAGTGTATCGGCACGTTGCAGGTTCAGTCTCTTCAAGCAACATGGGCTCGCCAGCCGGCCAAGATATGAGGCACTCCAGCGCGGTGCCGCTGGACTATGAGCAGCCGCACACGAAGCGGCCGCGGATCGAAGGTTGGGCCACATAGCTAGGCTATGAGGCCTTCGGTTCTTACCCAAGGCCCCTTCACCCGCACTGCTAAGCCCCGCGAGGCCAGCCTGCATCACATGCTACACGTGGCGCCCCCTATCAAGCTTCAGTGACCGTCCCCGACATGCTCTTTCTGAACTGGACAGAGTTTCCCCCGCGGCACAGTGCTAATCTTATCACTCTAAAGTCTGATAAGAAATGGTGCATCCAAAATATAAGGTGCTTAAATTTTTGATGGCACGGTCAACTACCAACTTTGACTCTCCAATGATGAAGCCCCACTTTCTGGGCGAACTAGTACATATTCGTAGATCTCTAATGAGGTTCTATATGATTAAATGTTCAACTTTACACTACCCTCTATTAATACGTAATTAATTATTGTAATGCACACGAGTACACTAAAGATTAAGATTAAATGTTATAAAATTAAGTACAATAGCAAACCTTCTGAACAATTTTGAACATTAAGTACATATAGATAGATATTGAATTCCCATGTAAATAGACGACATTGTATGTGCAATCCGTGCCATTGTCTGTTTAGCTTAATGTTAGTCAATTTAAAAATTAGTGACTGTTACATTTAATTCTGCACTAAAATGTTGGAGTTAAGTGCGTTTTAGAAGCGGCTGAACGGAGTTGTGTAGTGCGATGGACACAGACCACAATAAAGTGTGTATAAGTGCGAGTAAGACTTATAAACAAACGACTGTTGACTTTTTGTGTTAGTGTTTTAAAAAGTTTTTTGTGCCATTTTAAAAATTATAATAATAGTGTGACATCCGTACTTGAATCTGTAAATTAGTAGTCGTAGTCGTCATCACAGAAGATAATAAATTAGATGTATTGTAAAATGTACTTTATCTATTGAAATATTTATACATGAGAATCATAATAATATTTACATAATATGTATACACGTCCCGTTAGGAACGAATGTTATGTAAGTAAGTAGGTAATGTTAGCTAGAGATGAGTATACATATAAAGGTACCACACGAAGCTTTAAAATTTCTTATGATAACACTTGCACTCTAAGCAGATTTGTAAGTAAAACACCGTTTATATCGTAAAAAGTTAGAATTCTTGACATTTCTACACATGAATACATAGTTGAATTTGAATTCGCCGTATCTTCATCTGATTTTGCTTGATTTTGCTATTACCAAATACCAATGCAAGTATTTCAGTATTCAAAATTTGAAGACTGCAGAATTCAACTATTGTTTTAAACTTATCCATGCTTCGATCATTACCTTATAATATAAATCCCATTCAAAATAATTTATGTATGTATGTATGGTCGTATCTCGTTGCAGACCAAAATATGATCGAGTCAATTTTGAATATCATAATATTTATGTAATTACTTGTTAAGTATGTGTACGTTTATTTAGTGGCTATAATGGATAACAAAAAACTATGGAAGAACTTTGTTGATTGATACATTTATTTTTATTTTGTTAATGTGATCTGAAGATTTTTTATTTCTACTTAAATATAGTAGATAGATAGATAAAAAACTGAACAATATACATACCTTCGAGCCAGCTTTAAGCACATACAAATTGTATTTTAAAATATTTACACTAAAAATATGCACTATATCACGATCCGCCCTATTTTTAGATAATATTGTCTGGAACAAACTGTTGATTATATCGTCCATAGTTCATACGTCCTTCATCTCCTCGCTTCCCTTAGACGCTGCCTTCCTTTCCCCTTGTATCACTATTCCTATCACCTAACTCTTTATACTACTCTGTCCGGATTCCAAAGGTTATCCACTATCCTCATATCGTCTCACTGTAGATGCCTTACTCACAGTGCCTAAATGTACCATTTTGTAACAAAATTTGTATGTATAGCATTTTTGCTTTAATATTCACATCCTGGTAATATTAAGTCATTTGATGATGTCAATTGTTCTGGCTGTAGTAGCGAGTGCTTGTCTAATTATAGTCAAAAGCAAAGTAAAAAGATTATGGACACACAGATTTTAGATGTGAAATACAAATGTTTCCTGCTTTGTAGAATATGATATGTGACCCATTTGGCAATTCCTATCCCCTTGTTCCAAAACGTTAAGACTATAATTATCTCTAGTGCCCCTCGCCCTCACTTTATTCATATTAAAATGACAAAGACGTGTATATTTTAAAGTGAAATTAGTTACTAGAGGTTTATTGAACGTTTTGGAATAAGGTATTTTAGTCTTTTTACTTTTGCACACGACTATTAGCTGTACTACAGTTAGAACGATACTTTTATATTTGTACCACATTTTGTCAGTAAAACTGTAAAGTGTGATTATACCTAAAACATAATATAATTATTGATTGTAACGAACAAGTGCATCGTAGAATATCATTAGTATAAACCTTCAAATCACAATAACAAAATGTTAAATGTACATTTGTTAAATTTGTACAGGGAGTTTTCCATTTTTGAAGTTCAAAAGTCTGAACGCATAAGAATATTAAAAAAAAAATGTATTTTCGCATTGTAAAATATGTACACGGTTAGGTTTAATGAATTAATATTTTATTACTGGAACATAATGGATGTTGACCTGTTTATAGGGAATTATTATAAAGATCATGTAAGTACACCTTAAATGTTAGAATAAATTGTTAATGTGATAAAATTACCCACACTGTTACAACCCCGGGGCCCGTTTATTGTTAAACAACCTTTAGGGTCGTCGCCTACTTTTGTATTGGACGTTTCTTCATCAAATGTGATGCTTCTTTGCTTGTTAAGTGCGTGGCGATCTTTGTAAATTTCTCCACCGGGCCCCGTAGTTTGAAATTCTACAATTGCGTTATCTACTGTTTTCGGTCGTTCGTTCCTAAAAGTTCCTTTCTCTGGAAGCGTCGATGTGTTTTGTATTAAAATTTGCTCAATATGTTCGGCGATGTTGCGAAACCCTTTTTTCTTATTAGAACTCATTTCTAAATGTCCGATGTAGAGAAATGGTATAATATAATTAAGTGTTGCATTGTACAGTACCAAACACTTTACTGTTACCTACATACCTATCACGATACAGATGCACTGGTAAAAGGCCATAGCCAAATCAATGAACGCAATTTTGCACAAAAACACATTGTTATCGGATGAATATGTTTACATTAAGTAAAGTTTCCTTTGTATTTGCGTAGTGATAAAGTGACGGACGTTATGTATTTTATCGCTTGCAGTCTATTGTATCGACTATATTGTATATTACGACAGTTAAGCTGGTATTGGGAGCATAATTTCCGAGGTTGTGAGCTTTGCTATCGGGAATGAGTTTCAATTTTAATTAAATAATAAATACATTAAATATAATTATTCATTTCGACGCACAACCGTGTTGTGTGTTATTGTAAAAAGCGTTTGTTTGTTCTTTATATGTACCTACTTTCGTAATGTATGTGTTTACCTGTATTTTATCTTGCTGTGTGACAATAGCAAAGGGCTTGTTCAGTTAACTTATAATCTAGTTCATTGCATTTAAAGAGATACGTAGTCTTAAGTATGAGATAACAAAAATTATTGCTGAACTTCTTCACCGTAGATGTCGATGTATTTACTTTCCCCGTCTCTTTTGCTATTGCACCACAGTATATCGTGAACAATCCAAATAGAATATAGGAACATAAATACATATCCTTATTGAATACTCAAAACGATTCACATTAATTTCTCTTGTAACAACAGTTGTGCAATACATATATAACAAAATGCTTAGGTAGGTATTAGGTATATTTTCGTTTGAATTTTACAAAGAATGCAAAATCTGTTGTATTTTATCGATATTTTTACTGATAATGCGAGAGGAAGCCGATGGTTTTCCGGAGGTGCGTCTCGGGAATATTAAGTCATAATTGTGTAATTATTTTTTAAGATAAGGCCGGGCCAAATATTGCATTAATGTAGGTCATACGGCGCTGTATCTCTGTGTCGGGACAGCCATTTCTGCCCCGTGTATTATAATTGTATGATGAATGAACCATCTCAGTGGCTGAATGATGTATTAATGTTTATCGACAGTGTTAGAAAATTGTTATAAATTATTTTGATGACTGTTCGAAGGATAATAAAGAGTTGGATGTCAAATTTTCGTTGTTTATTTTGTAGTTACACCTTGCCCATAATGTTATAAAACACATTTTAATAATTCGTTAAGTACTTAATTTAAATTTCGCGCAGTGAAATATGAGTCCTTATTGGTCACGGCTTAGTTTGCTAAGCCAATAACAACAATGTATTTTATCTTTCAAATACGGTTGCGTTGTCCCGCTCCAACCTTTAGCTACGTATATAGGACACCTGCCTGCGATCGAATCTCTCGTTCGCGCGATCGATGAAGAAGACACGCGCAAGCTACCCTCCATTCAGTAACTTTTTTAATTGTACATTTTTAGATTGAGTGTGTGATCTGTTGACGTATCCTGATAATTAGAAAATATTCAGATTGACATTTCAGTGTCATAAATGTCACGTTTGTGTTAATTTTCGATCTCAATACATAAGTAATTACTATCTGGTTCGTGTTCAGTGTTATTTTTTGGTTTAGGAAAATACCATTTGATTTTGTTTATGGATCTAAGACTAGATTAGAACTAATATTGTAGTGAGCGTGTATGTGAATTGTGATAACTTCCTGAACATCAAAAACAATTCGTATTGACGACTTTCCGAAGACTTCACCTGAGGTAACAAGGTTAGTGGAACACTTAGTCTATACAAATATACTACATTTTTTATTTTCACTTCAAATTTTTATTTGATTGTATTGATATCGTTGTTATAAAAACTCCGATTATATTGCCATATTTCAAAAATCTCAAGGGTTATAGGTGTTTCTTTATCTCTTCTTTTGACTGGCTTCATCATCATCATCATCATTTCAGCCAAAGGACATCCACTGCTGAACAAAAGTCTCCCTAGATTTCCATAAGGACCGATTGATATCGCGACTTTACGCTCTAACGTCGCTGTCTTTTTATCTAAACCCTTTGTTATTGGTCGGGCAGTTCGTACTACTATTATATGAAGAATGATGAAAGAAAGATGATAGACATACTACTTGCGGTTGCCCGCGGTTATCAAAAAAGAAAGGACTTTTTAAAAGTATATCCGTCTCCAAGGTCTCATTTATCTCTGTACAACATTTTATCAAAATTTGGTTCAGCGGTTTAGACATAAAAGCGTATCAGACGGACAGTTACTTTTTCTAAATAATGTTTGTAGGGATAGGGATTACTAAGATTACAAGTAAACAATATTCTTCTTTAAAACTATTCCTAAAATAAAAAACCTTATGTGCATTAAAACCCCTTCACAAGTGACGATCCACTTAGGTTTATCTAAGCAGGCTATAAAGACTGCTTGAATGATTATATATCTTGTCTTATTTGTCACGTATGGGATCCCCAAATGCACTCTGAGAAACAGTACTTCCATGCTCATCTAAAGATTCCATATTATCATGAGATATAATTCTACTTCTCTTCTGGTCTTTCTCGAATATTTCTCGCACTTCTCTGTCCAGATCTAAGGAACTCGATCTTCTAGAATCAAATCTATCAACATCGAAATTGTTGTGTACAATAATATTATCTTCAGATACATTTATTACTTGGCCATCTAGAGTATCCCTGGAAGCAGCAGTAGAAGGTCTACTATCAAAGTTAAGTCGGCTCTCAGAATCTCCTTTTATTTTGATTTCACTATCAAAATCAGTTTTTGGAGTTAAAATCAATTGTTCCCTAGAGTAAGCACTGATTGGTGTTTCAGTTTTCCTTCGGAATCGGCATCGTTTTCCGAATCCACCCATCCATTCTGATATCAGAGCTGTCGCAGCTATGATGAAACCAGCTGCTAGTAGTAAAAACATGCCTTGTGTATCTTCTAACGAGAGCCCTTTTTCTTCTGCTGAAGGAATATTTATAGTTCCCGTCCCAGCCTGTAAATATTATATTCAAGCACTATTATCGGTTAACAATTATTTAACATTTTCTACACTTTTATCTATACTACTTGATATTGCTGACATTATTAATATATGTATACCTTCACGCCTGTAATGGGGCACACAGTATATAGGGTTCAGCAGAGGTGTATGTACACCCAAAGTGCGCCATTATGTTTAAGTCCCACGTAATAAGAGGCGAGCCTTGTTTGTCGGGCACGAATCCAAACTCCTAGCTGCTACAGAGAATTTCATAGAAAAATACACACTACACTTATTAATATTATTATACATTATTAATATTTATACATTAGTCTGAGAAGCTTGGTTCCCTGGTTGAGCAAAGTGTAGACTTTGCTCAACCAGGAAACTGGGTTCCCTACTCAGCTTCTTAGACTTCAAGAGTAGTAGTCACGCTTACGACTAGACTACTCGTACCTAATGAGGCAGTTATTATTAATACTATCTACCTAATTCTATTGCTATTTTGTCTTGTTAAGGTTCTTTTTATGCATATCGCTTTATGTTTAGGTTATACTTACTGCTAGCAACTTTCCGGTAGGACTACGTTGCATTTCAAATCGTACTTCATCAAATATTTTATCAACAAGTCCACTTTGGATCATTCTACTAATATCAACGCTCATTTTTGCTGAGTACACTGAATTGTTAGGAAATCCTACTGATACTCCAAATGGTACAAAACATTCGTTGGAAATATGAAGGACGGCCCGTTTTGACCTGAAATTTTACAAAAAACCCTGACTTGTATATAAAAATATCTATAAACAAATTATACAAAACTATATACCTACTTACAGCCGCCGAATGAGTTTTTATAATTTGTGATAATGATCATAGGTAGGTAAAAGGAATTATTTATAAACGAGTTTAGTACTGACTTACTTTGTTGCTGTGTAATTGGCTTGAACTATATATTCTAGTTCTGCTTTGGATCCTAAAAAGGCATACGGCCAGAAGAAAGCCTCTGTGGTATTTCTAATACCTGCTTCTACACTTGGTATTAATTCCATTTTTTTCAGTAATTTGTTAGTATAAGGATCTGAAGAATTTAAAAACCATTTCTCCCAGCCACCACGATCTGCATAAAATTTAAAGAAAATTATGTATAAATATCAAAAAAATAATTACGCATATCATATGTTCATTTACAGATTCCATAAATTGTTTTTACCTAAAGTGCCTACTCTGAAGAAACCTGCCAACATCTGATGTACGGTATCCACAGTTTCAGGAAAAACAGGTAGTGTCACAAAAGCTATAATAGAACCTGTGTAGCAGCTTGTAATGATTATGGTGAAAATCCAATACCAACCTAAAGAAAATTACAATAAGATGAAAACAGATTTAGCCGTAATAATGGGTTACACTAAATCTTTTCAATGTGACTGGACTCACCAATAAGCAAACGCGTTGTTATCTTGTTCGTCTTACTCCAAGAGTTTTTACCAAGAAATGTGAAGCAATTAGTAAAAGTTCCAAAAACATACCAGAACATATTTTCTATCTCTCCACTGTTGTGTATGAGATGCCTTAAAGTATGTTTATCGGAGAAAGCTAGCGGAAACATGCCAAAAAGATAGGTGAAGGTTAAAGCTACCCAGACATGCCAGTGGAAGGGACCAAGGATTGCTCGATATCTGAGAAAATGTAAATAAAATAAATATCAAGAAATCGGACATTAACTATTTATGAAGAAAAAAAAATACCGGGGCAATGCCGTAGACATAAGCGTAATAAAAACTGCACAGTCCTGAGAATGTGCGAATGACATATCCATATTTTTGATTCTGTCACTAGTAATATATATTCCAGCAATACCTATATCTGCTCGTCCCATTGCTATCTCTTTAGCTACCGCATCGCCAGGCCTGATAAAACATAGCATTAGTCATAATTATTTATTTATTTTATTAATAAGAATTTCATTATTTTTATTTTTACCCTAAATGTGGCTCCTGAGGTTCTATAATTTCGATTGAAAAATTATTTCTTTCAGCTAACAATTTTATTAGTCGTAGTTCGATACCATCCCAAACAACACGTGGATTTCCACCATCGAGGTCTGACTTTATCCTAAGGAAAACAGATTGCTTAATTAAATTATGCTCTATTTTTCTAATAGGTATATTTACATTTCACTTTGTATTTACATACCTTTTAAATACGTATGGTGGCTGATTAGCAGCAGCAACCACAAATCTATGACCAGCGTAACCCTCAGTCATTTTAGGAGGAAATAAGTTCATATCTCTTGAAAATTTACTATGAGTCCAAGAATTTATCACAACAGGCTTACTGGCACCCAGTCCATCAGTATATAATTTATGCGTATACAAAATGTATGGTGATTCCTAGATAGACAATTAAAATTTTTAAAGATAAGTAACTAACACATTTAAATAGAAAAAAAGTTGTCTGTAAAATACTGTTTTTAGCGATAAGTCCGCCCATTGTATCATTAGATATATATTTTCAAAATTGTACTTGCCATTTGTTTACGGTGTGCAATAAAGAATATTGTAATAAATATTGTTGGCAATCCCAAATAAATAAATAATCCATTATATTATATTAAAGATATAAAAAGCTTACAACTTCTACTAACCAGAGATGCGTCATCTCCTTCTTTGAAACTCTGTCCAATAACAAGTAGATTTACAAACATTCTTGACGACGTACTCGCTAAAAACTCTTGCACAGCCCACTGAGAAGATCTCGCCACTATTATAACTTTACTCTCAGGCTGCATACCCAAAATTTTCGCGCTGGTTTTGATGTCATTTAAGAAAAGTATAAAGTGAAGGCATTCTGAGGTGGCGAACAGAAGTTCAGGCTCTGCTATTTCACCGCTGTCATTAATATAACCATGAACAAAAGTTACCGGGAATCCTTTTAGGAGATTTTGTACCAAGTAACTTTCCTTGGATGTCACGTCACCATCATAAAAAATAACTGGCGTACAATCTTTCAAATAAGTAATTGTTATATTGTGTAATAAGTTAACAAGGGAAGGTGTTTGGTCAAATTTTAAACTCTCGTTAAGAAAACGCTCGTTCCATAGTTCTTCTCTTGTTTTTGGGTGGCCGCGAAATATGGGATCTAAAGCTCTTTTGCAAACTTTAACATCGGTATTATTTTCATTTTCTTCCTGATTAAATAGTCTCCAATTAATTTCTTTATTCCAATCATTATTATTTCCAATTTCACTCATAACATAGCTTTTTATTTCTCTTTTTGCATTAACTTTGTAACGCGAATCTAAGATAGATTGTGAAGGATAGTATACTACCTCTTGCCCAAAAACCACATAGAATACAAGTAAAATACAACTCAACCTAATTGCTCTCATGATGTCTAAGTTTTATTTGACTTATTTTCCAATGTACGTGGTTTTTTATAAGATTCTATTGACCTTGGTTAACAAAAATATAACAGTACAGGTGTTATGATTGAAATTTAATTTTTGATGCCCACTGCAGAATATTTGTGGTCAGGGTTGTAACCGTGACCTTTATGCTGTAGCGTTAATTAATTCTTCGTGCATTTTTTACAAAGGACAGCTCTTATGGATTTTTTTGTAAATCTATGGTTGTTCGTATGTAGGTACTCTTTTTTTATAATGCGGCTATAGTATCACTGCGATCGCAGTCGGTCTATTGTGATAGATCTTCTTATTGGTTATTGAACTGGGCTTTGTTGCTCCTTATTGTTTATAGTATTATTATATTATAATAATGTTATGAGAGTATATATCTATCTATGTACTTGTAACTGCCTCATTAGCCTAGTGTTTGTACACGTGGCTGCTATGCTAGAGGTCCTTCCCAGGTGAAGCAGTGTTGTTGGGCTCTTCTATGACATTCTCAGTAGCAGCTCGAAGTTTAGATTTGGGCCTGGTTATGGCAATAGGCTCGCTTCCTATTGGGACCTAAACAACACAAACTGTGATTGTAGGTACATTAGTAGACCTCTGCCTAACCCTTAGGGGAATACCGGCGTGATGGTATGTTATATTTTGATTTTAAGAATATGTAACTTTGATTATGAGAAATTTCTGTATATCTCTATTTCTGTATATCTTTAGTTCTAAATAGATTAAATAGGTAGTGAAAAAAAAAATTACAATTATTTATAGCGTTTTATTAATCAGCACTGGACACAAAATGGTTACAGTTCTTGTACAATATAAATAATGATCCCGATACAGAATACGAATGAAATAGTTTAAAATATTTTGATATAACGATCTCAGTGCCGAGTTATGTCCAAGATAATATATTGTTCTAGCCGAGACGATAATAAAAAAGTGAAACTACCAATTTATTTAAATACTAATCCTAATATTTACAGTAGAGCTTATTAAATTATGAATAAATTTTAAATAAGATTCGTAGCAAGCGCTTCCAATTACTTTAGTTGCAATAGCAGACCAAAGCATTATTCTAATAGAGAAAAACGAATATACCACTGAAGTCATAGCTAAGTAATCTAGAAAGATAAGCTAGAAGAATTATGCCTAAGTAAAAGAAAAATGAATATCTATGACTCAAGTGGGAATTCTACTATTTTATAATTATGAAGTATTGTCATACGTTCCCAAATTAATAAACAGTTGTATAGACATGTGCAACATCACAGATGGACACAAATGCGATGTGGACAGATATCTACACAATGCTACAAACTTTTCTTTTATAAACCAAAATTATAAATGTGTATAAAAATTTACAAATACGACATAAAGACTTGATGGAACCAGTTAAGAACGTACATAATACAACCTTACATCAAATATTACTCGCTAATAACTAAATCTATATTTACAAATTATAAAAAGGCAGTGTCAACCACGAAGCTGGCAAGATTAGAAAAACATATTTTCTAAATTTTAATATGGCTTTCGTTTAAAATTATTCGGAAAATGGTAATCATCTTTAGGATTCGACCTCAAATGGAATATATTGTGGAATGTAACTTGATTATTACGATAATGAGATACAAAAAGGTCTAGCTACAAGTCTTCATTAATTTAAAAGAGTATTATGTATTACAAACTAAAACGAACACAAAATAGGAAATCTTATTATTGCAAAAGACATTGCACGAGTATTGTTACAAGTAAATCATGCAATTAAACCTAATGATATCGACGCTATCTTCACACTAGACGATTGAAAACACTTAATATCACAGTTTCCAATACATTTAGGACGTTTTTTAAGATAATTATAACGAACATTTTCGTTACTATGAAATTGTCAGTTTGCTTTGTGACCATCAAAATCTAAATGGCACTCTTCAGTTGGTGACAAAACAATTTCTACTGTGAATCACACAAACGAAACCTTTCTTGCCTCGTTGGCTATGATACATTTAATGTATCAATATTTCCTGTGGTATTGAGGGTGGTTGGTTTAATAGGCTAAAGTAACTCTTCCGCTTATTCTCCGTTGTCGTTGTCTATGCGTGAAGACCTGATGCCAGATTTACCGGTCCAAGGATATACTTCAGGACAGGGTTGACACGTTCTCATGTATCTGACGCCAGACTTGTGCCAGAGGTTGCATACTTTAGGGTTGTTGCATTTCTTCGGCCGATCCTGAAACAAAATTTTGAATTGAAATAGTTTAATTATTTTATTGTTAGTCACGATAGGCCTACGCTTGACCGCTAGTTCCCCTTATGTTATGCCTGATATTGATTTAGAGAAACAGCATGATTTGTGTTAAACCAGAGAAACGTTACAACAGGAACATCATAGTATTAATTGATTAACAGATAACAGATATTAATCTGTTATCTGTTAGGCAGTGTGCTGCGGCTCTGTGTCTGAGCGGTTCTGTGTGTAGGCGTATTTTGTTGAAGCGCATTAGCGCTTCAACAAAATACGCCTTACTAGTATAATATGTCAAAAATATTGAAACTTATTTTCATGATTATTAGAATTGAACTGATAATGGGATGGGTAATCGTTTATTTTCTATTAAATGTACAATTTCCGAAATGCGATTGAGTGACTACGATTGATTAATACGCACCTGGTAGTTACACTGGAACGGCTGGAAGTTGTTAAGCCTGTTGATAGGCGTAGGGTCTCTAACCCACTGTAGTGCTTGCCAGTTGGTGACAATCCAGACGTCTTGCATCTGGTTGATGAAGTCCAGGAACATGATGAATCCCTCTTTATGGTGCGGCTGGGTGAACCATGCGGCATGGTAGAAAAGACCGAAGGGCGCCCTAGTGTAATAATATTAGTTAAATATTTTTATTACAAATAATTTAATATTGGAGATATAAAAGATATAGCAGTAAAAATTGTGGAAATAAACAGAGACAGTTTAAAAAAATCGATAGCTAACATGGAATAAATAAAAAAATATATAATAAATCGTTTATGAGGTATTAACGGTTAATTATAAAAAAGACGTGAATGAGTTGACTACTAATTCAGTATTTCCTCTCTTATTGGTAGTCTCACTTACCTATTGCTAGTATAATGTCTATCGAAGTTCTTCAGAATCATCTTGTAAACGTTCTCGGCTTCGGGAGGATTGGCGCAGGCATCACCCATAGAACAGCGACCTCCGTTGAGATCCTGCCACATCACCATAGGGACTTCCCATACACCTGAAATGAAAATAATTAAGATATTAGTGAAGAGAACTAATTTTAAACAGGTTATTTCAGTTATTATCAAAATTTCTTCTTGTTTACCTGGATAAGATTTCGTTGGGCAGGGTGGGATCATACAATCGTGGAACAACTTATAATCAAGAGTGTAGGGCCAGCTCGGTGGTTTGTTTTCGTAAACGGGCAACGAAGAATCGTATGTGAAGTTGGCATCATATAACATTTTGAACATCTTATTGCCTCCAACGGAAAGGAAAGGTGCTCTCATGCCTCTTACATCTTCAAGCTTGACTCCACCATATGCCGCTAAAATCTCTCTCTGACCACCCACTTCTCTGTACCATTTCTTTTGGGAGAACTGTTCTCCAAAACTATGGCTAAAATTATTAACATGATTCGTTAGTTAGTTGTTGTATCCTCAATTTAGAAACACGATAAACGCGAGGAATTTGAAATTACAGGAGATTTAAGTAAGTTAGTAAAAGTATAATGCAAAAAGTAAACAATATTTAAGTAGCTAATTAAGCTAATAAGGGAATTACAAAAATTGAGAAAAACGCCAGAAAAAAAGTTATAGGAAATCCAAAGTTAGAAATTTAGATTAGCAGTACCTAGTTAACTTTTTGTCTTTTGTGTAAATATGCTCAAAATGTGTTGTAATACATTAACTTACGAAACCGTGTGGGAGGCCATCTCGTGTCCAGCGGAGTATAGGTTCTGTACTTGACTATAATCGGTCCATTCGTGGGACACGTAAAATGTCGCAGATATCGGACAACCGTTGGGGTTGACGCGACCCTTCTCAAACAGATCAGCGTACAGACCCTTGTTCAAGTCGTTTACGGAGTCATCGAAGGTCAGAAGAACAATTTGAGGCACCTGTTCCACCGGCATGTCGCCTGTTGTCGCGGGATGTAGTGATGTGCGTGTGGGTGTGTAAGTTGTGCCAGGAAGAGGAAGAGATAGAAGAGAGGTTTTGAGAAGGATGGAAGAGTTGAGGAAGAGAAGCAAAGTAAAAAATCATTAGTATTACCATAATATACGATAAAATATTCTTTTAATAATAAATATATAATTATATAGATGGCCAAGAATACCCAGTTAGAGGCAACCCTAAGTTTTACCGAAGATGCTTATAAGTTTCCAGAGAAGTTTTTATGCTCATTGACTTACGATATTGTATGAGAGCCAAATTCGTGGCCATCTGCATAAAGATTCTGAACTTGGCTGTAATCTGTCCACTCGTGGGATGCGTAAAAAGTGCCGGTAATGGGGCAGCCATTAGGGTTCTTTCGCCCTCTTTCAAAAATTTCTTCGTAGTACATTTTATTTAAATCATTCACAGCATCGTCGAATGTAATTAGTACTATTTGCGGTACTTCACTGACGGGCAAATTTCCTATGTCACAAATACCATTTTAAATAATCATAAGTATTATTTAATAAAAAATATTGAGTGGTGACTCTTTACAGCTATATACATATAGTTTTATTAAAATACTAAAAAAAATAAAGAAATAGTAGCAAAAGACAAATCTTGGCGTACCAGGTATTTCCTTCCCACCACAGTAGCAGTCAGGAAGAAGGCAGACGTCTTTCCTACACTTGGCTGCTGTCTTGTCGGGTGTGGGCTGCGGGTACACTGGACCTGGCCGGCTCGGTGGATTGGTGTAGATGTCGACAAACTCAGTGGTTTTGGAGACAATGGCCGTCGATGGCTTCAATGTAGGTCGGCTGCGACTGCTCAGAACAAAAGCTTATTTAAATGTTGTAAGACATAATTATTTATGAGGTATGTTAAAAAATGAGATGAAGTGCATTAAATTTATCCAAATCTAATCTAATCGGAAGTAAAGCTATGCAACTTAAATTGTTTTGTTTTTAATTTTAAGTTCAAAAGTTAATGTCTTTGGGCATGATATATCTAGTTATGTTTTAAAATATTACTGCATTTAGCTTCGTGATACTTTATTAAAAATGTATATTAATTGTAGACATAGAACAGATTAAAAGATACATCACATCATCAACCCATATACTGTCCCACTGCTGGGCACGGGTCTCCTCTCATATTGAGAGGGATTAGGCTATAGTCCACCACGCTAGCCTAGTTCGGGTTGGCAGATTTCACAAACCGTCGAGAAAAATATCTAAGGTATGCAGGTTTCCTCACGATATTTTCCTTCACCGTTTTAAGCGAGTGATAATTAATTATTAATACGCACATGAATTCGAACAGTCAGAGGTGCGTGCCTTGGGTTCGAACTCGAGATGGTCGTACCACTAGGCTACCACTGCTGATTAAAAGATATGAGTGTATAAAAGAAATGAAAATGAAATGCGTGATTGTAGTTGTATTCAATTCTAACGTTGGCGGTGTTCCTCTGTTCGGAGCTGGTTGTGCTGATTGCGCATCGTTCGATGTGGAGTAGTGTGCTGAACCCCGGCCTCGCGTACTGATTGGCCTGTAAAGTATACATTACTAACTGAACAAAACATTCGTTCATATAACCCTTAGTTAGTATGCGTGAATTTAAAGACAAAGCATATTTGAAAAATATTCAAGTAATGATTTCAATAAATTTGGATTTTAATCATGATATAATAATTTAAAATGTGTATGATCTACAAATTTAGAACCAGACGTTGCTGTATGATGGTCTGTATTATGATACCACAAATATGTTAATAACATTGTTACACAACATGCAGTAGCGTACTAAACACGAACACATTTTGCTACTCTTTTATGAATCATAGCAGGTGCACTTAAATACTAATAATGAATTTGCAATGTGGTGCAATACGATTACGTGAAGCTACATTGAGGAACTTGCTACCCAACTAGTTTATTATCTTAACTAAGTACAAACATTCCACAAACTACACAAAATTCCAATAGTGTGCAGGAAATGGAAAGGTCGCGTCAGGAGTTAACAATTCAGAAACTCAACTCAACCGACATGAAGTCCCCCAATGAGAACAGTATGTTAAGCGAAAGAGTTTAGATGTAGGTGCTATTAAAACGATTGACGGATAGATGTTTGACTTCATGCTAGTTACTCGCGAGGCGGAAAAAAAGGATATTTTTAATAAACGAAGCCTCCACCTTCAATAAGTAATGTGAGATAACTTCAGGCTGCTTAGACTACTGGCCGGCGAGTTTTGTACCTCTGGTATTTGATTTCGTTGCATTTTGGATTCGCTTGCAGACTGTTGTCTGATGAGCATTTGGACGACGATTGGTAACTCCTGCGCCCACCTCCAGGGTTTGTCGCAGCTAACTTTATGGCGGGATTGACTCGTGAGGCTCGCGGTGGAAAGGATATACTTTTAGTCGTCGTTGTCGTCGGTTCGAACTTCACAGTCGTTGTCGATTTTGTGGTACTAGTCGTAGATGCGATTTCGCTCTCGACGACAGGTCTATGCCTCTCAGTCTCAGTCGTAGTTGTAATATCCTCCACAATAGATTGATTTGATATTTCTACTTCATCATTAACGTTAATATCCCGAATGTTACTTTCGGTTGATGGAACATCGGTAATGATGTTTTGAAATTTGCGTGAGCTTTCAATTTCTGGTTTATTTGTTATAAAACTAATGAATTTTGATTGATACGAGTCCCTACTTGGTATGCTTTTAAAATCATTTGTTGAACTTTGCATTGGCATTGGAGATGTTGGCAAGTTGACATATGTGAATGGAGTGCTACTCATCGTACTCATAGTTGTAGTTGTCGATGAAAAATCTTTTACGCCGCTTTCCTTCTCAGTAAAAATAATGGTTTCAGCACTTGGAGTAACGTACCTTGATACAGTTGGTTCTGTTATAATTTGTAAACGTTTCACATTGTTGCGTAAAGGTTTTTCATCAACATACTTCAACGTTTTCTTCTGGAATCCTATAGTAACTACTTCATCTTCATCCCTTCGTAGAGGTGTTGTCGGTTTGGGTGTCGTTGTTGTTATAATTTCTTCGACGAAGTCTGGTTCGGGAGAACTTACAAAATTATTGAGAAAGGCTTTAATGACGGTTTTTACTTTACCATTAAATATTTCAGTAGTTTGATCCGGGACAACTTCATCTTCTAAGCGGTAACTGTAATAGGAAGGTTTAGTACGCGAATGTTCTTCCTTCTTCGTGTTGCGTTGTCTTGTTGATCTACGTGTGGTTGTAGTAGATACAGTAGTAGATGTAGTGGAGGTAGTATAATCGCGTGGCTCAACGTTCCTGTATGCATTGCGTAAATTGTCAAGTGTTTTGTAAGGTGAAACGGTAGGTTCGTTCCAATTGTATTGTGACCTGTCATGTTCTCTTGTTGGCGGTTGCTCATTTAAAGTGTTATTTGGAGCTAAGCTTGTTAGCTCATTAACACGTGCGTTTTGCAAACCAGATTCAATTAATGCTTCAGTATTAATAGCATTCTCTGTAGAGTCAACAATTTCTTGATTGTTTGCAGAAAATGGGGTCGGTCGTTTATTAACGGACTTAATATAATATTTTGTTGACGTAGTTGGTGGCATCGTCGAGGTAGTCCTAACTCTAGGTTTAATAGTTCTTGCCCTACTTGTTGGTTTTATATAAACCGGAATATCGTAGTCATCTTCGCTATTGTCAGGACTAAAATCATTTCTACGCTTCGAGTTCTCGGAAGACGTTTCGTATTTACTATCTGATTCAACTACTGGTTCTACTGATGTGTCTTTACTATTGCTACTAGTATCGTAATAATACCTATCAGATTGCGTTTGCCTGCTGTTACTACCACGACTAATTGGTTTACTAGATTTACGTGCTTTATCAAAATCTTCTAAAGGTCGAGTTAGAACAGTCAACGTATAAGGATTATTGGTATTATTAAGATTACGCCTGATTGAAAAACCAGATGTTAGTGACACTTTTTTATTATTCCTATTCGACTTGGATCTTACCACTTCCACATTATTATTATTGTTAGTCACTTCAGAAGAAAGTCTTGCGGTAGGAAGCGTTTCAGTCGTAGATATCGTCTCTTTTAATCTATATAAGTTGTCAGTCTTTTCAAAAGGTTTGGCAAGGGAGGATATGTTTATGGTAGACGATGGCGTGGTAGGGACTGACGACGTAGTGTCATCAGAGGGTATTGAAAGGGACTCAGGAATTGGACTTTCATCTGTGGATGATCTGTTGAATACAAAGCAAAAAAAACTTTCTAATTGAAGCTCTATAACAATACTACTTATATATAAATATTTATTTTAACAGGCGGAATACTGTCTCGGTTTACAAATAAATTAGTTTAGTTAGTTAGAACTGAATAAAGTTATTTATCGTTTAGTGTTCACTACTATGACAAAAAAGATACCACAAAAGCTATATAATTTTATAAAGATACTAATAGATTAAAAAAAGATAGAACTGATTAAAGATTGAAATGAAATTCGAAACAACCTTAAGACCGATACAAAGACAGGAAAATTAGTGAAAAGTTAGAGAATTTGAATCAGTTGAAAGGTTGTTAATGAAAGATGAAATTTAAATGAAAACATTATATGATAGATGTTAATGAATTTTGAAATAATGATTTAAGCCGGGATGATTTTACATTCGAGGTTTTTCTTTTGTAGTACCTTGGGGTATTTCGAGACGGGGTCATTGCTTCAGTGTATGGTGCTGTAGTAGGACGCTGTGTGGTCGTGCTCGTGCTAGTGGTGGAAGGAGTAGTGCTTAAAGTAGTAGCTTCGTACAAAGTCGTCCTCACGCTGCTCGGGATATGATCATACCCCAATTCATTACCTTCGCCCCTGGATCGTAGGTAATATTCTCATGTTAAACGTTTTGCTTATTTAACATTTGGTAGAACTATTGATAAAACAAGTAAGAACATAATTAAACTTTAAAGAAATACTTGTTCAGAAAACTTACCTTGTCGATTGGCGAATTGGCGCTTGGTATTGATTCTGGGTGTTTATCTGAAATGATGATTATCAAAATTAATCTTGATGTGTCATGCATAACTATAACCTAAATATAATAAGGTTTAAAAAATCAGTAACAATTTTATCTTTATAATTTAACTATATACTACGCGCTTGTCTCATTCACATATTAAAGAAAAATGTTGAAAATCACCTGAGGTTGTATAAGTTCATCATCATAGTCGACAGGTGCAGGTCTCGGCGTGTAGGTCTCGACAGGTCTTCTTGCAGGCGCAGGGGGTGGAGTACCTCGATACGTCTGCTGCACAGCTGGTCGGAGCGAGGCCGTGTTATATTGCTGTACGTAGTCTGCCAATACCAGTTAGTAGGTTACGTGTGTGTGAAGTTATATCGTTATACAGGTCAAGTGAAGAAATATTATACACAAAAGATTTTTTTTTATTGTCAGTAGATATTTATTGAAGACAACTTCACCTATGACAACCTCTATGTAAACCCAAGATCAGTTCTTAGACATTGTTCCACTTTAATTGTTTTTAAGACTAAATTAGAATATTCCATAGTACACATTAAAAAATAAAATATTTATAAATATACATATAAGCTATTGTAAAAAATACGGTTCATAAAATTCCCTTGTAAAATACTTAATAAAATGGAAAGTTAAGAGCAGAACTATTGATCAAAGTATACCAGTATAGTTTAATATATATTATAGTTTTAGATAAAGATTATTAATATTTAGTAGGTGATTAAAGTGTTAACAAATTAATAAGAGAAACCCTTCAGAACAACTGGTCATCGACATTCTAATACCAAAGTAGTTATTGTAATAAATCATTAATATAATCTAGTTTTACAGTTATTATTAAATTGTAATAAAATTGTGATGGAAATAAATGCCAGCTAAAAATTTATGACCCATAACATAATTTAAAATATTTACAATCGTTAAGAAATAGGTTTTAAAATAAGTAAAGGCTGTACAATATGGTTTTAATAAAATTACCTGTATCTTTATACAATTCACCATCTTCATCATAAACAGCATAGAACGGGTCGTATTGATCGGGACTGTAGTTTTGAGATCCATTGTACAACATCTTCGGACGAGGGCTTGCGGAATACGAGACAGGAGTGACGCTCTCTGTCGGTTCCAAGCTAAAAATACCATTGGTTCTGTTGAAATTCTCAATAAACTTCAATAACATACCAATAAAACAAAAAGATAATATGTACAGTATGTATGTATGTTGAAATTGCAATAAACAAAGCGAGTATGTCAGTCTTTTCTACAGTCATAGTCACTATAGTCAATGTTAGTATTGTCAGAATACGTTTTAGTGCGATAGATACCGAAAGAGTTCTGTACAGAAGATGAAGATAATACTATGTTAGTTGTGCTAAAGGTCACTTTTCAATTTATCTCAAAGTTAGTAGGTAGGTACATATTTGTGTTCTCTCCGAATTACCTGTTGGTTTTATCGTCATATTTTATTTTTGTGTATCTAGTCTCTTGGTTGTGGCTATCACGAGGCGTTGTCAGTTTCATTTGTGCTACAATATTCGGATGTTTCATTCTTCCTCTCATCTGTTTATCTTCATTTTGGGAAGGTTCTTTTTCAGTAGTCGGCTTAGCTAACCTATGCCTAACAGTATAGGGACGCAAAGTCGTATGATTCAAATATTTTGGAGGCTTAACGGTATTAGGTCCGTTGTCAGTAACTGGTCTTCTTATATGCATTATAGTTTTATTTTTAGGCATATGATGTATAATTTGGTAATTGTGTACTTCGGGACGAATTAGAGTATTTGGCGTTGGGGTACCGTAATCGACTAGCACAGGAACGGGAATTTTCCCATTAATAGTTTTTGGAAAATCTTTCAAAGGAGCCTTCGTAACAATAGATACATCGTTAAGGTTCTTTGTTACACTTTCAGGTTTCTGGTTGTTATATTTTATTGGTACTCTTGTGGGTTGAGGCCCATTATTTAGCGGAGCATCGTCATCTTCAGAACTATCTTCATATTCCTTATAATTTTGGGCCATAGGTGGTCTCTGTGGTTTTACTTCAGAACTTGGCATATATTTTGGTTTTACTACAGGTTCTATGTAATATTGTTCATCTTCATCATCATAATAATAATCATTCATTTCTGGGGAGGGCTTTGGTATTGGTCTACGTTTTGGCGGTGATTTCGTTGTTGTAGTGACAGGGCTATTGTTGTAAGTATTGGCTAAATTAAAATTATTACTGTGATTATTTACAGGTTCTTCAGTAGATTTTACTACATTTGGAAACAAGTTCTCTAGTCTTTGAAAAGTTGGCGGTGTGCTTGGTTTGAATGAAACAGAACGTAATGGAACTGATTCTGTTGATGGATGCTTCCAATATTGTTGCAATGCTGAAAGTTGCTCATTTGCTAAAGTTGTTAAAGGCTTAGGTGTTGATTGCTTAAACGCAATGTAGGCATTATGTGGTTTAATAGATGACACTAAATAAGGTTTTGCTGTCGCAACTATATGAGGATTAAGTGATATAATTTTGTCAGGCTTCACTATGTACTGATGTTTAGGCGTTGACAGAATAATGGGGGAGCCTGTCCCAGTAATTAACAGATATGGCTTCGGACTAGCGGAGAATGTATGGTAAGTCTCTCCTTTTAACTTATGGTCTTCATCAGGTTTAGAATTGCTGCTTATTGGTCTACTGAAACTATAGCTAATAGGTAATTGGCGCTCATCCTTAAAATTTGGTGGTTTTAACTTTGGTCTGACAGAATCTAGAGGAATCCCTGCTGTTTGTTGAGCTTGAGGTACATATGCATTTTCATTTGATGATTGTTGCTGCTGTTGGTTATATCTAGTCGGTTCTGGTCTTTGTATAACCTGGTCATATGATGGGGATTGTTTTATTGATGCAGAAGATGGTCTTACACTGCTTATAATAGTTCCAACCGAGCTACCAGGATTAGAAGGAATCGTAAAAGGCTTAGGTGTACTCATTCCTGTATAACTTACTGTTGAACTTGGTACTCTAGAGCCTAATTGGGAAATTGTTGTCACTTCTATCGAAGGCTGAACTATCGCAGCAGGTCTTGGGCTACTATTGGACTTTCCAGGAGAATACTGACCATTACTCAGTTTTGACAAATATGCATCGAAATCAAAACTGGGATTAGCAAACGGATTTTCTATATCTTTATACTTATAGTTCGGATGTGTGAATTCATATGGTGGTTTAGGGTAATCATTATGACGTTCATCATCGTCGTCTTCCTCTTCTTCTGAAGATTCCTCTTCATCTTCACCAGAATCATCTTCATCATTATACTCTTTCTCATTTGAGGGTCTTTCCTCTACATATTTTTGAGGGGCCTTTGCGTTTCTAATTTGTTGTTGATTATTTTGGATGGGGCGTTGATTCTGTTGCATATATTTATTCCTGTCTTGATTAGAATTTCTGTAATTTTCTTGAGGCCGTGGTGATGTTGGTACTGGGACAGGTTTAGCTGTAACTATAGTACTCGGAACATGAGATGAATCAGGAAACGAAATTGGATTATTTTGGTGACTATAAGTTGATGGCGTTGAAGAATAATATTGATTTAAATACCGAACATTAGTTAACTGGGGAGCATTGTTATAAAAACCACCAGCTAAAGAATTAAATCCGCTGTTGAGTGAAGATATAGGTGGACTTTTCGTTATTATTTGTGTTGCGGCATTTAAAGGATTATGAGCTAAAGGTTGACTAGACGGATCTGGTAAACTAGGTTTAAAAGTTCCTTGTGATTGTGGATTACCTGTTTGGTAAGGCAAAAAAGGATTGGCTGAGGAATACACATTATTACTATGGGACTGGGGGCGACGGGTAATTTCATAATAGTTATTGTTATTTAAATTATTATACGTCGGCTGGTATCTAGAATTATGAACATTAGAATTGTGATGAGATTGTGGGTATTCCACAATTTTGACTGGCTTAACAAATGCCCAATTCTTTTCAGGAGACTTGTATCCATTTTTCAAATAATACCGCACTTGTCGTTTCCCTCTTTCAGTTTCATCTAATTGCGTACTATTATCATAATCGTCAATATCAGTATCTATTTCTATATACTCCATTTCTTCGCCACTGTCACTTCTTTTAGACATTTGTTCTAGTTTTGTAGTGTTAGTTTCATTACCACCTACATCTTTTCCTACCACTTCCCTTTTCTTTCTCAAGACTGGTTTTTCAGTCACGTCATCAGTAATAATTTCATTCGTCTCAATGTCTAATTGTCTGTCATTAGAAGAGTCAGTCACGCTGTCACTTTTGTCTTCACTGCAAATAACGATAATGTCTATTAGTTCTTCATTCATAGTCGATACTTTGTCTTGTGTTGTTTTTTAAGGACTTACCTATACGATTGCGGTGCTGGTGTAACAGTAGCAGTTCGTCTATCATCAACTTGGGAGCCGAATGAGAATGATCCAATTTTACCTCCAGTTTGAGGTAAGGACGCGGGAATGATATTAGAGTTAAGATTTCTTCCAGGGTTAATGGGTTGTGCTCCATAGCCGTCTCTGTCTTTTTGAACCTGTCCTATAGTTGGAGGCTGTCCTCGGTAAACGCGCTGTTGTCTGTCACTTTCAATTTCCTCGACGGGTGGTAGATCGTCTACTTCTTCGTAAAGTTGTTGTTGCTATAAATAGAAGCAAAACAGTATATTTAGAACATAAAATGAAAAAGTAATCATTTTGTGACTTTTCTATCATCCATGATGTCATACCTTTTCGTATTCTTGTCGGTTGAATTTAGGCTGTCCCCTGGAGGTGATGACGGGGTTGGGCTGAATACGCGGCGGTGGCGGCGGGGGTGTGCGGCGAGGCGGTGGGGGTGCGCGTCGGGGCGGTTCACGCTCGTTGATCCGCTCCAGCTCCTCAGCGCCGACCGCGCTGGTACCGTCACAGCCTACGTTGCGCGGCCAATCACACGTTTGGAGCTCGTGGCTAGAAAATTATAATAGGATATGAAAAAGTGAAAGATGCCATTAGTTATATTCATCCAAAGATTTATCGTGAAGTCCTTGTTTATAAAAACTGTACTGCGTAAACTGTAGATCTATATAAACAGCTTTACTTGGAATGTGCAATAAAAATAGGGTACAGAAAAAGAAGTACTCAATTCATTTCAAAATACCTATATGTCATGCCACTTTCTATTAAATACGATTTCAGTATTGTTCAAAGATATTCATCAGCTTCATTAGAAATAACACTTTTTCAGTGTGAATTTCTCACGCTGAACAAGATATACCATGTATAAACTACGGACACGGAATGTTATGGGGGTTCTTCATATCATTCCTATCTTCTATCGTTATTTTCTGATTATTCCACTGACACGATCAAGATAATAATACAGCTTTTCTATAGCGTGCAGAGAAGGAACGAAAATTGCTGTTTTTGGTTAAAAAATGGTTCCCTTTTGAAGATAGGTCACATTTAGTTGATCAACAATAGTAGAATGTCCATCTTTGATACTTCTAATCGCGTTTTGGAAGTTCTGTGCAACTATTGGACTCAACTCTGCACACAATCCAATTAGTTTTATACACTTTTGAGATCCCAATCGCCACAGAGTTTTAAAAACGCAATGCCGTATCGACGCAGCCGCAAAATCGAGTGATTTTGGTATTGGGATTAAACGTAGTCTGCGTCTAGCGCAGCTTCCTTGCAAGACTGATTGATTAGCTTAGTTATAACTTAGCCATGAGCCCCTCTTATAGAAAAAAAAATCATACCTGTACATAAGGCCACCAGTGCATGACTCGAGAAGTGCGCCGCCAAACACGCATACGTAGTACAATGTGCAGTCGGTGGGGTGAGGGTAGTAGCCGAACTCTTCGGGACAGTCGAAGTCAACATCCCGCTTGATGTCGGCTGCTACAGGCACGCTGCGGATCGGGCCGGATCGGGACCGCGACCGGTCGGACTGGGCGCCAAAACATTCTGGAATTAGAAAATGGAATTGAGTTTTTGCATCAATTGAATTTGGAAGCCGAGCGATTTCTATCCGCTTCCAAATTCAAATTCATTCTCATTTGAGATTAAAGATAAAGTCGTTAAAATTTAGAACATAATTATTGATCTCCGCGAGTGGTATTATCTTCTATACCTACCTACTTAACATATAACATTTCAAATTGTATCTTATGCACATTTACATATTTGACCCTTTGGTCAAATATGTAAATGTGCATAAGATACAATTAAATAATACTTTTATTATTATTATTATTTTAATATTCTTGGACCATTTTACTCAGCACCATCTAGTCCCAAACTAAGCAGAACTTGTAATATGGGTACCAGATAAAGGATATAATACATAATATACTTTTTTGTAAACACATACCTACTTATAATACATAAGAAATACCCAGACAAAACAAATAAATTAAAGCAATGTCGAAATCTCAACTTCACAAATAACAGGCCGTGGTTGAATCTCAATCTAAATAATAGTGTCGGTAAGCATATCAATGCAATACATAAAACTACCACATTGTCTTCGAAAGCCATATGAAACCAAACGCACCAATTGTCGCAAGCGCTTGCAGCAACACGAACAACGAAACGCACCGATACACTTTCAGATAACCACACACTAATCGGAATAATAACCAGAAACCGCCGTTTAATGGCTGTAGTTAACACTAAGTATGCAGTTGCCACACTGTCCTTGCAAACTTGCATGCACCCTACTTGCAACCGAATTCCTTATCGTATCTTTGTACATAGATTCGTTTATCAGATCAGCGTAATGAGAAGTACCTAATTGATGTCGCAAAAGTGCATAAGCCTAATCGTCAGTGTCATTGCACATTCGATTGGGTAATCAACTTGTAACAATAGGAATTGTTTTTTTTTTCACATTCTGAGACTTTATCGGCGGTAGAAAAGTTAATTATTGGCAATTGATGCTTGCTTGTGGGTAAAGTTTAAAATTAGCAAGCCTAACATAATAGTGTTACATAGTCTTACATGAGTTCGTAACATTGGTAATTAGCAGAACTTCGTCCAGTACATTGAACACAATAAATTTGGAACTGGCAAGAAATTGCCTAGGTTTATTTTTATTTAACAAATCCGAAATACTACGACTGAACTAAGAGCATTAAAGAAGTTTTTAAAATGGATCTGTTTCTCTTTGTGATTTATCATTAGAAAGTGATGGATATATTCAAATTTAAACATAACCATGGTTATGTTTAAATTTGATGCAAATCATCTTTTTAGTATGAGGAAGCAGCAGAGGGCGCAGCTGGATTCGGCGCCAGTCCGACCTCTGGTACGTATCCAATCCAAATTGAACCATACTCTAAATTGGCGAACGAAGTATGACTTATGTTTAAGGAACGTGCTTAACAAAGCATGGAAAAGATAAAAAATATTCATCCAACCCAGGAAAATGTAGCCTTGTAAAAAGAAAGATTATTATCTCGGGTTTCAACGCCTAAAAACAATGTCACGACATCTCCTAGTTCAAAACTATGAAATTCAACGCAAAGTATATTTAAATTCACATGATGTTCCATTATCAGCATTGTGAAAAGGAACCGAGAGCTAAGCTAAGAGCTTTTATCTTAATCGCGAACAATTTTGTCACGTTCACATTGTATCACGAATTACGTGGGATTTGGGCCAGCTGGCGAATCTCGCGCATGGATTAAGATAAGTAGTTAAGAGCTCCTTTTTTTCATCATAACAATTTATGCTTAGCTCTTGGCTAATGCACATACTCCATTCTTTAAAAATTGAATCAGTTTGTTCTGCGCTTTACATAAATATATGTATTCGGTTCGATGCAAGCACTCCTAGACTATAATCGCGAATATATCGCGATTATAGTCTAGGATAGATTCATAAAATTCAGAAAATATAGATTCATTTCCAAAGTATACATAGTGCCGAAGGAAAATTCCACCATTTTCATTTTTTCAAGGAGGGAAATGAGGCCTTATAAAAATGAAAAGCATTAGTATATTTAAAAAAATAACCTAATTACAAATTCTTTAAACACCTGCCCGCCTGTTAAGAACAAATCCTAAAGAAAATAATCGTATAATCGTCCATAAAGTATCTAACTTTTGACACTGTAAAACCATAAATAATTTCTATAACAACATTACTTAACTAGTGATGTAAAGTCACATAAATCCTTAAAGCAATAACACCACATAAACCATGGACTTTCTTGTATAATGGCGACGAATACTTCTCTAAGATCTTGTTATGTTCTGATGTCGTATTTTATGCCTACTCAAATCAAAATAATCGCATGTACAGAGGCAAGCACATCAAGCTACCGCAATCTATCAAATTTCTTTGATTGATTTTCAATCTTAATACAGAACCATATTTTTTTCCCAAATTTCAATTGTCAAAAATTTGACCGTTTTTGATAGCTTGATCTGCTGGCGTCTGTTCTTAAGTACAAGTGTGAATGTCGTTGATGTTTCTATAAAATGTTTTACATTAGTGTCAGTAAAACTTGTATTGAAATTGAAAGTTTATTATAAAGTATGCATAATCAACAAATTCGACTGCACTAGATATTTAAGAAAATAGTTTTTCATTCGGAAACACCAATCTTTCTATAAACTTAAGGTTTTAATCTTAACAGTTTTTCCGTAAGACTCACAAAAATAGTATTATAAACTTATAATAGGGGAAACATTTACAAGAATAACTCTGGTTACTTTTTACATGGTTATTTAGTCACTGGAAAATTTAAAAACTACTGTCACACAATAAAATGAGATTTAAAGAACTCTACTGATGCAGCACTGATAACGTGGCATGGGGCTCAAATTATATAAATAAAGTGGTTACCATTGATATGGAAAGAAGAAGCTTTAGTAAGTAACATAACATACCATCGAGCCTGTAATCCCTGAAGGGTTAGGCAGAGGTATACTAATGTACCCGTACAGCTCACCGGTCTATTTAGGCCCCATGTTATAGGTAGATGGCGAGCCTATTGCTATTAACGGGAAACAAATTCAAACTTCAAAATGCTACTGAGAAGTTTCTCAGTAGCAGCTTGGAGTTTGGATTTGTTTCCCGTTTTTGTGAATTCACAAAAAAAAAAACAATAACACTGCTCGACCTGAGAATTAAACTCAAAACCGCAGTCGTGTTACCGACCAATAGACTATTAAGGCAGTTAAAAATTATTCGATAACTCATAAGTGTCATTTCCTCAAAACAGTTTTCAAACTTTACCGTCGATCCAGAAAGATGAATCAATGGCATATACACAGCTTATCCTATAGACATATTGAAACCAAATCTGCATACAATAACAACGAGACAGGTAGAAACAATAAACAATTATCCACTAAAGGTAATAAGCAAACCTCATCTAGATAAGCCACCATCGTACCATGCGTTGCGCAAGACAACCTTGTGTTTGAGACAACCACAATCTGCAACGAACAATAGTAATAGTAATAACCGAACAAATGCTTAAGTTTCCCACAAGTAGCTTATCCAGAGGCAGTGGTTTCAAAAACTTGTCAAACGAAAATATACCGTAAATCAATAGACATAGAAGTTATGTTATGATCAGATCAGTCAGTGTCGACACGACCGTCAAGAATCGGGCCGTGATCTACGCACGCGCTGCACCAAGGCGCCTGCGGCTGAGTATTTACACACTTATAATTTTGATGGTTATCTGTCGTTTATTAGTATTATATTTACAACCCATCTACCTTGTTTAATAATCTGTCTAACAAATTTGCCTGAAGCATTTTTTCTGATAGCTTCTCAAGTAACTAGACTAGTGTTTCAAAATACTATTACCTCAATTTTTTATATGCTAATACACAGTCTAAATTATAGATCGATGACCTTTAAAATACTAGTTACAAGACAATTTTTTGTCTAATCATTATTTAAGGTGACGCAAAAACTTTTATTGTATCTGATCATACACCAAAAAAGGTAGAAGAAAAAATCTCGTTATAGTTTTTACTGATCCGACATTCCATGAACGATTTGGAGTCGCTTAATGTAACTCACGATTAAGTAATCCAGCTAACCGTTAATTAAGTAAAACAGTTGCATCGTATAAACGACGGATGCAAAGCGCACGCCCATTCTAATGGCTAACTAAACCATGGCAAAACCGTAGGCAAAATGCAACCAACTATGGAATTAGCGAACAACGAAATCGACCCAGTTGTCGCAACGACCGACTCTGTATCGTTTTAACTTATTAATCAAACAGCTGATCCCCTGATCGTGGCTGCTCGTGTTGCAAAGGGTAATAAATCTGCAATTATTCCCCATAGACAAACCATAGAAGCATGAGATCCATCATAATATCTAGTTGTGTGGGAAAAGCTCAGGCAATAAGTGATTTATCTGCACATGTTGAAATAATCTCCATTGTGTACATTTGATGCTCTATATAAACTCGAATCCAATGTTCCAAGATCGTTGACCGACGATTCTGAAGTGTTTCTTCCAACCCTAACTCAATTAGGTTTCCATGTTTGTGAAATCAAAAAGATACTCGATATCTATTAGGCGATAACTACAAGATAAGCGTGGGCGGTAAAACGTCGAATATCGCTAAGTATTGCGAATATATTTGCATTCTGCAGCCATGTTGAATGCATTTACGTACACCCACAGTGATTACGAATTCTCAGACACAAATTCAAATTGCACTTGAAACAACAAAAAAAAAATACAAAATTCAGTATTGCTTTAATTGGAATACGAGCAAAACAAATAAACTACACCTACTCCTACATGCAAGACTCTTTCAGAGTCGACTGATATTTCAATGTCTGCTAGCTTCTAAGAAATTAATGGCCAAAGAATTATCAAACAATGAAAATAAATATCTGCACAGGAAATTCCTGAGTATGAATGAAATATGTTTTTATAAACAATGCTTGAATTATGCTCAGAGCGCCGGAGTACATCAAGTAAAATAAATGTGTGATCATCCCTGCCGTGTTAACTGGTTGTAAGTACAAGGTTTTCGCTGCGAGAAACACTATCAGAAATATGGCGTCAGAGAAAACATGACAGCAGGATATGTATGTTACCACGTGGGAGGTAAATGGACCAGGATAGTCAATAGGTGGGTGAACCGACTCCTAGGATGAGTAGGCGAGCATGGACAGACGTGATTGTATTGAATGATTTATGATATCTGTGATCTCGTAATGCTAATGTAGTTAATGCAAATAAGATCAAAACGTTGAAGAAAACACTTGGACGTTTCTAGTGCGATTTATGTTGACTAGACATGTAAATGTAAAACTCGGACGATTTATTCGATTTAACAACAAAGAAGAAGGAACGTCTTTATCTTATCCATCCAATTCAATATGAAATATTTCTTGGAAGAAATGATTGAGATCAATTCTCTACTGTCTGATCTCATTTTGGTCAGAGGTCAGTGCCTCGTTTAAACATTACAGCAATTATTACACGGCTCTAGTATTAGGCAAGAGTAAACATTTTATGTTTCTTACACATGAACAATACATTAAAATCGTGATGGCGTGCCCTTTGTGGAGCGTTGACCTTTAAGCTGTAATACCTATCTGCAACCTATATCACTTCGCCAAACTGCCCATTCGTGGTACGCCTGCACAATATAGATAATGATACGTCAAAATCGGCCTTGGACCTTTCACTAACAATAAATTCATTATTAACAATAACAATCACGTGGGCGATATTATCGAATATCTCACATGCTATCCAATTAAAATTTTACGATCCATATTCAACACTTAGCCTTTTCCCAACTGATAATCTAAGATGAGCATCAGATTCAACCGCATCTGCTTAGATTGTAAGCCGACGTCCATTCTAACGAGATGCGGCTGAATATTGGTATTTTACACGAAGTGACTGCCATCAAACCTCCACGACCCAATTTCTGGCCAATATTGGCATCATAAACGGGTTGTCAGGTTTTTCAGGCTTTTGAGGACCAGTAACAATTACCATAGGCTTGTTCGGTGATGGCTTAACGTACTCTTCCAGGCACGAAGGAGTGTCGATGTGCCAAGAATGATCACCAATCCATAGAATAACCGCAGTCAGTACAGATGAACCTTATAGATCGATAGCTAATCTTAGTTATTACTTAGCAACGAGCTTATCACGGCGAGCGCTTTGACCGTCCATATTTCAAATGATATGTTATGCTTCGAATTTCATATATCCAATTAACTTTGATAATTGATTATAAATAAATCGACAAACGATTCGATACAATATTTTTAAATAAAGTTGTTATAATAGAATGAGATAACTCGATTCTATCGATTACCTAACAATAGTTCTGACACAACTCTGATTTTCTATCAGTATGACAACGAAACTGATATTGACTTCGATAATTTTAAATCACGTAACAATAGATGCGAATTAAATTCGACACACTTAATTTGAATAAGTAAAAAAGCGGCCAAGTGCGTGTTGGGCCAGGCGCAGTGTAGGGTTCCGTAGCAGCCCGTCACAATATGTCTACATAACTGTGATAGTTTTCCCTTTAACTTCATTATATATACTACTGCCGGGAACGTTTTCTCATATCTAAATATAACCATTTAACTGGCATATGGGGATACTTGTCTCTAACAAAAATTAGCACTTTAGAGTTAAATAATTCACACAGGGATTTCTGGATCGAGATACTATTTTTTTGTTATTATTTTACCACTTTGTTGATGTAATAAATGTTTATATTCATACCAGATTACATAACAGCTTTCTAGTACTAAAAGACTCTGAGCTAAGCCGTGGACAGACGGACGGACATGGCAAAAGTATAAAAGTTCACTGTTGACTATTAGAACCCTAAAAATCAAACGGTTTTAATTTAAACCTTACAGAAAAAGTAAAAGCAAAGCTGTAAACGTTTTCACGCATATTTTAATGTAATATTAGTTTTGATTGAAGCAAATTGTAAGATTGTTTACTAAAAGCTTGTCACAAAGCTGTATGTGAATTGAATTTATTAGATAACTTGGTATCAGCAAATTTTTTTTACGCATTTTAGATGGTAACCGTGGTGGTTCGTGATTCCCGCGTAAAGATGTTCCCGGGAGGGGTCAAGGGATCAACTGTGCCATATCTCACTCTCCTCCGTGTAAGCAATATACATAAAAAGGGGATACACCGTTTTTTCTCCATGTATTAATTAAAGTAATAAAAAAGTTTAACTTGCAAAAACCAAGTACCACATTTTCAAAAAGTAGGTTTTATATAGAAAAATCTACAAGAAAATCGATAGACTACGGATATGGTTGGTGTATTGTATATATCTTAATAAATTTAAATAATATGACGTCTGTGGATCAGTGGTTCCGTCTGCTGATCACGAGAGGTTTGATTCCAACAGAACACAAATATTTATGTGATGTACAGAGGCCATCTGTCAAATTTCTTGGCTTGATTTACAACTTTAATACAAAACAATAAGGTTTATATTCAATTGGGAAAGTTTGACAGTTTTGGATAGCTTGACCTGCAGGCGTCTGTACATAAGTGTTTGTGTTTCTTATGTAGGTATTATAAGTATGTATTTATAAAAAAAGTATATAAGTATGATATCCATTGTCTAGTACTCATAGTACAAGCTCTACTTAGTTTGAAACTCGATGGTGCCGTGTAAAATTGTCCAAGAATATTAAAATTTATTTATTACTTTTAATTTCAATCATTGTAGTGAACGTAGCTATAATGATAATGCTCTCGTTAGGAGTAGTCATACATGTTATATTCATTGCCACAATATTAATAGTTTTGAACGTCAGAAATTTAGTAACTTCGCCTCGGGACCCGCTCTAATACCGTCTGAACACGCCTTATAACTAGTTATTAATATCACAAGTTTATTACTAGAGCCATGAAGTATGGGATAAATGAATTTATTTTATATTATATTTGACACCCACACTGAACATTGCACTAATGTAGTATTTATTTTCTTATAAACATTGTTTTATTTTTTTAGTGCGAAGGTTGTGCATTGTAATGCACTTAAATAGACATTGTTTTCACATTAGTACGTAAGGGTAGCTATAAATACCTTATAATATATTATATAGAACAAGTATGCTTGTTTGAAATCACACCGTTATTTTCACTAGTAGAATGAAGTTGACATCTTTTCTGATTAAAAGTAAATAATATTCGATTTGATTTATTTAATTATAATGAGTAATTATCTAACATTGTTCCTTTTTTTTATTCATGATTAATGTTTTAATAAAATATTCAAAGCCAGCATTTTACATACAAAGTACAAAATATAAATGACACCTATCAGTTATAACACAAATATGTGGATTCAATATAGGAATATTGGCCCTTCATTGCGACATTTTTTTCCGCGTCCGTGTTTTTAAACACTGTGCAAGTCATAAACTTACAAACAACCCAAGAATCCAATATATTTGAACTTATAAGTACCTATTTAGCTATCTATAATCACATAAAAAAGTCGCATTGTTACTTGATAAATACAAACAATAACTCTATAATAATTCCTTTTGATATTACCTTACCAATCTACAAAATGTTATTAAAAAAAAATGAAGATGTGATTTTTAAGGTTTCCAAAACAAAGAAACCATACCAATAAATTTTGCATTTGATTTTTATGTACAGAATTAGTGCTCCACATAAAGCACAGTGTTTCACTATCTACACTTTCTGGAAAAAATAGAGCACGTATCATCGTGAGATACGATAGTTATCGCCGCCCACTCATAGCTTGAGCCTTTAACATTATGTTAGTTGTCACGGTATACGGCCTCGGTATCGTAATAATAGCCGCCTTTTCACTTTTTTATGCACAACTACTCTAAAATATGCCTGCACGTTTCAACATTCGATACTTTAAAACGTCTCAAGGTCCAAACTGTTATTTTTTTCTGAAGGAAAGGTTATTCTAAGTACACGTAATTCCTTTGTTTTGCGTAATATGATAATGTAACAGTGATATAGACAAGAACTGGTAATAGGTAACAGTTCATTTGACTGCGACCATGGGAAGGACGTTCGTATTGAGATTAGTTACTGTAATGTTGCCTACCACGCTAGGCTTTAATTAAAACTGCTGCACTAAGAATTGAGTCAAGAATTTCACATATATTTAAACGTGCCGTACCTATAAAGATATATACATATGTATACCATCATAGCTGTACTCTCCGAAGGGTGAGACAGAGGTATACTAAACTACCTAAACCTACAGTATTAGTGTTTTCTTAAAAATTGTAGCAATTTGTGACATTTATCATCAATCACTTTAGATGAAAAATGATTGACCACCTACAAATATGTCACTCACTTAGGTACCTTTTTAAAGAACATTTTTAATATATATAATAATAATAATAATATATTTATTTATTCAGACAAGGTCCATCTTTTGTTAGTAACAATTTTACTTAGTCTATGTTAGTATGGTAGGTTTATCTAGTGGTAGTCTATGTCATGTTTTTTTTTTTACAGAAAATTACTTGACAAAATAGCAACTGACCTTGATATTATTATATTCGGTTAGCAGATTTTTTAAGATCACATAAAATGTTAATTTAATTGAAAAATATTTGTAGATATCGACGGTTGACGATTTAATCAAGGTTAAAGGCGTCCTTAAAATTGAGTATATTGAGTTTAATATCTGATCTAATTAGATACAAAAAGTATATTTATTACCACTTATCGCTTGTGGTTGCTTGTAATAACTTCCTGCTCCGTTTTATTCATTGCCTTGAACAATTACGTCTTTAATGTCATGAGCGGAATTCGCATGCCACTAATATATCAATTATTATCAGAACTGCTTTTTTGTGTGTAGTAGACAGTGGTGAAAAAAATAAATGTAGAATTAAAGTATGAAATTATTTGTTGTAGGTATAAAATGTTTCAGGTATTTGCTGTCCTAAGAGAGCTTTAGATAATGGATTCTCCTTTGGGATTAAGATTTTCTAATTTATTTATTTAAAAATCTAGTATTGGACCTATCCAATGACAAATTGCTTAGTTTTAAGAAACATATTTTGGTATCTACATATCACTATTACCTATATTTAGATTTAGTTTCAATATCAATGCTCCTGTTTTATCGTTCTATGTTGCTGTAAATGTTATGGAGGCCTAAATTTTCATATACATAAGTCCTTGTCATTAAGACTATACTTAGCATAAGTTTAATGCATTTAATGTGGTGGTACTGATTAAATAAATTAAAAAAAAATTGTCCGCAAGTTAATATTCTTCTATAAGAATTTTTTGCCTTCACAAAATACATTATTTTAACCTCAATATAATATTGGATGTCATTTTGCCTAGTAAACATTGCCCACATAATATGCTAATCGTTTTTAATGGTGCTTCCATTGAACTCGACAAAATGTCAAGATTCTTAACTGTATTGTGGGTGGCAGATCGTGATGCACAAGATTATGTCTATAGTTATGATATATTTATTTGTAAACTATGATAAATACTGGTATTTTTAGAAAAAAATGCAACTTTATTGATGACTTTGAGTTAAGTGGATGTTTTTTAATAATATATGCATTAAAATATTTGAGGACTTTCACTTAATAAGCGAAAATATTTCCCCTTTAAAAAACATAAAATAACCCTACAAAAACTACTAGGTAAACTTTTCAATAACTCTTAAAACTTAATTATCAAGACGTAGTGTCATAAATATTGTGTGGGTAAAAAATAAATCGAACAACTAACATTTCGAAATGATATTTTAATAAAAATTATGCAATATAAATCATTGTGATTATAACTACAGGATGTAAAGATTGATCTTAATTAAAAAATAATTAACAGTTTATAAAATTTTTGTCTATAGAACATAAAAAAATACAAAATAGGAAACTTTTATAACTCAGTAATCCTATTTAGCATCTCGAATCGTGCTCATATTTTTTGTCCAGTAAATTTGCCATTTGTGTCACTGTGCCTTTTTCATTATAAAGAGTAAAGCTCGTATTTCTTGACTGAGGTTCTCTCTCTTATTGAATGCCAAGGTAATATCAACTGTATCCGGGTTGATAATACCTAAATTAAATACCATAACCTGAAAATGTCGATGCCAAGTATTATACAAAATAAAAGTAGGAATAAAACCTCATTTCTGCCCTTAAGTTTTTTGTTCCGATTCTACGTTAGCGCGGCCACAACACTATAAAATAAAATGATAATAGTGTTGTGAGCGAGACACTGAGACGAAAAAGGATATTTTTATTAGAGACACTTGCACTCAAGATTATCATAAGTTTAATCTAAGGTTTACTTTTTTGCTGTATGAGCGAGTACTTGGATATTTATAGCAGGTTTTACCGTCAGCTATAGTGGAGATAAAAAGGAATAAAGATTTCCACAATGAATTATGAGAATGCGTATTTATTCAAATAAAACTACTTTTATTTGAATAAATATCAATATAAGCGATAAAATCCGTTTATTTTATCCAATATTTAATTTCGTTCATAACATAGCATAGATAAGGGATCATTTATCTATGAACATATTAGTTAAAGTCAATCTTGTGTATTCGAAAATGTTGGTATTTGAATAATTCAAGAAAAATCTAATTTATAAATAATAGAAGCTAAAAGTTTTAGAATTAATTCGCCCATTCGTGTTTAAGGAATAACATTAAATACAAATTCCTATTGTCTGCAAAGGGCACCCAATATCAATTTACATTCACAAATCAGTTGGCAACTAGTCACGTTTGACGCTAGAAATTATTAATACCTAGACTAGATATAAACTGTGGCTAAGTAATAACTACATTGATCAACCGATCTGCATGGTTAAGCTGCGCGTTCCGCACTCGGTTTGTGGATGGGAGATAATTCTTAAAACATCTAGACTCCTCCGTGCTTCGGAGAACACGTAAAGGGTCGGTGGTCGGATAAGAGGTCCCAGTTGTCAGTCGAACACCTATGAGAATCGTTAGTAGTTGTAGTCAGAGAGCTACCAGTCTATTCTTGGGATATCGGTATTGTCCAGATATTGGGTTGCGGAAGTCTGATGGCAGTCGCTTCCTACTACTGATATTCAGCCGTGTCTGTTTAGACTGTAAGCTGACTTGGTTGAGAAAAGAATGATGATTTCTGGATATTTTAAAGCAAGAGAACGCTGCTCACGTTCTCTCGTTACAATATATGGATCAATAACAAAATATAATTTTATATGCAGTCAAATTTTATCTATTAAATTACAACACGGAACGGCCTTATTAATATTGGTAATTATATTATTAAATTTATTTACAATGCATGCAAACATAATAAAAAAATAAGAAAACATCGTTTGTCAAATAAACGGCCTCTAAGGTATTATTTACAATCAGACTCAGGTACACATACCTAAGTTTAATCTATAACGTCGTCTTAAAAAAATTTAGAAATCACGGGTTTCGAATAGTTCATTCTAGAACGCACGATTACTGTAACGGTACTAAATCTCTACGCCGTCAATATTTAGCAACATAATAAGTACCATGGGAATTTCTGTTGTAAGCTCAAATGTTAGCTCATCTTCGATTGATAGCCTTCGGAACATTATAATAATGCTTTTGTGTTAAGAAACTCGGCTTGTGGTAAAACTTAAGCAACAGTTTTCATATTAGCATGGCGATGTTCATTTAACACCTTTCTGTCGCGACTCATTAAGTCAACTACATATGTGCCAAACAGAATTAAGTTCTTAATTCAAATAAAAAATATACATTGATTAAGAAAACTAAAAACAAAATTGTAACATAACTTGAGGTAAAGTTCAGGCTTACATTTTTCCTAATGCCCATTTTACAAAAGGAGATAGAACTTATTATAAGCCTGGGTTTTTCTAAGATCATCTTTTTCCAAGAACACGCGTACCTACATAACTCCTAAAATTATTTTTAAAAGTGATCAAATATGGGATTACCCTGGTTGTAAAATATTCAATTAGTAGTTTTGTACCAAGTCATCTTTAGGGCACTCCAAATAAATAAAACATAGTGGTAATATTAGCCCAGGACCACAAGACAAATCTAGCGTCGACTATCATAATTTCTATTTTGATCATTCGTGATAGGTCAGGTTAGTCCACTGTGCAGTAAATATGACAAGTATCAAAGTGATTTAATTATGCAGTTTCGTAACTTATACTCTCTGAGAATGTAGAAAAGGTGCGAGTTGTGAAATTAAATCGCGAATTGTACGAGAATTGCGATATATATCAAAGAGTTAGTAATTTACATATGAATTTTATAAATTTATTGGTCCGGGTTAGTAGACAAATGGTACGACATCGTGAAACTTAGTCGTACTTATTTGTCTGTCTGTTTTTTATGACTCAATGCTAAATTACTGAACATACTACTGACTTACTGGGTGTTTCCTATGTATTATAAGTATGTATTTACAAAAAAAAAGTATATAAGTATTATATCCATTGTCTAGTACCCATAGTACAAGCTCTGCTTAGTTTGGGACTAGATGGTACTGTGTAAAATTGTCCAAGAATATTTATTTATTTATTTTATTTATTCTTCATCAACCCATGTACTGTCGCGTCGCCATGTACGGGTCTCCTCCCAGAATGAGAAGGATTATGCTATAGTCCACTGACATTGGCAATTGGTAATTCTAGAGGAAGATTAAAACTAGTATATTATTAGGATTATTATCAATCCATATATGCCCTATTGTGTACGATTTTTCTCTCATATTCAAAAGGTATATACTTCATATAGGTATATACTTCACTCACCGTCAAGAAAATATCCCAGACATGATTGTAGATTTCCTGACGATGTTTTTCCTCACCGTATAAGTGAATGATAATATTTATTAATACGCACATGATTTTGAAAGTTACAAGTGCGTGTCTTGGATTCGAACTCAAGATCTTTGACTTGGCAGTCCAATGCTCATATCACTAGGCTTCATGGTTTTACATTTACAATTTTTTTTTACATTTCCTTGACGTGTATTAAAGTATACTTTCTATTATTGTAATAATTTGCATTAATCATAAGTTTCTTGCTTTAAACCTTTATATGCTTGCTCATAAATACTATCCAAGTTACCCAACCCTTACAATTCGCAAGCATAAAGCCAACAAACATTAATCTCTACATAAATTCCTATTGTCCAGTCGGCACACTTTCTGTATCACTGGACCGCGTTCTATTGCATTCGTTTCGACATTTCCTACATTCCCAATGACAAGTGGGCGCAGCAACCTGCCCGTTCCCGACGACAGGCAGCAACGCGGCGCGTGACTATCGCAATACTGCCGAACGATTGCCGGCGTAGGCGCAAGCGATACGATATAGGCGAATTTTTTTAGCGATAGCATGGGTTCAGTTGAATTATTTAATCAACCTGTATAGTATACAAGATAAAAAAAAATATATCTAATTCCGCAAATGAAATAGGCGTGAGACACATTATTTTTGGTGTTATGATTGGTTAAAGGGGTACTCGTACATCACTTCTTGGTGAATTATAACCTATTTTCTTTAATGGTATTTTCCTAATATGTATGTTGAGGTTACGGAGAACCTTGGTAATAGCAGAATATAATTGTATATTTGCGATATAATTGTATCTATTAAAGATAGAATTATGATTCCAAAGTATATTAGAATCCCGGGATTTTAACTAAACGCAATTTTTGTGCAATTATTTACATTTAGGATCAAAATCGCGTTTCGTTTATAACTTAAATACTCTTAATACAAAACTAAAAGCATTTCGTGATAGCTGTCCAAACAATGTTATTGTTTTATTAAAACTCTAGGTATATTTATAGAAAGTTGTATTACAATTCTATTACAATATGAATTGGATTTGTTTGATTGCGTTTTACCATGGTTCCTTTTTTAAACAATCATATCTCGGAACTATTAGTATTACATAAAGTCTTGTTTTTGTATCTGAGTGTTATACTTTTACTTTTGGAAGTAATAGTGAAACAAATAAAATATTAAAAAATAACTATTTTCTTGTCGAAGTTATTTAGCCAGAAATTGAATTAAAAATTAAAAATAGTTTAATATGTTTTAAAACCAAAAATTTGCAGATTTTTCTAATCATACCATGTCTGTTCCCCGAAGGCTTAGCAGAGTAAAGGTACTATTGTACACCCACCGTTCGCAAGAATATTTAGGTCTCATGTAATAAGGGGCGAGCCTATTGCGATTAACCGGGTAAATCGAAACTCCGAGCGCTACTGAGAATTTTACAGGAAAATCCAATAACTAGCTCTATCTAGGAATCGACTCTCTTGCTGATGACCTCTACACTTACGAAGAAGTTTTTTGCTATACTAATATTATAAAGCTAGAGAGCTTGTTTGCTTGGACGCGCTTATCTCAGGAACTATTGGTTCGAATTGTTTTTTTTTGTGGTGTATCGTCCATTTATCGACAAAGGTTATAAGCTATATTACGTCATGCTACGACCAACAGGAGCGGAGCAAAAAAAAGACGGGTGACACTGCGGGGGCAGCTATTCTAAAGAGAAGTATGTATAGGCAGGGGAAGTACCTCCGCCTTGCAGGAACTCGAAGTAAAATAACACTGCTTTGTGCTGTGTTGTGTTCCTTACGGTGAGCAAGATTGCTATTGCTCAGCGAGGAAACGTTGTGTTGGCAGTGGGGGGACTTTGACCCTTACTGCCAACCCAACTATTCCTCTTTCGTTTTACAGGGTCGGCAACGCGCAAGTGGTGGTGTTACAAGCGTCTATAGGCTAGGGTAACCGCTTACCATCAGGCAATTCGTATGCTTGTTTGTATATACACCTTAGTGGTATTAAAGAAAACGAATATAAAATGGTTTTAAACATTAGGTGAATAAACGCTGCTATCCTTGTAAGGAGCATCTTTGAGCATCGATTCTTTGCGCATTTCGGTTACGCCATTTCATATTCTTATTAAGTGTCAAACAACTGTCACAGATTATAAAACCTTGATAGAGAATGCCATATGAAAGGCATACAAAATACCACGATAACTTGACTGACGTATCTCGGATCTGACGACATTTCAAGCCTTCAACGCCGTCTGGTAGCTATGCCGTATCGGTACCGTACCTGCAACAAAAAAAACTAGTCAGCATACATTGAGATATTAGTACATATAACGGTACTAAGTAATGACTAGCAAAATAAATAATAGACTGAAGTATCTAACTATCAGTGTTACTATGAATGACACTGTCATAGTAAACAATGGGGTTAAAAAAAAGAGAGGAATATTTTTCTTTATATTATATGTTAAATTGCGATCAAGTACCCGCGTCCGCCTAGCTCAGAGCGCTAGAAAGAATTTCAATGAGATGTCAAAGTTGAACCGATTTTTTTACAGTATTCAATTTGCAGTATACATACAATACTAAAGACATCTTCATATTTTCTTACAAACAGGTACATTATATTTGACAGCGCTTGCTACTTAAAACATGAGTTATGGCTTGTACTCCACAACTTATGAAGCAACAACTTGCTTCTGTATCGTCCCTAGCATACAATAACTTAATATCGACAACAAAACACTCTCATTACTTTCACACATCGGTACCGGTATTAGTAGATAATCTAATAACAATTATTCTTTAGTAATGTTCCGCGTCCGATTTGGACCAACCGATATTACGATCGAATCGTGACAGGAGAGGAAGAGAACTGTATCGCTTTCAAATTACATAAATTATATGCCTACAGCAATGGGGATTAATTGTGTAATATAATTATTAATAGAAATGTGTACTTAACTGGTGCTACCTTCCGCGTGCGTTAGTTCAAAAGCTTGTATCGTTTTAGAACTTACATATTTCAGGTTTCGATCGACTTTATACTTAGATTCGTTGTGACGATAAAATTTGTCTCAAAATAGGGTCAGGCGTATTCTTCATAAATTAAAAAAAAAAACATACATCTTGTCACACGCCCATTATGAGTAAGTAGTCCGCACCTTTCTGGGCAATATCCTGAATTCCTGAAGTAGTCAGGCTTTTTGGGCTTTCTGACTACCATTAACGAATTTCATAGATGTTCGCATAACAGCCGGGACCGACGGCTTTGCGTGTTCTCTGAGAAACAGAAGGTTTTGGTGTGTTACGAACGGTCACGTATCCACAGACTGACCGCGGCTTGCGCAGCTTAACCTTAAGTTATTACTCTGTGCCACGAGGCCCTCTTATTAACAGTACTTTATCATTATTTCTGATTAAACAAAATCTCAAGAAAGTAGACCAATACACATTATCATCGCAAACAATATCACAAAACTATCGCAATATTATATAAAGTTACATAAGACAACGTACTCATACATTATCTAAACATTTGATTATATACTGTCGAAACATACCTATATTTATACTATTGACAGCTATATGTTAATATGAGTGATGGCTCTCTTCAACAGACACACGGACATTCAAGTGTAATAATATATAATCGTGGAACACTAATCATCAGGTTCTATAATTAAAGATTTGAAAGTCAAAAGCATGCAAGTGTTAGAATCAAATAAAAAGGTCCGGTTTTATGTCAACACGTATCACACTTGACTGTAAATATATTTCTTTATTTTAAGTTTAATTATTTGTGTCAGTAAAATATTTGTAAGAGTTGCTGACGATTCGGACACAATATATTGGGACACAGTGTCCGAATTGACACATTTTAATTTTAATATTTCTTTCACTGATGATTCGGACACCAATAAAAAAAAGCTGTTTTGTACAGTCAGATAAAAAACTTCCAACGATACCTTAATTGTAGAAATCCGTCCTCCATCCGTAAAATACAGTTTTATTTTTAACGAAAGATGCCGTTTTTAATAAATAATATTCTAAACCCACATACATAGATACGCGCCTTGGCAGTTGGGTAATAAGTATTTGAAGCGCTAATAGATGCATAGAAAAGACACTCTTTCTATCTCTTTAGTAATTAGTTTTTGTGTAAGATTTTTGTATTTGTCTAAGTATAAAGTTGTAATAATAAGCTGTTTTCCGCGAATGTTCGTGTGGTTTCTAGAAAAACCAAGAAGTTGTCAAATAAATGTTTGATTATGTTTGGTCACTTTCGCATTTATAATATTAGATAGGATTACGGTTTTAGGTAATTACTGAAATGGTAGATCTGGTTGTATGAGATATCTATTAAATTTTTCATCAGAGAGACTTTTTATCGTTCCAGTTTTTAGTGTTTAGAAATATTTACCTACATATTTATTTTAGGAGATGGGGAACCAGCATGTTCATCATGCATATATAAAAGTCTAAACCACTCTAAAATAGATTTGGTAAAGCTTTTTTGTCTGACTGTACTAAATAGCTTCAATAATTTAATGGTATCCGAATTGTCACTAAAAATATATTAAAATTAAAATGTGTCAATTCGGACAATGTGTCCCAATATATTGTGTCCGAATCGTCAGCAACTCATTTGTAAACATTAATTAGGTCGTCGACCTCCGAGTTTGTGTAAAACATTTTTCTGACGTCACCATAAAGACGTAAATTCAGAATGTGAAGGCAAATTTCGACCTGGTGGGACTCGCAGTGGCTTAGTGATCATAGCGTCTGGTGGTAACCAGAAGAAGCAGGTTCAAATCCTGGCATCAGTAAAATTTTTCATTTGTTAAAATAGCTTTAAAATTTTAACACAGAAAATGCCAAAAATATACAAAAAGATAATTATTTTTCTATTTAACCCAAATCCTTATCAATTAGCAACGAAAATCGAAATATTTATTAATGCATTATCAACCCATATACTGTCCAGTTGCTGGGCGCGGGTCTCCTCGCAGAATTAGAGGGCCGTTCTGGTTGGCAGACTTCACACGCCGCCGTAAGGCATGCAGGTTTCCTCACGACGTTTTCCTTCACTCTTTAAGCGAGTGATAATTAATTGTTATTATGCACATGATTTCGAAGAGTCTAGTTTATTCTAATCTTTAATCGATCTGAGTATTAGATAAAGCGTGTATTCACTAGGTATTACTGTATTACAAATGAAGACAGGAATAATTAACAAAAATAATCTCGACTAAAAAGAAACATAAAATCCCCACTAATATTATAAATGCAATAATAATTATTACTATCTGTCTGTTACGTTTCGACGCTTAAACCGCTGAACCGATTTTGATGAAATCTGGTATATAGATAGATTAGACCTTGGAGAAGGAAATACTTATTATGTAGACTACATTTTGTCTTAAATCCTTTTAGAATGTGGATAAAACCGCGGGCAACAGTTAGTAACCTAATTAATTAAAATTACCATGTTAAAATGTATTTGTTTATTTAATTAATAATACATAAAATTAACATCTATATAGATATTTAATTTTAAATACTACATAAATAATAGTATGTTCACGATGGGACTTATTAGGAGGCTCAGAGTCACGCAACGTGCAATGCAGAGGGCTATGCTCGGAGTTTCTCTGCGTGATAGAATCAGAAATGAGGATATCCGCAGAAGAACCAAAGTAACCGACATAGCTCGCAGGATTGCACGGTTGAAGTGGCAATGGGCGGGTCATGAGTCTAGAAGAACGGATGGCCGCTGGGGAAATAAAGTCCTGGAGTGGCGACCACGCATAGGAAAGCGCAGCGTTGGACGGCCCCCAACTAGGTGGACGGACGACCTTGTGAGGGTCGCAGGGAGTCGGTGGATGCGGTCTGCGCAAGATCGATTTTTGTGGCGATCATTAGGGGAGGCCTATGTTCAGCAGTGGACGTCCGTGGCTGATAGATAGATAGAATAGTACGAAGAAATATAAAAAAACCCTACCAGAATATTAAGTAGCCATAGCTTTATGTAAACAAAACATTCATTTACTGTTAAGGTCAATACCCTTAGGACGACAATAATTATTAAGTCAGCTTAAGGAAAATATTTATGTTGAACGGTATTATCCATAAATAGAGTTTTTATTGCGTCACATGTTACGTGAACTAGCGGCATCATACCTTAAACTGATGCAGTTATGAGCTCTTATGACCCTTTAAGGAAAACATTTAAAAAAACACTAGAATATAATCGAGTAAAAAGTCTTTCAAGTTGCCCAAATAAGAGTAAACTACATAATATTTTTAATTTGTTTTTATAAACTGTTACAGTAGACAATAATATATCACTGTGATTAATTTCTAAAAAAAATGTGATACCGCTATCAGGGTTGTCTCAACCAGAATTCAAGTGGGTATACTAGTAGCCTAATATTACACATATGTGGAAGCTTATTATTAGCAATTTTTGTATATATATAATATAATATAATTGTTCCTTACCAATGGTTGTTATTAGTCTGTAAGCTTTCCTAAAAAAAAATAGATAAATAAATAAATTGCTGCATTGTACAGAGGCTAGCATATAAAGCTACCCCAATCTGTCAGAATTCTTTGATAGATAGAACTTTAATACAAAATATTAAGTGAGGAGGAAAATTTGACAGTTTTGGATAGCTTGACCTGCTTGTCTGAACAAGCTATGCTTAGCTTTGGTCTAGATCGTGCTGTGGAAAAATATATCAAATATAATTTATTTATTCATTCATTTCCTAATATTCTGATAATAGGCATCATCATAATATGTTTATATGTATGTTCTGGGCGAACAGTATTTCAATTTCATACCATCGACACGAATAAGTAGATATGTAAAAAAATTAATGACATGAAGTATTGAGGTGCGAAAGTCGTTTAGTGACACCCCTACATGCAATAGAACCAAGTAAATCTTGTTTTAAATAAAAAAATACAAAGTAGTTATGTCATTTTCTTACGAGAGACCTACGACTTATTGACCGAACATAATATGACTCACAGATACAATACAATTTTACGTTTTTGCTGATGTAATTATTCTTATCTCGTACCGAAACCAATACTGCAGACGAGATAGTGTGACGACAAAATTTTATCGCGGCATGCATGTTAGTTGGATGCAGACGGAATATAACCGGTCCTTTAGGAAATGTATGGAGAGGTCCTTTGTTCAGCCGTGCACATCCCTCAGCTGATAAAAGTTCAAAACATTGACTTGTAGAAGTGTCTTTAAAACATCTATTTATATAAATATTTATCATATTTTGATATTATAATGCACATTAAAACCACACTGTACCCCTTGGTTAGGCACAGATCAACAAGCCCACAATCAACCCAATTTCATACGTATATTTACTCTAGCAAGAACTGTTATTGTGTAACTTACACAAAACAGAAGAAGACTTTACCTATGTCATCATATTACTCAATCCGGAACCAAATTTAAGAGTCGGACCGGATTCAGTAGAATTGTAAATCAATTTGTTTGATTTACTTTGGTACCCAACAAGCGTAACAATCAATTTTATTTTTAACATCACAAAAGACAACAGCTTGAAGAAACTTCTGATGGACATTAAAATAGTTTTTATTCGGTTTGTACAAGTTTTCAGTAGCATCGTAACATCTGTGAAATTGTAGCGAATAACACGCTTTCTGTCTTTCAAAGGAGGGTTTATGTAATAAATACTGAAATTATCTTTTTTATTTGACGATGTTTTTTTTTTTATACTTACCACTAAGGTGGCAAACAAGCATACGGCCCACCTGATGGTAAGCGGTTACCGTAGCCTATAGACGCTTGCAACACCAGAGGTATCACTTGCGCGTTGCCGACCCTGTAAAAATCTATTCCCACCCTTCTTGAAGAACCCCATGTCCATGTCATGTCTGTGGTCAAGTCGGATAGCTGATCACTAGTTTTCGGATCCAGGAATCCATAAGGGGCTGGGTGATTATAAGTACGTATTTAGAAAAATAAATATAAGTATTATATCCATTGTCTAATACTCATAGCACAAGCTCTGCTTAGTTTGGGACTAGTTCGTGCTGTGTAAATTGTCCCAAATGTTTACTTTTTTATTTGGTTTCAGGTAAGCTGATGAGTCTCCAAGTCATCACATTTTTTTTATACGGCCCATAAAATGGTAAGCGGATGTTTAGGTACTTACATATTTATTTAATATATGTAGATATAATACATATTTTGTCTTCTAGATGTGTTTAGTCCAAAAGTAAGTCAGCATGTATTATGTGTTACCTGTATGTACATACAAAAATGTGTTTACTATACACGTTCTGTATTGTTTAAGTTTCCTTGATTTTGAGTACAAAAATACATAGAAATTTTACTAATTTAGTCATGGTGAGTTTGTAAAAAAGGGATGCTGCTCTATGAGCTAAATAGTGCCACCCCTATCTGACAATGACAGCAATAACACATTGTACCACGGTCGTAGACAAAGGAAAGTAACCACTGGCCTTGATAAACGTGCTATGGCATCCTAATCTGTGACATCCACAGACTAAATAGTTTACCTACAAAAAGCTAGTGATCAACCAAAAAGTTTATAGCCATGTTCTCAACGCAACGGAAAAACGAACGTCTAGATCATTCTCGTTTCACGCTTGTTTCTGGGTAGTCAATATTATAAAGATTTGAATTAAATAATTATTTACTCAACAATTTATGGTAAGTATTTTTAAAAATAAATATCTTGAAAAATGCTTAGCATGCGTTTATTCAGAATATAATAAAAAAATACCTAATATTTTATTAGTTTCCGCCAAATTTCCTAATACCGAATAATCAATATTGACTTTTCCTCATACAACACTTCCATAAAAATCGATTTAACATAACTTACTCGTAATAAACTTACTCATAAATAATATCTGTTACATGCATTACGTAGGACATTATATCATACGGCCGACCTATACACCTACTTACTTACAATCAAGATAGCTATCATTGAAGTCCATTGGACACTGCTTTTGTGACCCGTTACCTCAAATTGAATTTCTCTTGAAATGTCGGCGTCAATCAGTCGTTCGTGCCATGACCACAGTGCTAAATGTGTTGCAATACTGTGGTAAACGGAGAGAAAGAATATAAACGTTTATTTAATACACTACTCATTGCCCTAGTGGTAGTAAGTGTGTCTGCTATGCTGGAGGTGTTGGGTACAATTCCCAGGTCGAGCAAAGTATGTTTTTTTCTAAGAAATTTCCACTGCTGGGCGTAGGCCTCTCCCAGTGAACGCTACAAAGCCTGATCTTCGGCTTTCCTCATCCAGTCACTGCCAGCTGCCTTCCGCAAGTCGTCACCCCACCTGGCCGGCGGGCGTCCTACACTACGCTTACCTAGACGCGGTCGGCACTCTAGAACTCGTTTGCTCCACCGTTTATCAGTTCTCCGCGAGATGTGACCGGCCTATTGCCACTTTAGCTTGCTTATTCTGGCCCAGTTAATGGATTAAAGTTAATGGAAAAAGCAGTGATAGCCTAGCGATATGACCATTGGACTGCTAAGTGAAAGGTCTCGAGTTCCAATCCAAGGCCACTGACTTTTCGAATTCATGTACGTATTAATAATTAATGATCACTAGCTTAAACCGTGAAGGAAAACATCGTGAGGAAACCTGCTTGCCCTAGAGATTTTTCTCGACAGTGTGTGAAGTCTGCCAAACCGCACTAGGCCAGCGTGGTGGACTATAGCCTACTCTCATTCTGAGAGGAGACCCGTGCCCAGCAGTGGGACAGTATATGGGTTGATGATGATTAGAATGATTAAATAATCTTCATTTAAAGATGAAGAAATCGAGATCGATTTCTTCGTTTTTGAAGACTGGCTACTAGTATTATTTCATGTTACTGCGCCAAAACAGATACATTACTTCTGTCACAATTCTTGCACCGGTAACATTAGAATGAAATGTTGTAGCATGTGCAAGCATCTGCAAGGGACCGTGCGTAAATTGTGCAACACCACCTGCTGAGTATCCGGCACGGGAGAGTTATTCAAGTTGAAAGAGCAGCTCCATTGTGTCACACGATACGGTATTGGTATTAAAGAACAGGTTTGACGGAACAGCAGTCTGTTATAAGATATGGGACTAGGTTTAAGGAACTGATTTTAGGGAATATATTGCGATGAATTTGGCTTGATACCTATCCAATTTTTTTAGCTGTTTTCTGTTGTTGGATTTATCTTCCGAGGAGTTCCCTTTCGTAATGAGAGTGGATAGGCTTTAGTCTATCTTGCTAGTCTACGGGTCGGCAGACTTCACACGCCACTGAGAAAATCTCTCAGGCCTGCAGCTTTCTTTGCAATGTTTTTGTTCAACATTTAAAAGAGTAACAATTTATTTTAAAGATATGTGTCCTGCTTTGGAAGTCGATACCTATGATTTTGTAGTCTATGATTATATAATTATTATCACTATGCTATGACTGGTTCTCATTTTGTAATATATAACTGGTGATATTGGAAACGGTTCCTTACAGAGAAATCAACAGCATAGCTGACAGTTCGTATATATTTATGAATGATGCACTTTGTAACAAATGAGACTACATCTTATTAAAGCAGAATTTATTACAATTTCTGCATAATTGATGAAGTGTTGGTTTACTAATGTCTCAGACAGCAGTCATCGATTATGTTTCTATGCAGCTGGGACATATTTTGCTAGAATGTATTTTATGAGCAATATATCAACTATTGTGTGTGTTCTCTTGCATATTAAATGCAAAACTGATTAATTTACTGACTGATCATATAAATACTGGCTGGCAAACATTAGGTATTTAAATATTTTAATTATATGATTAGGTATTTTTATATTACATAATATTCTATATTCTTCCATAATATTTAAGTAGGTATTTAAAAATATTTAAAATTACTATTTTTATTATTTTATTATGAGTTATCAGCCGCTTTATTTTTTGTTACTTAAACAACACTTAAAATAGCATCGGTTTTTCTAAAAATCGTGCATATAAGTGGTCTTCTTTTTGGAAGTTTTAATTTATGAAAAAAATTGTATCTCATTAAAAAACTTAGCATTGAACACATTTAAGACAAATTGCTTAAAATTGCAACACTCGATAAAATTCAATCGGCCTCTCGAAATCATTTAATGATGTCCTTATAAAGTACAGAATTTAGCATTCAATCAAAGTAGTATATGATAAATTACGAGCACGAGTTTACATTAATGATTACCAAAACTTGCTTCATTAGCCTAGTAGTCGTAAGGGCGACTGCTACACCTGAGCTCCTAGAATCGCCTCCTAGATCGAGCAAAGTTATAGGTAGTTTTTCTATACACATGCCCAGTTATTTCATTGACTACACTACCCTTAAAACTGGAACACAATGTTGTACATTGTGCTAAGCGCTGAATATTTACCAATGTACCCACCCAGACCAGCACAGCAGCATGGTTATACCACCTCTAATATAAACAAATAAATGCAACAACAAAATATTAGCATAAGCTTTTGACATTTCGCAAACGCAACATTACGTATTTCTTATCAATCACAAACAACGTTGACCAACAATGAATTAATAGGTGTTGTAATTAAACACGACAGTGTAGAAATAACCTTGGACAAGTGGTTGTAGATAATTAGAAATAAATCGTTCTTCAACCTTGAGCTCAGGTCTGCAGGCACACAGGTGTCACTTGTCAGTTGTCAAATAATTAGGTTGATATACTCAGGTTGTCCTGCGAACTTAATGTTCTAAAGGTCATGCTTGAGCAGGATGTAGGTATAAATTATATTTTAATTTAATTAAGCTTTTTGTAAGTTCGGAGTCAAATTAGATTTTTGTTTTTGGGTTTAATTTAAATACCTATGTAATTATGTTGAAGTTAATTTTGTTTATAATTCGGAATGTGTCTAAATTTGGACGGATACAAACAGTCTAGATGTAAATGAAATTTTTCATGAGTTTTTGAAGTTGAAGTTTCTAATAGTTTTCTGTTCGAAAATTGTAGATACTGAGTCTTAAAAACTGTTTTCTGAATATCTCTAATCGGACCATGAACTTTGGAAGATATTTATTTTACCACGTTTACGTAGCCGCTATTCCACGAATAAGTTCAAAAAAGGAACAGATTTTTTATAAAATTAACTGCCAATTAAAATAACGGAAAGTTACTGTGTCTGGTGAAATATGTCAATAGGCTATTTTACCCTATCTGAAGGGGTGGATAAACCTATTAGAATCATTACAAAAGACACATTTATAGAGCATTGACCCTCTAGAGGGTCGTAGAATTGTTTTCTATTATGCCTGCTAATTGGTCCTTGACGGGCTAAAACAGTCGCTGCCACAAATGTTTCGCATTCGTTATTGTTTCCTAACAACTTTCGATATCTTTACACAATAACAGTTTTTTGCGACTGTACCTTTGGAATGTCAGAATTCAGGGTGGCACAAGAAACTTCTAGGCTGCAGAAATACTTATTAACTGTTGATAATAGAAGTTGCCGAATGAATCTTTCTTTCACTTAAAAGCTGCTCTAACTATTAATTTTTTTTTTTGCCTGAGACAGTAATGCTTAATGAACTTTGCTAAAATTTTTGCTTTGGGAAAATCGTGGGTAGCATCATCACCGTCGGACATTATATGGGCGTAGATATTTCTTATGACAGAATTGAAAGACGTAGATAGGCCAACTTGCTCTTCACTGAGACAGTTCCGTGCGTCTGTATCGGACCAGAGTCTGGCAACGAATGTTCACCGCACTGTACCGACCAATAACGCCACGACTCTGTCAAGCATCCCCACCCGACAACACGATGTGTGACGTAACAGTGAGTTGTAGCTAACGTCGGCTAGGCGGCGCTGGCGTTCCGTTATAGCTCCCGTACTCATGACCCGTGCTAATTTCCAAGACAGTCCGTGCTAATAACTACCCCGATATCTATTAGTAGGCCTGATTGACAAAATAATTACAAAGCAATGCGAAACGCATAATTAATTGTAATGAGATAATGACTGTATAGTAAAGAACACGCACGCGCACGCGCAGGTGTAGGTGGCACTACCTGTCACGAAAGATATTCATGTTTACGTTCTTTCATCTAAGTATTAATATGACGACGTCTGTGGTCTAGTGGTTCGAGTGCCGGACTGCTGATCATGGGGCCGTGGGTTCGATTCCCACAGGACACAAATATTTGTGTCATGTAAAACATGAGTATTTGTGTTTGTCTGGGTGTTTCTTATGTATTTTAAGTATGTATTTCCAAAAAAAAGTATATAAGTATTATATCCATTATTGTCTAGTACCCATAGTACAAGCTCTGCTTAGTTTGGTGTTGTGTAAAAATGTCCCAAAAATATTTATTTATTTATTTTCTCACGAAAGTTTCCGCCATATATTATATTAAATAAAAAATAAAATAACTTTGCCCCACACTAGGATTTTCTCCTGTATTCAAACCCGTGACTCATGACACAAAAGCCGATAGTTCATCCACTACGCTAATCGTTAAGGTTCTTAATTACTACTTAATTTAATTGTTTAGTAACAGATATTCAAAATGTTACTCCTCCTGCATCCTCTTTAATCATTTCACGATTCTAAAAGAAAAACTTTTTTTTTCTTACGTAAGATACTCTTTTTTATAAAGGTACTTGCATGGTATTCTCATCTCTTGTTCTCCTTTTATGATACAACTTTTTGAAGATTGAATTCATTTTTACCTGAAACAAATGATAACTTAAATTAATAAAAAAATAAAATTTTAAAACCAATCCAGTATTACTCAATCGCTCAGTTTAACTATGATATTATAAGTACTTAAATACAAAGTACCTACTAGATAAGTACTCAGTATTTAAGTGCCAATAATAATAAGCTCACAGGTACAGTAGACAAAAGCGTTAGGTAGGAAGCATAAAAATCTGTATCTGGACATAGTTTGTGTTATTTATTAATATTTTTTTGCCATAAAGCTTGGTATCTAAACAGGTAACAACACCTCCGTTTTGATTTGCTATAGAGTAGAGGATGAGGAGAGAGAATTGATGCCCAGTGAAATATGATTACACAATCTTTGTGAAAACACAGACATTTTTAGCTGCTTGTATAATTAATTATGTTGTCGACTGTACAGGTATTAAGGCTAATCCCAAGCGCAAGCGCATAGTAAACGTTCTCCAATCTAAAATATTTAGAATGTCGAGTTTCCTTCAAGTATACAATGACTTATACTAAACTGCATATCAGCGTTACGGACAAATAGCTGGATCACGAACTGTGATCGTAAATTATAATGCGCGCGCGCCGAATCGGGAGTAAAGTGTTATGTGTCATTAATCATTGGTTTATGAGCTCCCCGTGAAATGGACAATGGGTTTGGCACGTTATGTAGTTAGCAAGTACGTGATTATGTAGAAAGTGAAATAGAAAGATGCGTAGACACGAATTTTACATTAATTTAATATTTTAATAATAGGGTGCATTTTATCTTAAGCTAATAATGATTCAATGACCTCTGTGGTTTGAGTGACGGACTGTGGAGGTCGAGGGTTCAATTCCCACAAGACACAAATATTAATGTGACGAATATATAAGTGTTTGTGTTAGTCCGGGTGTATCTTATGTACTATAAATATGTACCTATTTACAAAAAAAAGTAAGTAAGTACTTATTATATACTTAGCTCTGCTTAGTTAAGACCTTCTTTTTGTACTTAAGGCTGCAGTACGTTTAATAATGCCTCAACACTAAAGTTTCACAAGACCACATCTTAAGCTCATTGCAAACGATACGTAAATTTCCTCATAAACAAGATTGCAGACCTGGTTCCATACCGCATTAATCTTATAATTCACTGCACACAGACCATAACTAACGCTGAATAAGCATAACAAAGTACACCACGGGACGGTGTTATGTAACACAGAACAAGCCAAGATACTTCAGATATGCATTGAATTAATTTGTCGCTCATTACGTTGCCTTACGGATTTCTGAGTAGGTGAGATTTAAAAGCTTATGTTGCTAAAATGTGGAGCCTCATTTGTCAGAAATAGGAAATACACCTTAATAATGTGCAAGCGAGCAAGCAAGCGCAGAATTGCATCTACTCGAAAAATAAATTTTGATACATATTTTTAGCATTTCAATAAAATCATTTAAAGAAAGAACAATAGTTTTTTGTTCTTTCTTTAAATGATTTTTTTACTAAAATGATTGTTAACTACTTTAAAAAAATATATCTTATTGAATTAATCAATCAAAATTAATTAAAAGTCCTAATTAACGACGGATTGCAATCACAGAACAAAAAGTGATTTAAAACGTTGTCATAAAAGAAAAAAACAATCCACTTCACAGTTTCAGGCACGACAAGTTAACATTGCGGCGCCCGCGCCGTCCGTGCGCGAAACATTTAATTTATAGACCTTCGTGTTCCGGATTCCATAAAGCGTTCCATAACATTACGCCACTGCTGTAATGTTACGCTTGCATTCTGGCAAATTGGTGTAATTGAGTTCTGAAGTGTTGATAGCTGTACTAAATGTATAGGCAGGTACAGGTATGCACAGAAACTGGGGCGTGGAAATGTAATAAATAATTTGGACGGTTTGTAATGCGCTGAAATGTAATGTTTAACAAGCTCTACCGCATAGCATGCAATAACAATGTCAGTTTTTTTAGAATTCATTTAATCCACAGATTACCACACTGGACATTCCTAAGAAACTTTCTGATTCTACATTTTTGTACAAAAACGTACCTAAATAACCACTGTGATATTCGAAGCCTTTGTGTCTATATGAACTTATCTACTTTCGCTGACCCTTAAGGTGAAGTTAGGTAGATTGAACGTGGTCCGTGCCTTAATATGTGGGGGCGGCAGGGTTTGTCGGACTAGCAAAGACTAAAAACCGCCACACCCCCAAGACCCCATTAAATGGCGAGTCCTCTCCTTGGTTTCTACTCTAAGGCACGTGTGGAGCAAACACGCCGCTTACTGGAGCCATTGTCTTGTTGGGTGGCAGACTAGAAGTCAACTGCCACAAACGTAGTCTGAGCCTACTTAAACTAATATTTTTTTGGCTTCAACAATTTATTATATTATTATTCCAAAAATACACACCCGCATTGTGAATATTACATTCAACTAAACACCGATTAAGCCATCTTTGATTTCACTTCTGCGAATAACTGTACATCCATAAATAAAAAATGAATTATTTCGTGCACATTATGAAAAAGGAGCAAGACTTAAGTACAGGTAAACACAGCGATGCTTCAGTTGCATTGTGGTCTTAATTACTGTACTCGTATACTATACCTACGCTGTCTTCATTAGCATTTTAATGGCCCTAAAACATTCTTGTTACGTAACAATACTAGATTGTAGGCACTGTAGTGTGGGACCTGAGATTAATTCGTCGGGAAAATAGTAGAGCAACACCTTCATTACAGCTGTACGGAAATAATTAAAATTAATAGATAATAAGAATACCTAATTGTCACTACCTCGAACTAAATCTTTTCTTCGGTTAAGTAATCGCAAATGCAGGCTTAGCCCCAATCTAAGCCGAGGCGAGGCCTCAATGTAGGCGGGCTTTTGGGGTTGGAGCCGGTTAAAAAGGGCTCTGTTCGCTCAAATTGTAATCCCAGAGAAGTTGATAGCACAGTAGTCAATGCTGCCATGCACAGATAGGTTCAGGGGAGACCAGTTTACAGTCTCTTCAGGGATTTGTCCTAACAAACGTTGCGTAGGAAAGGTTCTAAGCTGCTCTATTCATTTAGATATTAATATAAATGTGTCCTACATTGCCTTCCTCCTTCGCCTTTTGAAGATTTGTCGGCAACGCGCAAGTGATACCAGTGGTGTTACAAACGTCTATAGGCTACGGTAACCGCTTACCATCAGGTGGGCCGTATGCTTATTTGCCCCCTTGGTAGTATAAAAAAGACCTAGTTTCATTAGTATACGCCTGTATTCCCCGAAGGGTATATAGGTAAAGTATACTCACAATTCAGTATTACCATTAATAGGACCAATTCCATATTCCGAGCTGGTACTAAATATATTAATCAGTTTAGATTTACCCACAGACAATAGACCCACAGACAATTTACCTCCGTAAACAAAAACGGCTTAAAGTGTGGTCGATCGGGAACAAAGGCTCGAAAGGGTTCAATTCTTGGGTACAGCAGTGTTATTATAGAAGTCCACAACGATGTGTTGGTACCAACACTTATGTATGGAAGCGAAAGTTGGGTATGGCAGAAGAAACATGAAAGTAGAATAAATGCTGTAGACATGCGTTCTTTGCGAAGTATGTGCGATGTAACTCGGAATGACAGATTGAGAAATAGTGTGATAAGAGAACGTTGCGGTTTGTAGTGACGAGGATTCAAAAGAATATGCTGAGATGGTTTGGGCATGTCGAGAGAATGGATAAGAGGCGACTAACAAAAGGGATTTATATGGCGAATGTCAGTGGAACCGCCGAGAGGGGACGCCCTAGAAAAACTTACGCCGACCTTATTGGTGAGGTTCTTCAAAAAGGTCAGGTGCGTAGTACTCGCAACCGGCGTGTATGTATGACAAGATGTATGAATGTGGTCGAAGCAAAAGAAGTATGCAAGAATCGTAGCAAGTGGCGTTCTTTAGTTTCTGCCAACCCCCATGGGAAAAAGGCGTGAGTGTATGTATGTATGTATGTATGTACGATTATGACCACTACACTAATGAGCCAGGTATGATCATTTCGAAATAAATTTGATCTACATTACTTCAATGCACAATTCGACCTTGGTTTCTACTATCACATCTCACGATCATCATTATCGTACAGTCTTTGAACTATTTGGCAGACAGAAGCGTGGGTCTTATCAGCCATCTTTTTATGAAGCAGATTGCCATAGATCCTACGTAAGTCACGTTTTTGCCGTGCATTACATTACATACACGCAACAGAAGTTATGTATGAAAATGTTTCTGCGTGCGTATAATTTGTTGAATGTATTTTTTTAATACAAGGGCTTTGTCGACTCTTCAGACGATAAAAAGATTTATGAAGCAAATGTTCTGTCGCGTTAACACTTATCAAAACTCTTCTCTTCGGATAACTGCCTCAATGAGACCACTATAAGACTCTAGTGATTAAGAAACATGGCTGCCAAGTGTGAGGTCCCATGTTCGATACCCGGATCGATCAAAGTGTTATAAGGTTTTTTCTATTATATTCTCAGTAGCAGCTCTATTGCGTTATAGTATATAGTAGCGATATTTCTTAAGTGCTTGTATGTGGTTTAAATAAAAATAAAATTATTTTGATTTTAATCTACAAAATTACAATTAAAAATATTTGAACTACTTACATATTATTCTCTATTGATTTTAATTTTATTTTACGTTCTATAAAACAATGTTCCTGCATATTAAGTAAGTTAACCAATATTTTAAAGTAAAAATACTCTTATCTTTCGTAGCCCTATTTAATAACAAATCCTTTCCACTGTTCTATAACAAGGAACACAAGATAATTCCCTCACTACAGTGTAACCAATATCCTCAATAATGTCCGCCACTATCTATGGTCATTAAGCTAAGCAGTACTGTTATGTGCACGGTACCTACTCCGAGATAAACGTCTTTAACGTGTGGTTGCGCACGCGCCACCGTTCTAAAAGTCTGTGGTTCAAGGTGTATAAAATTAATGAGAAATCCAATTCATAGTAAAAGTGCTATATTACTTTAATATAATACCTAATGACTACTTGATTGATCAACGCAACTGCTGAGCTCCAGCTTTTTTTTATACTACTTAGATGGCAAACAAGCATACGGCACACCTGATGGTAAGCGGTTACCGTAGCCTATAGACGCTTGCAACACCAGGGGTACCACTTTCACGTTGCCAACCCTGTAAAACGAAAGAGGATGGTTGGGTTGGCAGTATAATGGTCAAAATCCTCCCATTGCCAACACAACATTTCTACGTGGAGCACTGGCAATCATGCTCATCGCAAGAAACACAACACAGCTCAAAGCAGTGTTATTTCACTTCAATTTTCTGTAAAGCGGAGGTACTTCCCCAGTCGGGCAGCTCCAATTTGTTTTATTAATTTTGTGAGGAGTAATTCCACTACTATGCTCTACCTCTCTTAAAATAAATTTATTTTCTTTTACTAACAACTCGTTGGTTAGCTTAGTTTGGATTTATGTCCGTTTAGGCAATGAGCTCGACCCTATATTATAAGGGACCTGACTTCGTATATATATATCAGATGTGATGATATTATTATGTTTATGTAATGTTTTCCAATGATAGCCTAGTGATATGACCATTGGACTACAAAGTCGAAGGTCTTGAGTTCGAATCCAAGGCACCGCACTCACTTTTCGAAATCATGTGCGTATTAATAATTAATTATCACTCGCATAAATAGTGAAGGAAAACATCGTGAGGAAACCTGCATGCCTTAGAGATTTTTCTCGACGGTTTGGGAAGTCTGCCAACCCGCACTAGGCTAGCGTTGTGGACTATAGCCTAATCCCTCTCTGTCTGAGAGGACACCCGTGCCCAGTAGCGGAACAGTATATGGGTTGTTAAAAATCTTTATTGCTGAACACAGGTTACAGTTAGGTACATTGCAAGATGTTAAGTAAATGCATAGTTCACTATGTTCTACCAATTGAGGCATGCAAAATGTATAAAATAATAATAAAATAAAAAATGTTTATTTCAATTACATAAATGCGTTAAGTACAGTAAATGGAGATCACCTTTTAAGCAAGGAATTCCTTGTGTTAGGAGACTCCGCTCTTCCAGACAGTTATATCTATAGATTATGCAATTGATCAAGCACGTTAATTGAACATAAGAATTGGTTTAAGTTTAAGAATGTTATAATTTTAAGTAAAGGTGAACTATAAAAAAAAATTAAAAAAAATACATAAAATGCAAAAGGCGCATATGTAGATGAGTGAGAGTAGATGTATGTGAGATAGTGTAAGGGTGTGTTCGTGTGTGTATGTGTTTATACATATTAACTTGTGGGTATTTACTTATTGGTTCTATAGTATTGTTATAATGTTAGTCCTTCGTATAGGATAAGTACAAGGATTATTATTGTATATTATTTTATATAATGTCAAACAATTATTTATTTTTAAAACAAATCGGACCTAGAGAGCGTTCACCAAAATGTCAAAACGAATAGTAGCTAATATCGAATGTTCCATCTGTCAAGTAATTGTTTATTGTATAGTATGTTTTATTTAATAATAGATCTATAATTTGTTTTTTAAATGTATTTATATTGTTACTATCTAATATGGATTTTGGCAATTTATGGCAATGGTTGACGAGGATTGTTTTCTAGAAATCGCGATCTTTCTTTACTTGAACCATTCTGAAGCTTTATAGCCATGTCCTACTCCTAAAGCCTTTACTCTCACACAGTACACCAAGAAGAGCGATCCAGTTAACGTTTACCTTACATAAAAGCCAGCAACAGCGAGTGGAAATAATTTCCTTTATCGATAGAATTGGTCAGACATATTTCAGTCGGACTTGTGTAAGCAATAGGGATATTTTATGAAGGACGTTAGGTAACCGTTTGTATTTAGGTCGTATCTGACTTGCTGGTTTCTGGTTTGGAATATTTATTTATTCATTATAGACATAACATGTAAATCCAAAGCGTCTATAAATTAGTTACAAATTTAAAGCAGGTGGCTGTTGTAAAGTCTGCCTATTGTTTTTATTGCCTTGTATTAAAAAATCATCATTGTTAACTTTTATTACTACAATCTACTGAGTAATATAAAAATTATTGATTACCATTATGACAAATGATACGAAAAATAGAAAATTAACTCATTTACTGTTAAATGTATAATATACTAACTGTATCTCAAAGGGCGTTTTGAGACAAAATGTAACCTATGTTCTTCTCCAAATTCTAATCTATCTATGTACCAAATTTTATTAAAATCGGTTCACTTGTGAGTCACCAATCTAGTCCTATCACTACATTTCTTACTTTTTTTTTCCCAACATAAATTGCATAATGCGTTAATATCACGTGTTTAAAAAGCATGTTTGTCGATTTCGTTGTTTAAATAATTGAAATTCAAATGATTGCCATTTTTTTACCATTTGTAATAATTTACACCGGTATTCCAGTTAACAAAAATTACGAGATGACGGCTAAAAGAGATGTATGGAAGAAAAACTATATACTGCGCCGAGCCTAAGTAATTTGGGGTAAGGGTAAGAGGATGATTCCAGTTATTAAGAAAAATACTGTGACCTTTACTGGTAAATATCTACCTTTGGAAGGAATTATATTCTGTAGAACAAATACTTCCCGGATTCTGAAATATAAATAAGTGATTAATGCTGACATGAGTGATTAAGATCGTCTGAGTTTTTTCGATTCGATTCGATTAATCGAGTGAACTATTCAATGGATTATTATTATTCATATTCGAATGTTGCGTCGATAACAAAAATGCAGAAATGTCACTCACGTCAATCAAGAACCTACTTCGAATATTCAAACCAATAACAAATCGACGGCGAAGTGCCAATACCTTCTAAATAACATAGAGCAAATTTCGCACGGTGAAAATAAAAATGAATTTCCTAAAAACTTTAAAATACCTATCCCCCGGTCAAATATAGTCGCGTTTTATGTAGTTAAGACTTTTTAAAAATACAAATGAGTGGCTACATCAAAACACGCGGAAATCAGCTTTAAAGTCGTATGTATAAAAAAGTAAATTTCTCAAAAAATTTAAGATAGGAGGTATTGGCACTTCGCCGTCGAAATGCCAATCGAACTCCAAGTTCGTTATAATAGGGCTACCAAACTTTTGTAAAGTTTATAGGAAATTGACACGAATCGGAAATGTGACTATTTCATTAAGCTCTTGACAAATTGTGAATAGAAATTTAATTATTCGTTCATAGTTGGCAATACTCCAGGTCTAGACGGACATTACGTTAGTGCGGTAATCATAAAATAGCAGGCTGGGCTATTCATTACCTTTCAATATTAACTTTATGTCATCGATGTGTTGAAATTACATCCGCATAATGATTAATAGTTACTCATAATTTTGATAAATTTAAGTAAGTATTTACCTATTCATGTTTGTAATATTAGTGGGTAACATATTACCGACAACCAATACATTTGAATCGCAAGGAGTATCCATGATATCATAATCATCCAGAGCAAACATGGGACAGCCCTATTAAAATTGACGCCTCCGACACGTCGTGAAAATCTCGCGACAGATTTAGTTCAAATAATAGTAAAGTATTAAGTAAGTCGCATTTCTGATATTACGCAAAATTACCTGCTTGTACCTGTTATAGCTTATGCTAATTTAAAGTGTCAGTATTTTCGAATTGGGTTGACAAATCGAATGCCTGCATGTTTTGAAATCGATTATTTATCGATAAGGGATATTGTGTAATTTAAACACTAGTTGAGACGTGCATTGCAATGCGATTTTTTTGTCAGAAACCTTCGTCGACAGGCACACAACTGCGGTTTGATTTGCTCCCTTAATAATATAAGGTTTTCATAAGCTGTGTCGGTGTAGGAACATAGATATAATTTAGTGGAATATGCCAAAGATTATGACTATGCCAAAGATGCACAAAACGATGTGGTAGGTGCTTATACAATATTAATTGATAACCTCTTCAAAGTCAAATAAAATAGAATCAAACTAACACTATTTACATGTGCTTACATAGTTTAAATGGAATTCCAATAACAATTTTTTATTTACCAAACTAAGAATTTTTTGTGTATCACATTAAAATTTGACGCAAATAAACGATTTTGATTTGATTTGAAGACTTAATTAATATTTTCTGATAAAAAAAACAATTTAATATTAACATGTGAAGTCGGTGCATTAGCCAAATCGTAGAGAAAACAAACGCGTCATCCCAAAAAAGTACAGACAAGGACAAAAGTGTTTATTAAGTAACGGAACGGATCTTTTTAAGGATAAAATGTGTCTATGTAAAAAAGACTATAATGTTGTATTTAACAATATATATACAAAAAAAAAATTAAGTGCCCTAGGATATTCTGAGAGTATTATGTAATTCTTAATTTTTTTACTCGCAATGTTTTCAGACAGTGTAAAAAATCTATAACTGATTTCCCACAAAACAGTATTGTAATGATTGTCCAATTTTGCTTTTAAAATATTTGCCTAAACTAATGAACTACGAAAGAAATGGCATTGTGCACTTATTGTCATAATTTAATGCGTGGGCGCACAACGGAATTCACAGGTTTCATATTGCAATGGAACAGATTTCTTTATGACTAACCTTCATATTTGGTTTCACACTTAGTACTTTCAAAATACCTATTCGTATCTAAACTTTAGATTACGACACTTATACTTTAATATTTAGGTTAGATATACTGAACTCTGTCTTCGTATCTGTATTGAGGGCAACTAGGGAGGTCAAAAAACCACTACAAAAACTGAAAATGCGATTAAGTCCTATCCTAAGTAGCTCTACACATAGTAAAGTTTTTATTCAAGCAATTTCGGACACATTTGTGAATAAGCTAGCATATTTAATTTAATAAATACTCGAAATGAACAAGATAGAAGATGACATAGCTAATGATACTACAGGCTGCGGCTGCCACAATCTTGCTTATATGCTTATTTGTCATCATATTTCAATAAAAAAAGGTTCTAGCATCACAGACGTGACCAATATAGCACGTTGAGTAACTGACGACACATCTTCCTCATAATAATTGTCGGTTACGTTATCGCACAACCACCCTATCAAACCAATATACCACCTACTTACAAGCACACTATAATACGGCTCAACGGTGTAAAATGACTTAATAAAACAAAAGTGTTACATAAGAAATTGTAACAGCCAAATCGTTTCCTGAACGGAAAATTGCTGGGCCGCTTCGCAGGTGATCGGTGGAAGGCAGTGTCGACCGATTGATGCCAATTTATGTTCATGTAAATATGCACGATTCTCTGTCGTTGTACAACTTGTAATTACGTTGGGAAATACTTTTACTGTTGAAGACGTAACAGACAGACATGAAAACGCCTTTGAGGGATGTTACATGAACTAGAAGCAGGAAGGAACAAAATGTAATTTAACTATAGGTATTATCTTTTGATAATATAAAAATAAAATTGACGTTTTTCATGGTTTTACTCGCATACTCCATTTACATCATCGCAATAGACTTTTTGTGACACAAGATACCCATACTCAGAATACAATTTATCTCCTTGCCAAATTATATCGATTTTTTTTCAGCGATTTACGCATAAAAAGGTTACAGATAAACAGACAGAGCTATTGATTTCTGACATTTACGCGAAAATTATACATTGAAATAAAACTACTTTTTTACTACCCGTGACCATGGACGCTGTAAAGGGTCCGAAACGTCGGAATTAATATTATAAATATAACGCGATAAAATCCGTAAAAAGTAGTTTATTTAAACAGACAGAGCTAGTTAACCATATATTTATATTTGTATCTATAACATTTATCTGATAACAATAGTGAGTGCTCGTTAAGGTTTTTGACTACTTTTCGCGGATTTTATAATGTTATATTGATATTATTAATCCCGATGTTTAAACCCTTTACAGCGTCTATGGTCACCGGTAGTGTGAGGTGATGGGTGCCTTGATGTTATAATTACTAATCAATGTCTATATGTTCGCGGAAGTGTCAGAAATCAAGATAAAAAAATGGTTAAAATGTTACAGATACTGACTCACTAAATGTCCAGATGTATGTCTGTTTATTGGTGTATCTACCTTTTTTTTATTTTTATAGTACGGAAAATCCTCATGGATCCTCCGCCACCCGGGGAGGTGGCAGGGTATGTCAGACTCATACCGACTAAATACCGCACTTGCCTTCACCTGCCCTACTGTCATGGGATCCGCGAAATTCGCCACGACCATGACAGGTGGTGTATCTACCTACGAAAGTGAAAAAGAGATATTGTTATAGTACCTTGTTAAACAATGAAATTTAAGAAATTAGTATGCAACGTTAAATGTATCCAAAGATTTCACACTAATACATCAAAACGAACATTACCTGCTTAGTTACGTCAACAAACGATTAACATTAAAGTTTACCAACACATTAAGTAGGTACTTAAAAATTAACATAAAAGTGCAACCACTGATCAAACATACCACGCCGACCAATCTTTTATTGTACTTTTAATCTTAATCAAAGCATTTAATTAAAACATTGACACACTTGTGCACTGAACTGTACGCTTAGGGCTGTCCCATATTACGCCACACACGCAATCGTATTTATTACGAACAAATGTTTTACAATTGCGTCCACGTATAGAGAAAGCAGTTGCGACAAACGGAAGAACGGACCGAATGATCCGACACTGTTTATGTACGTGATTCGAGATCATTTGCGTTTGAATCCTGCCTTACATAAGCCGTAACTGTAGCATGCGTGAACGCATTCGATTATCTATCCTATCTTCAGCAAAATAAGAACTGTTCTTGTGTTTACAAACTTGGATAAACTTGGTTTTAAATGTGTATGCACTAATGCCAATTATCTTAAGCATGGACATTCAACTGCTGTAGTGCGCATTATGTAAGGTAAATAAATCTTTTACAATTAATTACAACACCATAACAAATATAAGCAATAAGGCGTAATTTTACATTTTACACTGTTTCATTGGTCTAACAGATTCAAGTGTGACTGTTAACTGTAAGGTCCAGGTTTCGATTCACAGGTCCAGAATGTTGCAATTTTAACACAGCTTCAAATTGCAGATCAATTAATCAACGTTATTCTTTAGCCACGAGCCCCTGTTCAATACAATACATTACGGTTCCGCTTCATACAAAACAAAGCAGTGTTTTGCTTTGAAATTTCCTTTAATATTGTATAGATTACTGCACACAATGAACCATTATTTTCATTTCTTTGGATCTAAATTTAATTTTTAGTTGAGATTAATAAAATATATCCGTTTTATAAAAGTTTTCATATGAAGAAAAACACCTGCCGGACTGAGACAATAATTTATATAACGATTAGAGCCAATAGAGACTTTTTCTAAAATGTTAAAACCATTCACTAAAAAACAAAAAAGTTTTTTTACATACATACACACCATCACGCCTGTATTCCCCGAAGGGTTAGGCAGAGGTGTACTAATGTACACCCACATTTCGCCGGTATGTTTTAGCTCCTATGTAATAGGGGGCGAGCCTATTGCCATTAACCGGGCACAAATCCAGACTCCGAGCTGCTACTGAGAATTTCATAGAAAAACTCAATAACACTTTGCTCGACCTGGCGATCGAACCCAGGACCTCTAGCGTAGCAGTCGCGCTTAAGACCACTAGACTAATGAGACAGTTTTTTTAATATAACTAAAAATACTTCTAATTCTACGAGACCGGATTTTGAGACAGTAATACTGGATCGGGTAACGAGACCATCGAAGGTACCCAGTTACTCCTCACTTTCTTTTCCCCCCCATTTATTTAACTTTAGATGATTAATAAACTAGCACCCTGCTTATTACCTTAGCAATCCTAAACGCGAAGCTTGAGGTCCTGGGTTCTCTTTCCAGGTCGAGCAAAGTTACTGTGTTTTTCTATGAAATTCTTATCAGCAGCTTGAAGTTTAGATTTGTGCTCGGTTGGTGGCAATAGGCTCGCCCCCTTTTACATGAGACCTTAACCTCTGCCTAACCCTTCGGGAAATACAGGCGGGATGGTATAATATGTCATATATCTTAAGTATGATTAGTAAAGGACTGATCAAAAAAAGATTATTTCATTCGTATTAGCTGCATCGTTTCCGCTTCATTTATTAATAGATTCAGCCCACAATTGCCGTACAGGTCGGGAATTAATCAACAATAGCTAGAGAAAGTTTGTTGCGACTGTACTTGCACAAAGTATATACAACACAGCAATATTACGCTTATCCTGCTTTTAATATTAAGTGTATTATGCAAAAGGTTACAAATAAGTCAAGAGATAAGCTGAAACACTTAGCTGAGTATTGATATTTGGACGATGTTATAAAATTATAGATCCTGCTCTCTCCTCCTCTAGCTCACGACATTTTATATACATATCCTTGTCATTTTGGTATCAATAACGTGAGACAACACCAGAGATTTACCCATTTTACTATTGAGATACTTAATGAGCCTTTTGGAAAGGTTATACAAATATAATGAAATAGACGACCTACTATGTTCCATTCATTATAACATTAAACTAAATAACGATATAGTTTTATCGTTATTTCGATGAAATCATCTAATAAACTACGTTATTTCAAGATAAATACAAAGGTATTTAATGTATTTACCATTAACAAATAAATTTACTATCTAAAATGTAGTAATTTTAACAATGTAACATAATTACTTTCGTTATTTATCGATCGTAAATAAAGTAAAGGAAAAGGCTTAAATTAATGATCATGGAACTTATAGTTCGATCAGTGATTCTACTGAAGTGGACAACATTAAATACGTTAAATAAAATCGATATTACTTTAATCCACAGTAAAAACAGAAGGAAGCACTGCCTTTAATTGACCATTGAAATTAAGATCTATTTCCCTTCCAAAGTGCATAAAAGCCACATTACATTTTATCGATTTACGTAATCGATAGAAATCCGAGTAGCACGTGCATCGCATACTACATCGAGTCTTCCATAAATCGGAGTAGTAGAGAATTCTTGGAATTAAAAGTTGCGAAACTAGATTGACAATCTCTGGCATTGACCGTAAGCGAAAGCTTAGAATGACCAGTTTTTAATGCTTAGTTTTAAACGAATGTTTTTACACCTGCAGTTGTGATCTCGTATTGCACTGCGTTGCTCGGTACGTTGCGTATACTTAGGCAATAAATTCTAACCTAATTTACTTTCGCTTGTTATTTTATATTAGGAATATGTTGTAATAAAGTTGTGTCGCGTAACTAAAATAGCTAAATAGTCTTTGTAAGTGTGAATAAGCAACTATTATTACAAGATGGTACATTTGAAAGCACATGAATTTATTATTTCTTAAAATATAATTTATTTCATTTTAAATTAACACATACATAACATACCATCACGCCTATATTCCCCAATGGGTTAGGCAGAGGTGTACCAATGCATATCCACAGTTCGCCAGTATGTTTTGGTCCTATGTATTAGGGCGAGCCTATTGTCATTAACCAGCCACAAATCCAGACTCCGAATTGCTGCTGATAATTTCTTAGAAAATCTCTCTTTCTTAGAATCGAACCCAGGATTTCTAGCGTAACAGTAATGTTTACGGCCAAAAAATGATAAAATGCATACACGCAAATATGTAAGTACCTACTGTAAGCAAGTAAGCATGTTTTCGTTTTCATCGGATTGCCTCTGGCTAGTCTTTTCTACATCGTATAGCGTTGACAGAACTAGACAAATGTCACTAGCACGAAAACCAACTCTGTAGAAACTACGTCGGTCTCATATGTACTTATTTGTCGTAGTATATAACCAAAGCGGTTATATACTACGACATTCGTGCAACATTGATTTTTTTTATTACTATCAAAGATAATGCATTAACATTACCCAAACGTAATCACAATAATTTCCATAACCGTCTAGCCACATCTTAACCCACATACCAACACAAATATTACCTAAATAATTACATTAGTATTACCTAAATAATTACATTCTATAGCTATGCGTTACAAAATAAATGAGCTGGTATAATAGGGCCCTAATTCTAGCGTTGTGTAACCCGCGCATGCGCGCTAACGCGGCGAGCGTGACGCGGCGCCCGCGCCGATGCGCCCGCGAGATCCACGCACTTCCGACGTTATCACCTGTTACAGCGCACGTAGAGCTAAGAAATAAATAGATCTTCCTATAATAATAAAATTGTTTGTAAGTATTGTTATTGTTTGATTTATCCAAACTTATTCGATAAGCCAACGGATATGACCAGTAAGTATGGGTGAATGTTTATTTGGTTTTATAAAATAATCGGCGAGGCTATTATTATTAGGTCGTGGCGTTACGGATCCTATGGCCATGACTATAGGGCAAGTAAGTACAACATATCTTGTCGCCTCCCCAGGTGGGGGACAGTCCATGAGGATTTTCCGTAATATAAAAAAGGGTATTATAAGTGAGGTTGATGATGATGAAGCTATTACAATGAAACCTCACACTAATCCAAACACAGAGTTCTGAGTGAGAGTTTTATATAACAACCCCAATAACTCTATTAGACTTGGGAATGAACCCGGAAACTCACACGTAGTCGCTCTCTTACGACCAACGAGGTATACTACATCACATACGTTTACCAACTGTTAATGTTTCTCGTCATTGGACAAGAAATTGTTAATTATTTAAATTATTAAGCTCAAACTGAAATTTCAACAAGATACGCTCTCGTTAACACTTATTATTTTCTTGTTACAGTGCTATTAAAAATTATATAAATACTCGGCCAACTTCTGCGTATTTTAATTTTATAATTTGCAACTAAAAAGTAGTGCAACACATTCCAAGTACAAATATAATATAATATATAAATATAATAATATTTTTGGGACATTTTACACAACACCATCTAGTCCCAAACTAAGCAGAGCTTTTAGTATGGGTACTAGACAATGGATATAATACTTATATACTTTTTTTTTGTAAATACGTACTTAGAATACATAAGAAACACCCAGACAAACACAAATACTCATGTTTTATTCACACAAATATTTGTGTCCTGTGGGAATCGAACCCACGACCCCATGATCAGCAGTCTCGAACCGCTAGACAAATCTTTATAATATTCCCTTTGTTGTTTTTTATGCGCTTACAACAATCAATCTACTACAGAGATATTTAGCAATAATATCACTAGTAACTAACCAATATTAAACTGTACTACATCATTTCTAAGTCTATAGACAATGCGGAGAAACAAACGGCGCAGGCGCAGACATCACGACTTGGCTGCGCGTGCGACCGCGGGCACGTTTTCATAACAGCGTTGGAACAAATCTGGGTCATTTGCACTACTGATCTCGATTTCATACAATAAAATCGTCTAGATTAAAAGTTATGGGCCATTATGAAGACGTGAGGCCGGGCTTGATCGCAAAAACTTTGACCTAGGATATGGTACGAGGTTGGAGGGTTTTTGTAGGGTTAAAATTTTATTTTTTAAGTGTGGCGCATTCGTATATAAATGGGAAGAAGGCAGGGTACCTGTGTTGGGCACTTATTGAGTAAAATAAATTATGTCAGGGTATGCAATTCCACGACGAAAAAATTGCTGGAGATAATCAACTACAAAAAAAATCAGTCTATTGATCGATTTTAATCAATTTATTACTATATTTTAGCCTAAAAAATGAAGGATTTAAGATCTTAGAACAATCGTAACTAATTAATTTGGTACCTATTCATCACACAATTTAATTAACTCTTACTAAATAATCCGACATAATAGTTCAAATACCTCACATTGCAAAACTTGACGGGAACCAAATGAGCGGAAGGATCTAATTGTAACAAATAATTCTTACTCCTGTTCCTTAATCGATTATCGATTTCATAAGTGTTGAACTGTGCGTTGACGTACGCGTCCGATTTATCGCTGCTCGAATTCAACCTTGTACAGCGCCACCCTCCGGACGGAAATTGTGAGAACTAAGGCCGCCATATTGGAAGTTTTCACCTTCGTTAAGCCCCGGAGGTGGAAATGCATGGCCACTGTCGCTTTCTATGCCTACAATTACGAAAGGAGTAAATTATTGCAAAATGTAATAACAGTTGTTAACAACTGAGTAACTTTTCGAAATGTCATTAATTCTCACTGTAACAAATTTGTTAAGACATACCACCCGCTGGGAGCAAATTGAAAATAAAGTATCATATTCGCATTGAAATATGAAAACGTACATAATGAAATTAGATCGCAATAATCACTAGATACTAGGAGCACAGTACCTAGTAGAAATATGTAGAAACAATTAACAGAAATAGAAAATTCCATATCAACATTTCACACTACAACCTACTATTTAAAAATCAATCGAGTGTTTGTTTTTGCTATACTTCATTAAAGTAGTTAATTTCATAAAATGCAAATGAAAATAACAACGGATATAGGGTTGCCAAATATCACGCATGATTGGGCTGGCATGTCGTAAGAAGGCATGCGAAATGAGAGGCCGTTGATATAAAAGTAACATGGTATCGAATTAACGCTAGCCTAGGGCTACAAAATGTTATGCCACATTATTATTTGTGTTCTACATTAATCTCACACCTACATCCAAAATACATCATTTTCTTTTCAATTATGAGACTACACGTTTGGCGTAGCGGCTGAGCTTGTGCGCCATGGGTTTGGAATCAGGAATTGGAGCTCTTAAAATATTAGTGTATATTATCTATACTATTCATATCTTGATACTCATAAGGCGAATATACGTAGCCTAGCTTTGTCAAGAATGTCATATTTCTGTTCATAAAAATCATCATCATCATCATGTTTATAGGTTATAGTTAATGTCGACTAAGGAATTTGTCGACTCTTAACACGTAGACTTTGTTTATATTATGTGATTTTTACCACTAAATCCACTTTACCTTAATGGTATTAGTATTTGACTTGTAGTTTTTTCTATATTCTCTCTCACCTCTCCCCTAAAATACCATTTCATGGCATCATTCTTAATGAATGTCCTTCTCCACTCCACAATGTCATATTTATCTATCTAAACCCATAACACCCACTCCTGAATGAAGGGCTTTTCTCTATTCCACTGTTGCCGATCTTGTGCAAGTCGCACCCACTGATTTCCCACAATATAGCTCGACCATTGGGCTGACTGGTCTATCCAGCGATGTCGTGTCAACTCATCCTCAACCCATATAATGTCCCACTGCTGTGCACGGATCTCCTCTCAGAATGAGAGGGATTGGAGATTAGGGATTAGGATTATGCTGGCCTAATACGGGTTAGCCTTATATAGGGTCATATGACCTCACTTTACAATAATATTATATTATTATGGCCTTTATTATGTATGGCCTTTCCAAAAGAAATAGAATTAAGTTAAAAGTATACATTTTGGTGGCATTTATTGCATCGGTCTTTATAACTCCAGTGTATGGCGCGCCTAATCCCTAAGCTTGACGGATATTGCTCAAAGTATCATGTGCCAGTAATTAAATCTTACGCAAATATACAGTGCAATCATAAAGAAACCGAGGTTTACGGCTAACGTAATTGAGGTGGAATTATCAGATGTTGGACTTTAAGGGCAAATAAAAATATAATGATTATAATATACAGGTATTTAGTTTTTTAAGGTATGTTATGTATAAGTTAATATATTAGCAGCAGTATTATAGAGTTCCCGTATAACTTAGGTGATAACTAAGATAGGGGAATTTCCCAAAATACCGTCATAATTCTCAAAGTATTGGAAAAAATGAAATCATCAGAGTTAGTTACATAGTAAAACTACGGTATTGCCCGCGTTATTAATAAAACCGGAGAATAATTTGATGTCGGTAACGGTAAGCTCTTACAGTGACGATAATCTACACAAATTGTTGTATCGATAAATACACAGTAAAAAATCAAATAGAAAATTATTATCTATTAGAATCCCCAGCATTCATAATTATTCTGCTTTTAAGGTTTCTCACATAGTAATTCTACCTAATTATTATAAAAAATTAAAAATACTTTTATTATTATTTATCTATTAATGTTACCGGTTATCCGCTTATCGAATCCCAGAACAGCCCGAACCAAATTAAAATACAAACTTGGACCGCGTACTTTGATTATATAAATGGATGAAGAAAGCACCCCGCTGTGACAAAGTCATAGTTTATCGCTTACCTACGTTTGATTTACCATATTTTTATTTGGAATCATTAAGTTAAGTGTTTCGTTATGTAGTGCAAGTATCACAACACTATCATCACAATTTAAGGTTCTGACGACAACCTGAGAGCTGTAATATTGAAAATCAAAAGGCTCGGCCCTTATTGGGAACTAATTAAACAAGTGTACACTTTTGCCTAACCCTTCGGTATGTTATGTCATTATGATAGATTCATATTTGCCTTAATTCTTCCGTACCCGTTCCTAATTCGAAAAGCTACCACAAAACAAAAGTCACAAGGAAGCGTACGCTTAAACTAATATAGGCAAAACAAATGACGATGACAATGCACTGAAGCGGGATGCCCACCAAGAGCTAAAAAGTGAGTATAGCTTAGCTCGCATAGCTGCGATAGATGAACTTATAACACCTACTAATGAACACCAACAGTTCGCCAGTATCTTTAGGTCCCATGTAATAGCGGGAGATCCTATTGCCACTAACCGGGCACAAATCCAAACTCCGAGCTTGCCACTAAGATTTCATAGAAAAACCCAATAACACTGCTAGTATGTACTACTCTAGAAATAAATAATTATACATGTACCTTGTAAGTACACCGCCAACTGCCCATTCATTATGTTTTCTTACATGATCCGTGTCTATGGTTGTCTGTATGAAATTGCTCTTAGCGATAAGACCGCCAATTGTATTACTTTAAGTTTATTTATTTAATTTTATTAAGCTTCTTGATGTACAATAAAGAATATTCTATCTATCTTTGCTCAACCTAGGAATCGAACCCAGGATCATTAGTGTAGCCATCGCGGACCATTAGGCTAATGAAGCTTAGGACCGCTAACCTAGCTTAGCTTTAAGTGGGCAATCTGCTCTACCATTGTAATATTCGTAATTTAAAATTACACACAACCATTAGGAACTGCGCTTTACGTTTAGTTGTTGTTCACACACCTCACTTCCCACGGAACACATTAGTTGGTATATTTATGATTTACTTACGCAATTATTCTTTATGGTTGTACTTCAGGGTTGCCACATGTGATGCGACTTATAGAATGAACTAAACGCGAGGTAAAGTAGTAGAAACCGTAGATTTTTTAAAAGACTATGGAGTTTTTGGTCGGTATTTCTCCATAAGACCCACTTTTTGGAACCGTGCAACTAGTTTTGACTTTTCAAAAGTAGTTTTTATGGTCTGATTGAAATAAAATATTCGACTTTGACTTTGATATGACAGATTTGTCTCAGGACGAGAGACTAGTGCCCAGGGAGTAGTTAAAGCTGAGTGAAGATTGTTGGGTTTAAATCTTGGTTGAGACAAAATTCAGGATCAATGCTGATAATACAAACAATGTCTCGTTAGTCTAGTGTTCAAAAGTGCGACTGCAACGCTAAATATTCTGGGTTCGATTCCCAGGTCGAGCAGTATTATTGGGTTTTTCTATAAAATTCTCAGTAGCAGCTCGGAGTTAGAGAGTTAGATTTGCGCCCGGTTAGAGTCAATAGGCTCGCCCTCTATTTTAGGGGACATAAACTTACGGCAAACTATGTTATTTATTTTTAATTTTAAATCCATCTACACTTAAATAATAAATATAAAACGTTGACTCAAAAATTCGTAATAAATGGAGTAAGTAAGTAATGGAGTAAGTATATAAATGCAATCTTCAACATTACTCACTTTCTCGCTCTGTTTTCACTCCTTGTGCCAAGCGATAAGGGTCAGTACACACGGTCATCTGATTGCCTGATGCAGTTGATGCAACCGCAAATGCATTTTATTGAGGGCAACGAACCGCGACCGGATGATCGACGGATCATTTTGATGCATCTCCACTGATGTATAATGCGTTCGGGTGCGTGGAAGCAATCGACTTGAGAAGCTTCTAAAATTGTGGGCAGCACGCAATGCTATTCTAATAAAAAAATATAGTTCGTAGTTGACTGTATAGTCAACAGTATATCAGATTATACAAAACTGCCAAATTTCTCCAAATGATTTTACATCTTAAAATGTTGACAATTTAGTTTAAAATCGAATGAGAAAATTGTACAGTTTGTAGTAACTTGATGTGCTGATGACCAACACTTGATGTACCAAGAAATATAATGGTATTTCAATTTGAAAGCCTTACTTGTTTTTATATGTGTGCAAATCTAAAACAAGCTTAGAAGATGGATTCACCATTGACCACAGCGAAATCATTTCTTGATTATAAACAAGTAATAACATTCCCACTCAACAGAGTATGTGACCACAAAAACCCATTCGTTTCATGAACTTTACACCACCGTCATCAATAACCACAATACACCATAACTAAGAACATTATCCAAGATTGTGTACAAATGACGGACAAAAACAAAATATCGTAACGAGCCAATCATATAATCGTTAACTAGTGACACGAGGAATCGATTCGTCAGACTCGAATATAATCGATCATATTAACATCGATTGGGTCGTCGTACTTTAATAAATGTTTCGCGGTCGACATGTTGCTTGTTGCGACATTGCATTAACTTTATGAAGCTTGGGAAATGGAAAGACATGTCTAAAGCCATGATCAAAATGACACCAAAAAGTATTAACATCTATGTTTATCGATAGATTAAAGCTGTTATAGATAAGGTTTGAAGGTTTTAGAAAAAGTAAGAATCAATCCGAGAAAAACGGGTATAACATGGTATTGGTATTAATTTGAAGTTCGTATTTTATACTGATAGTGTTCAAGTAGCATTTAATGCTAACACGTGATTTTATTGTCATAATGACCCACCACTGCTTCGTACGGATATGTTGATAAAGTATAGCATAATATTAATAATGTAGCTTTCTATAGATGACAGATTTTTTAAAAATTGGTTATGTATTTTTTGAGTATATCCATTACAAACAAACATAAAAAAAAACAAATCTGTTCTCTTATTAGTTTAAATATTAGTTTAGCATAAATACGTCTATAATCAAAATATTGCAAAATAGGCCATTGCTAAATAGATCACAAGAAGAGTATCAGGACAATAATGCATCATGTCTCTTAAAGCTAAAAAAACTTGATATAAAATCAAATCCCTTTCCTCCATCGAGTTTGGCACACTTGTGTGAATATAGCCTAACACACATGGGTTGCAAATTCAAGTACTTTGAAATTTCAACAGTATGGTGGAGTAACCAGAACAGTAGAACATAATACTGCGCCTATATTGTTATAGTGAAACGAATCAACAAAAGAAATAGAAATTAAAATAGTTATCGATTTTAATCTACTTGATAGTGTTACACTTATATTGAGAACGTTGAACTGAACTCCAAATAAACAAATCTTCATAGTAAATATATTCATTCAAATATGAAGCTTACCTCTTTAAAAACAATAAACATAACGGCGTGTACAATTATGTTCTTCACAAGTATTAAATATTTGATTAGTTGTATCGTTTTTGATCATTATCGAAAATTTATGATTACATTGTAACACGGGCCAGATTTAATGGAATGTTTTGTGTTGTAACTGCAGTTACCGACTCTTATATCATGAGTAACCAGTTCTCCGATAGGCACTGGAGCTAGAACTAACCAGGAATTCGTTAATTTTGAAAATTAATCAAATCGAAATTCTACGACTGTTGAAGCATTATTTAGTGCAGGGCAGCTTCTGATCATTTAATCGACTAAACTTTACATCTGTTGGCATTTAGTCGATATTGAATGATCACTCGATTGTTCCGAGATAAAAGCTTATTAATCGAGATGCTAGTTATCGGTACATTGTTGTATATTGCAAAAGCAATAGTATTTTATTTATAACATACCAATCTATCAACCACTGAGGTCTCGTTTACCATTTACGGTGAGATTTATAAGCAAGGTCATCTTGCTACACTTGATATCAATGTGACTAACAATTTAAACTCTTATTGTTAGTATCAAACGCACGCAATTCATATGGTCATAAATTTATTAATGTTGTTGCATACTGTTCAAAAGAATAATATATTATTCAATTAATTGTGAAAATGATTTATGTTTAATTATATGTATTTACAAGCTTGTTATAGATAGAACAAATGTCATAGAATGTAGTATTTTATATTCAATCAAAACTATCAATATTATCACGAATGTGGTGAAACTCTTATCCTGATTACTTAATTTTTGATCCAAGCTTTGAGCCCATAGAGAGGTAATTTAAGACTAGTAATATAATGATTGAGCTTAAAAAAACCCTTAATATTGTTTTTTAATTCAGAGGGATTTAATTAAAATCTAAACCCTATTATTAATTCTATAGAATAACATTACACACCAATGTTATAAGACAAAGATCTTAAGACTGTAAACTATAGGTAATGTATGCAACCTTGCACTCGCGAGTCAGAGATTCCACGTAATCGATTCCCCGCGACATCGATATTAGGTAATAGGGTGGCAGTACTTGATGTCGCAACTCTAATGACCGACAAGGTCGAGGCCGCGCACGCGACTGAGGTCGGCACTACACACGACCTTATCGACTCGAGACAGCTTTCTATTTTCTATGACTGAGCCTCAGATTGATTTCTTGTTGATTTCGCTTTCATTTGTTTGTTTGTTTCGTGTGTATTGTGGCGAATATGTAGCGTATTGTTTTTGCAGATGTTGATTTTGTACTTATGAGTTCCAAGCATAATTATGGTACTTTTTGTTTGATATTAGCGATATTATTATAATACTACATAATATTATACTATTGTTTCTAAGAGATTTCTTCAGTCAAGACATTACATAGGTACATATAATGTATATGCCATCAAACTTGTGTCCTGCAAAGGTAAAGCAGATATATAGGTACTGATGTAGGTACATCCAAAATATATGGGGATGTTATACGTTCTTTATGTATTTTAAAAGGGAGCGAGCCGATACCAAACTAAACTTGAATTTCATAGAAAAATCTAACAACGCTTTTCAACCGGGGAAGTCATACTAGGCAGCCGCATTATCGACCACTTACCGATGAGAAAGAAAAGAAAGAAATAAAATACTAATATCAAAAATATATTCGATTGAAAGATAAAACGTTAATTCAATATAATATCGATTGTTATTAATCTACATTTTTTACTTACTACTAAGGAAACGATGCGTAAGATTTGTTCAAACCAGTTAACCACAACCTCTATCTTGACGTCACATCTATCGATCTAATTTCCCAACGTAACGATATTATCTGCCGAATCTTTAAAGAAATGGTCTCGGTCGGTCACCTTTGATTGCGCCGGCGCCGTCCGATGCATCGATCCGAGTGAAAGTGAACGATTACTGCAATCGAGTTATTAGGTGGGCTGATGTAATGATCACTTGTTGCACTTTTTATCGATTGTAACAATTGTTATGCGATTACGATTCAATAATGAGATGTTCGCAGCACCTCATTGCGCTTTTTAGTGCGCTTTGTATCGCTGCAGCTTTATGAGGCGGTACGAGTGGATTTGACCACTACTCTTCCTCAAGCATGTTCACTACCTACACATGCTCAAGAATAGCATAACTATGTTCTGGCAGTTTAACGAGTAGCACATAATATGTATGTACGAGTAAGTATGTCTGTATGAGTGCTAATTGTTAACTATTTGGCAACTACCAGTCCGAAGTACTTACGACAAAACTGTATGCCACTTGTGAACATATAGCTTATCTATGTATTGTAGATATACTGGGATTTTATTGTAATTTAGTTATACAGGTACATATTACTTTTGTCACGTAGTCTTTGGTCTTTTTTCATTCATAAAATGTTGTTGTTTTCCTTTTTTTAGGGTATGTTTTACAGCGTTACTACGGTTCTTAAATATTGTGAATAAACTCGTCATAAGGCCCCATTTAACCTCCTTTCAGCTTTACGGGTATTTTGTAACACGTTGTATATTATGTTAATAGATGAAAATTAAAAATTAAATTATCTACTTAAACAGATTCATGATTATGATAGCAATGGTAGATAGATATTAGCAACATTAATACAGCTTCTGCCTAACTCATCGGGGAACACAGGCTTGATGGTATGTCATGTTATGTTGAAATATATAAATTTATATATTATTCGCCCTACAAACAGAAGTAAGAATCATGTTGGTAACATTGAAATGCAATGTAATACAGAATGTATAATGTAGGTACCTACCTGCCTTTACACGGTTCTAGGTGATCAAGGTACTAATTTGACTAATAGCTGTTTAATTGCTTCATATTAATTGCGCAGTCGCATGGACCTGTTCTATGGACTTACGGTATTGACGTAATTGTATAATTCACGCCGCTTTCAAGTTCTGTTATGTACCTGGAAACAAATGAATACATTATGAGTAAGAACATTAGAAAAAAAGTATAAAAATAAATAATTACGAAAGTCTTGGTACTTATAGTACCCGGAATTTGGATTACTGCCTAGTAGGCTCGCTTCCATTACATAGGACCTAAAAATACCTAAAACTGTGGGTGGTCACTGCGTAAACTTCCCATGTTTGAACGTATAAAAGTATGGAGTTATTTCTCATAATCAATTACAATCATGCTACTAATTATTTGAGTTTGTTTTGTAGTTATAAAAACATTGTCTGGATAGCTACCTCTCCAGAAAATGTTCTCCGTTAACTAAATGAAATTCTCACATTCTCAAACACCCGAAACAACTACGTCATACGAAAAATATTCTGGACGGCAATCGAACGCGTAACTGTTCGTCATCTTTTGTATTGGGAGAATGCCATCTCTTTGTCTCTTTCTATCTTTTACATTAATCATCAAAAAAATTCGTAATATTCTATACAAACGACTTATCTTAAACAAAATTTACAAATCAAACAAATTTATGCAAAACAGCATTGAGCTGTGCATTATTATGAGCCTTTTTATTGAAAAAACTTTTATCTCAAAGATTCTTATAAAAATGTCATAATAATCTTTGTAAGGAATCCTACTGAAGCCCATGAACATTTATCACTGCACGTTTGCATTAAAACGACAATCGTGAAATTCGTTTTCATTGTAGGTAATCTTATGGCCGAATGACAACGACAGCGGCTGACTGTTGGCCGTCTTTATTGATTCAATTGTTTCTTTTCTTCACCAATAAGGACGCATTGCGTCATTTAAATTTCGAACCGTTGCAATTTTGAGTAAATTTGTCAATGATGGATTTAAAACAAACAAAGGTATTTTTTTAAACAGGACTTGCGAACATTTCATTATTATAAAACAAAAGTCTAATTGATGAAGATTAAGTTCGATGAAGATTATTATGACTGTATTCCCTGTAAAAATATGAGTCTGTTCGCCAGCGATGAAAATTTTGATCACCGTCATCAACCTATTTACTGTACCACTGCTGGGCACTGAGGCTATAGTAACTTTTATTTCCCTGAGCAAAAATCTTACCAACACCAACGCAATTCTTCAATTTCTTAATGGGATCCTCTGGTCTCCCAGGTATGCAATTTAAATAATCTGATTTAGTTTAACACAGTTTCAATCAGTTTAAAGTAAAACGCAGTGATAGCCTAGTGATATGACCATTGGACTGCCAAGTCGAAGGTCTCGAGTTCGAATCCAAGGCACGCACCTCTGACTTTTCTCCTCATGTGCGTATTAATAATTAATTATCATTCGCTTAAACGGTGAAGGACAACATCGTGAGGAAACCTGCATACCTTAGAGATTTTTCTCGACGGTTTGTGAAGTCTGCCAACCCGCACTAGACTAGCGTGGTGGACTATAGCCTAATCCCTCTCTATATGACAGGAGATCCGTGCCCTGCAGTGGGCCAGTATATGGGTTGATGATGATGATCAGCCGGTTATATCCAAACACAGTTTAAAAACTTATATTCCCGTCAGTCACATTTCGTATACGTCAATGTTTAAAAAGGTCGAAATCGTGAATTGAATATGTAAGGACCTTTTTCTGATAACGGGATTTGAATTGAGAGTGGCGTTGGCTTGAGAGCAGGAAAAGATGCGCCTAAGTGCTTTAATATTGTCAAAACGGAGAAACATGGATAAGTGAATAGCCGTATACACCGTGTTTTTTTTTTCATCTTACATCCGAAAAGTATACTTCTACTCAACATGATCAAATTTTTTTTTATTTTTTGTAGCAGTCGCGCTTATAACCGCTAGACTAGGCAGTTCTTCTCCTAGTATTGATTAAGCATGAAGATTTTACACGTTAACGAAAATGCGTCATAGTTCGTCTCTCAAAATCTCGATAATCCAAAAGAACCCACCAACATTTAGTGTATAATGTTTCTGAAGGTTACAAAACAGCTTAAAAGCGGATACTACTAATTTTCAAAGATAATTCTTGTAAAATAATCACCGAATAAATACGAGGTAAAAACCAAATCAAATGGATTTCCTAAGACTAATTTAAACAAACCAAAGAGGATGACGAAGCTAAAGCATTGCAAGGCCAATGCAAATGAAACTACTGTATACAGAATCACTGCGAAAATATGTTCGGAGGCGAGGCTCAAGGTTTGACATTCACGTATTGTTACCGCTACACCGCATAAAGATTTAACACATATTTGAGCATACGTTAACGGTGATCCTAAAGAAACAATGAAAGAAAAACAAATAACGCAAAATGTAGGCCCCAATGAATAATTCAACGCAGAAGACATGACAGCTGCATACGATTCGGATCAAGATACTGTTTCAGGATTATTTACCACAGACCATAAAATGAAATCACATCATTGAAATTCCAGATACAAAATATATTTTGTTTTCAGACCGGTGGGACTCTCCCTTACTACGATGGTGGGTAAGACTTCAGACCCGCTATGATAAATAAACTGGTGAACCATTGAACGTACAATTCAATGGTTCATTAGTTGTTTATTAATTTAATACTAACATTAGGCTAAGTTATGCTACTACTAACATTATATGGATGTGTATCCGAAATAAATAATTTTAATTAGAAAATTTGAATTTGAATATTCCAAGGTAAAGTATTCGATGCTATTTAAAAATCATTATTTTATTGTGACAAAGTGTGGTGTCAAATTATTAATTCTCTGACGAAATGTTAATATTATTTATCCGTTAAAATAAGATTCTTAGAAGAGAACTATATAAAACAAATGTGTTTAATTGACAATCTCAAATTATTAGCAATCAAGCGTAAGTATCTTTATTGCAAATAATCAAGACCACTCAAAGTTTGAAAAGAAATTATAACATTACTAAAAACAAGATACAATATCTTTACGTTCGGAAATTAATTACGAATAAACACAAACAAAGGGATTAATTTGATCCAATCTCAAGGTGGTCAGTTAAATGTCGCTTGTCTAAAATACACGGTTGTACTGCCTATAAGCGACATGCTAGACGAATCGCTAAAGTCAGATGTCATTGAGATAGTGCTTGCAATTGTTCGTCGGAAAGACGCTGCCAACAATGGGTCATGTACACGCATTGTACTGTCCGCTTCAAGAATAACGGAGGAAGCTGAGGCCATGCATCTAAACCTTGGACGGGTGAATAGCGACGAGTAGACTCGACCCTATCAACGTTTAACATACAATAAATGAACCCGAGATGGATTTTAATCGATGTTGTAAGATCCATTGGTTGGAAGCGGAACTAAATTATAATTTCCGCTCTTGTAAGAGACAATAGATCGTTAAGAGGTGTTGGTTGTATAACATCTACAGGTGCTTCGTCTCCTGGTCACCCGTAGTGTTGCTAAATAGATAAAAATGTAATTTACTTTGCAATTTAACACACCAACGGTTGGGGATTAGATAATAACTACGCAGTCTTTTGTTTCCATTGAACTGTTGGCTCGCTGAACTTATTTTTTAAGTGGAGATGGAAAAGTACAGAATGAGTCTGCAGTAGCCAAGGACATCAGAAAATTGCTGTCAGAAAAACCCATCTGTTCGTGAAAAAATTTACTTATCGTACGATCCGCCAAATTTGTAGCAGTCTGAAGATAATTTAAAATTTTAAGAGAGTTAGGGTCGTTGGATTAATTTCACTCGAATTGGAGCCACCGGATTTGTGAAATTCCCAATAACAGCTCGGAATGACAAATAGGCTGGCCCCTTTTACATGGGACCCAAACATGCCGGCGAACTGCGCTTGTACTTATATAGTTCAATTCTGCCTACACCTTAAGGGAAAATAGGCGTGATGATATGTTATACTTCTTTATAAATTTAATTTTTTACTCTAGCTTCGATTATTCTTTGCATCACAATCACTACACTAAATCTCCAAATGCAACATTTAAATTCTAACAGGATTAACAGTAACAATATTCAAATACATTTTCAAGGTAATCTATTAATATTTTTGTTCTGTGATCTTTGATTTACAAATCTAGTCTAGAAAAAAAAATGTGAATGCAAAAAGTGCAAGACAAATTGCGTTCTCAATGAAATCTTTATTGAAACTGTGTCGGAGCGAATTCAGGTTACGTTTAATAATATCAATATTGCGAATATTACAATGAATGTTGTATTACAAAAACTATTTTTTAACAGACTTACAAAATTACAATAATTGTATCTTGTAATTTTGCAAGATTTTCTGAAGGATAATGCTCCGATTACATGCAATGATAAATGTTACGATTCGTGAATTTTATGTATATTTATGGTAAGTGAGACCTTATGTGTTGCTTCAGATTTCAATGTGAGAGATTGCAACAGCTTCTGTCCTCCAATTACTTTACATATTTCAAATTATTTCTTTTTTATCAACATTTTCTACTGAATTAATAACAAAACGTAATGGCCTAGTCTCTCATGTAATAAATTTCATATCAACTAATATACGTCATAATTATATGGATTTAATTTTGATGGACCAGCACATCAAGCTAACCCAATCTGTCAAATTTCTTAGGACAGATTTTCAACTTTTTTATAAAATAATAAGGTTCATGTTCAATTGGGAAAATTTGTCAGTTTTGGATAGCTTGACTACTGATTACTAGTACGTTGAAAATGATATGCAAACGTAAAACGACCACAGAATAAATATATATTATCATATATATTTTACACAAAGCAGTCTTGACAGGCGATTTTGCAACAGCAGCGTAAGTTTATGGGCCGTGCGAATTTATTAAGCGGATAATTACCATTAATTTATCTCCACGCCAACATGTTAACCGTCAAATTATTATAATTATTTTAGATCACTCGCATAAAAAGTTACGTGAAATATAAACACAGTAGGTATCATGAATGGATGGCTGGCTAAAATATGAATACCCAAATTGCTGTCATGCAAATGTTAGACAAATATTTAAAAAAAAATACTTACACAGCAAAAAAGGAAAATATATAAGACGCCTTTAACTAAACATGGCGGCCTTTGGTATGTGACGACATTCTTCCAATCAACGTCGTTGGAACACGCATGAGTCGGCTATTTTAGACATGGGTTGAATTAAAAACTCCTTACAAGGTACGAGTTGCCAAATTCATTAACAACATTCGAATTTTAAATTGTTTTTTTTTTTGAGTCCCAGTTTAATGCCATTAAGACGATGAATAAGTGGAACTTTGAGAAACACTCTCTTTCTATTAATATTGTTTAAATAAAATTAGTGAGTAACAAAAGAATTAAGCAACAGGAGTCTTCATCTTCAATCAAAACTGTGATAAAAAAATATTTAAAAAATAAAGTTATAGGTACTTATATAACTTGCGAAAATGTAACGATTAGGTGTTGAAGTTAAGTTAATTAAAATATTTTCTAATTTTGTTTATATTTTTAGCCTCGGCAAAAATATTTGCTATGAAGTCACCGCCGACAGAACGTCATAACTCGAACATTATATAATATCGCACCAAGTTCAATGCCGCTGGGCAAATGTCTCAGTAGGTGAAAGTTGTATACGTCATCGAAGTAACCCGACCCGGTGTTGTGACACTCCAGCAGATGGTCGCTTCGAGGCAACCGTGTGCTTTACGATTCTGCAGCATTATGTGACGTCTGATCATGAACTTTTGCTAATAGGTTACCGATGCAATACAAACTTTATTACAATTGTTACATGACAGAATGTCCTTTAATTTTTTATGTTTTACTAAATTTAAAAAGAGGAAATTCTCAATTATATTTTAGATAGAATACACCCCCGAGAATGAAACGTAAAATATCGTAAACCGGTGGTATTTTCATAAAGTCAAAGTCCGTACATATGGTGTTTAACAGTCAGACAGGTCAGACAGACAGGTGTCAACAGTCTACCGAGTCGGGTGTAGCAGTATGAAAAGTAGTTTTCGAAGATACACAAAAATCGCCTGCAGGCGATGTACTTTTCTAAAAAGTTTGAAATCTTAAAACATTAACGGTCTTATGCATAAAAATATAAAACGTCTTATAAATCTCCAATTGCTAAAATGTGTTTTGTCTTCTTTTCTCTGTAATAAAATATTACTGGTCAAAACAAAACAAAAGAGATTTATAAGACGTTTTATATTTTTATGAATAAGACAGTACGAATAATCCGACAAGAAAACCATATCGTTTATTTGAAAATGTCAATAGAAATTTGGGTGTTTCTGTATTTTAAACTTACAAAAATAAAAGTATTATAGTACCTATAAGTTCTGCTTAGTTTGGGAACAGAAGAGATTGTGTAAAATATCCCAAAAAAAAAATATTGACCAAAAGAAATTTATATTTTTATAATTAAAAATATTTATTTTTGATACACGGGTCATGTTTAAAAAAACTTGGTCTGACACACGTTCATTTTACAAAAGAGATTGTTGATGATTTGAACTAACATGATTGATAGGATTTTCTCAGTAGCCAAGAAAGCCACTGTGTTAAACGTAACATTAAAATATGATTACTTTCCTTTTCTCTGAATGTAATTAATATCGGAATGATAATCAAAACATCTGGACGATTCTTTATATGGCCCTTTCGCGTTTCTGTAATTATATCATTTGAAATTTAAGCGTGATTTCACTTACAAGATCATTAACGTTTAAGTTCAAATATGCTGAAGATATTTGCTGAGTTTCTAGATTTTAATTGAAAAAATCTGACTTATTTCCCCTACATTTGGGTCAAGGATTATAGCTTGCTCTTTCTTATGGGTATGTTGTACTAGACTACCGACTAAAAACCGCTTCTTCCTTCTCCATTTTTTAACCCGCATTACATCGGGGATAATACATGTATGCTCAGGATGTGAATACTCCTAAAGTGCTGAACCTAAAATCCAATAACACATTGCTAGACCTAGAAATCAAACTCAGGAGCTCCACCTCAGTAGTCGCAATTTTGACTTCTACACTAATGAGGCAATTAGCCATTTTGATCAGCAAAGCAAATTTCGCCTACAACTCGTTATGGATAATTTACAGTTGCAAACATTTCGTAATATTTCGTTTGTTAGCTCAAGCTATGTCATTAACAAAACGATCTTGTTTTTGCCTCTGTGGTTATTTGACAAGGTTGGAGATTCAATCTCAAACAATGTCTGGTTAGATTTTTGACAATTTATTCTTGTGCCTTAAAAATTAGAGCTGTTTTGCTAGTCTGTGAAGGCTTGGTAACAAAAATGTATTTGAATATATCTCTTTGTTCCTCTCTCTACCTCTCTCTTCCTCTTTCCATCTCTGTCTACCTCTCTCTTCCTCTTTCCATCTCTGTCTACCTCTCTCAATCTTTTTCGACCTCTCTCTACCTCTTTTCATCCGAACTCTACTTTATTATTTCTTAGTAGTTTGGATTAGTGCCTAGTTAAAAAGCCAAAGGCCTCCTATTAAATGAAGTCTGTTAATATGTAATTTTTTAAGGGTAAATATTATTTGCCAACCCGCAATAGGCCAGCGTAGTGGACTATAAGTCTAATCCCTCTCAATATGAGAGGAGACCCGTGCCCAACAGTGGGACAGTATATGGGTTGATGATGTTCATAAATATTATTTAAAATTTTATAATCTTATGGAATGCAATAAAATATTGAATATTGAGTAAAAAATATACTTTGTACATTATTGTTAAATGTTTGTACTCTTAACAGTCCTTGATAGCCGTGACGGCGATTCGAAGCTGTATAGAAAATGTTAATAGTAGTCTTGACCTCCAATTATGTTCAAATAGCCGCTAACTTTATAAATAAAGATATGCTACGGTTTTTACCATTTTAACATTACATGCCTATCATCGAATTAAGAGAAGAATATGAATATCATCCACGAATTTTATCGATATGTGTCCATTTTTGTGCCTATATACAGACTTGTGGCTAATAGCAATAACTACGCTGACGATCTTCAAGGTTAAGATGCGCTAGCCACGGTCAGTCTGTGGATGGCTGACCACCTGGCCATACATCGAGCCCCTTCATGCCACGGAGAGCACGTAAAGCCTTCGATTCTGATTGTCATACAAACACCTTCGACAATTGTTAGTGTTAGTTACAAGCCCAAACATGAAAATAGGTACTAATATTTAGCCACATTTGGGTAGACTGGAAACCAACCCCAATATAGTTTGGAAAAGGCTAGTAAGATAATAAGGAAGATGACCCAGTTTTAATGTAGGTATATACAGAGGCGACTCTAGCCCATGTAACGCCCGTGTGCAATAATTACCACTAGCGCTCTCTAGTAAGCCCGCGGTCAAAATGGAATGGGTACAAATAATAACACGTTACCACAAACTGTCAAATTTGGTAACTGTCAAATTGGATAATTCTTATACAGAAATTTGACAGTACTGGATACCATGATGTGTTTGTTGAGAATATCCGCAATAGAATTCCGCAGCCCTGTGGCCCTCGGCGCCCCCTAGAACCGGCTGCGCCCGTGTGTAACGCACACCCTGCACTAGGTATAGGTAAAGACGCCTCTCTAACCTTATTTTTATTTAGTACAATAAATCTCTGAACCACCTTATGTTAGAAACAGTAAATCTCTTGATTACTTCATTACAATATGCAGAAAAGAATAATAAAGCTTAAATGTATATTGTCCATCATTTCTCTAACAATATAATGTATCATTGTACACAGATTAGGTAATCAAGTTATATCACTGCACACACGCATCCTACTTACATAAAATTTAACAATTACAGTTTGTCGGAAGTGTGATACGTCTCGTATTTGTTATGCAAGTAATGTATTTTTGTAATGACAATCCGTTATAGTATTGTAATTAAATTAAATTTCGATTATACATAAAATTGGCATAGAAACGACCGCCTCTCTTTTTTAACAAATTCGCGAAAATTTGCGAGAAGAATAACGATGTTTACAACATAAAATCAATCATAGCTAAATGAGGTCCTTACATACCTACTAATGATCTATTTGAAAACCTTCATCCAATGCATGTTTAAAAACTAAATACCAATTTATTTCTATCATCGTAGCTATTTTCTAACTATACACTATATAACATCTAGAGTAGTTGAAAATCAGCACTCAAAACGGCTACCACTAGGCTTCCACCAACCCAATAGTAACTAGGCATTATAGATATCGTAAAAGTATTAGTCATTGCTGAAAGGATTAGCAAGCTAAAATGGCTATGAGCCGGTCACATCTCGTGGACAGCAAACGCTGGAGCAAACGAGTTTCCGAGTGGAGACTGCATCCAGGTAAGCGTAGTGTTGGAAGCCCGCCGACCACGTGGGGTGACGAGTGTGGAGGGCAGCTGGCAGTGACTGGATGAGGAAAGCGGAAGATCGAGCTCTCTTGCGTACACTATGAGAGGCCTGCTTACTGACTAACGACTACCACTAACGATCGACACAGTCTTGGTATGAGAATTAAAAAGACAAATGTGAATAAGCTTGTTCTTATTTCCACAAAACACAAGACAAGAACACAATTATACCCACGAAATTGTTTGAATTTGAGCTTTGAAGGCTAAGAATTATAAATGCCAAACGTGGACAATGCCCTTAGCCGGCGGACAAGTGTAATAGGCGATTTAAGTCACGATAAGCTATGACCTATAAAGTAGAATAAGTACTTAAATATGTATCTAAGCAATCATTTCAATGACAGACAATGGATTAAGTACCTTAGCAGGCAAAATTTAGATTAGTAATCGTGTGGTATACATATGTATAATTAACACATTAAACACATATTATACTCTATTGTAACTTAGGTACTACAAGGACCAGAATGTCGTAGTTGGTCCTTACGTCCGTAAGTAACAGGTGCACATAGATAATACAAGAGAATTTTCCAAACGACGTGTTATGTACGTGTGTATCATTAAAACTGGGCTAGTCGCAATCGCAAGTGAGCGGACTAGACGGCCTCGAAGCCACGCCTTGTAAGGGTTAGTTACCACGCGGAAACCACCAGCCTGGGAAACTACCTGACCGCAAAATTCCTTCACTTTGAGCACAAGAATATAGTTCTTACAATGAAGCATTTTTATTTTTTTGTCAATACCTATGGCTGCAAGGGTTCTTTTTTATTTATTGTTTGTTTTTTATTTATTTGTCGCTTAACAACATATTGTCCAAGGTTTAATATACCTTTTATTTATGACGCACAGTTCAATACTTCACGTCCATTCGATGACCTATACCTTTGAGTAAAAGGAACTAAACACAAAGTAATATACTATAACAGAATTTATACTACTTAGACCAATTGTAATTGGATTTATCAGTACCTGATGCCATTAGGCCATAGGTACGGATAAATGAGGTTCTTTCAGAAAGGACCATTATGCTTAAATGCTAATAAGGTAAGGCAATTCAATCGATATGTTACTTAAATCAAATCACGATCTGTCTTCGAATCGATTTACGAGTATCAGATTTTGATCATACGAACACAACCAATAGGATTTCATTAGTACTAGGCATAAATATGCTCACTGGCTTAAGTTACTGCATTTTTTGGCTTCTTCCCCCGAGCCTAAACTAACTATATTGGGGTCGGCTTATAGTCTAACCTGATGCGGCTGAATATCAGTATTTTACACGAAGCGACTGCCATCAGACCTCCGCAACCCAATTTCTAGGTTATACCGATATCGTTAGGATAGCTGGTTGTCAGGACAACCACTACCGATTATATGACAACCGGGACAGACGCCATTACTTGGTCTCCGAGGCAGGGAGGGGTCTCCATGTGTTTTGAATGGTCACCTATCCACAGACCGACCGCGGCTAGCACATCTTAACCTTGCAGATCGGTTGATCAGCGTAGTTATTACTTAGCCACGAGCCCCTCACTTACCTACTGCATTTTTGTATAAGGATATTATAGACGAAGTTTTTCTAAATTTGTGCTATACAAGAAACTCCCTATAAAACTCCATATAAAAAAACTTGAAGGGGGCCAGCGATTGTGCTGAATCATTGCCTGCTGTAGTGATGATAAAAAGCAATACAAGCTCCCTTTTTCGTGCCATTTGAAACGACCTAGTAGCAAGCTATGATAGCCTAGTAATATGAATTGAACTGCCAAGTCATGGGACTCGAGTGCGGATCCTAGGCATGCATCTCTGCCATTTCCAAATGATGTGCGTATTAATAATTAATTATCACTCGCTTCAACAGTGAAGGCGCGGCAAACTTGCATGCTTGAGAGTATTTCTCGACGGTGTGTGAAATCCACCAACCTGCATTAGGCCAGCGTGGTAGACTACAACCTAACACTAACCCTTCTCATTCTGAGCGTACCCAGCTGTGGATGATGATGACATATTTTTATGCCAGTATAATTCAAATACAGTCCACTCGTACGTTTAAATTCAATTAAACTGTTCACCATTTGACATAAATTCGCGTAGGTATGATAGGTACAGTCATGTCGATTATGCAAGGAACGCATTAAAACCTTAGACTCAGTGAGGTACCCACCTTGATTTGAACACTGCATCTCAGTATTGCAACCTACGAGAAAACAAATCAACTTATAGGTATATCCTGTTGAAGGTTTAAAATTTACATAATTAACAACACAAGATCCCATTCCCCAACGGCTAACCCTGGGTTTTAGTTGATTCACCCACTCTGTATGTCTATAAACCTATAAGAATGGAAATATTTTAGGCCCCATGTAATAATCGGTTGTCGTGTTACCATAAATGCAAATTCCAAGATGTTGTTAAGAACTTCCCGATACATTCTTCTCTTAAGACCTAATAAAACCGGAGGTCCTGGGAATTATTGGGAAGCCTACGACCTAACGCTCAACAGCCATGCTTGTAACTTATTAACAATGAGACAAATAGGTAAATGGTCATTTAATTTTGACGACGTCTGTGGTCTAATGGTTCGAGTATCGGACTGCAGATAACGAGGCCTTGGGTTCGATTTCAACGGATCACAAATATATTGTGTGTGATGAACACAAATGTGTTTGTGTTTTTCTGGGTGTTTGTATGTACTTATTTACAAAAAAATGAATATTATATACTTAAGTTGTATCCATCGTCTAGGTACCTACCATATTACAAGCTCAGCTTAGTTTGGGACTAGTTCGTGCTGAGTAAATGTCCCAAATATTTAGGATTATTAACTGTGCAAACGATATATTTTAAGGGCAATAAAAATGTACATGTCAATAGTCAATATTAGAGATTGACTACGTATTAAGTGGAAATATTAATCCAACTCAATTGCATCAATCAGCTACCAACTAGTGAAAGGCTAGGGATGGAACCAGTGTTCGACCTTCGCGTGTCCAAGGCCAGAGCAGGACAACGTCATTAGCAACTGGAGTTCCGCATACCCAGAAGAACATTACAACGCTTTTAAATAGTTGGTTTAACACCGCTAAATTATACAGCGGTTGTACAATTTACTTCAAGAACTTGCAGTGTCGAAAGGTTAAAGAAATCTTTATTCTTCCAAGGAATTTGAGGCTGTTCCGGATAATTATTTTACTTTTTCGCAATTTAATGACAGCTACAATTATATCGTTACAATGTGTAGACGATCAACATGATTGATCAAATGTGAGATTCGAATTACCTGATGAGTCTTAACTTACCGCGACCTCGATTCGACTTGCATCAAATGCATGTTTTGTCTTCATTAATCGACGTATATAATTACCTGGAACAGAAAACAAATTGATTAACATTTCATTGACACTTAACAAAGATGTTGACATTTCAGTAAGTAGGACGTAAGACTAGGTACTCTTGTATTCTGCGTGCGCGCCCTTACGGCAGCCGGCCTTTCGACGTAACATTGTGGCGGCGTGTGGTATCGGTAGAAACTAGCATGGAATTTGTGTTATACAATCAAAGATAATTCTTTAGAATTAGCCTGTAGACAAGTTTATATATTACTAGCAGTTTCGCTCGCATCGTACAAAACGTATGTCCTTTCTCAGAATGCAATCTATCTCAATTTTTTTTTTTATGTGATAGGGTGGGCAAACGAGCAGACGGATCGCCTGATGGTAAGCGATTACAGCCGCCCATGGACACCCGCAACACCAGAGGAGTTTCAGGTGCGTTGCCGCCCTTTTAAGGGGTTTGGGCCTCCGGTATCCTCACTCACTCGACGAAACACAACGAAAACGTTATTTCACGCCGGTTTTCTGTGAGGCCGTGGTATCAAGTCCGGTCGAGCCGGCCCATTCGTGCCGAAGCATGGCTCTCCCACGGCAATTTTCGAAAATCGATATCTGTTCAGTGGATTATGCGTGTAAAAGTAACAGATAAAGAAATAAACATACGGAGTTACTTTCACCTTTATAATATTAATTATTATTGCTGTGTAAATGCTGCTTTGATATAATAAACTAAAAATATATTAGTGATGATTATATATTATGATACATGAGCCATAAACTTATTAAAGGTATGAGCAATAGACGACTGCCCACATTCGATGGATGAAGTACAACTTTATAAATGTTTAAACTAATTTGTTCTGATTGAAATGAGAACGCAGATGTGGGGTGACACGTGTCAGAGCTTTAATCACGATATCCACGGTGAGGTCTTTAATTACATGACACTCGGCAGCTGACCAAAGCCTTGAGAACAAATTATAGAATGTCCGTTCCCAGAAAACATTACTTGATTTTATATAAAACATGCTTTAAAATCTACAGTCTCAGAAGAATTCTAATAGCTTATACCTATATTCGTTAAAGTTTGAACATATGCGAGATAAAAGAACATAAACGATATTAAAGACGTACATGAGTACTTAATAACAGGGCTATGTTCTTGATAGAGAAATAGTACACATTTCGCTAACAGCGCACTTCTCTATAAGAATTAACAGCAATTCGATAACGTAATCCCAGCCTTTGCATAATACGATCGGTTTTATAAAAGCTCTACTTTTCAAACCGGTCATTTCGACCTTGTAACGTAGAAGTGGGCGTTCAAAACCTGCCATTTGTTATTAAAAGAGAGGTGTTTGATTAAAATAAACAAAGCCGACGTTGCAAGGTTAGCGCGTCCGCTCCAGCTTCCGGCGGAACGGAATCTTGAAAATCTTGACAGTCAATTGACCATATTACATGGGTGTGTGACCTCGTATTGTGCTTTCGGCCACGTTCACATAGGAAGCGCAATAAAGCTGTAAATACACAGTTGTGGAATCGTTTTAATTGCAGCTAATGAGTGTATTCTTTATCCGCAACGATTATATTCGAGTTGCGAAACGTTTTGTAGGCTCCAATTTTTTATTGTTTTGGCACAAACAAACCTACATAATACGACAATGATAATGAGATCCGGCTATTTTTTGTTTGTCAGTTACTCGTTCAGCCTTCCGCGTTTTTGACATGGGTAAAATAATCTGTTTAAATAACATGAGTTTATTTGATCGAGATTGGACTCACTGTCATTCAGGTATCGGATTTAAGAATTGATTTGAGTTACCGAGAATCGTTAATCGTATGTTTACGAATATATATATAAAATAAATTGGAAAGGTATACGCCAACGGCGAGGCAGAGGTTAAAGAAAAGTTAAAAGGAGGTGAGTCTATAGAGACATTTCCATAAACTTGCAGCTACTGTCAAGAATTTCATAGGAAAACCCATTTGAGAATCGAATCCAGAACTGTCTGAAGCCACTCTTGTGACAACTAGACCTCAGAAGAATGTATCAGAAGAGTGTGCATCAGAACTGCACAATATAATTCTGCCATCTCCCTTTTATTATCGAACAACCAGGCAAACTGAAAAGCGTCACCGTTTTATGGTGGAAATTCCCGAAACCCGCACTAAGCGTTTTGCCTCGACATTCCTTATCCGTACAGCGAGAGAATGAAATCAGCTGCTTGAGTCTGTATTTCCTGACGTGTACAATTTGGGGGTTTTCAAGTCACGAGTGAATAGGTATCTTCTAGGTAAGCGTGCTACATCTGAGACCACATCGTCACTTACCATCAGGTGAGATTGTGGTCAAACGCTAACCTATCTCTTATAAAAAAAAATGTATCCCATTCCGTTACATCTAATCCCAATCATTCATTGAGACTTCCTATAATATTTAGGTACTCAATCTATGGAATACCATTCTATTTTGAAATCTAACACTAACATCATTCAATTCAAATTCCATTAACAATAAATGTAAGACTACTCTTGCCTTACATTAATTAGATAAAGTAGCATAATTTCGTAACAAGAACGAACCCAAATACCAGGCTGACAATTGCAATAAACATTTATCCGGATCTAAAAATTAATACTAACATTATTGCTTAAGCTTATTTAAATATTATTACTACTTGTCTTTAGCATGTGTCTATACGTTTTCCCAATTACATCATATTTTATTTTAATTTATTTAGTTATTTGTTTCAGCATCCATGACCCATAGATAAACCTTACTTAATTTACCTTAATAATCACAAAACAAAATAATTTCGATTCAATATTTTTACATACTTAAATTAGGTAATATTATAAACTGAATTCAATTAAATTGCATGCATGTTGCTTTTAATGCAATCGGTATGCATTATAGGGGTGTTAGTTAAACTTATCGCGCAACTACATCAGGGGTTTCACGTTTTATAAATTGTATGCAATAATTCAGCCTCCCAGGCTTGGGTAACTCAAGCCGAGGTAACCCGAGAGTACCCGAGGCGCTTTCGTAACCGTCGTGTGCGCAGGCCGATGCCCGCCACACGTTTAGTTTTAATTAAAATAGCATTATGTAGGGTTACCATAGTGAAGTTGTAAGTGTATATAATAATTACCATTAGTAACCAATTACCTACAGTTTTTTTTCTGGTTATTTACTTGGGGGGTTTTAATTTATTTCCAGTATGTGGCTTTTCTATTAGTGTGTGCTTTTTTAAGTAAGTACTGCATGGTTACTAACAGATGGCAACCATTCTTCATTACTGTAGTTTTTTTTTTTATTATTGCAAATAATTAGTTCATTAATGGACAGGTTATATGCCGCCTGCATCCAATGACTCTCAACAACCTTTAACAGGTCATCTGTCTATTTGCGGTTTGAGCGGAGATTTACACCTACTCTGTGACAGTATAAATAGTGAATATATGTTTGTGAAAGAAAAACTCGACGGCAACACAAGACTGAATGTGGAAGAAATATTCGACATAACAGGCAGAGATTCCCGAAGCTTAATGGGCTAAAGCATCGGATGTACCGAACTGGAGGACGCTGGTTCGAATCCCGTCTGAACACTTATACATTTTTTTTTTCATAAAAAACACGAGTACTACTCTAAAACTCTTTGATTTGTTTGACGACTTTGGTCAAATAACTCATAGTTTGACCAAAGTCAGAAAACAAAGTAAACTTCAGATTATTTTAGCCTTACATTGTCGCGGTTACAAAAACTTCCGAACAAGACTAAAGTAACAACCACATGTTAGAGTTAACCACCGTTAAGATCTTAATACGGAAGAGTGATATCGAGATACTGTGTGTAGTGAAAATGCATTCCTTGCAGCGGGACCGACGCGGAAAGCGGAGAGATGCGCCCGACCGGGGAACGAACAATTAGTTCTTATAGAGAGGAACTGGATGTGGTACATAATGACAGTATTTGTAGAGCTCATCAGTGTTGTGCATACGATGCTATCGGCCTTTAAAAAAGTGTCATTACGGGATGTGTTTATAAATATATAAAAGCGAAACCTCTCATTCACTCACGAAATATCAAAAACCATAAAGCCCATAATTTGACATTTAGGTTTTTTATGAAGTATCTGACATACGATAAGAATTAAGAAAGCAATTACAAGAATACCACAGGATTGGCAAAAGCGAAATCAACACCTGTATTGCCACACGGTGCTACCTGTGGCACCGTGTGGCACAGCTTTATGTGTTTGTAGAATTAGATCAACCTGTGCTTACTGAAATATTAGTCTCGTCAATAATCTCAGTAATTTTGTGATTTCAACTTTATTGTTAATAAAACTTATATATATATAAAACGAAATAATAACAGTATCATAATAAATCTGTCACAGATTGGTAAACATTAACTACAGAAATTAAAGTTAAAGTTCTACGGGGTTCATGAATGCTCGCGAAGTACGCTTCGGTGTCATATCTAGTGAGTGAAAGATCTGTGTGTCGTTTTCCTTACACTACCAAAGTAAAGACAAGCACGCGTGATGCGTGATAAGCAGACGCGGAACAGTAATCCCGATGAAATAGAAACATTTGACTTTTAAATAAAACATTATTGAATGTTACTGTTGTTTCGACGACACTTTTGGCGATTTGGCTTCTGTGTCACGGGTTGTAGGTTCGATCCCAGTACGGAACAAATATTTGGGTGACCTACATTTGTTCCGGGTGTTTGTGTATATGACAGTTTGTGTTTGTAAACGCACCCACGATACAGGAGAAAATTCTATTAGGGCAACGTTTTTACTAAACAAAAAAAAGAGTACCTACACTGATAATAAAAACCTTTCTCACATTACAAAGTTGTGTTACTGTTTTTTTTTTCTATGAAATCTCAGTAGCTCGGAGTTTAGATTTGTGTCCGGTTAGTGGTAATAAGCTCGCGCCCTATTACATGGGACCTAAACATCGGGCAAACTGTGGGTGTACAATAAGTACATCTCTGCCTAACCCTTCGGGGAATACAGGCGTGATCGTATGTTGTAGAAAAATGATCACAAATATATATTCATTTATTTATTATTATATATTATCCTAGCCCTTTCCCAACTATATCGGGATCAGCTACCAATTAAATCAACGGCTGCATATCAGTATTTGTTATTTATTCTATTTGTTAGTTATTTATATGAATTCGTTTTTAAGCTCATCATCATCATTTTCCTGCCTTTATTTGGGGGCGAATTAGTAGTATTTCGCAGTATTTCCTTTTCTTCAATTCATCTCTGTCAGCCGTCACATTTTCATTCACTGTCTTTTCTATCATGTCCGCTTTAACACAATCCATCCATCTCCCTCCATCCCTTCACATTCATATTCATTACTCTTTTAGTGACATGCTATTTTTAAAGTCATACACAAATAAAAAAATCTGATATAAAGTTCAGCCTTATTAAAACTGTAATCACAATGTTCCAGGAACTCATCAAGTAAAAATAAAAGTCATTAAAGAAAGAGCAAAATAAGATGTACTTGAATAATTCAATGAGATTCAATACTGCACATTCACGCTTCCGCAGAAACCCTTGAGTTAACAACTTTATTGTATTATATTGATTTATTTCAGTATTACTTCATAATATTATAATAAACAAGCATAATCCTTAACGAAATTGTGGTTTGAGCTTTCGCAATGATAAATTGATGAATAATATATGTATATGCATAATCAATCGATTTATGGTTCCATTGTTGGCCACAAGTATCCTCCAAGTAAGAGAAGAGACACAACACTAGCCTAATTAGGGTTGGCAGACTTCACACGCCTTCGAGGAAGTCTCTCAGGTATGCAGATTTCCTAACGATGTTTTTCTTCACCATATTAAGCAAGTTATAATTAATTATTAGTATGCATGTAATTGCAAAAAGTCAAATGTACAGACGCCAGCAGGTCAAGCTATCCAAAACTGTCAAATTTTCCCTATTGAATATGAACCTTATTATAGTTTTGTATTAAAGTTGAAAATCAATCAAAGAAATTTGACAGATTGTGGTAGCTTGATGTGCTGGCCTCTGTACATGCCTTGGATTGGATTATATTTTAATAATATATTTTGTTCATTTTTGGTGCAGCAAACCCGCCTTAAGGAGTGGTTCATGGACTGAAGAGAATTCGCTAAAATCTATTAATCGAAGTATTTTATATGACATTCACATTCCATAGTAATATTTCATAAATAAAATAAATAATAGAAATTTATACATTTGCGCAGGTCAGGAAATTTCGTCACCAAGTTAATACTGGTCGTGTATTAGAATCAGCATGCACTAAGCTTGGATTACGAAAATAACTTGAGGCTGTAGTGCATTCGACTAAAAGTAGCGATCACGATGTTTATTATATTATATAATACATAGATACAAAACTTCGTGACAAAACCTATCTGTTATGTGGACAAACTCGTTTAAGTACAAAACTACCTCCGTACATAATATGTACATCAATTGTTGTATAAAGCTTACACACTTACATACTTAGAATAATTGACGGGTTATTTAAATAATTTTGTAAAATAATGCACAGTAATATGTTCCTTAATATCGGGACAGCAGAACTATACGTAACTATACGTGAATATGTTTATAGTAATACTTTGTAAGATGTTTGTAATTTATCACAACAAATTTCATAAGCTGATAATGTAATTTTTAAATCTGAAAGAGACAGATAAGGATTTAATGAATTAATAACTAATAATAAAGAATGAGTCTGCATATGTGACTTGTTGAAAATAATATTATGAAATAAAAACAAGAAAATCTTTAAGTTTGTTGCAATATTTATTCTTAAAGATCATCCGTTAATTAATAATGCCGGCGCTTTGTTTGAAAATAACAGTAAGCTTTGACTTGTAAAAGTCGTTATTATCCTCCTACCCTTATCCCAAAATTACTTATTGTCGGTACAGTATCTCTTTTTCTTCCATACATCTCTTTAAGCTGCCATCTCATCATTCACTTCCTTCGTAGCCTTATCATCTCGCACAAAGTCCATCCATCTATTCTTTGGTCTCCCCTCTTCCCTTATATCCATCTACATTGACTTATAAATAAAAGTGTTTTTAAAAAACACTAATATTTCTTCTCAATCAGACGAATAAGCTGTAGGTATAATAGAGGCCACAGTTATAACATTGATTTGGATTGTTGAAGTATAAAACCATTTGGGAAATACGAAATATAGAGAATATTTCGTATTTCCCAAATGGTTTTATACTTAACAGAAATAGGTGCAAACAGAAAACAAAGAAGTTAAGTGGCTAACCACAAGACATCACGCCCGACAGATAATCCGTGACTTAAAGTTACATAACCTAGTTGTGACATCACAGAACCCAAATAAAATTTTATACATTTTATACATAGCAATTAACAAAAACATGACACACAAAAGCTTACGTTAAAGCAAGTACGGATGGATTTAGATGCATATATGTACAGAGGCCAGCATATCAAGTTACCCCAATCTGTCAAATTTCTTTGATAGATTTTCAACTTTAATAAAAAATAATAAGGTTTATATTCAAATGGGATAATTTGACAGTTTTGGATAGCGTTACCTGTTGGCTTCTGTACAGTAAATTAAATTAAATATTCTTTATTTCGGGCATCTAGACCCATACACTCGTACATTTTGCATAAAATAAAATCTTACACATTATCATTTACCAGAACACTTGTGGAGAAAAATAGTTGAAGGTTAGACATAGAATTATCTCCTAATGTATACCTACTTAGTTCGCAAGTGTATTTTTAGCTCCATATTCCATATTTATTATATAGGTATGTATAATTAAAATACGAAACTGTTGCCATTCATCAGGTATAAAACCAAACTCCGGAACTGCTATTAGTAACAGCTGAAATTGATTTGTTGCTTGGCCTAGACCAGGTCGACGCTCAACAGCCACGGTTGTGACTACTATATCATTAACCCAATAAATTCTTGCAAAATTAAGATATTTAGGTTGAGAAATTTATTCAATATCAATTAACAATTTATCAATTATCTTTGTAAGAGTCCTCAAAAATCCTGCTGATTGATTTAAAGATCTGTTGTGTTCAAGTGTTGTAATAAATTTCATAATTATTCGTGGCTTCAAAGGCATTGGAGGATGACAATCAATCAATTCAGCACGTCGATGATGACAATGCAGAATACAAATTAATATAACTGTGAATTAAATTGTATGGTCGTGGTTGAAAATATCACAAGGATTTTGCGAAATTATATTGTTGCATTATTTTTTATGGACAGCGACAAAAAATATATAGCACGTAAAATATTCATAACAGACAGTACATCTTCGCATCTGCCATCATACATACAAACCGTCACGCCTGTATTCCCCGAAGGGTTAGGTAGAGGTGTACAGTAATACACACACTACACGGTGCCCCGGTATGTTTAGGTTACATATGGAGCGCCTTATTGGCATTAACCAAGCTTAAATGCAAACTCCGTGCTGCTACTGAGAATTTCATAGAAAAACCCAATAATAATAATAAAAATTATATTTTTGCTTAGATTAGTATTCATGTTAACTTATGAGTAAGCGTGATTTTAACTTTAGCAAGAGGCACTATTACAGCAACAGGCCCTTACCCAATTCCAATAAAAATTAAGTGAATCATACAACTTCTACCACGGAATAATAAGCCTTAAGATCTTCTTGATGTCCCATTTTACTTGCCCTTATGAAATTCTTTTGAGGATGCATCATACATTACCTACTTTTGTAGTCTTCGCCCTTCATATAAGTCGGATCCTTGCATAACTTTTTAGTATCACGATGTGTTATTATTAATTGGGTAATAATTTCATGTTGTTCGTCATAGATTGCAGAGTATGCGGGTATGTAAAGATTTTTTTAATCAATTTTTTAACCCAATAAGTATGTAAACGGAGTCTATATCAATATCTTTGTGCACATGAACTACTTGATATGATACCTATGTCGTATACGAAAATCAATTATAGGTACCGGAGTAAAACATTTCCAGATTTAGAAACATTAACCAGGGCGTCGTGAATACATAGTGAAAATCGCAATTAATCCTAGTACCTATCGACAGTGTGATTGACATATCCCTTTACAATTTTTCCTTTTCTAAATAACTTTAAAATCTTAGCATGGAAAATGCCAAAAATATACAAAAAGATATCCCTTTACTTTAAATATTTTTTATACATTTCTATCTCAGACTTTGCCCTTTAATTTTTCATTAGCATCATCTCAATGATTAAATTTTATATCAAACTTAATTTTATAACTATCGATGTCAATTACTGTTACATGTAATGTTCAAACCATTACAATTACAATTCTAAAATTAATTATTGCACTACATTATGACGACGTCTGTGGTCTAGTGGTTCGTGTGCCGGACTGCTGATCATGGGGTCGTGGGTTCGATTTCCACAAGACACAAATATTTGTATGGGTAAAACATGAGTATTTGTGTTTGTCTGGGTGTTTCTTATGTATTATAAGTATGTATTTACAAAAAAAAAAGTATATAAGTATTATATCCATTGTCTAGTACCCTTAGTACAAGCTCTGTTTAGTTTGAGACTAGATGGTGTTGTGTAAAATGTCCCAAAAATATTTATTTATATTTATTTAAATTATAAATTGACTTCATTTATTTATGATAAAAATATTCAATTGAAAGTTATGTAATAACACTTATGATGATCATACTGACGTCATTAAAGATATCAATTTGAATCGAAAACCCATTTCTCTTCGCAAGTACATCAGCCTAACTCTTGCTAACAATTTACAAGTAATTGTCGATCAAACTCCCGCAGCAATACAGGGTGTAACAGAAAAAAACGAAAAAAGACATAAATATATAAGTATGTAAATGAATTAAACACTCAAAGTAAACACACACGACCAGCAATATTGACCACGAATATTAATAAGATAATAGGTAATCTAAACACCACGCTGTTAATTATATAAAAAATAATAATATCAAATTCTATATACATAGCATTATAAATAGTTTAGTATAGTTTCTTATAAATAAAGCTTTATTGGTATTCCCATCCTCGAAATGAGACAAAAATCTTCTCAATTTGCTAATTAGGATTATTTGATTTATGAACTAATTTTCTTATATTATATCGATCTACATTATTATATTACCTATATTATTAACTATATTATCTTTATCTTAAATTACAACGACTACACTTTCTGTTCTATCAATGGATAAAAATCTTGACAGCAACACTGCAGCTCATAAAACTGCTCCTATATTTGGAATGTGTAATGCAATTGCATTACATATTCCAAAAGAATACAATCCAGATCATGATACGCCTGATATGAATACAAGGGTACTGTAATATGCCAATTTAGCAACGGCCTTTAGAGAACCACTTTCAGTCCTTAACAGTCTGGTGAAGTAAGCTCATGCTGCAACTGCTCTAGTTGCAAAGTTACATAAACAACCTTATTGGACAGGTTTTTTACAATCATGGAGGTCATTTTGTGAACATTTTGGAGCCCTAGACGTTTTAATAACTGACATAGAGAAACTAATCGGATACGACAGAAGAATGAACAAAACAAAATAGACCTAGTAATGCAAGTATGAACTCTGAAAGAAGGTTGAAATCCTTTTTGAAGATTTCAATCCGCTTTACCAAACGTCAAATATTCCAATGAACTCAGCTACTGCAGATTAGCTTATACAGTCACAATAGGTACAGAATATGTAGTTAAAAAAGCGTAAGAAAATACAGAACCTTTCTTCCATCGACATTGGTACGAATTACACAAAATCTGTAAAATTACGGACATGTTGTCACCCAACAAGCTCTTTTGACGTTAACATACGATAGTGTGACCTTTAGATGACGAACAACGTTTAGTAACACGACAAACTGGTGGAGGAGTAAATTAATGCAATCGGAAATAAAAACGGGTTTCTTTTACATCCTAACATGAAGTAGAAATCCTTGTAGTTTTTCTTCCTAATTCAATATACAGGAGGTTAAACGAACTTGTGGACTGAACAAATCAATATGCTGTTCAAGAATAAGTGTATAGTTGAATGGTTGTCAGTAGGACTGCTGCTATTATTGGGGATTTTCTATAAAATTCTCAGTAGCAACTCAGAGTTTAAATTTGTGCCCGGTTAAAGGCAATAGTTTCGTCCCCTATCGCATGGGACTTAAGCATACTGATGTACTGTTAGTGTTTATTAGTAAGTACCCCTCAGCTTAATCCTTCGGGGCTACCTATGAGTGAAGCGTCAACGATATTCTTATCCAGCTTATTATCATGAGTTAATGTTAATTAGGTAATTTGAAAGACTTTTATGCAAGGCAATTAACGTAATTACAATGTTACTAGAAATGTTTAACCCACGTTATCATAAGCTAGACTGTTAGAGATTCAAATTTCAACTTAACAGGAAGAATTAAACTCGAAACTATAGAATTGACTCATAACTAAAGTCCAGTAATCTACTGTGTTATTTAACACAAACCGCTGCAGGTAACATGCTTCTGGTACCATAGAAAATGTGCCCCAGTTCGGACCTTTAGTGATGGCGAAAGATAAATATCTATCGATTTAAATGTAACTAACCAGGAAAGGCTCTTACATTTCGTAACCTATTGTCGATATCTCACCAATCTACGACATTACTGTTGCGGAATTGTCGATACTTTTCTTACGTAAGAATAATATCGAGATGAAGAATGATTTGTATCGTAAACATTAAAAAACGTATTCTTCATTCATTAGCAGTGTCCATTTCTACTGGCATGAATGCTTCATTAGAATTAATGTGCATATCGTGTTCTTTTTGCTTAGATTATGCATTTACGCATACGATTTTCACGCGGAAATCATTTACATCAATGAAACATACAAGGCGTGCAGAAAAGGCTTGTGGTGAAAACGATGAACATTTTCGTAGTATGATTGCACTAATCTGTCTCATATATAAATATAATATGATATTACAGACTCCAATTACTATAATAAACGTAAGACCTATTTATTCAACAATAACAAAACCGCAAATTGAATCAAAACAAAAGTAAACCGCCACTATTCGATATTCGATAATAACTTAATCGATATTTCGCAAACATTTGACGATCGAGTGAGGTGACAGTGACAGGCCGATTCGATTAGTACAGGTTAATTGGAACAAGTGCATTTTATGTAATGTATTGCTGAAACTTTGTCCGGCCATAGTGACGTGGTAACATAATTGATTCGATACAGAACTGGTATTACTAGTCCGATATGGTACGGATTAAGTGACAATGTACCTGTGGCCGTATGTGGCAATTCGTGCCCAAATGTGAGACTAGTATTTTAAGATAGTGTGGCCCAACATATCTTGAGCTGTGGCAAATTAGGGAACTGAAATTTAATTAACTGTATTTGGCACAGTGTTATGTTTTGTCGTGACTGGCAATACGGCTGTAAAATGTCAAGATTATACTGGTCGTTCTAAAAACAGGGTGTTGCTCACGCTTTTTACCTTATTAATATAGTCATGTGCTAAGATAAATTGAACACGAGTAATACTTCACATTTAGGAATTTGCTTATAAACAAATTATTTAGATTGTGTAGGTAAAGTTGTAGAAATTGACAAAAATTATTACAGTAATTGATGAGTTTTTGTTATTATTAGAGTTCATACTAATTTTATCCGTCCGATACCCAAATAAAAGAAATAAATACTTTTTACGGATTTTATCGCGTTATATTGATATTATTAATCGCGGCCTTATGACCATGGACGCTATAAAAGGTCCGAAACTAAAATTATAAATATCAATATAATGCGATAAAATCCATAAAAAGTAGTTTTATTTCAATAATATAATATTTTGTTTTTTTTTTTCACACACTGTTTGTAAAATGATTTTATTAATCGGTTACTTACTATAAACCTGCCTTATTAGCCTAGAGTAGTGGTAAGCGCGACTGATACGCTTCAAATCCTGGGTCTATCAAATTTTCACAATTGAATATGAACCTTATAGTAATGTGTTAAAATTGAATATCTATCAAATAAATTTGACAGATTGTGGTAGCTTACTGTGCTGGCGTCTGTACTAACTATTTAATAATATTATGGCCACAATAAATTATTATTTATTGTGTCGTGTCCTTTATAGTAAAGTGGGCCAAGCAATTGTTTATAATAAATGCCTAAGTCAGTAGTAGACCTTGGAGTCATGATAACGACCATTATCAGAACGATCAGGCTGTAGGACATACTGGACCTGATGTCTTATAATTGATACCTACTGTACTGAATAAATCTAATACTATCAACGTATATACAGGTATACAATCACAGTTCGCCTACTGCCTTTAATTGGGCAGAAATCCCAACTCTAAGCTGCTATTCTTTATTCTTTATTGTATACATTATTTGTTTTACTATGTGTCTATGTGTATACACATAGTAAAACAAATAATGTACAAAGGCAAGCCATACTCAAATTTGAGTTTTCTACCAGTTTGCTACCGAGAATTTCATTGAGAAGAACCCAATAACATTTTTCTCTGGGAATTGAATTGAGGACCACTAGCATAGCAGTAATGAGGCAATACCAGACAAGCCAATTTCATTTAAAATAATAATATTATTATTTTCAAATCACCAATCTATCTACTTTTTTATATTTTAACTTGGCAACAATCGAAAGTATAACACAATTGCGTACCATTGTTCGAATTTCAAATTATACAACACAGATTAAGAGAAGCGTTTAACAGATAATCTAAATCCTAACCTACTTGCTGAATTACGTAACGCGTTCAAAGAGGTTCTAATTAATATTGTTGTCAGTACTGAAAGAGTCGTTACGTTTGGCTCTTTAAGTTTCATATTAGATTGATTTATGGTCTAGAATAAAAGAAACTGTGTGTAAGAAATATTGCTATCAATAGCGACTGTTGTTTTCCGTTTAAGAAATATAACAGATGTGTTTTGACTGTTGTGAAATTGTTTCGCGTGCCGGTTGTCAGCTTGAATGAGATATTATAATGATTTTTTACACTTAATAATGGCTAGAACATGACATGACCTCTGTTACCTGAACTTGGCCAATGTAAACCACTATTTAAAACCCATCAAAATGGTAATCCATCAATTTTTGAAGCGTGGCGTATGTCCGTTTGACACTTCATAATTACTCTAAAAAGTTTTTATTGAGTAGTAACGTGCATGTAGTATTTTTAGCTAACTTTTTTTACTATTCATCTGTCAGCTGCTTTTATGGCTGTGTGATCCAAATGTAATTTTTTTTCTGTCAGCAGCTATCTAGACGATAATAACTCAATGTCACAGAGGTCCAATTCAGATAGATTGGCTTGTTTAAGTTCAATGTTTTTGATTGCTTAGGTAGGAAGTATTTTAGTTTACCTTACATTCTAACAAACATCTGTCTGGTCTGCTAATATTGATGATGATTACCTGTAACAACAAAAATAGTAATAAGTTTTTGTGTTTCATTATTATAAAACAACATTAAAGCATTGCAAGAAGGTTTAAGTAGGTCTCTTTTCAAGTATTTGAAGAGATATGTTTTCCAATTTAATAAAGGGTGACTGACAAAACTACCTCTTTGTCTAGTGGTCTAAGCGCCGCTGCTGCCAAGGACCTGAATTCAATTCCCAGATCAAATAAAGTCTTAAAGGTTTTTTCTATGAAATTATCAGTACGTAGCAACAAACATTTGTTCCTGGTAAAAAAATGATTTGAAGAAGCACTATAATGCTTCCTCCAGATCCTTCAAGAAGCAGATAGCTGCAGCGAAATTCTCGCATACTAGCAGCATTGGCGAGAAACTTATTAGTCATGCTTCTGGGAGTCGAGCCTTTTGGTCTCTCGCCAAGGCTGTTCAGGGGAATTTTTGTCGCCCTTCACTTCCATCCTTGCGCAAGCCTGATGACTCACTGGCCTATTCCGCAAAAGAGAAGGCCGATCTACTGGGCACTCTATTTGCGTCGAACTCGATGCTTGATGATACGGGACATACACCACCCACCATCCCGCGGTGTGAGCACTCAATGCCCGAAATCCGCTTTACGCAAAGCTCGGTGCGACGTGCTCTTTTTTCCCTCGACGTCAAGAAGTCCAGTGGACCTGATGGCATTCCAGCTATTGTGTTGAGGACGTGCGCCCCCGAGTTGGCTCCAGCATTAACACGCTTATTCCTGCTCTCTTACACCAAAGGTCAAGTTCCGTCTTCATGGAAGGTAGCCTTTGTCCACCCAATTCCCAAGAAAGGTGACCGCACAGACCCCTCCAATTACCGACCTATTGCGATTACCTCCTTACTGTCTAAGGTGATGGAGAGGGTGGTAAACACCCAACTCCTTGGATACTTGGAAGATCATCAGCTTATTAGCGACCGTCAATATGGGTTCCGCCACGGACGCAGTGCTGGTGATCTTCTATTGTACCTAACACACCGATGGGCAGCCGCCATTGAGAGTAAGGGGGAAGCATTGGCTGTTAGCCTGGACATCGCGAAAGCGTTTGATCGGGTCTGGCATAAGGCACTTCTATAGAAGCTTCCTTCTTACGGACTTCCTGATGGACTTTGCACGTGGGTCTCCAGCTTCTTATCGGGACGGAGCATACAAGTTGTTGTCGACGGATTATGCTCCAACGCTATGGCGATGAACGCTGGCGTCCCCCAGGGATCTGTACTATCGCCTACATTGTTCATTCTGCACATCAATGATATGTTGAAAGTTAGCAACATACATTGTTACGCGGATGACAGTACAGCCGATGCATATTATGCAGGTCGTGCAAATGACCCTCAAACCGTGGTGGAGGAGAGCAGAAGGCGACTTGTGTCTGATATCGAGACCTCCCTGGAGCAGGTTTCCGAATGGGGTCAAGATAATCTTGTCAATTTCAACCCTGCTAAGACACAGGTCTGCGTGTTTTCTACTAAGAAAGCCCCATTTGTCATAGCACCTAAGTTCGGGGATACTCCCCTAAAAATCTCCAAGAGCATTGGGATCCTTGGTGTCGAAATTACGAACGAGGTGCAATTTCGGGGTCATTTGGAGGGTAAAGCCAAGTTGGCTTCTAAAAAACTTGGGGTGCTTAATAGAGCGAGGCGGTACTTCACCCCGGGTCATAGGCTTCTGCTTTACAAAGCACAAGTTCGACCTCATATGGAGTACTGTTCTCATATCTGGGCTGGTGCACCCCAATACCAACTCCTCCCTCTTGACTCCATCCAACGCCGGGCAGTTCGGATCATCGACGATCCTAATATCACGGATGACCTAGACGACCTCAGTCTTCGGAGAGACGTAGGCTCTCTGTGTGCGTTTTATCGTCGTTTTATGGGGAGTGTTCCCAGGAGCTATATGTATTGGTGCCTCCGTCACCTTTTTATCATCGCACCACCCGCCTCAGAAGCAGAGCCCATCCTCACACTCTGGAGACCTGGGTCTCCAAGAATGTTAGAGCGTCGCGCAGTTTTCTCCCGCGCACCTGCAAGATGTGGAACGGTCTCCCTGCTGAGGTTTTCCCTGTATGCTATGACATGGGGTTCTTCAAACGGCGTGTATACAGGTTCCTTAAGGGCCGGCAACGCATCAGCAACTCCTCGTGTGTTGCAGATGTCCATGGGCGACGATGACCACTTACCATCAGGTGGCTCGTCTGCTCGTTTGTCGACGTCAACAAATAAAAAAAAAAAAAAAAATAGAACCTAAAAACATACCGGGCTACTATGAATGTACATCAGAGAACACCTCTGCCTATCGTTTTTACGTAGTAATTCTGACGAACTATGACGCTAAGTTTTCAGACAAGAACCTAGTCACGTACATCTACCCAATTCACCATCGATCATCACATTTATTGGCCTAACTATCGATTTGTTCCGCTCGTATTAGCGGCAAGTTCTCGATTCATCATCGATTATTGACTCCGGTAAACGGCCTTCACTTACATAACACAAGTACATTGCGATCATAGTTTGATGCGATAAATCGCTGTCCCTGATTTCAAGAATCTATTAATTAATCGATTACAAGCTTGTTAATGGAGTGTTTATTTTGGGAGTCATTAATTATTACTGTTGCGATTGTTTTCTGTTATTTCAATTAGGTATTTCATTGCATTGCGCCTAATTAATGTTTTAGGCTTTAATTACGTCTGTAAATTCTTTTATTTCAACTAACAACAATACTATGAAAGACATTTTTTAAAAGCAACATCATGAAACTTAGCTTACCCCACGGAATGATCGACTGAGCTCATAATTATCTACATAAGACATTGATAAATGAATGAACAGTGGGTATAATCTAGGTCCCAAATATCTAATAGTAAAAGGCAACAAGTAGCTGATATTTATTATAATTATTAGATAAGAGAAAGCCTTGCCACTGGACAGGTATTAATTGGTACATGCAGAGTTACTATCGGCATATATATCATATTCGTTTGTAACTGTTAACATAATTATCCCTTGTATGAGTTATCGTGCTTTAATATAGGTAAGTAGCATTTCCACGTAACTGTGCCAGCGTCGAATTTGCTTATTATAATCTAGAGACTAGTTTTACTACAAATTGGGGAATGATTTATTAGTACCTAATAGCTAAATGTACAGCCAAAAATCTGGCTCTGAGATCTACACCCGGAAATTGTTGGACGTAAGGTGCATTCGTCCAGCAGTAGCAGAATAAAGGCCGAGTAGAATAAAAGCCGATGATGATAACACTTACTTTCAAATGGTGGGAACTTTGATTATTACGTAATTATTATGACTAATTGGAAAAACAAAAAATGTTCGTTTATACATAAGTAACGACCCGCCCCCGCTTCGCACGGGTGCAATGTACTAATAAAATACATGTATTATACATATAAACCTTCCTCTTCAATCACTCTATCTATTAAAAAAACCGCATCAAAATCCTTTGCGTAGTTTTAAAGATTTAAGCATACATAGGGATATAGGGACAGAGAAAGCGACTTTGTTTTATACTATGTAGTGATTACGTTAGTGAAATTATAGTTTTATCATACAATTTGTTCTCTCAATAATTAATTAGTTTAGAGCTTCTTGCCTTCTTGTTTACATTGCCTTACATTTTTTATTAAATTGTAAGTTTGTTTAACCAACCCAGCTTACTCAAAGTATTGTTTGTTTTACGTAACAATGCAAGTGCTACACAAATACGGGCATTAGTTATTTAAAAACGATAATTATTCAAAACGATATTTCGTAATTTCAACAAGCTTGTCAGTATAAGTACCTATGTACACGCGGCGATACGTCAAGGTATACAGTTTCCCCTTTAGACTGCCCGTATTTAGTCATAATAGTGATGACTTTTGTTTGTAGTCCAACTGAATAGCTTCAAGTTTTGTCGTGTGTACAAGGAAAATCGAAATCACTTGTTTAACCTAACTGTGATGTCATTATGTTCGCACATAATGTACACTATACATACAGTTCCACTAATATTGTATTGATTTTAATAATTGATGACTAATTTATATATTGGAACAAATCATCCATTTTATAAGATCTATGTAAATCAACATAATTATAATTTATAAGAAAAAAAAAACAATAAACAAACTAGGAATATTTTTTTTACGTAAGGTCCTGGGTCCGATTCAGATCTAATTAATTTAAATATTAGGTCTTACTATTAAAATTCTCAGTAGCAGCTGAAGTTTGGACTTGTTTTCAGTTAATAACAATTAGCTATTTAAATATTCCGGCGAATTGTGTATCAGTACACCTCTGTCTTTGCATAAATATACCGTCACGCCTATATTCCGCGAAGGGTTAGGCAGACCAATGTATGTTTAGGTCCCATGCAATAAGGGGCAAACTTATTACCAGGTACATATCCAAACTCCGAGCTGCTCCTGAGAATTTCATAGAAAATCCCAATAACGCTTTGCTCGACCTGGATGAAAGGATGTAGCGTAGCAGTTGCTTATCACCGCTAACGAGGCAGTTGATTTAAAACGATAAATCCTGTAATCCCAGTTTCATTAATCCAGCTTTAAAAAGGACTCAATCGGCTTATATTTAGAGCTAACAGTCTATAGTTCTGTGGAAGATTCACCATAAGGCATTAACAAAATAAAAACTATTTACTTAAGTACCAAAATTTTAAATTCGAATTATATTAGTACTTAATATTTAATTATTACTATTAAACATCATTAAATATACTAAAAAGAAACACCGCTCAATATTTCACAATTTCCTAATTGTTTGTCATAGACAAATTAAACTCAATCACCTGACAGCGTAAATAACATCATTTAAGTTGTCACTTCATCAGTTCCTTCACACTAATTGATAGTAAACTTTCCAATCTACACTGAAATCTATGAAATTTAAACTCTAATACTAAAATATTGAGTTTATTTTTCTTTGATGATATAAATCTAGTTCTATTTTACATAAAATATATTTCTGTCATGCCTAGGTCACGGTTGGAAAACGATAACAAAGATTTTTATCGTTTAAATCTTATCTCTTGATCAATATATTGCATCAGGAACTTCCTGTAATGTAGAAATGTCTTTTACACGGCAATAGTTAACTAAACGGTTTTAAAATGTAACCGGAGATCCATCACTATGGAATATGAATGTCTGTTAGTCCGTTTTTCAACCTGTACATTGTATCCTGGACCCCTTAGTCCGTTAGGTACAGTACAATACCTATATATATATCAGGGATATTTCACTATCTCATCATATTCATAAGTTTGAATACAATAACAATAGTACGCATTACATACAGACAATGTATCATAAAGACAAATGCAATATACAAAACACAAATGACCATTTAAATTTCAAGAGCCGCGTCTACAATCCAGTCGTGTCAATGTCAGAATAAACATTACAATTACCAAAAACAGTCTTTATTATTTAAGAATTAAGAGTTATTATATCAGGACAAAAAGATAAAACGTCAAAATCTCCCCGAAATCCTCTTAACTCTCGCAGATCATAATCAGTTGCGCAAGAGTTTTCACCGCGTACGCATGACAACTGCATTGAGACAAGGCGGCCATTGTCGCACAATGGCGCCCGCCGGAAAGAATAGACTAATAAGGCGATTAATCAAGCTCTTGTTTCGTTACATGAGCGGATGTGAAGCCTGTGACTTTCTATGTGAGATATAATGCACAATTGAACGGTGATCAGTAGGTTTACTTGGCTCTTGAGTACATAGCCTTACAAGCAAGCGTGTATTATCTATCGCTTTAAGCACTAACGCTTCCTGGAATTTTCTTCTTGAAATAGTTTGAGCATATTCTTCGAAGACCCGAGTTCAATCTTCAAGATTTGGTGATCAATATTTATAAATAAATAAATATATTATTTGCGACATTTTGACCAGCATGATCTAGTCCCAAATTAAGCAGAACTTGTACTTTGGATACTAAACAATGGATGTCATACTTATATACTGATTTTTGTATTTAAATATGTTACAATAACTACGTTTTGACACATATTTCGCGATACATGATTCACAATCTTTACCAAAACACAGATGTATAATCAGGTGCCTGTTAACCTATTTTTTCGAGTGTACTAAGGTGTACTTAAATAATTTTCAACAACAATCTTACTGAATTTTGACTAATTCGACAACACTACATATTCAAAATACGGTACCTGATCTGTCTGCGCACGGGTGCAATGTACTAATAACATGTATGTATTATAAATAAAATATAAACCTTACAGAAATAATTATCTAAATGATAGTAAAAACCGTAACAAAATCCGTTCCATAGTTTAAACAATCTCAGCGTACAGATGGACAGACAGTGGGAAGTGACTTTGTTTTTAACCCCCGACGCAAAACGACGGGGTGTTATAAGATTGACGTGTGTGTGTGTGTGTTTATGTGTGTGTGTTTGTGTGCGTGTGCGTGTGCGTGTGTGTGTGTGTGTGTGTGTTTATGTGTGTGTGTTTGTGTGCGTGTGTGTGTTTATGTGTGTGTGTTTGTGTGCGTGTGTGTGTGTGTGTGTTTATGTGTGTGCTAGCTATGTTTGATGAAAATCGGTTTAAGATGGCCGCCGCCACAAAATGGCGGATTACATAATATATTTTTACAACTCCCTCAATATGGGTATCAAATGTAAGGGCTTGATTAGTAGAATACTATACACTAATGATAAATTTCATATCATGTCGGGGATTTTTTAATTTAATTGAGTTATATACTAAGTATGTATAGAAATAAAGCCGGTCTACCTTGGCCGTGGCGTTTAGTCTCAGGAATGCAAACGTGAAACTTCAAAACAAGTAAAAGTTTAACAACATCTTCATGATATAATAACAGATTGACACTGAAAGTGGAAGTGAAAATAAAAATCCTGTTTGAGGTTTCAATCCAGTCATAATCATAAATATTAAGACATTTAAAACCAAAGTATGTATTAAATTAAAATGTAAAACTTAATGTCATAAAATTTTACTATTATCGTCCCATGTAATGCGGATCATTAATTCTAATTATTAGATTAGAAAATTTGCATAGACGATGGATATTGCAAAATTATACTTATTGCCGCATGCTCCTAAGCGATTACTACGCTAGAGGTCTTGAGTCGATTCCTAGATCGGCTAAAATGTTATTGGGTGTTTTTATGGAATTCTCAGTAGCAGCGCGGAGTTTGGATTTGTGCTGGATTAATGGCAATATTCTCGCCTAAATATGCCAGCGTACTGTGGGTGTATATTAGTACAAAAAGAAGTTTTTACAAACCTAAAGCTCTAAAGTGCTGAACTGTTAATATAATTAGTATAGATGTATATTTAACCAACAGTAAGCGATTGCACCCAGTTCTAGCCGGCTGAAACTAAGTTTAACGTAAGATAAGTACGATAGATCTAAGTTTAACCACCTGTGACCGGCTGCAACTAGATCTAACCGGCTAAAACTAGGTGTAACCGCACTTCAGCTTTTAGCCGTAACTTATACATCTAATTCATCTTTACACATGCATTATCTAAGTTCAAAATTATTTAATAACCTACAGATAGTTCAATTACTATCAATAACACCGTCGTGCTTCGTGATGCCCGTGCGTGTGTGTCAGGGCTACAAAGAAAAATTAAAACGTTCATATATACGAACAACGCGAGAAGGTTAATACAGTCTTACCTAATTATATATTTATCTAACAATTATTTTAACCTCGAACGCATCCTGCCTTTTCTCTTTTTTTATTAGCAGCAAGCATGCGTTTGTTTTTATTATACAGGTAGTGTTCAATTTAATCTGAATCAAATATTACAATAACGATGTTACATAACCCATTTTTAATGTTACTTGTTACCTACATTAATAGTTTGCATAATCTTTGGAAATGTTTATGTAAGGACCTGACCAACAATACACATGTTGCCAGTGCAGGAATATAAATAAGCCCTTAAAGTATGGATGAAAATACGTCCAAAGTATTTTGCGTAGTAGACGTATCCCACGTTTGCTACAAGGATACTTACTGACATAGCTTTTATAGTGTGATGAGATCACAAACAAGCCTGATGGTAAACGGCAGCTGCTGCCTATAGATGCCAGCAACACTAATGGTATCACTCGCACGTTGACAACTTGAGACCAAGTTGTTAAGTCTCCTGTGCCCAATAATGTCTCTACTTCTACATTGCCCTTTAAACTGGAATATAATAAAGTTAGCACATTATTGCTTGCAAGAACTCTGCATCCTACCTTAATAAATTAAATTTGGTTTGTTTTGAACCATTTGGTTCTAAAGATATACCACAAAACGCTTGAAATCGGTTTTCCTCTTTCCCGAAGAGTTAATTAAATAATAATAATAAATATTTTTGGGACATTTTACACAACACCATCTAGTCCCAAACTAAGCAGAGCTTGTACTATGGATACTAGACAATGGATATAATACTTATATACTTTTTTTTTGTAAATACATACTTATAATACATAAGAAACACCCAGACAAACACAAATACTCATGTTTTATCCACACAAATATTTGTGTCTTGTGGGAATCGAACCCACGACCCCATGATCAGCAGTCCGGCACTCGAACCACTAGACCACAGACGTCGTCAAAATTATACAGATACCATTCTCCTTGGAGCTAATATAACAATATCATGAGCACTTAATCTCTTACATTAAGTAATTAACACATCTTGCACACTATAATGTTATCTAGATAATTCATCAAGGGAACTGATGCGTGCGTTGTAATGCAAAACCTTGAAATAGAAGTGCATCCTACATCTGCACCCACTGATGAAATTATAAGGACGTTTAATCTGAATAAATGCATTTTTAATTAGGTCGGGTTATGTTCTTTTTGTCATGGCGCCCGTGACATAAAAGTTGAAAGGGGACCGTTTGGCGTGGTATGGCCACGTAATGAGGAGAGATGAAACTCATGTAACAGTGATGAATATGAATGTGAATGTGGGGTGGAGGAGTAAAGGGAGGCCAAAGAAAAGGATAGATAGATGGATTGTGTTAAAGCGGATAATATGATAGAAAATATATATATAAATCCAAAGTCTGAGCCCCTATTGAGAATTTCAAAGGAAATCGAACCTCACGCTGAGTAGGCATGGTTGTGACCACAATTTAAATCTGAAATATTTGCAATTCAAAAAGCTTTGACACTAAGCTGGTGATTTGTAATTTTATTTTTCGATAATTGTAAGATAGGGATAGATTCTCAATGTTAACAAACGTTAACAAAAAACATTTTTGTGCGGTTTCTGAATGGAACCATAAAACTCAAGCGATAGGAAAATCGTAAATCTTTCTTTTACGGAATTAGAAACTGTTTTGTTGCACGCTAGTATAATACTCGCGAACGTGTGACTGAAACTAATTGCGAATCGTATCGTAAGCAAGTTTCAAACATACATTAAAAAGCATACCCACACACCTGTAATCTCCGAAGGGTTGAGTAGGTACCGTACTACTATTCGTGGTATGTTTTGCTGGTATCTTTTAGGTCCTACGTAACAAGGTGCTATTGCCGCCCACAAATCAAAACTCTGAGCTGTTATTAAGAATTTCCTAATCATTAACCCCATATGATTTTGCATGACCTGGGAATTGAAACTGGGACCTGTTCAGCAGCCGCGATTGCTAGACTAATTATGTGCAACATATTTTTTACAATTATTATTTTATCATATAATAATATCATGTCTAATTTCATAAACAAGCACCTTAGACACTGTCTATTTAACAATTCTGAATATATTTTAAATGAGTCGCATCAGTGACACGCGAAGAACGCGGAAATCGATCCAGATCTACAATTTAAATTTATTTTTTCTCAGTTTTCTCAGTACCTATAGATTTCTCGAGACGATTATTACAATTCTATTCGATTATTTAATACGTTTTAATAATGAGCTGTATATTGAATAAGTAAAAGGAGTTATAGATGTATAATTTTTAAAACTTAATATTATATTATTAATTTATCCGTAATCAATAGAAGAAAATATAAAAAGAACATTATAGATTAAGATGTATCTATTATGTTCGTAAATATAACACCATAAACGAATTCATTGATACTATAAAAAAAGACCATAAAAACAGTTGAACGACTTTAAATCAGCTGATCATCTCAAAATAATACAAACCAGCGGCGCGTGCGCTCAATGTTTTTTAAAGAAACTAGACACCATTATGAGTTCACCTACACTACAGAGGAATCTCTTGCTTTTGTTTTTATTGTTGTTTCGCAAATAGTGGCGAGTTTTGACGGAAGTACATTATGTAACAACTAACAATAGATTGGCTGCAAAGAGGTTTGCACGCTGATTAATAATTAACATATTTTTTATGTGCTGTGGAATTGCCCTACGGAGAAGTTATTAACCTGGATTTGCTTATTCTAAATAAAGTGTGTCAATTTATTAAGTGATGTAAGCATAGTCTACATAAATATATTATCACGCCTGTGAACCTCAAAGGACTAGCAGAAATGTGTTGCAGTACACCCAGATTTCGCCGGTATGTTTAGGTACCATGTAATAGGGAGCGAGCCGGTTGCCAATTACTGGGTACAAATCTATACTCCAAGCTGTTTTACTAGAATTTCTTAGAAAAACCAAATAATACATTGTTCCAAGTCGAGATTTTTTGGTGTATCTTAAGAACCGATATTCAAACACCAACAAAATGTACCTATATGGGACCATCTCGAAAGTACATTCTATCTGATAAAAAACCGAAATTAAGCTATCGGACACACTCGTGGGGATATCGAGTAATATGCATACAAAAAAAACATACAGCCAAATTGAGAATATCCTCCTTTTTGGAATCGGTTAATAATGGACTACCAGTATCCAGATGGCTAGTTTTTTGATCATGGGAATGCCAAATCAAACATCTAGAGTCCGAATCCATGACACCTCTGACTTTTATGTACGAATTCATTAATCACTCACTTTTAGGTGAAGGAAAACATCGTGAACAATCCACATTAGGCCCGTGTGGTGGACTATAGCCTAACCCTTTTCAATCTGAAAGAAGACCCGTGCCCAGCACTACCCATGCTCAGCACTACCCGTACCCAGCACTACCAGTTCCCAACACTACACGTGCCCAGCAGTACCCGTGCCCAGCACTACCCGTACCCAGCACTGCCCGTGCCCATAGTATCTACATATCAGATAAATATATATCGCTGGTGAGTAACTAGTAAGAACCTTAATATAAAAGTATACAAATAAACCTTTATTTCTATCTTCAGGCAATTTGATACATTTTGTTTCCTTTCGCTTTTGGCGATATGTTAAATATCTGTTACATTTGACCTTTTTCAAAGCGTCAAATGTCAAACGACTGCAATCCTACAGCTTCTGATCCTAGAACTTCTGAGCGAGTTGCGATTGCGAATCAAATGTTAATTAATTTATGTACATTATGTATCTACATAAAATTGTTGCTGACCAGAACGTTATAGTATAATTTATATATGTATATGTATAGGTATTTTATTTATATTTAAATAACAATAAATAAATAAACATTTATTTACACAGCACCCTCTAGTCCCAAACTAACTAAGCAGAGCTTGTACTATAGGAACTAGACAATGGATACCTATAATATTAATATACTTTTTTTAATACATAGATAGGCATTGTGTTTTACGAGTAGGTACTTTTAAGATACAAACACTTATGTATATCACATAAATATTTGTGTCCTGTGGGAATCGAACCCACGACGTTATGATCAGCAGTCTGACACTCGAACCACTAGATTACAGACGTCGTCATTTATGTCACTCCAATACTAGTATTGTAAATTACTTACTCGAGCTGCCTCAATTTTTAACTTACTAATAATACCTTACTTACCTATAATACTTAAGTTATATTTGTATAAGTACTTTGATAAATGAATATTTGCTTATAATATTCCACCAAGTTTGTGACTTTTTAGTTTTTACCTATGTTTAACGAATAAATTAAGTACCGTTAAATGAGGTGAATAGAGATGCAGGGTAGAATCGGGGCGAAAATTTGAAAGGGATATTCTGGTGTAATTATTATAGATTGATGCCAACAAGGTCTTCTAATGGTTTATTTATGATTTCGAAACAATATACGAGTTCCTTTTTCGAACAAACTATAATAATTATAGCTGAAAATCACTATCAAAAGTTTATCATGTTACCCCTGCATCCCTATTCACCCCACTTGACTGTATTTAGAGGTTTTATTAGATGAGAAACAATTAAAAAAATCAACTTTACAATTTGTATCTCGTTCGTTTAATGTCGCCATAGGCTGAAAACACTGTGTGCATCCACCGCAACGTTCTGTCTATTGCAATATTAAATATCTTAGCTTAACATTAAAGTACAATTTCGAACGTGAATCTACCGGATCCGTCTAGTCTTCGTAAATTCGACTGCTATAGAGGTTCTGATTCGGATTCCCTGCTCAAGCAAAGTTTTTATAGAGTTTTTCTATGAAATTCAGAGTTTGGGTTAAAACCTGGTTACTGACAACAGGGTCGCTCTCTATTACATACAAGTGAACTATGGATATAGGTACATCATTAGTACACCTCTGCCTAACCCTTCGTTAAATACAGGCATGATGATATCGTGTTTTGATTCGCTGTAGTAGGTAACGAAGTTTAGAGTTGGTTTCCAGAAAGTTCTAAAGGTATCTGGAAATTCCATGGCCTAACGATTTGAGGTCGTGAGGAGGCTGGAGGACGTTCACCCGATCCTCTCGTACAAAACAAGATTAGGAGATCGAACCCTAAATTCCTGAACGAATAATAAAGTATCCTCTTACATTGAATAAATCTAATCGATTAGGTACATGTAAATGGAAATTTTGCGGGACACGTTAAATTTTTTAAGCAAATCTTTTTGGTGATTTCTGGGAAACGATATATGCATTTCTTTAATATTTTTGGTGTCATTCTTCTATACTTTAATATTAAATGTCAAAGTTACACCGTCCGGCTGTCTTTCTTTTACTGTTTTATGCCTAAACCGTTGAACCGATTTTAATGAAATTTTACAGAGATATAGATATAGAATAGATCTTATTCGGCTTATGGTCTTAAAAAGCCCATTCGGATGCGAGTTAATCCGCGGGAAACAGCTAGTTATATATAAATAAGTACGGTACAAAAGCCAGCACATCAAGATACAATAATCTGTCAAATTTCTTTAATAGATTTTCAACATTAATACAAAATAATAAGGTCATATGGATCATGTTCAATTGGGAAAATTTTACAGTTTTGGATATCTTGACCTGCGATCTGATACAAGTAGGTACTTGTATTACAAAAGTAAGTAAGTCAGAAACCAGAGCCTATTTTTAATAACAAACTTCCTCATTAGTATAGTGGTCGTTAGCGTGACTGCTAGTCCTGAATTCAATTCCCAGGTCGAGCTGTGTTATTGGGTTTTTCTATGAAATTTTCAGTCGCTGCTCGGAGTTTTGATTTGAGCCCAATTAATGGTAATAGGCTCGCCCCCCATTACGTAGGACCTAAATATACCGGCGAACTGTAGGTGTACGTTTTTCACTCCTTTACCATTAGGTAGGAAGGGATTACCCTTCGAGGAATTTAAGCGTGGTGTTATGAATGAATTGCAAGAATTGTCACTAAAGGTACAAGTAGTATTATTTAAAATTATTAATAACTCTATTAATTTACTACTACAAAAATATACAAATTATATCAATTAGGTCTGTTAGATCAATCAGGAATGTATTTTATTAAAAATCTTTCAAGTACCTAATTTAAATTACCCTGTTACCGGTCATCATACCTGGCAACATTTTCGTATCAAACAAAACAAAATCCCATATTTTTTCATAAATAATCCTTTTTTTTATTGAGGCAATGACCTCACCAATACGGGGCGGGTCCCGCCATCTTGTAGCAACATTGTCATAAATTTATGAACTGACGTAAGTATTATTTCAGAATCGGCAAAGGTCATAAGGTTGAAATCCTTATTGCTTTTTGTTCTAATGACTAATCGTTGATATCATCTTAGCACTTGTATGCCTAAACCGAATTTATTATTTAAGATTCATTAGACATTCTGGTGTTTTAAATGGAAAACCCGAATTGCATTTTATGTTTTGAATGAAATCAAATAATATAGGTATATAAATATCGGCAAAATCTTCATTATCATCATCATCATCAACCCATATACCTATTGTCCCACTGCTGAGCGCGGGTCTCCTCTCAGATTGAGAGGGATTAGGCTATAGTCCACCACGGTGGCCTTTTGCAGATTGGCTGGCTTTACACACCGTTAACAAAAATTTCTCAGGCATGCAGGTTTCCCCACGGTGTTTTTTACACCAATTAAGCGAGTTCAAAAAGCCAAAGGTGCGTACCGTTGGATTAGAACTCGAGACCTTTAACATTGCATTCCAATGGTCATATCACTAGGCTATCACTCACGGCTTAGTGCTAAAAAAATCCTCATAGATAGTACCTATTAACGATTTATTACAAAAAAAAATCTCAAAAAAACCCACGTTTTAATATGGCCCCATCTTTTTTTGTGATATGGCATTAGAAAGTTATGGATACGTTTTTTACTTTAGGTTTAGCTTAGACGTAACTAAAATAATCTTTAATGTATTTATTTAACAAGTTTGGGTATAAAAATTAGTTTAATGGGCGATTATAAGTAATAGAATAAAAGAAAAAACTAAAGCAAATGAAAAATATGTGTTGCAACCTGCAGGAGAAAATATAAAACAAAGTTCAATAGTAAAATTTTAAGTGAATAGATGTTATACCAGCAAGCGACAGACATCGAGAACAAATCTTTGCGAATACTTGACAATGTAAACAAAACTCGGCAATTAACATTTCAACCTTAACACAAAAACCTTTCAACTATTACAGAGACAAGACTATTTTCGTACACTTTTTATACCAATCGACAGCTGCTTTGTAAAACTGTATTGTGAACAGATTAACGAGCCTTTGTGTATTTAATGTATTAACTTAAGCTACATCGTAGGTACCTAATAATGAGAATCATATTTCGAAAGCGTGGTATGATACTTATGCCTTTACTCACATTAACATACGAAAAGCTGTAAACCCTATATTACTGATTTCTGTTAGTTACGCAATTGTCAGACTGATAAGAAACTGCTTTTTTTAACTCATAATTAAATTTGAGACATTTTACAAGGCACCGTCTGGTCCCAAACTAAGCCGAACTTTTACTACTCATGGGTACTAGAGAATGGATATAATACTTATACACTTTTTTTTAAAGAAACTTCGGGATTCGGTAGTTACAAATCGCGGCACAGCTTGTGAATAAAATAGTTGTATCACAATGTCAATAAATTGTAAAAAAAAAAATTGTACCAAGTTGCACTATTTTCTAGATCCGAACTTGTAAGCTTTTGTAGTCCTATGTACTAAAACTTTTTTTTTAATTTCTTGTACCACCTGTAATTATAGAGACGTTACCTACAAATTTTACACGGCCGCCGATTGTAATCCCCAAGTCAATATTCTGTCAGACGTAAAAGAGCAAACTAAACTATCTATGTGACCTTAAGGCGTGACATTTGAGTGATTTTCACGGCATTATTCACCGTTGTTACCAGTAATTTGTTTGCAACACAGGTATGCAGACCGTAAACTGTAGTAACACTGTATGAGGAACAAGATACAGTGATATTGCAAAGAGTGATATTAGAGAACATACTTATGTGGAGCAAGAATAGATACAAGAGTACGTATAGAAAGACTTGGGTAATAAAAATAAAAGAACAATGACTGTTACAAATAGATATGAGTACATAACATACTTAATTTACTTTGCAAAATAAACGAATATGTCAAACAGATAATTTTTAATGTAGCATCCCTAAGGCTTTGTTATGTGAGTAATAAGGCATTCAGAGACCGACGCTGAATTCACAAATTCAATAAATATAAAACCGTTTAACAAAATAGCAGAGGTCACGCTGATAGAATTAGTCATAGACAAGACGTCTCAATAAATAACACAGGTTGAAATTGTATCTTATTATTTTTGTTTAACTGTTTCTTTTTTCATTGTGAAAGATATCAGGTTTTTTGGAAAAAATATTAGTTATTGAGATAGTAAATCACGTCTCAACTCTAAAGCTTACCACATAAATTGTAATTTGTAACGGGCCATGAATTCAATGGAATTTAAATTTAAACGAGTACTAAAAAGTCTAGTCATAATTTTAAATCTAAATCCGCATTAGGACATTGTATCATCGGTACAAGGCATCGACACACTGCCAAAATTAGTATTAGCATAAACGTGTAAAATTATTTAGATTTATTTATCTACATTCCTCAAGTTGCGAAACATGTTCAACAAACATATGACTGAGAGGCTTAAACATCTTAAGAAACTCTTAAGATAGACATTGGCAGAGTAATGTTATATGTATTGAAGGAGGTAGTTAATGATTATTACCTTGCGGAAAATGACATCTCAGAAACAATTCATATGCCGATGTTGACAATTCTGCCAATATCAAAGTGTGATAGATAATATTTCATAAATATGAACAGTAATCTGGAAATATCACATTCACGATTTATGTTCCCGTTGACACCTGTCAAATATGACCACTGAAATATCAAAAAAACTGAGGCACAACGTACCTAAATAAACACTGTATGAATATTTACAAACCTAAGTAGGTATGTATTTAGGGGTTGATATTGCCATGTCAAAATTTTCGCGACATCTCTTCTCGAGTTATTTTGCTCTAGTATGACGTATGCGACTTAAGTCATAATTTACTTCATAATCATCACATAACTTACATCATAATAAAAATGTAGACCAACCAAAAACAAGGTTGCAGAAACAAGAGTAGGCCTACCAGTTCTGAATAAAACAACTTTACCGACAGTTATTTAACCGACTGAGAAAACTTACTTAAACCGTCAACGTCGTTATAATACGTTGTTTGTCAACAAGGCATTGCCGCGGGCGATAGTTAGTTGAGTATATATAAGGCGATGACCGAAGACTCGTAGGCCGGTTGACCTTTAATTCGTAGACAGAGAAGCGCTTTAAAAACTCACAGAAATCAAACTACTCATGTAATATAAGATGAACCGATGAATGAACAGTGTCTATGAATAGAGGGGCTCGTGGCTAAGTAACCTATATAAAGATAATCTTTTTTTTTAAACCAGAGCCTATCTGACTTATATTATAATAAATACATAATTATTATGCTTTCCTAGTTGTCCTGGTCCTAGATTGGCAGACTTCACACCATTTCAAGAACTTCACTTCATTTTCTTACATGTATTGGTTTTACATACCTATCTATCTACCATCACGCCTGTACCTCCCAAAGGGTTAAGCAGAGCTGTCTAATGTACACCTATAGTTTACCGATATGTTTAGCTCCCATGTAATAGGGGACGAGCGTATTCCCATTAACCAGTATTCACAAAAACCTATTAACACTTTGACCTGGGAATCTAACCCTCTGGGTAGCAGTAACGCTTAAATAACTAGGTTAATAAGGCCGTCGCTGCCGATTTTGTTTCTGATCCGCATATGAATTTAATAAATCTGAGTCTACCTTGGATTCTATCTCGGACCTCTGTGCACGGAGTCTCTAACTGGGCTATCACGGCACCTAACGGACGCTGTGTAGTAAATTATAACAGGCGTCCATTATATTATTATTAAGGCGTATTTTAGAGGCCTTGTTTGACAATCAGGTGGGTGGCACTATGCATAATTATTTATCGCTCGCAGCCGATGTCACAACTTGATAAATGGCTCATTAGGCAAGTTTTACTCCAAGACATGCGTTAGGTTTTGCAAAACCGTATTTTGTAAACTGCCGTTACATAAATGGATTAGTAAATTGATAAACGCGGTTTAGGCGTCAGCTGGATATGTAATGAAGTGAATAAATGTGCAATTATAGTATTTTTTTTAATTTGAAAGGAGGTTTGTTAATTAAAGTTTTAATCCCTTACAATAATGTAAATTTAAACAATGTTTGTAAGTTAAGTGTTTTCTTTTAGTAAACCTATCAAGAACTTTTTTTATTTATTTATGACACAATTACGCGAATATGAAATTAAACTACTTTTTACGGATTTTATCGCTTGTTCGTTTCGTAGTACCTAGTTAGTTAGTCTACACGCTGTAAAGGGTCCGAAACGTCCAGATTAAAAATAAATATAACGCGATAAAATCCGTAAAAAGTAGTTTTATTTCAATTTCCTATAGGTAGTTGATAGAATCACTATTATTGTAATTACTTATGACAGTCATTTAATATTTTGACATAAATTCTGCAATTACTGTAAGGCCCCCGGGCCGAAGAACAATAGATTTGGAGTTAGATCTTTAATTTTTACCTGACTGGTAGAAAAATGTGCGAATGCCTAAATATTGGTAAAAAAATAGAAGAATTTCCTTGTTTTAATGAATTTGTAACACACAGGTTTTGTTTTATTACACGAGTTTGAGCTTTACGGTTCTGTACATAAGGTATTATAAAACTTCATAAATATTAATCAATGAAACAATATACATCGCATACCGCTATCTTTGTCAAGTAAAATAAAACAAGAAAAATATTTCGTCTCACTTAAAACAGATTTCGGGTGGTGACCACAACTCGATAACATTGGGAAACAATGTGAGTAACTATGTAAGAAGCAACCAAGCAATCTGCAAGGTTAAACTGTGCTTACTGCGGTCACTCTATGGATGGGTGACCGCTTTAGCACATCATATCAATGTTTATATTGCAATATTTTCTTGCAGGCCTTGAGGAATATCATATGGATGGGCGACCCCAACATAGCTAATAGGTTGACTAGGATGATTCTATATTAATGTCGATAAAATATTGTGTTGATCCATTTCACAAAGCGTATTAACACGATCAAAATGTACAGTTGACTAGGATAAGTGATTTATTAATAATGATAAAATATTGTGTTGATCCATTTCACAAAGCGTATTAACACGATCTAAATGTACAGTTGACTAGGATAAGTGATTTATTAATAATGATAAAATATTGTGTTGATCCATTTCACAAAGCGTATTAACACGATCAAAATGTACAGTTGACTAGGATAAGTGTTTTATTAATAATGATAAAATATTGTGTTGATCCATTTCACAAAACGTATCAACACGATCAAAAAATACTTACATGTTAAATGTCTATTAAGTCCGCGTACATGTTTATATTGCAAACTTTTCTAGCAGACCTTGAGGAATATGGATAGGAGCCCCTACCATAGGTACACAGTTCACTAGGTTAATGATGTTAATAACGATAAAATATGTGTTGATCCGTTTCACAAAGCGTATCAACACGATCAAAAAGTATTTACATGTTAAATGTCTATTAAGTCAGCGCGAATGTTCATACCGCTAAATTTTCCTGCAGACGTTGATGAATATGGATGTGGATACGCTACAGTGATTCTTAGTGATGTGGTCGGCGCTATTAATATTATATCAACTTAATCCCAGTAGCGACAGTTTGGTATACCATGCATCCGGAACGGTTCGTTTACTCATATTAATTGTGGAGAGGCGAGGTGTATTGCCGCTCCAACGAAAAGGAGGATCCTCCAACCAGGCGGGTGTTATGCCTGGCGGGCCACGGCCCGACGGTTGATGTCGGGCGGTTGTGTATGCAACTTTTCGTTGCGAATGTTGCTTGCGCGATTCAGGACTTCGTAGTTCTATGTAGCGCGGTAGATGTCGCTACATTAATGATCTAAGTTATTTGTATCATAAATGAAGTATTTATGATGTCATAATAATGTGTTTTATAAAACTCTAAAAATAATCAAGTAGGTACTGTCAATAACGCTTAATGGAAATAGGCTTCGCTTAAACAAAAATCATTAATTTAGGCATTAGGTACTTGATTCATCTTGCTTATCAACAAACTACTAACACCTTTTTTACATTATTGTGTGTAATATTTATTATCAACTGTACTAACATTTAATGTTTTTTTGGAAAATATTTTATCTTAACTTTCATTGTAACTATAATTAAAAACTAAATGTATATTATTTATGATCTATTTACATAATGTACAAAAAAAAAGGTAAATGAAAAGAACTAATAATTATCACGTCCAAGCGTCAAAGTATTCCTCCACATCGCTGTCATCTGGTAACGTTCCCAGAAGACCGCATTGCCACGTTGAATGGCAAGAAATGGGGCAACGTTTTTTTAATATTTAAAAAAACGTTGCCCCACACTAGAATTTTCTCCTGTATCGTGGGTGCGTTTACAAACACAAATTGCGTTCACATTCACAAACACCCAGACCCGGAACAACTAACTGTAGGTCATACAAATATTTGGATGGAATCGAACCCGCAACCTATGTTGCAGAAGCCGATTGCCAAACGTGTCGTCACTGTGTCGTATGTACTAATTGTATGAACATGTCTTGAAATAAATATTATTATTATTATAAAACATACCGTATATGTATAAACGTACTGTGGGTGTACATTGGTACACCTCTGCATAATCCTTTAGGGAATACAGGCGTGATGGTATATGTATGTTGTATTAATAAACACTTATTTCGGGCCCTGGATGATATTCCATATTCCCAATGGCTAAGTAAATCAAAAAGTGAATGAAATACACTCCTTTAAAATAATTATGTAATTTTATTAATAACAAAGAGAGACAGCAAGGTTTGTTAGATAATTAATGAGCATTAGGGGTTCGATTCTTGATTCAAAACATTTTCGAAATTCGAATACTCACAGACTAAAATAAAACAACTGCTGCCAACCAGTACCTGTTACCAGTCAAGTAAGTATTAACATGAACTATCAATAAATAGACAAATATAATCAGCTATTCATAGACAACCTTTTTTCAACCAAACTCCTTGATATTTTATTTATAACCAGCTTTAATATCAAGGCTTCAATCTTATGGAATTTTAATACACACATTACAATACACAGTATCTGTATACACATTCGATTAATTAAAAAAAAATAGCTACGGTCTCTATTGTTCTTGGCTATTGTGTAGAAGCACCGGATACAATGCTTCTCATACTTCGGAAGTTACCTCACTTACTGCGTTTTTGTGTGCAATAGTTTGTCACGAGATGTCGGAAGGAAAACAATACTGTGTGTTACGTCCTTTTAGATACATGATCGATGCTTCTTATGGGTTGTGATGTAAATGTTCCTCTTGTTATGTGTTTATTAAGTCGAAAGGAAACATTTGCATTATTTTGCTTGTATAACTTAATTCACATTATGGTCCCAAAAACAATAGCCTTTTTCTATTATGTCTATAGTTTATTACTGTCGAAATTCTTCTTAGTTTGTCCAAATAACATTGACACATTAAACGCATCCCAATATTATCTGTGGAATATTTGCTTTACCATCACGCCTGTATCCCCCAAAAAGTTTGGCAGAGATGTACTAATTGCCACCCACAGTTCACCGGTATATTTGAATCCCATGTAATACCTACTTGACGTGTGAATCGAACCTAGGACCTCAAGCTCTAAAATTCATTAGTCGAAGTTAAGAATAATGTTAATAAAATCTTTTTTAGTATTTAATATTGATATTCTGAAGAGGAACCCTAAAAATTCTGTAGTCCCATGATTTACACGATAATTTACAGTAAATATCATAATCATTATTACCGAAATATATGATAATGTGTCACTGAACATCAATTCTCACTTACAACTGTTTGCATTCGAGTGTGTTGCAACAGTTGCGCAACTCTCAACACTACCAACTGAGCACATCCTTGAATGAATGATGTTGAAGACGAGTCGCCCGTATGAATCAGACTGGTTTCATAACACTGAACATTGAACTGAATCCTAATTGAATAGAACATGTGTTGTATTGCATAGTAAAAATCTCTTTTCCTCAATGAGTGAGTTGAATTTAAAATTATACGTACCTGACTCTGATATAGTTTTGAGATGGGTTGTGATGTCATTGGGCTATATCCGCTTTCCTGTTACCATTGAAAGTTATGTCAAAATGAGTAAAGAAAAATGGAGCCAACTCCAAAAAAAAGCTGAGAAAAGTCTGATATTTTATATTATAAGAACAATATGCTGTCACTTTCTAACCCTCCTAAATAAAAAAATAATAATTTAAAAAAATGCAAATTTCTATGATGTAATTTGTACGTTATCGTAACTTAAGTAAATTGAGAATCCTTTGCTTGGATATGTTCTTTTGTTACGTGTTTATTATTGCATCATAATATTTATTTATTCAATTATATAACAGACGTGTGTAGTTGTGCGAATGATAAAGTAATATTTTTAACCTAATAAAAATGGATATTAACTGCCCAAAAAGAGTATTGTTAATATTAACTGCTCATTCTACTAATTATTCATATATTTATAATTATTATATCTTACTTAACATTATATAAAATAGTTAATTAATATAATAAAAACAGGCTACTTGAAATTTTTTATTAAATTGTTTGCGCAGTTTTAATTTCTATTGTGAAGCTTCGTAATTGTGGATACTGTTTTTTCATCACGATTTTATGTTATATGTTGTACATATAGTAATGGGTACACTAGTCTATAGGTTCTTGCTTCTAACCTATTAATAAATAAATAATTTACACAGCATGATCTAGTCCCAAACTAAGCAGAGCTAGTACTATAGGTGCTAGACAATGGATGTAATACTAAAATACCTTTTTTTTTTAATACATACTTATAATTTAGAAAGAATCTTACGTGTTTGTCTGAGTGTTTTTTATTTACATTTGAAACACAAACACTTATGTTCATCACATAAATATTTGTGTCTTGTAGGAATTGAACCCATGACCTCGTGATCAGCAGTCCAACACTCGAACCACTAGACCACAGGTCACAGACGCCACCGTCATCAATGTTTGTGTTTATCAATATAAACACAAACATTGATGACGGTGGCGTCTGAGCAATTTCATGTGCCTTGAGTTAACAAATAAATAAACAAAGTGTAATAAAAAAAATATAGGTAATGAACCTAAATTGAAGGCAACTACTTTTATTTTAATTTATAAGTATAATGATAATTATTTTAGACAACAACTTTATGCACTGCTAATAATTATGACATAATAATTATGATTATTATTTAATAATTATTCTCTCCAGTTTCACTTTTTTTTTAGTTTTTGCTTTCGTGATATACACAACAAACTAAGCTGATTAACCTACTTTTGATTTCCATTGGTAACCATTGAACGAGTTAAATAATATGAAAATATTTAAAAATATAAAATTATTTTTAAAGTAATATTTAAAACACTGAATAAATTTGCGCTGTTCAAACGCCGCCATTTTTTGCGGGCTTTGTATGACGTCACATGACGCGTCTCGTGTTTATTTACCGTTGTTTACTGTAGGAGTAACCCAATAACACTTTTCTCGACCTGGGAATCGAACCGAGGACCTCTTTGCGTAATAGTCGCGCTTAGGACCAATAGAATGACGAAGCTGTTCAGGTATTCTACATAGCACCAAATAGCCCCAAACTAAGCTTTGAGAGTTTGTACTATAGATACTAGACAATATTGGATAAATAATACTTATACCTATCCTTCTTTTTTGTACAAAAATAGTTATACTTTTATTATTTTCGGTCTTTTACAAGGCGTATCCTACAGTTCCCTTCATCAAACTACCAGATGCCGAGGGCTTTCACCCACATGTGGTCGAATTTCCACCACGACACACGAAGCGGTATGCTGCGTCTTTTCTTGTTCGCACCACAAAGGAGTGGTATGCTCTCCCTGCGTCTGTATTCCCGGACTCATATAACCTTGGTGTCTTTAAGGTGAGAGTGAACAGGCATTTTCTGGGTAAGCATGTTCCACCTTCGATCTCGTCGTCGCTTACCATCAGGTGAAATTGAGGTTAAACGCAAATCCATCAACAATAAAAAAAAGAAGAAACACCCGGCCAAACACAAACACAAAAGTTTATCACATAAATATTTGTGTTCTCTGAGAATCGAACCGAAATTCGATTGTCTACATTCAATAGTCAGACAATCTAACCAGACCAGAGACGTCATTAAATAAGGCAAATATATTTCGCAAGAATTCTAAATTAATGTTGAGATTAAACAAGCTGTAATACTAACATATTAGGTTCTAAATTTTAATTAAAGTTCTCATCTTTCGCAAGTTAAATTAAGTTTTGATAGAATCAGGTAATGTTTACGTATAGAATCGTGTGTTTGAACTCAATTCATGGTAATGTGTGGCTGCTGGCCAATAGTGACCAGTTCTTATCGTTAGTTTCGAAATATGAGGCCGATGCAAGTTATGAGCTTATTATTTTATGAAACACATTCTGCCGATATACCAGGGATATAATGATATAGCTTACGTCATCATTTATTATTGAATAATAATTGTTTTTTAGATATTTTTGTGTCGGGTACATGCAATTTTTTTTTTGGTCCATCATGAGGCCTTGATCATTATAATATATTTATTGAGACCAAACACACTAAATCTGCTATTAGTTACTGGGGGCTTGGATTAGGGTTGCCAAGACAGTTGGTTTTTTAGCTGTTAGGTACGTGTTATAATTATCGTCTTCCAAAAAAATACAGAAGCTAGCACATCAAGCTACTCCAATCTGTCAAATTTCACCACAGAGATTACCCCCCTACAACCTCACTAACTTTACCTATTTATAATATTAGTATGGTTATACCGAGAAAAGGTCCTCGAGTGGAGACCACGCACCGGAAAGCGCAGCGTGGGACGGCCTCCAACAAGATGGACGGACGACCTGGTAAAGGTCGCGGGAAGTCGTTGGATGCAGGCGGCTTGTAACCGGTCCTTGTGGAAGTCTATGGGGGAGGCCTTTGTTCAGCAGTGGACTTCCTGTGGCTGATATGATGATGATGATAGTTATACCTACACACATGAACTCGCCTCAATCAAAACAAGTACCTAAATAATTGTATAAATAAATTATATTTCAGTCAAATCTTTTCAGAGATGTCGTAGAGAATTCTAGTTTTACCCGATACAGATAACAGCTCCAACTTGGTTTTCTACTTATAAATCGCTGTCTCTTTAAACTTGTTACAAAAAGTAACTGAGTTACTACACTAGCGGTAATACATGCGCATACGACACGGCGTTAACACAAGTAGCAATGATCTATTGCAAAATGATCTACAACCACAACGTAGCTACTTATAGGAACGCGTACTCATGCTAAGGTACTCATTAAAGAAACAGTAGTCCTCTTTAAGGTTGAAACAATTGTTTGGTTATTATTTTCTAATTGAGTTAAAGTAGGCTTTTTAGAGCCATTTGTATCTAACCTTGGTGACTTTTTTAAACGTTGCCCCACATTTAAATTTTCTAATGTATCGTGAACGCGTTCAATACTCACACTCTCAGATACACAGATATGTGAATACACAGATGAATTCACAGACATGAATATGCACAGATACGAATGCACAGAGATGAATGCACGTACATTAATGCAGATATTAATGCACAGATACCAATGCACAAACGTGAATGCACAGACATAGACTATGCACGGGAAGATGAAGGAAGGAAGATAAAAATTAAGGTAGTTACTGCATAAAAGTAAGAACTCAGCTTGCTATACTATTACAGTCTTAATTTAAAGTGTTTCTTATATAAACATGATATTTCCGTATAATTTGTTGACGATCGTAGTGGCATTGACCTTACGAATTAGTATGCAGATGTGAGGAGAACGAAAGTGGTTTTTATTTGGAGAAATGCAAAAACATTTTTATACTTTGCTTAAACATTGAGAACAAAATATTATGATAAACATATTAAGGAATGACTCGTGCCCATCAGTGGATATAATTAGTTGAATTACTGTTTACTTAATAAAACAGCTGAGTGACTATGAACTTCAGTAAAACTGGTTGATTTAAAGATGGTCTAGAAGCATGAATTGGGAAATTTCTAGGGGATTTGGAAAAACTCATATTTAAAAGCTTAATTATTTGGAATCGAACTTAGGACCTCACGCTCAGCAGTCGCGCTTGCGTCCTCTAGACCAATGAATCTTTTAAGTTCAGAATTCCAGATACTGCCGAATACTTGACCAATAAATTAAATTTTTCTGGATATCATCGTAATTAATAAACATCGCGAATTTGTGATAAATGATTATATAAGTGTTTGTGTTTTTCCTGGGTGTTTCTTATGTATTTTATGTATGTGTTTACAACAAAAAAAAGTATACGAGTATTATATCCATTGTCTAGTACCCATAGTACAAGCTCTGCTTAGTTTGGGACTAGATGGTGTTGTGTAAAATTGTTCATGAATATTTATTTATTTATATTTATAAAGTTCATCATGCATAATATATACACAGTTCGCCGATATATTTCAGGTCCCAAATAATAGGGGGCGGCTTATCGCCATTTTATACCAAAATACAAATCCAAAAACCAGCCTGATTTCAGCCTGAGCCTCTACTGATTTCATGATAGAAAAATTCAACCACACTTTTCCCGACCTTGGAATCGAACTTAAGACCTCACGCTCAGCAGTCGCGCTTTCGTCCTCTAGACCAATGAATCTTTTAAGTTCAGAATTCCAGATACTGCCGAATACTTGACCAATAAATTTCAAACGTACTTAAACAAATGAATTATGATCACTTTTGAATGTAACTCCGACCTGTTATCTACGTTCTAGTCTTTATAATACAGCCTGAAATTCAAGGAAAAGCATAAAAAATAATTAATTGTATAAAATAATCGTTATTGTATAAGCATTTCCCACGTCATTCATACGGGTCATGTGGCACAAAGCCTTATAAACCTACTCTTTTGAAACTAGCAAGAGCGTTTTCCCATCTTAAAGGTTAATAGTTCTTTAAGATTATCATTTAATAACGTGTTATGTTATTATGATTGTGATGCAATTGATATGACGTACTATTCTAGTAGGTTATTTGTAAATAAATTGATATTTTGTAAGTGACCGTAAGTGAGGTTGCGAGAGTTGGTAGAAAATTGGCGGGGTAATGAGTATAGGTAAGATGGCAACACAGCGCTAATTGAATCCCATAGTGGACACAAGTTAGTTGGACATATAAATTGTACTTTTAATCGAGTATAAAACATATATGTCAGCTAAATTCGACTTTAAGCAGAATTCGAAAGTGTGTCCTTCAGTTTTACCAGACGCTTTACGGCCGTTCTCAATATCAAATCCGTCGGTAGATTTGCTTGCTAGAGATAGGATTTTGACATTACTTGTATAGACGTCATGTCAAAATCCTATCCATGGTAAGGAAATCTACTGACTGATTTGTTATTGAAACCGGCCATTAAACAACTAAGTCGGGACTGATGAATTTCTCTTCCAAATTTTTTCGTGTCAGTTCACACTACTAATATGTGTGTTTTTCTAAGTATGTACCTACCAGTATTAAGTACACCACTTCCACACGTTTGGCAGAGCGATCGACTTCTGCACCAAGGGTCGCGGATTCGATCTCTGAATGGGAAAAATATTTAAGTGACCTGCCGGAGCTAGAGTGGCGGTACCTACGGTTCGTGTAGGTGAGACGCACCCACGATACAGGAGAAAATCAGGCATTTAAATACAAAAATTAAAAACATTTAAATACAAAAGTTTGCAAGGTTTTTTAAATACAGAAAAAATAAGCAATCAATGAAAAAGATCTCGTAGTTTGGCAAACATTTTAAACATATAAGGAAAGTTGCATTACTCACTGAGAATCTCAAAAACTCGATGTTTATCGTACATAAAATGTTTTTAAATTAAGGTGACAATACGAAAGTGTACGAATTTTTCTCCCCATTCATACTTACCTTCTTATTTGTGTAATATTCTCTCCCACGGCTACATGATCAGTAAAGTATTTACCTGCAACAAAAACAAAAGGTCGTTATTAGAAAGTGAAATAAGTCACATAAGATCTTACAAAATTAAACATTTTCTTTTGTCTCATACAAGAAAGTATAGAGAGGGGAATAAATTAACATTAATGTTAGCACACAGGTATTTTATGTAATGGTATAAATTAGTAAGCGTTTTGTTGCACATCACACTAAACAAATACGCTCACATTACATCTCTTTCATAAAAACATAATCGAAAAGGGACAAATAAATATTCAATGTCAAATGTCTATAATAATAATAATAAATAATTATTATATTTGAATACTTATAATATATAAGAAACACCCAGACAAACACAAACACTTTATGTTTGTCACATAAATATTTGTGTCCTGTGGGAATCGAACCCACGACCAACGATCAACGATCAGCAGTCCGGTTCTCGAACCACTAGACCACAGAGGTCGTCTAGATATTACGTAGAGATTATATATATTACGATAGTATAGATTACGTAAATAATAATATAATCGTTTATCGCACCTATCCCCTCAGTGTTAAAGACCTCTACTGTCTGACTGACCAGCCCTCTTACATCCACAACATTTCTTAACACATTCTTAAAAACCTACTTGAGTTAAAAATATATCCATTGAGTATATTAAATTGATATGAGTGTTGGTCTTGTGGTTAACGAAACCACTTAGATACATTTGGTGGATATCAGAAACTCTTAAGTGTTATCATAACAACAAAACACGACAGCTAATCAACTTGTACAACTAACAAATCAAACGCTGATATGGAAGTGGGCCGGCCATGTCTGCAGACGCAGAGACGATTGTTAGAGTGGAGACCACTTTGGGTGATCGTAGTGTGGGACGCCCTGCGAGACAATGGACAGACGATTTGAAGAAGATGGCTGGCAGCAGATGGATGCGGGCTGTCCAAGACCGGGATGGTTGGCACTCTTTGGGGGTCGTTCGTTCGACGTTCAGCAGTGGACGGCAATAGGCTGATATGATGATGATGAATCAACTTGCCAAGTGATTCATTTGAATAAGATTGCCGATGCGTTACTAACCTTGATAATAAATTTACTAAATCTGTTAGCAGTGAAGAATATAGTGTCACAATAATAATTATTAGTCCAAAAAGACTGACTGAGTGAACTAGATGAGTGAAGCAAGGGACAGAGATGGTTGGTATAAAAGAAAGGAGGCCCCATTACTTTATTTATTATACCTACCTACTGGGTATAATAAATTAAAATAGGCAGCAGTAATAGCCTAGAGATATGACCATTGGCAGCCCCTCGAGATGGACTGCCAAGTCAAAGGTCTTGAATTAGAATCTATAGCACCTCTCTGAGTTTTCGTATCATGTGTATTAATTAACACTTGCTTAAACAGTGAAGGAAACCTGAATGTATTAGAGATTTTTATCGATGGTGTGTGAAGTCTGCCAACCCGCACTAGATCAGTGGTGGACAGTAGCATAATCCCACATTCTGAGAGGCCCGTGCCCAGCAGTGGGATAGTATATGGGTTGATGATGATGTTAAATGATGATAAATGATATTTATTTCTGTAAATAGATCTTTTAAAGACACTTTTACAAGTCAATAATAAACATTTTTTTTAAAGCTAGATGGCTCCGGCATTTCCTAGCTGACGACCTCTGAGAAGAAACGCCGAAACAAACTCAGAGAATCATAGTCTCTTTTAAAGTCCAGATATAGAGTAGTGGTAACAAATATGTGTCTTACAATGTAGGGCAACGTCTGAAATGGCCTTTTGAAGAAAGAGCCATAGCGGCTTTGAGTAGACCAGTCCCAACTGACGGCACGCATGCATCTGTCATTGTGTAGCTCAACCATAATTTAGGGAGCTCAACAATCCGTCGCACGACGATACCAGATCAGAGAAACATTTGCGTAGGCCATATAAAAAAGGCTCAAAGCCACCAGACTGTTCAAAGCTGAGTATGTAATATATATGATACCCAGCAGTGGGATAATAGAAGCTGAGAACGGTGATCTAGACTGGCTGCACATCTGGCAAAGTAGTAAGGTCACCTTGTCACTACCCCGGGTATCGTAGGTTCGATTCCTACCAGAGACGAATATTTTTGTGATCCATAGATATTTGATTCGAGTCTGAGACTAGTTTGTGTCCGTTATTTCATTTGTATTTTTAAGGCCCCCTCAACACAGGGCTTGTTAGTGCCGGCGTTGTCTTTTAATAAAAAGTATCCCACTACTGAGCAAAGGCTCCTTGGAGATTGATAGGAAACTAGTTTTTAAAGGTTACAACGCTGAACTAAAACACGAGTCTTAATCAAGTTAGGGTTCCCTCACGATGATGAACAGTGAATAAAACTATTAAAACAAGTGATAATCGATTTTTATTCCACATGTAAGTTGAAAGAGTTGCCTGCGTGCGAACAAGAGCTCTTATCACTAGGCTTATCTCTGCCGTAGTACCTAAGCTCTAATTCAATTCTAATTTAAATCGTAATCTGCAACCGTACCACAACCGAATCAACAGTTCACAGAGACATTTACTTTGAATCAATTATGTCTTAAAAGGTAGAAATTGGACAATCAGCATCCTACGCAAAATACAGTTTACAGGGTAATACCCTACAACAAAGAAGCCTAGGTTACCTAACTTTAATTCCACATAATCCATACGCAAATGACGGGCAATTTGTGGGCCGCAACCACATTTCTTATGGGAAACGGTTGAGTACACCTGGCGTCAGGGCCGGACTGGGTGAATGGGAATTGGTCAAGGGTGCTAAAATGTGAATGTTCATCGCGCTTTGTTTCTGCAATTTTGTTACGTTTGTTTGAAGGTATTGTTTAAGAATTGCAACATGACTTCTTCTAGCTAGCATTTTCCCAGACTAGTATTATAGATAACAGTGTAGAACTTTGAAAGTGCAAAACGCTTTGCAATTTAATATTAATACATTCACTTAGGTATGTAAAATGGTTGAACACTACATTAATTTTAATAAAAAAGAAGCGAATAAGAATTAATGCTGGTATATACCTGTTACAGTTGTACATAGGCCAGCACATCAAGCTGCCCCAATCTGTCAAATTTCTTTGATAAATTTTCAACTTTAATACAAAGTGATAAGGTTCATAATCAATTGACAAAATTTGACAGTTTTGGATAGCTTGACCTGCTGGCCTCTGTACATGTTTCGAGATTACCATACTAGTTTCGTACTCAACAAAATCCTTTAAAATCTACTGTAAGATGGATTTCTAACTTGAAAAACAAGCCCAAATCCTCCCCTGTCGCTTGTTGTAATATCGAAACTCGACCACCACCGCGGCAGAGGTTACCAACATTCTGTGAGAAGAAAATTAATTACATAGATTCGCAACCTGTGTGAGTGTGAAACAAAGCTAGTTAGCGTTACCGGCGCAAGCGCAACACTCATCTAATTGATGATCTCATACACTAAGTAGCACAAGTTTGCAACTATACTTTATTTACAATGTGAATTAATGATTTCTGTTTTAAAATACGAAAAATTCTCACGATGATGAGGCGAGATTCGAAAATTGATAATATTTTGATTTTAGTTTTTACGAAAGACATTCGCAGTATATAATTCTGTTATTAATTTCTCGAATCTCCCTATGTCTTTTTACGAAACGAACGTGTAAAAATTACAGAAATCATCATTTTCCTGTTGAAGCATAATTTATTTCCTACGAAAATCTATTTTGTCTAACAAATCAATTCGTAAACATCGAAATTTTTGTGTATTTTTAGTGGTGATAATATCGATATATCTTTATATATATATAACTGTTGATGCGTCTGTTAGGGATCGGGTAAACTCTGATCAATTTGACCGATTGAGGTCATCATATTCACACAGTAATTATTTGAGTTATCGAGACCATGGTTCAAAAAATGTAGACATTGTATATTGATAATGTAGACATGGCAGAAAAACGTCTCCCAAGACAGCTAGTAAATACATACCTACATAAAGCTTTCTCAACAATTGCATCATCGCCGTAAATCGCGAAAATTAATCGCTATGTTTTAGCGCATCAATTTAGTAAAATAGGGTGTGGTACAAGAAAACATTTGGTAAGCATCACGAGCATCATGAGTCAATATAGTTATTGCATTTAAAGTGTGTGTTTGCTTGTTGTGTAACTTCTAAGATAACAGTCATAAAGTTTAAATTCAAATGATTCAAGCGCACTCGTCAAATTTATAGGATATAAAAGTTGAAGTTTGACTTTGAGATCCTACAGGTCCTTCACTGTGATCACGCGTTTTACCATAACCAATTAACACGATAATTCCTTTTAGGGAATTTAAAAAAAGAAGTTGAGCATTTGACACATATTTTTCATATGTAGGTATGATAGCATATCAGTATTAGTCAGATATTGGGTTCCCGAACCCATCCAGCGTGCGATCCGTATAAAGTATTCATTCAATTGATGCTTACCCTGTTCTGAAAAAAAAAACAATTACATACAGTAGATTTTTCTACTGGTTCCTTATTCAAACCGAAAATTCATTCCAAATTGAAAATACTGTCAAAAATCTCGTACCATTTCCGTAATTCTTTACTTAAAATTTCACGTACTACCTATACCACATCTTGTTTAATTTAGGAACCCAAGAAAGTTCAAAAGTCACTTATTTAACTTTTACAACAAATACCACAATCAAAAATTTATCTTGTTCCGAATATCATAAGATTGATAAACAGCTGCGCTTATTCCGTAAAAAGAAAGCAAAAATATATTTCTTAAACCGCTCGATGACGTATAGCCAGATCGGTCGATCACCAAACCGGATCTGTAATAACAGTACGTATAGTATAATCTCCAATTCGCTTATTAACATACATAGATGATACATCGACAAAACTTCTTTTTTTGTTGATAGCCTTCAACCATCTGAGGTGACCAACTTTAGTCGTAGACAAGGGGTGATCTTTATTATTAGACCATTTTAATTAAGTCACGGGAATGGTGCTTGGCTTGAAGTGGTACCCGCTGCTTGCGATATTTTTAGGGTTCCGTACTTCAAAAGGAAAAAACGGTATATATTATAGGATCTTTGTTGTCCGTCCGTTCTTCTGTCTGTCAAGACCCTTTATCTCGGGAAAGCGTTATCGGGTTGAAATTAAAACCATGTACTCAGGTCTATAGTCTCTTAAAGCTGTGAATAAATCAAGCTTCTAAGTTACCGTAAAAAAGTTTTTTTAGGTCGGACACAGTTGATATTTCAGTAGAACTTTAATAACTTAATCGGATTTTTTGGCGAGGCACCGTATGCCTACAGCCAGGTGCTTGAGTTCTGAAATCATTCGTAGCTACCTACATATGTCAATCATCATTTTTTACCATGTCAACACCAGGCTTTCTTGAAACTAAAGTTTCGGTGCCATGTTATTAAATTCGTGTGTCACGAACTTTATAGAGTAAAAACGTATACGTACATTTAACTTTTTTACAAACACGAACTCTTTGACAAAATATGTGAACTGTTTTACAATAAGGACCCCCATTCTTATCAAATATCTGTTATAAATATTTAATAGTGTAACAACATGTATAGTATATTTAGCAACTGAATATTACATATTTAATATTATTGTCATTGACGCTAACGTTTGTAGATATAAAATTAATTCTACGCTAATTTGACATTTAATGCTTAATGTTTATTCTACGACCGACCTGACAACGAAAATTAGTAATATTTTTAAGCTCTTCAAGATTAAATTAATTGTTTTGTAGTACAGTATGTACGTGCTGGCCTCTGATCATGAAGCTACCACAATCTGTCAAATTTCTTTAATCCATTTAAAATTTGATAGAAAAAATAAGGTTGTATTCAATTATGAAAATTTGAAAGTTCTGGATAGCTTGACCTGCTGGTGTCTTTAGGTATTATAATTTTATTACAAATTAATCCATTAAAAATAATAATTGTACAGAATTATATATTTATGACAATAATAAAAACAATATACGGCCCTATTCACCGCAATAATGTTATTGTAATACAAACACTTATCACACGCCCCAACATAGTTGGGAAAAGGCTCGGAATATGAAAACGTACAACACTGGTACAAAATAACAAAGTACCTACACAATTAATCAACCCATTTCTTCAACTTCCTAATTGATAACAGGTGCCACAAATATGAAAAAAGTAATCTAATCTAGGAAGCCAACTGCAACTATGTCAACCTATATACAAGAGCCGCGTTGAAAGTAGTTCTACTTCTGGTATCATGAAGCTCTGGGGTACACCCGGAGACAGACGTGACAAGTGACATCGCCATAAGACGGTGTTTCGTAATATGCGCATTATAATTCCAATATGACCACCTGTCAATGAGAACTACGAGTTAATCTCATACAAAACTTGAAGAATAAAACTTGACGACCTCTGTGGTCTAGCGGTTCGAGTGCCGGACTGCTGATCATGGGGTCGTGGGTTCGATTCCCACAGGACACAAATATTTGTGTGGATTAAACATGAGTATTTGTGTTTGTCTGGGTGTTTCTTATGTATTATAAGTATGTATTTACAAAAAAAAAAAAGTATATAAGTATTATACATAGTACAAGCTCTGCTTAGTTTGGGACTAGATGGTGCTGTGTAAAATGTCCCAAAAAATAAAATTTTATTATTTATGGCAGGGATGGTGAATTCCTGTCGTGGTCGTGGCGAATTTCACGGATCGTAGCCATGACTATAGGGCAAGTGAGTCTGACATACCTTGCCTCCTCAGATGGCGGACTATCTATTAAGATTTTTCGTACTATAAAAAAAGGGATGCTGAATTTGAAGTGACAGTAAAAAGTAAATGTTGGTTGGTAGACTAGACTTCCTATGACTAGCTTAAACAAGAACGAATTTAATATAATACACAGTCACGCCTTTTTTCCATGGTGGAACGCAGAAACTATAAAACGCCACTTGCTAAGATTCTTGCATACTTCTTTTGCTTCGTCACATTCATATGTATATCTTGTTATACATATGAGCCGACTGCGAGTACTATGCACCTAACGTTGGTCACCAATAAGAATTATAAGATATATGTCCTTCAAATCGCTTGAAGCCATACCCAACAAACTATTTACCTTGTCTCTCTAAAAGTTAAGCAGAGATATGCCTAGTTCTAGTGTACCTATATCCATAGTTTGCACATATGGTTTTTAGATTCAATATATTAGTGGCGAGCTTATTGCCATTAACCGGCAAAAATCGAAACTACGAGCTATAAACGCTTCGCTAATGAAAAAATCAATAGCACTAAGCGACCTAAGAATCGATCCGCGGTTGCCGCTCTTGCAGCACAAGACCAAGGTCGTTAATTAATTATAAATCATTAATTTATTTAAATAATTGCAACAGTGCGACACTACCATATCGGTAGTCTGTTATACTCGTAAATCAATTGATTAGCAAGTTCTTGTCACAAAATACGCAAAAACTTAACCTTGGATTAGTCGTTAGTGATGCAATTAATGTAAGTTTCTCCGTACTGTTTATGTTTTCTGAGGTTGTATCATACGATGATACAGACATGTTTATTTTTAAAAAACTCACTACAATAAAAATAAAGTTATTTTTGTCTTATCACGAAGTTGGCAAAGGATACAGGGTTGGCATCGGCAAAGAAAGGTATTAGGCAAATTCACAGCTTTGTTAAAAGCGGTTATTGAGGGTGATAGAGAGAGATGAGAGATGTCTGTACTTCAGACTTAGGATAAGCAATAATGCAGGTAAAAATTTGAATAGAATGAATATTACTTCTCCACGTTTTGAGTAAAAACAGATAAAATATAACTTACGAAATTCTATCAACCATAAAGTCTACATTCACTTTATTCGCTAATGCGTGCAAAAAACACTTAAACGAAGATTTCCCTGGAAAAATCACGCTTATTATATCGCACCGACACTTCCAGATTGTAACAAGGCGAGTGAAAACTCAACGATACTAGCGCAAGCGCAGCACACAAATACACAGTAGCGTATGTGAGAATGTTTGTATGTGTGTGTGCGATGTAAATAACTTTAATATTCTCATACACACGTGCGTGTGTAAGCTCTTTCTTCATAGTTGTATGCAAGTTACATTTCTTTGCTGTTTCGTAAGTTATAGCATGTAATTAAGCGATTTTAATCTCTCAATGGTTTTCCTTTTCCGCAAAACACTGGTATAGCTCTTCTTCATACATAACTGCCTTGTTAGTCTAACAGTCCTGAGTGTGACTATTATGAGGTTTTGGATTCGATCCCCAGGTCGAGCAAAGTGTTATTGGATTTTTCTATGAAATTCTCAGTAGCAGCTCGGAGTTTGGATTTGCGCCCGGTTAAAGGCAATAAATGGGACCTAACATACCGATGAACTGAGGGTGTATATTGGTACACCTCTGCATAACCCTTAAGGGAATACAGGCGTGATAGTGTGTTATGTTTATCAGACATGCCATATCCAGGGTGGCAGACAATCCATGAGGATTTTCCGGAAATTAAATAAATAACTGGTTTATTCAAGTATTTTATATACTACCTATGCATATTTGATCTTTTACCGTTAAAAACAAAGCAGTCTCTATGCATATTAATTTCGTAAAAAAAAATGATTAAAAATAAATATTATTGATACAAAACTCAATAAAACGTGTTATTTTGCAATTTAAATTAGTAACGTTTAGTAAAAAAAAAGATATAAGACATTAATCACATTTTTCTTGTCTGAATTGACCCTACAAGTATCAAAGTATGGTCAGGTCAATAGAAACCGCAAACCGTTAAACACGATACGTTATGGTTAAAACGTGATCGTATGTTACACAGTTTTGGTTCAATGTGACTTGAATATAAACTATAGAAGTTATTAGCTTTTTTAGAAATACCTGTTTTATAGGAAGCGTGCCAATACTGACAAGTTTGCAACGACCATATATATGTTAAAAAATCATAGACAGTCACAGATTAAAGAACAACTGCGTACTTACCAGTAGAAATACAAAGAAGTTTTTATTTTGCTTAGTGTTAATTGCAATCACATTACAATGGCACAAAGGCCTGTGAAGCCATGCCAAATATATTACAAAAAAAAACACATAACATAATTCTAAAATGTGGCAAGTTTACCAAAAAAAAATAATTTATAAAAACTATTCTGAATTTCTAAAACTCCGACCGAGATTGCGATTAATAGTATTGAATTTTTCGGTAACCACAAAATCTAAGAATTACGATTTACATCACTATCATATTCAGACTGCAAGCATGGCTCGGAGCTAGTGTTGAGGGTGTAAAAATAACAGCCTATGTGGTGAAACGACTATTCTATTATAGCTATGTTCAAATAATTTATTTTCTCATAAGAACATACATAAGTTCAGATCGTATCAGAATCATAAATACACAAGTGAGGGAAAGATACACAGTTCGAAAGCATCTCAAAACTTGGCGGTACACTTCCGAACACCCAGATTAGTGCATGAGCACCGGACGAGCCAATAACTATAATCACAAATCTTTAAGGACATTGACGCAAGAAAACATATTACTTTCACCTACCAATCAGCTTTCTGCGCAAAATTATCCATTGATACTTTACGCCAATTGTGTACAAGAAATATGTACATATATTAGCAAAACGGCAGTAAACTGCTTCCTTCCTGAGAAGCAAACGACACTTTCTTTCCTTTATGAAATGCTATACATACGTTCAGTACTAATTAATTGCGCAAGTATTGCACAATATAGGAAATGCACCATAAGAAACATGACTGATACTATAGAGGTAATACTTCCATGGGAATAAAAACTGGAGAATATAAATTCTTTGTGATGTAAAGTACGAGAAGCATTATAATTATTTATTCATGTTGAGAAAATCGAATGTGACAACCCTGCACCATAATTGTGTGTGTATTCTACCTTATTTCAACAAGCTCATTAGCTACGCACTCCTTTAGAGATAGCATTAGACAGTCGTCTAATGTCGTCTCGCTTTATTGTTATCAAAATGACCAAGACAGGTATATATTTATTTTAGAGTGCCATTAGAGGTTTGCTAGGGGTTATTATAATTATGTAACAATGTTATTCAAGTGTTTAACACCTAAGTACCTATGGGTGCTAAAGATTAATTATTTTCTTTTTAAGACGGGACCAACCCTGAAATTGTGTAACGAAATGAAATCTATCATTTTGAGCGCCATCTCTGTTACTCTCACAAGAAAGCTCTTCAACTTTAATTTTATTAGTTTTAGTCTGCATTAGGTTGGGTTTTAAAAATCAGGCTAAGATCCATATAAAAACAATTGCAGTCAGCCATCACATTTATTTACATAAAAAAGCAATCAATTGATAATTTTAAGATTTATTAAATGACCCGAAAATTCAATCAAAATTAAATTGTCAGTTTTATATTTATATATAATATTTCATGATTTATAATGTTTTGAAAAAAAGCCTTGAATGGAGCTGAAAGTATAATTTAATGATTCAATATAAAATTATTATTGCAGTAGTGCTAAAGCTTTTAAAAAGCCGTTATTTGTACTGAGCAAAATTAATATTATCGGCAGTTCGTTAAAAGGAACGAAGAAGTAAAAATATATTTTATAAATCTCTGTGAAGTAAAATCGGAATACGATTCTATCCCACGCCCTACCCTACTTATGTAGTTAATCAAACTACTTACACCATATTTGTAGTGTATTTATTTATTTACTAATATTCAAACCGTATTGATCTAGCTTGCCCCAATTCCAATAGAATTTCCCAATTGTTTTATTCCACAAAAGACAAAATCCGTTTTTCAACAAATTTCATCCGTTCTTTTATATTATCTTCCAGCCCTTTAAGCGTGGTTGAGGGACTTACAAACACAAAGATATGAAGGAAGACTATTCAAAAATCAATCAAAATCAAAACTATTTTATTTCGTTATTAAACCGGTTAATAACCGTAGTTGATGGCGTCTCCTTTTAAGCATGTAATGCCTGTGCCAGGAGGCGCCGCTTCTTCATACCTTGAAGGTGTAATATGGCTATTTTGCAAGAACAGAAAAGTAACAAAATAATCAAACATAATTTTATTATTAAGACTTAAAAAGTATAATAAGGACAAGCTCGTTTAATATAAAACTGAAACGTTTCCTATTGGATAAATGCCTGTACTCCATTAATGAACTATAATATAATGTGAATGTTGTCTGTTTGTAATTATTATAATCTAGAATTAGTATTTTAATATTGTTTCTCCTTTTCTAATGTTAATTGTATGCATGCATGTTCAAGTCAAATACAATATTAATTGTTATTGATTAAATAAATAAATAAATATTGATCTTGATTATTGATCTCTACAATTTCATCGGAACAAACGAAATTCTTCACATAATAATATGAAGTAATTGGATGACATCTTCCTTACGTAAGATTACATGAACTCGAGAAATGCGAAAGTGACCATTTCACCGTAACGCGAAGAAGTGTGTGTTAAGCTCGATTTCTCACTGACTTAGCATATTACACTGGACTGTGCACAAGATTATGTGATGATTTGGAATATTTATATGACTATCCACCGCATTAGTCTAGGCTAGTGTTCCCAAAAAAAATGTTTTGAAAGGTCACTACACTACGAATTTCTTCTGAAATGAAATAAAATCATTGATGATTGATAGTATAGATTTTCTGTAAATAGATCTTTTAAAGACACACAAGTCACACTTTTACAAGTCAATGTTTTGAATTTTTAATACTTATAGATGGCGCCGGCATTTCCTAACTGACGACCTCTGAGAAGAAACATCAAAATTAAATCATCATCGAATTAAAGTCCAGAAAATTCTGTATCGCGGTTTCGTTTACAAACACAAACTATCACATACAAATATTGACAGTACTTTTTTTTTAATAGGGACTAGGTTCTCATTCTTCTAACGGCCAACAGGGTGCCTACTGAACGTGAAGTCCTGGATTCGATTCCCAGTACAAGCAAATACCTACTCACTAGCAGCTTGGGTCTGTGGCCGGCAATGACAATTAACTTGCCCCCTATAACATGGTACCTAAATATCTACCGGTGTATATCAGGACACCTCTGCCTAACCCTTCCAGAATGCAGGTGTGATGGTAAATTGTGGTCTAGGTTGAAACCTGATCCATAATAAATCTTTGACATTGACCATAAGCCTTGAAAGCAATTACTGAATTGTGTTTTTTTTTATTTATGCGGAAACGTGGGTTCATGCGTAGAACGTGTTATACGCGTGTTTTCAAAGAATATAATAATTATATTATTTACACGTCAATCATTTTTACGCAAAAATCGTATGTATAATAAAGTCATTATTTACTTAGTATCGTGTCTTCCTAAAAAATACTTCGTTATCAAGCGTAAACAAAAAATCATCATCAATTGATTAAGGTAGGTCAAGCTATCCAAAACTGTCTAATTTTCCCAATTGAATATAAACCTTATTGGTTTGTATTAAAGTTGAAAATCAATCAAAGAAGTTTGACAGATTGTGGTATCTTGATATGCTGGCATCTGTACATCAATCAACACCATTATTAAATGGGCATATTACCTCATAGTATGCGTACATACCCGTTATCTAACCAGCGCTGGGTAATAAATACGCCCAGCATAATGCTGAGCTGGCAACCCATTCGGGACAAGCATGCCGACAGCACATTATACAGTGATCCTTGTGGTCTTTTATGTTGTTACATTATTTTAACTATGTACGGACCTTTTCCGAATAAATGTGATTTTCTTTCTTTCTTATCTGACTTTTACGAATACTCATCCAATGAGGTCGATATAATATGTTTAATAACTACTACAAAACACTAGGATCTTTACTCACAATACCAATTATACATTACCACGCAAATACCACACCGCACAACGACAAAGACGGTCTTCCATTAATACCTTCGGATAAGGCAGTAATATTATCAAGATCATCACGTCATCTCATTTTTAGTCTATCACGCCCCCACCTATCGATACCAGGGCTCCACTTAGTACCACCGATTTTGGCCCACCGATCTACCCAACTATTGTATTGAAATATTGGAATCTTAAATAGATATACACAAATACACATGTTTATAATTAAGTACTTGACCTAACTGATTCATTCTCGCAGCCTATACCAGGGCTACAAACTTGACATTTTGGCAGTTGATACCGTAGGATTATTTTTTAAATAACAATCGGTAGAGGGTAAAATTCAAGGATGGTATCCCATACGGTTGTATAGCCTCGGACTTCCATATTAGAAGTCTGCCATCTAAATATAAAGTAAAAGTTGAAATAAAACTGCTTTTTACCGATTTTATCGCATTATATTGATATTATTAAAGTAGTTTTATTTCAATGTATAATATTCGCGTAAATGTCAGAAATCAATATAAAATAAAAGTTTTTATATTCGTGTGAAGTCGGGGCAGGCCGCTAGTGTCGTATAAGTGTACAAGTCATAACCTCTTAAGTGAAGCACGTTGTCTCGCCAGTGATCATAGCTAAACGAGTGAACAAACACCACACAATCAGATTATTGTGCGACTGTACCACTCATTAGCACTTGCCGGCCCTCTGTTTGTCAAGTACAGTCGTCAATATAAGTGTCAAGTGTGGTTGCGTCTTATAGATTAGCATTTAGAATACTTAATTATTTCTGACATACGGATATGAGACATTATGATAAAACTATATATTTTACGGAATATATTATAATATGTTAAAGAAAGAAAGAAAAGTAGTAAGTTTCCAGCAGGATTCATTGTCATGGGCAAGAATTTAAGACCTGAATTTTAATTTATTTCAAGTTTTGACTACTTTACAAAATTCAGATTAGCAAGCAGTACTGTAGCTAACACTATTTAATTTTCAAATATTACTATGACTTTTCTCACATTTATTTCGTTCGACAAACTTTTCATATTATCATTATATTTATACAAATAATATTAGTATACTTATATAAAATATTACTATCATTTTAATAAATTAAAACAAAAATAGTACTATATTCTTCAAACAAAGTAATTTTCAAAATTTCTTATGTTTGGCTGTGTATTTCTGGCTATGGTTGTTGCTCCAGTTGGTTTAATACAACACTGTGGTCGACTGTAGGTACTATTTAATCAATCAATTTCCAAATGTGTATACAGATATTCTTTTTGGGATGTTATTCTTTATCACATTAAACTTAGACATTTGCTATTAATTACGATTATTTTATTAATACCTATAGCAAAACCAAAAGCATTATAGTTCACCCATCTTGACCTTTGACATAATTACTATAAACTCCACAATATTTGCATGAATCATAATTATAATAATTTTATCAATAAAGAATAAACCTTTAATAATAAATTGGACGTATTCCACATTGGGCACCTGCTTAAACGGTACCAGAGCACCTGAGGTATTCCACATAATTAAATACCTACGTGCGGTAAAAGGGTGCGCAATGTGAAATACGTCATAAATTGTAATTCAAATCAGTTCAATATAAAACCAGCGCAGCGCTGTAAAAAAATAACTATTTACGCATCACTAAATTCACAATTTAAAAACAACACTGGGTACTCGATACAAAATCGATTTGTTGCATAATCGATTACGTAAAGAATCATCGCAGTGATTAGCCGAAATAATTACTGACGGTGACATTGCATCACGCGGTCAACGAGCGAGTGGAAAACACCTGTTCAATGCGCAGGCGCACCAAAAGAAAGTCACCCACACCACGCACCATTCATGACCGTGAAAGTGCACAGAACGTTGAAACAATAAAAAAAATAACAATTCCGTGACTTTACGTCGGACAACGTAAGTTATATAACAGATAATGATCGCCTTCGTCTAGGTATGTACGTATATGATATATGTTTTAAGTAACAATTAATTAAATGAGTAAGCTACAGTTACTGACATTAGTTGTGTAATGTATAGTTTTTAGTACGTTAAGAATACAACTATGACCAGGAGGATAACATGTGTGCCACGAGATAATTGTCGTCGCATTATCTCGTATTTAGCCATACTTTTGGCTCGAGATAAACAACGACAATCCGTGGTGGGATCGCGGATCATGCGAGAGCGATTCCCGTGATCCCATCACTAAGCAGTAGTGGTATGCTGGTCGCCTGGCCGGAGAGCCCGACACAACCGTCCCGCGTCCCATTAGGCGCATTTCCCCACACGAAAAAAAAAGGGGGTATCACTTGCGCGTTGCCGACCCTGTAAAAAGAAAGAGGAATAGTTGGGTTGGCAGTATAAGGGTCAAAATCCTCCCACTGCCAACATAACGTTTCCTCGCGGAAATGGTGGTGATGTGCCCATCTCACTCAAGATTCGAAAGGTGTAGTCAGATATGAATTTTCATATTAATATGTTGAAGAATACACACATACATTATATCGTTTAAAATATATTATTTTATGTGTAGAAATTGCAATGACACAATTAACCCTGATTGATTAATAAAGAATGCACAAGGTTATCGTAAAATAAGTGTCAATAAAAACCTACACGCGTTAACTACTGACCATATTTTATACAAGTCTCCGTAACTTAGACATGATTGTATCATGACGTCATCAAGCTTTGGATTGATACTTGACCATGGACGGTGTAAACGATCTGCAACATTCGGTATTGAATAAGGCTTGGTCCTCGTAGCTAAGATATAACTACGTTGATCAACCGATCTGCAAGATTAAGCTACGGTAACCGCGGTCAGTCTGTGGATGGGTTAGATTTTTAACAGATCGAGACCCCTCCATGCCTTGGAGAGCACGTAAAGCGTTGGTCCCATTTGTCATGCGAACACCTATGACAATCATTTTGAACACGTTGCCAAAAAACCTGGCAACCAGTCTATCCTCAGGATATCGGTATTGCTAAGAAATTGGGTTGCGGAGGTCTGATGTCGGTCGCTTTTTGTAAAATACAGAATGATATTCAGCCACATCTGAAGTCGGCCCAGCATAGTTGCGAAAAGGTTCGGAGAATAATGATTGAATCAGGCTTGTTAACACAGCTAACACGTAATGTGTTTAGGTTTAAGTGGTTTTAGGTTTAATTTTGACGACGTCTGTGGTCTAGTGGTTCGTGTATCGGACAGCTGATCACGAGGTCGTGGGTTTGATTCCCACAGAACACAAATATTTATGTGATGAACATTTAAGTGTTTGCGTTTGTCTGGGTGTTTCATACTTAGCGTAGCACCATCTAGTTTGGGACTAGGCTTAGATGGTGCTGTGTAAAATTGTCCAAGAATATTTATTATTTATTAATTTACTTTTTGCTCAACCACGCAATTGAATCATCACTCATGTCCTACATAAACATTTCACACTTACTTTTAATGACAATAGATTACAAACTTTTAGGACACAATCTGCAATAAGTCTGACATCGTCAAACAATGAATGCAATTATCAATTCGTGACATCGGCCCATCGCATGCAAATGTTATTGCAAATATATTAGGCAAACTTTAACATTGTTATATAACTCAATATATATACACTAGGTATAAGAAATTTTACTATTAATGCCATTGCAAGCGAATGACGACCTTCGGAGCTGCGTGGGCGCGTGGTGTTGCCGAATTTCTGCAAATTTCTACTATGAAACTAACACCTCACATTTTTTGTGACTGTTTACATAATGCCTACTTTTTTTTAATACTGGCAAACTGAGATAGAAGCTTATTTTCACGCGCCATAATTATTTATATCAAAGGTATTCATTTTCGTGTTCTTGTTTGTTAACTTGTGACTGTTGGAATGAACTGCCTCGTTACTCTAGTGGTTGTAGGCGCGACTACTACGCTAAAGGTCCTGAGTTCGATTCCCAGGTCGAGCAGCGTTATTGGGTTTTTCTACGACATTCTCAGTAGTAGCTCGGAACTGTAGAAGTGCAACAGTACATAGTTGGCAGGTATTTAGGTCCCATGTATTAGGGGGCGAGTCTATTGCCATGAAGCGGGCAGAAATCCTGACTCCAAGCTGTTAATGAGAATTTCATAATAAAATCTAATAACACTGCTCGACTTAGGCATCCAACCCATGACTTCTAGCGTAGCAGTCGCGCTTAGAACCACTAGACTAACGAGGCAGTTGCTTTATTGTTACCAAATTTAAGGTAGACAATATAGAAATGCTTTATTTCAAAATTCGTAATTTTATTTTTAATTATTTTAGTACAAGTAGGTAACCAGGAAGTATTATTGCTAGTTATACTTTTGTTCTTTAACAGTTTTTAGCACGGAAGGACCTCCAATTTAGCTAGTTAAAGTTATGAGGATTTCTGGGCTAATAAAAAGACACTAGATAAAATACTTTAACTAAATTCCAAAATAATAATATGGTAATTATAGTATTATCTGAAATTACCATATTTATATATATTTTAGTATTATCTAAAATTATTTTGATCGTAATTAAATATTTATTAGGTTTGTACATAATTTATTTCTTAACATTTTCCCTGACTCACGCTCTTGCGATTTCCATCACTCTGATTTACTTAAATATACTGTGTAGAGTTACACATAGTTTTTTCTTTCCTTCAACAATTCGTATATCAATCTTTCTTAATTCGTATACAGTATATGATAGGCAGATATTGAACGAAATGACATAAAACTATGCGCAACTACACACAGCTTGTCCTAATCTTTTAGGAATTTCTTTAAATGCCTCTTATATAAGGAATCTTCCATACGGAAGTTCTCCTCCGAATTTCAAGTATGTTGACTTTATTGTTACTGCCTCAATGATCATAATCACAAATGCTACACTACAGGTCCTGGGTTCAAGTTACAGGTTGAGTATTATTGGATTTGTCTATGAAATTTACTATAGCAATAGCAGCTCGGAGTTCGGATTTGTGCCCAGTTAATGGTAATAAACTCACCCCCTATTACATGGGACCTACCACCTATATAACCTAAACATACCGGCGAACTGTGGATGTACATTCGCATACTTCTGCCTAACTCTTCGGGGAATACAAGCGTGATATTGTATAAGGGAGAGAGAATTGTCCACCTCTCTCCCGATCCGTAGTAGATACATCGGGCGCTGGAGGGCGCAGACAGACCTCCGGCCTCCATGAGCTATGGCCTGCGAGCGGCTGAATTGGGGATTCCGCCGCCCGATCAGATAATGGCCCCAGTAGACGGCACACGTACCTTCGATTAGATAACGAGGCGGGGCGTTGTCGATCGAAGGGTTTCAGAAATGGCTGGATCACAGCCAGTCTTTGTCGTGACGAATTTCACGGATCCCAGTGCAACGCAAGATAAAGAAAGTACGGTTTTTAGTCGGTACTAGTCTGACATACCCTGCCGACTCCCAGGATAGCGTATGATCAATGAGAATTTTCCGTACTATAAAAAAAGGCCAACAATTAGGCCAGCGTGGTGGACTAGCCTAATCCCTCTCGTTCTGTGAGAGGAGACCCGTGTCCAGCAGAGGGACAGTATAAGGGTTGATGTTGAGAAAAATGCGGTGATATTGTATATAGTTTCTGAGATTTCATGGTTAGAGAGTGAGCGGTATTTTTGCTTTGCTTTTATAATTAATTATTGTGCGATATATCTCTATTGTTGCAACCACTTATAGGGCCGGGCCAGTAGCCTTAAGTAAATTGCTTCATAGTGTCGTAAATCCAATGTATCGACACATCAACCAATAGGTGTTGCTTATTTTATTTTATGGTAGACGGATAGGTTAATGTACAGAGGCCAACACATCAAGCTACCACAATCTGCCAAATTTTTTTGATTAACTTTAAACTTTAATACAATACTATAAGGTTCATATTCGATTGGGAAAATTTGACAGTTTTGGATAGGTTGACCTGCTGGCGTCTGTACCATTGAAATTGTAGAGTTATTTTATGTTGTTGATTGAGCGAGAACTTTTAGTTATAATCACGTGAATTTAGGATTGTATACAGACCGTTTTCTGGGGTTGCCCTTCGAGCGAGGCGGCACGCATAAGGCGCATTTCCCCAACCAAAAAAAATAACGTGCAGTATGCATTTTCATCCATACATCTTCTACAGTCTTTAAGCCATCATCTCATTCTTCACTTCCTTTGTAGCCATATCATCTCACACACAGTCCATCCAGACGACGTCTGTGGTCTAGTGGTTCGCGTGTCGGACTGCTGATCACGAGGTCGTGGGTTCGATTCCCACAAACCACAAATATTTATGTGATGAACATAAGTGTTTGTGTTTGTCTGGGTGTTTCCTATGTATTATAAGTATGTATTTACAAAAAAAAAAGTATATAAGTATTATATCCATTGTCTAGTACCCATAGTACAAGCTCTGCTTAGTTTGGGACTAGATGGTGCTGTGTAAAGTTGTCCAAGAACATTTATTATTATCTCCTTTATTCACCTTTAAATACTTATTTATTACATTTTTAAATATTTTTATAAAATAAAACATGACAAAAACATTTAAAAATATAAAAAATAGAGGCCCACCGGTATCGGGAGCAGGGTCCAAGCTACCGGTGGTTAGGGCCCCAGAGACAGGAACCTCCTCACGATACGCGCAGTATCAAGGAGTACTGCCTTCTGAATCAGGCCCTTAACCCAGCCACCCAACTCGAGCCTCCTGAGGTGTTGGTCGAGGCTTATTATTATTATCATTCCTTTAGTCTCTGTCTTCCCATAAAACCATCCACATTCACCCTCAAAACCTTCATTATAACCGTTATCAAATAAACGAAACATTCATATCTTAATATGAATGTAATGTTCTAGTCTAATTTTAATGAAATCATCATAAAACTATGGTCAGCCTTGACCCTATCGACATTTTTGTCCCAAAGTTACGATCATATATTATTTAAATTGCGCGTGAGTGTCACATTATGTTTTATGCTTCTTATATATTATACAGCCAGTTGTTATATAACTAAGTTTATATTGTGTTGAAAGAGTTACACATGGTGATGCTTTAGTTAAATCGATGCCTACTTACTAAAAATTCACCGTTGTGAAAATAGTCCTTGATATGATAAAAGAGAATAAGATTAAAAAATGTAATATTAGATCCCATTAGGTGATGTAATCATCAGTTGTTTTTCTTTTTCTATTTTAAAATGACCTATACACATAAATCTAAATACTACTACTTATATGAGTACTAATAATTTATAAATCCAAGATACTATTTGTTTGTTACGCTTTCACGCCTAAACCGCTCAACCAATTTTGATGAAATTTGGTACAGATATAGATAGACCTTTGAGGAGGATACAGGCTATCCTTTTATCTCAAAAAGTCCTTGGGATGCAAGTGAAATATCACTAGCATCAGTTAGCATGAGTATAAAAACACATTTTTTTAAGCTTTGACTTTTACCTGAAACCTGTTAAAACAATTCATCGAGTTCGAGTTATATGAAATTAAAAAAATCACTTCAAATGGTTCCGTCAAGGCCAAAAACTAGCCTAATAATCAATTGCATTCTTGACATTTCTTAATTTTTAAAATTTCATAATGATAACCTCCTATTCTTCACACCACCATACTGAGCATAGAAAATAACATGCTTAAACTAAAAAAGCATTATATCACAATTTACACAGCGAACGATATTTTGGTCAGCTACCACCTAAAAATACTACAGTCATTAATATCACTCAGCTAAGTTAACGTCTAACGTGAAAGGCGAGCTGATACAGCGAACAATTTTATCCAACAATAGCAATACAGCGCAGATAAATCATAGATTAACGACCAGCGGGTCGTGAGGTCATACTGCTCTTAGATATACTGTGGTCCAACACTGTCTGGGCATGAACTTGTAACAAGAATGTTGTTAACCCCTGCTAGTCACGAATGTAAATATTAAAAGCTTTTTTAACGATGTCCGACACTTGCAGATGAATGAAATGGCAATGAAATAAATAAGTATATTTATTTAGGGGATTAATCGTGGTTTCTTTTCTTTAAGTTTTAAAAGAAAAATCTGAACAACTTGTACAAGTAAAAGACCATATTAATTTGCCTATCTCAGTTTAAAAGACCACATTTAATTAATCTGAAATCCAGTTCACTGCTAAATTCATATGCGTGCAGTTCACTCTAAGAGAGGCCTAAATTAGATGAAGGACATACTGGCCTACTTTTTATTAAAAAAGCCTTTTGGATGCTGGTGAAACATCGGCAGTTTGTCATAAAAAATCCAGCGATGGTACTTTTTTTTAAAAAAGGAAACCTGAAAACACTTTTCTCGAACTGGGGAATTTCATGCTCAACAACCCCGCTTAGTACAGGACATGAGACAGTAAGTTAATTACTTGTACTTATTTAAAATACAAAGTTAGCTAGTCCAAGAGTCTGCAGCTTTTAATAACACACTATTATTTTGACAAGTTGTTATCTTAATAATAACTCTAGCCAGTATCTAACTTAGGCTTTAAGTAGCATTTAGACAAGAGCTTACCACCTAGATTTGTGTCAATGCTATGTCAAATGTCAGTAGATGACTGACACTTTCGATTAAACTTAACAAAGCGAAACTAGTTAAGAATGCTGCCTGTTATTAGAATATATTTTTTTTATCCCTCACGCCAGTATTCGCCGAAGAGCTAGGTAGAAGAGTATTACTTACTGTACATTCACAGTGCATCTCATATTAAGAGCCTATTGCCTTAATCTGAAATCCGATCTCTGAGCTGGTACTGAGAATTTTATAGAAAACCCCAATAACACTTTGCCCAACCTGGAAAACGAATCCAGAACATCTAGCTAACAATGAAGTTGTCTCTAGTTCTCAAGTTTTTTTTATACCACTAAGGTGGCAAACAAGCATACGACCTACCTGATGGTAAGCGGTTACCGTAACCTATAGATGCTTGCAATACCAGGGGTATCACTTGCGCGTTGCCGACCCTGTAAAATGAAAGAGGAAGAGCTGGGTTGTCAGTATAAGGGTCAAATTCCCCCCACTGCCAACACAACGTTTCCGGAGCACTGTCAACCTTACTCACTGTTGGAACACAACACAGCTCAAAGTAGTGTTATTTCAGTTCGTTTCTTATTATCATTAATTAAATCATATTAAAAACTTTATAGTTCACACAACATGAGTAAAAAACCACGCTATGTTATTAAATATTTTATATAAATTTGAAAAAATCATGAAAATGGCTCATTGGTGCCATTTACAACGGCTACATTTTCCCGTTCAATTTGAATTAAATCTTTTGGACTGTATCTAACAGCGATTGCGCCGAACCGACAGTTCACTTAGGTATACAAATTTGGATATCTAAACTAAGGATTTCACTAAATAAACACTTCTACAAGTTTACCACGAACTATTTGTCAATTTGACTCTCATTAACTAACATTGTAATGCAGACACTGATTTCCAGTGCTTAAATCTACCTATGTACCTACAATTTCGACATAAAGTCCTAGATACCAAAATATGGTACAATGTAGATACGTGTAAACTACTAAATACCGGCAAAACGTTAGTATACAGTAGTACTCCTCTGCCTAACCCTTCGAGGAATACAGTCGTGATGGTATGAATCTGATTAAAGAAATAAAGATGACTGATATTGATACGGTATAAAAAATGTAGGGCCAGCTTTTTTGTGGTAGAAGAACTGCATTGGGAGACTTGAACTTTTTACATGTTATTTTAAAAAACCAGTAGGTACAGATGTCCGCACGTCAAGCTATCCAAAACTGTCAAATTTTCCCAATTAAATATGAGCCTTAGTTTCTTGTATTAAAGTTGAAAATCAATCAAAGAAATTTGACAGATTATACAACAATTCTTTTTGGTACTAATTCCTCATACGTCGTCTACCACCTGGGGAGGTAGCAAGGTATGTCAAACCCCAACTAAAAATTGCCTTCACTAGCCCTAAAGTCATGGCCATGGAATTTGTGACATTCACCACGACTATAACGACCTCTGTGGTCTAGCGGTTCGAGTACCGGACTGCTGATCATGGGGTCGTGGGTTCGATTCCCACAGGACACAAATATTTGTGTGGATAAAACATGAGTATTTGTGTTTCTTATGTATTATAAGTATGTATTTACAAAAAAAAGTATATAAGTATTATATCCATTGTCTAGTACCCATAGTACAAGCTCTGCTTAGTTTGGGACTAGATGGTGTTGTGTAAAAATGTCCCAAAAATATTATTACTATAACAGTCTGTGGTCCAGCGTTTGCTGGACAAACCAATACACATCTACGTATATCAAAATATTGTAGCAGGTCGAAGTCAAAATTTCTGCTCGGTTAAATGGCAAAAGACTCGATATCTATAGTACATGAGATTTAAATATACCGGCAAACTGTCGGTCTACATTAGTACACCTCCTTAGCAGAGGTAACCCCCACATTCTTCTTCACTTCAGGTAATACAGGCGTGACAATGTTAGTTATTCTTTACAAGTTTATTTCCATCCTTGGCCCTGTCACCGCTCCCTAGGGGTTATAGCCCACTAAAGGAAACACTGACCCAGATTCCTTTGTTCCCACATGTGTGCCTAGGACGAGACAAACAGACAGACATGCGACGAATGTCTAATACTAACGTTTGTGAAATTGCAGCTAGCAGTAGGTAGCCTTGGCCGACATTATCGGACATTTGTACGATTTATGGCTATAAAACTTGGAATCTGTTTGGCAAGTCCGTATTACACCTTTAATTACCATTAGTCGCGTAAAAACCAGATGCAAAATATTTTTGTTTACTTTTCTAGCCTGTTATCTATATAAAAACATACTTTTAATGGTTAGGTTTAATTAGATTACTTAACTGTCTATTATTTGCCTATTGCTAAATTATGATGATAGTGATATGTGAGATAACAGTAAATTAAATGTTATGTTATGTTTACAAGGATTTTATTTATTGAGAAGTAAATGTGTCCAAAGGACAATAAAAATCTTAATAAATTATAAATGGAATGAATCCATTGTCAAAATTCTGTTGTGAAAAACTCCTGTTCCAAATTCTCTCTAGTAAGATATACTCTTTTAAACAACGGACTTACGTTGTGACGTATCATATCATTTGCTCTAATTCGCCTCATTTTAAATTCATAACACATAACATATTACAGACGTATTACATACACATAGTGGAATGTTCTCTATAACATAATTGTGACCACACCATATCACTTGACATGAAAGTAGCGACGCGGGAAAGCGACCATGGACTGCCAAGTCCACCACATATCTCGGTACTACAACTGGAAAATTGTTTGCATAACAAAAAGAACGAGAATAATGTACATACACGTATTAAGTAACAGTACCTTTTGTTATCTATCTACGTGAAAAATGTCCGTGGCCGTATCAATTTTTTTATTCTGTGGCTTTTGCGCAGTGTTGTCAAATGGATGTGTGTGTACTGTGAGTAGCATGACGGGTGTAACAAAGCGGCATAATGTCCGGCAAATTGGCCATTTTTCGTTAAGAAAGAATGTATAGAGACATAGTTTGCGGCTGTCTTGACATCCTTTTGGACAAGGCCAAAAATGCATGACAAATAAAAAAATCGATTCACGCTTTGTAAGTAGGTAAGTTTGTATAGCGTGATTCATATGATATTACAGATAATAATGTAATCATTATTCAATGCTATAGAAACTAAGACGAAAAAAAGTATCTAAATGTGTGTATGTTTAAGTTACTGAGTTTTTGATAATATTTTTTCCATTTATCATTATTAGAGATATGCTCTGATGCACGCGGGACACAGATTGCAAGGATGATGCAAACTATGTATTATAAATCAAATCGTACATAAATATTAATTAAATATTTGATCTTTTACAGACATGTGACTTTAAAATCGCTCATATAAATATACATTTTATTTCTACAATATTGAGTGATTTGTAAAGTAAAATTAACATAAAACTATATTACGGCGAAGTATAAAAAACTTTAGGTACACTTAATTTAATTTATAGTATGTTTTGTTAATACCTTTTTTCCAATAAACAGGTGATAACACAACTACATACCACATTGCCACATTGACCTAAAGACATTTGAGTAGGTAGGTAGCTTTTGCGGGACAATATGACTCACTTATATCATTTACCTTTTAAAGAAGTTATTGGCATTATTTAAACTCGACATTTCTATAACTTTGATGGCCATAAATTGTATGTTTATTACCCTAATATTATATTACGGAACTTATTTTTACGCCTTCTTAGTCTAGACTGGACGAAAAGATTCATTTTATAACTGTTTAGACATATTTTATCAAGTTTATAGGTGACATTGAGAATATTTTATAGGTGCTCATTAATATTTATATTTTTAAACATTGTTAAAATCATGACACTGTTACGGAAATGGGTGTAAAAGACTATAAACTTTAAAATCGTAGTTTAATTTTCTATACCCACTATTTGACGTAGCTATAAGGAAAAATATTACCAGACGTCAAAGTGGTAATTTCCAACAAGTATTTTTTACAAATCATTGTTATATAATTTGCACACATCGGTATATGAGCGGCTAATATGTTTACACGTCACAGCGATCGATCGTAAAAAGAAAACAAATGATACATTTTCACCGACACGCGCGGATTGCGTTCGCGGTAGTAAAAAACAAAGCGGAGATTACCCAAAAAATACTATAGTAATCATAGACCACGTACGTTATATGTTATTAATTACAATACGCATACAATAAATTTCATATTTTCGCGAAATACTGTAGTTTTATATGCCATAAATTGCTTAAGAAATTGTAAATAGGTATCTACTTTTTCTCTCGCCGTTTTTCCCATGCGCGCGCAATGAAAACTCCGTACGCAAGACGTCGCGTCTCGGCGCAAACGCAACTGGTTATTGAGAACGAAAGTGATTACAAAAATAAATGAGTAATGTTATCACACAACATTTGAATTTGTAAAGGAATCAGTTCCGATTCGAAAGTATCAAAATTTCTTATTTTATTTTTAATGTTACAAAATGTTGTCTTTTTAATATTCATTTATCGGATGGCATTGAAAGTGTTATGATAATGACCAAAACAGTAAATATTTTATCTGTTATGTATGCCTATATATTATTTGTAGAATTTCAAAACAAACGTAGCATTAAGAACATAAATTATGGCGCGCATAAATATTCAAAACAGCTATTAATGCAAAAAAAATGCTCTGTAATTAGAAAATTGTTTTACGTAACTATGGTATAGAAAAAAAATGTCTCTTATTACTGCGTGCATTCAACACTTCCTACATATTCGATTTGATGACTGGACAATTTACCAAGACAGACCTATTAATTAACTTGAAAAAACGTGCACACATTACTTTTTCAGGAAAAGAAAATCAGTGAAAAATTCTCACCTGTTATTATCGCTAGGGTGAATAGCGCCGCGGCGCCGAAAGACCTCATGTTTTCTTAATAGGCACAGATCACGGTCTTTGTACAGAAACGATATCGTACACAACACTGGCACTTGTCACCACCGACGCATATTACACAGGGAACGCGCGTAAGCTCAGCGCGCGTGCGCAGAGTGATCGTGCCGCGGCGGCCTGCGCCCGCGCCGCGTCGCCGTCGTGGTGGGGCGGTTGCGATACAATTGTTAAACTTGAAGGCTGAGGGTCGGGTGATGGTGACAGCGTTTGTAGAGCAATCAGCAACGTTACAACGCTAAGTACTTGTTCTAGAGTTCGATTTTCTTTGGCTGATTTTGACAAGCAAATTCTTACGGACTAAGGCCTTTTAATCTCCTCAACTACGGCGGCTTAACGCGGCGGTCTAATTACATTAATTCATATTTGATAGATTTTTATAGAACTAATTTCTAATCCGACATATAAACTTCATAATAATATGTAGTTTTTATAAGAATAGACATGACATTATTTGTCTCAACCTACTACCAAACTTCCTATATTAAATACCAATTCTAAATTCAATCTAATTAATACGCCTTGGTGTGTATTTCATATATTTGTCAAATTTGAATACAGTTCACGCTTATTCAAAACGTAATTTGTGATAAAGATCGCTTCCGCTACAGTTTGAGGCCCTAAGTATCGCTGATACTGAGACCTCGCCCAAGGGTTACGGAAGTGAGCGAAATGTCAGGGATTTGGCGCTAAGGCGGATACCGGGCAGGGCGGGATAATGCTACATTCCGACCAGCCGACCAGCACATAAAGTATCAACAACTGAAAATTATCCGTTCGAACATCAATCTGTGTTACAATGAGATAAATTTGTTGCGATTGTTATGCTGAAATATTAACGATACAAATAACTACCTACGTAGCTTGTTGCACGGACAAGCTAAGTTATTATTTTACTAGGAAAAATCAAAACTTATTGTAATTTAAACGTTTACCCTTAAAGACTACCAATTGAATAGAATCGCCGGAAAATACATTATAACGCAGTTGGGTATTTTATTACACTTAATAATTAGTTTTCATTAATAAAAGAAAGATATTTATTATTATTATTTAATACCTATTATTATGCTATTATATTTATTAATAATATCCCCCTTTTTTCGCGGACGCCATATTGAAATAATATACCCACCCTATGTCACTTCCCCAACTGTAACGAATCAAATGACACCTCTTATGTTAAAATCTGTCGAATGGTTTAGGCTGTAGAGCGTGCCAAAGATTCAGACATACATATATATAATTTATTTTATAGGTAGATAAGAAACATGTCAGCATTCCATTGATCATAATTATGGAATTTATATTAGTTGTTAATTCATTACCTTAAATTTACATGTCGTCAGACATTTGTACATTATGTAAAGGTATCATACCACATTTTTGCATACAGAAGCAATATAATTATACAAATATTTCCTAATCATCCATTTAAAGTAATTATTTACGCTCGTTCACATGTAATGTAACATATTTCCTTCATTAACAGAAATCATGAGTTTCGTATCTTGAATGTGACAAACTCATAAAATTACTATTAAAACCAGACTTAAATATCAAGGGTATATGAAAATTTTCCATTGCATACTTGCAAGCAAGTATCAGCAAAGACCAAAATGATTATATATGTTACAGGCAAAAATCATAACCAGTCAAAATTGATATTGACTGTAAAAATCAGTCAAAACTAGCTTTGACTAAAGATGTCGATCAAAACTTTTATGTCGTCTTTGTACAAATAATGCAAGATACCTGGTCTACGAATTATTTCGTTGTGTGGTCTCAATTTTAATCCGATATATTGATTTCTGACATTTACGCGAATATTATACATTGAAATAAAACTACTTTTTACGGATTTCATCTCGTATATTGATATTATTAATCCCGACGTTTCGGACCCTTTACAGCGTCACGGCTAGACTGACCGATATTTATATTACTGTCATCCCGAATTTAAACTTTCAAAATTACTTATGTTGATAACAAAAATCATCCAAACTAGTTTTTGACTGATTCTCGCAGTCAAAAGTAATTTTAACTGATCATGAGTTTTGATTGTAACATATATAAAGAAGTCATAATAGCGGTATATTCAACATTTTATTGTCATTATTAAAATAAATAAGACTGTAAGTACGGAAGAGGCAAAAAAAAGCCTTGGGTAAAAAAAAATGTTTTCATAATTTCAAATCGAGCTCTTAAGCCTTGTGGTCCTAAGCTACGCTAGAGATCCTGGGTTCGATTTCCAGGTCTAGCAAAATGTTATAAGGGTTTTCTATGAAATTCTCAGTAGCAGCTCGGATGGTAATAGGCGAACCGTCTATTACATAGGACCAACACATACCAGCGAAATGTAGGTGTTATTTACGAGCGTGCGTTGATGTCTTTTGTATATAACTCCGAACATGTATTTCATGAGTTAACGTATTGTTGATTTAGGAATATATTTGTATGTATATGTTATGATATAATTATGTCAAATATTATAATAAGTTGTCTTTCGAGTTCAAGGTCATCTGATTGATACTTTGATTTTAATTTCATTCATTAGTATGCAAATGAGTGTCTATCGCCTTTGTCAGCCAACGTGTGCGGGATTATTATGCAAAATCAATCAAACACTCTGACACAAAATAAATATGGTAGTCCGTGTTTATTTTTTTTATTTAAGCCTACCATCTGGTATGAGTATAGCCTACCACCTGGTAGCCTGTACTCATGCTGCAAAGTTGCCGTTAAGTCTACCGCTAACATCATTGTTTCAGTTTGAAAGATAATAAAGCCAGTACTGGCTACATTGCATTAACCCATTTCCTGTCCCACTGGGCACGTAATGGGTTGAAAATAGAAGTTGAATGTAAAATGTTGACAGTAAATGGATTAGGCTATAGTCCACCATGCTGGCCTAGTGTGTTGGCAGACAACTGAAGTCTCAAACTGACAACGCGCGAGTGGATACTACTAGAATTGCTGACATCTATAGGCTGCGGTTATTGCTTCTCATCAGGTAGCATCTTGTTTGGCATCTAAACAAAATAGAAAAAATATACTTCCTTGTCGTTCTCTCACTAATGAGGATGGTGACCATATATAATTTGTCTCCATTTGCTTCTGCACTGCGCCCGTTCGATAGATCGTTGTAGAGTTTCTCCTGTTGCCTTTAAATTCTTTTACACTATCATGTTAGAATCCGTCCCCTGGAGCGCTTCCCCTGCATCTGTCCCACGACTAACTGCTTCTCCAATTCACGCATAATTATATGATCGCATTATATGTCCAAAGGAGCTTAAAGAAAAAATATACTTACACACAACAAAAAAGCGAAGTTTAAAATAGTTTACGACTATGAAATACAAATATTTTAATACCCTGAATTAGCCTCGGAAATAATTCCACGATAATCGCTGTTATTAAATTCACTATCTAAACGATTAAACCTCCACTTTCGAGCGAAACTTGAGCCTATCAGTGTTCTACTGAAACGGTTATTTTTAGCTTCCACTATCAATAAACTTCCTTTTCCGATAGAAACCTCAACGAACGCTATACAAATAAAACTATTTTATACGGATTTTATCGCGTTGTACAGCGTCCATGGTCAGAAATGTCGGGATAAATAATATCAATATAACGCGATAAAATCCGTAAAAAGTAGTTTTATTTCTATGTCTCACATTCGTGTAAGTATCAGAAATCAATAACGAACGATATACCAAATAGATGTGTTTAAGTTGGATGTGTTCCTTAATTCATATCATAAGTATTATGAGTACTTATTTACTTACACAAGTATTATATACATGGTCTAATATCTAAATAAACCCATAGTACAAGCTCTGCTTAGTTTGGGACTATAAGGTTCTATGTAAAATGTCCCAAATATTTATTTATTTAACTTTGAATGTAATGTTTACCTATAATTGACATACACTTCTGGTTACCTCTTATCAGTTTTATTAATTATGTATAATTTTTATGCTATTGGTAACTATTATAAATAAGTAAATGAAATCTAAACCAGTCGACAGCCAACTTCCTCTTCTGTTTTAAAATGTTTAGGAGACTTCCTGCTACTTACTTCCCTGTAGTCCGTTAAATTAATTGGAAGATTCGACAATGATCCAGCATCTCCAGAATTACAGTGACTATCTCCTATAGTATTGATTCAACAATAATAATTATGTTCGTAACATCATACAATTTTAATCAGTAGGTACTTTAGGAGAAAATCGCTTTTAAAAATATGCTCGTGACTGTACAGAGGCCAGCACATCAAGCTACCCAAATCTGTCAAATTTCCTTAAGAGATTTTCAACTTTAATACAAAATAATAAGGTTCATTTTCAAATTGGAAAAATTAGACAGTTTTGGATAGCTTTAAGAAACGAATTCGTGCATAGTAGTCGCGCTTTAGTCCAATAGGCTAATGAAACAGTTTAATAACAATACACCATTGAATAAATTTAAAAAAATTCAATACTAACTTCTACTTTCAATTGAAATATTCGAGCAATGCACCAGTGCAACATTACACAACCGTCCAAAAACGTGATGTAGGCCGCGAAACACTTTCGTTTTCGCACGAACTGAACCGAATACCGACGGCAGCCGACGAAGGCCGATGATGACCGAAGATGACCGAATGCGGCCCACATGGTGTCCGAATTATGATATCTACACATGATCAAGTTTATCATAAAATCGAAGCTTAATCTCATTTGCATATTATAGTTATCATGCCAATTGATGCCGTCCAACACTGGACCAGTAAAGTTTAAGGTTTTCATTAAATGTCTTTTCTTTTAGAAAGAAAATTAAAAAATATATTAACATTAACATAAAGAACATTACCAAAGTACTTCATATTATCATCATCATCAACTCATATACTATCCCACTGCTGGGAACGAGTCTCCTCCAAGAATGAGAGGGATTAGGCTATAGTCCACCACGCTAACCTAGCGCGGGTTGAGAGACTTCACACGTACCTATATAAGTACTTCATATATTGCAACTATTTTTCTTCCCTTTCCATTTGCTTTCTTCTCTTATTCTAATCAATACGTATCTTTCTTCGAAATTCAAACAGGATTCCGGAATGTAAACTCTTTTTGGAACCATATTTGAATTTTTGACTTTTGAAATATAATGATCTAATTGAAAGAAACCATTTGACTGTCGCCTTGGATACGATAAAAAGAAGAAGGTTCACACTCCAATATTTAATTACTTGCTCAAGCCCAATAATATAATAAGCCCAATATTGTGCTACGCAATTGATCGTGTGTAGCCAGCATTATTGACATACATAGGCGCGACAGAAAGCAATCATAAATGGTGCCAATATCGCGGTCAGGTGACAACATTGATAGCGGAATTGGTAAAACAATAGCTATTATGACGGTGAAAATAAATTATATAACTGTAATGGCCTATTTGTCCCCGTTGACAGATGAACGATTGTTTTCGTCTTGAAGAAAAGAATATTATTTTGAAGGGCAGTCGACTTTTCAGAAGCACCTGATACGATACTTGTAGTAGTATAGAATATGCATACATACCTGTGTACAGACAACAAAATAGTCAGGTAGCGAACGAAGTCTGCATCTTTACACAGTCAATATTATGTTTTGACACATATTGCGTGAATCTTTATCAAAATACAGGTTTTTAATTAGCTGCGTGCATACCTAAGTTTTTTGTCGACTGTACTACCTCATTGGTTAGTAGTCGCCCGCTAGGCTTCCGAACTATGATTGAGAGCATTGTGATAATGGATGTTTCTATAAAATATTCAGTAGCAGCTCGGAATTCGGATGACCGGGCGGTGTCTAATATAATGGGGCCTAAACATACCGGCAATAGGTGTAGTTACATAAATATACCTTTACCTAACCTTTCGGAGAATGCGAGCGCTATGTTATGTTTATTTGCAAATACATTGTACAATACTTAGCGGATATAATTATATTTCTATAACCTTACAATAATGAAGGTGTTAATATTATGCATTACAATAAAGGAAATACTTCTCATATTATAAATTGAACACCTGGGCGTTAGCAGCGCCTCGAACTATCGGAGAACCATCGATCTTAGTTGTCATACAAATACTTATAGGAGCTGCAAACTACAGACTTTTCATCTAGCATAATATGAGACTTAACAACTAAGAAAGGAGGTAGGGCATAGTGGGAGTGCCACTCAAATTGAAGCTGCCTGACTGGGGAAGTACCTCCGCCTTCCAAAAAATCGAAGTGAAATAATACTGCTTTGAGCTGTGTTGTGTTCCTAATGGTGAGCAAGGTTGTCAGTGCTCTGTGACGAAACATTGTGTAGTATAGGAATAGTTTACCAACCCAACTATTCCTCTTTCGTTTCACAAGGTCAGCAACACACAAGCGATACCCCTGGTGTTGCGAGCGTCTATAGGCTACGGTAACCGCTTTCCGTCAGGTGGGCCTTATACTTGTTTACCACCTTAATGGTATAAAAAAATTGGCAGATAGTTTAATCTTGCCTCGGAGAAAGCTGTCGGTCCCGACTGTGATACAAATACCTACAACAATCGTCAGTGGTATTCAGACCATTAACCAGAAATTATGTTAACAATTTGAAATCGGCCTATTGAAAAAGTTGGGCTTTTACAGGAGTATATAGAAGGCTTCATACAGATCACATTACTTCTGGACACAGCCTGGATTGTTAAGTTTCTTTCTGACCGCTGGGAGCTTGGGTTCTGGTTACTACTAACTTTTATAATTTCAATCATGCCGTATCTATAACAAAGTCAACTTCAGCTTCATGAGCATTATTAATGATTAAATCTATCCAGCGTTGTAGTTGAGAATTTTCACTCGTACAAAATGACATGAGTTTCCATTCCATTTGTATTTTTTTAATTGATTGGCACGTTTTTCGTCAAACGTCGACAGTAAAAAAACAGCCCCCAAAAATGCTTGAACATCGTCATCAACCCATATATTGTCCCACTGCTGGGCACGGGTCTCCTCTCACAGAATGAGAGGGCTTAGGCTACAGTCTACCATGCTGGCCTAGTGCGGGTTGACAGACTTCATATGCCGTCGCGAAAATCTCTAAGGCAAGCTTAGGTTTGCTCACGATGTTATCCTTCACCGTTTAAGCGAGTGATAATTAATTATTTATTTATACGCACATGATTTCGAAAAGTCACGAGGTGGGTGTCCTGGGTTCGTACTCGAGACCATCGACTTGGTAGTCCAATGGCCATACCACTAGGCTATCATTGCTTGAACATCACAGCTAACTAATATTTTGCTGGGAAAAAAAATGCACAAAAATTCGCATTTCCATCGTAAGGCTAACCTAAATAATTGGACGGTGATGATGAAAGGCCTAATATTAAACAATATCAGGTAATAAATAACGTTTGAAACGAGAATATTAAAATTTCAACCCAATTACGATATCTTGAACATTTTTACGACTTTTTAGAGCAAAATAATTGCGTGTACATTCAGAGCCGTAATACAATCTGATATTTCATTATCATTGGAAATGTTGGTTCTCATTGAAGTAGTGGTGCTCGCAAAATTCGACTGCTAAATTGATTCCCAAGTGGAATATGCTGGGTTTATCTGATAGGATATTATTAGTCTCAGTAGTGGTCAGAAGCTCGACTGTTACGCTAGAGATCTTAGGTACGATTCCCAGGTTTTGACCTGCTTGTCTTGTCATTACTTGCAATGGGATTGGATTTTCCTATGAAATTATCTGTAGCAGCTCGGAGTTTGATTTAAAACCGATTAAGGGCAATAGGCTCGCCCCTGTTGCTGTATATTATATGTGGTTGTGTATACTCTCTGCTAAAATCCTTCAGGGAATACAGTTCTGAAGTTAAACTCAATGAACGTAATACTAAAAATGTATCTGGTGCAAAAGTATGGATATATCGTACACGAATACAATAGTGGCAACAAGTGAAATTATGACCATATACATTTAAAGTTATACATTATACATATTTTAAAAATTAAAACAGAATTGTTATCCTACATAACATTGCATGCAGTGTTTGCTTATAATTAGTTGTGCAAATAGCATAAGACTATATTTATTATGATTATACTTAAGTATTATTGTAACAACCGCTAGCGAACCTATATAAATAAGTAAAAATAAATAAAAGTTAGTCATTAATTCTCGGGTTAGGAATACAACCATCCATTCTAAAACACAAATAACAGAAATCACTCGAAAAGCTGTCGCGCTAAAGTGTAACAGAGCTGGCAACATCTAACGCATGAAAGACGATCAATGGGCAAAACTAATAAAACTAATGACTCAATGGCTTTTTAGGCCTCGTTTGAAGAAGGACATGTCATAACGCAAGGGAAACACCGCATCAGGTAGTTCATTCCAGAATGAACTTTGGAAGCAGACTGTGCTGGATGTGATCGATTCGAGGTTATACGAGTGGACTCTACTACGGTGTCGGCTACCTTTTGTTTTGTCTGTTTGTCAAAAAACCCTCTGGGATGCGGATGAAACCCCGGGCAACAGCTATCTAGTATAAAAACACTGATTAAATATTTTTTAAACCTATTTGCAAAATCACTTCTGAATACAACTGTACTATCAGATATCTTGTACTCACATTCGCAATAAAAAAAACACATGCTTTCATTACTAAGTGGTATTTTAATATGGTCACTGAACTGTTAGGTATTGTAATAATTGTACAAGTAGGTGCCTACATAATTGTGGGTTACAAAATATAAATGCGCTTACAGGTTGTATAATAAGTAGATCAACTAAGTAGGTGAGATATGCGATATTGTTAATACATAATAAATGGCCTCAATTGTATGTCGTTGATACTACATACTAAGATTGTGCGGATAACATATCGTTTACCCTTAGGCATGAATTGGAGCAATCACTGCTTTGAGCTGTGTTGTTACGTTGAGTAAGATTGCCAGTGCTCCGCGAGGAAACGTTTTGTTGGTAGTGGGGGAACTTTGACCCTTATACTGCAAACCCAAATATTCCTCTTTCGTTTTACAGGGTCGGCAACGCGCAAGTACAAGATACTCTTGGTGTTACAAGCGTCTATAGGCTACGGTAACCGCTTACCATCAGGTGGGATACCGCTAAGGTGGCAAACAAGCATACGGCTTGTTTGCCACCTTAGCGGTATTAAAAAAAAAATCAGCAGCTAGTCAACTTCTGTGATTGTACTTACGGTTTAATTCAACACGTGTAAAGTGTAAATAGTACCTATAATGCCTGACCAGTACAATGAGCAGTGATCGCCTAGTAATATGATCATGGACTAAATCATAAGGTCTCGACTTCAAATCCAAGGTGTGCACGATTTGCTCGACAGTGTACTAACCCGCAGTAGACCCCAGGTCCTCTGTAGCCAACATGCAGCAGCGGCGATTGTTCGACCTACCAACATTACTGATAACTGAACCATACTTATTTTGACATAGAGTTGACAGCTTTGAGGCTAGAAATAATACTGAAAGACATATTTAGACACACAGTCTATTGTTAAGTAAATGCATACATTTTCAGAACAATGTTGCAAGGTATCCGATCACGCAGCAGTACATTAACGTTGCTATTGTCGAAATAATAATTAAGCAATTTGTTATCTTTCGGTCCCATCTCAAAAACGACCAGTTAACATGACCTGTGTCCAAATATAACTATTGCGACTATGTAGGTCTTTACAAAGTGGCTTCTAATTGAAGTATTTATTGTAATAATTTCATCAAATGTTCAATAAATCACTTAGAGTAAGTACCTACTCTTGTTACATACTCTTAATTAACTTTTGTTTCGTAATCTGTAGTTTCAATGGTTTGTTAAGAGTAATTTGTGGTTACACAGTCACTTAGTTGTACAGGGGCCAGCATATCAAGCTACCACAATCTGTTAAATGTCTTTGATATTCAACTTTGAAACAAAACTATAAGGTTCATATTCAATTGAGACAATTTGACAGTTTTGGATAGCTTGACCTGCTGGGGTCTGTACCTTGGAAAAATGGCTCTAAAATTCTCTTTAAATGTACCGTTTAATACGTATAAATTTATAATCACTGCAAATTGTATTGTTTTTTTATTTTTTGTTGACATCGGCCAACGAGCATGAGCCACCTGATGATAAGTTGTCATCTTCGCCCATGGACATCTGCAAAACCGGAGGAGTTGTTGATGCATTGCCGGCCCTTAAGGAACCTGTTTACGCGCCGTTTGAAAACGTCAGCAGGGAGACAGTTTCACATCTTGCAGGTACGCGGGAGAAAACAGAGCGACGCTCTATCATTCCTGGAGAATCAGGGAGGATGGGCCCTGCTTCTGAGGCGGGTGGTACGATGATAAAAAGGTGACAGAGGCACCAGTTCAAATAGTTCTTGGGAACACTCACAATATGAATTGATTTAAAAAGGAACACTGGAAAAACAAACCGCTTCCCAATATTACTTACATTATGTGAATGGACGCCATCCACATTTAGGAACTGTTGCTATATCAGCCATGTGAAGACTTTCAGTAACCGCTTAGTACCAGAGAGAATTGTCGCCGTAACCGAAACCGGCATGAATTCCATCACCACCATGCATCATCCACCTTGACTTTTCTCAACTATGTTTGGATCGGCGTCCAGTCTAACCAGATGTGGCTGAATATCAGTATATTACACGAAGTGACTGCCGTCAGAGCTCCGCAGTGTCAAGTTCTGGGTATCCGTATATCCTGAGGATAAGATGCTTGTCAAGCTTTTGTTGCTGCTGCTTGCAGCTTTACGTGCTGTCCGAGGCACGGAGTGGTCTCCTATTTACAGACTAACCGTGACTAGTGCAGCTTAACCTTCCAGATTGGTTGATCAGCGTTGTTATTACTTAGCCATGAGCCCCTCTGTCTATCATCGGCATGCAAGATCCCAAATAAATGTGTTGCCTTACATAGATAAAAGGTTGTCTGAAATCTTGGTTTTGTAGATCGATGAACTTTGGAGGTTTATACAGGAGAATTATATAAAATATTCTGAACGTCATCTGTTTACGGAAATGCCTTCTTGAAATTCTTGCAAGTAACCTTTGTGAAGTAAATTTAAAAAAAACTTACATATCCCATTAAAAAACCATCAAATGTATACTTTGAAACTGTAAATTAGGGAAACAGATACTGAGATATCGTATAAGATCTTAAAGATATATACAAGTACGTACAGTCAGCAACGAAAGTCGCTGAATATGTTGTATTCTTCAATTCGATTTTAAATATGAAATTACTGACCTGTGACGGTTGTGCGAAATCATTGCATAGATGACCATTTTAATATTGACCTTACCTTCGTAATAAAAAAATCTCTTCACAAGTTTTAGAGCTGTCATGTTTTCAAAATTTAGCTGTGTTTAGCGACTTTCGTTGCTGACCGTACTATAAATATACGACAACTAGTCGATTCAAACAACACAATATAATATTAAAATGTAGGTACCTAAAGATTAGAATTTAATCAATACTATTACCATAGAGGGCACAGGACACATTAATGCTAACGTCTTTTACGCCTTTTTACCACAACCCATTCGATGAAATCCAATTAAACAAAACATGTAGTTTGAAATTGGAATTTAATCAATCCTGTAACCTAAAGTACTTGCAAGGTTGCCCCGCGAATTATGCGGAAATTCTTCGGTATGCGCGCGCGCAAGTTTGCGCGTGATTCTAGATCACTTATCGAATTCCACACGTCGGTTTGTATCGTCTCTTACGCCGTGAATATGACCTGTGTGGGTGATGCCTGTCACGTTTTTTATGGAAGACATGACTGAGAGGCCTACCCACCTAATCGTGATGGTGTTGGCTTAGAAATTGGATTTAGCTTCTGTAAAGCGTAGTTATCCATATTTTGATTTACTAGATAGACATAGTAGATAAACAGACCTGCATTGTCGCTGACTCTTTGCATCGACCTGTTTTACACGATTTAATATTAGGAGGCAGTAAGTAAGTACAACTGATACGCGAGAGGTTCTGGATTCTATTCCTTTGAGCAAAGTGTTACAGGAGTTTCTATGAATCTTTCAATAGTAGCTCGGAATATAGACTTGTGCCCGGTTAACGGCATTACATGGGCAAAACATACCGATGAACGATGGCTGGCACTGGTGTACATTGGTACACCTTTAGAACTCTTCAGGGAATACAAGTGAAATGGTTTGGTGTTAAAAAGGAGGAAAATCTAAACACATTGCGACAACTATATCAATGGTTATTCATTCATTAATATTGAGGTCATAAAACAAAACGTTTTCTAAAAGCATAGTCTCAATTGCTGCTACAATTCTCTTTGACCTTATTTAGTACCTAACTGCCATTAGGCACACAAAGGCGCTGCAAAAACGGAACTGTACCGTACGCAACTCAGTTCATTCAACATATCTCACAGACCCGGTACTACCACCTACTGGTTATTCAAATATATGTTCCATACGAGGATCGAACCTACAGCCCGTAGCACGGTATATATTAAGAGATTTTGACAGAATATTTTGGTTTACGGGTCGATGAAATATCGAGAGTTTCTTGAAATAAAATTATTTATGTAACTGAATGGGTTTTATCTTTTTGTATATTTTTGGCATTTTCCATGCTAAGATTTTAAAGTTATTTAGAAAAGGAAAAATTGGACCGCGGGCAGGATTCGAACCTGCGTCTTCTGGTTAGGTACACCAGACGCTATGACCACTAAGCCACCGCGACTGAATGGGTTTTTACTGAAATAACCCCCTTTTTGGTATGTATCTTAGAGAATCGAAAAGTCCTCCTTACTGTTTGTATCCTGTACTGCATAGCTTTAAGTCTTCCATAGATTGCTACTTCGTACAAAAAAAACAGTATAACTTTAACTATAAAGTCATAATATTATTATTTTTTTCATTTATTATTTATTCATATTTTATTTTCATTTAAGTATTATTTATTATTATTTTTTCATTTATTCATTAGTGTATTTGGCATTAACGCATGCTAAACATATTTAAAGATATAAGTTAGCGAAAGAAAAATTCGTGCCGGACATCTAATTTTTCTTTCGCTAAAATGTAATCTCCATACTAATAATATTATAAATGCGAATGTAACTCTGTTTGTTACGTTTTCATGCCTAAACCTCTGAACTGATTTTGTTAAATTTTAGTATAGAGATATATTAGACCTTGGAGAAGGACATAGGGTACCTTTTGTCTCAAACAGCCCTTGAGGATGCGGATTAAACCGCGGGCAACAGCTAGTCAAGTCATATTCTCTATTTGAATTTCCTATCGAACAACCATTGTGATCGTAATAAAGTTTAACAAGCTAATTACTTCAGTAACACTTCCACCGATCTGAGAGACCTAATTCCAGTGAATTATTCATACATTAAAATGGCCTATAGCGACAACCTTGCCAACGACCTTTATGTCGACCGGTGAACTTTTTAACTATCTCCGTCATGACATTAACCAGCTTATATCTGCAGCTACATAATTTTGTAACCCTTACAAAGCTTAGGTAGTAGGCTGTAAATCAACAGCAAATTCAGTTTGTAATTCTGTTATTCTTTATATCATTGACAATGTTATTTTTGCGTTTACATTCTAAAGAGAACTAAGACACTTGTTCAAAGTGAACAGCAAAAACAATTTTGTTTGATAGTGGTAATAAAAATTGGATTGTGGCTATTATAATATAGAGTGCATTTTGGGTATTCAATAGGTTCTGTATAAGTGTAAATACTGAGGTGTGGTCAAGTACGTAACAGGTCACTATGGTCAAACATTTTATATCCGCATTTGTTTTTTCAAGATCCTGTACTTCGATCATGAATAGGATATACTGATTTATGTATCACACGCATACACACACACACATTAAAACGTGTTATTGATCTACAATCTGAGGAAAAAAACCTTAAGAATAAACAAGACTGAATTGTTACTTAGCTCTCTCTCGTAATAGTATTGTTTTTTTATTCTACTAAGGTGGCAAACAAGCATACGGCCCACCTGATGGTAAGCGGTTACCGTAGCCTATAGACGCTTGCAACACCAGGAGTATCACTTGCGCGTTGCCGACCCGGTATTTAGAGGAATAGTTGGGTTGGCAGTATAAGGGTCAAAGTCCCCCCACTGTCAATACAACGTTTCCTCGTGGAGCACTGGCAACCATGCTCACCGTAAGAAACACAACACAGCTCAAAGCAGTGTTATTTTACTTCGATTTTCTGCAAGGCGATGGTACTTCCCCAGCCGGGCAGCTCCAATTTGAGTGGAATTACTCCCACTATGCCCTCTTAAATAATTTAGATTTTAATTTAGATCATTATGTATCAGCTATACATATAATTATGTATAAGCTAAATATAAAAATATAAATCAAAGGTTCCGAATTCGAAATCAAAGCACGCACCTGTGACTTTTCGAAATTATGTGCGTATTAATAATTATTACCCGCTTAAATGGTGCAGGAAAACATCGTGAGGAAACCAGCATGCCTGAGAGATTTTCTCGACGGTGTGTGTAGTTCACCAATCAGCACTAGGCCAGCGTGGTGGACTATAGCCTAATCCCTCTCATTTTCAGACAACCGGTGCCCAGGAGTGGGACAATATATGGCTTGATTACGACATATGCAAGCTATTATTCTGTCTATAGAATTATTTAAAACAATAAGCCTTTCATTTCTATTTGCAAACTAGCTGTTCGTGTCCGTCGTCGCTCGGGTAAATCGCCTTGTCCTGACATTAAGGAACAAAAAAAAAAACAGACAAATCGGTCGAGCCGTTCTTAATTCTTAAGGAGGTAGGGCATAGTGGGAGTAATTCCACTCAAATTAGAGTTGCCCGACTGAGGAATTTGCAGAAAATCGAAGTGAAATAACACTGCTTGCTGCAGTGGGGGACTTTAACCCTTTTAAACAACTTTAATACTGGCAACCCAACTATTCCTCTTTCATTTTACAGGGTCGGCAACGCCCAAGTGATACCCTGTTGGTGTTGCAAGTGTCTATAGGCTACGGTAACTGCTTACCATCATGTGGGCCATATGATTCCTTGCCACCTAAGTGGTATAAAAAAAATCATACAAATACAACTAGGTATTTATATATGTACGTATTTTACCAGAAATATTCTGCGCCTACTGGGTAAAGGCGTGGTGGTAAGTTGTGTTGATGGGGAAATTAATCTAAAGTGGCATCTCCGTACCCGGACATTGGCCAAGGCGAACAGCAAGCTTGCATGATCTACATGAAAATAATTATTTACAGAGAGTTTACAATGAAATAATAATATTCCAACATGCACTACATAAGTGTTTATAATAGCTTTAGCCCGTATCTTCATGCGCGTGCGCGTGATCACAATAACATAGCATCGGTTACTCTCGGATAGTATAGCTTTCTATTAGTGAAAGATTTTTCAAAATCGAATCAGTTGTTATAGAATTCAAATTCGTTTATTTCTATAAATAAACATAATACAAATAAAAGTGAGAAACAAACCTCCTACAAACAGAATAACAAAGCTTACCTTATTTAATATTCGAGTTTTAGTGTAGATTCACACAAAAAACTCCAGAAATCGTTTCCGTAAACCAAAATAATGCATAATATTTCATCCAAAATTTGCATAGAAAATCTATTTTAAACGCAAAATTCACAAAATTATCTTAATATTCGCAGCCATAGAGGTCTGCTAACCGTAGGTAATTATGTTACCTTACTAGAAGTAAATTGCCGCCTAACAAAGGAAATGAGATCATGGCTGTGCCAAAACTAAGTTCAGTTTACCACAACACCTTATACGGAAGATTGACGTTGCAGTCACAATCTTGATCGTGTCAGGAAGTTAATGCATCTCTTCGCCTTAATCGTTAAGCTAAATTAAGGACTATTTAAGATAATTTGTGTAAACTTTTAATGTTTTACACAGAACAATAACTAAGAGATTGACGACTGCCAAATTAGTCTAGCAGTCTTAAGTGCGACTGCAAGAGTCCTGTGTTTGATTCTCAAGTCAAGCAGTGTCATTGGGCTATTCTAGGAAAGTGACCACACGTTTGGCTGAATGGCTGAGCTCGGTTTCTGTGTCATGTATTCCGAGTTTCATTCCCGTACGGAACAAATATTTGTATGTCCTATAGGTAGTAAGTTCAGAGTATGGGCAAAAAATTTGAGAGCACTCACGATACAAGAGACAATCTTAGTGGGGCAACGTTTCTTAAAAAAAAACAAATAATCTTAGTAGCATCTCGGAGTTTGGATTTTTTCCCTGATAAATGATTTATAGAAAATATTTGACAGATATAAATTCCTGGTAAGGAAACTGATAAATAGTTGCAACTTGTTCCAAATTGTTGTGACCACCAGTTTTTCCTTAAACCTATATAAATATAAACTTGCTTAGACTTTTTTTTAAAGCAGGAAAACATCTTGAGGAACTTCATGGCTTAGAGATGACCGGACAGCGGGCGTGTGAAGTTTGCCAACCCGCACTAGGCCAGCGTGGTGGAATATAGCCTAATCCCTCTCAATATGAGAGGAGACCCGTGCTCAACAGTGGGACAGTATATAGGTTGATTATGATACTTTTTTGAATAGGTACAAGTGGTACTCTATACACCAATCAGCATATTTTAATCATAAAATAATTTTGAATGCTACTATACCGCAACGTATTTTAAACCAAAATTAGTAAACCACGACACTAAATAAACATTTATCATTTATTCATTTTTATTGTTCAGTGAGACCATTGCAATAAAATAACAATACAAAATACACGAGCAACCTTATTATAGTCGTTGGACAATGATGATACTGCAATTGCGAAGCTGCGCCTTCTCAAAATAATGTCGTTGTTGAGAAACTGAAGCGAATCGGCAGAATACACGTATTGTGGATTACATTGCGGTTGAATGTAATGTCCTGTGTGCTTGTTACATACACCTATTGATGGTAGGACGACGCAGCTGTCTGGGAAAATTGTGTGTAATACCTCAACGTTTGGTTGATGGTGGTTGCAAATTGTTTTTGTTGACATTAGAGATGATTTTGAATTTTCGACTAACCATAGAATGAGTTCATGGTTGCTTAATGCCGTTTGGTAGTCGATAGGAGGTAAAACATAGAATTCTGTTTATCAAATTGGTCTGTAAGAATTTATTAGTTTTGGTATTCAAATAATTTTTTTAATATATCTAATTACCATGCTCCGATGTAGTACGTTGAAATAAGTACTTATGTAAAGTTTTTTAAATGGTATTTATAATTACAATTATAAAATATATTCGTGTAGACTCCATTCAAATGAAATCGCGTGAAGAAGTCTATAAATAAAATGTTAAAAGCTACTAGAATTTCCCACGCCTAAGGGCTAACATTTCGACAATCTGTTGCTACTGGGTACTGGGCGTTAAGGGCTTAACGATTCGTTCAGCCAATCATCGATAAAGGTACAAGGGTGTAACCGATTCTTCGATAACCTCGAGTACCGTCAACAACAAAAGAAATCATCAGAGTCAAAATCTTCATTCGCCAGAGATATTATATAAAATAGTTGGTAAATATTACTTAATTATTCAGCATACCTCGCTTTAGGTATGTGAAATCATATACAAACATTATTATACATCCTTATTTTTTAATTATCGTTAAAAATTCAAAAGCATATTGCATTATTAACAACTTTTAGTGTTGGTCCAACAGTAAAGTTGGTAAAGTTGTTTAATGTTGTAAAATGACTTCTTAAATTTTTACGGTAATTAAAAAATATCGGGATATAAATACTAAAAAAATAAAAGTAATTTATTGTGTAAAATACGTTTTCAAATGTTTTTTCGGAAAATATTAATATGAATAACATCACCCTACTGTTTTGCTATTATCAAGTGCTTCTACATCTCTCCAATCATAATTCTTTGTTCTGACTTATTAATTTATTAAAACAGCATGAAGGTACTTAAGTATATCCATAAACTTTCCACAAGGTCGTGGAAAATAACTCGAGCTATCCTTGAAATGGAACTACTTTTACGTTACCGAAGTTTATTACATTACTGCATACTAAATAAATAAATTAAATCCAACATTACAATCTCTTTACAAGAACCATTTTGTCACTAAAAGTCTTTACTTACAATCTTCTTTCTCTATTAGCATGTCTTTGAAAATTTCCAAATTCAAAATAAGAACTAAATTGCGGTTGTGGAGGTCTGATAGCAGCAATTTCGTTTAAACTAATAATATTCAGCCTGGTAAGACTGGAAACTCTCGCGGAGAACTGATAAACGGTGGAGCAAACGAGTTCTCGAGTGGCGACCGGGTCTAGGTAAGCGTAGTGTAGGACGCCCGCCGGCCAGGTGGAGTGACGACTTGCGGAAGGCAGCTGGCAGTGACTGGATGAGCCGAAGATCAGGCTTTGTGGCGTTCACTGGGAGAGGCCTACGTCCAGCAGTGGACGAATATGGGCTGATGATGAAGACTGGAAACCGACCATAAAATAGTTGTAAAAAAGCTAGGAGGATGATGGATGATGAAGAAAATGTTTTATTTATAGGTTTAAGTCCATAGGACTTTTTGACGAAATTTTCATTCACTTTTAATGTTGACTGTACTGTGACACTGATTGTCACACTCGAAGCTAAGTCATAAATACGTTGATCAACCGATCTGCAAGGTTAAACAGTGCTAGCCGCAGCTAGTCTGTGGATGGGTAACCATTCTTAACACTTCGAAAACCCTCCGTGCCTCGGAAAACACGCGGTCCCGGTTGTCATACGAACATTTATGACAGTCGTTAGTGGTAGTCAGAAGCCCAAAATGACTGGCAATAAGTCTATCCTCAGGATATCGGTATTACTCAGAAATATGGAAGTCTGATGGCAGTCGCTTCGTGTAAAATAGTCCAGAGCCCGTACCACAACCTGTTATTGCGATTGTTTTCCGACTGAGAGAGAGGGATGTCGCTCTATAAATAAAATAGCGCCATCCCTTTCTTACAACCTAAAAACGATCGCGTTAACACGTTGTGGTATGGCCTCTGCTTGTCATACGAACATCTATGACAGTCGTTAGTGGTAGTCAGAATCCTAAAAAGCCCGACAACCAGTCTATTTTCAGGGTATCGGTTTTTCTCGCAAATTGGGATGCGGACGTCTGATAACAGTCGCTTCGTGTAAAATACTGATATTCAGCCGCATCTGGTTAGACTGGAAGCCGACCCCAATATATTTGAAAAAAGATGATGACTATGTTGACTCTACCAATCAACATTGTTTCGGTAAATGTGATTTGACCACCAAAACAACGGTGTTGCAACACACGCGCATGCGTGTTGTAAACTCGCCTTGAATTTAACTCGAATGATTGTAACAAATGAGCAATGGTGTACCCACCAATGCGTAGTATATTATTGCATATCTGTTAATGGACTTAGCGGAGAACAAAATACGAGTAGACTGGAATCGAGTGCATTCCGAGTAGACTGGAATCGAGTGCATTCCGAGTAGACTGGAATCGAGTGCATTCCGAGTAGACTGGAATCGAGTGCATTCCGTGTAGACTCGAATCGAGTGCATTTCAAGTTTATTCGAAGTCGTTTTCTTCCGTCTAGTCTCGTGAACTTGGCAAGTTCTTTCGTGGAAATTCACTTGCACTCTACACGCTTACGTTGCTGAGGCTGTTCGATTCCCAGGTCGACGTAAAAGTGTTTCTATGAAATTCTTAATTACAGTTCGGAGTTTGAATTTGTAACCACCCCTTTTCTCTTGATACATGTATTTTATCTCTGAGCTGCATCATGTTTTTTTTTATAAAAGGGGGAAGCAAGTGATCAAGTGATCAAGCGGGTCACCTGATGGTAAATGATCACAAATGGTGGCAAATTCATTGCCGGCCTTTGAGAAAAGAATAGGCTCGATTCTTGAAGGTTGTTTATTATTCAGTGTTTAACCTTTCACACTATCTTACTAGAACTATACCACATATTGTATTAATGATAATGGATAAAATGCTGAATGACTGCATCGATTGATCATTTTATCAATACAAATCGACATAAAAGACGATTCTAATTAAGATATTGCCTGTTAAGGAAGATTAATTGTACAATTAAAGCGTGTTAAATGTCAAGTTAATTAATCATAGATAATTAACACGTGTGCAGCCTTGCATTTATATATGTTGCAGTAAAAGGGTGCCAAGGGTTAGTTTGGGAAATTACTAGAAAGTTCTGTTATGATTTACAACCGACCTCGGGATTAGCATCCCTTAGATTGTGCTATGCAACAACGATCCCATGCCAATCCAATCCAGTCAGGCTGCTCCCTTTTACAAACCAAGGAGTTCGTGGCAGCTTCCTAATGACTGTCCTGATGAGCAAAAATCGTCCTCTCTGTACCACACACCCATTAACCACCATTACACAACCGACACACAACCAACCACCAACAAAATTAGCCACAACATTATTTTTAAAAGGATTTTTACAAAGGCTCATAAAATTTCATGTCCAGAAGTAAAGAGAGGCATAATGAGTAATTTCACTCAAATTGCAGCTGCCTGGACTGGGGAAGTATCTTTTAGAAAATCGAAGTGTATTTCACTTCGATTTTTTTGACTCTCTTGATTTCGACACGGCTTTGAGAAAATTATTCGAACAATTATTGTCGTATTAACTACCAAAAAAAAAACCTTAAACTCTATAATTAACATTCCTACATACAAGTAGAGACACAGACCATTAAAGTTTTGCGTGTCTAGAATTTTATGACCATTTGCCAGACAGCCTTAAGGAAGTAAGCTTTGGAAAAAATCCGGTTATTTATTAACAATTACCTAAAATTGCTCCGATAATCGGTCCATATAAAATTCGTGGCTACTACATGTCCTTGCTTTGCGTACTGAGTTCCGTACTTACCTTTTCATAACATACCTTCGCGCCTGTATTCCGCAAAAGATTAGGCAGAGGTGTACCTATGTACACCCCCAGTTCGGCGGTATGTTTTAGGTTCCATGTGATAAAGGAAAGGCCTATTGTCACAAATCCCAGCTGCTACTGAGATTTTTATTAAAAACCCCAATAACACTGCTGAACCTGGGAACAGAACCCAGGACCTCTGAGTCATCCAAGAATCAATTAGTGGCAACACAAGACTAGTCAATTACCTATCGATAATCTTTTTGTTTTTTTTCCCCGAATCGTGGGTGTCTTTACGAACACAAATTATCACATACATCCAGATCCGCTTGCTCAGCCGCTACGCCAAACGCTTTTTTAGATCTACATTGAACCATTCACTATTCCACTGCTGGGCACAGGTCTCTTAACAGAATAAGAAGAGTAATGCGCTGGCTTAGTGCGGGCTGGCAGACTCCACACGCCATACAAATTTAAAATTAGAATCAACAATAACAAAAACCCTCGCATTTTTTATTTTCGCCACAGTCCCCAATTCAGTGAAATCAATTTTTAACATTGATCTACATAAACTATTTCCTATTTCTATCTCTGTCTACGACATAACAAGTCAAGGTTATACAAATTCAGACAAGCAAAAAACGTATCTATTCGGAAATCATAACACTTATCCTCGTCACAGGAAATTCAATACTTTGTAATGGTAAGTTGATAATTAAAGATTTCTATATAATCGTTAGTCAATCATTATTTAACGCAATTAAATTAATAAGCCATCAGATTAATAATAATACGTATTTATTTCTCTTCCTCCTGCCTCCCTGCCTCATTAGTCTAGTGGTCCTAAGCGCGACTGCTACGCTAGAGGTCCTGGGTTCGATCCCCAGGTCGAGCAAAGTGTTATTGGGTTTTTCTATGAAATTCTCAGTAGCAGCTCGGAGTCTGGATTAATTGTGCCCGGTTAATGGCAATAGGCTCGCCCCCTATTACATGGGACCTAAACATACCGGCGAAATGTGGGTGTACATTAGTACACCTCTGCCTAACCCTTCGGGGAATACAGGCGTGATGGTATGTTATTTCTCTTCCACAAAGGTATCTTACAGCTTTAATTTACAACATACATTATTTGTTAAACTTTTGATTTTAAACTTTTAAACGTTAAATTTATTGGTTGTACCTAAATGTAGGAAAATCCAAAGTTCTATTAAATTAGCGGTTAGAAATGTGTTGTTGAGAAAATAATTGCAAGTACCTAATAGAGTGATAATTTAATAAATTATATTAGAAGAAAAATCCAATAACAAGTTGATCCGGAAATCGAATCCAAAACCTCACAGACCTCACATTAAGCCGACGCGCTTCCGACCTCTAGGCAATCCATTTATGCATAATGTAATGCAAATGCAACACCTATTTATAAATTAATTAACATCTCTAGAGTCTCGAGTTCGAATCCAAGGCACGCACCTCTGACTTTTCGAATTCATGTGCGTATTAATAATTAATTATTAGTCGCTTAAACGTTGAACGAAAACATCGTGAGGAAACCTGCATATCTTAGAGATTTTTCTCGACGGTTTGTGAAGTCTGCCAACCCGCACTAGGCCAGCGTGGTAGACTATAGCCTAATCCCTCTCACTCTGAGAGGAGACCCGTGCCCAGCAGTGGGACAGTATATGGGTTATTTATGATAACATAGAGATTTCACCACAAAGAAAACAGAGATAACAACGAAATTTTAAAACAATGTTACAATAGCGTCAACAATACAATTTTGGCAATCGATCGCCGTGCGGGACCGTTCATGAAAGATTATTGTTAACAGAGCACTATTAAGGTAATAAAGCATTAGGGTAAGTTCACACTGCCATGGCAGCGAAAGATAAGCTCGCGGAATGCAACGACGAGCGCGAGCGTTGCCAAAAGATTGTTCCCCATCTCGGCCGCACACCGCAATTGTTTACATGCTTACTTGCATAATATTACGCCTGCTACACGTTGGGGTAGGCATAAACTAGATACTTGGAACGATCCTGGCACACCAATTTCGCTTAATTCATGTTTATTATTCTCTTCATGCATAATCATCAGCTTAATGTGCTTTTAAACGATCCTTTTTTTATAGTCCGCATGTAGCTCGTTTAAGACACTACTTACAACGTAGATTATGTTAAAAGTTTAAAGTGCTCGCTGTGGACCACAACGATATCGATGTGAGTTGACCCTTATGAATGGGGCATATTGTTTATGCCCCAAATAATATTGCATAGCAATTGTTAAGCCCTACTATGGAAATCGAGTTTGTAATCGAAAGTACGAAATTTTATTGGTTTAATTTCGAATCTGGTTTCGTTAACGCAATAGTACGGTATACGACATTAATTTTCGAGTTTGAGGTGTGTTGCTAAATGCTAAAAGTTCTTAATAAATGTTAGCGCCTACGTGAATGTATGTCACATATGCTTGACTTGCAAAATAAGCTGGAAATTACTTTTAACACAGTTTTAAAAATATAAATCGTGGCATTTACATGAGAATTTGTTCTCTTGCAGCTCTTGAATGATTGATATATTTAGTAGCGGCCCACCCCAACAAAAATACAGCCTTGTTACTCGCTGGTAAGGTTCCTATAGGTAAAATAATTTCTTAAATCGGTTAAGTATATTTTTTGAGTTAATCCATTATAAACAACCATACAAAAAAAACCGGCCTGATTATTCTAGTGATAAACGCGACTGCTACGCTAGAGGTTCGATTCCCAGGTCGAGCAGTGTTATTAGGTTTTCTTAGAAATTCTCAATGGAGCTCGGAGTTTAGATTCTGGCTCGGTTAATGGCAATAGCCTCACCCCATCTTACAGGATACCTAAGCATAACGCTGATCTGTGGTTGTTTATTAGTACGTCGATATTCTTCAAAGAAAACAAGCGTGACGGTAGGTATGCTATATTATAAAAAACAAATCTTGTCTCTATTTTAGTTTAGATAAACAGTGATAGCTTAGTAGTTTGGAAACTTTGGAGTGTCGGTAAAAAATACATACTATTCCATTCTATACAATTTACCATCACCCCTATATCCTAGAAGGAATAGGCACATATGTATTGATGTACACCCACAGTTCATCAGTATTTTTTAAGGTCGCACGTAATAGTGGGCGAGCTGCACCGGGCACAAATCCAAATACAGCGCTGCTACTGAGAATTTCCCAGAAAACCCGAATAACACTTGGCCCTGGGAATTCCCAAATAGAGCCAGCTCGGCAGCCGCGCCGAGACCACTGCACCAATGGGCCAGCCATACAAAAAATGCAAAATACATGTTGGTCCTTTTTCCGAATTTAGACACACAATGGTACATTATACGTACTAAAAGGCGCACTTACAATACGGTGATCTGATTCTTAATCCAAAGCACATCTCTGACTTTTCCCATTCATAAATCATCATAAAAAATAAAACACTAAAACTGTTAATTTGACCACAGACTCAGACCACAACAAATTTTCTTCAAAAACCAATAATCTGAACGACAATTTAGTCACGTCCACTTTTACCCTGAACCACATCGCCAAGGACGTCTGAGTTCCCACATTACTTAACCTTTACCCCGCTTGCTTAAGCCATGCCCATTCAAATACAAATTACCCATTCAGTACATGACGTGGCGTCGCTTTATTCCCGCGTACTGGAAAATAGCTAGACCAATGAACATAGAGTACTGGAAACGCGTTCTTTATTCAAAATTGGGCACAGTTGATTTACATAGAGTTGTGACGTTTGTTCTGTCTGGAAATGAATATACTTGCACAGTATGTTAAATTGTGGATTATTGAAGGTTATTTCTGTTCAAAATGTTTGTTAGTATTTTTTTTTCTCTAAATACATATTTCTTTCTCAGATACTTTAACATTTCAATACCTACTTTTAATAACCAATTAGTGAGAACTCTTGTCCTGTTGCACACCACTCTATTTAAATAAAATAAAAACACAAATGCCTTAGGGTTAAAATAGCCAATTTCGATGAATAACAATATGATTCACGGACACACAGCAAGCCATATATTTTCGTTATCAGCTAACCCAGCATTGTATAGGCTTTTCGTATATGACATGCACGCATACATGGCATAAAAAATAATACTAAAAACACGTCGCCTGACGCCAACGCTGCAGGTCTAGAAGGACATGGCGGGATGAGCTGGACTCGTTTGAAAAAGACTGGTCCTCGATAGCAACGCACAAAGAGAAGCGGAAGAAGAGTGAGGAGGTCTTTGCCCTGAAGTAGGACACTACAGCCTTGTAAAGTGCAGTGCTCCGCGAGGAAACGTTGTGTTGGTAGTGGGGGAACTTTAACCCTTATAAGCAGCCTATTTTACAGGGTGTTGCAAGCGTCTATAGGCTACAGTAACTGCTTTTTTTTTATTCTACTAAGGTGGCAAACAAGCATACGGCCCACCTGATGGTAAGTGGTTACCGTAGCCTATAGACGCTTGCTACACCAAGAGTATCACTTGCGCGTTGCCGACCCTGTATTGAAAGAGGAATAGTTGGGTTGGCAGTATAAGGGTCAAAGTAACCCCACTGCCAACACAACGTTTCCTCGTGGAGCACTGGCAACCTTGCTCACGTAAGAAACACAACACAGCTCAAAGCAGTGTTATTTTACTTCGATTTTCTGCAAGGTGGAGGTACTTCCCCAGTCGGGAAGCTCCAATTTGAGAGGAATTACTTCCACTATGCTGGGCCGTACGCTAGTTTGCCACCTTATTGGTATAACAAAAAATAACATTATGTTGAGCCCATAAAAATGTAACGTGCAAACACCAAGGTTTCACCAAAGAGATTGATTGATATTTAATTTAATACCAGAGCTACTGCAACTTTTAATTTATTTTAATGACATAACAAAAATGTTAATAAAAGGCCGCATTTTTAAAGCCTTATAACCTTTACTTTGTTCTGTTTAAAATGCCATGTTGTATTAAAATGCCATGACTATATTAAAACTCAATAAAATCTGCTATATCTTATATCAATTACTGCATAAATTGTAAATGAAACTTATTTTTTTAATCGGTCGTGTATTGAGTACTGCTGTTATCTTTGGGAACATACCAATTTGAAGTATTAGATAGACGCGTTAAGAGGCTCATGAACAACGATACGGTAATAGAGATTCTGAACCTCGAATATACATTTCATCATGAACCCATATTCTGTCCCACTGCTGGGCACGGGTCTCCTCTCACAGAATCAGAGGGATTAGGCTATAGTGGTGAACTATAGCCTAATCCCGCTGGCCGAGAAAATATCTAAAGCATGCAGGTTTCCTCACGTTGTTTTCCTTCACCGTCTAAGTGAGTGAATTAATTATTAATACGCACATGATAACGAAAAGTCAGAGGTGCGTGGCTTGGCGAAATTACAATGAAATCGAAAACAAAACCAGTAAGCAATCATCGTAGCAAATTACGGTCTATGGTTTGTACCTACCCCTTCAACAATCAACGGTCAAGGGGAGGTGGCAGTGTATGTCCGACTCGTACCTACTAAAACCGCACTTTCCTTAACTTGCCTTATAGTCATGGCGATGGGATCCGTGATTTCTGAACCCCTTCAATCGACAAGGGCCCGCCTCGTTATCTAATCGTTCTACCTACTCCTGTGGGAAAATACCATCACGCCGGACGGAAGCTGGAAGTAACACACCATCACGTCTGTATTTTGCAAAGGGTTGGGCTGAGGCCACAGTTTTCCGGTATGTTAAGGTCCCTTGCAATAGAGGGCGCAACTATTACTATTAACCAGGCACAAATACAAATTCCGAGCTGCTACTGAGGATTTTATATAAAAATCCAATAACATTACTCGACCTGGGAATTGAACCACGATTTGAACGACCTGTCTGGGTAAGGCTTGTTGTCATAATATCATAATCCAATCTTTGAATTCAATCTCACGTTGCCGTATAATTAAAAAAATAATAATTAAAAAAAAAGGTTTTTTATTCTTATTTATATGAATTTCCATACGTCCGTACTTAAAGACCAAAAAGTAGGCATGCAATGGTGTGAATAATACCGCCTTTTTAATTGCCAAGTCACTTCTAATCTTATCTGATTCATTTGTATGATCTACCTGCACTATTCTAGAACAAACGACCTTTAAATATTCATATTAATAGGTACCTACCTACTGTGAGAACCGACGCAGTGTTAAAACTGAGCTGGACACTTGGATTACAAAGACCACATTTCAAAGACCTGCCTCACCCCCTTTCAGAGACAAAATACAGGACTATAAAGAGGAATGTATAGTTTTGTGCAGCTCAAGTTATGGTAGCTGGTAACATAAGTTCAGTTTTTGTACGATAATGCCTTACGCCTTGGCATTTCAGAATTGGTTCATGTTGACGTTGGTCCTAATGATTGAATGCATTGAGTAATAAAAATGTTATGTCCTTGTTCAATTAAATGTTATAGATACGAGATGCCTAGTCTAATTGCGGCAAAATTCTGCCTTGAAATTTAGTGATGAGATATTAAGATGAACTACTTATGCGGCAACGATATCGTTTTAAAAAGTGAATGTGGTTGCCAAATAAATAAATATAAAAATATCAATTAAAGTAGTCTTTCACTTTTTTTAAGTTTTTTATGTTCTTCATTAATATATAATTAATATTGGCTATGATAAAATATACTACCTAAGCGAAATTTTATAGGAATACGAAATATACTACAAACTTTTTTAATTATACTTTTGTTAAATATAGTTACAGTTGCAGTACAAAAATCACCGCTATTGAGGCGGATTACGGGCGTTCCAAAGGGTAAACTGTTTATCTTGATGTATCGCTGTGTATACAACCACATTACCAAATATGGTGCCAGAGTGTACTAACATTATTGTCTACAACTACTGAGATAGCAATACACATCATTCTTAACACATCGAGACGAGACCCCTCCGTACCTCCGAGCGCACGTAAAGCCGTCGGTTCCAATTGTCATAAGAATACCTCTGCCAATAGTAAGCTGCGCTAACCGCGGTCAATCTGTTGGATGGATGACCATTTTTAATAATTCGAGACCTCTCCATGAGTCAGAGAATCCCGTCGATCCATCATTTTGTTGTCAACCAAGTTGTCATGCGAGAACAGCTATGACAATCGTTAGTGGTAGTCAGAAGCCCAAAAATCCTGACAACCTGTTTATCCTCAGGATAGCAGTATTGCCCAGAAACTGAGTTGAGGAAGTCTGATGGCAGACGCTTCGTAAATACTGATATTCTGCCGATGACCGGGGAAGCTGACCTAAACATAGTTGGGTAAAAGCTCGGACGATAATGATGAACTGACATCTCAGCATGTCATGTAGATAAAAATATCATGAAAGGACCTTCAAATCAGTGCTCCGCGAGGAAACGTTGTGTTGGCAGTGGAAGGACTTCGACTCTTATACTGCCAACCCAACTATTCCTCTTTCGTTTGACAGGGTCGGCAACGCGCAAGTGATAGCCCTGGTCTTACAAGCGTCTATGGGATAAGGTAACCGCTTACCATCAGGTGGGCCGTATGCTTGTTTGCCACCTTCACGCACACATATCACACATTTAATGCATATAAGCGAGTAAATACTAAACAAAAAAAAAAAACTAACAACACACAGCACACGGCCTTACGACATCCTTCACTAAATTCAGCATCATCACACACGCAACATACCATTATGTTACTATCCTTCGAATACAACACACTACCTCACATAACACTGAACACACACCTGCAAGCAAGATTTTCTTATTTTAAAATTAAATCGTAAGTTCTGTACCTATTGTTTTGTGTAAATACCAAGTTTGCTAATGGAAGAGCGGATCTGGCATTACTTGATTAAAGGGAAGCTCCAAACACTTGTGGAGAGGCGAGGTGTGTTGCCCCTCCAACGAAAAGGGAGGATCCTCCAACCAGGCGGGTGTTATGCCTGGCGGGCCACGGCCCGACGGTTGATGTCGGGCGGTTGTATATATCCAACTTTTCGTTGCGAATGTTGCTTGCGCGATTCAGGACTTCGTAGTTCTATGTAGCGCGGTAGATGTCGCTACACACTAAACTTTTATCTAAACTTATGAAGCAATAAACTATTTTGTATTTTGTATTATTTGCACGGAGACCAACACATCAAGTTACTCCAATCTGTCAAATTTCTTTGATAGATTTTCAACTTTATTACAAAGTAATAAGGTTCATGTTCAATTGAGAAAATTTGACAGTTTTGGATAGCTTGACCTGCTGGCGTCTGTACCTTAGTGGTATAAAAAAATGTTAAAATAACCACTAAATTAATTAGTGACTTCAATAAATAACATAATTATGCTAAATGTAAATGTAAACGGACTATTAAAAAACCTATAAATCTCTGTCATAGCGAACATATGAAATTATTTAATGGCTCGTGCTTTATCAGCAAGACCTTGTCTAAACTAGTCTAGTTGCAAGCTAAGGTCGCCACATTACATTATAAAATTAATAGACACATTTCTTTAAATACACGATTACAATTTTTTAAAATTACTTGATAATAGTGTGAAAAAGTGTATATGACCAAAAACTTTTCACACAGCATTTTCGTACTATTTTCAATTCGCACTACTTTAAGAAGTCCGGGAAACGTGCTGCACGTTTCCCGGACTTCCCAGTTCCAAAGAAGTGCTACTAGAGATTTATATTAAAAAAAGTCAGTAGGAGCTTGAACTTCAAGATTTTTGTTACTGTTTTTTGCTTGCTGCACTCCTAGCAATCTACATAATCACACTATATTTGACCCCATCCAATAAAAAGTTACTGCTGAAATAGGATTTCACTTGAATTTGATAAGAATTCTACTTTAAAATTCGTAATTTAAAACGTACTAATAAGCACTACCATACATAAATGCTACCCAGCACATAGCAGTTTGACACGACAATGCTCTAATTTTGGCGAGTGGCCCGCCTGCAGCCAAGGCCTACCACTCACCTAGACGGGCCGCCGTTTTAGAAAACCTAATACAAATCTTTAGCGGTATAATAGCTCACTTGAAGTTATTACTTCCTTGAGTACAATAAAAACTTGATGGTCTTTATAGTCACACAATTGAAATATGAATAATAGAGCGATAAATATTTAAGTCTTTAGGTGCTGACATAAAATTTGTTTTGATATAAGTATATAATATTGTACCTAAGCCGTTTGCTGCAATATAATATGAAAAAAATCTAAGTATTTATTGATTGATTGATAGACCTAAAATATGTATTATAAGGTATATTTGATAAGAACGTAGAAACGTAGTTTCTTTCGAAACTACTTTTGTCCTTGATCGTAATGAATTTTATTTCTGTAAACAGATCTTTTAAAGAACAATTCGTTCTTACCCACGAGGATGTAATTCAATCTTATTGAAGTAAACCTTAATGCCAAACGAATTACACGATAATTCTAAATTCAAAACCTGATACCAACACGTACAATCTCCCGTAAGGTAAAAACACCGACATTAGGAAATACGCGTCCTGACAAAAAACACACAGCGGACATGTGTGTACGCCACGGTTTAGTATGGGCTGACATTTCCAGTAGGTATTTCTCAGAACGTGCATGTACCAAATTCTTTTACCCATGTGGCAGCGTGTACCAACATATTTTTTTGCAAGCTCCGTATAAGAAGAATGTCTCTTGCATGTATTCATATTAATTATAATTGAATTTCGGAAAGAATAAACAGTTGTGACATTCGTAAAGCTTAATTACATTTTATTGCGATCCATTTACGTCATAGGATGGGGAATCCAATTATCGGTTTATTGTTTTGCAATGTTTCTTGCCCACAAGGTCTCTATGAATTTCAGGATGGCAGTTAAGAAACCACTTAAAATGTCGAAAATCTACATAATTAGGCTAATTAGTGCAGAAAGATTATCGGTCAGTTACTTCATTTACTATTAATTCACATCATAAAGATATATAATAGTTGATTGAGATATTTACCTGATTAATATGATCTTAATCGTTTGGTATTGCCAAATATGTAAGCCTAACATACAACTTGCACGATTTAATTTGGTGAACAAACATGCTATACATACTTCTTATTGCAACATTAGCATAATTAATTATTGAAATAAAACTACTTTTTACGGATTTTATCGCGTTATATTGATATTATTAATCCGTAAAAAGTAGTTTTATTTCAATGTATAATATTCGCGTAAATGTCAGAAATCAATATAATTAATTATTTTAACATTTATAGTATCTAAATAGGTTTCAATAATGATGTCTAAGGCTACGTATTCCAATACATAGTAACCAAAGTTCTTTTTTTCAGCCGCAAAGTGTGTGTGTGTTTTTTAACAGTATGAATTTGGGCGCGAATAGCCAATATGAAACTATAACGAATAGCGAAACATACTCAAAGGAGCCTCCGGCTCGATTTTAATGAAACTAAAACTATTTTCTTTGCATAGTATTGAACCCGTTGATTTTGGACACAAAAGACACACTATATTACGCCATCCGATCGTGTCCCCCTGTATAGAATTCACCCTGATTAATAAAAAAATGCCAACAGCTGCATACACCACAAAGTGAGTCACAAAAAGAAAATGAATTAAATAAATATCAATGAGGTAATTGTAAGTAATTTCTCACAAGTGTTTAGAACACCTGCATTTGCCCGTTCCGAGTTTATATCCGGGTTAGGCATTATCATTTTAATCTCACATCTTTTGTACAGGAAGTTAGTACAATATGTAAGCACGTTTGATAATAATTATGATAACAAACTACTTTTAAGAGTGAATGTGTCATCAAGTCTTCGTAATTGATCTTTATCATTGCTGTTCAATGTTGAAATGTTGATGCAAGGGCAATAATTAGTGCATTCACCCCTTTAGAGGCCCAAACTACTTTTGACAAATGAGTGCAATACAACTTCTTACTCACGTGAAAAGTCATTCTATGTAATTAATAAAACTCCTAGCTATCTAAAAATATTACTATATCGCCGGTATACTCCGAAGGGTTAGGTAGAGGTGTACTAATTCAATTTGCCGGTATGTTACCATCCTACATGGGCCTTATTGCCGTTGAAACATTTAATCTTACAACATAATTTAATAAAAACCAAAAAAAATTGAACATACTGCCAAACGTTATCGAAATTAACATTTCTAGCAATCGAATTGTTCATCATCCGTTACTGTATTTCGACAAAACCTTTTCAATCTACAGAAGAATCATATCAACCGCGCATTGTACTGAAAAACGAAACGTGAAACTTTGTTTTTCGTAAAATATTCAGTGGATTCACACAATTGTGAACAAATGAGACGTTTCACTGCATAGCTTTTAGTCTTGCTCTCCATTTACGTAATCGATTGTTATAAAAGCAATTATTGTTTTTATTTTTTGCGTAAAGGCATGATTTACCCCGTTGACGATTATGCAAGCGCTAAAGACTCGAATAAAGAGGTAGAATACAATGTTAAACCGTGATCTGATAGCGTTATGATTTCTAATTCGTGTTAATTATTTTGTTACATTAAACACGTTTCTTTTTGTAACTTTGTGAGACTTTTCTTTTACTTTATTTCGGTATACTTGCCATGTTATATACCTATACAAAAGGTATGTTAGTACGTTATGTGAAGGACGATTTAGTTGAAATGGCATAGAAGGATATACTGCACCAACCCTAAATAAATTTGTCGTCGCTACGTAGGCCTTCTACGTAGACCGGGAAGGCTAGCAAGAGATTAAAATTTGTATCAATGGATTCAAACGTATCGATAAAGCAATACGACATAAATTGCTATATCGTTTGAATGTCCATTGGTAAAAATTTAAATCCCTTGCAATGCCGTCCCAGTCTGCGTAGACCGTAACTCGTGCGGAAAGTACGGCTGGAGAAAAGACAATGTGACGAAAAAATTATGTCGTGTCATCAAAATTATAAGTGTGTATGTTTTGTTTTAGGTCAAGGGGATGGTGACGATGATGTAAGTACTAAAAATTATCGTGCGTCCCAAATAAATATTTCCAAAAGACACTTATCACTCAGTTCCATCCTTCATATTCGTAGTATGCTGCGCTTTCGCATGCACAACACGATCAGTGTTTAAGGATTTCGCCACTAACAAATCATCGAGTAGCATAACAATGCACGTACAAATAGCTGTTAATTATTATTAATTATTCCACGTTTCATACGAAAATGAGCATTTCATGCGCGGTTTCGTCAGCCCCCACTCAATCGGCCATTACAAACATTTGATAATACCCTATTCATGGATTACCTCACACAAATACAGCCGTATATTATGGGAAACTAGGCGTACCACAAAAACACATATATATTGACACAATAACAATAGAAACTCGTTGCTACTACATTGACAATAGATTTGTTTCCATTAGTCCGGTAATTAAAGTTATATTTTATTTATCATTAAGGTCATGGAAAATACAGCTTATGTAATGGTAGGCTCAAGCCAAAAGATGTGGTTTGCGGTTGACAATCTTAAAGGAGGGCTCCTCCTGATTTATTTAGATGAATGATCAGGGAATACACGAAACAACAGCATCATGATTTGCGCGACCCATAAAATCGTGGGCTGTTTGATCCAACGTCCTAAAAGAATGCATGAGTGAATTCCACAGGAACTATAAAACTTATTGGTTACCTACAGATTAGGGGATTTAGTCTGTAGGGACACAAGTAAATGAATGCTGCGTGTGCGGCGATGCTCGCCCGCCAGACTCAGTATAACATATTAATCTATGTCGCCAGTTAGTGTAACACTGAGCTCGTGTACACATGTGCGTATTTTTATAACTAGAAAAACTTTTCAAGTGATGCTAGGGAGAATATTTGTATTAGACTTGTCTTTCTTTGCCACTGTTTATAAGACTAGATAATATAAAGTCTAGTTATATTATCGAATAGTTTTATTTAAAGACTGATTCTTAGAATTGGTGACGGAGTTAGAATTGGTGACTCCTACCTACTCCTCCATGGTATACTGTTAAGTAGTGACCCCGACATGGTATTAAAGTATTTTGTAAAACATCCAAAATTGCCATAAGTAAAAAATCAGGATCTATATCCCGCATAAAAACATGGGCATCTTTATTGGGTTTGCTTAATCCTGAAGTCAGCATACGTATACTAGTCATACGTCACAAGTTCAAAAACCCCTACCCGTTAGCATATTCCTTATACATAGTCTAAATTATTACATATACATTACATATTCTATTATAAATATTCTCCCCAGCATAACTCGAAAAGATTTTCTAGTTTTCGAAATTCGAAAATTCGAAGCATTAGCGCGGCCTTTGAAGTTTCTTTTAGGTAGATTAGCGGTTAGACGTAGGTATACAAACCAATAATAATTATAAACCTGTTCGTATTTACGTATATAGCTTAAGTTCTAATTAAATTACGATTATTAATGATCATTTGTAGTTACATCACTAGTCGGCACCACTAGGTTCTTGTAGAGGTATACACAAAGTTGTTTGTAGTGCTATATTGTTTCTTTTATATTTTAAAATATATACATATATATATATATTACCTAGCTGAACTGCTGAACAACAATTAATTTCAATTAATTATATCAATCAAATTTAATTGTTTCGTTCTAATATTTACGTAACGCAATGGAAACAGTGCAAAACATATCAAATTGCGTTCCGGCCGCATCCCACGGTGTATGGACTATTGTTTCGACTGAATTAAGCACTTACATTTGTAATTGACACGGAAACCGCCAAAAATGTTCAATAAACAGACCTCAAAATTAATAGCTACCTACATTAAGATGTGCTGAAATCTTACGTAAACATCTCTTAAATGCATTGTGTTATAATATCTCTCAATCTGCAGTGAAATTATTATATACAGTTGAAGGTAAAATCAATTGAAACAATATGTGACATTGAACGATGAGGTCAATTATCGAATCCGCGAAAACAACATAACAAGATACGTAATAGTGGGTAACACACGCTAACAGAATTATCCAACGAACATTTCACAACCCTCATTGAACAGAAGGTTGATTTCGACACCCCATTCACACCCCTCGATATTCTAATCAGAATATATTGACACGACACTTCTAATTCTCATAACAAAAATCGCTCATGACCTTTGAGATGACAATGCGTGTAGTTTCGCAACTTAAACAAAAGTCACACAAGTTCAATGGTAGAAACATAAATATCGTATAAGTACAGAATAGAGGTCGATAACAATTACAACGTGAGTTGTTCTCACTTCGTGATAGTTGACAAAGGATGTTGTAATATCGATAATTGAATTAAAAAAGTGCTAAATCAATGAATCATTTATAAAATCTTTTTATGGAGCCTTCAATATTTAGACACGCGTTAAAAAAAGTTCAAGTTGCTATTATGATATGAGTTCTTGAACCTAATTTCGTTTGAATCCGGGGCACGCGCAACAAAGACAATAATAGTCAATGCCGTTTCCATCACGACTGTATCCGACATATTTGCTGTTGAATATCGATTATCGGCATGTCAATGATCGATACTGGATCGTATACGCTTTATTGATATCCAAGGCTACGAGGTTTACACGGTCGTAATTAGTGAAACGTATTAATAAAAGCGAACAATGAGTGGATAGGCACACACGCTATTCGATAGTAAATCCATTGTGCTGGTGCACCATTGATCAATGTTTTGAATGCGAATTTCACAGTTACATTGTGTTGATTTGTAGGAGAGTTTCAAAACAACGACAATGGCTGTAACGTCCAGGTGGGCTTGAACGTCCACATTAGACGTCTTCTAGACGCAATTCATATTGAAGACCATTCGCAGACCTTCAGTATTTTTTTATAATCCGCGAGGAAACGTTAAATTGTGTCGGCAGTGGGGGACCTTTGATCCTTATGCTGCCAAGCCAACTATTCCTCTTTCGTTTTACAGGGTCGGCAACGCGCAAGTGATGACCCCCGATGTTACAAGCGTCTATAGGCTACGGTAACCGCTTACCATCAGGTAGGCTGTATGCTTGTTTGCCACATTAGTATAAAAAAAAAAGTAATATTTCATATGCAGCATTTTTATTCCTGCAGGGCTAGAAGTCTGGTAGGTAACCACAAAGTTCGATTCCTGTATTACTTCGAATAGTATATTTTACCGTTAGACTTGAAACGATTGCTCTCCACTGTACTCGTTGTACTCCGCATTTCTCTGCTTTCATTATGCGCTCAGCCAAACTGGAGCTCCTTAGTGGGCAGCGTCTGTGTTCTCTTCTACCAAATTAATCCGTTGACCATCAAGAAAGAGGGAACAGACAACTTTTGGGTGCGCATATTAAATAAGTATCTAGTAAAACAAAATTTTGAATGAATTATAAAAAGTATAGAAGTGAAATGAAAAAGCAAAAGTGTACTAATGTACACCCACAGTTATATTTAGATTCTATGTTACAGAGAACAAGCCTATTACCATTATCCGGGCACGAATTAAAACTCGGAGCTGCCAATGAGAATTTTGTAGAAAAACCTAATAACAGTCGTGTAGTCGCGTAGGACCAATAGAGTTTATTCATACATTTAAATGTTTTCAATTAAATTAATCATTGTCATTTGTCTGTAGGAGTGCCATGTTTTAGTTCTCAAGAAATAAAACAAGACACACCTACATAATTGTTCACTTATCTGCACCTACTAATTAAAGTTCACGTTTGACACAAATGCGTCGCAAGCGCAAGGCCGAACCCCGAACCACACGGTGACCTTTTCGCTGAGATTATTATTTAATTAATTATATTGATTAACACAATATAACGCGAATCGTATGAGCAGTTAGGTGTAATCAATCACAGTAAATTATAGTTTAATATTAGGCCTTTGCTGTACACATTGACTGTTTTGTTTGCATGACAAATGAACCCCGATAATTGCAGCTCCGTAGCAACTAAGGAGGTAATATTATCTAATAACGTCATAATTTTTAATCTATGGATAATAATAGAATCACTGCATAGTATAAAACAAAGTCGCTTTCTCTGTCCCTATATCCCTATGTGTGCTTAAATCTTTAAAACTACGCAATGGATTTTGATGCGGTTTTTTTTAATAGATAGAGTGATTAAAGAGGAAGGTTTATATGTATAATACATGTATTTTATTAGTACATTACACCCGTGCCAAGCGGGGGCGGGTCGCTAGTACCTATATATAATCTGTTATTAGTTTGTATTTCGCACGCGATGTTCTAAATTCAACTGCACAGTTCCATACAGTCTAATATGATTAAACTGGGTTAATAAATAAGATTTATAAGAGGAAACAACTATTTATCTAAAAGTGGTCCCTTCTGTCTCTCAATTGAATATTTTAGGGTCAGGGCTGACAACAGTAGACATTTGGACACAGTATTTATCGACCACGACCGGATCAAATTTATTTTGTCAACGTAAATATATTTAGTAAAAAAAACAGAAACGAAACAAAATACGGTCGTTCACGTTAATATTTTGGGACATTTAACACAGCACGATATAGTCCCAAACTAATCAGAGCTTGTATTATGAGTGAAGAAGACAATGGATAAAGTATTAACTTAATATATTTTTTTATAAATACATATTTATAATACATAAGTAACACCCAGAAAAACAAAATATCTTATTTATTTATATACGCTTTATTGCACACCAAAATACAATTACAAAAATAAAAAATGTGAAGTTAGAGTAGGTAAAGACTCCAACAGGTCAAGCTATTCAAAACTGTCAAATTTTCCAAATTGAACATGAACCTTAATATTTTGTAAGTAAAGTTGAAAATCTAACAAAGAAATTTGATAGATTGGGGTAGATTGATGTGCTAGTCTCCGTACAACGGGCTGTCTTATCGCACAAGGCGATCTCTTCCAGACAACCATTGGATGGACTGGAAGAAAGGAGACATACACAATCTTATGTTCAATATATAAATATTTGTATCCTGAGGGATTCGAACCCATGACCTCTTGATCAGCACACACGACACACGATGCACTAGACCAAAGACGTCGTCAATCAAAACATTAACGTCATTGATGATAATTAAGTAACAATAAATACTTTAATATGGTGACTTTAATATCAATTATTTCGTTAAAGACCATATCATTAACAGTTTCATCATCAATGTCCAGTTAGATCAATGGGTCCAAAATCGCTAATCCATAATAACATAACATACCATCACGCCTGTATTACCCGAAGGGTTAGGCAGGGGTGTATTAATGTACACCCACATTTCGCCAGTATGTTTAGGTCCCATGTAATATAATGGGGGCGAGCATAATGACATTAAGCTTTTGACCGCCACGGACGTGTATAAACGTCAAATGAAAACTTGCTCACGACGCCAACGACGGCATGGCACGTCAAAAACACCACCTTTTTTAGTTCAATATACATACCTATACAAAAATTTGTTGTTTTATTTACCTATTATTAAATACTAGAATTTGTCGCTTGGCGTAGAGAACATGGATTTTCGTTATTGACGTGGCGGTCAAAAGGTTAACCGGGCACAAATCCAAACTCCGAGCTGCTACTGAGAATTTCATAGAAAAACCCAATAACACTTTGCTCGACCTGGGGATCGAACCCAGGACCTCTAGCGTAGCAGTCGCGCTTAGGACCACTAGACTAATGAGGCAATAATCATAATCTCAATAAATCAAGAAATAATAATAAATAATCTCAAGAATTATTGTACATTGGTACTTCTATTGCTAACATAGATGTACCAATGTACAGACATCAGCAGTTCAAGCTATCCAAAACTGTCAAATTATCCCAATTAAGCCTTATCATGTTGTATTAAAGTTGAAAATCTATCAAAGACATTTGACAGATTGTGGTAGCTTGATGTGCTGGCCTCTGTACATCCACAGTTCACCAGTATGTTTAGCTCCAACGTTATAGGAGGCCAGCCTATTGCATTAACCAGGTACACAATCAAACTCCGAGCTGCTACTGAGAATTTCATAGACTATGCTCCTGGGCCCCTAGCGTCAGCCTGTCACGGTCGAGGTGGACTTCACGGATCCCATGGTCATGACTATAGAGCAAGAGAAGGCAAGTACGGTTTTTAGTCGGTATGAATCCGACATACTCTGCCGCCTCCCCGGTGGCGGTCCATGAAGATTTTCCACACTATATCAAAGGACCCCTAGCGCTTAGTAGTAGTAGTCGTAGTAGCAGGATTCATCATCATCAACCCATATACTGTCCCACTGCTGGGCACGGGTCTCCTCTCATATTTCATATTGAGAGGTATTAGGCTATAGTCCACCACGCTGGCCTTTTTTTCTTTTTTTTGTTTACGGGGGGAAACCTTCAAAAGGCTACCGGTCTACGGGGGTTAGACCGGGGAGTGTGGGATTCTTACCCACTAAAACCACCCCGGTGGCCACCATCAGCACATGGAGGGGGGCACTGGGTCCTCTTAATAGACCACCCCAGAACCCCCCTGTGCACGGGTCTCCTCTCATATTGAGAGGGATTAGGCTATAGTCCACCACGCTGGCCTAGTGCGGGTTGGCAGACTTCACACACCGTTGAGAAAAATCTTTAAGGTATGCAGGTTTCCTCACGATGTTTTCTTTCACAGTTTAAGCGAGTGATAATTAACTATTAATACGCACATGAATTCGAAAAGTCAGAGGTGCGTGCCTTGGGTTCGAACTCGAGACCTTCGACTTGGCAGTCCAATGGTCATACCACTAGGCTATCGCTGCTTTAGTAGCAGTTAGTAGCAGTATTAAACAAATAGAAACGAACGTACCATTAATTATGACCTTGATCACTGGTGCACTGCCTCATAGCTCGGACAATTACACAACAACAGTGAAAGGTATCTATTGTGCAACATACCTTATCAACCGACAACTGAGGTATTTTGCCGAATGTCGGCCGTCGCAGGGAGCCTACTGTGATCGAATCGAAACAACTATTATTATTATTTATTTTTTATGTGGATCTCCAACAAAAGTTATACCTTTCATACTAACTTTACAAAGGATATTTATGTTCTACGCCTAGTGTACTCTCAATTAAAGGAGATCACATCATGCAAATAAAAAAAAAACTAAAATAAAAAGTCTATTGTCATAGCCATGGATGGACTGTGTGCGAGATTATATGCCTACATAGGTAGTAAATTTTGAGATGACGGCTAAAAAAGATGTATGGAAGGAAAAGTCATACTGCGCCGACCACAAGTCACAAGATTTGGGATAAGGGTAGAAAGATAATAATGATGATTTATATTTTCATACATTTAATTAACATGAAGTAGTGTTAACGCAAGACAAGAAGTTAAATCGCGAACAGCTGTGTTGTGTTTTTAAACGCACCCACGATGCACATGAAAATCCTTAATGAGGGCTAACCACATAAAAAGAAACATTCCAAATATATAAAATACTTACTGCTCGGTATAAAAAACCGTGAAAACATCGTGAGGAAACCTCTATGCCTTAAGATTTTTCTCGACGGTGAGTGAAGTCTGCCAACCCGCACTAGACTAGCGTAGTGGACTATAGCCTAATGCCTCTTAATCTGAGACCCATGACCAGCAGTGGGACAGTATATGGCTTGATGATGACTTAAAAAAGTGCGAAATTTCGTCCAAAAATGTCTTAGCTCAATTTTCGTAGTAGGCCCCCTGAATCAGGTGACCGATGGCGCAAAGCATTGCGAATAACATTGATAACAGGTCCATTACGGTAATTGTTTTCGTAAATACTTGCAGCATTTGGGTATCTGGTTCGTGTTAATGTCATTTAATGTAATCTACGTTATAAAACTGTGGTTTTTATGGTATTATCACATCAATCAACTAATTTTCCCAAACGTCAAACTGGGCTTGCGGTTAAGTAATAGCTATAGGTTAGCTGCGCTTGCCGCGGTTGAAATCAATAGGATGGGTGCTCATTCTTAACATATCGAATCTCATATATTTATTAAGCTCGTAAAGGTAGCTATTGTGTTTTGGATGGAACTTTGTGTCGAACAGTCAGTCTAACAGTTAACAATAAATTTTCAATTTAACGAACTCAGCGTTACGACCATGTCCGGACCATAAAAAGTAATGATAATGTGTGCACATATGGCAACAATCTATTTGTAATAACTATGTACAGAGCTCAGCACATCAAGCTACCACAATCTGTCAAATTTATTTGATAGATTTTCAACTTTAACACAAAAATATAAGGTTCATATTCCATTGGGAAAATTTGACAGTTTTGGATAGCTTGATTTGCTGGCGTCTGTACTAATCTATGATATAATGGGTATTGACCTGGCGGCAATGTCAATGACTTTAATTAAAATGACATTCCGTTCCTAATAACATAATCAAGATGTCTTTGCGAGTAGTAGAATTGGTAGTCACTATAAAGGTCATGTATAAGTAAGATAATTAGTTAATTATCTTTAGATTAGTACGAAGTTATCGTCAATCAAACCTATTCATAGTCTACAAAACAATAAGTAGATACACTATGTATAATATAATATAACAAAAGTCCCCCCGCCGCGTCTGTCTATCTATCTAAACAAGATAAACTCAGAAATTACCGAAAGTATTTTGATTCGTTTTTCACTATCATTTAGATAAATTCTTCCAGAAGGTTCATATGTATAATACTTGCATTTTATTAGTAAATTTTAGGCGTGCAAAGCCGGAGCGGGAAGCTAGTTTTCAAATAAATGTTTAAAGACACCTCTAGGAGGCAGATAGTCATATAAATGAGCCGAGTGTGGCAAGCCTTAAGGCTAAATGTGATGTCAATAAATAATCAGCTCCTTTAAGGAATACTTATACATTTTTAATTATTTAAAGACATGTTCAGGTAATTTAAAGTTTTCAACAAGAGGAGAAAAATCTCATCATGTAAAATTTGATTACTGAAACATTTGAATTGTGTTTACATTATTACTTCGACCACTCAAAAAGTTCGGGTTATCTGGAATGTAACCAATTGGTCGTAACAAAGTTTTCAAATTCATCAGAAGGTCAGTGACCCTTATAGCAATCCCTCTGAATTCAATTCATAATTCATTTAACCCATCACAGGAGGAGAGGCTAAAACGGCTTGTTGGGTAAATCACTATAATTATGATTCATGGACGCAATAGCTACACAAGAGGCAATATTTTTCCAGTATTAGCTGACCAGGGGGCTTAGACAAGTGGCAATCTGACAATCGAATCGACGAACGAATAGAAACAAAATGTAATGGAATGACATCTATGATCGCCCCATTTGTCGAAAGCTTATGTCATTTCCATACTTTTTGCTTCTATTCGTTCGTCGATTCGATTGTCAGATTGCCACTTGTCTACAGGCGCTGGTTTTGTATTAGCTTCTCGGATACTTAGAGGTCCAACTCGTCAGTCTTTAAAATGTTCAATGTAAAGAGATTATTAGTTCATGAAAAGAGCATTTTGTCACAGATTAAAAAACTATAGAAAAAACTACTTTAAATACTTACCTACTAAGCCTACTTGATTATCTACTGATGTGGTGATACCATTCTACAATAGAAAGGCACAGCACACTAATAGGTATTTTATTCAGCTATTAGTCAGGTTTAGAACACCGGACGACTGTGTAATTGCGATCCAACATCTTATTATCCAACAACGTTTCTATCGGAAAATCCATTGGCTACGTGTTTGCGAAACAGCTCGTCTGATAATGCGAATAAAGTCGTCACCCGTTATTATGGTGTTTATTTTGGATGGTCATGGATCAATAGGTTGGTATTGGAGCGAGTAATTGCTACTATTTTTGTCTGTATTATCGTATTTTTTTATTGTTGTCACTACAACACGGGCTAGTTGATGGAACTATAATAACATATTTTTTAATATTTTTTGCTATTGAAGAATAAACAATATTAAACCAATATCTTAGATAGACTTGACCTTCACTAATTATTTCGCAAATTATTTTCATTAATTAGGAGCTAAACAGATCAAAACAGTTAAACGGCTCATCAGACAACTACAAAATCCTTAGGATATCCTATAGATATCCTAAACTATATACTTTCTCTATAACCAATCTATACTCAATGAAGCTCTTTGAGGGGGAAGCTCTAATCACATAACAGTTTTATAATACTTCCGGTTCAATTACTAAAGATATTATAGTAGTTTTAATAGATATTACACGTTCTAGCAGTAAAGATCAACCGCTTTCAATTAAATTGGGTTATTAAAACTATAGCACGAAATTATTACATCAAAATACATAACATTCCGGATTACGATTGAAGACGCAATATAATTATAGGCCCACATCATAGTTTTAATGATATAGGTATCAATATTGTGTAATGCCAATCTTTAACTAGCTATATTATGTTTTTTTCTCTGCTGGAGCAAAAACCGGTCCAGGTTACTATATAAACAGCCTTCTTTAAAGCGGTGCTGCAGAAGGATGGAAAAAAAAATTTGAGCAAAAAGGAAAACAAAGAAGGAAGTATTACGAATTGTTAACTAGAGACAGTTGTCAAGGACTATAGAAAACAGGAGAGGAAAGATGATCGGCCACTTGATACGTTGACAAGTTCTTTGGGATAATTCTGGAAGGGAAAGTAAGAGGAGGACCAAAATTATTTTTTATAGAACAAGGAAGTAAATAGTAAGAATCGAAGGCAGAGGATAGCGAACAAGACAAGACAAGAGCTGAGCTCTTAAATTAATTATCACAACCTTCTTTGTACAGAGGCCAGCACATCAAGCTACCCCAATCTGTCAAATTTCTTTGATAGATTTTCAACTTTAATACAAAACTGTAAGGTTCATATTCGATTGGGAAAGTTTGACAGTTTTGGATACCTTGACCTGCTGGCGTCTGTACATACAAAGAAAATTAATCTTCCTTATTACAAGTTCAAGAGTTATTTTAAATTAGCTGTTGCCCGCGGTTTTACCCGCATCTCAAAGGGCTTTTTGAGACAAAAGGTAGCCAATGTCCGTCTCCAAGGTCTAATCTATATCTGTGCCAAATTTCATCAAATTCGGTTTAGAGGTTTAGGCGTGAAAGCGTAACAGACAGACAGACAGACAAACAACTTCCGTGTTTATTATATTAGTAGGGATGTAGGGATAAGGACCTATGAACATCTGAGCTTCTCCAAATGACAACTAATGTTGGCAATAAGTATAAATATCAGATCAAAACTATATTGAATTAACATTTTTACTGTACTATAATCAATATTCGATGTCACCAGGAAGAGTACAGTACAGTCACAAAATAAAGAGATACTTACAGTGAAACAAAAAGACAATTAATAAAATACCAATATTTACAAGGAAATGTTGTTTTTCACCTCCAATGTCGTTAAAATGTAAAACATGATGAATTAAAGTTTTAATGAGTGCAACCAGGAAGTGAGAGCTACTGTACCTGAATTTCACTAAACGTAACGCAAACTTCTTTTGATTTCTTAGTTTTTTTTTTAATATTTGCCACTAACGTGGCAAACAAGCATACGGCCCACCTGATGGTAAGATGTTACCGTAGCCTATAGATAATAATATAATAATAATAATATTTTTGGGACATTTTTACACAACACCATCTAGTCCCAAACTAAGCAGAGCTTGTACTATGGGTACTAGACAATGGATATAATACTTATATACTTTTTTTTTTTTAACTACATACATAAGAAACACCCAGACAAACACAAATACTCATGTTTTATCCACACAAATATTTGTGTCCTGTGGGAATCAAACCCACAACCCCATGATCAGCAGTCCGGTACTCGAACCGCTAGACCACAGAGGTCATCTTATAGATGCTTGCAACACTAGGAGTATCACTTGCGTGTTGTTGATTCTATAAAACGAAGGAGGAATAGTTGGATATACTGGCCATAAGGGTCAAAGTCCCTGCAACACAATGTTTCCTCGCGGAGCACTAGCAACCTTGCTTACCGTAAGGAGCACAACACCGCTCAAAGCTGTGTTATTTATTTATTATATATATTTTATTCGCTCTTCTGCAAGACGGAGGTACTTCCCCAGTCGGGCAGCTCCAATTTGAGTGGAATTACTCCTACTATACTGCCCTACCTCTCTTAAATATTTCTCGAAAACTCGAAAATTGAATTTGAGGCTCGCCCCCTATTACATGGGACCTAAAAATATCGGTGAAAGCGGGTGTGTACACAAAATTGCAAAATAAATGAATATAGATACACCTCTGCCTAACCCATCGAGGAATACAGACGTGATAACAGTATTTATACAATAGGAAATTTTCACAAAATGAAACTGTTCTAATTTATTTTTATTTTATTTTATTCACGATAGGCCTACGCTTGACCACTAGTTCGCCTGATGTTAAGCGACACTGCGATGTACGGTGGAGCGCGCTTGCCTAGAAGAAACTGATTCATTCAATTTATATTTTATAACCGATACCTATTTTGCACCCACACAGAAGATTAGCCTATCGAAGTGGCCAGGCTATTAATCATCGACAGCCCATCGTTCGGCCCACGTGGCCATCACTTTCACGCGAAACCTATCACGGATATGTATTAGTCACGGAGCGATTCTTTTTGTCTATGCCAACGTACTGCCGACTGGGATGCCTTTTGATGCGGTGCGGTTCCATTTACAAACGATAGTTGAGCTGAGGTTCGGTGTGATGATCACTAATAATAATAATAGGCGGGGAATCTATTGTCACTAACCGGGCAGCGTAGCAGTCGCGCTTAGTCCACTAGACTAACGAGGCAATTATGATCATTGTAACTGTCATTGTTACGATTAACATCCTCGTACTGGGATAGACAAAGACTATGGTGTGAAAACAAGGCTCCTGCTTATTTTTGTGCAATTATTGACAACCATAATGTAATTCAAAAAATTTGAACGATTCCTCGTTCAAATTTCTAGTTCTTTAGATGACATTATTTGTAGGTACACGATCCCTTTGCATTAATATATACACCATATAAATCAAAACTGACTGCCTCATTAGTTAGTGGTCCTAAGCGCGATTGCTACGCTAGAGGTCCTGAGTTCGATCCCCAGGTCGAGCAAAGTGTTATTGGGTTTTTCTATGAAATTCTCAGTAGCAGCTCGGAGTCTGGATTTGTGCCCGGTTAATGGCAATAGGCTCGCCCCCTATTACATGGGACTTAAAAAACATACCGGCGAAATGTGGGTGTACATTAGTAGGTACTCCTCTGCCTAACCCTTAGGGCAATACAGGCGTGATGGTATGATGGTAAATCAAAATTAACTCACTAGATTCTATAATATCATCAACTCATTAAACCGTAATCAGTACAATGGAAACACACTCATACGTTCGAACATCTGCCTCATATTAAAATTAAACAATAGCCAAATTACACATTCAGTCCAGTTATCTAATGCGTTACAATTAATTGCTTTTATATCAATCTTATGGAGTTACATCAGTCCGTTCTATAAGAAATCGCTTTGGAGCTTAATTATAGACGATGTATGAATATTTTAAGTTTTAGCTGTTAATTACTTAGAGCAATAAGCCAGTGCAATCGTTTTCCCATAAAAATACTTGGAGTACCCTGAACCATCGATCATAGATGTGTTTAATAAACGTAGATGAAGAGAAAGTGGTGGGCCCTGTGCCAGGATGTTAACAGGAAATCTATAATCTCTACCCCACTGAGAATTATGTAGGTATGTACGATAATAATACAGTGCGAGTTTTTATAATAATATGCACATATTAAAATCCCAAATATATATTTATTATTTATTTATTTCAGTCCAGACACACATTACGTAAAGAGGCCAGCATATCAAGCTGTCAAATTTCTCAAATTTCTTTGATAGATTTTCAACTATAATATAATATTAATGTTTCCCAATTGAATATGAACAATTGGAATGAAAGGAGTTGTTTTTGTTCCATTGGGAAAATTTTACAGTTTTTATCCAAAACTGACCTTGACCTGCTGGCGTCTGTACCTCGACAATGAACAGCCTGTGTTTTTTATATTCTAACTAGTTTTCCGCCCGCGGCTTCGCCCGCGTCGAGTTCGGTTATATCGCGTTTCCAAGAGAACTCTTCAAAAGTCCGAGATAAAAACTATCCTATGTTCTTTCCCAAGGTCAACTCTATCTCTGTACCAAATTTCATTAAAATCAGTTCAGTGATTTAGACGTGAAAGCGTAACAGACAGACAGACAGAGTTACTTTCGCATTTATAATATTAGTAGGAATTAGTAGGGATTACCACGTAGGCCACTTCTAATTAACAAAAATAGTTTCTTTCTTCAGCTGGTATTTCTAATTTTCTATACCTTTTATTGAACTGACGTTTAAAATAGAGTATTTCTTTCAGTTTTACAATCTCATTAAAAAACGGATTTGTGTTATGAAATTTATCTTTTAATAGTTATTTTAAGCACTGCGCTCCACAAAGCCTAAATATTGAAAGTGAAAATGATTAAGCGATTAATATCTATGTCAATTTCGTGATCATGAAATGCGATAGACATTACATGAAATGCGATACACATTACACAATGCTATAGGCTATTACTGCGATTATTGCTAATCTAGAAGTTACTTGAGTACCAAGATTTTTTCCTAGATTGACATCCAAATATATTATTTCATCTACCCATTTATTGTCCCGCTGCTGGGCGCCGGTTTCCTCTCAGAATGAGAAGGTTAGGCTATAGTCCAACACGCAGACCTAATAAATAAATAGTAATCCAAATCAATACTAGGATAAAATATACCATATACCAGCAGCTCAAAGTTGGCGGAAATACAGGCTTATTTCGAGAATTCAGGTTTTTAGATTTCAGTTTGTCAAAAATAATTGGAGATATTTATTGAAAAATCATAGAGATCAGGGTCAAAGTTACTGGTAGTTATAGCTTCAGAGAAATAACCCTTCTCACTCCCTACGAAAAATATTGCTTTTACAGGTGTAGGTAACTTTTTAGTACAAAATTCTCGAAGTAGCATGTCCCGTGACCGCTGCAGTGAACGTAATGTCACGCCGAGCCAAAGGTTAGATTACCATTCCCCAGCCATGGTACCTATGTCCAATCCCAATGCAACTTTGTTGCGTACTTAAATGCACCTGCAATAATATTCATTGGATTATGCTTAAGTATATTATTATGCTACTTCAATTATAATACTAAACGTTATTTGGTTGTGTCATCTGCATATGCTAGGTAATGTTTATTCACGGTAAAATATCAACTTAATAATCTACGACGTCACATAGACGAGTTGATTAGCTAGTTACTCTTTTGTTATCTTCGGCAAAGATTTAAATCGTTAGATGCGCCCTACCGCGTCAAATAATGGTCACGTTTCCGTAGGTAAACTGGTTAACATCGGAAGTATCGAATCTGTTATTGTCTCGTTCACTCATACTGAATATTGCAGACTGTCGTTCTCTGTGTCTACATGGAATGTGTGCATGCACTCATCTCTATATGGACACGTTTACGAGCGACATAAGTGAGTGGTGAGGGCAAATCTAACGATTTAAATCTTTAATCTTCGGTATGATTTATCGAAATGGTTCATATAATATTAGTCACACGCCTGCTGAATCGCCAGTTCCTTTTTTCTTTGAACTTAGCCAAACACCCTGGCGCATGTCTAGATAATTTCCTTCGTTGGAAAAAGAGATTTACTTATGAACCAAAAACTTTTTATTAAAGGGTGTCAAGTCAAGATTTAAATACCTACATAAAATACTAACATCAACTTGATACTGATATCAAACTGCCTGATTGATTACTTTCAGGGAGGTGCATGATCTACATTTACACATTAAACTATTAACTGATATAAATGAACAAATGTAGACGGCAACCTAAACACCTTCAGTTTTTAAAGTTATTAAGCAAAGGAAAAATTCGACCGCGGGCAGGATTCGAAACTGCGTCTTCTGGTTAGGTACACCAGACGCTATGACCTAATTCCTTTGCTTAATAACTTTAAAATCGTAGCATGGAAAATGCCAAAAAATACAAAAAGATAGTTAGTAGGTAAGGTGGCATCGTTCGACATTGAACTAACTGTAAAGTAAGTCGTGTCGGTTGAGGAGCAAAATACTTGCTTTTCAATAGGTCCTGTGTTACTGACGTCACCTTAAAGACGTAAATTCAGAAAGCGAAGGCAAAATTCGACATGGCGGGTAGGAATCGCGGTAGCTTAGCGGTCATAGCGTCTGGTGTACCTAACCAGAAGACGCAGGTTCGAATTCGAATTTTTCCTTTGCTTAATAACTTTAAAATCTTAGCATGGAAAATGCCAAAATATACAAAAAGATACCTTCAGTTTTTATTCAGAGTAACTCAATAAAATATATATATATCTTTCCTGACGGGAGGGCGCAAGTGGACCCCCTGGCACCCTGTTGCCGGCACCCATGAACCTAGCGGTTTCGGGCAAAGATCTATATATTATTATTATTAATATGTAGTATGACAGGACCAATTTTACTATTCAGAATGCTTTTGAACCACTGCGCTGAGGCAATTGACACGGATCTCCAAGGGGAAATACCTAATTAATAATATGTCTTCGACGAAAAGATTCGTTGAGGTTGACTTATTGGATTAACCAGGATTCTTATACTTTATGGTCATTAAAATGTTAGAAAAACTGAGTCGAGCCCCACGCTTTGTTTTTCTTAACCTGTTCGATTGTATTCAGATAATCCCACCATTATTAACCCTCAATTACTTATTTAAACTTTTATATAGGTACAAAAATGCAGGTTCGGATCATCTAATGTCTAACCTGTTGAGGTATGGAAGAAATGTGTTCGCACATCGGCCCCGTCCATATCGATTAGAGGGTGGTTTTTATAAAGAAAACCACAGTCTTAACAGTAATAATAACATCCCATCAAAAACATTCTGTAAAAAACTAGCCAAGTCTCTATGGAGCTGCTTGTTTATCTCTAAAAAGTAATTAAATCTAGACAAACTCGTGCCAAGTCTAAGGTTCCTTACTGCGGTTTCTTGATTATTTATAGTTAATGTTGTGTGACTTGGCCGTAGACTTGGCGGGGGCACTACCAGATTTTTCTTTCTCTTTCTCTATGGCAATTGATGCCGATGTCGACAATTCTGCCAATGTCAAAGTGGTTAGGAAAAACGTGTATATGGGAAAGGAAAACAAAAGGAGGTGGTGAAAAGGAAATATTTAAAATAATGGAAAGGACGTTATTTAGATTAAGGAATACAAAAATGAAAACAAAAAATAAATAAAATAATAATATTGTAAAAATAAATAAAGTAAGAATCGCAAAACACCGTATTGCACACAAAACAAGTTAGCCGAGATGATTACAATTTGATGTTATTGCTACTAATAAACTTCATCAACGCCCTGAAAAGTTTTGAGGAGGAATATGTTAATAAAGAATGTAAGTTAATAGGGATAGGGATCTTCAATTTTGGGAGGTAGCTATATAAATCAAGAGAAGGATTATTCGTGGAACAATTAAAGATGTGTTCCAAGGTGCCTATATCCAACCCACACGAGTCACATAGAGACGAATCCCGAACCCGAATTTTATGTAAAAAGACTGGAGAACAACAATGACCTATGCGGAGTCTGCACAGAGTTGAAACAACTTTTTTTGATATCTTCTTATACGGGTGGAACCAAGGCTTTGCAGTAATAAAAGGTTGTATAGCATAATAAAAAGATCCTTTTTTTTACTTGAATTATTCCACTGTACCTGCCATGAGGTCTGTAAACTCCTTTTGGGAAGGTTTAACAGATCGTATCCCTGACATTTATAATGCTTGTGGTCAACAGACTGGGAGATAACTGCCTGTTTTGCAAGAGAGTCAGCACATTCATTTCCTACTATGCCACAGTGGCTTGGTATCCAAACTAAATGAACAATTTGATGGTTCTCGGCACAAGAGAGAAGAGATTTTCTAATTTGAAGCAAGATTGCACTGTAAAGTTTGCTCTTATATGGGTTCTGTTTCAGGGCCTGCAAGCAACTTAGGGAATCAGTGAAAATGACGCCAAAATGTATGTTATGAGACTCGATGTAAAGACAAGCCTGTAAAATGGCTACACACTCACCTGTGAAAACAGAGGATTGAGCAGGACATCTAAATTTTAAAATTATTTTTGAGTTTTGATAATATACTGCAACCCCAGTACAGCTAAAATTATTTAATTTGGAAGCATCTGTAAAAAATCTTTCAAAACCGAGCCATAGTTCACCAACCACCGCACTAAAAATAGAGTCCGCTGAAGCCGACGACTTGGTTATGCCAATGTCGAAAAAAATATCTGGTTTAAAACAAATTACGTTGTAGCTGAATGTAAATATGGGAAGTTTCGGGAATTGAGCGATAGGCGAGTCAAAATTTTGAAAATATCGAAATGATTTTATATAAAGGGGAATTTCCTTATTATTCCAATAAGTGGATCTATTACAAAAAATGTCCAACTCAATCGCTCTTTGTAAAAGTGGATGAGTTGATTTGGTTGAAACTCTGGTCCAAAATCTAGAAGCCAGATATTGTCTTCTTAAAGACAATGGTGGCTCAGCACACTCTACCTGTAATGCATTGATTGGCGAGGACTTCATACAGCTTGAAATGATACGAAGACACTTAGCCTGTATCCCATCAAGCCTAGCGAGAGCGCCTTTGTTACAGGGAATCAAAAGAAACGATCCATAATCAAGAACACTTCGGATTAGGGAATTGTATACCAGCTTCATAGTATAGGGGTGAGCACCCCACCAGACACCAGTAAGTACTTTTAAAATGGGGATAATTCTTTCACATCTGTTGACTAAATAATTTATGTGGTGTAAGCCTGTTATTTTGAATCTAAAAAAACTCCTAGAAATTTTACTACAGAAACAACAGGAATACTATGCCCTTGGATAGTCAACGAGACCCGAGGGGTTAGTCTTCTACGGAAAAAACCACCACCGAGCTCTTTGGTGCGGACAAGCTTAGACCATGTTGAAGAAGCCATTGATTCAGAGAGTCCAGAGAGACACAAAGGGACGTAGCAGCATCATCAATGGAATTATTAGAGACATACAGAGCAAGATCATCTGCATACTGTAGAATTTGGCAATCGTTGTTGAGGCATGTCCCTAAATCTGCTGTGTATAAATTGTATAGCAAGGGGCTTAAAACGAAACCTTGTGGTAAGCCCCTCCATGACAGTCTATGGCCGAATTCTTCGCCTGGAACCCTCAAAACCAATGACCGACCCATTAGTAAACTGCATATGGATTGTACCATCCTCGCCGGGAGTCTTAGCTGTTGTAATTTTTGCCTGAGGATGGGAAGAAGGACATTGTCATACGCAGAAGAAATGTCGAGAAAGGTAGCAACTACAGACTCATTTTTGGAAAATGACAAACGTATGTCTGACATCAATACCCCAAAACTATCCATTGTACCAAGGCCTTTCCTAAAACCATATTGGGAGCTCGGCAGCAAGTCTCTGGATTCAACTATCCGCTCCAAACGGTTCTTAATTAAATGTTCCAGTAGTTCCGGCTTTAAAAGGGGAATAATCACTTGAATCTTCCATTGAGAGGGAATCCAACCATTAATATAAAAAAAAATTACTAAGTCTAGAAAATAGTTTTTTGCCTTAGGGCCTGCATGTGATATGAAGGAATAAACTATGCCATCAATGCCAGGAGCGGAGTCATGGACATAATTTAGAACCATATCAAGTTCCTGAAAGGAGAAAGGTGCATCAAAAGGGTCCTCTGAAGAAGAGACTGGCGGCGGTAGCAGACATTCCGCCTCTGATGGAACGTAAGGAGGAGATATTTTATCAAAGAATGATTCTGCGGTTTCTCGGGTAATTGGAGAGGACAACGAGATGGGGGTGGATGGTGATAATGATTCACAGAAGCGAGACCAACCAGCCCGTTTTTTCTTTCGCAGTAATCTCCGAGATCTGGCAAGGGTTCGCATGTAAAGTACTAGATTAGAGGTATTCATTTCTGATTTGTATTTAATTTCAGCGTCATTCCTTTCCCTAATTGCCATAGTGCACTCCCGATCCCACCATGGTGGTGAGGGCATCTTGCCACGAGCAGAGTTTTTAATTGGGAAAGAGGAATCAGCGCTTAATTCAATGGCGGAAACAAAGGAATTGTAACAGTTCGATACATGGAAGCGACTAGAAGAGTCATCGTAAGGACCTACATTTAAGAGAGAATCAATTTTGTCCTCCAATGATGAAGAGTATCCTGCCCAGTCAGGATTGGACAAATGATACCTCAAAAGTGGAGGGCTCGTTTTTTCTAAATAAGTCTTCTCAGACATTGAAATGATAATTGGATAATGATCACTTCCATGTGACAAACTTGTACATTCCCAATGACACGATGCCGCAATATCAAGAGAGCAAAAGGTATGGTCTACACAACTCTTTTGTTGACCAGGAAGTGTTCTGCGAGTAGAGCACCCATTATTGAGGACGCAAAGGTTAAGATCGTCCAAGATTTCCACCAAACCTTCCCCAAAGGAGTCACATCGTTCGGAACCCCATCTAAAATGATGGCAGTTGAAGTCACCCATGACAAGCATAGAGCCATCTATATTCTCCAGCACATTTCTTAAAATCAACAGAAAATTTTGATTAGGATGGGCAATATAAATAGATAATAGGGTGATGCCCTCAACTTTACCTGCCACAATACTTATATCTCCACCGAAGGGAGGTAAAGATACAGCCACAAGTGGTACCCGATTGTTCACGCAGAGAGCAGACCTACCATAGCCATCAGAACGATCACATCTAAGAGTGTTAAAGTGGGGAATATGGAAGTTAAGACTTGGAATTAACCAAGTCTCAGCAAGAGAAAAGGCTAGAGGTTTATATTGGTTAAGAAAAAATGTGAGTTCGTGCTTCTTATGCCACACGCTCCTCACATTCCATTGAAGGAACACCAACCGAGCCACAGTTATGGTTAGAAAGATAATTAATAAGTAAGTTGGCAACGTTGGACGGTAATTGGGATTGAGATTTATTAGAAGATGAAGAAATAAGAAGATTAGATAAAAGTTTAATAAGCAATTGAATAATAGAAGACAAGTTGTCAGGAGATTCCAGTTGTTGGTTCTCAAGAGCGCAACCATTGCCCAGTGAAGGTTGGGGAGTAGAAGTTAACAGCTGATGAGCTGTTTTGTCATAAGAAGGGGAAAGGGGGGCAATGGGTCTTAGGTTTCATTGTAATGGTTTTGCGGTAAGACTGAGATTGGGATTTGGTGATATCAGCATAACTGCGAGAAGAATTAGGGACCATTATACTAGCTTCAGAGTGTGAAATCGCTTTCTCAGCCATGATAATTTTAATGGATTTTTGTCTGCTATACTCCGGGCATGCTTTGCTATTTGCAAAGTGTCTGCCTGAGCACAACACACAGAAAGCCTCACTCTCAGCGATGCTACAACCATCACCAGGGTGATCATTGCCGCACCTGCTGCAGCGAGGTCTAGAACGACAAAGGGATTCTACGTGACCAAATCGGCACCACTTGCGGCACTGTATGGTGGGGTAAATGTATTTCTCCACAGGAAGAGATGTATAGGCACAGAAAATCCGTTTTGGCAGAACTTGACCATAACACATGTTTAACACATGTTTCTGTTGGCTTCCACTCAGTAATATTGTCCCAAACAACTCTTTTATTTAACCGTCTAATTTTTTAAATGGGACCACAACCTTCTGGTACAGTTGAATATGATTTTGCATCCTCATCTGACATGTCAGTAGGGATACCACTGACAACGCCCATACGTGTTATGTTAAACGATGGGATGGCAGCTTCAAACGAATGTTTACATAAAAGGCTGTTAACTATAAAAGAATTTGCATCCTGAGGGGAAGCAACCTCTTCTTCTCTCCTCCTCTTCTTCTCCTCTTTTTCTGCCAACTCTCTTTACACCATCACGAACAATGTTATTGATGTTATTTTTAAATAGGAAAAGACCGAAAGATATTGGATGAAGAGTGGTGCCAGAGTTGGGTTGGGTTTCCTAGCGAAAATCATGTACTATATATGGGCCTTTATCTAAGGCTGAGATATATATAAAGTATTTAACACGTCCTACATGACTTCTGGGTTGTTTGGAAGGCCGGTCTGAAATGGTATCTATATTTACAGGACGTTTACGGGACTGGGATAAAGAGGTTTGGGAATCTAGGTTGCAAACGACATAGGTAAATTGACTCAAGGGGTTTGTAGGTAATAAGCCGGGAATGGCGGGAAGAGACGAGATGTCAGGGGGGTCAGGAGGTTCGTTTTTATCCATATTTCAGGATAATTTTGGACGCTGTGATAATAAAAACCTGCGATACGAACCTTGGATGAAGTTATTAGTAAGAAAACACTAAAACAAACACAATAAACACAAATAACACAGAAAAAGCCAAAATTCACGACACACGTGTAACCTGAACACACTCCGTGGCGGGAATCCCCCACTACCAGATTAACAGTATTACTTAAGATGACATAAACCTGACAGCTTTCGTCGCTTCGATTATAAGTCAATTACGAAAATAGGTGCAACACAACGCACAATCAAATACAACCTATTTAGATAAATAATTGCAAAAAATTATAATAGTTCGCCTACGCCTGTGTCTAGACTAGGATAATACGTTACACAATTTTAGATACTATTGTTTATGTTGTTGATGCAGCATATAAGTAGCTGATGTAGCAAGTAAAGTGTAATATCTTATTGCTATATTTATTTTATGCGTAGAAAGCATCACAAAATAACTCTAAATTATCTAAATTCGTCGAAAACCCGGCCCAGTCCTGATGCGGCGATGACGAAGTCGTGTTTAAAATGTTAAAACTAGATGGCGTTGTACAGAAACGTCACTAAGCTGAATCGCGGTGTTAAGATTCTCCGTCGTTGAATCACCCTCCCGCCGAACTGTAACAAAATCATAGTAACGTGGCGTAGGGGATCCCGTGATCAATTAGACGGTTACCCCCGGGGGAGACTCTCCCAGTCCCATTGCACTGCGGTAAGTTGACCCCTGCGATTATCCTAATGTGGATAACTCGGACGCGCAATTTTTGGTAGTGGGGACTGTGTACGCGCCGTCCCCTCAGAATTCCATTGAATATAAAATTGTATAATACAATATGTTTATATTCCACACTCACGATAAATCTATGAATGTAGTACCTACGTGTTTTTTTTTAATATTAGACCGAATAAGATAATACCTTGTCTTAAATCTTAAATAATCTGTACTTCTGTAGCTTGTTTTAATTAAATAGTCTTAATAAATTATATATACTCAAGGGCACATTTAACCGCCCACTTACATTTTGTCGATTTCTTTAAAATTCTATCGTAATTTAATTAATTGTGTTATAATACAACATTGGGTGAACCTTTACAAAAGCAAATGAAACATGTGTAAGTTGTGAAGTGGTTCAATTAAGACAAAAAATAAAAAAATGAGAATATACTTTTTTCGTAACAAAAACAAAAATTTGCAAAATATTAATTTAATAAAAAAGTATGCTCTAAATTATAACACTAATAATGAGTATTTCCTCCTCTGGCCCTAATGATCTCTTCTAAGCGATTTGAAAGCCCGGCCAGTATGCCTTGGATGTCGCTTTGTGGAATGTTTTCCCACTCCTCAACAGCTGCAGTTTTTAGCTTACCGATGGTCATAGGAGCTGGTATACGACTCCGAATCCGTCTTTTTAGGTTGTCCCATACATGGTCTATAGGGTTCAGGTCAGGACTCCGAGCTGGCCATGGTAAACGCTGAATATTGACGGCGTCCAAGTAATCCGTGACAGTTCTCGCGGTGTGTGCACGAGCGTTGTCGTGTATTAAAACAAAATTATCGCCAATGAATGGCGCTAACGGCATCACATGTGATTCTAGGACTTCTGTCACGTACCTGTGAGCATTAACGCTACCTCTGTCGAAGACGACCAACTTTGTACGGGCGTCGTAACAAATGCCACCCCACACCATTATCGAGCCTCCCTCGTAGCCCGCTGTTTCAACCACAGCACATTCAGCAAACCTTTCACCGCGGCGTCTATACACACGCTGACGTCCATCAGGCCCTTGTAAACCGATTCTTGATTCATCAGAGAAGAGAACTGCCTTTCATTGTTCCAAAGTCCAATTTAAATGTTCTCGAGCAAATGCAAGTCTCGCTCTTCTGTTAGCTACGGTCAGTTCTGGGACTCGAGCTGGTCGAAATAATCGCAGATCCCTCTCCACTAACCTTCTTCTTATTGTTCTTAGGCTCGCACTTACATTTCGTACCTCAAACAAGCAGTTACGAGCCTCAGAAGCCGTCGTGAACCGATTTCGAAGAACGTTCGAGACGATATAACGGTCATCTCTTTCTGATGTACACCTTCTCCGACCTTGCCAAGCCTCCTTGTGAAGGAACCAGTCTCTCTGTAACGCCGGATAGCATCTTGAATAATGGTTCGTGGATATCCAAGCATTCGTCCAATCCAACGCTGACTAAACCCAGCGTCTGCAAGTTCCACAGCGCTGGCTGCTCCAGCTGCGTCCAGTGGCATTTTTTTTGCTGTAAATGGGATAACAGCCATCCAACCGCCTCGGTTTTATTCGAAAAAAAGGTTACGAAACGTTTTAAAACAAATGTATCCTTCACACAGAACAAGAGGCGTGACTGTCAAATTTCGACTAAACTGATTATTGTTGAATACAAACCACAAAAGTAAACAAAACGCGAGTATGATTGTTTTGTTTATTTGAAATATACCCACTTAAGAAGCTACGCTTAGTAGTCAAAGTGTAAGTTAACGTAAACAAGCGATATTGAATTCGAGATGAGTGGGCGGTTAAATGTCCCCTGAGTGTATAATAACTAATTAGCTAATGGTCATGAACTCATGACATTATTATTATATTTAATTAACAAAAGATCGACGCTATTTAATAATAACATAAAATGTGAGTTTCAGAACTTCTATCTTCTTTGGACATGAAAATAATTAGAACTGCTATTACGACAATACAACGTTAATTATATTTTTACGGGGTATTTTGTAACACGTTGATACCCCGTAAAAAATATAATTAATTATCAAAGCCAAACATTTCGTCAGCTGTCATGTTAGGGAACCAGATTATTTAACAGAAACCTATTTTACCTAATAATTGTCTACTTTAATAGTGTTTCTATTTTTCATTCATAAATGTTGTTGTTTCCTTTTTTTGGGGTATGATAAACAGCGTTACTACGGTTCTTAAATATTGTGAATGGACCCGTTATATGGCCCCATTTAACCTCCTTTCGGTTTTACGGGTAGTTTTTTAACATCCTGTATAGGCAGTTATGTTTTGATATCTTGCAATTGTTACAAATAACAGATTCTAATTTAGTTTTCTTATCTCTGACTGCGATAAATGTTTATTTACTCGCAGTTCACATTACGTTTCGTGGTCGTGCCTACACAAACCTGCCAGTCTCTCATTATGCACAATTATTACAAGCCAAAACCATCGACATCCGTAAAACAACGCCCTATAAAATCAGTGTCTACTATAACAATAATTAATCAACAATTTATAGGATAATATAATTTATACATTCAAAAGCAACTCTAAAGACGACAAAATAAGAGTTATAATGCTGACTGGAATAAGAAACGTGAATGTACTACAATAAGAGTACTTGTAGGACCTTGGGATTTGAAAGTGCCTGCAGCAACCGGAACATAGACGTACTTACCAGTATTACGTTCCAGGAAAAGTCGCAAAGAAAAAAGTGATATTAATGTTAGTAACCTTCATCATTGTGATATCAAAACATTATGGGATCTCTTGTAATAGACACGTAACATGCAACATTTTGACCAACTAATACCTAGCTCTGAACTGACTATGCTTCAGCCGTGCAATGTAGTATTAATATGTATGCGCCCAGGACAATAAAATATTTTACTCTTGTGCTGATACATTGATGGATTAATCACAATAATCACAACTTGCATGCCATTAATCATTATCTTTAAAAAAAAATCTCGTGTCACAGTGTTAGTTGACAACCGACCGACTTTTATTAAATTTGTATCGGTTTATCTAAGAATCGATCGTAATCTATTTTTCATACCCCTAAGTGATAAGGGTGATCCACCCCAAACATTTTATTTTCATTTTTTTATGATGTAGCAATAAAAATACATACAACCCTAAATTTTCACCCTTCTACCGCCAATCCCCATTTTTTAATAGTGATATTATATTGCAAAACAACGTTTGATGGGTCAGCTAGTATGATAATGTAGATAGGTACCTGGGGCCTACCATGAATTGTATCAATTTCAAATTCTGTTATTCCCTAATACCTTGCTAAGTATGAATATCTTCCCGTCTATGTTTGTTTTCTTACTGTTACACAATAACTAAGTAAGTTACCTACATTTTGAAGCGTCTATCTTCTGTAAATTAAAAACTAGGAAAGATTCTATGACCGACCCATGTATTTTATTTAGAAGAGTTTATGTATGTACTACCAATATAATAATATAATCAATGTATATAAAACCTAACCTAATATCGGTTTAGATATTACAAGTTACGTTATGAGAGTTCTATCTAATCTCCATTACGCAAAAAAAAAATGCAAAAGAAACGGGTCTGATTTTATTGGTCAGGCTGTTACTGAGCACCCACTCCCGGCCGCTATCCCACTACTGCCCGATACGGGGACTTTTGGCTGCTGGGTTTCCCCCCTGGCCCGGTTCGCCCCTCCTTAGTTAACCTGCATCCCCCAGACTCCTCCGGGGGATCCATATCAATACCGGGCTTAGTGTGGACGTCCAGTCAACATGGGCCACTCAACACCAGGACCCCCGACCTCAAACCATCCTCCGATTCCGACCTCCGAGTAGCCGGATTACAGGAGACGCCACGCTCCCAGTCGAGAAGTAAGTTCAAATTTGGGTACATATACTGAATAAGGTGTACGTTCGAATCTTATTAAAATCTTATGTTTACAAAATCAATCTTTTTACATTTTTATTACTAGGTCTAATTAGACATTTTTACTCATTATTGTAATTTTTTATTATTTCATGAAATTACTGATCAAAGTACACCGCCATCTAACAAAACTAAATAAAAACAAGTATAACTGTGTCAGACACGTTGTTTTCTTAGATTTAAGTGTAGATGGCAACATTTGCAACATATCTTTAAAATACTATACTATTAGCAATAATTAAAATTTATAATTAGCAATATTTGTGGAACTATATGTAACAGTGGAAGTGGAACTATTATTAATTTATTCAAATAAAATATTTCTTTACTATATCGAAGAAATGTTGCCAAAATAAAAAATAATATCCGTTTTGACAACCAATACAGCTGTTAAAAATTTGTTTCTTTTGTTTGAAACCTCAAGCAACGGTGTTTTTGAATATTTGAACTAGTATTCATCCGATCGACAAAATAAAGTAAAATAGTTTGTTTCAATTGCGGGTTTCTGATATGGAATCTGCTAGTCTGTTGAATTGCCAAAGGTAAAACTGGTATAAAAACTTTTTACTCCTGGTTTCGTATTTTGAACTTGCGCGCTCTAATGTATTGATTTTCCATCCCAAAATAAGTTAGAACGATGTAAATAAATCATAAAGTGGACCTTTACCATTTACTTACCATTTAGTTTACCAAACAAGCTTTCAATCGGAGTTTCTCGTGTTTATTGATAACAGGAATTGTGTATTATAGGAATAGTGTTGGGGATTGTTCTAGCTTGACTCCAGTAAAGCCTAGACTAGGCAGATTTGTGGATATTTACTCTCCCGAACATCTAAATATAACTCCAAAACCTGTAAGTAAATCATTTAAAGAAAATTTATAAATTTCTTTAACATTTGATGAATATTCTAGATTTATCTTGCAGAAACCAAAACTCTGTTTCACTGAAGCCAGGGATGAGAGCCCAAATCTACTTACCCCTGAAAAGTTTACAGAACTTGATTATAGATGCAGGTAAATATCATTCAGTCTAAAATATGACACACTAATCTTTTTTATTTTTATAAATTTCTTTGGCATTGTGGCATTAATGGATTTGTGTTGTTCATAAAAAAACTTGAGTTTACTAGTATACCAACAAAAAATAATGATATTATTGTTGTTATGGTAAAGTAGAACAAACAGTTGTTGTCTCTGCTTGACTTAAATACTCCTTAAAATTTTTATTTGATTTTATGATCCATCCTTATATTTGTATATGAGTGAAGTGATTCAACTTGTAGAACTACAAGAGCCCAGCAACGTTTCAAGAATGTGTTCAGCAACTGTTCATTTGAAGGCAACCAAAGCTTTCCACGTGTGAGCCGCAAGGTGCGTCCCATTAGGATGGAGCTGGAGACACCCACCAAAGTTAAACAAACGGTTGATCTAGTGAGGGGTAAGTGCAATAATTATTTTATTAACAAATTAAGACATTTTAATCTACAAAATGAATAATACCAAATAATAGTTCTTATGGAAGGATCATTTAAATCTGTTCTGCCCTGTAATTCCAGTGGCTTTATTACCCTTGTAATCTAAATTGTAATCTTGTAATCTAAATTTTTACCGTGGGAGAGCCATGCTTCGGCATGAATGGGCCGGCTCGACCGGACTTGATACCACGGCCTCACAGAAAACCGGCGTGAAATAACGTTTTCGTTGTGTTTCGTCGAGTGAGTGAGGATACCGGAGGCCCAAACCCCTTAAAAGGGCGGCAACGCACCTGAAACTCCTCTGGTGTTGCGGGTGTCCATGGGCGGCGGTAATCGCTTACCATCAGGTGATCCGTCTGCTCGTTTGCCCACCCTATCACATAAAAAAAAAAAAGAAATGCAATAATGTCCGCTATGGTACGAGGTAGTCACAGCATAACTACTTATAATGAATGCTGTTCGTTAGTAGATTGGTTCCATTACTAAAAGTTTTGTCCATATTTAAGATACTAATGCCCTAATGGTCTGGTTGTCACAACCACATTGGCTACTTAGAGTGAGATCCTCGGTTGGATTTTTAGGTTTAGCAAAGTGTTAATGGACTATTCTATGAAATTCTCAGTAGCAGGTCAATTTGGATTAATGCCTGGCAGGAAAACATTATGAGAAACTGATATGCCTGAGAAATTTTCTTGATGGGGTGTGAAGTGTGCCAACCAACATCAGGCCAGATTATAGCCTTATACCTCTCATTCTAAGAGGAGACCCCTGCCCTGCAATTGAATAGTATAAATATATGAGTTGATGATGAATGATAATTTATTTAGGTAATGAATAGGCTCATTCTAATATTACATGGGACCTAAATTATATAGAGGCGAATTGTAGGTAGAGGTACACCTACAATTCCTTGCTTGACCCTTTCGGAAATACAGGCATGGTGGTATGTATATTAATATAATAATAATAATATTTTTGGGAAAATGTCCCAACACAACACCATCTAGTCCCAAACTAAGCAGAGCTTGTACTATGGGTACTAGACAATGGATATAATACTTATATGTATACTTTTTTTTTTGTAAATGCCTACATACTTATAATACATAATAAACACCCAGACAAACACAAACACTCATGTTTTATCCACACAAATATTTGTGTCCTGTGGGAATCGAACCCACGACCCCATGATCAGCAGTCCGGCACTCGAACCACTAGACCACAGAGGTCGTCAAATATTGTCAATATTGTGTGCATACTGCTATTGCTACTGTTTTGAATACTTGCATGATTTGTCAATACTAACTTTAGACTACTGTCAAAGTTGTGATTTATATTGGCGTTGTGTCTGATACTAGTCCACAAACTCTTAGGGCTAATATTCATAGACTAATCTTGGTATTGTGCTTTTTTTTCATATTTCAAATAATATACATTTGACAAATGGAAGCATAAGTTTATGCTTATCCTACCAGGATAATACAAAAATACTGGAAACTATATTTTTGTCCCGCCCGCGGTCGAATTTTTCCTTTGATTAATAACTATACTGGAAACTTTTATAACTACTTTTTTTACAGTTGATGGGCCAAATGGACTTCGTTTCAACACCTCCCTTGCAACCGACGTAGCAGGCTCCCCTGCGCCTTCGCAGACTGAGCGCCTACAACAGACCATCAACCCAAGCAAAGCTGTCTTCACTATTGAACCTAACACGTCAAGGGTGAGAAATATTATTTATTGTTTCCGATTGCAGTCACAACAGAACAATTGAACATGTTATACCCTGCGGACTTTCTATAAAGCCGACTAGGCTCGGGCCTAGGCCTGGTTAGATATGTAGGTAACAAGCTTTTCTACTGCTATTTTTTCTACCCTCGGCCCCCTGCTATTTTAGCTACCCCAATCCGTCAAATTTATTTGATAGATTTTCAACTTTAACACAATATAATAAGGTTCATGTTCAAATGGGAAAATTTGTCAGTTTTGGATAGCTTGACCTGTTGCCGTCTCTAACTGAAATCTTAATGAAAATCACAAAGTTTTTGCCTCATGTAATCAAAATTGATTGGTAAACTTTATGCATATGTTATTATTTTGTGTGATATATATAATTACAGATCCTAATAGTGAACAACAAAGCCTGCTCCCTACTGGGCTATTCATCTGGGGAGCTCTGTGGGCTGAACTTCTCAGATCTGCTCCGTAACAGAAACTGCAAGGCATTCAGCTTACATGAACCTGAAGACTGTGACACTTCAGAAGATGGCACTGTCGTTTTGCTCAGTGGAAAGGTAAAAGACAATACAGTTATATTCTTAGACTGCCTTGTATTTGAATGCGAGTATTGAAAGATGGATAAATTGTGCTTTGGAGCAGGCTCATAATGTTGAATCATGGTCATGAATACTGTGGCTGTGAAGTATAGGTCATTTGAAAGCAAGTTTAGTTTTTAGTTGACTTTAGTCCGACATACTCGGCTTCCTCCAGGTGGGAGACAATCTATGTGGTCTTTCCGCATTTCAAAAAGGCCTATTAATGTTAAACATTTGACTGTCGCACGCGGCAGAGGTGTATTAATATACACATACAGTTCGCCGGTATGTATAGGTCTCATGTAATAGGGAGAGCCTATTGCTATTAACCGGGAACAAATCTAAACCCAAAATGCTACTGAGAATTTCATAAAAAACCAACACTTCGCTCGACCTGGGATTCCAGCCCAGGACCGTAGCAGTCGCGTTTCTCACTAATAGACTAATGAGGCAGTTAGATGCTGGCAGCAACCAAAAATGAGTTTCATGATGTTGCAGGTTGTAGAACTTATTTCCAAAGATGGATGCCCAGTTCAAGTGTCGTTGTGGATAAGACAGCTGGATAACGATGGCCCATGCTTAGTCGTCGCCGAGCCAGTCAACTGCAAGAATGTTTTGGTGAGTCCTCATGACCAAATTTGCCTGTTAAAACATGTTAGTAATTCGCTATTATATTGAAACTGAAAATTTTATCGAACAAAGATTCTCGTATGTATTTTTGTGAAGATTATTTAGTAAAGTTTGCGCCAAAAGATTTGAAATTACCTTGAAATAGTTGGACATATAGAACGTTTTTATACAGCATCACCTAGTCCCAAACTAAGAAGCAGAGCTACTTCTAGCTTGTACTATGTCTACTTACTAGACAATGAGTATAATCTGTTTTAAAACGGGTAGACTAAGTCTACCCGTGACCATGGACGCTGTAAAGGGTCCGAAACGTCGGGATTAATAATATCAATATACGCGATAAAATCCGTAAAAAGTAGTTTTATTTCAATGTATAATATTCGCGTAAATGTTAGAAATCAATGTAATCTGTTTTTTTTTTTATATTTATAATACATAAGCAACGACTGGTCAAAGACACGTTCATCACATAAATATTTGTATCACCAGTCCAACACTCAAGTAACTGCTGACATCGTTATAATACTATAAAAGCATTCGAATAATTTATTTCCAAAAAGATATATTTTACATACATAGATTAAATATTGTCTTGTTTGATTAAATGTTTGACTCTACCTCCCCCACCAGTTAACAGTGGAAGCCGATACTGGTATAGTGTTGTCTTGCGAGGGTGCATCGGCGCCGGCGCTATTCGGTGCGGAGTCCCGCGACAAACTAGTGGGCGTGCCGCTCGCCTCGCTCATACCTAACGTGCGTCTGCCGGCCTACGACGCTCCCATGCCTCGCAACATGGCCAAGCAGAAACTAACAGGTACCTACTTAAATATTATGAAACCAAATATTGAAATTATGCCTTTGTTACTATCATTCGGCTGAAAATCGATTATTTTCTTTATGTAAGACTAATAAGGCTAGCATTAGTCTAGTGATCTTAAGCATGACTGCTACGTTAAAAGTCCTGGTTTGGATTACCGTGTCGAGCACAGTTTTCAATGTTTCTATGAAATTCTCAGTAGAAGGTCGGAGTTTGGATATGTGCCTGGTTAATAGCAATAAGTTGGTGGAACCTAAACATACCTTCGCACTGTTGGTGTATATTGGTACAACTCTGTCTAGCCCTTCTGAGAATACAGGCGTGACGGTATGCTATGTTATGTAATTTAACATCGTATCGTATCGATGTATGCTTGCTATATGTTTAGGGAGCAAATTTATTGCCATTAACCTAAACAAATTGAAACTCTGAGCTGCTCGTAAGAATTTTATTGAAAACCCTAAGACCTCACGCTCAGCAGCCACATTTTTATTCCAAAATGAAAAGACTCATAAGCTACTAATCAGAATATTAAACAAAAACCAACAAGTTTTTCCAACAACAGATGTATCTAACGAGATTTAAAAACTATGTGACTACAGTAGCTTAATATTACTCTGGCCATCTCAGTTGATTTCTAACTAAGTCTTTATATCCCAAAACCAGTTATTCCTAGTGACGTTATTCCCGAATTTTATGGCCGTGACTATATGGGCAAGGGAAGACAAGCAAAAATTTTTAATCGGTACGAGTACCCTGATGATTATTGCAGATGATCCATGAAACGAAATTTTTCTAACTTTACTCGTTATGAGTAACATGAATTGAATGTTCTAACAAAGTTATTTTACAGGGAGAACGCTGGATGGCGGATGTTTCCCGCTTTGCCTGTGGATATCAAAACCCGACACCACAGATGGGTCACCATGGTCTGCTATCAAGTCACACAGACCTGTGTTCGAAGTCAATGTCAGGGTAAGGACAAACCAATATAAATGTTTTGTTTTAACATCATAATTTTGTCCCCATTCTCAATGTAAATTTCCCATATTATCACCCTTATCTTAACTAATATTATAAATGTGAAAGTTTGTGAGGATGGATGTATGTTTTTTACTTTTTCATGCTAAAACTACTGAACGGATTTTGATAAAAAATTACAGTATTATTATTTATACATCAGAATAACATATAGGCTATAATAAGGAAGATTATTTCTGTGGCCTGGTGCTAAAAGGGCCAAAGTCCGTTTTTGTGAGGAGTGTGAATGTACTGCCAAAATGTGGTTTGACATTTTTTTTTCCGAATAGTTAAAGATATATTAGTAAGTTTGAATATAATACATAAAAACATGCAACAAACATCAGAAAAAAAAATCGCTTACAATATAATAATCCATTTTTGCAGCTATTAAAGTTTGTTAATTATTCTAATGCACATTACTCAAAATAAGGTTTTTCGACTTTGGCCCTATTACCACCAGACCACAGATTTATACCCGCCGCGTCACATTGCATTCTTTCTGACTTTTAGTGTGACTTGTAGCGTGATTTTTAATACCCTATAACCTTTCTCAAGGCTATCAAATGCAAGAATTTTTCAAATCCGACGCGTAGTTCCAGAGATTAACTCGTTCTATCGAAAAAGCAAACCAACTCTTCAGCTTTATTATATTAGTACAGTTTTGGTATGTATAGAGGCCAGCACATCAAGCTACCAAAATCTGATCCATCTTTATTTGATTAATTTTCAACTTTAATACAAAACTATAAGGTACATAATCAATTGGGACAACTTGACAGTTTTGGATAACTTGACGTCTGTATATCTTGACATACATACAATCATTGTAATTAGACCATAGGACCCGATGCAAGCAAACCATTTTATGGGCAATATCGATACCTAAGGATAATCTCGCTGTCAGGATTGTCGGGTTTCTACTACTGACGACTGTTATAGGTGACTTGACCATGCTCTCCGGGGCACGGTAACTATCAAAATAATTGATTAAAGTAACATGGTCCTTTTACATTCAAGGTCACATACAACGTAAGTGGTCTCCTAGTCGTAGACGAGAGCGGTATTATAACCGCTTGCAACCACCACTTTGCGATGCTGACGTTTGGCAAACCGCACACTGAGGTCATAGGCCACCACATCGAGGACGTCATACAGAACTTCTGCCAGGCAGCCGATATCGTGAAAGACCCAGAAAGAAATAGAAATATGACGCTGTCGCCTGTTAACAATGATAACAATGGATCAGGTATGTGCAACCAACAAATCCAGAGGTTGAAAAGTCTTTTTAAATAGTTCTTGGTCAGTGGACTTAAATTATTACTTAAAGTAACGCTAGACTATAAAAATGTAGTATATTCATTATTTGTAGTTATTAATAATTGTTACAATTATATACGTTTTCAACCTTGCAATATTTGTCATAACCCGAAAATTGCAAACATTAGTCTGATTAGAGACTGCTTGAACCTAAACTCATGAGAAACATTTGATAGTATTATTCGTTTATTTGTTTAGCGTCAGATACAGACGAAGATTCGTGTGGAGCATTCAATGGCAGCCAAAAATCTGCTTGCATGTCACTAAACGTACAGCCTTCTTTACTATCCACAACGCGAGAGAAGTCATCCAGCGCGCTATGTCTCGACAAATCCTGCAGCATGGTCACCCATACGCCAACACCCACACAAGACATGGTCTCAAGTATCAGCACTACGGAACAACGAAACGATATATCCGCCTTACCCGATGTAACTTCTGGGATGTCAGGAATATCCATAGATGATGAAAACTATTGTCAAAGCAGCATATCGAAGTCTAGGTCAGAAAATATACTCCGTTCTGAACAGAGCAATATTGTGAGGCCTGTTGCCAAGCCTGCAGAGAAGTCTGATTCAATATACTATACTTCACAGCATTCCCAGGAAGTGACTCCAACTGGAAGTACTCCTAGAGTGAGGTTAAATGACCCCTCTTTAAGGCTTTCTTTCGATTCCAGTAAATACAGATCCTTAAAAGCAAATCTGACCGGTCAAGGAAAGGATGATAAGACAAGTTTATCATTAGACTTCTGTGATTCAAATGAGACTAGTGCAGACTTTCTGACTCCTATCAATGAGATGCCGCCCCCTGGTTGTGAGATTGAAGACTTGCCGAAACACAATGGTAATGAAAGTGTTGATAGCCTGAGCAATGATAACGATTTGGAGACACAGACTGAATCTGCACCACGGAAGTTGTATACAGGTAAGTTGGCTGAGCAAACAGTAATGTTTTTCTTTTATACCTACTACTAAGGTGGCAAACAAGCAACCGGCCCACCTGAAGGTAAGCGGTTACCGTAGCCTATAGAGACTTGCAATACCATGAATATCACTTGCGCGTTGCCGACCCTGTAAAATAATAATTATTGGTTTATTATATAGATCCAATTTTTATTAATACCGGACAGCTGACCATGGGGTCGTGGGTTCGATTCCCACAGGACGCAAATATTTGTGTGGATAAAACATGAGTATTTGTGTTTGTCTGGGTGTTTCTTATGTATTATAAGTATAAGTATGTATTTACAAAAAAAAGTATATAAGTATTATATCCATTGTCTAGTACCCATAGTACAAGCTCTGCTTAGTTTGGGACTAGATGGTGCTGTGTAAAATGTCCCAAAAATATTATATTATATTATTATTAATTTGATGACTCAAATTATGACTCAACATGACTGTTATGTTTTCTTTTATTTAAGCGTCAAAGCTTAGCCAAGGAATGATGTAGCCACATCACTTTGCTGTATTTAATTATGTCCTTTGTCTTTTTTTTTTCTGAATAAATCTGACTTGTCTTTATTGAGGCGGTGCTACTGCACGACAAATCAAGAAAAAGCCTTAAACTCTTCAGTGAAAACATATCTTGAGTAGTTTAAAGCCAATGTACCTAATGCAGGTCACAGATATATAGTTGATGTATGAACAAAGTTCTACCATACCATGTAATTGTGCTGGCTTTTTTCGTAGAAACTCATAATGTAAATCTTCCAGCAGATGAACCTGAAACTCCGTGCTTAGCGAAACGTTTAGTCCGTACGCACGTGATGACGTCAACGCCGCAGCACTCGCGCAACAAACTAGAGACCTGCGAGTGCTTGACCGACTGCCAGCACAAGGATGGCACGTACAGGGGCGTGGTGTTGCATAAGGATGGCACCCACCTCAGTGAGTACTAAGTGAACTATACCCTATTCCAATCAAATGTGAAAACTTTGTAAACAAACCATCACTCAACATAAAAGCGTCGATTTCATACTTATTTCTTTTTCACTGCATTAAATTATGATGTCGGAATCTTCGAAAATTCTGTCGCTTTCATTATTACACTCGTTTTTTGTTTCAATTTCAACAAAAATATGTAACATTATCGAATTTATAAAATTATTATGTCATTTTTTTTAGTGAAGTGTTGATCTGTACGAAATTGAACGAATGCAAAACAGATTAAAAAAAGTGCAGAGTAAAACGAGTTTTGTTATTATGCCAAATGTATTATTGTCGGTTGATTTTGAGAAATTAAGAATGTTCATTTAATTTTCAGCTTTTACCGATTTGTTTCAAACGTAAATTAAATTGTGGTGTTAAAAACTTGGTCCTAGAAATATATTTTCTAATTGACGCGATAATGATTTATAATAACAATATCTGTGTGTGATATACATATAATAAAAAAACAAAGTATTTTTACAACTTTGTTTTAAAAAGTTTTAATAAAAAACATAATTGAAGTGTACATAATTAAAGTGATTCAAAAAATCCATTCACTCATTCGTTCATATTCGTTACAAATATGCTTATGGACATCAATATAGCTATTTCAAGGCCATTGACGTTTCTTTGTTTACAAAGTTTTCACGCTTGATTGGAATAGGGTTTAGTAGCTAAGTGATGACGTCACCAGGTACCCGTACGAATGTGTGTGTAACCAACTGCTAGCAATAAACACAGGGGCTACATAACTGCTTGCTGTGACGTCATATGTGCACATTTATATGATATAAAAGCCAAATAACACTCACCAACTAATTAATCTTGAAATATAAGAAACTAATAGGCCCTTTCTCGGGGTACGAAAAATCGTCATGAATCGTGTGGCACTTTCTTTTCCATCCAAAAAATAGATGAACGCGAAAACGCAACCGCTACCGCAAGAAAAAGCTAGTTATGATTCTATTACCCACTATTATTTATTTTTGTTAACTTATACTGTCTCACTGCTGGTTACGAGTCTCCTCTCAGAATGAAAGGGATTAGGCTATAGTCCACCAAGCTGACCTAGTGGAGTTGGCGGCAGACTTCACTCGCTGCAGTCGAGAAAATCGATGATGATGATGGGACGTGTATGTGTATTCCAGACGTGGTGTACACTGTGTCGAGCATGCAGCTGGGCGCCGGCCGCGTGCGCTGCGTGTGGCTGGGTGTGCGCCAGCCCGACGCGCGTCACACCACGCTGGCCTCCAGCGTCGCCTCCACCGCTGACAACTCGCTCGTCCTCGCCACTAACACTCTGGTATCTACTATTTTTTATCGTAGGTACCGTAAATCCTCATTGATGATGATCCATGATGGTGGTGCATGCATCACCTAGGGAGATGATAAGGTATGTCGGAATCTTATCAACTAAAAACCGTACTGGCCTTCTTTAGCCCTAAACAGTCATGTCAGGTCAGGGAGTCGTGACATTCGCCACGACCGCGTGATACTATAATCCAGTGTTTTTCAAAGTCGGAACTATAAATTGAATATATTGGAGGATTCATTTTACACATTTCATAACAAAAAAAATGAATTTTAGGGCAACAAATCAGCTGGCAGCAGGCCCCAGTCGATGTCATTAATGAGCCAGGGTGGCGACGAGCAAGTCTCCGGTGAATACAATAAACACTACGTCACACTCAAACAGATTGGTAAGCATATGCGAATATTGTTCCTGTAATTGCCATTTTAAACTGACCTATTTTTATAGTGCGAATATATTGATAGGTCTTCATTACAATCTTTCTTCTTATCATAAACAACATATTATAGCTCCAGTTTTATATGTATATGTAATTTTTTTTTTGCGAATCCTGCCTTTGGTCGAATTTTTCCTTCGCAAAGTAACTTCAAAATGTCTTGTAGGTACAGACGCCAGCAGGTCCAGCTATCCAGAACTGTCAAATTTTCCCAATTGAATATGAACCTTAAGTTGAAAATCCATCAAAGAACTTTGACAGATTGGGGTAGCTTGATGTTCTTGCCTCTGTATTTACATGTTTATAACGTCTACTCCTTATTTGACTTATAACTTGTATGTGTAGTGTATTACCGTATATAAGTTGGTTAATAAATAAATAGATACCTCCTGATCAAATTTATTCCATCGAATGAAAAAATCCATTCACTCATTCGTTCATATTCGTTACAAATATGCATCGCTAAAGCTATTTAAGGCCATTGACGTTTCATTGTTTACAAAGTTTGCACGGCAAATTGGAATAGGGTATAGACATGCAATCTTATTACCCGTGCGAATACTTCGCACCGATTTAAAATGTATTTTTTTAACAGAAATAAACTAAAACTTATTTCGTAATTAGAGGGAAAAATAACCGAATAATACCGACAAAAAAACACGTTTGTCAAATAATTTAAAGAGATTCCTTTTTCTTTCAAAAACATGGTTTCTGCTACAGCTACTATATCACTTCTAGGCAAAGGAGCATACGGCTGCGTCAAAATGGCATATCGTCGGTCCGACCGCCTGCTGACGGTTGCCAAGTTTATCCTCAAAGAGAAAGTAGGAGCTCAGTTCTGGGTGGACGGACCGGACGGGCGACGAGTGCCGCTTGAACTGAGTCTACTGCTCACACTCAAACATCCTAACATTGTGAGTATGTGGGTGATAAATAGTTTCTTTGTAATTCTACTAAAAACATTACTCTCCTTCGGCAGTCGGCTAAAAAGAAGCGGCTCTGAAATAGAGGCGAATCTACGCTAGACTATTGACTTAGACTATAGAACAGTTACAAGGTCCTCTTTATATATTTATTGCACCGTTTAGTTTACAGAGTAATTAACATAAACATACAACATAGAACCTGTAGTTTCTCACCGTGATAGTGATTATCAAAGCAATAATCTATTACTACTTTACACAGAGCGACTACCAGCTGTGGCTTACATCCGTAATTACCAAACTTACAGGGTTCCGAGTTCATACTAATAGCAATAAACTGGCAACATTGCCATGAGCACAACCAATGTTGCCAGTTAACTGCAACATTTAAATTACTTCTCTTGTTTATCAGGTAAGCGTGGTGGATGTGTTCGAGAACGACAAGTACTTCCAGATGGTTATGGAAAAGCACGGCGCTGGCATGGACCTATTCGAGTTCATTGAACGAAGGCCGCGACTAGACGAGCCGCTACTTAGCTATATATTTAGACAGGTATGTCTGCTCAAATTAGTAGAATCCAGCTGATATAATTTAAAATACTGGTGGTTTTTTTTTCCTATGCAGGTGTTTCATAATCTTATGTTACTTATTGTTAACAGATAGGACTGGCAGTTGAATACCTTCACTCACTAAATATCCTTCATCGTGACATAAAAGACGAGAACGTGATCATAGACAACAAATTTCACGTCAAACTGATAGATTTCGGGTCTGCGACGTTCATGAGTAAAGATACTCTATTCTCCACCTTCTACGGCACTACAGAGTACTGCAGCCCTGAGGTGTTAGCTGGCAACAAGTAAGTCAAACATCCAATGTTATTTTTGACTTATTCAAGCCATTTGATTTTGTTCCTTATAAAATAACGAACAAAAATGTGAATGTATTTAATTGATGTGGGATAATGCATAAATATCACGCTTGATAAAATTATAAAGTTGTGAAAGTTGATACTTACGAGACAACAGAACATTTCGCTGAGTGATCACATTGAGAGTTCCGCAAGGGTCAACATTTGGTCCATTTTCTATTCTTGTTTATTATGGCTTTATCTCTGAGCATACCTCCTTCCCCTTCGGTGTGGTAAATGATAGAAAAAAATAATGACTTAAAAAGATAGCATCATACTTCGATATTTATGGAAATATATATTGCCTTATGATCATTCGTGACCGGTATGGAATGTTTTTTACATGAACTGGAAACTTAGTTCAGTTTTTTTTTCTTTCCTAGATACGCTGGCCCTGAATTAGAGATGTGGTCAATGGGGATAACACTTTATGTGCTGACATTCTTTGTTAACCCGTTCTCCGACATCGAGGACACTATTCAGGGGCCACTTGCCTTTCCGCAGGTTGTTTCCGAAGGTACATTTTACACTCAACTCGAACTTCATTATATTAAGCAGTGTTCAATTAAAAAAAAATATACAATAGTACTCAGTTAAACATTAATAATTGGCATAAACTATCATTACATATGAGCTTTATTTTTCAATGACAGATTTGGAACAACTACTCAGATGGATGCTATGTAAAGAACCCGTCAACAGATGTACGGTAGCACAACTGATGGCGCACCCTTGGATCAAACAGCCGGTTGCCATTAGCAACTACGTGTTCCATGAAATCGTGGATTGCGGTAAGATAAAAATTACTATCAACTTAGGCCAACGTCACACTAATGCGTCCTGCATGGGACACGGTCTGCCTTTATAAACTTGACCTTGATTACGTATCTCATCACCATCATCAGCCTATATTCATCCACTGCTGAACGTAGAGCTCTCCTATTGAATGCCAGAGAGCCCGATAGGCTTTCCTCACCCAATCACTGCCAGCTGCCTTCCGCAAGGTAAAGCCAAAGATATTTTTATTATTATTATCGTATTTATTTACATTATATTTTTAAATATTTTTACAAAAACTAAAAACATTTAAAAATGTAATTATTATTGGTAAAACACACTAGCAGCTAATTAGCTGATGCATGTGTTTGATACACACGCATCAGCTAATGACCGGCGGGCGTACTACTACGCCGACCTATCTCAGTTTGTATTAATTTTAAATTGCGTCCCGTCGCAGGCAATTCGCACTGTGAAATTCTCCTGAAGTCGCCGCTTAGGCTACTATTGTGCTGGGTACGAGTTCAAAATGGTTTTCCTGAGTACAATCAGTAGAATATTATGTTTTTTATTGCAGATCGGCATGAGGCGAATCCTGAAATGTATTTCAGTGGCAGTCTGGGGTCACCACGTAGTGGGTCGCCTATATCACTGGCTGATCCACTAGTAAAGGGTAAGCTCTACATAGCTTGATATTACCTAATGCTGTATTATATTTCAAATTAGCATTAAACTCTCGCATAGCATGGCATACTTTGAAAAAACAATTAATCGTGCAGTTTTCACTGCAGCTCTTTGAAAAGAATATGCTAAAGTACCTTCAATTAAAAATCTGACAATGAATTGTGACGCGGTGCACCACGTGGGTGGTTCGACTCCCACAGGGAACAATTATTTATATGACTGATAAATTGTTTGTTGTGTGTTTGAGAATATGTCTTCTTAAACACACCCACAATCCATGACAAGTCCTCCTATTGAGGGTCAAATTAAAAAGAAATGGGTCAGAAAACTATTTCAAAAAGTTATCTGTAATGTAGTAGTTTCAGTCATTAAGTGATAAAACTTATATTGTTCACAGAGCGTTCCAATCCTTCAGAAGTTGCAATCAGATCGGATGGCAAGAATATCTCGCGCGAAGAACCGAAGCGTAACTCCTTAGCGTTGCATGCGTTATCGACAGCCGACAGAGACGCGCAGTCCGACAACTACAGCTTACGATCTTCTGCAGATGTATGTGAGGTGTCCTAGGCATAAACTTTCAAAGGCGTATACGAATTCATGAGTAAATGGAATGATAGATCATCACTGTACGTTGCTTAAAGGCTTGATTCTGTCACTGCGACAAGTTTAGTCCACACAGTTCACTGCGACAAGCCACAGTGACAACTTAATACAAAAAAACTTGAGAGGTGTCAAGGGATACCCGGATGGAACGAAGTTCCTCTCGATTAATTAGTGAAGGAATTGTAATAAAATTTTTTTTTTTTTTAAGTTATAATAATATTTCTTTTATTATTAACAAATATAATGTTATATAAACTTAATCAGTAGGCTCAATTTTCGTATTTACGTTTATTTATTATTTACAAAAAACCTGTATACACTCAACAATTCACAACGCGCGAAATTCAAATATTGTCATTCACTCAATAATTCGAAATTCAAATATTGTTGACAAGCAAAAAGTGTCGTGACAACTTTTCGTAAGAATTTTTTCCGTCTAGCCCCCTTTCACAACGCGCGATAAGGAACTTCGTTCCAAAAAATGTAGAGGAATTCGTCGCAGTCGCCTGTCGCTGTTGTTTGTCGCCAATGACGGACGCAGCGATGTCTTGAGAAATAATCTAACGATTTGTAACATAACATTATGATAAAAAAAAATACATTTTGTATTGTAATTCCATATGATATGATACTCCGAACACGCAGAGAGCTTTACATAATACTTCTGTCACTCCATTTCTGCATGACCCCCATAGCTATAAATCGGTAATCAATGTCTATACAATTGTTAAGTTACAAGTTCAAACTATTGTTTTTTTAGTTACTTTTGTTTACATATTAATAAAACGCGTTCTAACAATTGTATTTTCATTGCTTTTTTTGTTGTTTTCATTAGTCGGGCCAAACTGCATATTGAAATTAATTCATCTTCCGGTTTAGCTCTGATCAAACGAATGTATTTTGAGGAAAATTATGTTGACAATAATTATGCAGTGGGCGTATTCATACTTAACTATTTAAATTACCAATTAAAAAAAAACTATATAGGTGAAAACAAGTTACTATTGAAATTTATTGAAATCAAATTGGGTATCAGGGTAATAAAAAATTATACAACTTTCATATTCTACCAGATCTTGGACATTTCATCAAAGCCGGTATCTGAAGCTGCTCTGACGGACATCAGCTCGGACGCGACCGGGCACGCGGCGTGTGACATCGACTACGACTGCGATCAATACGAGTGTGACAGCTGGGACGAGTGCGAACAGGATAGCTTCTCTTAGCTTGGAGAAACAGAGATATAGCGTATATTGAGGTTGCCAAGGAGATTAGGTATATGAAGGTTGTAACCTGAATTGGTAAAGTAGAAGTAATTTGTGTTTGTGTCGTGTGCTGTGTCTTGATTACTATTGCATAGATTGCTCCAGATGAGTTCGCAAATTCTACCGGAGACATAATTCTTGCAATTTGCGAGCGCGCATGAATCGTTTGAATTTGCGTATATCAATAACCCTAGAAACCATGCACTCACTCGTGCAACGCAACAATTATACCAAACTATGGCATGTGGAACTTTGAATATCAAATTTTAGCAGTTCGCTGTTTGAACGTATTATGTGCAAAGCTCAGGAGGCCAATTCTTCTATTTAAAAAGAATATAATTCCATTCTGCTTTCAGTGATTAAATGTCAGAAAAATCACATCTATGTCAATTTCCAATCTCATTACAATATAACTGCTTCACTTATGTTCTAAGAGAATATCATTTCACAGTTAGATACAGCACTGAGACTAGATCTGAATTATATTTTAATAATGGTCCACTAAGAATAAATCGTGAATTAGCGTTTCTTACCATTAATTATGTTCTGTAGATTTGAATTTATTATAAACAATAAAGATTATTAATATTTTCAAAAAAATAATTCGACGACATTTTGTCACGTGACAATCATATCAATTAGAGAGTATGACGTCACGCCGTGCGAAATGCCATTATATGGGTTCATTATAGTAGCACAGACTCAATTGTTTCGCAGGATGTGGCGTCATTCAAGACGCCATGACAGTATTGAGTTTTACGACCACAAAACTTTTCACAAAACATCAGCTGTTCCAACCGGAACCTTTTCCTTAGCGGTCAATGTTGATTTCCACAAATACGAAATGTCTGTCGCTAGAGACGAGGTCAGCATCAACAAAACCTGTGAAGTTAGCATTAGTGGAGATACAAAACAGTTGAACCAAATTAATAAACAAAAGAAAGTCTTTTAAATCTCTGGTCTTATACCTTGTTGTACCTGTACCGTATTATTATAATTATTATATAGCGGCTTAAGTATCACTGCGACCGCAGTCGGTCTATTGTGATCGCCACTTGTTGCATTAGAGCTCACCGCTAAACCCTGCGGCTACTATAATAAACTGCAGGATTTGCTTAGGGTTGAGCTCTTTTATTTCATCTGGGCTTACGATATATTTCCCTAGATGAACACTGCGCTTGTGTATTAGAGACCCGCATTCTCCCAGGAGATGAAGTGGAGTTTCGTCCGCCTCCTCACAACGCCGGCAGGTTTGCGTGTCGCTCAGCCTTAGGTTGAACATGTGCTTGTTTAAGCAGCAGTGTCCTGTTAAGGCTCTCGTTACAATGCGCAAGTTGTTCCTATTTAATGCTAGGACAAAGTTTGTGTGCCGTTTATTGTAGGCTTTAATTAGAGCTTTGGAGTGCACCATGCCTGGCGATTCCTTCCAGAGCTTCGTAGCAGTTTCATAGCTTGAGTTCGTTATAGCTTTTAGAGCAAGGGCTTTCGGTATTCCACAGAAGGGCTCGGGTCCCTGCTGCGTACCACTAGCCCCCGTTCTAGCGAGTTCATCGGCACGTTCATTGCCAATGATGCCCTACCTGTACCGTAATAACAGCAATATTATTTTACGTCTGTGGTCGAGGGGTTCGAATGTCGGACAAGCTGATCACGAACGACCTCGTGATCAGTAATCCAGGTTTGATGCCAGTGATGCCATGAACAGTACACAAAATGTATGTGAAGAATATAAGTTCTCGTGTCTATCTGGGTATCCATTGTTCTAGTACCCATAGTACAAGATCTGCTTAGCTTAATCTAGACCTAAACTAAGCAGAGCTTGTACGGAGGCCAGCACATCAAGCTACCACAATCTGTCAAATTTCTTTGATTGATATTCAACTTTAATACAAAGCAATAAGGTTCATATTCAATTGGGAATATTTGACAGTTTTGGATAGCTTGACCTGCTGGCATCTGTACTATGGGTTCGGTGCTGTGTAAATTTATCAAATAGTTATTTATTTATTACTAGTTTTCCGCCCGCGGCTTCGCCCGCGTCGAGTTCGGTTATATCGCGTTTCCAAGAGAACTCTTAAAAAGTCCGAGATAAAAACTATCCTATGTTCTTTCTCAAGCTCAACTCTATCTCTGTACCAAATTTCATTAAAATCAGTTAAGTGATTTAGACGTGAAAGCGTAACAGACAGACAGAGTTACTTTCGCATTTATAATATTAGTAGTAATACCTTTAATGAGTGACGTGGGACCCCGGCTCTTTTATCGTAATGAGGCCAGCATATCAAGGTACCCTCAAAATTCAAAATTATATTTGATAGATTTTCAACTTTAATACAAAGTAATAAGGTTCATTTTCAAAATTTGCATCTACCTTGTACCTTGACAATGACAGTCTGCGTTTTGTATATTTTCATACGAACTTAAAAAAGTTCTTTTTAACTATCATTATTTCTATAAAAACCTTTCATGAATTGCTTTTATTTTGTTACAACCTGTATATGCTGGCACTTCACATGATCTATTTGCGTGAACACTTGTTTTATTTGACCAAAATAAAATAAACTTTCCCACTTTAACGCAAAGTTGGTTTTTGTATGACCAAATAGTGCAGTTATTATTTTGTCTTTATAAACCATTATGTCTGTGCCAGCATTAAATGTAAACGTAAAACACCGTATAATTATACAAAACTGCTTGAATATGGTCAATTGTGTTATTTATGGCACTTGTACAACATAATTGTTGCTTTATCTGTATCTCTGGTAATGTTAACCTCCCGTGACGTCAGAAATAGGCGTGTATTTTGGACAAGTCTTAGGTACATATGTAAATTAATAACAAATCGACACATAGTTTCGAAACCCGTACATTTAAAACGCTAGCCGGCGACATTGTTTATCAATACTAAAGTATGTTCAACTATATATATGTATAGTATCTATCGAAGGAACTGGAAGAATCAAGTGTCTTTTGCTCCCATAGAAACATAAAGGCAGATTTACACGTACCAATTTTAATTGCCTGTTGAATTCATGTGAATGCAAGAAGTTTATGCAACAATAACAAATTCAGTGTCTATAGAGTGTTTGGACGATGTAATTCATTGATTACCTCAATGCTGCAAAAAATGGGCCATCGTGTAAATGAGCCTTATGTTTCTAAATCTATCTTGTGTGGTAAACAGTATTAAGTTAAACATGTGAATAATATATTTATTCTATTATTTTACAAGTCGAGTAGAATATATTGGAGTAAACATTGAGACCAAAATTTATATAAGGTGTAGTGTCTTGTCATAGTCGTCATAATATAACATTATAAAAAAAAAACTCAAATTGAATATCACTTGTGGCAACTGTGAAGGAATACGTCACGGGGAAAAATGACCAAATTTGGGTTCCATAAAGTGCCAAAGCGCATTAGACCGGCGTGCTGGGATGTGGCTGAATTCTTCTCAATCTGAGAAGAGTACCGTATCTACCCAGTAGCGGGACTGTAGTAGTGATGATTGTGACGTAGCAACAACGTAACGATCTGCGTTGTTATTTATTGTTTAGCCCCGAACTCTTCCGCGCCCACATTACTTGGCGACCTTTTTTACAGTGCGGGTAACATACGATATATATTTAGCCGACATGGTGGCGTATGTTGAACTTTTACCGACTAACCATGCCGTGGAATTCATAATAATAACATCACTGCAACCCCGACAGTTTGTGGCTTGAAATCGAACATAATCGTTGGACCCGTCAAAGGGCGGTGCGTATTATATGTCGACACAGCCAGAATCCATACAATGTGGCAACTTATATCACCAAATGAAAGAGGTTACACAAAACATAACATTATATCTCAATTGTTTAACTGCGTTAGAAACCGAGTTATAGAACATGAACGTGAACCTGATTCAAATATAGATTTTCGTCAATTCGTCTCTTTGTCAAATTTCATATCACAAAAAGGGATAGGATTATTTTAAAGGTTTTTTCATTCCAACCATCTTTTGTAATAAGAGGACTAAAATTGAATGAAAAATCACTTGACTATCGCAAATTAAATAAATGATCTCAGAAATATACATTTAAGTATTAGGTACAACATAATATTAGGGATTGCATAAAATCACTTTGTTTAAAAGCACCATGTGATTATAATTTTATTGTGAAATCTTGCCATGATAAGGGTTAAGATAAGATATTTTCAATTACTTGTTTAGTGTAAACAATTTACCACCTTTGTCTATTCTTCAAGTTGTTTGCCATTCCATATTTCATTCATCCAAGCAAAAGAAAATACGTAAACTGACCGTAATAGCAAAGGAAATATTGACTGTTTCTATGAAATTGTGACAGAAAAAAAATACTACGTTACTAGTTTTAGAAATTGTATAAAAATTTACACAATTTCTTACACTTATATTGTGACGCCTTGAAGGAATTATTTAAGAAGTTGGTAGTTTACTATTTCTTTTGCTTCCCTGAAAAAAGTATTGATAATCATTTTAGGGTAAGTAAAAACCATAGCACTTTGCTGTCTTCCCATTGTTGAATCTGAAGTTTTAAAAATATTTTATGAATGAGTTCATGTTACAATGTCACAAAGCCATAACACTCTTCCATACTTACTCTTGTTATATTTAAAGTATACCTACATTTAGAAAATTACACGTTTTTTGGCAAAATAATGGGTTAGATGACTGTTCAAAAATATGATTATATGTAATTCGTATACTTAGAGATTGACAGTCCATGCTCTATCCCTTTCCCATCCCTTTTGATGTATAGTATGCTCTCTATCAAGTTTTTCATGAGGTTAAAAAAAATAATCAGCCATCTAGCCTATTAGTTTACAACACCATCTATTCTGCAAATGGAAACAAAAGTCATACTTAGTTAAACTAAATATATCACTAAACTCGCGCTGATGTTGCATGCGAGTACTGTATTGTAAATTGTATAAGGTATATTTTTCTGTGGCTCAAAAAGTGTATACAGGATAGTGTTAAAAGTGTAGTGATACAATTTGTGTCTCATACTTAGAAAACCTTCACACCTTATGTACGTGTGATTTATAGAACAAAAGAATAATGCAAAAAGTGTGTGCAGAGAATAAGTATGTGTCATATAATTCTTCCAAAAAAAGAACAGATTTACCTACTTCAAGATTTTTCCAAAAATATTTTGATTTCTACACTATCATTTCTTCTGAATATGTTCATGTACTATAAACGAATAAGAGTATTATAACACCTATTCGCGATTTAAATCAATAGTAGGTAGGCAAATCAGTTTCTAAACCTACTCTCGTTAGTTTAAATCCTAAAAACGATTATCTATTCTATGCAGCTGCACTTGAAACATTCGTGTTAGTTATTTATCATTATTAAAATATTATGATAGTTTCTATGTAATTAAAATCCAAAGGTTTACAGTGGACTCTTATTGCAATGTCTCTTACATTCCACTATTTGCCAAAATTGCAATAAAATTTCATCGTAACAAATCTAATTCTTATGATTCAAATTACCAAACTCAGTATTAAGACAATACATTAGATTTTTCTTACAGACTAATCGCTAATCTAGATTTTAGACTTATTAGGCACCCTAAAAGAACCAAAATTAGTCACATTATTGTGTAACATTGTAAATATCATGAGGTAAATTTTAACATATCTGTGTTGGGTTCAATTTAGTAGATTTTCAATCGTTTATTATAAAGTATAGTTTCGGCATTATTTTAAGCGCCGGAATCCTAAAGACCAGTATTGAATTGATATAGTAAGGATTATATTTTTGTAGTGTTTGATTATAATTTGTGTTACTTTAAAATGTAGTGTAGTGTATTATTTATTTATGTCCGATGCGTCCGTTTCTTACTTAGTGCCTTACGACGGACGGCGGGTTACGTTGCTCGTGTAGGACGCTGTGACCACTCATCGTAAATAAACGATATTGATACCCAATGTGCTTCTCATTACTTTTTAATGACCTACCTTGCGATTTCCAACAGGTAACCACCATCCCAGAATGGCCTAAAGGCAAATTAATTAGAAATTAAAAATAATATCTTTCGTAAGGCAAGCAATCGATACGTTGGCATTCAATGGTGATCAACTAAACGCCGATGAATCCAATGCCCAAGTTATTCATCAAAACAGTTTTCCTCGAATTTCAGCGTTAGTCACATCATCTGCCTAAATGCTGATTCCTGCTGGATGTTGAAAGAGAGCTAAAGACCCGGCTCTGTGGCGATCACAAGGCGAGACCTCCGTTCAGCAGTGGACTAATAATATTTTTTTTTCTTTTGCTTATGGTGACTCAAGATGTAACAATAAGTCGAATGCAGCCTTTTCGCAACTATATTGGAGTTGGCTTCCAGTGTAACTAGATGTTGTCGACTATACTATACTATAATAATTATATGCGACTGGCATCAGACCAAAGCAACAATCGTCATTATAACGTCGAGCTACCAATTTCCGAAAAATTGCCTAGATGTGCTCGCTGCACTCAATGTAATCTGAATCATACTGGGCCAATATCGGAACCTCTGGTCGTTGTCTCACGGCAACCTTATAGCACCAGTCTGTGGACAGGATTGGCCAATGGCCGCTAACTCTCGAGATTCGCTGCGCCCCTGGTAGGGGTGATCCGATTTTGATGAACTGTTATACATAACTGTTATTATGTTATACTGTTTATTGTTTTAAATATCTGGGTCACATTGTCACTAGTGATCTACGGGATGATAGTGATATAGAGCGAGAGCGCAGGTCATTGGCGGTAAGGAGTAATATGCTCGCCCGCTGTACGGCAGACGTCAAAGTAAGTTTATTTAAGGCGTTCTGCCAGTCGTTTTACTCGAGCGGCCTGTAGGTGTCATATACAACCCGAGCCTATAATGTCCTGCGCGTACAGTACAACAACGCCATCAGGATGCTGTTGCGGCTGCCGTGGCGCTGCAGTGCGTCTGGCATGTTTACGGAAGCCCGCACAGATGGCTTTCACGCTATCATGCGTAAGAAAGCGGCTTCCATGGCGCAGCGCCTGCATAGCAGTCGGAACAGGATTCTGAAGATGATTGCTGAAAGGCTAGATTGCCCCTTCCAGAAACATTGGATGGAGCTGGGAATGGGCGGGCATAATTAATTAAATAAACTACCTACTAACAATACTAATATAGAACATAAGCACAATATGTTACTAACACATCACTACCTACCTACCTATGGACTGTAATGTCTGACAATAAAGTATATTATTATTATACAGAAAGAGATTAGACCTTGGAGAAGGATGTACTCATATAGGCTGCCTTATGTCTCAAAAAGGTTGTGGTGCTGGTAGAACCTTGGGCAACAGCTAGTATTTAATAAATATGACCATAACCATCTTCATCTTAAGATCATCAATAAAATTCATCATTACATTCTCAATAGATACTCTTTCTTCTTTTCATAAGTAGTTAATCTTAGCAGTGGGGGCTGGCATGGCCAGCAACACTTCGACCAAATGTGATCTGTTGTGTTGTCCCCAGCATGGTACATTCCTTACTCTTCAAAGACGTGGTTCATGAAGGCGGCTAGCCCACTAAGAGGAAGGAACCTGTAGTCCTCTGGCTTCGGGTATCCGTTGCCGAGATGACTCATCCGTTTCGTCGCTAGGACGTCACAATCACACAAGATGTGCTGCATGGTTTCCCTGAATTTACCACAAGCTCTACAATCATTGTTCAAGGTCAGCTTCATTTTATGGAGCATGTCATTGGTTGTAAAATGCCCTGTGAGGGCTCCGATGACAGCTCGGGCTTTGTCCCTTTTGTATGAATTTGGAGATGCGTGTGGTGCTGCTGCCGAAAAATCTTCGTGAGTGCTCTAGCCCTAAGCTATTGCACCACTCCTCTTTGTGTTTTGTATCGGCATATTCCTGTAAGGCCTTCTTGATGGCGCATGTTGGTAGTCCCATACATGGTTCTGGTCCAATCATGGCATTTGCCGATCCGGTTCTAGCTAACTCATCGGCCTTCTCATTTCCTTTAATGCCTGCATGCCCTGGGACCCAAACCAACAAATTTTGCATAAGTAGACCTAATATTATGCCTGCCGGTTTATTGTGTATAGTAAAAATTAGAACATTTTGGTGTAAGTAGATATGTGAAAAAATCACTTTAATATATCTCTAAATATATTTATACTCATCACAATATTATTATCTATCTGTACATACCACTTACCTCTTTAATACAAGTGTAATACAGAGGTAATTGGTACATGCTCATAGCATCAACTTGATTAAAAATGCAGCAATTGAGTTTTCATTGCTAGACAGCGTGAATCACATACAACATTTAAACAAGATTATGATAACAAAACAAAGAATTGAGTGAAATATATGATATGAAAACATCATTTATAGGACAAAGTAGTGAGGTGTTCATCGTCTGTGTATAAATAACCTACTAAAATCTACCACACTTTTTATTTTGACATCACTATTTTTTTATAATTGGCAATACCGGCGTAAAAATGTCAAATTGCATGGCGGTGCGTCGCTTTTTTGCTAATCATTGCCGTAATACAATAAATTTACCCGTAATTACGAGTAAACAACAGAAATTGTTCACGTCTGCACATACTACAACTAATTTTGTGGCTATCAACAGAATATTGGTAAGACTTTTCATTGTTTACATAGTTTATTTGAACTCATTGGTGACTGATTTCTACGATATGAATTTGAATTTGAACATATTGCCCTAGATATTAGTGTGCCAGTTTCCCGCATTTTTTTTATTATGTGAAGTGATATTTGTCAGTATCTCAAAGATTAGTTTGCAAGTATTTATAACCTTAAAATTGATGGCTATAATGAAATTGTTCATCAGTTCGAAACTCACGAAAGTGAAGTTTCCAATAAGTGGCATATCCGTTTTATTGTGCTCGATATTGTCGACCTTATTGCCTTTACAATGGATCTTGTTTGTGCTGTTGTCACATTGTAGAGGTTTACCTTCCCACATATTAAGCTGTTGTCCCTATGGTGGTCCTATTTGATTCACATAAGTAGATTGAATGTTGATTGATAAAAAGAAATATATTGACACTGTTTAGGGGACTGTTATGATACTTATTATGATCAACCGTGTTCTATTTAAGCCAATTAAGCTCAATTAGATAAATTTATAATTTTTTGAGCTACACAAACTTTTAGTGAGATTCTAAAAATATTGCTTTGAAGTACATACAATAGAAAATTTATCAATTGTATCACATTATGATACACGAAACTATTTTTCACACAAATTTATCACAAAATTTGCAATATATGTTATTATAGAAATTACAATTCCAGGCATAGAAAGGCCCTGTGGGTCTAATGGGGAATTATGGAAATGATCTTACACCGCACACTGTTATTCCTATATACTTACCTCTTTTGCTTTTTGCACATTCATGCATCATACGAAACATGCACATTGGTTGGGAGTACTTCGCACCAATTCTTTTTATACGAAGTTACTAACAAGGTCAGTATAAAAATATTATTTTAGGAAGTCTTCTGAAACCACTTGACTTTTTAATCTGGCTCCAAATTAATCTTTTATTGATTACCCCATGGTAAACTTATTGTAAATAATAAAAAAAAATATTGTGCCCATAAAGTGACAAATTAATGGAAACAAAAGAAAAACATAATAATGTAACCAACTAAGATGACAGTAGTTTCGTAAAACTGTTTCAATAATAGAGGGTAATAATTTATCGCAATAAAAAATATATATATTGACATCATTCTATTTCTTCTTAAGAAGTGGCAACACCTCACCTCTTACATTAACTGCATAGTAATAAGGCTAATTCAATAGCCAATGATATATTGTTTGTCAGAACAATGGGATGTGTCCCCACAATAGCTTAAAGTACCTATAGCATACCCTTTGTGCACTCTAGTGTGAAGAAATTAAATAGTAGTCAGACATTTTTGCCAAAATATATTCATTTCGGATTGTTTGAAAATTTAAATAATAATGAAGTTTGGTTGTGTCCTTGTCTGAGTAAGATTTCTTTTCTATTGTTGACATCATAAATAATATTTAGAAATTGTAATAGACACTCAGCAACATATTAAGTTTATTATTAACTAGCGGCCCATCCCGGCTTCACACGGGTGGACATAAGACATAAATATAGCCTATGTTACTCAGGGTGAATGTAGCTTTCCAATGGTGAAAGAATTTTTGAAATCGGCACAGTAGTTTTTGAGTTTATTCATTCACAAAAATACAAATCTTTCCTCTTTATAATAGTAGTGTAGATTTATTATATCATATTTTTATTATTAGGTTATTATTATTGGTCTGTGATTCCTAAGCAAGAATAAGGATTCCTTTATCGCAAGCTACTCCATTAAATCTATACTAATATTACTTGAAAGAGGCAAACAAACTTACAAAATATACTCTATTTTGTAAGTTTGTTTAGAAGTACACATATGAGTGGTAATCTCCAGAACTGGACCTATTTGAAAAATTATTTTACTATTTGAAACTAATATCATATATTACCGGGACAAAATAGGGATGTGCAATAAACCAGGATGTTGTTTAATTGCAAGGAATATGGTACAAATTCTTGGGATGATTACATAACTACTAAAAAAAATGGCAGAAGACAACATTATTGTGAAATGCTCCACCAGTATATGTATTTGATATTATATGTATAGGGGCATGTGGCTAAGTTATACCTAACTACAACATACGTTGCTCAACAGATCCCCAAGGTTAAAATGCGCTATCCGCAGTCAGTCTTTGGATGGGTGACCAGTAATAAACCTCCTGACCTGTGACCTCTCCGATATCCCTCCGTGCCTCGGAGAGTACCGTCGGTGCCGATTGTCATGCGAGAACACCTATGACAATCGTTGGTGGTAGTCAGAAGCCCAAAAAACCTGACAACCAGTCCTTAGGATATTTGTATTGCCCAGAAATCGGGTTGCAGAGGTCTGATGGCAATTGCTTCGTGTAAAATACTGATATTCAGCCGCATCTGGTTAGACTAGAGGCCGACCCGACCATAGTTCCACCATACTTCGAATATTATTACTATTAAATTAAATAAATGTACCTATTGCATTTGTTTTGAACTACCGTTATCGCTTTTTCGTCGTTCGTTCTGTTCGCAATATCAAAACGTTCACCGAGAGTAGATACTTTTATCTTTATTTACTTAATTTATCAATTATGTACGAGACTCGATATTATACGAATAATAATATCGAGCATTATACGCTAACAACCGAGAATAGTGCACGTATCACGAACAAAACAACTAATTATATCAAAGACTTTCACTATTTCGTCATTCACGATACGTAAGTTGCTTGAACTGATATTTTATAACATTATAATCCTTATTACATCATCCTCCGAGCCTTTTCTCATTGTGAATCTGCTTCCTGTCTAACCAAATGCGGCTGAATAACAGTATTATACACGAAGCAATTGCCATCAAACCTCCGCAACCCAAGTTCTGGGTGATAACCGGAAGGTAGACTGGTTGTCAGGCTTTTTATGCTTCTGATTCTGTCATAGGTGTTCGTATGACAACCGGGCTGGACGGCTTTACGTGCCGAGGCATGGAGTGGTCTCGATGTTTTAAGAATGTTCACCCATCCACAGACTGACCGCAGCTAGTGTCGCTTAACCTTAATCAGTTGATCAGGGTAGTTATTACTTAGCAACGATTTCCTATTGCAATGAGGAATACATATACTGCTACGATCAGTGTCCTCCTTATGTCAATTTACTTGATGTCGGCACAGTACCTATGTCTTTTGTGCCATACATACCTGCTCTCATCACACAGTAACTTCCTTCGTAATCTTGTCATCTTACACGCGTTCTACTATTTGGTGTCCTCATCCTTCATGTTACGCACTTTAGTAATATTTAAACCTTAGATATCTCTGTATTATAAATAAAGTCGGTCGATTGACTTGCAATTTGGACACAACGTGGCATTCGGATACGCGTGTTTTTGGAGAAAATAATTGAGCCACTGCCACGGAATAACTATTAGTTATCTGGAGTACTAACTGTTAATACACTGCAGCTAAGTGTGGCCAGGTTTACTAGTTTCTTTAATGACAACAATTTAGAGAACCAGCCTACAAATCATAATTTAGGTTAGGCTATTCTATGTATTATCTTGGATATTTTCTGAGGTAATAACTTAACCTCTTAGATAATACCTTAGATAGTTAGACTATATAGTCCTCTAACTGTCGTGGCAAATGTCAGGAAAGCCGTGGCCGTAACTTTAGGACATGATAGGATAGCAAGTACGGTTTTTACGGCTCTGACCCTGCCACCTCCCCAGACGGCAAACGAGATGAAAAAGCCTATTATTTTTAGTCGGTAGTACCCATGGTGGAGATCCAATGTCCCGCGTCGTACGTACGCAATGTAAGCACAAAACGGCGCGGCGGAACGAAACGATTTCTGATTGATCATTCAGTAACCGTACATTTCTGAGCAAACAAATCAGTTGAACCCGTACCGTGCCGCGACTTCATTGCGGGTAGCAATCGCTAACTTTAGCAAAGGACAGGTAGTTCGACACTCAACACAAATAAAACAAAGCAATAAAATTGCGAAATCATTGCCGTAGTATTTTTCAAAAACTAAATAGTATCGCAATTAACTTTGAAAAATACTCCAATTATCTTTTAATCCGGCGGTATGCTCATGCCCATGAAATTATATTTATTTCTGAAAGAACTAAAGAAAAAAAGGTGTTTTGTTAACTGGATGGTGTTGGCATTTCTCAACCGTCTATCTCTGAGATGAACTATACAAGCTCAGAGATCATATTTTTACAGAAAGCAGCTTCTGCAATCTGCATCGGGTTTGAAGAAACTCATAGCACTTTTGAGTTGACTTGACTCAAATAAAAAAGCCGCGGTTCGCACGTTTAGCAGGGTCCTTTCTGCGCTGGTGCTGCCTAGAAGTATATTCTTGCGTTCATGTTTGACGCCATTACAGCCCTGTTATGTTGTGGGCGTGCTAATCAGGCCCGATCTTAAACCGAACTCTATGAATAAAAAATATTTTAATTTAACACGTAATTGGGTGCGATAACACTTCTACTTGGGGCAACATGATAAAAACATGTATGCATATAAATGCTAGTGTATAATAGTTGTGGAACTAAGAATTCTAACTTTCTGTTAATCAGTTACTCAAAATTTTATTTTTAATTATTTCAAAATATATTATCAATCTCCGAGGCTTTTGTCCAACTATCTTGGGGTCGATTACCAATCTAATTAGATGCGGCTGAATATCAGTATTCGACAAGCGACTGCCATCAGGCCTCTGCAACCAATTTCTGGGCAATACCGATATCCTAAGGATAGACTGGTTGTGAAGCTTTTTGGGCTTCTGACTACCACCAACGATTGTCATAGCTGTTCTCACATGACAACTTCGTCATGCGACTTCAAACATGTCTCGGATTGTTAAGAATGGTCACCCATCCACTGATTGGGCGCTCCTAGCGCAGCTTAACCTTGCAGATCGCTTGACTTACCCACGAGCCACTCATACGAAAAATACCACATAAATATTTGTGATCAGCAATCCGTCACGATACAATAGACCGCAGACTTCGTCGCAAATTGATATTGCATATTGATTTATTTTGGCGACCACATTTAGATTATGGATTGTGTGATCACCGGTCGACATCCAAACTGCTAACATAATATCAACTGATTATTTTATATCCACTGTCTAAAACTCATAGTACAAGCTCTGCTAAGTTTGGCACTAGATGGTGCTGTGTAAAATGACCGAAAAAATAAAGACGGGTGATTTGCCATTTATCATTACCTTGCTGAATGCCCTTACCTATTTTAGCCCAATGAGTCCTAGTAGTGCTATGCCAAATATTGCCCGCCATTATGCAATACAGACTCATGCCTGCTCGGAGCTGTGGTAGGTTAGGTACAGCTAGCTCACTTTACGTTCTACTTCGGTTACTTTCATTTTTCGAAAAAGTTTCATATTCAAAAATAAAAGAATGTGGTACACTCGTGGCTTCAGAATCGCTGGTTACGGGGCGATTAAAAGATTAATCGATATCCTCTGAGTCGATTAATCTATTAATCGCCCCAGGAATATTTTTAGAAAATATATAAAAAAAATAATTAAGATTTTTTAGGATTCTTCAACTTATTTATAATAAAAACATTTAAATATTATATTTTTATCATCAAATTATACTTTTGGTATAATATTAGCGGTGGAAATATTTAGATGATATTAGTTATAATAAAATTCAAAAGTATTATTATGAACCTTGAAAATCAATGCTCCTTCTATGTATAAACAAACCTATTTGGTCACGTAGCAAACTAGCAATCTATACTGGCTGTCTAACCAAAAAAAATAATCAATAACAATCACGTCAAATTTTGATGGAAGATAGCAAGAATGAAGAGCGTTGTATCTTCGGAACGTAGCCAGAAAGTTGGTTGTAGCTACAGCACGGTTGGTTGGCTCCGATGGTGTTACCATATAAGTCGTTGGTTTCCCCGAAGCGGACCAGTCTTTACCGAGTGTTAGCGCGCGCAAGGTTCGCCATGCGCGTTTTTGAATATGCGTGTGTTGTGTCAGTGTGTGCGTTGTTGCAGTGCGCGCGCGCATCGTCTTCAGCCCTGGAGAAAATGGCCTTCCTGTACCCAGAGGCGAGGAGGGATGGGAGCGTCATCGACGACTACCACGGCACTAAGGTACTGTACAATCTCAAGCTGCTCACGTCTCTTTACTGCTCCTAGACTCTACATTCACTATTGTAATCTCATCATCAAATCGTTCAAAAAAATTGAATCCTTTGAAATGACTGAGCAGAAAATATTCCTTCTGGTCAGCATAAGTGTATCTTCGAAGAAAGACAATAAGGTATCGATGTAAACAATGCATGTAAACAGCATCCGTTCACTTAGTTTAATTAGCAGAACATTAATTGTTGTTAAACCCACAACAAGCCTCGACGGATGTGATACGGGTAATCGATTATAGGTACTAATACTACACAATTATAGAATCGTGTACGTTTTGCTAAGTTGTCTCTTTTGTACGATTAACTAGCGACTGTACTGACTCTGCCAAAGCTGATAAACGTGTTGAAATGAGGCGTGACATTTTCTTGTAAAATCTAAGGTAAAATAGGAGGCATTTGACAATAAAATTACGCATTAATAACGATAAAATATAGCTAATCTAGTCACGAACTCGCCAACTAATTATTACAAAAGCTCGTTCCAGCGACTATTACCATAAATATGTGTTTACGTCAGTATAGAATACCTTGGAGTCAGATACTTAATTTCCATATAAATCGATCGACCCTTGGGCAAGAGCTTATATGCACCAAGTGCTGCAACCAGCAACAAAAAAATAATTACACATTTTGTAAGGACTTAATTTCACGGTCAGGCTTTTATTGCAGATACGTATTATTGAGGTAGGTAGATGAACCATTAGAATGTGTGTAAATGTAAATACTATGACGGCTACTGCTTTTAGGTGGCAAAAGAGGTGGTTTAATTATCGAAAATATTCATAAGCGGTACGACGAAAAAAACCTCTATAAAGTATTAAATTTATGAGCATTGTGACCCTGGAGAGGAAAATGTGTATTTTTTAATTTAAATCGAAGACAATAAATTCAACTGGTAATATTTTTGTCTATAAAACTATGATTGCTAATTTCCATAGCTCTAAGATCCGGGATCAATGTTCTTCGTGATGATGATAGTTATAAAAACAATTCTAAACCACAACCTTTTTTGCTGATAACACACATCATACAGAAGAAGCAGGTAAAACTTGAATTTAACTTTGGTAAGGCTTTGGACACAGCGAGCGGTGTACTTAGAGTTCATAGTTTACAGTACCGCGTTCGCTTTATTCTGCCTAAAAAAGAAGTCATAGAGGAAATTATAGGGAAACTAGCTTCTGAACGTGGTTTCACCCGCTTCAGTAACAACCGGTTCAGTAGTTTAGGCCTGAAAGCGTAACAGACAGACAGACTTACTTTCGCATTTATAATATTAAGTATATCTGGGAAGTATCCCTACTTCCCAGTAGGGACAGTAAACGCGGAACTTTGGCATCAGATCGCTCGATATGTAAGATTCCTACTATTGTGTACCTACTTACCTTTTTTTTGGTGACGGGGTTGGAAATCCTTTATTGCACTATCCATCGCTCCGGTGAGAGCGGTGGGGTGTGACTCCGCTCTGAAAAGACCGAGCTACCAACTGAAACCAACCTCGGCGTTTCGCGTCACCACTTTAGTGCTGGGGCTATAGGAGCGCCGCAGAGCAGGCAGTTACTTGTGTACCTTGCTCTAAGCTAAAAACCATCTCATCAGCTGTTAAAAAACGCTTTGGAATTCGTTTGGAAGATAAATCATTTTATCATCATCATATCAGCCGAAAGGCGTGCTTTGCTGAACTGAAGCCTTTCAGTTTTCCACTTTACCTGCAGCTGCATGCATGCTATAACTCCAAACGAAGTTTACCAGGTCAGTCTATTTGGGAGGTTCCATGGGTCCCATGCTGCGTTCCCAATGGTCTCTACTCCAGAATTATTCTGCTCCATAGGCTATCAGTTTTACCTGAGACGAGCGCGCCACTTGAGCTAATTCTTAAAACTATTTGGGTAATTATAATCCTCTGTAATCTACGAAATCCTAAACTCCGCGTTGTTATACACGCATTTGGCCGGTTTTCGATAAAATCGTCATCTTCAGATACTACATGCATAAGTAGGTTTTTAAATGATGAACAAGACACCTATAACTGTACCTATAATGCGAAAGCTTGGTTTCCCTTAAGTACCTAACTAGTAGAGGTCGACGGCAGGGCTGTCGCGCAGAATTAAATTACGAACGTGTGATGTGTAGATGGATAAATAGAATAATCTTTATTGCACACATTGGAATTAATTAAAGATACAATGGTGGTTTTATCGCTTACAGCGATATCTACCAGACAACCTTTGGATGGACAGGAAAAAAGAAAAAAATTGTGGAGGGTAGTTCGGGGTTCACTAAAATATTTATAAATGTAGTAAAAGATAAATGAGTAGTGTAAGTACAGTCAGCGTCAAATAGTTAGTGACACTCAGGGTATTCAAATAAATAGACGCAACCAAAAAGTCAATAATATCGGTACAAACAAAGTTTCCATATTGTTGTCAACATTATAGTCGCTCAAAAGGTCGAGACGTTTAAAATGTCATATAGATAGGTTCAGTCAAACCGTCATAAATATGGTAACAGTCATCCCGCCAATGGTATCCAAGCATTCTAAGTGTTCAAAAATATGGAACACATTAGAAAAATAAACCAGCATGTTATAGATATAAACGGTTTCCCAAAGATGAAAACCTCTTTAGGCAATGTAGTGTTATTTGCATGTCATTCTATTTATCTATCAGTAATATCAATGTCAAGTGCAAAACTAAAGCAAGCTAGAAATATGGCTACGCATTAGTGACACCACAAAACATCGAATTATATATTTGAGGGAGGGAGGTGTCTCCGTAACAGATATTTCAAATGAACTGGGAATATCCTTATGTACAGACGCCAGCAGATCAAGCTATCCAAAACTGTCAAATTTTCCCAATTGAATATGAACCTTATTGCTTTGGACTAAAGTTGAAAATCAATCAAAGAAATTTGACAGATTGTGGTAGCTTGATGTGCTGGCCTCTGTACCTATCGTTTTAGATGTTACGTGTAGTTACCTATCGAATTATTCTCATCTCTCTAGATCCTCATTTCTTCATATTCGCACATATATGTATAAACAGGCACACAGCCCGCCTGATGGTAAGCAGTCGAAAACTAGAGAAAATTTAAAAGATGCAAGCGATTATCACCCTTATTGACATTATTTTATTGCTTATTTTTAGTTATTCATCCACTCTATTACCTTGTTTATGTTTAAAATAGCAGTTTTTGAGTAATAGTCAATAAGGTTGAAAACTTTGCACCTCTTTTTTGCAAGCACTATCGAGTCTAGTTTTGTCGACGTTAATTGTTAATTAAAATAAAATAAAATGATCATGATATTGAATCATATATTTTAATTATTGCTCTATGAGATATATAGTCATACTCATTATCAATGAGGTTAAGGTACATCTATTTTCAGTCAGCTGTATATTGCTAAGTATAGTAAACGGCTATGCACGAAATTCTTTACAAAACAAAAGACATGTCTATGACGTCATGCTTAAAATGAAAAGGACAGCAGTAGTTACTATTCCTTTCATTTCTGTGTATAAATGTTTTCACATTAATTGATGTGAGAAAGAATATTTAAAATATATAGTAGTAAAGTTCATTTTTCTAATGTGTTCCATATTTTTGACCACTTAGAATGCTTGGATACCATTGACGGGATGACTGTAACCATATTTATGGCGGTTTGACTGAACCTATCTATGTGACATTTTAAACGTCTCGACCTTTTGAGCGACTATAATGTTGACAACAATATGGAAACTTTGTTTGTACCGATATTATTGACTTTTTGGTTGCATCTATTTATTTGAATACCCTGAGTGTCACTAACTATTTGACGCTGACTGTACATACACTTATGTTGTACCTAGTAACTTTAGCTAGCTTGGATTAACTTTATTATTTGTTGATTTAAAGGATTTGATTTATATTGCACAGGTCATTTATAAAACTCATGTTCCAATAACTCCAAAAATACTTGTGTGACTTAATCTATGAAAATCGTTAGAAGCAACTGCTAAATGTATTTTTTAGTTAGGTAGATGAAAGTTCAAAAACCTCCAAATTGAACTCGTTTTGTAAACCGGGATTCCGTGTAATAAAAATCTGTTAATCTTACGGGCATTATAGATTGAGTTTTCAATTTATGATCTCTTGTAACGATATAACCGTTTTGGCCATCTTGTATTATACAAAAAGCTACAAGGAAAAAATCCAATCGCATGGTATCTCAAAATTAATGTATTGTGTATCCAATGTGATATTCATGTTCGTGTTTTAGTGAAACCTTTTTCGTAACGGTACAAATCGCGGAATCGCTGCACGCCAACGAAGTTTACCTTTTATTTTACAGTTTGCGTTGCGTCCCCGCTTATTATGAACAATGAAGCTACTACGTCATCGGAAGGCATTGTAGTGGACCATAAATCGCCGAATAGGTGTTTTATTTTTTTAAATTTTTCGTATTGTCAGCCTTCATGCAACCTCAACATTTGCAAAAGCCGTTTTATTGACGGTTTTAACAAAATTTTAACTTCATGGTCCTTGTTTAAGAAAATGGAATGGCTAGCCGAATATGAACATTTTGAATACACCAACTAATTGATTTGTCATTGTTGGATTTGAAGATTATTTTTAATTGGTGAACTCGGATATAAAAGTGGCTGCTGGATAAAAATATATTATTATATGCAAAAAAGAGCGGCCTTAATTGTCGTTGATTGTAATAGTCTATGAAATAAACCTGCCAGTCTTTTAACAGATTTATTGACAGTCCAATGCTACTTTAATATGCTGACTTTAGAAGTAGAAGTTTAGACATTAACTACCATCCCAATAAAAAGTAGTCACGGACCTGTTTGCGAATAAGAACTTCTTCTTGGATTTGATCACTTGTTACCAGTAAGATCCAAGACGATGTCGTCGTCGTTACAGTGATGCGAGAATCACTAGCTGCATTTCAAGCCTTTAATTGGGTTTGCAATCGCACTAGGCCAGGCCCACCCGCACTAGGCCAGCGTGGTGGACTAATCCCCCTCATTCTGTGAGGGTAGGAGACCCGTGCCCAGCAGTGGGACAGAATATGGGTTGATGATGATGATGTTATTTGGCTTTTCAGCGCTACAATGCAATTTCCAACACACAGTTTTATTAATTTCATAAAAAGCCCGATGACAATAAATTTTATATTATAGTTCTCTTTCTGTAATTTAAAGTCGACAGCAGCCCTAGGTACTTCGTATTGTAGTCAACCTTGTATTATATATTCTCTGAGCATACCGCAAACGTGTCATGATTATAGATACAAGTAGATCAATCTATTGAAAACCACAATATAAAAACCTGTATTATTAAAATTACACAATGATAGCTCATTGATCCTTTTTTACGACAAAAATAGTTTTTTATACTTACCTACATACTTATAAAAAAGTTTTTCCCGCCGTGTTCCAGATAACTTGTTTGTCTGCATGATTTGTAGGTTTTTACCTCGACATACTTAATATAAAAATATTAAGTATAGGTAGTGTATTCAGCTAGTTGTTATTTTATTATAAAACTTTTAGATTCGAAACGTATTTTATTTTTGCTCGCAGAGGTTATAAAGACAAGAGATTTTATTGTAAAAAATAACACCATCACAACGCCTGTAGGTATTCCCCGAAGTTTTAGGTAATAGTGTGCCGACATACACCCACATCAAACCGGTATTTTTGTAGGTCCTGTGGAATCGAGGGTAAGCCACTAACAGGATACAAATCCAAACAAGAATTTCATAAAAATCCAAACAAAAGCGGAAGAGTTCCTTGGAAGTTCCCAGGTGTTTGTGGTTGTCAGCAGTGTTTTTGGGATTTTCCATGAAATTCTCAGTAGCAGCTTGGTGTGAAATACAAGCGTATTCCCCTCGCACAAATCCAAACTTTACCGTGGGTGTACTTACATTGGTATATATATGCCCAACTCTAGTTTGCCAGGCATGATGATATGTAGGTCTGTAGTGACAAAGTTACTCGTAACTTCTTTACATACATTCTTAACCTCTTTTTAAAACATACTTTTTGATCTATAGATCCCAGACCCGTACCGCTGGCTAGAAGACCCTGACTCGAACGAAACCAAAGAGTTCATAGACGCAGAGAACAAAATAACGCGACCGTACCTGGATGCGTGCCCTGTGAAGGGCGACATCAACCAGAGACTCACAGAGCTCTGGAACTACCCCAAATACTCATGCCCCTTCAGAAGAGGGAATAGATACTTTTTCTTTAAAAATACTGGCCTACAGAATCAGAAGTAAGTGTTGTTTTTTTTTCTTTTACCCATATTTCTTGTTTATTTATGTAATAAGTTTCCCGGTTGTCATACGAACGCCAATGACAATCGTTAAAACCCAAAAAAGCCTAACAACCAGTCTATTCGACGACGACGTCTGTGGTCTAGTGGTTTGAGTGTCGGACTGCTGATCATGAGGTCGTGGGTTCGATTCCCACAGGACACAAATATTTGTGTGGTTAAAACATAAGTGTTTGTGTTTGTCTGGGTGTTTCTATGTATTTTATATATGTATTTACAAAAAATAAAAAGTATATAAGTATTATATCCATTGTCTAGTACCCATAGTACAAGCTCTGTTAGTTTGGGACTAGATGGTGCTGTGTAAAATTGTCAAGGAATATTTATTTATTCACACACTGACCGGGACAAGATCGGTTGACCAGCGTAGTTATGACTATAAAAAAATACTATCCGCATTTATTAAAACTATGATATTCGTTCCCCAGTGTCCTGTACGTACAAGACAGTTTGCAAGGTGAGCCTCGAGTTTTCTTGGACCCTAACACACTGTCCGAGGATGGCACCATCGCGCTATCCGGCAGTCGGTTCACGGAGGACGGCAACACCTTCGCGTACGGCCTTTCAGCCAGCGGGTCCGACTGGATCACCATACACTTGAAGGATGTGGCCACAGGTTAGTTGCGAAGATTTTTATAAGATGCTAAAAAAGGATACGGGACACCTGGTGGACAAAAGCAGCCTAAAGATGGCAGCAACACACCGTGTCATCATTCGGCCGCGGGCAGGATTCAATTCTGCGTCTTCTGGTTAGATACACCAGACGCTTTATGACCACTAAGCCACCGCGACTCCCACCCGCCATGTCGAATTTTACCTTCACATTCTGAATATACCTGCGTCTTTATGGTGACATCAGTAACACCTATTGAAAATGAACCGACATGACTTACTTCACAGTTAGTTCGATGTCGAACGATGCCACCTTACCTACTATCTTTTTTGTATTTTTTGGAAAATTCCAAAAAATACAAAGAGATAGTTATGTTAATTTTTTTTTGTATTAATTTAGCCCTAACTTACGGCACACCGCACACCTCAGAAACGCTCCTATGCCTTTCTCCGATACCTACGATGATGATATTCGTACGCGAGCAGATGTGTACGTAATATGCGCTAAGCTTTTTTAGCAGACAACAAACGATACAACGAACTGCGGAGGGCAGTGAGGTATCTTAGAGGTGGGGGCGGGTCGTTCTGTCTGGTCTATTAGTTATACTGTGCATACGTATGAAAACCCTATCTATATTTTTTTTATTGTCTACTAGCGACCCGCCCTGAGTTCGTCCAGGTATACTTATCATCATCAACCCATATACTGTCCCACTGCTGGGCACGGGTCTCCTCTCATATTGAGAGGGATTAGGCTGTAGTCCACCAGGTATACTTATAATATACATGTATTAATATAAACCTTCCTCTTGAATCACTGTATCTATTAAAAAAAACGCATCAAAATCCGTTGCGTAGTTTTAAAGATCTAAGCACACATAGGGACAGACAGACAGCGGGATGCGACTTTGTTTTATACTATGTAGTGACAAAAGTTGCCGCAGTAAACCTATTAGTAACCGAGTAGCCTATTTGACGATGACTGGCTCCTCCACTCTTGGATATAAGAAATGTCAAGGGCAATATAAAGCAGGAAATGTCAAGGACAAAATAAAGCGTTACCTGCCGTAAAGCACTAAATATTCTAGGACGCACCCCAAAGTTAATATACATTTGCAGACGAATTATTTTTTAGTATCTACAAAATTTGTAGAGCAAAAGTTTTTCAAAGTGATATTTAGCACCGGAAATAAATATGTTTTATCCCGGAAGAACTCTTTCACAAGGACCTCTAATATTGCTAAATTATCTTTATTGTTGTAAATAACAACTACACCTAGGTGCGACAGCTACTTACTAATAATACTAAATAAAGTTGAATGCTAAATTGCCAATTGTAAATCGCCAGAAATACGGATGTGCGAGGTGATAATCATCATAAAAATAATCAATTGCAAAGTATTTAACACTAGATCAGTTTTAAATATTTAATACATGCTGTAGTGTTTAAAAATGAGTTTTTTTTTTTGTTTTTTCCTTATTTATTCTTTTCGAAGTTCGTCTTACATCATGGTTCGTAGGCTCGGCGTGTTCTGTAAAAATTCCTGAGTGTGTTAACTAATCCTAAAAGTATTCGAACTAAATCCTACTGATATTATAAATGTGAAAGTTTGTGAGGATGGATGGATAGATGTTTGTTACTTTCACGCTAAAACTACTGAACAGATTTTAATGAAACTTTAGAGTATTATTATTTATACATCAGAACACATAACATAAAGGCTATAATTTATAAAGATTTTGAATCAGTTAGCCAAATAAATGGAAAGCCGCGTGGAAAAGTGACTTTTAACTATAGTTGTATAGTTAAAAATCACTTTTCCACGCGGACGAAGTCGCGGGCAGAAACTAGTTTGTTTATAAATGTATATTTAATAGTTTTAAGAAATTTAGTTTGTAATAAGCTAATTGTATGATGGGGCTGACATAATCTTATAAGGATTGTAAGTTCCTAATAAATAGAGAAAAAAAATAAACTGTACCTACACCTATGCCTAAACCTTCAGGGAATACAGATGTGATAGTATGTTATTATGTATGTATAAATAACGTATGGATGTATTTTTCGAAAGGTTGATTGCCAAACTAAGCTTTTAGCTTGTATTTTTATACATACATATTCTGAGTAAAATATATGTATATTTTTTGTTGCAGGCGAAGATTACCCAGAAGTGTTAAAAAAAGTAAAGTTCGCCTCTATGTCGTGGACTAAGGACAACAAAGGGTTATTCTATTCCGTGAGTATCATCGGTTTCTTGCAAGGAAAAGCGTCAGTATTCCTATTTCCTTACTTTGTTCCGCTCCGCTCAATCACGTTTGAATGACCACTTGACCTGCAGGTGTTTGTTGACGTCAATGCGGTCGAATACGTGATGTGATTAATCATTTTGATATTTTCCTGTTAGGTAGATGAGATATCAAGAATAAAGCCACAAAAATGTTTTTGGAACCAACACATCTATTTTCAAATTCAAATGATGACGTCTGTAGTCTAGTGGTAATGTTGGGCTGATGATCACGAGGCCGTGGGTTTGATTCCCAAACACACACAAGTATTTATGAAATAAACATGAGTAATATCCGGTAGTATCACCCCAGTTGAACTCTACAACATGAGCAAAACTGTTATTTATGATGCTATGATAATGATAATTGTTACTTTTAACAACAGCGGTACCCAGACCAGGAGGGCAAGACGGACGGCTCAGAGACAGAAGTGAACCGTGACCAAAAACTCTGTTACCACCGACTCAACACTCCTCAAGCTGATGACGTCATCGTCGTAGAGTTCCCAGAAGAACCTCTGTGGAGGATGTGAGTATTGAAAGAAAAACAATTACAGCTAAGCAAACTGTAATTACCGATTCAAAATCAGAATTGGATTTCAAAATGTATTATGAAGTATATATTGAATTTGTATGTATAAGGTAACACTATACAATTATAGTAACTGATAACTGAATTTCGTTGTTTAAGGAGATTTTTTCTAATGAAAATGTACAACAAAATTAAAGGTTTCTCCAATTCATTAATGTATACCAATGTTTTAATTTAGGTAAAAAGTTTATATTATATGAGCAGGGATTTTACAATAGTTGGGTACCTATTATTTAGGTACGTAAATATTTTGCTGATTTTGAAAATAAACTTAAACTTATAACTTTAGTGGAAATAGTAACCAATTCGCGAAAAACCAAACCAAACAACCAATTTGGTTAGCTAAGAAACAAAATTAACTTAAAAGATGATAATTACTAACCAATAAAACCTCTTTGTTACCTCTCTTTTGTTATTTATGCTTGAATTACAATAAAAATACAACCATGACCATCTACTTGTTTGTCAAACTAAAGTAAATGTATCGAATTTTAACAGATTTGACAGCTGTAAACGTAATGGTTAAGGTTAATTAGTTCTACTCTAGTACGGTCAGCAATGAGTCCCTGAACACAGCAAATATATATACTTATATTAATATTTTCAAAATATAAATAAATTTTGAAAATATGTCATGTTTCTAAAATTTATCTCCAAAACTTGTGAAAAATTTTTAATTTTTTTTTTCATTATGAAAGTAAAGTAAATATTTAATGGTCATCTATGCAATTATTTCGCACAACCCTCACAGGTCAGTAACTTCATATTCAAAATCACATTGAAGACACATGTTTAGCGACTTTTGTTGCTAACTGTACATAGTGTAGTAGTGTTTGTTCAAAGTGTAATGTATATTCTTTTATTTATCAACAGTGACACTCGCACTCAAATCATCGGTGAAGAAAGACGCTCGTAACTTGAATTTGCATAATTTGTTAATATGTAGCAAGAAATTTACATATTTTTGTAGTATTACAGTAAAACATTAATTTTCATTGCTTTTTGTGACACTTTGAACAAACGTAATGCTTATTGATAGTAATATAAGGTCGATAATAGATCCTTCATCATAGTTGTAATTTAGTCGTTCAAAAAGATGATAAAATATGAAACTTAGTTTGAATAGCAAAATATAACATTTCCTGTAGACATGTTTACATATACAATAATTAAAAAAAAAAAACATTATTACAGTAAAATAATTAAAAAAAATGATGTATCTAGACTACACTTTCTGTCGCGTATAACTAATATTGATTGATCTGACTCGCCTCCATAAAATTAACTGTGCGTTCATATCCGAGTTTCCACATATATGGATAGAAGTTATTTTAGCGAAGGAAAAATTTGACCACGGGCAAGATTCGAACTTACGTCTTCTGGTTATGTTCACCAGAAGCTGACCACTAAGCCACCGCGACCCCAATCCGCTAATTCGAAATTTGCCTTCACATTCTGAATTTACGTCTTTATGATGACGTCATTTTTTCCTTCGCTAAAATAACTTTATAATCTTAAATGCAAAAAAATAAATACAAAAAGATTGTATTTTCTCTTTATTTCTCTTCAAAAATGTTTAAATGAAGCCCAAGTTCACGAGTAGTTGAATATGATAAAGTCAAGCTCACGAGTTACTAAGTATGTTTGTTTGTCACAGCGGCGCCGAAGTGACGGACTGTGGCAAGTACCTTATAGTGTCGCCGGTGAAGGACTGCCGCGACAACCTGCTGTTCTACGCAGACCTCACCAAGCAGCCCGAGATCAACGGCAAGCTGCACCTCACACAAATTGTGCACAAGTTCGAGGCGGACTATGAGGTAAGAAAACTAGCATTCAAGTACTGTGGCTAATTCAATAATTCATACACACAGTATGTGACCGGGAATAACAAAATAGGATACATTTTACCCCAAAATTATGTGGGAATTTCCCAGAAAAATTATGTAGGAGACCTACTTACGAGATTTGAATGAAATTACATACACACACAGATCATTCATTAGATAACTTCTAAATTGAAGATATGTAAGCAATAACTATTCAATACCACACTACAGCATGTCTAATTTTTATATCTAAAAAACAAACTACTGAAAATTATAATTAAAGAAAGCAGACAATAAGACAAATCTGAAATCAGGTCAGCAAACAGTCGGGATGAAAATACCTCCAGGATAGTTAATCGGCTGATTCATCATCTCGACGTTGACCACTCTGTATATTTTATATTTTTGTGTTGTTTTTATAAGTTTATTTACAATCATCTGGTCTAACATCTGGTTAGACTGGAAGCCGACCCCAATATAGTTGGAAAAAGATTCAAAGAAGATTATATTATATATTAAATTTAATCTATCAATAATATCTCCATACAAATATTGCATCTACTGTGATTTTATTATCTCTGCATCACCCTAAGGTTGTACTATCTGTGCACAAATAATATATAAATAAATAGGAAGAGGTGGAACCTCAATTTACCCTCATAAATACTACATGGCATTTAAAGGCAGGCAGTCAGGCATTGTAAACATTAATTAGATAGTAATTCTAAAATAGCTTCCTTTTTTTGAAGTCGGTTAAAAAGCTAATATTTTATAATTTCAGTATGTGACAAATGAAGGTTCAGTGTGCATATTCCGAACCAACAAGAACGCGCCTAACTACAGACTCATCAAGATAGACCTGAACAACCCAGCTGAAGAAAACTGGCAAACTCTTATACCTGTAAGTAAACAATCCAAATTGAACCTTATATTCAAACAATAAAAGATTCATTTTGATTTATTGTGGTATTGCAAAAAAATATATCCAATAATCTAATTTTATTTTTATCATTCCACGAATATTTTCTCGACCTGTAAATTCAACCTAGTAATTAAAGCATCCGTACTTTTGTCCACTAGACTCTTGAATTTAGTAAAATAATATTCACCCAATGTACTTTTCGTGTATTGTAGGAACATCCTAGTGACGTGTTGGACTGGGCATCAGCGGTAGACAACGACAAGCTAGTCATTCACTACGTCAGAGATGTAAAGGTATATTAAAACACCTCACATAATAATTATTATAGTATTGTTGAATCCCCAGCTCGGTGGAGAAAGATGAAAACGATTGGACTGTATTACAAAAAATTTAATAATAGGCAGTTTTCGGTAACAAATATAGATCGCGGTGTGCGTTGGCAGTGTGCTTGCGCAGTTATCTCCGCCTGTCGAGTGTCAGCAGTGGGACGTAGCGGTCGGTTCCGGACGCACCTCCTTCGTTTCATTTCAAGCGTGAACAATATTTAAATTTAAGAAAAAGTTTATGTCCTGATTTCTATACTACTATTCTATACTTAGCTAATTTTAGACCACGAAACAAAACTACCTTTTACGGATTTTATCGCATTAAATTAATATTAATTATTCTGACTTTTTGAACCCTACGTTCGAAACGACGGATATATCCGAGACCACGGATGTTACACGAACGTATAATGTAGTTTCAATAAATGTTAGTTATAAAGGTCAATAAGTGCGTTTAGTGAATCAGCTGATAAGTACGCAAGTGTGGTTTTCTTTTGCACAGCATTTTGTCAGTAAAGCCTTTATCAGCATGTCCGACACGTGGTTATCCGACTGTCTTCTGCACCAAGTTAGCGAGACATTATCATGTATTGACGGAACGTACGTGTAAGAGAAATAGCAGAAGCGCGCTGCCGATTGCGCGCATGCGTCTCATAGCTTACGTCTTAAACTTTTGACCGCCACGTCAATAACGAAAATCTGTGTTCTCTACGCCAAGCGACAAATTCTAGTATCTAATAATAGGTAAAAAAACAACAAATTGTTGTATAGTTATTTATTTTGAACTAAGAAAAAGTGGTATTTTTGACGTGCTATGCCGTCGTTGGCGTCGTGAGCAAGTTTTCATTTGACGTCTATACACGTCCGTGGCGGTCAAAAGGCTAAAATTGACTACTGATATTGTGCAGTAGCACAGCTACTCGCGCTCTACTTTCGAGTTAGTTATATTTCTGTACTAAAGTTTATTATATATTATGTTCACAGAGCGTGTTACAACTACACAGCATGAACTCCGGCGAGATACTGCAGACGTTCGCGCTCGACGTGGGCTCAGTGGTGGGCTTCTCCGGCAAGAAGGAGCACTCGGAGATCTTCTACCACTTCATGTCGTTCCTGTCGCCCGGCGTCATCTATCACGTCGACTTCAATAAAAAACCTTACGAGCCTACGGTGAGAATTGAAACAATAAAACCAGCTGTAAATAAATTTTAACATAATTTCGTTTTAAATGCATTAATTATTTAATAAAAATATATATATATTTAGCTTATATCTTGTTACAAAGAATATGAATGCAGGCATCTTAAAAAGTGATGGCTATTAATTAATTAATGTAATGTTTCTTGTATAATACGAATAATACTTATACTAAAACTTCGAGTCTATAAAAATAAATACCAACGAGATAAGCTCCCATAAATCATTGGAAAATTATAAACATTGTCGCATTATAGTGATTTGTAGTACCTACTCATGCATGATAATGTTGTTACAGGTGTTCAGAGAGGTGAAGGTGAAGGGCTTCGACGCGTCGCAGTACGAAGCTAAACAGATATTCTACAGCAGCAAAGATGGCACCAAAGTTCCTATGTTTATTGTTTCCAAAAAGGTATGCACACAAAATATTCATTACTCCTCCTATTTCTTATTCCTGATAGCCTAGTGATATTACCATTGGAATTCCAAATGCCAGGTCTCCAGTTAGAATCTAAGGCTCCTCTGACTTATCCAAATTTCAATGTGTATATGAACCCATCCGGTAACAGATTACAACACTGCAAAATCTATTGTTGTGGGCCTCAGGCGGTCTTACACAAATTGCTTCATTAATAATTATCACGCGTGAAAGAAAACATGGTGAGGAAACCTGCTCGCCTGAAAGATTTTCTCAATGGTATGTGTAGTCCGCCAACTCAGAAACGACCCGTCCCCAGCATTAGGACAACTTACATACATACCATCACGCCTGTATTCTTCGAAGGGTTCGCAGAGGTGTACTAATGTACACCCACATTTGCCGGTATGTTTTAGGTCCCATGTAATAGGGGGCGAGCCTATTGCCATTAACCGGGCACAAATCGAGTTGCTACTGAGAATTTCATAGAAAAACCCAATAACACTTAGCTCGACCTGGGGATCGAACCCAGGACCTCAGCGTAGCAGTCGCGCTTAGGATCACTAGACCAATGAGGCATTAGGACAAATGGGTACTATTTAATTTTAATTGAATTCTCTTCCCCCAGTGGCAAACAGTTTTTAATATATTGGATATCAAACTTTCGTATTTATAGATTCTAGAGCAGCATACTCAACACTTTCTTGTTTGTTTTGACTACAGGGTTTAGCCCTCGACGGATCGAACCCTGCCTTGATCTACGGCTACGGCGGCTTCAACATCAACATCCAGCCAAGCTTTAGCGTCACTAGAGTGGTGTTCATGCAACACTTTAACGGAGTGATCGCCATACCGAACATACGTGGTGGAGGGTAAGGCAAGAACAAATGTACACCTTGAGGCTCTATGATATTGATTTCTGTAAATCCATCTTTTGACTGACCGTCACGCTTGTATTCTCCGAAGGTTAGGCAGAGGTGTGCCAATGTACATCCACAGCCTATTGCCATTAACCGGACACAAATCTAAACTCCAACCGGTCGTCATTTTGGAAACAGCATTTCCTAACTCCTCGACCCCTAATAAGAAACGCCGAAACAAACTTGCATGTATGCAATATGTGTGTGATGTTGAAAATAAAAAGGAATTGTGCTAATAAAGTACTTACAAAAAAAAAACTTCAGCGAGGTGGACTTATTTATGCAGCATCTTTTGTAGTATTAATTTTGAAAATGCCGATTTTATAGGTGATGTAGAGACTATTGTAAGTGTAAACTTTGCTTCCTTAAGTAAATTTTCAATATGTTTGGGGAAAGCAATGCGAATCTAATACAGATGTCACCACCTGCGTTTAAGACAACCAATCATAATGTGTTATGTTGATAGCAATTATGCCAAGGAGTGTCCAGCCAATAGGATTGCATGGGCCAATTCGGAGGTAGCAGCACCATTAGTTTCCTACCCCCACTCAGTTTACGCTTATTGTCGTCGTAATCGTATACGACCTAAGAGTAGATTACTCCAATACAAGTGCGGTTAAAATAAAACTACTTTTTACTGATTTTAAAAAGCAGTTTCACGTTCCGTCTTTTAGTTGTCTACCCATGACCATGGACGCTGTAAAGGGTTCGAAACATCGGGATTAATAATATTAATTATTAATCCCGACGATCTCGGGTTTAATAATATCAATATAACGCGATAGAATCCTTAAAAAGTAGTTTTATTTCAATGTATAATCGAGTAAGTATCAGAAATCAACTAGCGAGGTTAATTTTTATTCCTTGTCATCCAGAGAGTACGGCGAGAGATGGCACAACGCAGGTCGTCTGCTGAACAAACAGAACGTGTTCGACGACTTCCAGGCGGCGGCCGAGTACCTGGTCACTGAGAAGTATACGAGGCCCTCGCTCATCACCATCCAGGGAGGATCCAACGGCGGCCTGCTCGTCGCCGCCTGCATCAACCAGCGCCCTGACCTCTACGGCGCCGCCATCGTGCAGGTCGGGTGAGTCGCTCATCTTCGATCATTTATAACTTGCTAGCGTTTTTTCTCAACCGACTCGATCGACTATTGGTTTAACCAGATGCGAGTGCATATCAGTATTTTATACAAAGCCACCGCAATTCAATTTTGAGTCGTACCGAATAACCTGAATTCCTAAGGACAATTTATCCTCAGGATATCGGATACTACCCTGAACGGAATCCCTATGATAATCGTTGTAAGCCCAAATACCAGTGTATATAACGATTATCATAGGTGTTCATATGACAACCGGGACGACGGCTTTACGTGCTCTCCGAGGTACGGATTACCCAGACCGACCTGGGTCGGTAGACCTGGAGCAACTATTTCTAGCCTACAAATAGTCGTCTAGAGAACGTAGTGACGTCGTCATATTCACTTATTTGTAATTCAATGTCATACAGTTATTAGCTTCCATATTTCATGTACCTAATATTGTTGTTTACAGAGTGCTGGACATGCTGAGATTCCAGAAGTTCACAATCGGACACGCGTGGGTGTCGGACTACGGTAGTTCGGACAATAAGACGCAGTTTGAATACCTGCTCAAATACTCTCCGCTGCACAACATAAAAACGCCGAATAATGGTAAGTAGAAGATAACTTTCTTTTTATAAAGACGTTGATAATAATATAGATACATAATATAATTGTACGGTTGTGTTTTCATAATTATATATATATAATATGTTTTTGTATTCTTTTGGAATTTTCCATGCCAAGATTTTAAAGTTATTAAGCAAATTTTCGAACATGCGTCTTCTGGTTAGGTACACCAGACGCTATGACCACTAAGCCAAGTCTGGAGATCTTTTGGATATTTTTTTATATAATGTAGCTTCTATAAATAAATGAAAAGTACTAAAGACTGTTTATTCGGGAAGCATTAGAGGAGTAAAGATGATAACATTATCGACAGAGACGCAGTACCCGGCGACGTTGGTGCTGACAGCTGACCACGACGACCGCGTGGTGCCGCTGCACTCGCTCAAGTTCATAGCGGCGCTACAGCACGCCGCCCGGGGCACGACACAGCAGCGCCCCCTGCTGGCCAGGGTCGATACCAAGGCCGGACACGGCGGGGGGAAACCCACCGCCAAAATTGTTAGTTATTATCATATTCTTTATTTCCAAAAACATGGTACAGACGCCAGCAGGTCAAGCTATCCAAAACTGTCAAATTTTCCCAATATAATATGAATCTTATTACTTTGGTTTGAAGTTGAAAATCTATCAAAGAATTCTGACAGATTGGGGTAACTTGATGTGAAAGGGGGCTACCCTTTACATAGTACATAACATCATAGTCTATAAAGAGGGATGGCAAGATTGCATGTAATTTGGAACCCATTGATAAGAGTAGCGTACATAATGGAAACCTCTAAATAATTTTAGAACGTTAAAAAACTAACAAAAAAACAAATGGAAAGTAAGTTATATTTAGAAGTTAGGAGAAAAAAGATATGCAGGGTAGAAGATTATAAGTTAACCCATATCCATTATGGGTTATAATCATTAGGAACTGACAGCCAGCCTATATTGACAGTGAAACGTTCAGTTTTTCGTTGTCAAAATAATTAGAATTATTTATATTATTTTATACTCTATTTATATTTTATTTTAATACGTGGTTCTATATGTTTTTGTTATGTTAACAAGATTTAAATATAAAAAAGGAAAAAGCTCAAGTAAAAACGAACTTAGGTAAAAAAGGTGAATTTATTGTAATCATTGCTGTTGATTGAAATGTAAAACGAAACACGTTGCGTTTCGTTACTGCACGATTACTTATTTTTGAATAAATCAAAAACATTCATATCTTTTAATTCCCAACTCCTAGCGACTCAATATTTTTTTTTATAAATCTCTTATAAACTGGTTATCATAATCAATATAAACTTGCATGTGAACGGTGCTTCGTTAATTTGGGTCCAATCTCGCCATTCTTCTTTTACTAGGACTATTTACCATTTTAAATAACCTAAAGTCGGAAATAGAACCAGCTTGTATAAATCGACTACCTTTATTAACCACGCGTAACATGGGCGCCTTGGATAAAAGAGTTACTACTCCGGTATCTTACCATAAATGAAAAGTCTGCAACATTGTCCCAGCCTACCGAAATCTTTGCACCTCGTACTTGACGTGCCTCAAACGACTTACAAATAAAAAACAAACAGACACAGGACACCCATGTCTGTGGATCATAATCGCACAAATATTTGTCTCTGGTAGGAACCGTACCGAATCGTACGTCGCTACGGTAGTGACAAGGTAACTGCTACGCCAAACGCAAAGAAAAAGTCAAGATAATGTTATCATTATCATGATTTTGTCGGGACTTCGAAATAATACAGGCGATGGTTAGGTTTGTGTTAATGGTATATTGTTGTAAGTAACATACCTTCAAGTCGGTATTCCCAGAAGGGTTAGGCAGAAGTTTACCACTAAGTGAACCCACAGTTCGCCGATATTTTGATGTCCCATGTAATAGCCTATTGCCATTCATCATCAGCCCATATACTGTCCCACTGCTGGGCACAGGTCTCCTCTCATATTGAGAGGGATTAGGCTATAGTCCACCACGCTGACCTAGTGCGGATTATATATTGCCATTAACCGGTCTTAAATCCAAACTACGAGCTGCTACATTTGACAATTCCATTGAAAAGGCCCACTAACACTGCTCAACCTGGGAATCGAACCCAGGACCCCTAGCCTAGCAGTAGCGCTTAGAACCACTAAGCTAATGAGACAGTTCCTAAACAACAAGAATATCTACCCAGTATATCTTTGTTATAATCGTATGTTTCCATTGTTTCAGATCGATGAGCACACCGACATATTGTGCTTCATGAGCCAAGCTCTCGAACTCAAGTTTATAAAGTGAACCCACCTGCCATACGTTACGAATAGTATTAAACGAGATGGAATGAACGCAAATAGTATTATGTAAATATAGCAACAACCACAGTGTCTCGGTGATTACCTCAGGGTCTTAGCTAAGACTGGTGATATTGTTACGCATTGCTACTATTTTTATTAATAAATCTTTGTTTTTATTTTTGAATGGCCTGTTTATTTATTTGTTTTAAATACTTCCTACTTCCTCCGAATTATCTAACCTTGTTCTGGGATAAGCTTTATCAACACTAACAGATTATAACTTGAAGTAGCTTTACTCCATTGTTGTCCAGAGAAAATGATTAGTTCTCTCGGCAAAGCAAATTGAAAACTATCCCCATAGCACGTCATCCAAGGATCTGTCATCCAGAGAATGGCATCCAAGGCATGACGTACAAGACACGATATCAGATCATTACATTCGAGGCGAAGCGGCCCGGGAATGCATCCAAGGTATGGCGTCCAGGGAATCAAATCCAAGCTATCAACAACTGGGGGCTCACATCGCCACTGTTGATGGATCACGATATGATTCACACACAAACACACAGTTACACAACACTTACATATCTAGTAGTTGAGGTCAGCTTATACTGTACATGTATGGCTCGTCGTGTAGTCGCGTGTCCGTGAATCATGTTGTGATTCTTGATGAATGGCCATTTGAGCCTCCCTGGTACTTAAATCATTTATCTATGTGCTATATTATCAACCTGGACATGACATCCAAGGTATGACATCCGGGGCAGGCCATCCAAAGGCATGTCCTTCACGATATCTGTCAGCGGTACGAAATGAGATCCATAAAAGATAAAAATATTGAAGTAGTACTTCAAGTTATAATCTGTTTGTGATAGGATCTTATTATTATCCAAATACTTAGTGCTTGTATGATGAATATCAAATTAACGATGTTTAGATATTGACGTTCATAATATTGGCAGGACCGGGCAGTAAAGCCTATGCTTATTCAAGACGAAGAACTTTTTGGCGATTACCAGAACGCCATGTGATTAGACGTTAAGAGCCGACATTAGGTAGGTACTAATATAGCAATGAGGATTGGTTTGGATTGGTACCTACACGTAAATAAAACAAAAGGCAATAAACTGTTCGGTAGTTCTTAGTTATAGTCACATTACTCAGTCTTTTCACAAAATCAAATAGATATATTTTTCTGTAGCAAAATTTTCTTATACAGAATAGATACCTTATTATACCTACACCATTTGTTCATCAGCTTGGTATGAAAAAAAAGCTAGTAATTAATTTTTCACTTACCTTCATCTAGCCTCAAGAGGAATGAAAGATGCGGTCTCAATCTTTATTATCCCTCAAGCTCATTTTTTGAAGAACGTCATCGTTGTAATATCCTTCGATATTATTTAGTTGTTACAAACGTAATACTTAAATATAATTTAGTTATTAAAAAAATATACATATAGCAGCTACGTACAGACCCCAGCAGGTCAAGCTATCCGAAACTGTAATTTTTTTCCCAATTGAACATGAACCTTATTACGTTTGCATTACAGTCGAAAATCTATCAAAGAATTTGACAGATTGGGGTAACTTGAAGTGCTGGCCTTTGTACATATTTAAAAAAATAATAAGTAATTTTTATTATCCACAGGTAGTAATTTACGGATCAATAAATTTCAAACCATCAACGTAAGAGACGGTGATTGACGGAGATTACGAAAATAAGAGTAGGCACCTATTTATTTGAACTTTGCCCACTCTAGGATTTTCTTCTGTATCGCCGGTTCGCTCACAAACAGAAATTCCACACGCACAAACACCTAGACCCAGAACAGGTATTTGTGTGTGAAGGCCATACAAATATAATATACCGTGCGGGGATCGAACCCGCAACCCGCAGTGCAGCGGTCTATACCTCACCGTTACACTAATAGAACTGTCAAAACTTTTAAAAAAGCAATTTATAAAAAACTCGTGTTTCAGATTTTCAAAAATATTGAGGGTAAAACAAGGGAAATGAGGTTTGTATTAGAATTCAACACTCATAGATTATAACTTGAAATACGTAATTGTTGTCTCGAGAAAACAATTAGTTCTCTCGGCAAAGCAAAGTGTAAACTATCCCCATAGCACGTCATCCAAGGATCTGTCATCCAGAGAATGGCATCCAAGGCATGACGTACAAGACACGATATCAGATCATTACATTCGAGGCGAAGCGGCCCGGGAATGCATCCAAGGTATGGCGTCCAGGGAATCAAATCCAAGCTATCAACAACTGGGGGCTCAAATCGCCATTGTTGATGAATCACGATATGATTCACACTCACACACACACACACACACGCACACACACCAACACACACTCACAGCTGCACAACGCGCCTTACATATCTAGTATTTGAGGTCAGCTAATACTGGACATGAATCGTGTAGTCGTGTGTCCATGAATCATGTTGTGATTTATCAACAGTGGCCATTTGAGCCTCCCTGGTACATAATACATAGGTACTTAAATTATATTATCAACCTGGACGTGACATCCAAGGTATGACATCCGGGGCAGGCCATCCAAAGGCATGTCCTTCACGATATCTGTCAACGGTACGAAATAAGAAAAACATTTACTACCTCAAGTTATAATCTGTTTGTGCTTTAATTAAGATCATAATTTGATCCAAATCGTTAATTTTAAATGCTTGTGTGATAACTATCAAAGCAATGAAGTTTAGATATTCACGTTCATAATATTAGTAGGACCGAGTAGAAGTAGGTAGAATATTATTTTCGGTCAGTGAAAATTGTGTTTCACACATAGGTATTAGAACTTTTGTTTTTGGGTGCGGCTGCGGATAATGCTAATGGATCATCTGCCACCAGAATGTGGCAGGGTACATCGGAACCGTACCGATTGTGGCCTTTATCTGGCTGGCAGATTTCCAACGACAGCCGCCCGCCAGTATATCTCTTAGAGCTGCCTAAATTAATTATTGTTCATCTACTATAGAAAAAAGTTAAGGTGGCCAGAAACAATTATATTCATTTTATGACTTACCACAACTGGGACTATGAAGAACGTTAAATGCGGCATCATCCTCCATCCACTTGGCTTGACTACAAGCTCTTCTCCTCCTCTTTTGCTCCTTTGATAGGTATCACTTAGTAGGTACGTATGTTCGGCGGTAGACCCTGTTATTAAAAACGTGTGATAAATATATATTTCATATCAATGGTTTAGGTATGGTTTCCTTAAAATGTTAGCAGGTAAGTATTTTAATTTGTTTTTTTATTGTTCTAAATTATTGATGTGGAATTTACCGTGGGTAGGTTTGTGAAAATTGGGATTATGTATTTCTAGGTGGAAATACTGATTATTCAGAGGTCCGAAGGATTATTAAGAGGGCGTAACGAGGGCAGTTAATGCACACTATAGTCGTACCAACAACTATAGTGTACCTACATAAACTGTACAGTTTATGTACCTACATAAACTGTTACTTTTCTACATTCCGCGATAATATAGATACTAAGTTAATAAGTTAGAAGGTAAGTACCTAAATATGAACAAAGAAACGTTAAATAACAGTAATTAATATTTTACAGCAAAAAATGCTACTTACCCATGTTTTCAGGATCACTAAGAAACGAAATGAAGTTAGAAGTTCACAGAGGTGATGTGAAAAAGCAAGTGATTATTTTTAATATCTACCCACTTTTGCACTCTTTACTACGGCAGCACTTACACAAAGACGCTAACTACACAGTTGTCATTTAAATTAAATTACGTGTCTGCGACGGAAACGCATTGACTACTTATTAAGTTTTTTTTTTTCCGGTCATAATTAACATCCTTCTTTATCTAAATAAATACACTAATAAATAAATAAAAATTAAATACTGTTCGTTTGGTAAGCGCATCACTTGAGAACGGTTGGGTCAATTTTGCTTTTTTTATATCCGTATTCGCCTTTTAGCGAAAAATTAATGGAAAATTGGCAGGATAATTCACGAAAACCTGTATTTTTTTGTATGGGATTTTTGTACGATTTATTTAAATTTGGACAAATGTCTGTCGGGTCAGCTAGTAATTAATAAAAATAAAGTTCTTGTGACTTAATTTTAATATCAACGCCAAAGAATTCGATTCCCACAGGACACAAATATTTGTGTGGATAAAACATGAGTATTTGTGTTTGTCTGGGTGTTTCTTATGTATTATAAGCTTTGATTATATACTTGTCTAGATGCCACATTGACACGTACAGAACGGCCCAAATAAAGTCTACTAAAATTGGTAGACTCTCTTCTCGCTTACGTCAGTGTCATTTGGATCACTTCAGGGTGTGGAGTTCTCGAAAAATAATTAATTATGTCGGTATGTGCTGTCAAATTGTGTCGCAATTATGTGGGAAAACCGTATAATTACACTAAGATCACATTACATCGGTAAGTTTTGTTATTTAACCTCTATTATTTTATGAAAACATGATTTTTCAATTCGTTAATTTGTAGGTTCGACAGAGTAGCCGGTGTTGTCAATTTATTACAAGGGAGATTTGGCGAAACTATGGGAGATAAAATGCAAATATCAGTCATCATCTTTCGATCAGGAGAAAATTTTATTATTTTAATAATTACCTACATAATTTATTTGATCACTAAATGATAACTTTAACGACTTTAACGACTTTATGCCGCCCATGTTCCTCGTCCACAGCGCGACAACTGCGATTCTAGAGCCACTCTGATACGCCACTACACCGACGAACTACCGGATATCAGCCACGACGAAATCGTGTTGGCTCTGAGACAGCTTAAGAATGGAAAAGCCCCCGGTGAAGATGGAATTACTTCTGAACTCCTGAAAATAGGAGGAGCCCCTCTTGTTCAGGAGCTACAAAAAATCTTTAATTCCATCATTCGCTGCGGGAGAACTCCAAAGGCGTGGCATGAGAGTGTGGTGGTTCTGTTCTTTAAGAAGGGAGATAAAACTCTTCTTAAAAACTACAGACCCATTTCTCTTTTAAGTCACGTCTATAAGTTGTTCTCTAGAGTCATCACAAATCGTCTCGCTAGAAGACTTGACGAGTTTCAGCCACCCGAACAGGCCGGGTTTCGCTCAGGGTATGGCACCATAGACCACATCCACACAATGAGGCAGATTATACAGAAGTCCGATGAGTATAATCGGCCCCTGTGCCTAGCGTTTGTGGACTATGAGAAGGCCTTTGACTCTGTGGAAACCTGGGCTGTTCTGGAATCCTTACAGCGATGTCAAGTGGACTGTCGTTACATCGAGGTGCTGAGATCTCTTTATGAATCTGCCTTTATGAATGTCCAAGTACAGGACCAACAGTCTAAACCTATCCAATTGCGCAGAGGCGTGAGACAGGGAGATGTCATATCTCCGAAACTGTTCTCAAGCGCATTGGAAGATTTGTTTAAGACATTGGACTGGAAAGGTAAGGGCATAAACATAAACGGCGATTACATCTCGCACTTGCGATTCGCAGACGACATAGTCCTATTGGCGGAGTCGCTGGAGGAGCTGCAACAGATGCTGAATGGCCTAGCATCAGCCTCACAAAGCGTAGGTCTCAGCATGAATTTGGATAAAACCAAAGTCATGTTCAATGACCACATTGATCTGAGACCTATTGCTGTAAATGGTCATCTTCTTGAAGTTGTTTCAGAGTACACTTACCTTGGGCAGATTTTGCAGTTAGGTAAAAACAACTTTGAGAAGGAGGCCAAGAGGCGGATTCAGTTGGGCTGGGCAGCATTTGGAAAACTACGTCAGGTCTTCTCATCACCCATACCGCAAAGTTTGAAAACGAAAGTTTTCAATCAGTGCGTCCTACCTGTGATGACCTACGGCGCTGAGACGTGGACACTCACAGTGCGGTTAGTCCACCAATTTAAAGTCGCACAGCGTGCTATGGAGCGTGCTATGCTTGGAGTTTCTCTGAAGGATAAAATCCGCAACGAGGTTATCCGACAGAGAACTAAAGTAACCGACATAGCACACCGGATTAGCAAGCTGAAGTGGCAGTGGGCTGGCCATATCTGCAGAAGAACCGACAACCGCTGGGGTAGACGTGTTCTCGAGTGGAGACCGCGACTCGGCAAACGTAGTGTGGGACGCCCTCCGGCAAGATGGAGTGATGATCTGCGAAAGGTTGCTGGTAGAAGCTGGATGCGAAAAGCCGAAGACAGGGTGAAATGGCGCACATTAGGGGAGGCCTACGTCCAGCAGTGGACTAGTATAGGCTGATGATGATGATGATGATGAAATGATAACTTGCCTTCACAAAATAAATGAAGTCATTCACTAAATAGTATTTTTGTTAGTTCTTTCTAATATTTTGGGTTTCAGATTTCTTAAGACTGGAGAGACATTATACAGCGGACCCGAAATGAAATATAAAAAAAAACTATTTCGAAAACAAATACAAAGAGATGGATCTTGATCTATAAATTGCTGTATATATTTTTTCATTGTAGTATTTTTTGTTTTTATTAAAATAAATAAAACACTAATCTATAAAATAATTACTTTATTCAGCCTATTTCGTTTAACTGTCATCCCATTAAATAATGGAGAAAAGGTAAGTTAATAATTTGGAGCAGGCATCCCTAAACACGCACACCTTGACAGTTTGACTACAATAAGTACACAAGCGGTACTCACACATATCACGTAATTTGGCCCCAGTTTTCGCGTGTCGTTTGTTTGCATTGCTCCATCTAGACAAGTATATAATCAAAGATTATAAGTATGTATTTACAAAAAAAAAGTATATAAGTATTATATCCATTGTCTAGTACCCATAATACAAGCTCTGCTTAGTTTGGGACTAGATGGTGTTTTGATTGTGTAAAAATGTCCCAAAAATATTATTATTATTATTAATTCTGTAGGTACTTGAAATTTGAAACTTGGTGTGCACCATTCACTTGTTCTCACAGATATACATTTCGTGTCAAGGGCGTGCGGCCACAGCCGTCCGAACGAATTCCTTGCGGTTTATAGTATGTATTGAATTTCATTTTAAATAGAATTATGAATGAATTATAATTGAATGTTAGTTAAATTGCTCGATTTTTTTGTAAAAAAAATGCATTTTCATGGCTGTCAGCCACACACTGATAATACTGACTCAATATATTCTTTATGAGCCTCGAGTAGTGATCGTAACCGTTCTCTATCCTCTGCCTAGATGTATATCCTCTTGATACGACTAGATTCCCACTTTTATCTTCACTAATTATATAAAGCTTCGTCTTGCTATTCACCTTCCTCGGATTCTTTAAATAGTCAAGTTGTCATGTCGTATCAAATGGCCAACCACCTTACTTCTTCTCAACTACCTAAAAATATCATTATTTAAAATTATGAAAATACAAATAAAAGAAACAATATTCAATATTCAACTTTTATTGTTATATCCTTACAGTACAGTTGCTAAAAGCACGAAATCCAATTGGGACTTGCTCCAACCTACGTAATAATATAAAATATTAGTTGCTTACAACAAAATAAATAAACTTCTTAATGCCCTTCTGGCGTTTTTCTTTATAGAATAATAAGTTAATTTCTTTATGCTTAGTTACTTGTGCAACTTTCAACATGAAGAAATTGATCGATGGCCTCGATTTAAAATCGTTTGAACATTCAAACAAAGAAGTAAAGACATCGCTAGTGATTAAAACATCCTTAGTATAATAACAACTACACGGTTGTAATAATGTAAAAGCCATTGTTGCGATTACGGACCCAATACAATGAAATGTACAATTGGTTGTTACAGAACATACAATTGACCGGTCCCTGGGTCCCGCTTGGATCGCATCCTCGCGCCAACACAAATAAAACCATACAAATACACACATTAATCCATTCTATGATTATTTATAAAGTACATAAATATCATACCGATCAATTGTATTACACTTATTATTATTTAAAACATCTAGAAAGAACATTGTGTAAACATTATCATTAAACAATATACTAACAATTACGTGGTACATGCATTAAAATATAGGTTACACAGAGCCTAGTTATAATAAGCAACCATACCTTACACTAATTCGGAAGTTATCGCTACTCGTGTCAGCTTCATAATTATCTTCTTCATATCATAAAGTTTATAATTACACATTTCATAGCTTAGGGTCAGGGGTACAATTCTTACGCGCTCATCCACCAGAAGTCAGTTAAAAATCGAGGCCAAACATCGTTCTAATCGCCGTAGCCCCCGCGTACGTACTAACTATACAGGAATAGTGTCGAAGCACTGTAGGAGATACTGGAGACAGTGTAGAGCAACCAGCACACTTAGCATTAGCAGTCTATAGCTACAATATGACGAGGGACACGGCGATTACTACTGTAGAGCTAAACTAATGAGACACCATGGCCGCATGATGTAACGTTAGCGTCCGTCGGGACGGCACGCGACTCCCGGTGTTTGCACACTGTTAGCGCTTCGCGGAATACTTTTGTAGTGTTCATAAAATAATAAAGTACAAGGCAAAACAAGAGAACCGTCCGCGAGCATACAGCGGGGGTCGCGGGGCGCTGCCCAGTCCCTAGGAAACTGTTTTGGTTTGGCTTCACAGCCCCAGTTTCGTTACAATATTCGTTCCTACATAATTTTAATGATATTTTATTTCTTTATTTATACTATTACACTTATAAAATAAGACAAGTTTCAGTATATATAGCCAATAAATATAGTGATATTTTAGATAATGTATGGCTAATGTGTCTTTACAAACTAATTTAACTATAAATCTTAGATGAGCGCTGCTCATGTCTGTCGAAAGATTGTATGTTTGTCATCGTAAAAAATAAATATAAAACGTTAACCTAATTTGTGAGCGATAGTACATAATTCCTGGAAACGTAAAAATAAAATAACTAAATAGTTTCTTACAGATCGTTATGTATAACAAAAAATATACATTTGAAATTCTAAAAATATGAAAGTTCATATAGGAAGGAAATAAACTAAAAGTTGTTGCAAGACTCGAGATCAAACAAAACGTCGTGAATATGTCATAGCCGGAAACGGCATAAACAGTCAACAAATTGAATTTATGCGAAGTCGTCCCGAACATTTCGTGCTGTGAGATATTCACATTATGTAATATTGCAAATAATCGAGGTGTAAGCGAGATGAAGCGGTGAGCGATGATAGTGTAGGCGGGCTCACTCCGCGATGCCGTTACTGACCGCGCTCGCATTCGGCGGCGTGCCTCCCACACTGGGAACCCTGTAAATAATGAAGGAACTTGTGTAGCATTCAGTAAGTAGGTAATTAACATAG